>JAINUG010000138.1:1409571-2819143 GCA_029706075.1 Aldrovandia affinis | reverse complement strand
TGTTTTTACCTTTGGGTACTTTTCTTTTGATAGCGGGACTTTTGTTTTGATAACGCTACTTTGCCGACTGTCAGTTCAGAGTTCAAATGCACGTTTGTTCAACGACATGGTTTTGTGGTGTGTGAAATGGAACGTGAAAAGTTTGTATGTTAGCTGCATACATCGATAGCTTATATTGCAGTGATTATTGGGCAGAAGTTAAAAGTAAGAGCTATTAAGTAAAATTAGTAGTTGAATGTTTGATAGGAAACAAAGGTAATTAGAGAGAAAGAACAGTTGTTTCCACCAAGTTGCTAGCTGTCCCGAGCTACCCCGTCGGTCAGTTCTTCAATTAAGAATAATTTGCACCCTCGATAAGCGGAGCGAGTCAGGAATTAGGATCTGAACAGCCTTTTGCTCTCTCGTGTTGCAGGAAGCTGACTGAGGAGGAGCTGGAACGGTGTGTGAAGGAGATGAAAGCCGATGGGCCAAAGAAGGAAATAAGGAATTTAAAAAAGAGGATCCAGGAGATCGATGAGATAAATGACGATACACAGAGTGGCCTTAAGACTCAAGTAAGCAAATATGCTTTGAAGCAACACCTTAATCTGCCCTCACTTTCCTTTTGAAACTGGACTTTCCACCAGTGCGATGAGATTATTTTATACGTTTATTCCAGTTAACTAATTTAGCAATTTAAATTCTTAATTTAATGAGGGCTTATATCTCTCTGACCTAAAGGCTGGTATAATTATTATTAATCCTTACTTTCACTGACTTACAGGAAGTATAATTCTCATTGAACAATTGCTCATTCAGTGTATGATGCTGCTATGTACACATGACAGTTTATCGGTGTCCCTAAACTGCCACTTGTCTCTTTCCACAGATTGCTGCCCAGAAGATAAAAGCACAGGAGAATTGGGTGAGAAGGATTTCACAAGAGGTGGAATCAACACATTCTGTTATTCAGTGTCATGCAGAATGAGGCCGAATATTCAATACTCTTCTTTTGCCTCTAGACTGTAGTCTGTGCTTTGAGGCGCACCCTTGGCCTCGAACGGAGAGAGATGGCCAGGTTGTCTAAAAAGTGAGTTCATTTGCTACCAAAAGCCACTTACATGGGTTATTCACATGCACCATGGATGGCCCATGATTGATTATTTTGCTGCAAAAAAACTGTGTATTCAAGTGGCCAAGCATTGAAATGCAGTGCGCATCTTTCCTGGGCAGATTGCGGTCATCTGAATCGTGTGTTTTTGTCTGTTGGCAGGCTATCTGAGGTCAGTGGCAAACTGGCTGGATACCAGAGACGGCCCGTTAAGGTTTCCACAAGCAGCCAACAGAGGCAGCCCCTTCGTAATCGTGAGTTCCACCCTTTTGAATCCCAATTCAAATCCATTTTGATTCCATGAAGTAAGAAAATAAAATGTGAAAAATGCCAAAGGGGTGAATATTTATTATACCCACTATTATTATACCCACTACCCATTATTATAGAATATAGTATGCATTCTGATTGCATGTAATCAATTAGATTCCCTGGTTAGCAATCATTGTAGACTGCTGTAGTCATGACAAGATTTTTTTACCGTCTCTTTCTTCTAGCTGGTGGTGTTCTTCGTTCAGCTTCCAATAACGTGGAGGAATCGGTAAGTTAGCGGTTGTGAAAATTACCACAGGTGTTTAGCAGCCAGCACTGTTTTCTCACGCCGTGATATTTTCTCAGGGTGTAGCGAATGACGTTCTGGCACAGGAAAAGTTTGCAGAAGCAGTTGAAGAGCGAAACCTGTACCGGAGGAAGCTGCAAGCAGAGGAGAAAAAGACCAAGGGTCTGGAAGGTACGTTGCTCAGTGAATATTTCTTACCGTGCAATGATTCACTTAAATTCCCTATATATGAGTTTTGACCATTTGTGCTTCAGAAAATGTCCAAGCTCTGAAGGAAGACCACAAAGCTCTGGAAAAAGAAACGTTGAACTTTCAAATCGAGATTAACTCTTACAACGAAAAACTGCACGATATGATTGAGCTGTGCCAGGGGAAAGATCAGGCTCTCCTGCGGTAAGTAACCAGCAACAGGCCGGGGAAAGATGCACACATGCACACGCATCTTTGTGAACACATGGCATTGCATTGAGAGTGAAGCAGGAATCAAGTGTCAGATCTGGATTTTTCCATATACATCTATAGGGCACATGGAGAAAATAATTAGTGATAAAACATAATCTTGCAGACAAGCCAGGCAGCATATCATATTGCCATGCACATTGGAATGCTTAAAATTGTTCAAATTGTAAGGTGGAGGAAAGAAATGTATGTTGGTGTAACGAATAAACAGACAGGTTTAACAGGAATGATCATTTGAAAATGATTTCTGCAGTGGTAGCCTGTAGCCTCCGTGCTCTCTGTGTTGTAGGAAGGCATGTCAGATCGACTATGAGCGCCGTGTTAAGGAGCTGAAGATAAAGGAGGTGCTCAGGTCTCACAGCTGGAAGGTTACATCCATTGAGGAGCAGCATCTGAAAGCTGAGTTCTCCTACAAGGCCGAGGTGAATAACTTCCCCCAACACAAACACCGCACACTCCCCTTCACAAGAGTCATATTTGTCCAGTGTGATGCATTTCTTATGTCAGTATTTTAGTGGAAGTTGTGTATTCAAGAGGCAGTTTGTAGTTGTCTGTCCAAAAGTAACTGATTATTTTTTCAAATGTATTTGCAGAGTGCACCGTAATGTACCTCATTTACAATATAACTTCTAACACAGAATACAGGAAGGCATTCTAATCCTTTGTTCACAAGATGGTTTGCTTGAGTTCTATTAATTATTCTGTGATTTTGTTTGCTGTGTATGCTTCTAAATGTCACCTCTGTCCACAGATTGACCATCTTAGAAAGAAGTTGCAGGACAATTTGGCGAACCAGAGGAAAGCTTGCTACTCTGAGCATGCACTGGCAGCGCACAAAAAAGAAATCAAAGATTTCTGCAATCAGTGAGTTAATTTACTACCAAAGATGGTACAGAAATTCATGGGTTGTGGGCAATAGTCTAGGATTGATTATGAAATGGCCCATAAATGGCTTATGTAATAATTATTAAACAAACAATTAAAGCTTGTCAATTAGTGGCTTGTTTGCTATCATCTGAGATGGTCGTTGTCTCTTCAGAGGCAACTTGGAGTGAGTCCTGCTTGCTTAGGCAACTGGCCCCTGTATCTGTGCTCTGACCACTGGGATCTCTCCCGTTTCACAGACTTGATCAGGCCAGCTGTAAACAAGCTGATCTCCAGACACGCTCCGTGCCCACTCCTGGCTGCTCCCACTGGGTGACCCCCTGCTGAGAATGGTGAGCCCCCCCGCCCGCCCAATGTGCGTAGAGGCCTTTACTCTTCCTGCCATAGTCGTGTGATGAAAAACGCTTGGCCTGTATCCTCTTCTATCCTCGTGAGCTTCTACTCACGGCTATGACTGTAACATTTGTCATTCTTCCCACTCCTTCTCACTTTCTTTCTCTCTTATGACAAGGCAGATGCTAAGGAAGGGTCCTCACAGTAATATCAGTGAGGATAAGACAGATAAAAAATGAAGAGGATGTGGCAAATGAGGGGGCAGGGCAAGCTGATAGAGAAATGTAGTGCTAGATGTATACAAAAACAAAAACTTTTAGAAACCTTTAGAAACATTTAGAAACGTATTCACTTGTAGTAACTTTTTATAATGTTAATGTATCACTTTTAGGAATTTATTTAGAAACTTATAGAAATGTTTAAAACATTAGAAACTTTAGGAAATATAGACATTATTCACTTGTTGAAACTTTCATTCAAAACTTAGTTCATGTATCACTTTTAGAACATTTTAGAAACTTATAGAAACTTTTAGAAATGTTTAGAAACCTATAGAAACTTATTCACTTGTAGTAACTTTTAATGTTAATGTATCACTTTTAGGAATTTATAGAAACTTTTAGAAACTTATAGAAATGTTTAAAAACTTTTTTAGAAAATTAGAGACTTATTCACTTGTTGAAACTTATCATAATGTAGTTCATGTATCACTTTTAGAACATTTTAGAAACTGCTAGAAACTTTTAGAAATGTTTAGAAACCTATAGAAATGTGTATGAGAAACTTCTCATAATGTAGCTAATTTACCACGTTTTTCCGCACTTTTGCTTTACTGTATTACATTGCATTAAATAAAGTTATCTTTGTAAATCAAGAATGCCTTGATTGTGTTTGTGTGGGAGATTGAAGTTGTGCTTTTAATTGGGTTACATCATTATTTGCAGTATATACATTCAAAAGCATTTTCTGAGCAAGACGGTTTGCATAGTTTTATGTCATTGTGTACACCACCACAAGTTCTATTTCTTACGGAATTGACTAATTATAGACAAGTAGTTTTTAATTATTATTTAGGGTGTTGGTATCCTGGATATGTTTGATGTAGTGATGTTTTATTGTTAATAGGCTATTTGTCTTGTCATTTATTTAAAGTGCATGCCTTTCTGTAATTATTTCTTCAACAAATTAAATAATAATACATAATTATTATATACAGTGAGGTGGTCTTACTGCTAGGCCTTGGGCCTGTCGCACCTCCTACGGTGCCCATGGAGGACTATGCATGGCAGGGGCGTCCCCTTCCCTGAGCCAGGCCCTGTCCCTGACCGCATACCAAGAGGTTTAGCTGCAGGGTCATCAGCTGGGAACCACCGATCGTTAATGTTTCGCCCCTTATCTCAGAACATCTCCTGGTGGCGGGGCAGTGAACAGGGACGTCTCCCTGACACCCCCTGCAGCTTAACCTATGTGGATGTTGCTCCCCAAGTCTTGTCTCGTCGTCTCAACCAGAGCCAATGGCTTGCTTTTTCTGCTTCTTCTGAGAGTTCTTTGGTGGATTTGGACAATCTGGCTCCCCGTAGCTCCAGGTCCCTAAGCAGGCGTGATGTTGAACTGCCAACAAAACCTCTGGCACCCACCTCCACCGGGTACATCCTCACACTCCATCCACTTTCCCTGCAATCCGCAACCAGGTCTGCATACTTTGCCATCTTTCGTTCATAGGCAGCTTCCAGTCCCTCCTCCCATGGTACTGTCAGCAGTGCTGACTTTGCGGCTGCAGACCACAGCACCACGTCTGGTCTTAAGGTGGTGCTGCAGATTTCCTGTGGGAACTGGAGCTGTCTACCCAGGTCCACTTTCATCTTCCACTCCGCCCCTGATGTTAGTAGGTTGGAGGGTGGTCTCTTGCTGGAGTGTTGTGCGGGTTCCCCTGTCTGAGGAAGTGGATCCTCTGTTGGCTCCCTGATGGCCTCTGGCTGTTCGCCTCCTGGCGACATTTCTCCAGCACCTCCGCCAGCTTCCTCAGCACTTGGTTGTGCCGCCATGTGAGCCGACCCTGTGTCAGAGCTGTTTTGCACCCTGACAAGACGTGCTGGAGTGAGGCATTGATGGTCCCGCAGAGGTCACAGGATTGCTCTGTTCCAAGCCATTGGTGGAGGTTTCGAGGGCTCGGGAGGGTGTCGTAGGTTGCCCTAATGAGGAAACTGAGCCGAGCCTGTGGTAGCTTCCAGAAATCTGCCCAGTTGATTGCTCGACTCGCGACGCCCTCCCAAGTTGTCCACCACCCCTGCTGCCACAGACTTCACTCTGAGCTCCTCCTGCTCAATCCTGGTGACCTCGGAAGCAACAAGGTCCTTCCTCTCCTTCCTACTTGCCTTGGACCACAGGACAGGTGGATCGCTCCATCCGAGGCCTGCCCGCCCTGTCTGCACCATGCCCACGACCTCCTGGTGTTAAAGTCTGCCCATCACCTTCTGCACTTCCTCCTCGGCCCTCCATTTCCTTCCAGTCGCAACTCTGGCATTTGCTTCCTTCACTGTCCTGTCGGAGGAGTCCCTTAAATCCATCACTAGCCTTGCCTTCTCCTGCCTATAGCCCAGGGTGATGGATTTCAGGGGTAGTTGGAGTGAGTTCCGTCCGTATAGGCCAGCTGCTGAGAAACAACGTGGCAGACCCAGCCATTTGCAGATGAAGGAGTTGGCTTTTGCCTCCATCCGGCTTACGGCTGATGAGGTGACTTCACACAGCTTCAGAGGCCACATCACCCGTGGATACAGGGTGAAATGATAGCACCACACCTTGTGCTTTCTGGGTAGCTGGCTTGAGTCAATCTTTGACAGACCTTCTGAAAGCTGCTGAAGGATGGTTTTCCCCATATCCTTGTCTGAGAAACGAGATGTATATAGTCTTCCCAGGCTTCGGATGGGCTGGTCCACGATGCGGGGGATGTCTTCCCCGCCAATGGTGAAGGTGACTCTGTCATTCCTCTCCCCTTTCCGCAATGAAAGGCTCCTCAACTTCTGTGGCTTGAAGTTCATCCTTGCCCAGATGATCAGCTCGTCCAGCCTCTTAAGCAGCCTGGATGTGCATGGGGCAGTTTGTAGTAGGCACGTGATGTCATCCATATAGCTCCTTAGGGGAGCCTCTGACCTGCAGGCAGCCGGATGCCACCCACTACCTGCCTTGCCCCGATCAGGATGACCTCAAATGCTGCTACGAAGAGGATGGGGGAGATTGAGCATACTTCCAGTGCGTGTATGATAGCCTGAATCCATTTGGCTACCTGTACATTGATGCTGTGGAAATATTTCCGATTGATATAACCTCCCTCGAGAGGTCCTGGGGGTGAATTTATCCAGACATGGGTGCAGTCCACAGCACCAATAACGTTTGGGAACCCTAATATGAAAAACATTTATATGAAAAATGTCATTTCTACTTCCCAGACATGAAAGTGCTATAAATATAAACTATTAAATAAATCACCTGCAATTCTGTAAAAACCTTGCTTGATGTGCAGTACCCCTTGGTGGCCAGGAAATGTAATAGACATTTAGAAGTCTTTTCAGGGCAAGGCACACTTTACGCACAGCGCCGCACAGTGGCTTTGCTGAGGTTCTTGGCATCCTCTACAGCAGGGGTGTCCAAACTTTTTCCACTGAGGGCCAAATACAGAAAAATATACGAAAGGCTGGGCCACTATTGGGGGTGTTCCTGCAACCACGAAGAAAGCTGAGACCAGTTGATTTAGAATAGTTTTTCGTTTATTTCTCCTTGGTCCAGAGAACAGTTCGTTTATTTCGCTAAGTTTTCAATGAATATGGCTCCACTAGTGGTGAAACTAAGAATTACAACTCAGTCAAGTGCAAGTTTCATGCGCGGGCCATATTCCTTATATTGGAATGCAGCCGCAGGCCAATTAAAAATGGACCGCGGGCCGCAGTTGGCCCGCGGGCCGTAGTTTGGACACCCCTGCTCTACAGTGTACAGAAAGGTGTCACTTGCCAAAAAACACAACCCAATGCACACCATTTGCATTACACTAATCGACTGGCTGCGATGTGTGTTTGCAACTTCGGCCTCGAGCAAATCGTAAATATAGATTATCCCCTGCTGGGAAAATTATAGCGTTCACGTGCTCTTCTGAGAAACTGAGTGGATCAACTCTCGGAACACCCTCTCCGCTCTAAAAGCTCTAATTATTTGTGCCCCCTCATCTACGGGATTGTCTACCATGACACGCCATGATCAAAACAGACCCAGCCAAAACACATTCGTTTTTATACTGTTTCAGAATGGCTTTTTTGACCTAATGCACATAAAACCAGACAAAAAAATGATTTCTAAATGGTTTAATAAGACAAAAATGATTTTATTTTAGACTGCAAATAAAAAAAGCCAAAAACTTGAATTGCAAATGTTTTAATATGACAACGCAAAATAATTACTTGACAAAAGGTCTGGAACGTCTTCCTTCTAAGCCAGTGGTCCATCAAAGTCGGTGTCACTGTAACACCGGCTGGATATTTGCGAATAAGTCCAGCTTGAACCACAGTAAGCCTGCTCCTGACCAGGCTAGCCCGAAAGCATATGTTGCCATAGTAGCTTAACTGGCATCTAGTCAAGCTTACGTCGTGAAACCGAGTTATCCGAGAACTTAACCAGACTTGCTGAAATAAGCCAGGCTTACAGCTTAATCACACTTCATGAAATACCCCCCAGGTTAAATAAAAACACAACACAAAGTCTTCACCCTACTCGCCGCGAAGCTTTCGGGCAAAAACAATGAAAAGAAACTAAAATAAACAACTACATGGAAGCCCGCCTCCTCCGAGGGGGGAATCCCCTTCCGGGGAACACACAAACAGTCAGCAGCTTTCCACACTGCCTTCATACATCCACATTTAACACGCATCAACACTTAACAGGACAGGGTAGAACTCTACGCATTGTCCCGACACACACCTCAAGACACTGCGCCTCTTCAGTCCAGTTCCACTATAACCTTACCAGGCACACATATTCAGTGACTTTTCAAGGGCTTCCCAAACCCATGCACAGAGACACTCCACTCTTTCAGTGACAGTTCTCGGGCCGTTGTCCAGAAACACTCCAATGCGCACGCGCACACCTTGATTATTTTTAGTTGTAAAAAAAAGGCACGCATACAAAGCAACACAATACAGAAAAAACCCATACTGACAATGACACCATTGACACAAAACAAATAAAATTCAAATTAAGTCTTTTCATAACAAACAAGGTCAATAAGTCATACAGAAGAACTAAAGACCAACACGTAACATTTGTATAATTAACACCAAAAAAATAAGAAAAACGGGCAGAGAGGCCAGCTCCAGGTCCATCCCGATGGAGAAGTCAGCGCCCTCCTCAGACCCCGCCAGCACCTTGAACCGGTTTCTGACCAGCGGGATTGAGGGGGCCACCTTGTTCCCCGGACAGGGGCCTCTTCCCCACCGGTTTCGTCACCCAGTCCGCAGCTCCGTCCCCCACGGGCTCGATGGAATCCCCCCCATTCCACGGCCGCCAGGTCCGATGTGGAGAGGGCCGCCGCCTCCAGGGATGGGGACTCAGACGGGGAGAACAGCTCCCCGAGGGCACAGGAAGGGCGACCTGGATCAGAGCTGGACCTGGAGCAGCAGCAGGAGCAGGGGCAGGAGCAGGGTGCAGCGGTGGTTGTGGGGCAGGAATAGGGGCCGATGCAGGAGCAGACCCAGAAGCTAGAGTAGTTGTGATGATGGGGGAGGTGGGGGTGATGGGAGAGGGGAGAACGGACATCGGGACTGACACTGAGGCCAATGGCTGGGCCTCAGCTATAGTCGCGCCTAGAGCGGAGACCCGAGCAGCTGGTGGAAACTGCCCGGGACCCAGAGCCTTCCCGGGAGCGCCCTCTGCCCCTGGTTTTCCACCCAGGGTTGGCACTACCACCCCAGACCACCAGAGGCACCCGCAGGAGACACCAGGTGGCTGACCGCATGGTCATTAGAGGCCTGCCTTTCCCCAAACAATTCGGCGAAAGTTTCTCCTCAAAGGACAGGCCCAAAACAAATGCCCGTCCGCTCCACACAGACTGCAGGTCTTAGGGGCCATGCAATCCCGGCTGGCATGGTCAGCCAATTCGCAGTATCGACATTTGGTCATGTCGGCCTGGCACACCTCTTTGGTGTGCCCGACATGACTACACCTCCTGCAGCACATCAGCTGACCCACGTACTGCAAATAGCCCGTCAGCCCCGATACTCCCAGGGGGGTAAGGCCTAGCCCCGACGAGGTTTGTTTGAAGAGAATGGAATAATGCTGCTTCCCACTCCAAAAGCAATGCTTATTTAGGAGCTTTGCCCCATCCATCTCCAAACAAAGCTTGCTCAAATAAGTAATAATATCCTCCTTCCGAACAAAAGGATTGTACATGTATAAAACCAGTGGCCTGCACCCTTGTTCCTGGAGGAGCTCCATGCACACTCCCTCCAGCACAGGTGTGTCCCTGTGCTTTTTGTAGAAATGAAAATACGCCAAAGATTCAGCTTCATTGAAAAAGCTCAAATCAAAGAAGCCCCATGCAGAAAAATCTTGCATGCAATACACAAACTCTGGCATTAAGGTAAACAACTCTTTACCACTTAATCTTGAATAATCTTGAATCTTGAACCTTCTTACCTCCTTATCTGCTCCTGCATCAAACCTCACCGTGCTCTTAATCCACACCCGATAGGCCGGCAATCCACCATCTTCCAATGTGGTCGTCATCATCACCCACTTGATTTTACACACACATGAATGACATGACAAGAATAACTGATCCCACCACTCGTCCCACCTGCTCTTAAATAGGCTTATTTTCTGTCTGGCTCAGGTGGGACTCGTCACCAGTCTATCATTCACTCACCCAATTACTCAACACACCAATTAACTGATTGAATAATATATAATTAGGACCTTTGGAACTAGAATTCCGGGCACCTGCCAGCAATCTCGCCAACTGTGAGATTGCCAAACCTGGCCCCCGGAAAGTACAACTGTTCCAAAGGTCCTCCACAGCAACACCGCGGCAAAAGAGAGGCAACCCCGCAACTCCCCTGCCAGAGATCGATGCCCTACACACCTCCATTGACACAAGTTTGTTGACTTGTGTCAATCTTCGACTTAGCAGTTTTGCTTACTTATTTTCAGTTGAACTTTTTTCGATTTTCGTCGCAGGAAGGGTAATTCAATGGCCATTTCACCTATCTTTTTTGTTAGTTCATCCAACCACCATCAGGTGTATGCCACCTCTGTCATCATGCCACAGAACAATGACTTTTGTCAACTTTTTATATTTTGAGCAGTGTTAAAACAGGATTTAAGTTAAGCTAATTTGCAGGTAGCACCATTTATATATTTTTTATATATAACAGTAATTGAGTTACTTCATTATATCCTAAGCTATAATAACACCCGTTGTAACACCTCCCTTACTTATCACCAGATATTTTCAATGAACAAATCTCCTTCAATAGAGAAAGGAAACTGAAGTATGGATCTTTTTTTTTTTTTTTATTTTTTTATATACAAATGCAAAATGTATTGGAATATATGTGTATATGGACATATACATCATATACATCATGAAAAGCAATACATGAATCTAAGTTTACTTATTCATTCTGCTGTGTCATAAAACAATACAAATTTTACAAAAACCTTTAAGTGCCTTAATTGTTAAATGATAATTGTGAAATTAGTGTGTAATTGTTCAGCCGTAGTGAAAAATAGATTGTAACAGTGTATCATTTAGTCCTCATTAGCGCTAGAAGAGTTAATTATGTAATTGACAATTTACAAGCTAAAATGAACATTAACTTTAACTTTAATTTATCATTTGTTAATGATTCAACTTGGGTCTGATGAGGGACCTACTTCAATGGTAATTGCTGAAGGAGCAGCAGTCTTTACAAATGCTAACAAATGTAATTGGAATTTGTATTTCCGCATATCTCTCCTAGACACACACACACACACACACACACACACACACACACACACACACACACATAGGCCACTATATGTATGCATTAATAATATGCTATAAACATGTGCCTGACAAACTGCACATTAAGTCCACTTAAACTGTTATCATATTTTATTTGTTGTTCCTGTGATACAATTGTGATAATTAGTTACTCAACTAATAAGTGCATTTTTGATGTACCATGAAAGCAGACTAATGTTGACTAATGCAGGCTTATTTAATTAATTTTCTATCAAACAGGGTAATAATGATCTGTGTTTATATTCAGCAAAAACAGAAGCAGCTCTCAGTGGCTTGGACCTCCCCTTGGGCAGGGGGGAATTCTCTAGAGGTGACATCATTATGAGGGACAGATGATCACCTGAGTGACATTTGGTTCATCCAGGCTGATACTGGTTACAAATCAAACTAGAGGTACATAAGTCAAAACCATGAATGAAGTTGAGCTGTGGCTTATTTTGATTAAAATAAGTTACTGAAGCTACCCCCTTACTTTATAAAAATATATAGAGTATATCGCCACGAGTGCTGGCTGAGCCTTACCACATAGGTTCAAGCCTGTTTCATTTGCTGAGTATGATGGGTAGTTCAAAGTTGTCTTTGTCCTACAAGGGATAGATTGGGTTGAAGTTGTCCGGGGTTCCTCTGGGTACTGCTACATTAGTTAGCTCCCTGACAACATACCAGGCGCCTACAGTCTACCATTTTTAATCAGTGAGATATACACTTCTCTGATCAGCAACAGCTCTCCGGTATGGCCTGCAGGAGGTAAAATAGTCACTAGCTTGTTGGTGAGGGTTGGACTGTACAAAATATACAGTATGTAGGAGCTGTATCCAAATCTGAATAAGTCATATTGCTTATCGTGTTTAGTCAGCCATTCAGGTACCTCCCCATATTGATCATACACATGATAGTTGAAACACCACATTCTGCTGAGATGGCAAGAAACACAGGGCGAAGTTACGAGAATGAATATGACACTTAGGAGACCCAGATCCTCAGAGCACATTGAGTGCACAAGCCCACAATATATAGAAAGCGAAATTTAAAATGGTGATGGTGTAGGCACTGATGAGACAGGCGGCGACATTTGACATAGTAAGTGGTGTGAATCAGAATTGTACTTTTAATTTTGTCTGTGTTTCCGATAAGGCACCACTCTTCATCACCACTGATGCCAAGTTACCCACCTTTTTACCACTCTACATACCTGGTGTCTAAGTACTGTGGTTTCATAAATAAGCCATATCTGATCTTGTATATACATGCATAGTCATGCATATAGTTAATCTGTGATCATTAGCTGTGTATTCAAAAATAATATAGTAATAGCAATGTTTATGTCTATAGTAAATTAATTATATTATTTCTATAACTTATATTGTTATTATAACATTTTGTGTCCAGTAATATTGTTCTTATTTTTGTAGTCATATCTGTAATGGATACTTGTTTTTGCTAAATACTCTAGATTTATTTCATTGGCTGTGCATGTACTTCTTATTTGGCCTAATCCTGTAATTTAGTGGAGGGAGACATCTAGTGGACATGACAAGATTGCAATTCCAAAAACATATTCTTGAAAATCAAAAGTAGTAATCAATAGTGCACAATGACACTTGTATTTGCTAATTCATGTTCATGTTAAGCTTTGATTATAATAAATAGCTAAATAATATGTATCCTGATGGAAATTCACCCAAGAAAAAAAGTGGTAGATTAACTCATATTTAAGCAATCAACACTACATTATCATTTAACAAAATATATATTCCCATTTTTCTCCCAATTTGGTGGCCTATTGTACCCTCTTCTAATTCAACTATCTTCATCGTACTATGAGCTCATCGCTGCAACTGTGGAACCGGCAGTAACACAGAACAAAGCAGTATCCTGATGATTCAGTGATTCAAGTTCCCCAGCCAAGGCTGGAGGTAAGAGTACCCCCTCTGAAGAAAATAATTTCAAGGAATGACAAGCACACTAACAATGTACTGAGAACATTGAACCTGCATTTTGCTGCTTTAGTTTTCCATCAATAGTATAGCATCATTCTGTGCTTACCTCTACCCTGGACAACTCAGATTGAGAGTTAGAGCACATTTCACATTTTACATATACAGGTGCCAACTGCTAAAATAAAGGAAACCCTTGAGTAAATGAGGGTTAATAGTAGACCTTCCATGTCATGGACTCAAGCAACTTCAAATGCAGGCACACACAACTAAGGTTTATTGGCAATGCCTATAAATGATCATGTATTAGGGGTTTGGGGGAGATAGGACTCATGTATGTAGCCATCTTGTTAAAAGTCCACTTTCCATACTACTGAGGTGCAATGCTGTCCAGGTGTTTATCAAGGCTTATATTTTGCCTAAATCCCCCTCCCACAATGTGTATTAGTTTGAGACTCTTACTATAATAGACTGTAAACTATAGACTATACATTTGATCACACCTTTTTGGGACACAATGAAGTGCAGTCAGTATTGTCAACAAAGCAGCTCGTCATTGTATATTAGCTCTCTGAAAGAGATAACTTTACTAGCAAAAGTGAGCAAAAGTACAAAGGGCATTAGAAGAGAAAAAAAGCCACATCTGCTCTGAAACAAAAAGTGCAGGAAACCTCAGTTATGTACTTCCCTCTTGTGGCCACACATCTGCACTACTTGTATTTGTCTGTTAGTTAATTTACTCAATGTGAAAACGGTTTATTTGTGCAAAATTGTGAGATGTTTTTAGGGGAGTTTACCATGGGAACCACATAGGAACTGAAATACCTCTCTCCCCATTACCAAAACACACACACCCATTATTCGTTTTTTTTGTTTATTAATGCATGCATTTTCCACTTTCAGTAGCATCATGTTATACCATTGAAAATAATCAGAAGCTAGGTCAATATCCAGTGGGACATTGACCTAGCTACTCCAGCTATTTATCTTGGTTTATAATAATAATAATAATAGTAGAACGTACCTGTCGTTTAAAATTCAACCGAAAGTGGCGGAAGTGAAATGGTACAACTTACCTCATAGGCGGGGTAAGTTGTAACAAGCACAGGGAAGAATGTAACACAAGCACAAAATAAGTTGTTGTCATCAATAACTTTACACAGGGTTAGTTGTAACAGAGCGTTGAACTAACCCTGTGCTGTTGTGGTTGGAGTTTTGCCTAGCTAGCCATTGTTGTGTGTTCCTGTCATGTTTCAAAACAAAGCTACATTATAGCTACCAGATGGATGATTAAAATGATATAAGGTTGGACTCTGACTTACACACACAAGTCTTTACTTGACTTACTTTTCAAGTAATCGAAAAACAGCTCCAGTACAAAAAGTTATTTACTTGGCAAAAAAACACACTTTTGCTGATAAAAAGAGAATAACCGGTTGGATTGTTCTAAAACTTGGTAATCAGACGTCACTCTCCTTCATGGAAATGTGACAGGGAGCACTACTTGTTTGACCATGTGCAACACTATAAAATGTCCGTGTTACAACAAACTCTGTGTTAGTTTCATCCCCGGTCAACCCTAGTGTCCTTCAAATTATCTTAGATTCCTCAGAGCAGAAAATTGTGTACTGAATAGGCTGACCTTGTTCCAGTCTGATTGCTACACACTGCCATACTATGTGCTGCACTCTAATTGGTTCTATTCTGAGCATCAGTGTGCTCTGATTGGCTCTGTAGTGGTTCATAGGAAATGGAACTCTTTCTCACCCCTTTCTTTGCTGCTTGAGAGGCGTTATGGCAACTGCTGGGAAAGTAAGTGCATTCCTCCATTTTCTTTCTGTGGATAAGAATGAGATGAACACTTACACTGTTTGTAGAAGTAGAACTATGTATGCGAGTTATAGTATCTTAGTGCAATCAGAACTTCTACACTTAAAACTGAAAGTTTTGATTTCTTTGTACTAAAGAAAATGGAATCCTTACTGTAAATATTTAGACTGGTTGCAATGTTGCAAGGTTGGTATGGGTAAATGCAAGTATAAAACATGTATGATACAACTGGTCGGTTCCGGTCTGGGACAGCTGGAGCTTGGAATTATTTTTCATTTAGTAACTGATTTCCACACACAACACATGGCAGTGTGACCTCCTACCTAACTTGTGGCTGCAGTTGCACAATTGGGATCACTGATAGCACAGGATCGAGCAGAACCAGAAGCTGATTAGGACTGAAATTGCCCACTTTATTCTATAAATGGTCAAGGGCTGGAACATGATGGCTCATGAATGCGTTACATTTATCTAATGTGCTCCAAATATGACCTTGTACTGTTCTTGTTATGAAAAGAATATAGTCATTCACAGTACTTAGGCAGAATGTATTTCAAAGAATGTCATCGTATTTGTTGACTTATGGAAGTAGCTGAAATATGAATGTGCACAGATAATGGTATGGGTCTCTAGATCATTGTTGATTATTTCTACTGGAACGACAGGTGAACAAATATGTTCTGTATTAAACAACTATGTGGTTACAAAGTGCGGATTAGACTGGGGCAGTTGTAAAGGCATAACGTCTGACGGGGCCGCGAATATGACGGGCAGAAACAGCGGAGTTGTGAAAAGAATCAAGGAAGCTGCTGGCAAAGACATCGTGTGGAGTCATTGCTTCATTCATCGACAGGCGCTGGCATGCAAAGGAATTCCTCCCGATCTAGACAAAGCACTAAAATAATGTATCGCGTTGTAAACTTTATTAAAGGCAGCGCACCCAACAATCGGCTTTTTGATCAGCTGTGCACTGACATGGGGGCGGAGCACACGCACCTACTGTTTCATACGGAAGTGCGCTGGCTGTCAAAAGGCAGAGTTCTTAGCAGGGTGTATGAACTGAGAAACGAAATTCATGCTTTCTTCCTCGAGAAGAAGTCCTCCCTTGCCAATTTGTTCACTGATGATTGGCTTTTCATTTTGTCGTATCTGGCAGATATCTTTTCATCCCTGAACGAGCTGAATTTGAAATTGCAAGGACAGCACGACGATGTTTTCCGAAATTGGAAACATGTTCTCACTTTTCAAAAGTCCCTGAAGCTGGGGCTTGCACGACTCAGCCAGCCAAACCTGGGGCCACTACATGTTTCCCACTGTGTTACAGCACATAGAGGAAAATGATGTCACTGACACAGATGTGAAACGTCTGACTGGACTTATTCAGACACACATAGTTGCACTCATAGATATATATATACGCCATTTAGCAGACGCTTTTATCCATAGCGGCTTACAGTAGTGAATGCATACATTTTCAGTATATGTGAAATGGGGGGATTGAACCCGCAACCTAAGCGTTGCCAACGCCGTGCTTTAACAACTGAGCCACAGAGAACCACTTCACACAGATAACTTTGATCGCTATTACCCAGGGCTGGACTGGGACAAAAAATAGGCCCTGCCATTTGGCTCAGACCGGCCCATCCAGTGGCGCCCCATTTTCTGTCGACGGGGAAAATGCCCTGCTATTACCCGACGGAGAGATATTACATTTTGAGTGAAAAAAGGTGGATTCAAAATCCCTTTGAATTTGAAACCCCAGAGTCATTTCTGGATCTGGGACTAACTCCTGCTGAAGAAACAGAGCTGTTACAACTGAGCAGCGATCGCACGCTGAAAAGAAGACATGAATGCATGCCATTATCTTCATTCTGGATAGGCATCGAAGCTGAATATCCTGTCCTAAGTAAGGCAAGCATTTTGCTACTTATCCCCTTCACAACGACATACAAGTGCGAGTTTGGATTTTCTGTTCTGACAAAAATGAAGACAAAACATAGAAATAGACTGAATGCTGCACCCAATATGCGCGTTGCTTTCTCCTCCTGTACACCGGACTGGAACACTATACTAAAAAAGCAAGCAAGCGCACCTATCACATTAGCCAGGATAATGTGACTAATTAAGGGCCTAGATATGCCATGGAATAGATCTGGTGTGTTTAACAAATGTAGGCCTATTGTTGACTGTTCGAATTGATTGATCTACTTACTATACGTTTGATAGCTGCACTTAAACACATAGGCCTAGGCTGCTTGTTCTGATAATAGGCTATGCTGCATTAAAATAAAATAAAATAAAAAAACTTCAACATGTATTTGATAGTAGGCAAGGCCTATTGAATGTTTGTAGGCCTATTGTTCTGATAGACCTAATTGATAGGCCTAATTTATAGGCCTTGGTTGAATCTATATATGAAAGGCTATCATAGGCCCATATATTTAGGCCCATATGTGTGTTTTAAATAACACCTGCATGAAACAAAGTTGTTATTTATAACAGGCAGGCATACTGTATATATATATATATATATGGGCCTATATATAATCTTCGAAATGGCTGGTTTACCTATCCAAGATAATAAAAATGGTCAGGAAAGTTATTAATTCATGCACAAATTTGCCCATCATACGATTTATAGATAATCATATAAGCCTTATTGTGAATTGGGTCGCGATGGTTTTGAATTTTAAAAAAGTGGGTCACCAGAAAAAAAGTTTGGGAAACACTGCTCTAGATAATGTGCTTCACTCTTATTGGCTCTGTTATGATTCATAATGACTTGAACATTGATCTGTTTTTTCTGTCCTGCTTGAAAGAGATTCCACCGACTGTTAGACAAGTGTGCTGCTGTTTTTACATTCCATTCTAAAGGATGATTAAACCCCTCATGAATGGAAACTGGAGTTTGTCCTATTTCCTGTTTGCATAAGCTTCACTTGGAGGAGTTAAAAACATTGCTATTCAGGAACATAGTTTACATTCTGATATAAATATAATGCTTCTGAGTCCTTACTGCAGACTTGTGTCAAATATGTGTTCAAAGTCTTTGCAACTACATTTTATAAATGCATCTGAAATATTCATTATATACAATCAGGTCCAGAGTTATTGGCACCCTTGATGAAAATAAGAAAAAAGCGTGTATAAGATAAACAACACAGATAATGAGCTATATTTTATGCTCAAACATATGGGAAAGACATATACTTTTATTGTAATACAATTATTCTAATTAGTATTTTTAGGTGTGAAAATTATCAGCACCCCTAAACATTCTTTTTAATAGAACAAAACAAAGTGAAATCTGCAATAAAATTAAACTCATTTAAGTGAATCTGAGTGTTAACAAAGTGTATTGTGGCTTTCCATGAAATGTAAAATCACTTTGTCATCCATCACCATGGGTAAAGCCAACTCAAATCAAATCAGAT
The DNA here is from genome assembly GCA_029706075.1 of Aldrovandia affinis. Classification (NCBI taxonomy): domain Eukaryota; kingdom Metazoa; phylum Chordata; class Actinopteri; order Notacanthiformes; family Halosauridae; genus Aldrovandia; species Aldrovandia affinis. The sequence continues at coordinate 2,800,566 of JAINUG010000138.1, read as the reverse complement.
GGTTGTTGACCTACACAAGTCAGATAATAGATACGACAAATACATAAACGGTTAAAGATACCACTATCCACTGTTAGGGCAATAATCAGTTTCAAACATCTGCAACAGTTGCAAACTTGCCAGGAAGTGGATGCAGATGCTTGTTGTCCCCACACACAGTGAGGAAGATGGTGAGAGAGGGAAAGAGGACCCCAAGGACCACAATTCAAGAACTGCAGACTTCAGTTGTTTCTTGGGGTCACAACGTCTCAAAATCAACCATAAAATGCCACCTCCATACCAACAAGCTCTTTAGAAGGGTTGAAAAGTTTCATTTTCATCAAGGGTGCCAATAATTCTAGACCTGACACTATTTCAAATTTCAGTTATTGAAATAAATGTATGAATGTATTTTGAAAGTACAAGGACATATTTATAAGGACAACACATTGAAGTCATTCACAATACAAGGTATTTGATTTCAGGGATGCATTTAAAAATACATTCTCAAATGCTACAACTTTATGTGAAAAACAACAAACACAACTTAAACATATAAACAGCTATGATTATGTGAAACTAAATACAAACCCATATTTACAGTCTTAGGATTCATTGCAAAGCCATGTCAGGTCATAATTATCTCAAACGTTTGTGCAATGTAGCTCAATATTATTTGCTGCCATGACAGAGGGTAGTGTGTCTTTTTGAACAATCTCATATTCCAATGACTGAGTGTCATTAATTATGCAAGGTGTTTTTAGCAGTGAGAAAAAAATATCTTAATATAATTTGCCTAATCGGTCTTTTACTGATATAGATTCCCCCCCAAAGCAAATAGACACAAGACGGATTGCGTTAAAATAATACTGTCCAATCAAAACTTATGCTGTGGATTCTCAAATTCTTTAGTAAACACAATCCTGCTGATCTCTGGAACGCATTCAGCAATTTTATTATTTCAGTGAAAGCCATACCCTGAATTCAAATATATATAAAAAATGAATGCCTACAATCATGTCTTTACTAATAAATGCATACATACAATATTAATATCCTCACCCCTAATGTATGCTAAAATTCTAAAGGATATACCTTAACACATGAACATGATTATTTATAATTTTATAGTCAAATGTTTACCAACATTACATGTTCATAGCATTTTGTACATTAAAAAAAAAGATGGTTTCAATTTTTTCCCCCAATTTGGTAGCCAATTGTCTCCTCCTCCTCTCCTCCTATATCAACTCCCCCACCCCCCACCATTTTTTGGCATTTAAAATGATCAAACAACCCATCAGATAATCACTTTTACTTTACAAAACCAACTCACAATAGCCTACACAAACATGTTAGCATTTTTAAATATATTAAACTTATCCTAGTTTCCTGGTGTTTTTTTTTTAATGATGTCAACTTATTTTTTACCAAATTCTGGTAGTCTTCAAGGTAGACTATACTAGACTATAATAATATGACAATAAACAATAGGTATAGCACTTTTCATACAAAAACATAATTTGCAACCTTTACAAAGGGCTTTACGAAATCAAATTAATCACAGCAGTAGCTCTCTCTGTCTCTCCAGTTACGAAAAGCTAAGACCCAGGGCACGTCCTCCCTCTAGTGGCAACTTCTGTAATAGCATAAAAATGACAGCATAAAACATGAGAATCATTAGGTTTAATATTGGGCGAGCATTAAATAAATAATACAAAAATGGGCAGTTTAACTTTCAACCAGTTACAGTTATGGCGGTAAACCCTCAACCAAAATGTTATGACCACGACAGCCCTAAATTTGGTCTCATTCATGAACATTACATATGCACAATCAATCTGACACAAATTTTGTAAATTAATTTGCACTTTGAATTTTCTTTTTTTTTTTTAAGAGTACGAATTGAATTGCCAGACCAGTTGTATGCATAAATATGATTAGAGAAATCGAGACAACCTACTTCTAACTCAATTGTGATCAAAAGTATGAATGATATAGTGCATATGAGAAAATAGTTGTATTATTTGTAATTTAAAAAACTGTTTTATAAACGAATTAGACATTACATGTGTGTGCATATCACGTAAGAATAAATTGGATTCATCAACACATGATGTGCACATTTTATGAATCCGACAGTATTTTTGCATGAGAACTTTTTCTATGCACAAAATATGCACGTTTCTGCGAACATATTAGTGAATGGATCCCAGTGAATCATTAGGTCCTCTAAATATAATGCTTAGAGAGCATAACACAACCAGAGAGGGATATCTATAAGACAGTCATTACAGTACAGTTAGACGTTTTGCAAGGGCTTATTATACTTGTATGTTTAGAAGAAAATGTAATTGCCTGCACAATCACTTTACTGAATACTGAACATAGAATAAAATCAAATAAATGTGGCCACCAGGAGGTGCTTGCGAGCCTCACTGTTAATTTAGTTGACTACGCAACTCCCACTATCAGGGGTGGGAGTATTTCAGTATTAAGTATTTCAAGGAAAAAGCCCCTCACAGGAAGTTTTCAATTGAATTAAACAGACGGAAGCTGGTGTATAGGAAAGTATTAAATACTTTTATTTTGAATTATTTTCTTTTGAATCGAGTCAAACATAGTTAAAATGGCTCACAAGCCAAATATACAAATACATGATAGACACAGTAATACAGTTAAAAATAGATACACCAAGATAGATAGAGCATTCACTACCACCAGGGCTAACTTCCCTTAACAATAGCAGCATCAGACTACAGAGGACATGTTTAGGCGCTAACGTGAATCTCGATAGTGAGGGAGATTGGTTGCTATAGCACACTTATTGGATTTCTTCACTGCACACAATATTGCACTACACCCAGGAGTAAGAATAAATACATACGTTAAGAATAAATAGGGAAGCCACACACCATTAGAGCAATAAGTGCTTCACTGCCATCAAGTAGTGGAAGGTCACACATCAGAATAAACAACAGCCAAATCTCCCCTAATGATATTGCACGCTGCCCAAAGACTAGCTGAACAGGGATGAACTTTATTCAGTTACCATGGTGGTAGTGACTGAAGGTGTATCAAGTAGTATACAAAGTAAAATCAAATAACATAAAAGTAATATGCATTTACAGTCAGGGCCCCCTCTCTCTCTCTCTCTCTCTCTCTCTCTCTCTCGCTGGAGCACCCACTCCCCTATTGCACTTTCCTCAATTTTTGACCGAGTTAAAACACAGCTCTTAACACACATCAGCAAGGTAAATGGTAGTAAGGCACAATTGTAACTGTTGCTCGAATGGACCATAAACATATATAGGAATACAGTGACTGAGCCGCACTAGAGAAGGCTCCTGCAATGGGACAAGACAACAACCAATATTATGTCAGCAGTGAAATGAAATGAGTTAACATAATAAAGAAGCATTCCAACAAGTATATACCCAGAAAATATAAAACAAGACATAAACTAAAAACAAACATGGATAATAGGCAACTATGCCAAAACAAGGCCTTACCTAGCTAAAAGCTGATGCTACCCCACCTTTCCCTACTGTAGCCAGGGCCTGTCTAGCGGCACACTATGTATAAGAAGATGAATTAATGTTGTGCCTCAGAACCAATGCATTGCTATTAGATTTAACCATACGGAATAGACCTACTTTTAAAACGCTAGTGGCAGGGGCACGCTGAATGGAAGCACTTGTCTCCAAAGCACCCAAACCATGCCTGTTGGAAATTAAACCAAGAGTTTGTTTGACAAGCTAGGCCAATTATCTAGACAGGTGGTGATACATATGTTGGGATTCACTGTGCCAATTAATAAATAATAATAAGTCTACATAGTAACCAACTTAATAGCTAAAGTTAGCAACATAGCAGTTTTACTGTACATACATTTAGATTCGGTTGGGCCTGTTAATGAAGTGTCTTCATACACGACATAAGGAGGTTTTCAGAGTAAGCAAACGACCACTGTTAAAATCACACAAATATAATACTTTATTATATTATATTATATATAATTATATCATTATACTGACATGTTTAGAAGAACATGTAATTCCCAGCAGAAACAATGTCTACATATATATGTAACAGTTAGAGATGCTTTCAGATTTGCCTGGGCCAATTAAAGACTACGGCTTCACACGACCAATAAAAGGAACTTCCCCCACGGAGCAAACGACTGTTGCCAAACACATAGGAAAAAACTGGTTGAACATCAAAAGAGTCTACATGTTACCAAGTTTAACGCTAACCTTAAAAGCACAAAATACATTTCAAACATACCGCGGTCTGATTCCATGCACCAGATTGGCATTGATTCCCTACAAACACAAGGCACACAAAGGAAAGTGGGAGGTTCCATTATATGCATACTGGGAGATACACCTTACCCCGCATTCTAACAGGGGGCGATACTAGGCGAATAAATCTCGTTAGTGTTGCCTCTGGGTCCTAGGCACTACCTGTTACATAAATACCAGAACAAAAACAAGTCAGGTAAACGTGCAAATTTCATGCTATAATATTATATTTTATGACACAATAATTATGATGATGATGTTGATGATTATAGTAATAATGATCTAATAGAAGAATCACGGAAGAAGAATGGGATTCTTCAATATACGATGCACACCTTTTATGAATCCAACAGTACTTTTGTGTGAGAACTTTTTCTATGCCCAAATTATGCACGTTTCTACGAACATATTAGTGAATGAGACCCAGTGAATCATTAGGTCCTCTAAATAGAATGCTTAGACAGCATAACACAACCAGAGAGAGATATCCATTACAGTAGTACAGACGTCTTGTAAGGGCTCATTAAACTGACATGTAATTCCCAGCACCAGACAAGTTAATCCCTTCTTGTTTTCATTAGAGATGCACCTTTACACCTATTTTCCAGGTGATCAGGTGTAAGGCAGCAGTAGCCTGGGAGGCAGGGAAACCCCTGTCCATCGAGGAGGTGGAGGTGGCTCCACCCCAAGCCCAAGAGGTCCGCATCAAGGTAAGATACACGGTGAAGGATCACCATGGTTATAGCTGACTATGGGTACACTCATCTCCAGCAGGGTTTAGAGTTCCCTTTCACTAAACCACTGATTTACATCTGAACACCAGGTGACTTCACTTTGTCCAAATAATCACTTCAATAAACAATTAAGACCAATCAGCATCCAAGCAAATTAACATAACTTTTTAACTGGCCATGTAAATTCCACTACATTAGTTCTAGTTTGTTATTCCACAGGTTTATGTGCAAAATGAATTGTTAAGCTAACACAAAGTTGCCTTTTGAAATGATTACATCTGCAACATTCATGCTAGAATATCATCATGTTTTATGTCACGATAATGACAATGATGGTGATGATTATGAGGATTAGGCATAGATTGTTTTTCAATGTGGAGAAAGCTTTCGTTTATCAACAAGAATTGTCTAAGTATTCAGGGTGAGTGTATGTGCGGGTGGGGTGCTGCAGGTAACAGTGGCCCCCTCCCAATGTTCAAATGAAACCCATGCCCTTGGATTATGGTAATTATGGTGATTGTGGTAATGAGGACAAGGGATGTCACTGATGATGCAGATGTCATTGTGTTTCTCATGTGAATGTGCTGTTTCAGCTCTTTGCCACCGGGATCTGTCACACGGATTCCTACACTCTAAGTGGGTCTGATCCAGAGGGAATTTTCCCTGTGATCCTGGGTCATGAGGGCGCCGGGACAGTGGAGAGCGTCGGAGAGGGAGTCACCAAATTCAGACCAGGTGGGTAGATGGGTCAATAAATAGGTTCATTTGCGTGGCAAATACTAGATTCTGATTGGTTGATGTAGTATTGATTAAAGTCCTATACACTGCAGAGAAACGTATAATGCACTTCTATGAAGTAGTTCCAATGAAGGTGACCTTACAGCCATTCCAAATTATTACATGAATCCGTTCAACATTCTATTTCAACTTCTATTTTTTAATTAGAGGGTTGAATTATTCCCGTTGCAAGTAAATAAACCACTCCAAACTGTGCAATTATATGAAAAAAAAACCTTCAGCTTTGCCTCGGTACCGTATCATTATGGTACTCTCTTTGGACCCGCAGTGGCAAAGGCAAACTTAACTGCCTCTTCTGAGACAGAACTCACCAAGCAGTTGACCATAACTCTGCTTGCACGTGGCGTACACGTGCAGGTTAATTTACATTTACATTTTAAGCATTTAGCAGACGCTCTTATCCAGAGCGACTTACAAGCTGTGCATAAATACATGGTAGGAACAATCATAGTTCGCGCAAGAGATCAGTGCAGTAATACAGCGATAGACATCATTACAGGCGTACCATACCTGTAACACTGGGAAGGAAAAGGTTAGCAATTATTATTATTACTATTATTTTTAAACGGAGTAGGCAGGGGTATATAGTGTTGAGCTAGTAGGCAGTGGTGATGACAATTAGCTAGATGTACAGAATTCAGTGGTAGTGGAGTCTGAAAAGGTGGGTTTTGAGTCTCTTGCGGAAGATCGCAAGTGATTCCGCGGTCCTGACCGATTGCGGAAGGTCGTTCCAGCACCGAGAAGTCAGGACAGAGAAGAGACGAGACCGCAAGGAGTGGCTGCCAGGCACCCGGAGGGATGGTACAGTCAGTTTGCCAGAGGAGGCGGAGCGGAGGGGTCTGGCTGGGGTATAGGGAGTGATGAGTGACTGGAGGTATGGGGAGCCTGTACTTAGAACAAGTGCCTTTACTGGTTGTGCCACTTGCGGGCCCGTCATAGTTTCTTTTCATTCAACTGCACAGCCTGTTGTGGATTATTCCCAATGTAGATTCATTCTATTTTGAGTGTCCTACGGAGATTAATGTTGTCTGGCATAGCCCTCAATGTTCTTTTGTTCAGTTTGGAAGTATAATGATCTAACCAGTTTAGTTCTGAAGTGAATTGTAGAAAAAGGTTTCCTAAATTCATGCTTTTTTTAAGGTGACACAGTGATTCCCCTGTACATACCTCAATGTGGGGAGTGCAAGTTCTGCAAAAACCCCAAGACCAATCTCTGTCAAAAGATCAGGTATGGAAAGTGTTAAGAGATCAGACCTCATATGTTGTTAAATCAGAATGATCAGCAATGACCATCACTTGCTTCTGAACCACTTCATTTCATTTCCATTTGCAGACTGATCTAGGATCAGTCATATTGCTTCTGCCTTTGTGTTGTCAGTGTTTTTTGCCACAGATCTACTGCATACTTATCCTGGGTCAGGGTGTTTTTTCCTCAACTCCTTCATGCAGACTGACCCAGGGTCAATCTTTTGTCTGTCCTCCTGCAAACTGATCCAGGGTCAGGGAGTTTATCTAACCCCCCTTTTCATCTGCTTCTGCAGGGTTACCCAGGGTCAGGGTCTTATGCCAGACAAGACGTCCAGGTTCACCTGCAAGGGCCAGCAGCTGTTCCACTTCATGGGCTGCAGCACCTTCTCGGAGTACACGGTGGTGGCCGACATCTCGTTGGCTAAAGTAGATGAGAGGGCCCCCCTGGACAAGGCGTGCCTTCTGGGCTGCGGTATCTCCACAGGTTATGGGGCTGCCCTCAACACTGCTAAGGTGAGCTAAACCCAAGGTGTCCTAGACTGTCATGGCCTCTTCTCCCTCTCCGACTAACCACAGAATGGGAAGCAGGAATCCCAAGCATTTTATCAAAGTTTGGTCTTGTAAATCTACACTGTGTTTTGATGTAGCTTAGCATTGTCACCATATATTCATGAATCTGTCTCCACACTCTCCCTTGGGAGTTGATTTCCATATGCCCAAATGAATACTGGTAAAGATTATCACCAGCTCCATTTCAAATATCTGCCATTCTTATCCAGCAAACTAAACACGTCTACATAATGGTCATGCGGCAGAAAGTAATTTGATTCACAAGGAGTGCCTGACAGAGACAACCCCATGGTACATCCGCAGGTGGAGCCGGGGTCCACGTGTGCCGTGTTTGGGCTAGGGGCCCTGGGTCTTGCTGTCATCATGGGTTGCAGGGAGGCTGGGGCTTCCAGGATCATCGCCATCGACCTCAATGCCTGCAAGTTCCAGAAAGCCAGGGAGTTTGGGGCCACTGAGTGTGTGAACCCCAAGGACCACAGCAGACCCATCCAGGAGGTCCTGGTGGAGATGACCGATGGGGGGGTGGACTTCTCCTTTGAGTGTGTAGGCAACGTGGACATCATGGTGAGGCCACTCAACCACTTGTGGCTGGTTTTACTGGTCAGAAGGCCTCCTTGAAGCACACTTTGTGAGATCAAGGCGATCCACAGAACAGACATATCTAGTGGACTTAGTAGCCAGTTCCTTTTAGGAAAATTCAGAGCCACTCACACAAATTGCAATAATTACTCTTCACTGCCACTTATTGGCATGCACAAGCTTAATTCTGAGTAGTGTGGGATGTATTTTTCAGTTCCATCACTAGAAAAAGCTCAATAGGGCTAGACTGGTAGCATCACGGGAGTGCAAACATTTCCAGAAAAGGTTTCTCTTGAAGGATAACAGCTGATCCCTCAAGCATGTTCGAAAGCAAAAGCCTTGACTGCTATTTCCAAAAATGAGTTCAGTGTCACCGACGACACTGAACTTTTAGAGAACATTTAATGCCATTACACTGAGTCAACAGAACAAATTGTGATCCCTGGCATTCTTTGGTTCCCCACACTACGGTTTCAGTAAGATCTATTCAGAAGTTATGATCCGAGGCCAAAGTTATCGAATAGGTCAAAAGGGCATGTTTTGTGGGTCAAAGTTCCCTTGGGTGTCAGCATTGTGACGCGGTGTGTTTCAGAGAGCAGCCTTGGAGGCATGTCACAAGGGCTGGGGTGTAAGTGTCATCATTGGTGTGGCGGCAGCAGGCAAGGAGATCTCCACTCGCCCCTTCCAGTTAGTCACAGGACGCACCTGGAAAGGATCTGCCTTCGGAGGTGAGCGTGGCCTGCAGCCGTAGCCCCGCCCAACCCACAGCCCGTCTCCCATTCTTCGCGCTCAGCAGCTTTTTTCATTTTTTATACGGAAACTGTCATTTATGTTTTTTTCATGCAATTTAAACATCGTGTGATGTGCCGTCCGGCACTTTTCTCACCATTTCAGTGATGCACTATTGTTCCACTATTGTTTTTTGCTGTTTGATTACCATTGTTTGAGTGATGCGTAATTTTTCTCACTGCTTTAGGACAATCGTTTCATGATGCATTTTGTTCATTCGGCTAGAAGTGTTTGTTTTCTCAGCGTTGTCTCATGCTTTATTGTCCTTTAGGCTGGTGAGTGTGATCCATTACTGTCTTTCAGGCTGGAAGAGTGTGGAGAGTGTGCCCAGGCTGGTCAATGACTACCTGAACAACAAGCTGAAGGTGGATGAGTTTGTGACCCACACACTCCCCTTTGAAAAGATCAATGAGGGCTTCGAACTCATGCATGCTGGGAAATGGTAAAACATCTCACACAAATTCACAATCCTTTGATAAATTTGATATGGACCTTTAACTCAATGATAATCACTTTTAAAAACAATAATCATCTCACCTAACCTGGAGACCATGAGACAGGTCATCCACGTTAACCACCTATAACAGTACATCTCAGTGGATTCTGGTTTCAGAACATTTCTGTGGCTTGACACAAGTATGTGGCCATTACCCAAAGTCCACCAGTTCTGAATTCAGCATACACACACATGGATAGAGGTACATAGTCTTTGAAATTACTCACTTGAGGAGTCGACCCACACATCTGTGGCATCCCGGCCTACCACCCTTTTCCCAGAAAAAATATACAGTACAGGAACCAGCTGTCAATATAACTACTATACACATTAAAGTTCATAACATGCACGTGTAAAGGTAACAAGGTACACAAGGCATATTTAAGGAATATATACAATGATTATGTGTACAGAGGTAGCATAACAAGTATGTAACAGCACAACTTGTTCTGTTATTTTAAGATGTGCAGATGGTTTCTATTTTAAACCTGATTTTGAAGGATATGATGAATAGCATATAAGGGGAACAGACAGTATTAATATTGTGTAAAACTTCTTTTGGTTCTTTTTCTCGCAGTATTCGGACTGTCCTGAACTTCTAGGCTTCGGATCCCATGCGTAACTCGAGAGACAATGCTCAGAGAAGACGTCTGTTTTCCTCCTCTCATTGAAGAATTTCAGTCACCCCAACAGTGTTCCCACACATCTCTTTTCTATGGACTTCAAAGGACTCTTTCAGGGCTTTATTAAATGACTGAAACCTTTGTCTTAAAAATTACACATTGGCGCTAAATGTAGGAAATGCTTAATTTTGCAGTTTCAAATGTCATTTTATTTAAAATGGCCACTAATTCGCTTTCCTGAGCTGGAATAAACAAGGAGCTAAATATTCACACAACCTGCATGAAACTGATATTTAATAAGCTAAGCTTTTGGTCACTAGACCATCATCTGGGCTTCAGACGTCTAAAGAAAGTCTAGTGAACGAAAGGTTTGCTGAATAAATTAGTTTTGCAACTACTTCAGTGCAGCAGTTTTAATCATTTTGAAATAAAATTTGTAGTTAATGTATATGTAATTCCCTATAGAGAATGGTTAAGTTGGCAATGTTCCACCGAATCCCACTAACCTAATGGGGAGGTCATCATTTTGCTTTTGTTTGTGTGCAAAATGCATTTTGTTTTCCGCAAGCAAAGCAACATAACACGGGTGGCCAACTCTGGTCACTTGTGGGGTGACGTTGACTGCGTAATAAACTGCTTTAATCAATTGATCAATTAAGTGCTGAGCAACAACGTAAACCAACAGACTACAGCTTTCCAGGACCAGGGATGGCCTGGAGTTGTATTATTAGAAGCTTTTTAAATATTCCAATTACAAAGAGATCCACAATCAATATAATATTTAATGCGTTTTGAATGAACACTGAGGCAATAGGAGTGTTTCTGGTCTTCCTGCACTCAGTTTTTACAGCAGCTACTTGGCATGATTTAAACACCTAATAACTTCACACAACTGTGACACTTCAACAAACCTCTTGCTTTAATGATGCTCCGGGTGAGCCTTGGGGCTCAGCCAATCACAGTGAGCGAGAGAGGCTGAAGACTGCCCATCATCCTTCTCACGCACATAAACAAGTGAGACAGCATTGATAACCACAGAGAGCCTCAGCAGCATCACTTTAAAGTTGCATAAAACAAAAAAAACACAAAGAATTGTAATCTGATTTGGATACAATCGATAATTTATGGGACAACAGAACACAGCTGACACAATCCTGACAAGAGAGATCAGATCGCTGGCAGGGAGATTTTGTGTATCGCTGGTGGTGGTGCTCTCCACTTTAGGAGAGTAACTACCAAAGTCTGTGATGCTGCCTTTGGGATTAACACTGTCACCGACCTGCTGAGGACAAACATCCACACAAAATGTACAACAAAAAAAAAAAAAAAAAAAAAAAAAAAAAAAAAAAAAAAGGTCTTATAACCCAACAGAGATAATCACAAAAAAAATACTGGAAACAAGACTGGCCTATCCAGGCTTCTACATTTCGGTAAATTCGCATTGTACAGGAAAATCTACTGCGTGTGGAAAGTGTGATTACTCGACTTGACCCGAATTACAATGTTCCTTCAGTCCGTCTCGGTGTCTCGGAAGGCCTGTGTATTCTCCCTCAGTAAGGCTGAACGTGCTACGGTCGTGCTTCGGCAAAAATGACAGTGGGTTAAGAGAGCATCTCCAGACTAATTACCTCTTCTACAGCAGACCACAAGCTTGGAACAACCTAATGGCATTACTGCTTCTAAAGCAATGTGTTAGAATTATCCATCACTTCCCTGCAGACAACAGAGAGGAGGAATCTCACAGCACAGTGTATATTCTAACAGTACATTCTACAGTTAAGCACCCTCGCGCAGTCACGTCTATAGAATCCAAGCTTAGTGGTGCGAAGTACGAATTTAATACATCAAAATGTGTGCGTGCCAAACACCACGCATCATAAATAAGCCTATAGCATTTTTTTTGTTGTTGTTTAAATAGCAATCTTTGTCTTAAATGAGATCTGCGGACATAAAAAAACAAACAAACAAACAAAAAAACACAAAAAACCCGGTGACCCTACGTAATAAAATATCCCACACAGCTGATTTTGATTCCAGATGTATTCAAGTATTCGCGTAAAATCAAAAGGTGAGAAAGAATTGAAACAAAGGCCCAACTGGAGGATAGCTTGGGGGGGTGTAAACAGTGCTCTGTCACAGTCCTCTGTGTGTGTGAGAGAGAGTGTGCGTGTGTGTGTGTGTGTACATATGAGAGCAAGTGTGTATGTGTCTGAGTATGAGAGATTGTGTGTATGTGAGAGAAAGTGTGTGTAAAAGAGTAAGTGTTTGTGAGTGTAGGAGTATGTGTTTGTATGAGAGTAAGTGTGTGTGAAGGAGAGTGTAGAGCAGGGGTGTCAAACTCATTCCATCGTGGGCCGAGTGTATGCAGGTTTTTGTTGCAACCAGTGCACTACACCAGGTGATTTCACTAATTAGCTTTCTTCTTCAACCAAGGAAGGGGAACCAATTGAAATCACCTGGTGTTGTGCACTGGTTGCAACAAAAACCTGCACACACTCGGCCCACGATGGAATGAGTTTGACACCCCTGGTGTAGAGTGTGTATGTGTGTATGGTAGGGGGCACCGTTCGGGCCACCGTGCTCCGCTCTAGATCTGGTTGATGAAGTGAGGGCGGCCACTGTCCTCGAGGCGCCGCGTTAGGATCTCACAGCCAGTCTCCGTCACCAGCAGGGTATGCTCGAACTGGGCCGAGCGCTTCCCGTCCCGGGTCACTGCGGTCCAGCCGTCCGGCCACGTCTCGTCCTGCCATCCACCTGGCGAGGACAAACACATGGTCAAAGGTGTGGTCAACTGGAGACAGACCTGTGAAGCAAAGGACACTGAGGCGGTCGAGAAGACAAATGAGATAAGGAAAGAGACAGTTCAGACACAAACATGCTCAGTGAGACACAGAGAGAAAGAGATGCACACAGCCAGTTTCAAATTAGTTTAAATTAGAATGAGTAGTTCAAAATTAGGGAGAATTGTCCGTGGCCATGGAGATGCCACTCTGCAGTTCTTAACATAGCAAATGGCGCACACTCACCCTCACAGATCATTGGCTCTATGGTGAAAACATGACCCGGCTTCATGACTCCCACAGCTTTGTTTTCTTCAGAGAAAGAGAGACAGAAAGACGCCTACTGAAATCACCTGCGCAGAATTCCGGCCATATCATTTAAATAAGCAACTTTTCCACCTGACCACTAGGGGATGCGGCGCTACTCACTGGCATAATGTGGTACGTTAGGTGCGGTGTGGAAGAGCTTGTGGATGCCATGGCCGCAGTAGCTACGCACCACGGAGAAGCCATTGGCCTGGGCGTGCTTCTGGATGATGTTGCCCAGCTCCCGGTACCGGATGCCTGGCTTCACTGGGGTAGAGGAAGTAGGAAGTAGAGGGTAGATTTGGGGGGGTACAGAATTGGAGTAGCCCTCAGCTATAAGAGGCCATGCCTTGTACAGCACCGCCCCTCTCCTTCACCTTTTCCAAGTCTGTTTACTGATATGACATTCACACAGGGAAGAGTTGGCACTTCTACATTCTAAAGGCCAGTTTTTGCTGGGAATGAAAACTCTGGAATTATAAACATTCTTCCATTTTAAAGAAATGAATGGGTCTACACTACAGCAATAACTATACAAACAAGCTAGAATGATAATGTTGGCCAGGGTACAGACCATTATCTCAGGTTTTTTTTTTAAACACACCTCCAATGTGTACGCAGTGATAAAGCGTTCTCTGGTGTGGGCGCCTGTGAACAGTCTATAGTTTATTGTTATAATTTCTGTTCCCAGTGGATAGGCTGCAGACCATATAGAGAAAAGACTCCACACTTGGTGTGGAACGTGCCAGTGGTGGTCAAATCAGACAGACGACTTAACAAAGAAGAAGGAAGCAGTTAACTGCTAATATTAATATTGAAATATTAGCTAGCCATTGTGTTTGGTTGTTCACTTGTATGTCAATTATGAATGCTTATTGGTGGCTAGTGCCATTTCATAACAGATGGGAATGCCAGATTCACTGCTCACATATTTTGTATATGGGTTGTATACTAAGCGTTCTCCACAGAACGTTCTGCCATTTTTTTCTCTTTGCAAATAGGAAGGGACATAAAATAATGTATAGACAGGCCAGACAGCATAGTAATAACACTGTAAAACACTACTGCGGTGTGTACCTGAGTCGATGGACTGCATGAGGCATTCGTAAGTCGTCTGGACCAGCTTTTTGGCTCCTTCATCCATTTCCCCAACAAAAAAGGTTTCGTTGAGGTCTCCATGGTAACCGTTGCGGTACACGGTGATGTCCACTGTATAGGGTGAAGGACAGTAGGAGGTTAGCACTCATGGGAAGCCTGGGTTAGCACTCAGCACCACTGGCCACTTTCCACTCTCCAATACAAATCACCGACATGCTGCGCTGCTCTCCCAAGAGTGATTATTAAGGGTTGAGGAGCAAGTTTTCTGACATTTTGACTTCAACACTAACCTTTTCAGAGTGATCATGCTATACCATCATTTTGCTTGTACCTGCATCAGTGGATACTGACATTGTCATTTTATTGGAGCCTAAGGTGGTGTTATTTGATTTAATCCTGAGGTTGTCATTCGATTGAACCATAAGGTTATTATTTATTTGGATCTTGAGGTTGTGTCTTTTGGTTGGTCCCTGAGGATATTGTTTGATTGGACAGTAAGGGGGTGTTATCTGATTGGATCATGAAGCTGTGTCTTTTAGTTAGGACCTTAGTTTATATATTTTCATTGGACCATGAGACTGTGCTGTGCAACTCATTGGGTGAAGTGTACCATTGAGAATATCTCCGTCTTGCAGTGGGCGCCTGTCGGGGATGCCATGACAGATGACCTCATTGACGGATGTGCAGCAGGACTTGGGAAAGTTGTAGTAGTTGAGGGGGGAGGGGTAGCAGTTCCTTGCAGTGCAGGCCTATGAAAATAAGAGTGAATGTTCACGGGGGGGGGGGGGGGATTTCTGCCAGACAAACGAGCTGACAAGGAAACAGAAAACTAGCTCTTGCTAACGAACCAGATGCACAGCGTGGTCAATCTCCTCAGTTGTCACACCAGGCTTCACCATCAGGGCAGCGATGTCAAGTACCTCTCGAGCCAGCTGGTGAGGAACAAACTAAAATTAAACTGTCTGAAGGGGAAACAGTCACTCGACACCTATCACAGTCCAGATATTATGATCAGGGCAGTCATATGGAGTAATAGACCTCCCAAAAATCAGTATCCAAATATGGTTTGTTATTTGATTTACAGCCTCTCTTGAAGAAGTAAATATAGTGCAGGGCTTGAAATGAACTTTTTTGAGAATCAGCAAGTGTGGCTGACAGGTGGAGACACCCACTTGCCAGCATTATTGATTTTTCTGAAAACAAAACCTATGTACATGGCACTAGTCACATTGAGATGGACCCCTTCATTCTACAAACAGCTTTCATTTAGCAGTCTGAACAAAAAACATTAAGTTTATCCCATAAACTCAAAGGGTATTAAACTAATGTTGACCAGGGATTAGTGATTGGTTGCACTACCAGGTAATTCACCCATTCATTTTAGCTCAAATAAACAATTGCTACATAGACATTTCAATCAAATTAAAGTCTACTCATTCTCTCATCTACATCTGGATGGAATGGACTTGGTTTTGATTTTTAAACATTTTCCGTCTTAATGGAGGTGAGACCTCTCATTACAAAACTGGACTCAAAGGGTGCAGCTGTTGCTATAGAAACAGTTAATGTTGGTGACATTTTGAAATTTCCTGATCCTTGACAACTTAAAACATTATATCCACCCCAACGCTAAAATCCAACCAATCCCTTGTTTCACCGGCATCATCAACTTTCCACTCATCATTTAATTTAAGTTCCCTTTTATTTTTACTATCCTCTAGCTGCCTTTTTTATTTTTACTATTTTTGAGTGGTTTGGTTACCCCATCAATGTGTCTCCACATTGCTGTTAATCATTATAACTGCCTACCTCAGCTCACACTGAACCCCTGAACAACAAAGAAAGTGATTTTGAAGCATTTAGCCACTAAGTATGAATAATGATTATGAATATGCCAAAGGAAATGCTTCCAAACTAGACAGTCGGTGCAACATTAGCTTTAACTGTGGTGTAGCTTAAGCCTTATTGTCTGTTTGAGCTCAGGGGATATTCTGTAGTTTATTTTTGGTGCCGTGTTATTGAGTTCCTAGTGCTAAATGGAAACTGTAACATACTAAACGAAAGGGTCAAAGGGTCAACTGCAAGGGAATCTACCAGATCTTGTTCCTTTAAAATCCATACAAATCTAGACTTAGGTTTCAAATTGCCTTCAGCAACTGTACTGATCTCACTTCTTAGGTATATAAAGATAAAACAAAATATATACAATATAATAAATACTAAAAACATGCAATAAATCATTTAGTATATTTTTGTTGCACAGTTTCTATTTATAAAAGAATGTGTATGTGTTACATACCTTGCACACAACTCTCATGCCTTCAATGTCTTCGGGAGAGAGGATCTTAATCTGGGACGTGCCCTTCAGAGACTGCTCAGACTCCGACATCCCTAGAGGAAATGTCCACAAGATTTCGCTTGATGTCATTTTCATACCGAAAGCACCCAGTCCATCACAGCAAGTTTCTAACAGGAAATGGAGTCAGGTTCAAGAGTGGGTCACCTCAAAAACTGAAACAAACATCTAAATAAAGCAAAGTGACTGAAGCTCATTGAAAAACAGAAAAAAGCCTGACACTTTTAATTGTTCCTCAGAAAGAAACAAAAAAAAGGAAAAATGATAAATAACCAAAACAGGGCCATGCAACGAACGCAAACATGAACTGCATGCTTCTCTATGCCATACTAGGTTTTTTGACAGGAAACACAATATAACAAACAAATGAAATTAAGAGAGAAACCCCCCCCACTCATTGCACTGAAGCACACACGTCACAACAAAAAGACACGCCAGGCGACATGTCGGGACGTCTCGTCTGTTGTCGGGACTTGGGGACGTACCTGCAATTAGGCCCACCTCTGCGGCTGCGTTAACGAGCAAGGTGAGAAGAAAGCTTCAGAAAAGTCCGGTAGCGCCTCCTATCCTACAGGGGGTGCTAGTGTACGTGAGGGGAAGGAGGCATCTACTCACAGCCTCAACATTCCACCGTGTTCTAGCAGCGTATTTACTAAACCGATTATCTAAAACACCACCTATTTCTACAGGCGGGGCCTGAGATAAGCCTACTCATGTTCCGCAGAACTTTCTGTCGCTAGGGTAAGGTTTGGGTGTGTTACTATATGCATTTCAATTTAGCTACTTCCCAGTGCAGAAGTTGGAATGGTGTCACCCCACTACCGCTATATAGGTCAATAGCCAGCTCAAGGACACCAGATGAGTTTTCAGGATTCTGTGCAATCTTAGTAGAGCAGGTCCTGTCAGCTCCAGCGCACTTAGCTGGCCAGCTTGAGGTACTCAGGCCATAAAATAGCTTACCAAGACATTGGTTAGCTACTAGCTAGCTAAGAAGTCATTTCCAAGTTTAAATAATGTCCTAGGATGCTTTGCAGTGACATAATTGAAGATGAGTGCAAACCGTTTCCCCAGCAACAGAATATTCTACAACACCGATCTGCCAGGCCAGGCTGCGACATTGCTCCCACGACAGTGTGCAGTCTTGTGTATTGTGTCTGTAGTATATTCACTGTGACTGCGAAGGTAGAAGGAGATCAATTATCAAGGATGTTTATTATCCCTGACATCTATTATCATAGATGTCTACCATCTAGCATTTATACTACCCTGGTAGTCCATTTACAGAAAGCTAGGCGTACTAAGTCCAGGAACCCCTGTCCAATTACCCCCACAGTAAAGTAAAACCATGCATACATAAATAAAACTAAAAATAATATTTGAAAAGCAAGGAGTCATGGGAATTTGGGTAAAGGGAATTTGGTTAAAGAAACACAGAAACAACTGACTTCATGTGAAAAATCCAAGAGGGCCTGCATCCCCTACCAACTGTTGAATCTACCTCTCATTTCTGGAATGCTACAAGGCAGGCTACATAAATACTGAATACAAAAAATAAATTACAGCAAGCTCTGCACAAGCTTCACTCTAATGCCTCAGCTCAAAATTAGGTGGTGAAATCTGGTTGCCTGCCCAGAACTCTACTGGTCTGAGAATGTAGGTCAATGAAGAGAAATCGCTCCCTTCCTGAATGACAAACTAACAAAAGGACCCCAACAAGAAGCGCCATTTACACGTCACTTACACGCTGCTTTCGGGATAGGGCACGGTATTAAAACGGCAAATGTAAACAACGGAGAGTCAACGATGGCCCTTCAAATCCATCAATCTCTTTAACTGTGCTGTGGTTTTAGTCAAAAAGGGCACATGGAGGGGTTCGTACCAAAAAATAATAACCGGGAGGGAAAGCCAATTTGCCAAACTTTTTCACGAGGTGCAAAAAATATATAGAATACAATTTCACACACATAACAGAATATAAAACGGAGATATCTAATCTCGTGCTGGGCGACATTTTAATGCAAAGTAGTCCTGAATCTGTGAGTGCATGGGCACTTTATATTATGAAATCCAACTTAATGTTCATTCTAAAATATTATTTTAAGATGCAGTATTGAGGAACCCCCTCTGTGTGCCCATCTAGTTTTGGAATAAAACAGATGAAAGAAATGGGACTGGGAGAGCTACTCGGACTACAGGCTAGCAGGGATATTTCCATAGCTGACACACGCTGCTGGGTCATGGGTCGGGGGTGGGGCATTGCCTTAAACCTGAATCGCGTCTATTTCTGACCGTCTGTGGCTGGAGGTGGGAGATACGTGTACTTACGGACTAGCTCTGCAGCTGTAGGTGGGAAAGGCAAACAGATTACACTTTGCAGATGCGGACTTGGAATAGGACAGCCCTCCACTCAGCCGATGAGCCTTGCTATGAGGACTCTTACAGGAAATACAATTCCCAATTGTGGAGTCCTATTGGTCAGCTGAAGAAATAACTAGGGCTGTCCCTGACTAAAACAAATCTTGGTCGACCAGCAGTCGTCTGTTTTTCCGATTAATCAAAACTTTTTTTCTTCTTCTATATGACACACCCTATTTGTTTGAAGCTTTTAGGGTCAGCTGGATCGCCGCCGATCCGAGCAGCAATAAAAGTATATTTATATTTCTAACTTTGCAAGATTTTATCATACACACGCGGCAAAAACATTGACAGAAACCTTAGAATCGCGACATTCCGATTTGAGCACTGGCAAATAATATGAGATTTTTTTATTAGGTTAATTAGACAAAAAGTAAACCTTGTCTTTTATAACTTGTGTGTTTGTAGATCTATTTACAAGCTGCATATGATACTGACCAAACTATTGATGGCATATAAATGTAGCTGTGATTGTCCTTCAAATAAAAATATAAAACACTTTGGAGTAAGTGTGTGTTGAGTTGATGGAATTTAGATAAATATCAGACAACACCAAAATCACAAAGCTTCTCTGAATTAAGCACGGACCTGTGGGGGTTAATAAATACAACTATATGCACACTGCGCTTGTCTCATGTTTTATAACTTTATTAAACGAATGACCCAAATGAATAACAATAGGCTAATCACTTTATGGAGCTGGAGTTCAAGATTATCTGAAAGAAAAAAAACTCTGTTCATGCTTGTAGATTCTGCCGTTGCGCTTCTGAAGTTGCGGTATGGCCACATAATAGGCTGATGCTTTTATTTGACCACAACCATAACAAATTCTAATGCGTAGGCTATGTTTTATTTAATTAACCAGGTTGGTCTCATCGGGATTTAAAATCTCTTTTGCAAAAAAAATAAGCTAACAAACGAATGATCACACATAGCCTAATGTCTTAAATTGTAGCCTAAACTGAACATAAAGTGGCTATAACCTATCAAAAATAACTTACTCGAGTCGGAGACCATCCGATGGCCTATTTCCCCAGTCGTTTCATGTTATGGCACAGGAACACTAGCTTGTCCAAATTTTTTGGCAAAAGGCTGCTGCTCGTTTTATTAACGATAAACCCTGCCTTGGAAAATATCCGCTCGGACGGAGTGGAGGTGGCCGGAATGGAGAGGAGGTGTTTCGCAGTTCTGGCCAGCTTCAGATACCCGTCTTCATTTTTCCCCACCAAGGAATCCACGGTCCTGAATCCACTTTGCTACGGTCTTGCAGGTAATCCTTCATTTCGTCCTTGCTGTCCGCACCTTGGTCCTCTTTCTCCTCATCTTCTCCATACAGCAGCATCTCTATGTCCCGCTGCTTGTCCGTTTTCCCTTTTTTTGGCACAGGTTCCCCCTCGATCAGCTGGGGAACGCAGATATAGGCTTCGTCCCATTTTCCATCGTCAAGAAAAGGAAGTAGTTTGAAGCGGGGGTCTACAACTGCTGCTTGGACGTACAGACTGCTCTCAAATAATCTGTCATTTATCTTCCATCTGTGATCAATCTAGGTGTCTGCGTGGAGAATTATTATTTTTTTTTTTTCGCGCGTTTGCTCGACCAAAACAAATCTCGGTCGACCAACAGCCCATCGACCAAACAATCGACCAGTCGACTAAATGGGGTCAGCCCTAGAAATAACGTTATGTAGGAGTAGAACTGGTGTGTGGTCCTGCAGCATTTCGGTTCCCAGCTCATGCCCATTGAATCAGCCTTGGAATAATGTGAAACTTGAGCGCATCCCACAGGAGGCTATTGAAGCCAATCAGTTTGTGCATTCATAAAACCAGGGTTACATATGTAACAGGATATTTTATTTCATCTAGAGCTTCAGTGATTGGCCCTATATGGGAACGATGTAGAACAAGGCCCTGGTGCGAAGGGCGAGTACAGACTACCATCGCCGACTCAAAGCCGGACACAGTGTGTGACCCACAAGCTAGGATGTGGAGGTACAGCATCTCTTTTACACTAGCATACAGCCAGAAAGAGGGAGAAATGAAGAGGGGCGCACCAAGTCACACCACAATTTGGTAATAACAGAGAGCAATGCCGACCAGCAAACGTTACATTTCAATGTACCATGCCCGGAACCTGACTAGAAGACACCTGGGCGGTAGAGGGCAGTTATCTACATGGCATAACAAGCATCACAAGTATCCATCATGCTAAGCGCAAGCTGTGCATGTTCCTTCCCAAGACAAAGCACACAGGACGTGTGGCCATCAAAGAGCTGCAGAGCCCTGATGCACTTCTTGTATCAGCTAATTTCCACGGAGAATCGCCGTTCCAATACGAGTCTGGTAAGTCAGTCCCCTTCCTTGCAGGAGGGTGCTTTTTTGCAGATGGGATTCTCCAGTGTTGTCTTGTTGCAAGTCGGTCTTTAGCTAGGAACTCTTCCATGCACTGAAATTGTAAAGGTGACAATGAGCCCCTTTTATAGTGAAAGGGATGCTGGTGTTGTTTAAGATTTGTTCAGTCTGGCGATTTGCCAATTCCATATAGAGCCAATCAGTGAAGCGCTACATGAAATAAAGCAACAGGGTTTCCTGCAGGAAAACAATTAGTCTCAGTGGTTGGTCATTCCAGCTGATGGGGGTGATGTGGGAGGAGCGCACGCACCTTTAGACCAGTGGTAACGCATAAGTCTCATCTTGCTCAGTATTTCAGTTTCGGCCCTCTGTCAAAGTGACAGCGACAGTGACAGCGCCCTCTTGCAAGGTTTGTATTTTTAGATCCGCAAATGTAAAACAGTGTCAATTGCAGAAACACCCATAGACAAGGAGACTTCTCTGGCAATCCAGTCTGTGGACAAAACCAACATGTAATATAGCTACTGCTACTTTCATCTGCAGTTGTTTTCACAACTTGCGGGGAGCTATTTAACTACATAGCCAGCTTGATAGCAATCTAGGTTATTCGAAACAGGTATTGTTCAATTATATCCATTTCATGATAGTTTCTTAGTCTGGTACAGTTTGTCATGTTGTAGTACCAAGTTATTTGGGATTTCCCACATTTCATCTCATGCTTACTCAATAGACATTAAAGATGTCTAATTAAGAGCAATTAACGACTGCTTTTCCCCCCCAAACATTATGGCTACATAGCTAACTCATGTTACTGTTAGCTAATGCCATTTCATTCAACAACATTTGGAGCTCAGTAGCTAGCTTCATAGCCACAGTTACTGAATATATTTAGCTATCTAGCTAACAAATTTAAAATCCGGCCACACTGCTACCTCAAACAGCTTGCTAGCTAGCAAGATAGTCAGTCAAGGATTTTAATGATGAAAATGGCAAGGACCAGCACATTTTAAAATAATTTTATAACGAACATGTTTTAAGTAAATTTTTAACTGATTACTCAGAGAAGCATTGCCGTCATCTTCTGTGTTGTTTATGTCCATGTGTAATTAATAAACTAACTCTGGTTTCTACATGGGCGGCACGGTGGTGCAGTGGATAGCGCTGTCGCCTCACAGCAAGAAGGTCTCGGGTTCGAATCCAGGCCGGGGGCCTTTCTGTGCGGAGTTTGCATGTTCTCCCCGTGTCCGCGTGGGTTTCCTCCGGGTACTCCGGTTTCTTCCCACAGTCCAAAGACATGCACATTAGGCTAATTGGAGAGTCTAAATTGCCCGTAGAGTGTGTGAGTGAATGGTGTGTGTGCCCTGCGATGGATTGGCGACCTGTCCAGGGTGTATTCCTGCCTCTCGCCCGGAACGCATGCTAGGATAGGCTCCAGCCCACCCCCCGCGACCCTGACCAGGAATAAGCGGCTTAGATAATGATGGATGGATGGATGGTTTCTACATAGCACATGTGCTCTGTAGCTAGGTTAGGTTTTAGCAACACCAACTCATATACTCACACAGCCAGCTGACCTCTATACCTAGCAACAGTGATGCTGTATTTGTTATGTTGTTTCTTGATGAACAAATGTCACTGATGAATTTTGTTTTGGGCCCTACATCAACTTGAGAATGGATTATTACCATATTAAATATATACATGTTCCTAAAGTTAACTGCTTATCCAGGCAGAGGAGTTTTCTAATCGAGGTGGGCCACCTACACTAAATATGGCAACTAGAATCCCTGAAAAGAGCTGATGTTTACAGCTTCAGATGTTAATTGACACAAATTTCTGAAATAACAGGCAGGTTAAAGCACAGTTCACACTCTATCTGACCAGCGATGTGCAACAGTCGTATCCACACACAGTTTATACTTTGTTTAGCAGATGCCCTTATTCAGAACTTACACAGCTTTAATTTGACATACTATGCATTTATATTGCTGATTATTATTTATTTTTTACTTAAGTAAATCAGGTTAAATGCCTAGCCCGAGGGTACAATGGCAGTGTACCTCTTGCAACCTGAGTTTCCCTGACCCCAAACCACTACACAACAATGAGTGCAATGGTTGTAACGTGAGCATCTCGCTAAGCGGAAAACATTTTGTCGCTTTCCCAACATGCCCAAAGACTGCTCATCATCCGTTAGGCCGGCTTCACCCTATTGAACATTTCCACGAAGGACGGGACATGGCTTCAAGGTGTGAAGGCCTTGTGGCTTGTAAAACTGTAGATACATCAATGAAGGTGCATCTCTCACACACACACACACACACGCACGCACGCACGCACGCACACACACAGACGTGCACACACACTCATTCCAAGACCAGGATCAATAGGCTTCATATAGCCTTTCTCACATTATGAGAGGAGCAAGATCCCAACTGTTTACCTAGTGGATGTTCTGCATAGTCCGGCCTCTGGATGTTATCAGGAACAGGCCGCATAGGGGTCTACGAAGGGAAAGGGCACAAAGCACTAGCATTAAGAAGCAGCTAGCCTGTATTTGTGCAATAGTGGATGAAACTGACACTAAAATTTTGGAAAATGTAGTCAATGTAATTTTGTGGTCATTTAATGTTTAGATTGCAAGACCTGCACAATAGGTTTCAGAAACTGGGCCTGAAACATGACACAGGTCATTTTAATAGACCAATGAACTTTTGTCTATAATTTGAATTCCATCTCATCCTAAAGGCATGCACCCACAATCTACTACAAGCCTAATATAGTTGAAAAGCAAAGGTTAATTAACTGTGTGAAAAGCCAAATAATTACAGAACATTTTGCAAACATAGCTGGGCTATATTTCCACATAACATGATGTAGTGGATGAAGAGTTTGTGTACATTACTTCTGCATTTCTTCAGACTGCGTTTTATAAGTGTATATAGACTATCCTGCGCTGCTAAGAAAATCAAAGGTTGTTTAGCCTAACCTTAATGAGCGATACCCTTAACTAAGCATTATAATGTAAGCCAGTTTTTGCTTTTTGGGATAATTATGATCAAATTACCTCACTTTTCAAAGAGAGTTCATATTTGTGCGTGTCCCTTTTAAGCCACTTTGGTATTATAAGGTTGGGGGTGGGATATGGGGGACTGTCTGTCAATCAGACTATCAATGTATTGTATTCTGTTAAAGTGAAATGTCAAACAAACTAAACTAAACGAGAATATCACTAACACACCCTTCAAGTAGGATGCTGTATATCCCACGTGAAAACAGGCCTTATGTTTATTGATGGATTTCATTGGCAAAAAAGTTTTAATGATACAAAAACATTTACAATCAGCTACATTTAAAACCATGGGAGTACTCCTTTCATATTTTTAATAATATTAGTAAATATTAAATACCTCAAAAAATGAATTGTTTACAGACAAATCCTTCACTCTGATTTGGCTTGACTATGGTTGTGGCAGGGCTGCATTTTGTGACTGGTGGTGAAAAGCTGGCTGCTACAGTCAGTCCTTCATTACCCTGTTTGCACATTGTAACACCAAGGCATTTCACATGACACTTAGGAAAACACAACATTTCTAAAAATGTACCGTAGTCTCGGAAAATGACGTTGTCAATAACAAGGACATTTGCAGGAGATGAGTGAGCATGAGGTTTGAATACTAGAAGTAGCTTATCATTATTAATCAACTGCCATGTACTTCAGTTTGCAGATTGTTTTGTAAGGAATAATGAACAGAATCAACCACTGTGACAAGAGGGGGTTAAAGTTCAAAATCTTTGAACATTGAACTCTGCCCGCAGCTTGCTTCCTTGGTGGGTGCAGCTGTGTAGGCAAGCAGAATTGTCCCCTCCATTGGAAAACAATGGATCACCGGGCGCAGTAACGTTTTTGCCATCATAATGTGAAAGCAGGTAAGGGCATCCAAATGCAGCAATGTCTGGAAACATTCTTTAAAAAACGGACAAAAAAATCCTGTAGTGCAAGATATGTTAGGCTTGCATATCACAAAACCACACATTTTATGCACAACCATTTTGCGTTTAAACAAAACTGTGTTACCATTAATCACAACAATACACAAGTTTGCACCACATCTTTGACTAAAACTAGCCAGCGATGTGATCCTGCAAGGGCCGAGAGAACAACATAGCTAGTTGCTGACGTGGTGGCAAAATATATGCTTCCACTTAATTTTGAGGAGGTAGAGGGCTTCCAGAGCATTACTGCAAATCATAGAGCCAGAATACCAACGTAGCATCAGTGCGGCATAGCACTTTTTCCCCCATCGAGTACTCAGATCACTAAAAAGGATGAAAATGCGCATCCCTAACAAACACCAATTTGTTGGTCATTACACACATTAATTTGTTTTGTTAGTACAACTTTGATGTACTTTCTATGCGTGACTGTTGCCTATATTATTTTAGTATGTCGAAACCATATGTTTCCCAGGCTAATCTTACCTTCAATAATAGTACATGAAAAGGTTACCGCATCATTAACTAAGAGATCTGGATGGATTCTACATTTACACCTGGTTTTTTAAGCTTCTAACAGCTGGGTGAATAAAAAGGAGCAGAAGAGCAGACAGGTCCAGGTCCTATGTACCTACCAGGGGGTAGTGTGGCCGCAGTTTGCCCGTGTATCGGTAGCCCGGCCAAGGGTCTGTGTTGGTGTCGTTCTCCACGCAGTTCTTTGTCTCATCCTTGCTTTGGTCCTCCTCTGTCACAGAAAAAGGAACACCGGTGACTTAAATGGGAATTACTGACATTACACGCAATGCCATCGCATGTCAAGGACAAAGCTGAAACACTGTGAGTGAAGTGATATTCTTATTAAATGGATGACTGAGTGCCGGCTGATCCTGACAACCAAGGTTTGAATCCGGGTCATGTCCTTTTCCGACAATGACGGGAAACGCAGTGGCGGGACAAATTGGCTCGGTCGGCAGGTCAGGGATTTCCTTGTCTCCCGCTCCCAGGCACCGTGCGATTCGTCAGGCATCTGCGAGTTCCACAGATGACGTCAGTGGGGTATCGCCTATAATCCAATGAGCACCCACCTCACTGTGGTGCACTGTGGAACTTTTATTACAAAACATAGCCTTTAGCTGTGTGCGAGTACATCGGAGGACTGCATTCCTCTCGCTTCAGCGCTCCTGCACAAGTGCAGAGGTTGTCGCAGTAATCATATCAATCATACAATTGCCAATTCCAAAAGAGGGATACAAAGGGGGAAAAGCAACAAAAATAAAAATGTGTGAGAAAAACTATTGAAGTTGAAGAAATATTCCAGCGCTTTCACGGTTCTACCAAGGTGCATGAAAAAATACAAAGAACTGGACATAAGACATTGATTCATTCTTGGAGAGAAATTGAAGTACATATAATTTTTTGTTAAAAAAACCCTTTAAAATGCTTTTTAACATATGACTGATTGAAGATTGGCTGAATGTATTACCTTTTTTTTAATTGATTATTTTTGCTGTTCCCCCCCCACCTTTTAGTACCTTTCAGCCAATTGCTGCCCCCTAGTGGCACTCCCGGCCAGAGCCGCCACCGGATTTATCACAATTTTTTATAAAGGACTTGATTAAAAAACTAACAATACATTATGATATAGATAAGATGGATGGATAAGCAATCCATGCAATATTGCTCAATGATTGTGATCATTTTGTATTAACCATAATTACAATTTAGCAGGACTCCTGCAGCAGCTCCATATTGGTCACAGGCATATTCTTCATCTGATGCAGACAACAAACACATTTCTAAACTGTGCATACAAGTAAAACCACTTAAAAGCAACAAACTTTTATAGACAACATACTTGCTTTCTTGTGTAGCAGCTTGTGGGTGGCCCAACTTCCTTTGAAACACTCCTGGGAGGGAAAAGAGAAACAAGATAAGGGCGGAGGGTGTAAAGTTCATGAGATTAGCGAGTTGTGCTTGTAACCAGAAAGTTGCATCAGTGATTCAGGTACCTAAGCTCATCTGCTTAAATGTATACTAAGCAAGTTCATGTCACTGAACAAGAAATAGTGTTGACACATGACAACAGAAGTGCCTGTAGCTCTTTGGACCCATAGTCTCGTGTTGCCAGTTGATCATTCATAACTGTATAGCAAGAAATAACAAGCACGTTTAAAAAAAAATGGAAAATAAATTCATACATGAATATATATTTTCACATACATAAATTTGATTCTAGATTTTCTATACTGGTATTTAGGCATTCAATAATTCATGGCATATACAATCTACTACAGCTAGACCTGCTCAACTGTGGCAAGTGTGCCCATCAGCCACTGCTTGCTCATGGTCATTGCAACTGTAGAAACATGTCAAGGTAGGCTTGTTATAGCTGATAGCTATCTTGTTTAGCCTTGCTTACTTGTCAAGAAGGAAAGATGCCATCTCGGCATGAGCGCTAATAAGCTGAACCACTTTCAGCTCTTATCAGCTCGAAAACTCCTCTCCAATGTTTGCACAAAAGTATCTTTTGTGTTCAATGTAAAAAAAAATGCTTTTAGTTTCCATAGGTAGAGAGTGATATTCTATTATTTTTATTCTAAAGTAAACTATGCGGTGGACAAGAACAACTAGCGCCGTGTGGCTAATGGTTGGATTGCAGTTTGGATTAACTGTATAATTGGACAACATGGCAAATGTAATGTATGCAAGTTGTATACTAAGTAAATAAATAATGGAATTTTGATCATGCTACTACATGACAAACACTAGGCTACATAAAACAGTAATAATACCAATATTGAGCTTATATCTGATAGTACAGTATGCAAAATGAAAACTAATTTCCTGCATTTCTGAAGCTGTTAGTTCCTCTACCAAAACACTGTAGAGAAAAATTCATATGAAATTGGCAAAATGATTTGCATAATTTACTTGTCACTCCAGTGACAAGGACCTTTACCGCAGTACAATAATAGCGCAAACAATACTATCGGATGACAAACCTATTTTATGCTTACGGCTAATAAATTCAATCAGTGACTCAATAAAGGGATAATACAAATGCTCAGCAACACATTAAAAAAAACATTTTTTAAACAGGAAAAGTAAGCAGTTTCTCCCCTTCTAACTACTGTAGCATTCACAAGTGATTGGATTTAGAGACTTGGTCTAATATGTTGGAAGCAATAACAATGTTGCAGTATTTAGCACACCCCGTACATTTTGCAACCTGGGACCATGGGTAACTTGGTTAAATTACAGACTCGTTGTCAGGAGAGAGACCAAGACACTGTAAACAGATAAAAAGGACAACCCTCTGGTTGATAAACTACAGAATTCAATTTAATAATCTCAGATATTCCTCTTGAAGCGTCTCATAAACATTATATTACTGCCCACCAATTGTCCAGATGCTGCTGCAGTGTAATTCAATATATGGGAGAGAACTGATGCGAGATTAATATCGACGAAGCAAAGTGGATGTTCGCAAGCACAGCAGTTTGAGGTCTGGATGAGGTCTTGCTGTTGCTGATACACAGTTGTTGTTGTTGCTGACACACAGCACTGTAATGAGAATTTCAACTAGCTACGCCCCCAACCCATTCCTTCCAAACCGGCTTGAAAAGTCATGTCAGGTGGACAGGTGTGTTTCTGTATGATAATCAATGGCAAAAGGAGCAAAGCTACACCCATAAACTGTACCAACTGAGAATAGTAAAGATCATACGATGCGTTTTAATACAGCAAGGTGAAGTCCAGAAACTGTTAGAATGCAGTTTTCAGTCACACCCTCAAGGCCCCATTAAATGAAATATTTGAAGTTATTTTATTCTCCCAAAGGAGGCGACATATATTCTGAAATATAATCTTGAAAATTCATATTACAGGCCAAATGTCTGAATAAGCACGTATGTTTGAGGTTTGACAACAACGAGTGGCAGGGTATTTCCATTAGAATTTTCCAATATAAATTCCATCCTGGGGCCTGTCTCTGCCTGTCAGTGATATACTGCTCGTAAACAGGGCAGCTGACCCTGGCAGTCAGTGATATATTGCTGCAAAACAGGGCAGCTGTCTGTCAGTCAATGATATACTGCTCTTAAACAGGGCAGCTGACTGTCCCTGTCAGTCAGTGATATACAGTTGTCAAACAGGGCAGCTGTCGCTAGAGCTGTCAAACAGGGCAGCTGTCTCTGTCGGTCAGTGATATAATGCTGTCAATAGGGCAGGTGTCCATCTCTTGCAGTCAGTGATACACAGTGTAGTCTGAGTATGGAGAGAAAAAAATATTATATATATATATATATTCAGATGCACTTGCCCACACTCCTCCATGCTGATGACTGGATTCCTGCAGAA
Organism: Aldrovandia affinis; assembly: GCA_029706075.1. Classification (NCBI taxonomy): domain Eukaryota; kingdom Metazoa; phylum Chordata; class Actinopteri; order Notacanthiformes; family Halosauridae; genus Aldrovandia; species Aldrovandia affinis. The sequence goes on along the minus strand of JAINUG010000138.1, from coordinate 2,770,788 downwards.
TAATCTCTGCTCTTCATATCCTCTGATTTATCAACAGCTGCTGCTATGCTAGCCTTACATTTGCTGGAGCTGCAAAATAACCTGTTATCTCAAATCAACAGAGGTAAATTCAGACCAGTCTGCAGGGCGGTCTCTGAACCAGGGGCATCCGATGAGTACGACCCGGGATGGAGGGAGCCTCTTACAAAACCCAGGCACAACAGAGCCACTTTCAGTGCCCTCTGGCTAACTACTTATGGCCAGGGTCACAGCAAGGAGAGGCCTCCATCTGACACAGTAGCCAAGGAGGTGCCGAGAAGGCTGTATACTAGGCTCCGTGTATAGTACCATGTAATATCATGGGCGGGAGTGTAGTATAATGGTTAGAGAAGTAGGCTTGTAACATGTTTGATTCCCAGGTGCGGCACTGCTGTCGTACCCTTGAGCAAGCTACTTAACCTGAATTGCTTCAGTAAATATCAAAATGTAAATGCATTGTATGTAAAAGAAAAATGTAAGTCACTGGATAAGAGCATCTGCTAAATGCCTAAAAATGGTGTCAACTAACAGTTGCACAATGTTGGAGGGTACAACTGTTCTCTCAGCTTAAGCAAAATCCAGCTGTAAGGTAATAAGAGCATAAAAAGTCCAAGTTAGCCTTACATCAGGGGTCATGGAACTCCTCTGGCAATGAAAGATGAAGGGGCTACTTCAATGATACAAAATTGGATTTTAACAAAATTAGACACTTTTTATACCCTTAGGGGCATTCATTTTTTTCAGGATTTTACATGAATGTTATGAGTTATTGGCAGGGTACAGTGCCAAAATAAGCTATATTATTTGGGCTTTCTAAATGTCCATTAACAATTTTAGACTTGCAGCTGATGAGTCAACCAAAAGCTTGAGCATTTGAACGGTTATCGTTACCACTACCTTGTGAAATTCACACATATATACACATATACATTCACATATGCAAATATCGAGGCTTGATTGTGTAACAATACTTAACTGTTACAGATATTAAAATTGAATAAGTGATACCCACCATTCTGTTAGGTTAGCTAGTTCTGCCAGGTTGCCGTGTTTTGGAGTTAAGAGTCCTATAATCTTAGCTATAGGACTCTAGCTTCTATTACAAAATCATATATATAAGGATGGGCATCTAGCGTCAGGTGGTGATTAAGGAATAATTGCAGGTAGCAATACACCCCTTCCCCCTTTCCACCTAAAGGGAACATCAAACTAACGCAATCGGCCTGCTTCTGCACTGCTGCCCATGGGAAAGGAAGATGCAGGTCTGCACCATAGACAGTATGTTAAGTGGACTAAGCAAGTGCCATTTCCACTATTATGTATTTTGAAGCAAACAAGGAGTTTATTTCAGGGGTTTCTACAGCGCCATCTACTCATGTAGGTGTGCAGTACAATTTCTGTCTATCAAAGTCAATGAGAAAATAGGAAACTATACCTATACCTCTCTTTTCAGATACAGAATGTGATTAACACAAATAATGTCAGATCACATAGAACGTTTTGTTGTTCCACCTTAATTGAGATGTACATCTTGATTTTTGGTGAAAACTGCCTCATCATTGGCCGAATGTGGTCTGCTGACTTCCATGGGAAAACATTAACTATATCATCGAAAATATTGTGGACTTGACACTACTACTGATCTCTCAAAACAAACAAAAAGTTTGAAATGTCATTTATTTCTCTGGTAAAAATCAGCAAAAGTCATATTATCCCATTGACTTGAATGAGAACAAAATTGTATTGCACACCTACCGGTAGAGGGCAGATGTCCATGCTTGCTTCACTCAATATCTCGTTGCCCCTTGGTCTGCACTATCCACCCAGTTAAATGGAGGGCACCACAAACTATTTTCCAAGGGAAATAAAACAGGTCTTCTCTCCCTGGAGGCCTGGAGGTGAAAGCAAAGCTCCCTGAATGCACACTATATACCCAGCCTGGGTAAGAGGGGATGATTCCACCCTATCATCATGGATCATACTGATGTAAAGATACGGCTCAGTATTTTGATGAGAACGATTTGTCACATGCAGGTCTCAGTAGTGAACCTGGTTTGTTGTTGAATAGCACTGCAGTTTAAATAGGGGCCAGTCAATCAGAAACTATGTGAGCCAACTGTAGACAACGGTGACTGCTCAGTAAATAATTAGGCTATACGTGAAGCACAAACCATTACTCTCAACTTCAGCAGTAGTCAGTGAAACCGGTGAGGACCAGCAAGACTGCATACATCAAATAGGTGGCTAAGCACATAATTAGGCCTCATTCACAGAAAGGAATAAATGGCAAGTTTTACCATTCAACAGGTTACCATGAATGAATCTGGTTTTATGCCACTTAATCTTTTTACTCACATACATTGCTCAAGAAAATGATAAAATGATATTTTATACTAATACAATTGCTAAGTGAAAAATAGTTTATTTTTATTTCCCAAAAACACATCACAATTATTCACACACCTGTTTTCACTACTTTCCCCCCAACCTTGCAAGGATACAACTACCGAGTCATCTTCTATAGCATTTAAGATTGGTGGGGGAGATCTTTGACCATTCCTCCATACAGAACTTTCAAGATCCTTCAGAATCAGTTTCCTGGCAGATTAAACCAGGATTTCGGCCAAAATGTCTTGGTACTTCCTGGAGTTCATGATTTCATTTATCTTAACAAGAGGCCCAGAACCAACGAATGCAAAACAACCCCATAACATCAAAGCTCCACCACCATTTCACCGTAGGTATGGCGTTCTTTTCAACATAAGCATCCTTCTACCAAGGCCAAACCCACCATTGGTGTCAATAACCAAAAAGCTCAATTTTGGTCTCATCTGACCATTACGTCGGGTTCCAATCAGAATTCCAATGCTGTTTAGCCAACCAGAAGCTTATTTTTGCCAATTGTGGCTTTTTTCAGCCAACCCTTTCAAAAAGCCTACTGGCATGGAAGTAGCATCTGATGGTAAATTTGGAAACTATGTGTCCCCAAGATTCAACAAAGTTTTGTAGATCCCCAACTTGGATTCTTCTTTGCCTCCCAAACCATCTGTGCATGGAGGCAAGATCCACTAGTGTCCTCTATTAGGCAGGTTCATCACTTGAACTTCTTCATTTTTGACCTAATAATGGAAAGTGGCATCTTTATTTATTTGTATTTGTTTATTTGTAACCATCTCCTGTCTTGTGAAGGTTGACAAGCCTTTGTCTTGTTTCTTCTGATAGTTATTTGCCTTTCCCCATGGTGATGGATAACAAATGGATTTTACATGCGTGTTAACTCATTTAGATGAACTTAGTAATATGTTAATACAGATTTATTTTTGTTGGATTTTATTTAAAGTAATTATTAAGTGTGTAAATAATTGTGACATCTATTTGGGGAAAAAATATTACCTGTTAAATAAAATATTTTTCTCTGAGCAATTGTATTAGTATAAAATATAATCTTCCCATTGTTGAGCATACAATATAGCTCAAATATAGCTCAGTGTAAACTGGTTATTACACAGAGTGCTTACATTTAAATCACCAAACCTAGACCAAAATAAATGTTTCGAATAATTAAGAATAGAACAAGAGCATCCTTGTCAGGGACAAAATTTAGCCCCAATGCATAAGACAAACTGCATAAGACTGCAGATAGGCATACCCCTGCATAACCTTATTGTTGGACAAGATGCAGAAGATTACACTTGATTTAAAAAAACTGCTGTTGATGACCTGAATTTGAGTTGGCTTACATAATTGCCCAGTTCCAAATTTATATTACATTTCAGAAATAAATGCAGTTTTCCTTGCATTTGTACACCCAGTGGCATTCCAGCCAGTTAAAGACTGTCAAAAATCAAGTCAAATATGACCTTAACAAGAAAGCTTATTGTGTAATATGACCTACTGACTAGATAAGAATAATACCTACACATTTTATTTGGGGTGTTGAGTCTCCCATGGGTGGGGGCCTGGGGCGGTGACAAAGTAATATTTTCAGTGCAATTTCTATCCCACACTGGATTCCCCCACATTTCCTCTACCGTTTTAGGTTACTGGAGATTCATCCAAAAATGTAGTGCAGATGCAGATGAGAGCTGATGACCCTTATCACAAGGATGAAGCATGGTATAGCAGCGAGCCAGCTAGCTAACAAAAATGAGAGTACTGGTGAATGAAGACCGCATGGTGACCACCACATGCACAAGTGGTCACACCAACCCCCTGGATTTCTTAGCAGACGTTTACTAGCTTGTTAGTTGGTAAATTTGCAGATTCTTCCTTAGTTTACTGCATGCAGCACTATTGCGTAATAAATATAGCCACAATGCTAGCAACCTTGCTATTTATAACGTTACATTTGAACAAGCAAATGAAGTTACCTAACGGGAGCAAATATCTGGGTAATTAATAGAAAAAACAATCACAGGCCTGAGCTGACTGCTAAACAGCCAGCTAGCGTGGTGGTGTTGCCATCACTGAAACAACTGCACAACAAGCAAATAGCAAAAACTGTGGAGCTAGCTGGTAAATTAGAAAACTGATACTAGCTAACGGAGACCGGGATCATGCTACCAAAGTAGCTATATAATTTATCCGCAGATGCTAACGTTCGGTATCAAGCTAGCCTTATCTAAATCTAACTTGCCTATTTTAGTTAACAAGAACTGGCAGTAATATTTTTGTAAATCTTTACGGACAGACGGGGAAGATAGCTAGCTAAAACCGAAAAGTAGGAGCGCATCTGAATTAGCTAACTACCTAGCGCCTCATGACAGCTAACTATCTTATCTGCAGACAGTGTTGTTTTTCAAGAAGCGACAGCGCAACTGTGCATAGATAACCGTTCGCTAGCTAACTACCTGGGAGCAGAAATATGACCCCTGGATTCCGAGCTTGATGCAAGTTGGACACTGCAGTTTGGCCTCGCTGCTACAGCCGTCTGTCTCACATTCCCTGGTCTCCACGGCCGCCATGCTGACACTCGGACACGGTGAGGGAGAGAGAGAGGAGGGGCAGCGAAGGGCTGAGGACCCCGGGCGGGGAGGGGCAGTACAGATTGTACAGAACCACCAGATACCCAGCTCCAAATTCTTAAGGTTTAAAGTTGTGTATCCTTACAGATGAAAACAAAACATTACAATTGTATTGATGTATACACATGCATATTCATGACGGAGCGTAAACACGGGAAGTACTGTGACAAAGCTGCTCTGTCATTGGACACGCCTTTCAAGAATATGCACACTGTTATAGTTTACCAACGTAATCTCTTGTTGTTTGGAAGTAGAGAAGATAGAAGATACACAGGAGCTAACCATCTGGTTTCAGTCTAGCATCTTTGGGGGAAGTAAGGCATGCGGACACCTCCTGTACTGCCTGTCTCCCCAAATGTAGCCTACCTATGGTGCCATGTGAGGAACTGTACTGCGATTGATTAAAAGCTGGCGCACATTGTATCGGCGGAAAAAACTATACCATTCCCACTCGCAATTGTCTTAAAATTGTGTTCCTGTTTTATTTTTCTAAACTTTCGTGGCAACCTAGCAAACAGTTCACAAGCTATACTCCTCCAAAATCCAATGCACAACTAACACATAAATACAGATAAATGAATGAATATACAGGAAAATGTATTAAAATCTCTCATGCTGTAGCATGATTAAAATACAAATAATATATTTAAACATTGCAGAATGAAGGGCTTTATAAACTACTTTTCAATTATTCTTTATTTTTAATGTCACCATTTTTATCATGACCAAACCCTACATTTCACCTGCTACAGTAGGTACAGGGCTACAAATGCCTATTTAACAGTTTGCTGATAACTATCCTGTATTTAATACATCAATATCCAAGAGGTCCAATCTTTTCATTTTAAACAAATGTACACTACTGGTCAAAAGTTTTAGAACACCCCCATTTTCCAGTTTTTACTGAAATTTAAGCAGTTCAAGTCCAGTGAATAACCTGAGACTGATCCCCCACACACACACACACCTAGTTGTGACCCACCTATCCTTTCCATACTGGTTCCAAAAACATAGCAACCCTGATCAACGGTTTACCTTGTTTTCCTATTATCCTAAATTCCTCCTTAATGCAGTGGGACTATGCTAAAATATATCATTACAAATTACAAATACTAAATGTAGTACTTTTCAATGCAGAAAATACGAAATATTGTATTTTACAATACAATAGTATATTTCCTTTTCACAATTGAGATAAATGTTGGAGACATTTTTCTCTGCACACTTTGACTTTAAGAGACTACACGTCCCATCACTTCCATTGACAGTTATTTTGAGCATGCGCAGATAGATTTCCATATTTGCCCCTGTCACATTGGAAGGCTCAATCCAATCGGATTTTATGTTCCCAACAGAGGCCGCTGAATCAGATTGATATAAAATGGCGACCGCGGAACCGGTGAGTGAATTTCTTCTTCCGACGCATATGGCAATGCCCACCGCGTAACGGCGTCTTTTGATTAACTTTTGCCACAGATACTATACTAGATGAGTACAAGGACTAGAAAAGGGTGTCCTGGTCGTGCTTGTGAGAAGAAAGTCGCCCAACTAGTTTCGGGAAATTTCAGTTTTACGGTGTGTTCCTCAGCCACGGCATCACCAGTGCTGAGTGGTTGTAGGAGGAGACAGCAGCAACATGACACGAGACCCAGTCGTGAGTCATACATTGGGATCACTGTTCGCATACAGCGCCGCGTATGTCTCGTTGCGCCAAGTAACTTAGTTGGTGATATTGTATCCTTCGAGGCCTGTGCAGCCACATGTCTGTATGGCAGATATAGACTGCGCTGCTGTCACTAAAGTGCATGCCATCGAAACCATACAAGCACGACCTTTTGTATCGGTGGACAGCGATATGTCGTCCAGCTTGTGGAGAAAAGACAGGCTGACGTATCGTTAACTAGCTAAGTAACTTCGTATGTCCGGTGTTTTCCTTCTCCGACATTGAGTAACGCAACGTTTGCTAGTGTAAATTACCTCCCCACATTTTCGCTGTGCTATGTGGAAAAGTGACACTTCGTTCCCAAATAAATGCCGGTTACTTACCCACACCCCACGTCTGGCTATCTTCGCTAGCTAATGTTATTTAATTCTTAAAATTAGATTTGGACGGTTAGGCAACTTCGTTAACAGCTGGGCAACTTGTTAGCTAGCCTAGCTAAGTAACGAGCAACAGTAGTGCCCACAGTCGAAATGTAGCTTGCTATCTTGCCTGTATTTTGTGCGAGATGGCTCGCTAATTTGGATAGTAGAAAATCTCGTTTAATTCTCAAATAATGTTACGTTAGCTAGCTAGCTAATTTGGCTAGCCACCAGGGTTTTCACGTTCCTTACAGCTTCACCGAATTGCGCGACAAGGCCAATGGGTTGTGTTTATCTAACTTTAGCCGATATCGCCTCACTCCCCCCCCCCCAAAAAAAGAAGAAGCTTATTTTGCATTGTATATTGTAGATATAAACAACGACTAAAAGGAACAGTTTACGCTTTAATGCTAGCATATGTCCAATATTAAAGATGAACCAGTTGGCGAAGTTAACCCGTCGGAGTATGCCTTATCGCGGTCATACATGGCTAACGTTATGTAGTAGAGGTGAGTTCTTGACTAATTGCCTTAGACATCGATAGATTGCAAAAATAAAACAGAACTAACATTGTTCTCCTATTTGCCTACACCCAAAACTTCAACAACTATTTGTATAGGCTATTATTAGGGGACGATAGATTATTAGCAGATTCTGATATTCAATCTTTCCCCAACAATATCCAATGATACCGATGTTCTCAGGAATTAATTTCAAATGCTGTATTTGAAGTCTGCAGTCACCCAGATAGACCTGTCCAAAGGGTAATGTACAAATATTGCCAATTTGTAATAACTACCTGTTTGTAGCAAAAAATATATAAATAAAAGGGAAACGCCTCAATATTTGTAACACGAGCACTCACAGACTAAGAAGAAAGTGCTGTGTCACAGGAGATGCAGTACACGTTACTCTGTTTTCAGTGCACATAAAAGGGTGCTCTATTGAGAAAAAATTAGAAACAATTTCACTTTTGGTGAAGGGAGTGACGAAAGATAAGAGATCTCAGGATTTCAGCATAGAAAAGGACATGGTGGCTGACATAAATTCGGCATAGAAGATCAGAAACTTTGCCTCCGCGCTGAACAAGATTAGGCTAAACTGCTCATTTGGAATACGATATTGTTGTCATTAACCAAATTGAATCAATTTCAGAAAGTTAAGAAATTGTGTTATCGTTTATATTTGTTTCTATGTTGTTCTATTCGTTTCCATATATATATATATATATATATATATATATACAACTAAGCCAACTTTTTACATTATTTTTTACTGCATTTAATCAATTAGGCTGCGTATTTTTGTGTTCTTTAATACAAAAATAAAGCAAATAAGGGAGCCCTGAATGCCCCTTGATTCTTGCTATTGGACACTAATGTTTGTTATAGAAATATATTATAATGTATTAATCACTATGTGTCCTTTTCAAGTTTGTTATGGCAATAAAATGCCATAACATCCACACAAAAAAACTAACAAATATCAGCTAAATTCAACAAGTATATCGGCTGATTTAGCATTTTAAGTCTATCTGCTGATTCTTATAAGACGCTCAATTAATATTCTCATCTCATCTCATCTCATTGTCTAAGCCGCTTATTCCTGGTCAGGGTCGCGGGGGGCTGGAGCCTATCCCAGCATGCATAAGGGCGAGAGGCAGGAATAAACCCTGGACAGGTCGCCAATCCATCGCAGTCAATTAATATTATTTTCCAAAATAAGCTGTGAGGCATTTCAGGATCATTTCCAGAAATTGGAAACGGTTCCATTCTTTGAAAATGTTTTGGGGCTAAAAGGTCTCAAATACTACTGTCCAGTGTAAGTTGCTAGAATCCAGTGCTCATGGGACAGCTGTTTGGAAGAAGCATTTTCCAAAGCCACAATGCAACAAATACGATTTGACTCCTGTCTTAATGACTCTTAGGGTCATGTTTTGTTGGTAGATGAGATCAAAATGAACTTCACAAACATTCCCACAGGTAATTGTCAGTACTGTTTTTGGCACCAAACATGAATAATGTCTAGGAAATCACTCTGAAATATGGAGGTCAATGAACCTGTACCTCATATAAAACAACAGGGAGTGATTTTACAGTTTTGTAAAAGGACAAAATGCTGATCAAAAGGGCATGAATAAATAATTTATCATGAATTTATCACTAAGGCCTTCTGCATGCTCGAAGGACAACAACACGACAGCAACAAAACCAGGGCTCTGCAACATCAACGCAACCGGAACGCAACTGTTCATGTAGATGTTGCGCATCATTGATTGGTTGGTTAGCTAATGGAGGAGGAGCTATCATAGGTAATAGGTCACAGTTCATTGAGCTAGTAGCTAACGATATAGATAGCTAGCATCATTTGTTCGACACGGTATAAAATGCGACATTAGGTTTGATCCATCACTGGTAAGTTAATACTAAATAATATCAAAATTAAATAATATCAAACTTAAAGTTGCGTATGTTTCAATAGTTTGTTGTCTTGCTTGGTACGCAATTAACGTTTGAGGATGCGATTAACGTTTGAGGGCGCGTACTGGCGTACCACTTACGTGTAGCCCTGTGTATAATGCAGCAGTTAAGTTTCTGCAATTGAGTCAGTATACAGTCATTGAACAGCACCATTAAACAATTTCAACTGATTGTATTTATTGGAATGTAAATAGAAAGAAACATGTTTTCATGGTGATGGGAGACATTGCAGTCAGTTCAGTATTACATCTTTTGTATTACTGTATACTTTGTATTATTGTATTTTTTTATTTGATTGTCTCTCTCTCTCTCTCTCTCTCTCTCTCTCTCTCTCTCTCTCTCTCTCTCTCTCTCTCTCTCTCTCTCTCTCTCTCTCTCTCTCACACACACACACACACAGCAAACAGACAAAATATGCATTTCTGGGATAGATTTATATGGTTCAGTCGTAGGCAAATCCCAGTTTCACAATAACAAGACCTGCTCCCATAGTTAAACAGCTGCATAGTTATTTTTTACTTTTTTTAAATTTTTATTAAACCTTTACATGAACATGAATATTGGCAAAACTCCCAAATATATGTTTTGCATCAAGTTCAGAATCTGTCATTTAGTTATGTAATTGCCTGTATGGAGTCTAGTATCTGATTTAAGCTGGGTTTTTAGGCATCTGTTGTGAGATATCACCCATCTCCCTTGTACCACATCCCCATGGTGGGTCTGGGAACTGTTGTCATGGTGACTGAAGTGTTTGTCAACCAGAGACACCAGCTGTCACACATCAGACAGTAAACACCAAGCCCCTTATAGGAATGAACAGCCAGACTTTACCCACAGTTGAGTTCACCAAGTCCCACAGTGATGGGTTTCTCCATATGAATTCTGTGGAATTATGGCCCAATCTACATAAAACACTGTTAGAGTGCATTACACTCTGAAATAATGGCAGTGTAATGCACTCTTGCAGTTCAGGACTGTCATTTGAGTTCAGCCTTAAATGTGATTTGAATCATCCCCTCCCCTCTTTGTGTCTTAACTCATGTAATACTCATGTATTAAACCGCTGTTAACCCCAAGGGTTATACCCATAAATAATATGTGCCTAAGAAGTAGCATACACCTTATCTATATTACATTTTTGCCTCTTCTCCTTCCTGCAGGAAACCACTTCAAATGCCCAAAATCCTGAAGAAGAAAAAACTGAAGAAACAAGTCAAGAGGTCATCAGTCCCGAGAGTTACATTAAACATCCACTACAGAACAGGTGAGTAGACGTTCTTCTCCCTAAAAACTAAAATAAATAGTTTTTTGTTATATGGAGGTAATTGAGGTCCATAGAGCACCCTTTCCTTGTCCTTGTCCCCATAGCATCGTGCTTCGTTCTTTGAAATTCTAAATCCTATTTATTTAATGTCCATCATTCTTCCTCCGAAAGACCAGGTAGGGCCATCAATTAATTATGTGCTTGTTGTGTGCAGCCATTGTTTTTTTGCTTGTTTTTTTTTCCCTGGGTTTCAATTTGACTTTCAATTTGACATAATTTTTGCCTTGCTTAAAATTGATTTCAAGTTCCACTTAGCTCTGCATGCTAAATTATAAATGTGAAGTGTTCATCAGTTTTCATAAAAACGTTTTGGGTGCCCTTGATGATGAGCTGCTCTGGCTAAAATGCATAGTCAACTCTCAGTCTATTTTACTCACTCAGAATGTGTTGTAAAGGCTGCCTAGCCATATAAGATGATCATTTAGGGTTTTAGACTTTTGTCTTCTTAAGAGGCTCACATATTTATTTCAGCATCATACCAATGTTACTGAATGGGTCAATGTCATATCTGTTTCTTGGGTCATGGACACATAGAACTATTCTTCTTCCACCTGGGGCTGGTCATTGGTAAAGTGTATTTGGTGAGTAATTACGACCGGACGAACAAACTTAATGTTACCATGCATGAAAGTGCTCAGGTGCGTGTTGAAAAGAGCCAATCATGTGAAGTATGGAAAAGTTCCTTTCCTCTGTAAATTGAGAATGTGCCTTTAAAGTTCAGGGGATCCGTTTATAGTAGGGATGCACCGATATGAAAATTCTGGACCGATATCGATTGTTCAAATAACACAATCGGCCGATACCGATATTTTTTTATTTATTGTCCTATTTGTGCCCTGGCAAAAAAATGATAATTCTGCCCTTCATTATACTTTTCAATGAGCACAAATTAAATCATACATATGTATGGAACAGCTATTATTGTAACATTCTTTCACAACAATGCCATTTTTGTGAAAATGAAATTATTGTTTGAAAATGTTTTAGCCCTATGCTTGACCTTTCTCGAATGCGTTGGTTAGCAAAGACTGAGTTGAGCTGGTGGTGGCTTGAACTTTCTTATTAGCCACTGTGGCTTCCAGATACTTGTTGTACTGTGCTAAACGTCTTACTTGTAAATGGTTTATCAAACCGGATACCTTGTAATGCGCCAATACAGCCAACATTTTCTTCGCTTGACAGTGTCACCAAAAACAGCATGTCTGTAAGCAACAAGCGTTTAGAGCAAGGCGATAACCACAGTTTACACTGTTATCGTACTTTCAATTATTAACCGCATAAAATTTACAAATGTTGATGATTGCGGTAGGCTATAACATTGTTGCGTGGAGGAGAATAGTTCCTGCATTCATTTTGGCCTTTTTCCATCCGCAACACGCAACACACAACACAGGCAATCACAACCAGCCTTGATATGAAACGCAACTTCAATGTAGTGAAGCCAGAGGCAAGCACCACCAAGGGGCCAAACTCAAAAATTCCAAATTTGTTCAGTCATTAAACCCACTAACTTGGGTAGGCCCAGACAAAACGTGACAACGAGATTGAAGACAAACCGAGTTTAGTCCCAATGAAAGGCTGCACTTCAGTTGTGTGGGGTTACTTTGGTTACAAATGAGCTGACAAAGAGCAGAAAGGAGTTACAGTGCTTGTTGACGGGAATACATCTAATCTGTGAGAAGTTATCACAAAAAGGATGCAGAATGTATGGTGAAAAAAGAGATAAGCAGGCAAGAGGCAAGCAAAAAATCATATGCAGATGTGAAAAGGCAACCATGTATGTGTGTGTATATATATATATATACCCATTTTTGTATTTGTTTATGCAAAATACAAACTGAAATTGAAATTGTGCTTGAAAATGTACTGCACATACGAGCATTGAATGTTAAATAAAGTTATGTTTGAATATCTGTATATACTCAGCTATTTTCCACATACAAATGATTATTTCAATATCGTTATCGAAGTATTTGGTCAACATATCATGATAATTGTTTTTAGCCATATCACCCAGCTCTAGCATGCATCTTGTGCAAGACTGCGTGGAGTGCCAGAATGCTTGTGATAGTTTGTCAATCGCAGCATTGTCAGACGAGCAAATTAGGCGGGGTTTCAGTCCATTTACCCTGTAAATAAAATATGCTGCCGTTCCATTCAAGTTTGAACATTTAGACCAGATTGATGCAATACAAACTGATGGATCATTATCAGCCACTGCCATCAATAAAAATCAAAGGTCTGTCCAAGCTGGATGACCGAGCAAGTAGACTGATCAGAGAGGCCACCAAGAGGTTGACCATAGGTTGACTATGAAGAAGCTAAAGGACTTCATGGGAAAAAGTGGTCAATGTGTCAACAATACAGAAGGCTCTCCACAATTCTGGTCTGTGTGATAGGGTGGCAAGAAGGAAGTCACAACTCAAAAAAGTCCACATTCAGTCCTGTTTGAGGCATGCAAAAAAACACTGAAGTTTCTGAAACCATGTGGCAAAAAGTGTTGTGGTCAGATGAAACAAAGATAGAAAGTTTTGCCTAAATGCATGGTGATTGAATGTTTTAATTTCAGGCTGTAAGGCAACAAAAGATGAAATAGGGGCTTACAATTTAATGGGGCACACTCTTATTGAACAACTCTGTGGCTTAGTCGGTAAAGACATTTGCCACGAGCGATGGCTGGGCCCTATATGCGAGACTTTGTGTGTTGAATACCCACCTATCTTATTAGCTGACTATGGCCAGAAGTCTGCAGTGTCGCACGGTTGCCATTTACTACAGTTACCTGTAATTTACCACATTTTCAATTCCGTTTATTTCCATAGTGCTTTTACCAAGTACATTGTCATATAGCAGTTTTACAGGGTATGGAGCCTAAAAGCCCTGAAGTGCACACCTAGGGCAACAGTGGCAAGGAAAACTCCCTGAAGGGCATAGGAAGGAAGAAACCATTATCCAGGTGCCAGTCTGGATAATATCTTAGATGTTCCACCACCGTACACATGCAGGGTATTCGGGCCTGTAGCGGTTCCCTTGTATGAGGGAGGTGTACGACAGAAGGAGAAGTAATGAATTTGTGATTTGTGAGGCTAAAGTACAGAAAGAGAGCAATATAAGATTGTCTCTGGTAGCACAAAGCTATGGCATAACTAAGAAATGGGAGGCAGATGGAAAGACAGTCATGAGGGCGCCCCAAAACCGGCAGCACCAAATCATTGCACGGCTCAACTAACGAGAGTGAATCATATGCAACGTGTTAGGCGACAGTGTCGTATAATGGTTAGGGAACTGGGTTTGTAACGTTAAGGTTGCAGGTTCAATCCCCAGGTGGGACACTGCCGTTGTACCCTTGAGCAAGGTACTTAACCTGAATTGCTTCAGTTAATATCCAGCTGTATAAATGGATTGTATGTAGAGAAATGTAAACTGTAAGTTGCTCTGGATAAGAGCGTCTGCTAAATGCCTGTAATGTAATGTAATGTAATGTAATGCAACGACAAGGTGACAGCACTGACAGCGCAATTCACCATACCGCTCTGGTCTGAGTACACAAACCAGCCCTCATGATGGAATAAGAAGACATCTGTCATTTTGATGGACAAGATATAAACAAAACTATATTCCCAGCTTTGTACCAGTTTATTAAAGAGATGGAATGTTGAGGAGAAACTGTTAGCTGAAATGCTACTGCTTTAGGTCAAGAACTTTGAAAAAGTGAATAGGACTCATTAGGCACGAGGATGCCGAATTACTCCAAATGCCTTAAAATAGGAAGGTTATACAGTATCTACAATTATGGTTTCACAAAAAGGATGTAACCACTAACACCGCATACAGTGATCCTTGAAAGTTTTTGAACCCCTTGTGCAATCATAGAATTCTAGAGTTTTTCCCACAAAATCCTTATTTAATCAGAACCAGCCTTTTCTTAACTGAAATAAAGGGTCTATTTACAAATTGTATACATTTTTAAAGGAAATTTGGCTGGCACTCTCACAAATACAGGTAAAGAACCTGGTCAGTTTGGTGTTTTCCATACAGGTGAATGCAAAACACACCATGCTTGGATCTAAGGAGACCTTAGAGGACCTCAGGAAGAGAGTAGTGAGTGTGCATCAGTCTGAAGAAGGATATAAAATCATATTAAAAAGCCTTGGCTCCATCAGTCCCCTGTGAGACAAATAATATACAAATGGAGAGCGTTTAACACGACGAAGACTCCGCCTAGAAGTGGGTGTCCTTCTAAGACATCACCAAGAGCCACAAGAAAAATAATAAATGGAGTAAAAAGCAACCCAAGAATAACATTCAGGGATCTACAAGCCTCCCTCGCTATACTTGATGTCATTGTGCATTAGTTACTCCCAACAGTGTACCAGTAGATGTCAGAGAGAGATGTGCCACTCCTCCAATTGGCATTAGCTCTCCTGTAGTACTGCGCAGCCTGCAGTATGTTAAATAGTCACTGGCTTGTGGGTGAGTGCATCAGAGGAGTGCACACACTTTAGCTGCAGTGCTCCATGACTCAGTTGTGACTCAGTTGTGCAAAATGTAAGATTCTCATTCTCACTAATCTCATAATGTAACGTGTCTTTTCTCTCCACAGATGGTCTCTTTGGTTCTTTAAAAATGACAAAAGCAAAACCTGGCAGGCAAACCTACGTCTCATCTCTAAATTTGACACAGTGGAAGATTTCTGGGCGTAAGTAAATCACTTGCATTTGAATACTTTTTGAAAGGACTGGCAAAGTGTGAAAGCAAAGCATGATTGAACACAAGTCATTTCTTGTTAGTGGTAAATTGTAAAAAACTAAAGTTAAGTAAATGATTACTATGCTCCAGTGTATGCTTCATTACTGCATCATCCATGGGGACACAGAGCTCTCTTCATACAGCATCTTAAAAATGTTATAAAATATAACACACCGGAACTTTTATTGAGTAATGACTACCACTAATTGATATCAAGCGCTGGTTGATAAGTGCAAACCAAATGATAACCATAAGGGAGGGAATACTTGGAACTTATTCCATTACCAGTTACACCAGAAAGCTAGTATTTGTTTGATTCTACGAGCTAGGTTTGTGTTACGAAAACTGAAATAAACACGTTTTCTTTGAAAGGACAAAGTATAGTATTGTTATTTTCATTTTCATTCACGCAATTGAAATACATATTTTCATAGTACAACATTTGAATTTGTCACATAAATAGATTTTTAGAAAAATATAGGAATCGCGTCAATGCATTCCGATGCTCGAGTTAAACCCAGGCCTTTGAAACAAAAGGATCTGAACTGGACAGTGTCAATGTGTGTTAATTCTGTCATAGTTCTAAACAATAGGTTCACCTTGTTGTTGCTCAGTAATATTGCAAGGATTGTATCTTTTCTGTTTTACTGCAGCAGAATTTAAACAATGTTTCTGAAGTTATTCTTGAATTCTGAATGATTGTTATTAGTATTCTCTGCAGTGCAACATTAACATTTTGTTCCCTTCTAGTCTCTACAATCATATTCAGCTGTCCAGCAACCTAATGTCTGGTTGCGATTACTCACTTTTCAAGGTAGGAAGTGCTTGTTTTCTATTGAATGAAGATGGTCTCATGCAAGCCAAATGTAACATGTACGAGCACTTACATATGAAAGTTGGCAACACAAAACCAGATTAAAACCTTAAATTTGGCCTGCTTATGAGTGTCTTATGCTCTGTCTGTTAGGGAACGAGAGGCACACATTTATAGTAAGTTCTCAGAATAAGAATCATTACTATGAGTTCACCCATTATAATCTTGAAAGACTGCACAATCCAGTAGATCAGTTAGATCTGGTGGCCCTGGTAGGTCTCTTGGACCCAGTGGGTCTGGTAGATCTTGTAGGTCTGCTGTTTCAGATTCCAGCGCTGAACTGACAGGAGCAGAATACAGAATTCCGAGGTCACCTTTCAGTGCTTCATGGTAACCTCCACTCTGAAGAGGTCAAAGAGCTCTAAATACAGAAGCTGCCTCTGTCAGGGGGCATAAAGTGTTTCTCCTAGACAGTAAAGCGAACACTTTATCCATAATTAACTGTGGATGGAAGAGATAAAACATTTTCAGTGTCTTTCTCCTGGAAGGTATCAAATAGTTTGATTGAAGACCGATTGTAAAAAGTCTTTGTCACACGCACGCACGCTCACAAGACACACACCCATCACCACCTGCTGGCTGGCCAGTAATCCTACTTTAAAGAATATGAATGCTTCTTGCTTGACATGTAAAATGTAGTGTGTTAGTAGCAATTTCTGCAATCATTGCTCGATTTTTATTTGAGTGCATATTTAGTCAAGACCTTACATTTAAATTTGAATTGATGTTTGTTTTATTGTATACTCCAGAGTTAAGTATTTCCTAAGATGAGTGAACATCTGCTCAGAAATATGTTTTCTCTGGTGTTTGGGCTGCTAATACCTAATTTCCAAAGAAAATAGCTCTTGCTTTGCCTGGAGATGTTGGTTCTGGCAGACTTCCCTTTTCGGTAGAATACTCTTATTGTCCACTGCAGTGGAGGAAATTCTATTTGTACCTGTACCTTGTGTACACAGGCAATGTGCGCAACAGCTCATTTGCAGTTGTCAAATGTATACAGTTATAGTTTTAGTTTCCATTTAAGGTTAGGCTTAGAAAAAAGGGCAAGCTACTTATGTAATAGAGAAAAGCTTTGAAATGGAATTAATAATATTGTGTATTTTAAAGGGTTACAAAGGCCCTTTAATAAATTAACCTATTGAATATAGATTGATCCTTGTTGGCTGTTAGTCTGTGCAAGGAATTACTATGTTAGAAACTTTAATGTTGCTTCTGCAGGTTTCGGTCCTGCTTGTAAAATGTGACTGTTGAAGGGCGTACATTGTAATTGCTCTCTTCAGTTTAATGAAAGCATGTGCACTCTTGTATACGACCTGTTTGGATTGTCTGGGTATTTAACTCTAGCATCCTGTCTTCGTATTTAACATAAACTTATTGTAGCACTTCTGAAGTTCTTTTTTGCATTTTATGAGACTCATAAGAGAAGAATAAAATGCACATTTTATTTTGTGCGTGCGTGCGTTGGGTAGGGAAGTTATGGAGTTAATTTATAC
The DNA here is from genome assembly GCA_029706075.1 of Aldrovandia affinis. Classification (NCBI taxonomy): domain Eukaryota; kingdom Metazoa; phylum Chordata; class Actinopteri; order Notacanthiformes; family Halosauridae; genus Aldrovandia; species Aldrovandia affinis. Next base: position 2,752,744 of record JAINUG010000138.1, on the reverse strand, counting down.
AAGTTCGTTGAAACGGCTTTTAGAACAGCCTGTGGTTGTACAGGAAGTATGGGCGCTCTTAACTTCCTGTGGTGTGGCAGGATGGCATTGAGCCTATGTGGGAGGACGAGAGGAATAAGCGCGGAGGACGATGGCTGATCACCCTCAACAAGCAGCAGCGCCGGGCCGACCTGGACCGCTTCTGGCTGGAAACCGTAAGTGCCCCCCACCTCTTCGTTCCCAACATCTCCTTTCTGTGTCCCTAACCCCTAAGTCTCCCCCTCCCCACACCCCACCCCCACCCCTACAGCTCCTGTAGGATTTTAATTGAAGGTGCTTTATTTTCGTTGTTAGGTTATAGCTAAACCCTAACAACGAAAATCTAAATGGTTGTAAATGAAATGTAAATTTAACAAGATCAGAATTCTGTTCCAAAACATTCCAAATTGAACAAGAATTCCAAAGCACATAATCTCCATTGAAGGGGAGCTTTGAAATCAAGTTCTCTTTAATATTTATCTACTATTTTAAGTAAGTATTAAGTCTCGTGGTCATTCATTAACAAATAGGGTCCTTGAAAGCTTGAATATTGTCCTTGAAATGTCCTTGAATTGTGTGTTAGAATCAAGGCTACAACAGTATTTGTAACAGCAATGTTCTGCTGCAGCTTCTGTGCCTCATTGGTGAGGCTTTTGATGACTACAGTGACGAGGTGTGTGGAGCAGTAGTCAACATCCGAACTAAAGGTGACAAAATAGCCGTGTGGACAACTGACTATGAAAACAGGGAAGCTGTAACGCATATAGGGTGAGTTGACCTTAACTGCTCTGTCTGTAAGTTCCAATGAAACCATAATTAATGTGAAGTGGTTCCCCCATGAAAATAATGTGGAGGCCAATTGGAGGCCGTGGGTTCAATCATTAACCAGAGCTTTCTTTCGAGATCTTTCTGGAAACTGAATCCAGTTAGATTGCAGGACACCAATCTCATTAACTGTAACTTACCCTTTTGAGAAGCTGTAGAGAGAGAGTGTCTGGGGTCAAGACTAGGCTTTATTCAGTGCTGCGGCTGTCTTTCTGAGGCTAGACTAGAGTTGCAAAGGGGTGGAACATTTCTGGTAAATTTCCACAGGATATTTTGCTTGGGAATTTTTCCCATAAAGGAAAAGGATATAAAATAAAAAAATTTCTATTTGCTATATCCTTATTTATTCTGGCGTCTTTGCTTTTATAATCAAGTTCTGTGTGTCTGAAAGACTGTGTCCTGACACGGTGGATGTACGATTTGCTCCCCCTGTTGGTGATGCAGCATCATGCAAGCACACCTCATGCTTCCATCACATGATCATTAAGAAAACATTTAACATTTAATCCTGCCTGCTACAATCAGGTTGATCAACCGCAGTTCAACAGAGAGACACATGCCAATTTACATTGTTAATGGTATAATAGAATGATGGTGATAGCCTACATTTTACTGAATAGATATTGATAATTTGATGTAGCTATGCTTTCTGTTAATATTGTAGCTAAACTTAGCAACCATTTATGCATTGTTCAAAGACTAGCTAGCTAGCTAACCCTTTCAACAGAGGCTAAAAACATGATTCACTATTCCAACTATGCTTCCAACTATTTGCATATATTAATGTAGTGCACATATAATTTAACTTGCTGTTTTGCTGTGTTATTTGTAGGCAAATTGATAGTAATTTCTCCCTTTATTTCTCTACATCTAACAGTCTGAGCTTCATTTTTATGCACTTATTTTTTGGGGGAAGGGGGTCATTTTGTTTAAAGTTCAAAATAATTATTTGATAGTTTGAAAAGCATGTTTTCATTTGTATGGAACAGTGTTTGTCCTATGATTATAGAGGTGCCAACTGCCAAAATAAAGGAACACTTGAGTAAATGGTGTCTCTGTTATGGTGTGGGGTGCATTTTCCTGGCATGGTTTAGGTCCACTCAACCCCTTAGAGGGTAAGGTAAATGCCAATGAGTACTAAGCCATTCTGAGTAATCACCTTCATCCTATGGTGAAGCATTTCTATCCTGATGGGAGTGGTCTCTTCCAGGATGACAGTGCCTCCATCCACAGGGCATGAGTGGTCACTGAATGGTTTGATCAGTATGAAAACTATGTAAACCATATGCCTCCCAGTCACCAGGTCTCAGCCTAACTGAACACCTATGGGAGATTCTGGAGCAGACCTGAGACAGAGTTTTCCACCACCATGAACAAAGCACAAAATTATGGATTTTGTGTGGAAGAATGGTGCTGCATCCCTCCATTAGAGTTGCAGACACCTGTAGAATTTGTGCCAAGGTGCATTGAAGCTGTTCTGGTGCTTTATTATTTTGGCAGTTACCTGTAACTTCCCATTCATTTCCTATACATTTCCATGAGATGTTGGTGTTTTGAAAATTGAAAGAACATCCTACAAACCCTTCATCAAGGGCTACCATTTATCAAACTTAGCTGGTCCTGAAGTGTAATTCAATAAGACAAGAACAAGACACTGTGAATCGGCTCCAGAGTGGCTCTGTTGCTAAAGGCTTTTGTCACAAGAGCAGACTGGGCCCTGCAGTTGTAAGTTCAAGCCTCGGCCTCAACTATATCATCAGACAGACAGCTGCGACTGGGTGTCTGCAGCTGAGGGACATAATTAATCCTGCCAGGGGAGGGTGGATTTGAGCCTGCCAAGTTTCTTTTGGTTATCTTCACATTAGTCCTTCCAACGACACCCCAGGCACCCGCATTGTACCAGTTGTCGCCAGTGAGAAATGCATCTCTTCTGTGATCACTGAGTAACTGAGTGGGACAACATCTGATCCTAAATGTGTAGCTTCCTGGAGTGCCTCAGTCAGGTGGTATTTCTGGGTCTCTAAATTGTGATGCTCCCAAACAGCTGGAGTGGGGGGTTACTGCCATTATTCGACTTATTTTTCTATTCTAGTCTTTCTGGACAATTTAGTCATTTCAGGTTCTAGTGGAGCAAAACAAGATTAATCAGGGTTCCCATGGTGCTCGGAAATACTTTTCTTGTGGAAAGTGGGCCAATATTCAAGTCTCCTTGAAAAGTCATAAAATTGCTCCCCAGACCCCCAAAATAAAATTTGTATACAGCAGCAAAATGATGTCTGTCTTTGCTGTTAACTCATGTAAGCTGACCATGAAATTTACTGTCAAGTCTAGCATGTCAGCCTCTTGTTGGCTACATTGAGCTTGCTGCCAAAAGTCATTGGTGTGTGGTACTCGTTGCCAAGAGTATTTGCTAGTGTGTCCCCAAGCATATTTCATATTATGAAAGTAATGTCTCAAAAATTGTGATATTTATTTCACTGTTGCTACTATAAAAAAACCTTGCATTTCTTGAATGTATTATTAAAATGTAATTGGGAGCCCCTGATTACTGAATCAAAAGCTTTTCAGTTCCAGCTTTGCTTGTTCCATGACACGTCACTGAATCATTTCCCTTTTCTGTCTTGGCCACAGGAGGGTGTACAAGGAGCGGTTAGGCGTGCCACAGAAGATGACCATCGGGTACCAATCGCATGCGGACACAGCCACCAAGAGCGGATCAACCACCAAGAACAAGTTTGTCGTCTGAGAGCCGCAGAAACTCTGCGCCTTTTGGCTTTCCTTCAATTTCATTTCGATTTTTTATTTTTATTTTATTTTTTATTTTGTTCTGAGAAGACTGCGTAGCGCAATCCACATCCAGGTTAAACCAAAGCTTCTTCAAAGCAGAATGGACTGCATTCGATCAAATCTTGACAACTCCATTGATCCATTGACCACCTCCTCATCTCTTCCGTGGCACACACTCGTCTGTTTCACAGTTTTTATTACACGCAAAAAAAAAAAAAAAAAGGAAAAGAACTTGAATTTTCATGTGTGCGCAATGAAACTTGCGCATTAACCTCATGAGAAAGAAAAAAAAATTGCTGTAACAATGTCAAATATAAGAACCATGTGTCTTTTAAATCTTCTGTTGATTGGTTAAACAACAGATGGCAGGATTTATTTTGCTTTTGTGCTTCTTTTTCTCTGTACAGCAGTGCTATTGCTGTAATCCTTAATAATATTAAGCCTTTTAATTTATTTTGTTTAAATTTTGCCAGAAGTTATAGCCTCCATCATTTTGGTAGTTTTCAAAGCTTAGCTTTGTTTTTGTTTTAGAGGGGATTGGACTTTAAAGTGAGTGTAATAAAGCTAATGTGATTATTTGCTGTAGCTAAATTTTTCCTTGAGTATTAACATAATTAAAATTAGTTTTGCAATTCAATATAGTGGGTTTTTTTTCTTAATGATATTTGTGGATTTTTTATGCAACTTGTAATTTTTACATTCCTTGCTAAATTGGTAAGATGTATGAAAAAATCCTTCTTTTTATGTTTGGCTGTTTTTTCAGACATGTATCCATTTTAATATAATTTGCTTGAATTAAATGCCTCAATTGGAAGCCTCCCCTGTATAAAGACAGAGAAAAACGAACTTCTGTAAATAAACATGTACAGTGAATTATTTGTATTGAAGGAGCTAAACATTTCTTTCATTGAGTACAATGGAATATTGTGGGGAAAAATTTATAATTGCAGCCTCAGTCTTAACTCTTAACAGTAGTGCACTTTCTAAGGTTTAAGCAAGCATTCTACTTCTTTGTCTGTAATATTGAATTGTGAATTTGGGGGATTTCGTTCAACTGCCAAACTCATGTTCTGTTTGTATAAAAAAGTATCTATGCAAGTTGTTGTTCAAAACGTATTATTGCTGGACTGAATAGACAACTCCGTATTCTAACATTAATGACACATTGTCACAGGTTTAAGGAATTTTATTTTTGCATTTACTACTCTATTTTAATCTCTGCATGTTTATCTGTTTAGTGCCTCTTTTGTGCCTTGGTTAATCAATAGCACTGGCTGGCAGTGTTATGTTAGCAAGTACCTTTTGGGTCTGGTAATGTTTTTTTTTTTGCCGTCATTGAAATCCATTGTAATAGGCAATATTCACCCAAAAAGTGGTTGGGAACACTGATTGGGGAGACGAGACCTTTCATTAATAAATATGATGGGGCAATATTCGTCTTGCAAAAAATTGAGAGTTATGATTTGTTCAATACGAAAAGCCCAACCCTGTAATTAGTCATGCAATGAGCCAACAAGCTCAAAGAACCATTCCAGACCCTTCAGTCATTGCTAGCTTGCTAGCAGTATGGCTAAGGGTGTGAATGTCAGGATAGGGTTATTCAGAATGAAAATTAAAACTTGAGAGCATTACGCAGGACTGGGATTTAGGCCCATTACTTGTTTTCTGTAGGCCCCTGAGGTTTAGTAAATTGAGATGTGTTCCGGTTTGGAGAGCAAATTGTGACAAATCCTCCCAACCAACCCCTCTATCCTGTTGGTAGGTAGGTCTATGTACAGCAGTTTTGGAATCTTATCATTTCCAACAAGGGAACCGAAATGACAGGCCTTAATTTATTGCATTTATGGCCACAGTGATGCACAATCCAGCAAAGGAGACCAGACAGGCCAAATTTTTATTTATTTATCATAAGCCCATGTTCCACAAATTGAAACATTTTACCAGAGCCACACTTTCAATTATATTTGTATAACCAAAATGGTTGAGGTACTGTTTATTGTAGCGTATTGTCAGTCTCATGGAAAAAATCTTGTATATCCATTTATTTTTATTTTTTTGACACGCATTGGAAGTTCACATCCAGCACTGTTCAACTAATAAAGCTGGTTCAATGTGGTTAGAACATGTGACTACATCATAATACTGCGTTGGTGAATGGGGTAAAATGTAAAACCATTTTTTATTTTTTTTCAACTGTTCCTGAGAATTATAGTTTTTGAAGATGCAAGGTTTTTGCACCAGCAATATTCTTGAATGTGTGAAGTAGGGGAATGCCAGTGCCATTTTGGCCAAGTACATTGCTGCGCATGCGGGCTAGATGAACAAATCGCTAATGAATCTTGCGAAAACAATCCTTAATGACATTCAGAGGGCAGCTGCAATATTTGTTTTCCTTGTTACCCCCTCATTAAAAAGCAACTTGTACCCTTGTAATTGCTTTGCGAATATTGTCTGTAATAAGTGGGAGCAAAGTGCACTAGGGTGCCGCCAGTAATCTAGAATGGAAACGTCCCAGCTGTTAACTGTCATGCTAAAGCGTGTCTTAATTGAGCTTCATGTCTGTGTTTGAGGTTCCTCGTAGAGTGACATGGCTGAGCTTGAGATTTTTATTGAATGTGAATGCATGTACCATCCCACGGAGGGGGCATGAATTTGATCTGTGAAGAATATTGACGAGTGCTGACAGCTTGGCAAAGGTGACCAAATATTCTTGCTAGGACAGAGATGTCTGTGTTGAGTAAATGGTTTGGAAGTCTTAAAATGTTCCCGATACCCTGGTGAACTGTTGCTTTCCGAGTCAGACAGACTGGGGCAATCAAGCGTCCCTCTTAAACCGGTAGATGAAAGTTCTTACCTTTCGGTAACTTGTCCTGTCCATTAACCCCCCCAGCTGACTGATAGTATGTGGGGCGTTTGTTTTGGCTTTTTATTTTTCTGAGGGACGAAGTGACAAAGTATGCCCAATGCATAATCCTACAAGGACACATTTTTAAAAAAAAAAAAAAAAAAAAAAAAAAAAAAGTTTGTTTGGTAATTCACAGTGTAGTGACACTGTCCAGAATAACATTTTGACTGCTAGTTGAGAGGGTCACCAGGGTGCATAATTTCCAATCACGTCATGCAGGGGAGGCTTTTGGTCAAGCTTGTTCCCTGCCTCGTTGCACAAGATTCTTTTGGTTGTTCGGCCATCTGCAGTCTGCAAGTAACGCAGTCCCCTGATGCAATGACTGGGGGACAAAAGTGTTTTTGTCGATCCTTATTTGTTAAATTTTACAAATTGAGAGAAAAATATTTTATAAAAAGTTGTTAGAAAAAGTCAATATAAGGACAGCAGTGCAGCATTGTGGTTGTGGAACTGGAACTGTGAAATGTAAGGATGTTGGGTTGAATCACAGACTGGAAACTTGGAATTGAAACCCTGGAATAAGGCAATTTACCTGGGTTGCTTCAGTTATGCAATACATATTTGAAAATATAGTCTGTTTTGAACAAGGACATCTAAGGCAAATAATGTAACAGAAGACAGTGCTCAAGAGGCAAGAGGGTCACAGAATAAAAGACCAGCTTTCAGTCTTTCTGTTGCTACATGTTTATTGATTTGTTGTGGGACAGGGTTTCTATCAGCTTATTCCTTGCCCAAAGGAGACAGGACTGAAAAATTCACGTAAACTTCAACCCAAGTACAAGAAGCACATTCATTAAGATTTTCCAGATCTAAATGTTTAAATATTTTACAATAGACTCAAGCATTATACGACAAAAAAAAAAAAAAAAAAAAAACATTGCAAACTTAAGCTGCTGTCTTTTTCATTCATTGAACAACATGAGGTGGCCAGGAGTGCTGCAAACTGTTGTACCCACTAGATGGCAGTGTTGCTCCACTTGTCAGCTGAAAACCGTGGGCGTGTCGATCTGCTGATATGGAGGTGTCCTCACGCACAGACCGCAGCGCGAGCACGACCACAAGCACTCTAATTAGGATGTCATTGGTTCTAACAGTCTTTGCCAGGAAAGAGACGTCTGTAAACAGCAGCTGCTTTTGAAGTGTTTAAATGTTCCTGATGCCCCAGGCAGCTGTTGAGCTCCAGCTCCAGGAGAAAGAGAAATGGAGAGAAGGAGAAGTGAGCAGGAGAGCAAGAAAGAGAAAAAGCCAAGATCCCCTTGAAAGCAGAGGAAGGGGGCGACGTGGTCTGTGTGGTGTCAGAATCGGCCTCAGGCGTGTCTGTGACGCACATGTTAACCAATTCTTCCAGAGACAAACACGCAAGCTGTACTGACACTCTTGTCTGACTCCCCCCCCCACCCCCCCAAGAGACAGAGATAGAATTCTTCTATAGGGGTACGCACACACAGTGGTCACAGAGGCAAGCCTATCACACAGAGGGGCCTCTCATTACAATCTATTCCCTGAATTCTCCCCCCACCCACAAGTGCAAACCCACTCCACGCCCCCAACGAGCACCAGAGATCTAATAGCTCCAAGTCCAGGTGATGTTCCTCTAACAGCCTTTATTCTCCAACAAACCTCCCATGATGCCACACTCTAAAGCCAGCATCACTTCCCTTCCTGCTTCTAAAAAAGACAAAAACATTGGCAGATCCTCCATTTTGTCCCTGCATTCTGGTGAAGAATCCGCTTTTGTTCACGGATCAAAGATTAGCATTTACTGAGAGGAATGTGGAGAGCCTGTGCAGAGGGCTGTTGTTTCAAGCAGGTGTGCAGAGATTAAACTCTGCTTCACATCGCTGCATCTCTTCTCTGCTCTGTATCTCTCTTTCTCTCTTTCTCTTTCGCCCTTTTCTATCTCATACCTTCCTCATTCCCTCCATTCTGTTTCCCCCTATCTCCTTTCCTCCTCCATATCTCCTCCCGAGTGTGTGCTTGCATACTATATGAGCTCCATCATAACTGTCATTCTTGACTGCAGAATTCAGTGGAGGGATAAATGTTTCCCTGCAATTACTATGTCAAATTAGCTTTTTCATCAGCGACTCCAGTTACAGTCATCGCCAGAGAACATGAGGCTTCTCCCTGGTGCATGGATTGTCATAAGAAGCCCTGGACACCATCAATCTTCTCAGGAGCTTGATATCATGCCTTTTTCTTTATATCTGTGTGTTGCTCAGAATCTGATACAGCTTTTGAATAAAGAGAATCCCATTTGCTTCCAACTTTTGTTTGTACTTCATGTGAGCTATAGAAACTACTTGCCTATGTAAGCGAACTGTTGTATTTGTCTGTTTACCTTTGATGCTTAGCAGTACCTGAATATTGGAATGACCAAAACATACATTACGGAAGCTTACTGATGAAAAAGCATAATAACATAACATTGGCATATGTTATAGTAAATATTATGATGGACATTTACCAAAAACAAATTAAATAAAATGCAATACATTCTTATCTTTCCACAGTAGAGAAATCATGGTTGGTAAACTGCTGTGCCTTTACTGTGTCTCCTAACATTACTTACTCCTCTCACATGTTTCTAACAGCATTTGAATCCATATTTCAGCAGCTTTCTCCATATTAAGCTTTGCCATACGAGAGTATCTGTTGGTGACAAACTGCATTAAAAAAGAAAGTCACCAAGCTAGTCATAAAATGTATTGCTTATACAGTATGTGTGGCTATGTTATTCTTTTTCTTTTTGTTTTAATATACTTAAAACTTGTTTTAAAAAGATGAAGTGTGAACTACAACAATACTAACTTTAGCTGTGTCTTGTTTGCTGTGTAAGATAAATAAATTATTATATACAGTACACTACAAAATGATTCACACCCTTGAAAAGATGAGCAAAGAAGACTGTATAAACAATGCAGGTAATGAGCAATATTGTAGTCTTTTATAGTAATACAATAGCTCAGAGAAAAATATTTTGATTAACAAGTGATATTTCTTTCCACAATTATGCATAGCCCTGCTTTCAGTTCTTTCAGCAGTAAACGTGTGAACTTTGACCATTCCTCCATACAGAAGACCAAGACCAAGATGTCCATTACAAAACAGTCATTTTGTGGTCAGTTAACTATTTCTTGGTTGATTTTGAGAGATGCTTGGGATCATTGTCTTGCTAAAAGATCAGCTTCCTGGCAGAGGGAACAATGTTTTTGACTAACATGTCTTGGTACTTGCTGGAGTATATAATTCCATTGACCTTAACAGGAACCCCAAGAGCAGTAAATGCCACCACCAAACAACTCCATAGCATCAAAGATCCACCACCATCTTTCACCGTTAGTATAGATTATTTTCAACATAAGCGTAGGTGTGCATGGCCAAAAAGCAAATTTTTTGTCTCATCTGATCATAACACACAGTTCCTTTCTGAGTTCCAATGCTGTTTAGCAAACTCCAAATGCAAATTTTTGTTAATTTCCATCAAAAGAGTATTTTTTCTGGCAATCCTTCCAAAAAGCCTATTGGCATGGAGGTGGCATCGATGTTAGATTTGGAGACTTTCTGTCCCTAAGATGCAACCAAGTTTGGTAGATTCTCAACTGTGGCCCTTGGATTTTTCTTTTGTCTCCCAAACGATCTGCCTCGCTGTGCGTAAGGGCAAGATGAACTTGTGTCCTATACCAGGCAGGTTTCATGGTTTCAGTGGTTTTAAATGTATTAATGATTGACCTAATGGTGGAAAGTGTGCATGTCAAAGTCAACAAACCTTTGCCTTGCTTATTTGCAAGTTATTTCCCTCTCCATGGTGATGGATAACAAATAGATTTTTACATGTATGTATATATAGTACCCTCCAAAATGATCCACACCCTTGATAAAGATGAGCAAAGAAGTCTGCATAAAATAAGCAATACAGGTAACAAGCTATATTGTATGCTCAATTATATTAAATTATATAATTTTTTATTAAAACAATTTCTCAAAGAAATTCTCAAGATATGAGGATACCTCTATACAGAAGTGCATATATATCCTGAGAACACGAGACTTGAGGTGGCTTATTCCATTTGTATTATGGCTACTTGACACAAAATATTCAAATGCAAAGTATAAAAAATGTAAACCATTATCAATAAAAATGATCATATTTCAATCATGTGTAAATCCGCCAATAAATATATTTCCTCATTTTCCCAGGTTCAGGAAGAGATGAAGCGAAGTACATCATTGTAGCAAGCTAACTTAGCTAGATTAGTTACCTAAAGTTGCATAATGCCAGTTAGCTATCCGAGTTGGTGGGACTCGTTGTACTGTAGCTGAGGAGCTAGAACAAGTTGGGAGTACTGCTACCTAGTTATCTAGCAAACTTTTCTAGCACTTGCCTCTTATGTATTACATAGCTTGGTAACATCTCTGACTAGTAACTTAATATACAAAACATCTGGCAAGCTAGCTGCTACTGTACTGGTGGCATTAAATAGTATATTGCAAACATTTGATTAGCAAGTTTGTTAGCTAGCTAGCTTGCCTGATTATTTGTATACGTAGTTACTAGCCAGACGTGTTAGCAAGCTATGTAATACATACAGGTAAGTACCAAAATAAAGGAAACACTTTAGTAAATGAGGCCTACAACGTATATTTATAGCTGGTGCTTCCACACAGGTGTGGTTCCTGAGTTAAATAAGCAATTCCCATCCAAATCATGCTTAGGGTCATGTATTAAAATTTTGGACAGGCCCAGTTGCCCATTATTTTGACTAGCATGGCTAGAATAAAAGATCTCAGTGACTTTGAAAGAGGGCAGATCGTTGGGTCACGTTTAGCAGGAGCTTCAGTGACGAAGACTACTTAGCTTGCTGATGTATCACAAGGAACAGTGCCATTTTCCTGGCGTGGTTTAGGTCCACTCAATCCATTAGAGGTAAATGGCAATAAATATGAAGCCATTCTGACTGATCACCTAATGGGTGACTATCCTAATGGGAGTGGTCTCTTCCAGGATGACAATGCCCCCATCCACAGGGTAAGAGTGGTCACAGAATGGTTTGATGAGCATGAAAATGATGTAAACCATATTCCATAGCCATCTCTGTCACCAGATCTCAACCCAATTGAACACTTATAGGAGATGCTGGAGTGGTGCCTGAGACAGAGTTTTCCACCACCATCAACAAACCAGTAAATTATGGAATTTCTCATGGAAGAAGGGTGTTGCATCCCTCTGACCTAGGTGCTGTGGGCTTTGGAGTCCAGCAGGGATCAGTGCTGTAACCTTTGCTTTTCCTTATTTATATATATTTTATTGTCTCTCAACATAATAATTAAATTATTGTATGTTAGTAGCAAAATAAATACTTTTGTAGATGATACAAAACAAAACATTTTAGAATCGACTAAAGCAATCCAAGATGATTTAAACAAAATCCAGAAATGGGCATAAACATGGCAGATGACATTCAATATTGCTAAATGTAAATTTATGCATGTGGGAAATACAAATATAAGACAGGAATATTTTATGGGAGGAGTTACATTTTAATGTGTTACATTTGAAAAAGACTTGGAATATAGCAATGTTTATGCCTCTGTCAGACCTCACTTAGAGTACTTGTGCAGTTATGGGCACCACACAACAAGAAAGATATAGAAGCTCTTGAAAAAGTACAAAGAAGTGCAACTAAATTGGTATCTGGTATGAAAGGTAAAAGTTTCAAGTATTCAAGCTTAGCAAACCAAGACTAAGGCGGATTTTATTGTTTATTATTTATTTTATTTTATTTTAAATTTGTAAAATTGATTAACAAAGTGAACTACCAAACTTAGCCAGAATTGGTTCTATTCTTAAAGTTATATTAACACAGCAGTTCAGGTATGTGTATGATTCTTATTTGTAATTATATGCAGACTTCATGCTTTTACATGATTACTTTTGCAACATTATTATAGTCAGGGACATTTCCCTCCAGCTTTAGCCTCTCAGAATGACAATGGTCAATGTAGATTAAGGAGGAAAGTGGCAACTAGCCGTTTAGACTGGTAATGAGAAAAAGCATGTTAATTGCCCCTGACTGCTGAAGGTAAATTAATTATTGATTGGTTTCTACTCCTATCCTGTACTCACACACCCTTACAAATCCCTTTATCATCGCCCAGTGTAAGTACATTTCCTACTTCAATATTTATGCAGGATGCAACCCATGGGCAACTAAGAAGCTCATTCACTGAAGCGTGCTACTGAAAGGGGGTTGGGGGGGATGTTTATATGGCCAGGCTGAAAAAAGGGACCGTGAGCAATTCTCTTTCTCTTCCAACAAATTTCTACTGAAACTTCAATAGATCACCAGAGCTGCCTCCATTACCGGGCAACCATTGCCTTATACTGAAAGAAATTGCTATCAGTGGTAAAAGTTGCGGCATCTTTAACGCTGATTTCAAAATAAAATGGTCTAAAAATGTATTTAACTCTAGAATGCAAAACATCCAAATGGACCGGGCAAGTTTTTTTTTTTGCTGTATTTTAAAAATAAATATATTTTATCATTCGGGATGCTAGGATCAAATACCATTATTTTAAGTTTGAAGTTTTTACTTTTAGAATAAAAAATGTTTTTAAAAAATAATTACCCCTAAAATGCACAACATGGGACCAAATGGACCCGTATTCATTTCCTATGGAATCTACACAACATGTCGAATATAGGAACCTTTGACCCTTGAAAAGTTTTGCTGTCAGGAATGTATATATTGCGCTCAACTGCCAACTGCCACGTGTCAACTCACATCTCCCCACTGTGAAGGACTGTTTTACATATCTAATACTTGTAAGTATAATTTTACAAAATGACACTTGCCTATCTTCTATATCTTGTGATAGACAATGTTACATACTATTTGCACATCCATTTCCAGTGAAAAGGAGAGATTTACACTAAGAATGATGACACAGAAGACTACTCTGATGAGTGCTCTGAAGAGGAAACCCCAACCCTGACAGAGGAAATCCCGACTGGCCAAGTCAGTAAAAAGGGGTCTTACTGGAGTGACGTTCCCTCCACTCAAAGCCAAAAGCAGAGATTCAACATCTTGAGGAAGTGCCCAAGACCTATACCAGGGGTGGTAACTGTCTCACCCAAAGATGCTTGGTGTTTGTTCGTGAGTGACAACATCATCTATGAGGCATTGGGATGCACCGACCTGGAAGGTAGAAGAGTTGCAACTACAAGAGGCAAAAGCTTGAAACGTGTGGAAAAAGAGGAGTTCATGGCTTTTATTGGTTTGACTCTCCTTGCGGGTGTGGAGAAGAATTGGGATGTGCCACTGTGAGAGCTGTTTGCAGATCCGCTGCAAAACCATTTTTACAAAGCCACCATATCAGAGAAGCGGTATGAGGACATCCGGAGGTTCATGAGGTTTGATGATAAGTCGACCCGGGCTGTGAGGGAAGACTCAGACCACATGGCAGTATTTAGACATGGGTGGGAACAACTGCAGGAGGTGTTACATCCCCAGTGACTGTGTCACAGTGGATGAGCAGCTGGTGTAATTCCGAGGCAGATGCAAGTTCTTGCAATACATGCCCAGCAAGCCTGGAACATTGAGATCTTTTGGATGTGTGATGTAAGTGTCCCTTATGCCATGGACGGCATTGTATACAGAGGGAGACAGCCAGGAGATGAGGTTCAGAGGAACCCTGGAGAGAGTGTTGTCCAGGATTATGCAGTGGCATCAGACAAACAGGTGAGACATTGTGTTATTGATAGACAAATAGCACAATATAAGAATTCGATAGATAGTGCATTCAGTTATAGAATGCAGTAGATAATGCATTCAGAAAATTGACCATTGAGTTTTTGTTTTGTTTTGCAATCAAAGGTCACAACATCACCATGGACAACTTCGTTACAAGTGTGCCTCTTGCCCATGGCACTCTGGCACAACCTCATTGATGTTGCCACACTGAATGCCTATACCATCTTCAAGGCACAGGAGGAGGCAATGGCAAGATGTGGGGTGATGCCAGCCAGTATCCAGTCACAAGAGGAAAACACCAGACAGGGCCAAAGAGTCAAAGTGTCAAAGAGGAAGGGGTATAAGCTCTGCCCAACTGCTACTGACTGTAAAACAAAATGTTGCTGTGAAAAGTGCAACAGGCCAGTGTGCAGTGAGCACAGCGCCAAACACATGATTTGTAAAGACTATGCACTAGGAGAATAGAGAACAGAAATTAAAACATAGAAAAGCTCACACTGTTGCTGTTGAATGAATTAAGTTGTTAACAGAGTTGTTTTTTTACAAACATATTGTTACTGTTTAGAGGTTGAAAAACTGTGAGTTGCTGTATGTACTGTGCGTATGATATGTGCTGAAAAGTAACAACGGAACATATTTCAAGCATTCTTGTGTGTTCAAATCTTTATAATTGTTTTAACAAAATAACTACAGCATGGCCACACACACACACACACACACACACACATAGAACCACTCAGCCATACATCAAATAACATTGGAAATGAATACGGGTGGATTTGGACCCATGTCGTGTGTTCTAGGGGTGTTCAATATTTGTGCATTCAAGGGTAAAAAAAAAAAAAAGATATGCCAATTGGTATGCTGTTGAAATGGGCACAAATAAAAAAAAGAGAGATTATTTTCTTCACATAATAGCATGTGATTAAGTAAAGTACAAAAAAATGGATATGTAGATGTGTGAATAAGCTAAAAACCTGTTTGCCTGTGGCCATTTCATGCAGTTTGTATTGTATAATTATCTCTGAGCTTTTTCAAGGAGCCCAGATTTTACACAAATGGCTTTGAGAGGGACTCTGCCTAAGTAAAGCTCAACAGCTTTAAAATGATGGGTTGTGAACCCCTTTTGCCCTTTTTCTCCCAATTTAGAATGCCCAATCATTTCTTAAGCTGCCTTCACTGCAACCTCCACTGTCATTTCCGGAGAGCGTATAAAAGCACGTTCTCTCTTCCAAAATGATGTCAGCCACTGCTTCTTTTCACACCACATTTCACAAGTTAATCTTGCACAGACACGAATCAGAGGAAGACACTTCATGTGCAATTTTATATTGGCAGAATGTGGGTGCCCAATTGACCAGCAGGGGTCACTGGTGTGCGTTGAGACACTGACCACCCAGCCTATTGAATCCCTCCCTCCCCGGGCGAGACTATTGTCAATTATGGGTTGCCCCGCCGGGCTGCTGGCCACAGTTGGCACTGGCACAATCGATACCAGACTGTGGGGCTCATCCACTTACTAGAACAGTACCTTAACAGGATGAGCCACCATTTTTTACAGCAATTATATGTGACTCCCACCCAGCAAAGTGACATTCTTCCAATATTCCCGTAAGGTTGTACCAATGTTACCGTGCCGCTGCCCCACCACAGCAACATTCTGACAGTATCACAGTTTATTTTATGAGAATCTTTGTCTTCCTTTGTTCACTGTGAGCAATTTGATTTTGACCACTCCAAGGAGATCAATCCAACAAATTGCAAAAGAACAGAAAATAAAAGGAGAAAAGGTACATGAATATCAATGGAGGATTCCTCAAATTGAGGGCTGCAACATAAGATGCGCTTGTGCATGCACACACATTAACACACACTCACACTCACATAAATTCATAAATGCATGCTCACACATATTCATTCAGGCACAGATGTAGCCTACACCAGTAGCTCCAAAACATTTTGAGCCCATGACCCACTTAATGAGTAAATACATTTTCTGCAAACCAATCCATCATTAAAAGAGCCAAAAATATGTAAAAATATAGGATATATTATTTTGTAAGTATCTGTCAAAACAACTGAATGTGTCACGGTTTTACTTTGTTCGGCCTCTGGAGGGCACGTGGTCATGTGATGGTCTTTTCCTCTTTCTTCTGACAGGAATCGTTGTCATTTCTGCTGCCCTTATATGGTCTTGTGTCAGCTGAGAGCAGTCAGTATTAATCCCGTCTCCTACTTAAGGTCTCTTCTTCCCTCACTCAATCGCTTCTGGGTAAACTAATTGTTACGCTCTAGCCGGTATTCTGAACAAAGGTTTAGCTTGACCACTCTGTGGTTTCTCTTATTAGAAAGAAAAAAGAACAAACGTATTTATCTTAAAATAAAGGTTTAGCTTCATCACTCTGTGGTGGCCTTTTAGGGAGATTAATCGTCAGGTTTTAAGCTCACCACTACGGTGGTTTCCTTTAAGAAGTTAGTCTCAAATCCTAGTCTTTTTTTTTTTTTTTTTGCCTTAGCTCCTCGGTGAGGAGTGGTTCGCCCTATTCGGGTTGTTTCTGTTGGGTTTATTCTCATGGAGTTTTGTCCCGGGGCTTCCTTATTCCTTTTCTTTTCTATCTGTTCTCCCCACTCCCTAGTCTGTTCTCAGATTTAGTGGCTGATTGCTTGCGTTCAGCTTTTAGATACTCGTGAGATCTGCATGTGGTTCTTCCACCTTCGATCCCCACTACAGAATGTGCTTGATTTGACAGATCTGGATGTCAATGCAAGGTTTATTATATAGACTACAGTAAGTTGTTTTGTCATTTGTATCTCATAACTCACCTCAAACCTGCCTGTGACCCACAAGTATGTCGAGACAGTTTTGTAACCACTGGCTTATACACACACTAGGCCAGATTCACTGTTCATCGATACGAATGATTTTGTGCATACAATAAATCTGACAAACATTTTGGAATTCATCAACTTGTTAGCAATAAGAATTTGTTCTTCATGAACAACATTCATTCAGACCATACTCAAGTATATCCACCGCAGAATAATCGAAATAATCCTTTGCATTGGCTATATCTGAAACTCAAAAAGCCTAGGTTTGCGGGCTGTTACTTGTGCTAATTGCACAACATATGCAAGTGCATAAAATGTAAAAACAATTGGGGTTCATCATTACATAAGGTAGGGTAAGATCAAAATTGGGCATGTCCTCAAGTTTCATGAATCCAACATTGCTTTCTCTAACAAACTTTTCCCAAGAACAAAATAAATTAATTTCTATGAACATTTTGATGAATGTGGCCCAATCATTCCATTTTTGTTTCAAGACCTTGAGGCTTTTTTATAGTTCTTGGAATTACTCAATCCCAGGTATGAAGCAATAGAACTGAAAAAACACACAACGCCACTGAAGCAATTGCCAATGTCCAATTTGCACTGTTTTTCTTCTGCATTCAATCAATAAAGCTAGAACCTCAGGTGCTACTCACGCTGAAAAGGCTCTAGCTCTGTGTATTTGTGCAGAATTACAGCCGTTTGACAGGAATATAAAGCCCCACTCCTCCGTGGTGACGAGTTTTCATTTGATTTGTCACACATTTCATTTCATTAACGTATTTCCAGGCTGTTATCAAACATTACTTTGCTTTGATCAGAAACACTTAGTTCGAGCTCCATGCAGTGAAAAATGGCTACAGGCAGTAAATAGTAAGTCATGTTCGTCTCGCAAATGCGGAAAAGCAAACATTTACCCCTTGAGGGCGTGAAGGAATGTGTTTTGCAAACGAAAAGCCATCTTTGCATTTCAGTGTCATGCTAAATAGTGCCTTATGCCCATCTCCCCCACCCAGATGCCACAATGTTCTACAACGGCAGCCGTCAACAGCACCAAGCTTTTATCTCCCTGTGATTAAAGAAAGCCTGTTCCTCAGACCAAGAGGCTCGCTGAGAAAAAAAAATCCTGTTTCCTCATCAGCCATCTTCGTTTCTCACGTCTCTCTTCCACTGCTGTTTTGCTCAGCCTGTCGGCTGAGATTACAGTGATCACACCATAAATGCAGCATCAGAATGTACATGGAGGCTGGTCCCGCATTTCCACGGGACGCCCTATTATTTTCTGATTGCATTGCTCACTGTCTGGCTTTTCCTCTCGTCTTAGTGTCTCTGTTGGACACGAGTGAGATGTGGATCAGCTTTAAAATATAAAAGATAAACTGGCTGGGTCACAGTGGGAATGAGGAGGTGTTTGTTGCTGTTATATATTTGTCACCACCAGGTGGCAGATATTATGCAGGTAGCTATGGTTGCCAGAACCCACCTGACACTCGTGAAAATAAGGGTGCACTGGCAGATGCAAAACAATGACTATGGTCAGTCAAAAGTTTCCCTCAACTTAAAAATATAGCACTAGCACTATGAGTACTAGATATTGTTTCTTCCCAAACACAGTTTGGCAAATACATTTGAGTGATTGCTGAATACTTGTATTTATTTGAGAGTCAAACTGCAAGAACCACTCTCATAGGAAAGCAACACTTTCATAGATAAATGCAAACTTCACCACATGCTTTTTCTAAACATGCATCTCTCCATAGTGAACTATTGTGCAACTAATGGAAATGTAGCCGCTGTCAACTGTTTTGGCTTCAGCAGCTGGCTGCCAACCTGCAAGCTCACCCTCCTGGCATAAACCTGAATCCTGATCCAGGAGAAATCCCACAAAACCAAGAAGGCAAAAACTATCACATTAAATGCTTCAAGTTTTCATGTGTGCTTTTTATCAACTGGGCAACATGTGTGCTGTGCTGTGTCTCCAGAATGGCACAATATGGGCCCAGAGGTGGGTGAGCCACACTCTCTTACTCCTCAATCAAGCGGCTGGGATTTACATTCAGTTCGGGTCTTTCCACGTCATTCAAAATGCACTGCATAATTTATTCTCTTTGCAGCATGTCATTGATTACCGGGAGCTAATTTTAGGGGGGCGGCAGTGAGAAAGCATGCGTTATAAGTAACCTTTATGAATGCACAACTTCTATTTTCAGACTTCCTTTCTTTAATATTTCATCAAAAAATGCTGAATGTGTGTTGTATGCATGTATAAGCAAAATAACCCAGCCCCCACCCACCTACTTTTTGTTCGAACAAAGTAAATTCAAAAACCTTCAATCGCCTAGATTTACCCTTCCCACAATACATTTTACATATTACATTTACATCAATGCCACACATCGTATGCATTCTGTATTTGGTATGGTGAACTTTGACACAAGATTATTGTTGTACCTAGATAATTCATATGTGCATTAGATAACATAATTTGTGTCAAACATCCCTGTCCAGGTTGGCCTGCTGTGATAAAGACAGTAATTACAGCAACAAACATGCAATAACAAAGACATAACTGTTATGTGTGAAATTATATCTTTGCTAAAAAACTTGATTGTTCACAAGCAATTCTAAATCTGACACTGCAGGCTCAATGCTACAAATAAGCTGCAACTGCTCTTTCACAGGTCTTCAAGCAATGAACAATCAATTCATCAATGAATCAATCAGTCTGTCAGTCAGTCAATTTTATTTGATATAGATATAGTTATAAAAAAATTATCATCTCAGATTTCTTCATTGGGCACGTTTCATATAAATAATAGAGCCTACATAGACACTTTACATTAATATATAATAAGATGTTTCATAAACAATATCATTTTTTATCATATCATATATAGCCTAATGTATATATATATATATATGTATATATATATATATATATATATATATATATATATATACAGTGCATCCGGAAAGTATTCACATCGCTTCACTTTTTACACATTTTGTTATGTTACAGCCTTATTCCAAAATGGATTAAATTCATTTTTTTCTCAGAATTCTACACACAATACCCCATAATGACAAAGTGAAAAAAGTGTCTTTGCAAATGTATAAAAAACTAAAATAAAAAATATCACATCAGACCTTTATGGTAGCACTTGGCATTCAGGCCAAAAAGTTCAATTTGTGTCTCATCAGACTGGATAATTTTTTTCCTGATGCTCATAGAGTCCCTTTAAGTGCCATTTGGCAAACTCCAGGTGGGCTGTCATATGCCTTTCACTCAGAAGTAGCTTCCGTCTAGCCACTACCATAAAGGTCTGATTGATGGAGGAACTCTGAAGCTCTCTTAGAGTGGCCATTGGGTTCTTGGTCACCTCCCTGACCATGGCCCTTCTTGCCCGGTTACTTAATTTGGCCAGACGGCCAGCTCTAAGAAGAGTTGTGGTGGTTCCAAACTTATTCCATTTCACAATGATGGAGCCCACTGTTCTCCTGGGTGCTTTCAATGCTTTAGCAATGTTTTTATACCCTTCTCCAGATCTATGCCTCAACACAATTCTATCTCGGAGGTCTATGGAGAGTTCCTAGGACTTCATGGCTTGGTTTTTACTCTGACATGCACTTTCAACTGTGGGACCTTATATAGACAGGTGTGTGCCTTTCCAAATCATGTCCAATCAATTGAATTTACCACAGGTGGACTCCAATGAAGTTCTAGAAACATCTCAAGGATGATCAGTGGAAACAGAATGCACCTGAGCTCAATTTTGAGTGTCACAGCAAACGGCGTGAATACTTATGTACATGTGATATTTTTTATTTGAGTTTTTTATACATTTGCAAAGATTTCTAAAACACTTTTTTCACTTTGTCATTATGGGGTATTGTGTGTAGAATTCTGAGGAAAAAAAAGAATTTAATCCATTTTGGAATAAAGCTGTAACATAACAAAATGTGGAAAAAGTGAAGCGATGTGAATACTTTCCGGATGCACTGTATATGGGTCAATGACAAATAAGGCCTCTAAAAAGTTATTTTAAAAAAGTTTGTTCAAAATAGATAAAGTGCATATTTTTGAATCCGTGACAATGTGCTTAAACAAGCCTAATTTGTTAAATAACATTTCAATGTGTTTAAATTCATTTTTTGACTGTATTTTTAACTTGACTGACCAAAAAATGTCAGGTGGCGCAACCAAATATTTGTAAAATTATTTATATTTTCCTATTATTTATTATTTATTTATTTGAAGTGAAATCTTGGTCAAGTATCTATTAGAGTGTCTATAGTGCCTTACAGATTTGTATTTTGGGGGTTGATTATTATATTAACAATAATTTAAGATTACTGCATTCTAAGGGTCAGTTATTTAGTATTTTAACATCCAACGTGTATAACATATTTAACTTGAAACGAATAAACATTTTAGAGCATCTTGAAGCTTTAAATAACATTATTTATTCCATATAGTGGCATTCCTTATGGTTTGCCACCTGACTAACAGGTTGCGCCACTTGACTTTTGCAACTGATTTCAAATTAAACAGGCTTTTACTTGGACACCTGCATTAGCTTTGACCTATGCTAGCAATAGCATACAAATCATTTTAAAACAGAATAAGTTGTTTTATGATAAAATAACATTTTCCTAGTTTTACATTGGTTGTACCACCTGACATGGAAAGTGTACCATCCTACCTATGAGGTGAACGTAGCTATTTTTATCAATATTTGAGAGAGCTCCGCAAACCTTTTCAGTCAGCCATGGATGTCAGATAGGGTCCTCTGGATGATGCAACATCTGGCTGATGCAATAGCCTCTTGACTTTAAAATAAAAGTCCCATGTTTACGGTTGTGCCACCCTGACATTTGAAAAGCACAAATTGCCGGACAAAAGTTCCTCAATTATCTCAATAGCTTTAAAACTATTGTTATTTGTAAAATTGTGTTTATTTGAAAGGTTTCAAACATAAAATCATGCCACAGTATTTTATATTGAATTTGTTATTATTAAAATACCACTTTTTACAGTTTTCTTAATCTGTTCCTTTGCTCGAGACGGTTGCGCCACCTGACATTTTGGGGGTTTGAGATGCCAAAACACAAAGTAATATATATTATTTGAATGTACTGAAAATTGATTCAAACTAAACATGTTTTATATAATAAAATCATATATGACTTGAATTGATTAATTTATTTTTAAATGGAAATAATGAACTCGGACACAAAAATATGCATGTCATGTCATTGACCCATATATATATATATATATATATATATATATATAGATGATGATGATATAAACCTCTCTTGATATCAACTATAAAAAATAAAAATTCAAACATTGATAAAAAAGTGGTCGGGTATCAGGGACGTTTTCTCCTATAAGAGAAATGAGACAAAAATGTATAAATGACCAGGTTTGACAGTAAAGCGCCCCCAAGTGTTCAATTAGAGTTATGCATCATATACATATTAATGCCCAAGCAAAGAACTGGGGTCATTTGTGCCCAGTTGTGATCTCCCTGCTGATTTCAGGGAGAATTATCACATGCCAGGTAAAATAACACTCAAAATTGAAGTGACCTTGGATACATGCCTAGTGAATATGTTGATGACTATATATTAAATGGTAAGGTTGTAAAATTGAGTGTAATGTTTGATATATATGCTTTCAAAGAGGCAAATATAGTTATAAAGCTTTGCTATGGGTTGTACATCAAAATAAGTGATTGTGAATGGAGCATATAGAATGCATTGTTTGACATACAGTATGATGGATATAGCAGAGATTGCAGCCTTCATCATCTCGATGGCAAATTTCCCTCAGTGGAAGTCCTCAGAAAACAAGCACCCGCCTAGAATCTTCCTGAGAAGGCTGGGGCATGTCCTTGTCATGCCAAACATATGGAGAAGGGTTCAAACACCAACACCTATCAAAAGCTGCAATGCTAAGTGTTGGAGTACGGGCAAGACTTTGCACTGAGGAAATGCCACAGTGTGCTGTAAATCCCACTAAATCGAAAAGGTGAGGCCTCCGTGACCGCAACATGGACAGGAAAATCTCAAGAGTATGCATGTCCTGCCAAATACCAGCATGCCCTGAGAAAAGCATGGTTAAAACTGTGTGAAATGACTGTCCGTAGAGTACATGGGGATACTATCTTTTGATGAACAGCAAATGTGCTTACAGCATTCAGTATTAACATTGAACTAGAGAATATGTCAGCTGTTTTTGTGGTTCCCTTCACTGGTAGTTTTGAATAGTGGCGATCAGGGCCATTTCATTGAATTACTGGGTGCGATGCCTTATAAAAACAGCTAATTTGGGAAGTAATGGGAATATTGGGTGGACTATTGAAAACGTGCCCTCACCCTGCTAATGCATGTGATCTGCCCGGTGGAGTGGCGGTTGCTTAGCTGCGTGCACATGTTCTTCTGCGCAGAGTCTGCACTAACAAAGCTGGGCCGGAGAGAGGGACAAGAGTTGCGGCAGTGTTGAGAGGGGACGATGAGCCGGCAGTGCAGCTTGATTGGGTTGTGTTTTTGTTGTGGCAGTCCCCCACCAGGTATTGCGGTGCGGCTGGGGGCTTCACTCATTAGTTCTCTTTCTGTTATTCATTAATGTAGTTTGTCGTGTGAGTGGTGTCTGTGCCCAAAGGGTCTGGTCTTCCCCGCAGTGAGTGTGAGAGGGGTGCCGGAGGCAGGACAGGGAGGAGTTTGCTGAGGGCATTACTAAGGGTGTGTGGGAAAATGTGTAGTTCCTCTTTTGTGCTGAGTCTCTTCTATTGTGCTATGGATGCCTTGCCTGAGGGAAGTGTTCCTACACTGCCGGCTGGGGTCCAGAGAGCAGGTGAGCTTGAAAGGGGGGAGAAAATACATTGTGTTCAGTCCAAGTATGTGTGCTTGTTTCTAAATATCTTATAAAAATTTAATAAACCAATTGTATTTTAGGAATTTTAGTGTGGGGAAGCTCACACCTCCTGACAAATATTTAAAGCAAAATTCAAAATGGAATTGTTCTACATAAATTACAGAATACTTTTTGTTTTTTTATATATTTTTAGATTTTTCCACATTTTTCTCCCAAATTTGGAAGCCAATTACTGTATACCCTCTATTTATTTAGATTAACCATCCCCCACGAACTCTACGGCAAGCTACTCTCCGAGGCCAGCGATGATCCGCCTCCTTCAAGACGGAACTCACCGACCCCCTTTCTGGAGACACCCTTACGTGCTTCACAGCAACTTTGTGCCGACCACCTTCCCCCATCCCTCAGGAGCAGACAGCCGATCGGAGACCCAACCAGGGCCGGTCTGGCAGAGACAGGTTTCAAACCACGTCCCTGATAGGCAGCTCAGCTCACACTCGTACAGGACCAGCCAAATATGGGTGCGCTAGACTGCTACGCTATCTGTCAGCCCCCTCAGAATCATTTTGCTGGTAAATCAGCATTTATACCTGGTTTAGCTAGTTAGTATTCATAGCTACAGTAGCTTGCAGTCTATTTCTCTTAGCTTGCTATCTAGAAGGAGGACAGTACATTTAAAAAAAATAAGAAAATAAGCTCAAGGTTGAAAATTAGACTGTTAAACTAGTAGCAAAAAGTTGCATTGTTTTGGAATGAGTACATGCAGCTGAGAAGTTCTGTTTCCTGGTAGATTTTCCTTTGAGATACTGCTGTAAACCTTTCTGACCTCACTAATATTCCAGTCACGTTTCAACTAGAAGCCCACAAGATTCTGCGAGCCAAAGGTGTAAAGTTTGTGTTAAACTTTAAATGGGAACACTCTATTTGGGAACCAGTGGGCAAATTCTGATTTATGAAAGTTGCAAGGCAATTATTTGTTTTTTAAAAAATAACTTTTTGCTTTTGAAAAAGTAAATATTCTATTTATCAGTTGCATGTTCATCTTGATTTGGGTTTCCACATATATACTTTATATTTCGGCTTGTAAAAATTTTCTTATCACTGCAACGTTGTTGCTAAAAATAAAATAAGCATTGTGTGCAAAATGTTGCTCAAAATGTCTTGTGTATTTTCGCAGATCTGGTGAGTGCTTGGGGTGGGGGTTGAGGTAGGGGGGCCACCAAACAAGATCTTTCTTAGGGCCCCCAAAAAGAGAGAGAGGGCCCAAAAAACAACAACTAATAAGACACTGCTCACTCTGCTCATGCAGATGGAAAATGTCTACCACCACCTGGGAGCTAGAGGGCTGAGGAAATGGGGGGTGGGGGGGGGGGAATCAAGATTCAGAACTGGGAAACAGAGTAGATATTCAACCAGTACTTCATCTCAGGAAGTGAAAGTGGAGTGTAGAATCAATCAGCAATGCAAACTCCTGAAAGCCTGTGCCCAAATTGCATATATCATGAATTTAGATTAATGTAGATATACATGACTATGCATATGGATGATTGTAAATCTTGCATCAGTTGAGTGGTGGCCGTTACCTCTCACTTGTTTGACCGCCAACCATTGCACTCCATGTATTATTAATTTGAAAACATATAAAGGATTGACCCCAGTATTTTACCCATCAATATGCATTTATTCCAATTCCAGTAATCTGTAATTTATTCAAATGTAATGTAAATCAAAGAAGGAGGTGTTTTGTGAATAGTTATGTAAGTATAAATGTGAAATCATTTTGAATAAGAATGACTTCAAATGGCTATATGGCATAAAACTCCACTATCCATTAATACATGCATGCATGCCTCATAACAACAGGAAAGCATTGTATACCTAATACATTATAACAAATTGCTGTAATACTGTAAATATTTATGTACAATCAACTTATGTACTTTTACAGGATGTTCAGAGCCATGATCTTTATAATCATTCATGATTTTCTTGAAAACAAGGCTTCTTAATAACTGTGACAGGTTTATATAAGTGTTTTCATCTGGTAGTCATGTTCCCAGCCCATTATTACATAGATAGACATATGAATCCTACATATTGTTTACTTGCTTATTGCATAATTAGACAGTTGTTTATACAACTTAAAACAATATTTTTTTCAGGAACAAATCGCTCATTGAGCCAAAGCCTCAAGAATCCATATCTAATAATCTATACAGCCTGTTGCAGTGTGTAGATGGGTAAACAGGTGAGGGTGGCTTTTGTTGTATACTCCAATAATGATACATATTAGTAAATGTAATATTAAGAAGCAGGCCAAATTAAGAAATCCCACATAATATATTTCTACACAAAACCTATTTAATACTGCAGGAGGGGACAAGGAAACAATTCTGGTTTTTCAGGCACTCAACCTGCAATGTTCTGTTCCTAAGTCTGGCCCTTTAACCACTAGCCCACAGTACCATCATAAAGCATTCTGGTAGCAGGGATACAAAACTAAATGAAGGCAGGTTAACTGCCTCACTGAAAAATAAATAATTAAAGAGAAATACATCTTTGCCACATTGGCTAATATTAGAGCCACTCTCGTTTGGCTGCCCATTAATCAGGCTACGCCATGTTTATCAGCGGCGTCCCGGGCTGGGTCTGAAACTGGGGCGTATCAGAGCAGAAGCGCTTCCGCCAGACGGCACAGCAGCCGTTTTAAGTGGTGGTGATTCTGACTCCAAGGGAAGGTAAAATAAGATTTCAGAGCTGAGCAGCACAGGCACGTCTGAGCCAGCTTCAGTCTGTGAGGTGCTCAAGGAGCGAATTAAAACAAGCTTCTTCCCTGGCAAATTTAAATGCTGAAACCTGATTTGAAGACAAAATCATATATTTTTGAAATGCAGATTTGTCTTCATTAAAAAAAAAAATTTAGGTTCAAATCTATAGTATTTTACTGGAAATCCAATATAATATTGTACAACTGCCAACATAAAGAAAACACCAACATAAAGTGTCCTAATAGGGCGTTGGGTCACCATGAGCCACCAGAACAGCTTCAATGTACCTTGGCATAGATTCCAGAAGTGTCTGCAACTTCATTGGTGGGATGCAACACCATTCTTGCACGAGAAATTCCATTACTTGGTGTTTTGTTGATAGTGGTGGAAAAAGCTGATTCAGGCGCTGCGCTCTAAGGGGTTGAGTGGACCTAAACCATGCCAGGAAAATGCATCCCACACCATAACAGAACTGCTCATTTACTCAAGTGTTTCCTTTATTTTGGCAGTTACCTGTATCTAAAAAAGGAAACAGCCAAAGTTACCTCAGTAATTACAGCAATGCATTCCACTTTAATAGCAATGTTAGTAACTCTTTATCTTTTTCATGACTGATACACTCAACAATGTTTCGCTGAACTACTCTCAGTTTATTGATTCGGTTGTGTGTGGCTGACAGGGAGTTAACATTTTCCTTGCTGTTAAACTAAAAATGACCAACACAGTCTACAATGGACCAGGATGAGCAGCTAGTCTTAAAGTACATATTTTTCCACATCTTCTCAGCAGAAGCCATTCAACCTCTGGGCCCTGAGAATTGCTGACTTGGATATTAAGATAATAGCTCTCTCCTGTATCCTGTCTTTAAAGAACAATCATGTTACCATAGGTCAAATTTGCAGGCCCACACTTTCTAGTGAAATTTGACATTCGGTCGTATGTTTGCCTATGTTGTTTGGGGATGCAGTTCAGTGCTGCAGGGGTTGGGGGGGAGTGCAATGTTGGCACCTGCAATTTAATGGTGAAGTACATCCCACAGGACTGTGAGAGAAATAGCCATTCACCTTGCAACAGTGACCCCAGTCAGGGCATGAGTTTGCAAGGCGCCTCTAATAGCCCTTTACCAAGGGATCTGACCTGTATTAAAGGGGTAGAAAAACAGAACAACTTGGGAAGCGTGTTTTTGTGCTGTTTGTTTGCCTCCAAGAAAACATTGTAATTTATTCATAATCTAATTTACTTTGTAAATAGAGTTGCCTCCTAATAGTTCTAAATACAAGCCCGCCCACGTCTTCTGAAAAAAGAAAAGTAACATTTAAAAAATATCATTTAAAAAATGATTTAGTCAACCCTCTGTTATTTTGAAATGTGAACATAT
Source organism: Aldrovandia affinis (assembly GCA_029706075.1). NCBI lineage: Eukaryota > Metazoa > Chordata > Actinopteri > Notacanthiformes > Halosauridae > Aldrovandia > Aldrovandia affinis. The sequence goes on along the minus strand of JAINUG010000138.1, from coordinate 2,724,596 downwards.
TGAAGTGTTTTCTTGTGAAAAGGCAGTCCAATTGTAACAAAGACAGCAAAGACACTCACAACAAATCACCCATCATTACTGAGGAAATACCATGCTCATGACCCTATGATATTGAGGGATTGTTGCATTGTAGAGACATTTTCAGTGAGGGTCCAGAGATAAGACCTGCTGTAATGACAGGACTGAACAGATGTCCACCAGCCTACATTGGAAATGGGTGGACACATTCCACCAATGTCACCTCAACTATGAGCTGAACTCATGCCAGAGCTGTTAACGTGGAAAAATGTAGGACTGTGAAACTCTGAAATATATTATCCCTTTGTGCCAGGTGCCCACAGGCTACCAGCTGTCCTCAGTGAGAGATATGCCTCTCGTCTCCTCTGATGGCCACTAACTCTCTCTTGTAGTACTCAGTGACCTAGAAGGTGTAAATAGTTTCTGGCTTGTGGGTGAGTGCATCGGAGGAGCGCATGTGCTTCAGAAGCAGTGCTCCTTACATGGGTGCAGGTGACTCAGTGGTGACTAAAGAGATTGGTTATTGGTTATTCATAACAGGAGAGGAAAAAATATGAAAATGAAAACAAAATTCAAATATATATATGCATACATCTTTACTCTAATGTGGATAACTTTCCCCATTTTTTACTCAATCAAACAAGGAAAAAGAACAGTTGCATTTAATTGTGGGTCAGATTTGTGGAGTTCCAGGCCGAAGTCTCCCCATTGATCGACCAATCGCCCTGTATAGTGCACACACAGAACCTGACTAATGAGGCTTTTCATGTTCCTCGCGGCTTTGCCTGTGGCCTCGTTCAGACTGCGCTGAAGACAAGAGCAACAGTGAGCGGAGAGCGTCAATGCCTCAGTCAAGTACTGACCTAGCAATTTGGCCCTGGCCTTTGGCTTCCTGTTACATATCCCTGCTAGGCGATGCAGTTGAGATTAAGATGCTCCACTTCATTTCATAATTTCTTCACCAAGGCCTCAGACTCTACTTTACTCGACTTTGTAGCAGTTCCCTTTGCAAGGAAAGAGACTGTTACTGTCAATCTGTGCTTGGAGCAGAAGCTGTTGTTACAGTGTGCGAGTGTCAATGAATCGAGAAAACACTTTTCACCTTTTGACTTGTGATGACATCTATGTTTGCGATGTGTCACGAATGCAAGAAAATACAATTGTTACTCCTCTTAAACAGCTCAAGCGTGTACTTAAATCAAGAGGGACTGTGTTACTATGCAGGTGTCTGAATGTTAAAGAAACTGACAGAAGACAGATAATTGAGCCTAATAATTGTACAGGATCAAAAATCTAGTTCAATACATACTTTTTTGCCCATTGAATTAAGTAGGAATTAATTCAAAAGACAATTAATAATGACTGAATTTTAGCTTACGGTTTACAATAAAAGTTGTAAACCTTAGCCTTGTAACAAAAGAGTCAAGATCTGTCAAGAGTCATTCCTTGGGTTTTTGTATTCTGGTTTTTATCTCTCAGATGGATGTTTCAGTAGCAAATACTCTCTATTCAAATCTGATTCCAACAATGTCTAACAACAATTACAGCAGCCATTTCAATGCTTTCAAGCCTGACCTAAAGTTAATACCTGCTTCCTCTAGATGGTTCGAAAAATACACATAATTCTTTTTTCCATGATTGCAGCCAACATTTATAAATCACACTGGTTAATTTGCTGTTATTGGCATAATATCCTAATATTTTGTGGTCAGAAAGCTCCCACAAATGAATGAAAGTTAAAATGAAAAAACTAGGGGGCATGTTTTCCATCATATCACATGTGCAATATGATTGTGCGGCACTATATTATGTACCAAAAGCTGCTTTTTACATGGTTTTTCGTGCCATTATGCCATTGCAGAACTTTCGTAAATCTGGCACAATATGTACAATATATCTCAGTTATGTTCGTTTTTTATGTTTTATGAAATTAGTGGGACACACCAACAATGTTGCTAGGGAGCACTGTGCAAAAATATTCCTGAACTGTCTGAGATACCTGCTTTACAGCAGATTAAACCCCCCTTCTTTAATGACTTTTAGCATATTCCCCGTGGGATATTCCTGTGAACTGAAGGCCTTATATACCTTTCGTAAAGGTTGTGTTTTGATCTTGAGCATGAAACCCTCCTGTTGTATTACTCACCACACAGTCTCTGCATGTGAACAGCAAATAGAACAAAAGAACACTCAGAGAAGATGAGGGTTTCCCTGTGGACTTCTATTTTTTATCCCATTTAATTGTTGTAGGACTCTCATGAACAATCGGCTTGTTATAGTGACGGAGTATAAGCAATTCAAAGGTCTTACATGTCAGGGACATGGATTGGTATTTCTGTAACCTGAGGCAATGTTTTGACAGCCCTTTTGAAATCGACCAACAGTGGCTCCACTGCTCTGGGTCAACACCAGCCGCCACAAAAAAAGACTGCCCCTGTAGACAGGAGGTCACAATATATACAACCATATAACTTCCAAGCAAGGCAGTGATTTTTCAAAATGGGGGCTCCATTATTTGGAGGTTCTTAATAAATTAAAGGTGGGAACTAATAGTAGGTGCTAATCATATTTGAAATGAATCTCAAAATGAGTAAATCATTATATTTTTAGCTCGCATACAGTCATCGATAAAAACCTTACAATTATTAGCATTAGCATCACTCATTTTTACTGGAAAAATCATGCATATTTGATTTATTTATTTTCTCCCCCCCCTAATCTTTTACTTTTGCATTTACACACATTTTGTGTTTAATTTGCAATATGCAATCACTTGCAAGAGAGTAAGGAGTATTTTGTTTGGTTTAGTTGCCATGTCGCATGGGTGCTTGTTTTTGTGTACTTGTATCCTGAGGAAAGAGTAGTTTGCAAATTTCTCAGCCAAAGCCAAATATTCTGAGTGTGTGTCTGTATGTATTTGGTTTTGTAACGGAGGAAGAGAGGACTTGACTGGTGCCATTGGACACTGGCCTGCCATGCCATCTCCTCTTTTTCTGACAAAGGTTGTCACACGATCCCACTGTGCCCCCTGCCCATACCATGCTATCAAATTGGCCAGAGTCAATGGTGGAGACTAAAGGGTCAGACAGCTTAGCTAACCCCCAGACTCCCCACTCTCCTGCGGGGCAGCCACTGCAGTGATGGGCCAGCGAGGTCAGAGGAGGAGGAATCCAATGTCAAAACATGCACCTCATCCGCTCTAGTGTGGCTCCTGGAAAGGTAGATATTTATTTTCTGGTGGAAATGCTTTGGTGGTCTCGCCCCCCCCTTCCTCAGATCCCAGACAGTGGGCGGATGAGCAGATGGAAACACAGACAGTCTCCCGGAAGATAGATAATGAGCCTCCTAAATAGGCAAAAAATTGAATAGCTTCAGAAAAAAAGCAGCTGAAATCATCCCTGAGTAACAAATACGCGAGAAACAAGATGAGGAGAAAGTGCCGCTCAGTTTTGATTTACGCCACGGGGAGTGCAGAGCCCCTACATCAACCGCCCTCGCTGTCAAAAAAGCAAGGAATTAAAGGTTATCAGGGACAGTATAAAATATGACAGTAAAAAAAAAATTAATAAAGATGGCAGCCTCCAAAGGTAGCAACGTGCATGTGCTGTACGAGATGCAGGAGCTTATTATGAGTGATGAGCACAGCTGACACTCACAGCAGAGAAAGCATGGTGTGAGGCCTCTTAAAATGAACAATTCTGACATGGGGGTTTAACTGCTGAGACACAATTCGGAGCTGAGAAACCAGGTGGTTTGGTCAAGAGTGCCAATCTGTGGCCCCATAGCCATGGGGCATCCCAGCTTCCCTTGTGGAGCCAAGAAAAACAAGAGTAATAGTGTATCAATATTGATAATCAAACTGGGGGCATGAGTAAAATCAAATAAATTAAGTGTTTTATACCAACCCCATTAATTAATTTCTCATTTTATTTAATAGTTCAGTCAATAATATCTCTTCCCCTGCCCGCAAAGGGAATGACTCATCAATCTTGTCATACGTGGTAATACTTTACAATAAATCTTGTTATAAATGGTAACACTTTAGAATATGGTCTGCTTATTAAGGCTTAATGAAATCTTAATAACCACATTATAATTATGAATACATATATTGCTGATGTTTAGTCAAGCATTAATTAATCTTAGTAGAGGAGGAGGCCAGGGTTGTAAAAATTCTACTCAAGGTTCAGTATGCAGTTTTGATATTGTATGTCCATCTCAACAACCTTGTTTTCTCAATGAACAACCCTGATATCCATTTTAATAACACATTTAAATTGGACTAAATACAGCAATGCGGTTGTTAATGACACAGTTATTAATGTTTTATTTTCTAACCATTTTAGCGACTATATAATTATTGTTAGCTAGGGTACAGTATGGACATTTGAGAAGGGAATGTATACAACACACACAAGCTTGTATTAATGTTGGACAAACAAATGTACAAGTAATTGGCAAAACCAATCTTCTGACACTGTAATACAATTCCCATCAAGCATTTCACCAACATCCCACAGAGATCATAGACAATTACTTTGCAATGAACTATGGGAGCATGAGGCTAGGGGAACATGGAAATGACTACTTACATTCTCTTCCAAGATAAAATTGAAATTGTAAATATAATGATGAGTACCAGACAGCATGAATGTTATTGCACATATGCTTTTCATAAAACACAGGAGTGGGGTTCTTCTTGCCAATGTTATCCACTGTGGTTTGTCGAAATCTTATCAACTCTCTTATCAAGTAGTGGATTGCATGTATCATGCTCTGGGTTCTTGTATTTTTGTCTGCATAAAAATATGTAAAAATATATTTTTGGCAAAATATACAGTATATATATTTTTTAATATGTTTTTTGGTGAATCTTTCCATTAAAACCTCCCAACTCATGTCCCTCTGCTAAGAACTCCTGCCTATATCCCATAGCTAATGGCATAGCCCAGGTTTGAACCTGTGATGTCTGTTCACCTTTGCCAACTGAGGGATTGGGAGCCCTAACTCAAATCATTAAAAAATAATGTAAAATAAATAGTAAAAAAATATATTGTAAAATAAATAAATAAATACTGACATTTTCAGTTTTATTTTCTCTGATGGTGCTCATATTGTGAAGTGAGATTAACATTGCCATACTTTACAATCTGCTCCCAATTTCCATCTTCCGCATCCTTGTGAGTTAACATCTGTTTCCACTCCAACATTTAAGGGACAAGATATTAAATAAGGAGATGATCTTTATTTGGAGATGTGCCATTTCTCTGGGAATATTTGACATCTCAAATGTCATGCAATATCCTAAATTGTTTGCTTACGCATTTTTCTCACAGAAAGAACCTTTGCATTTGCTGGTTAGTTAATACTAGTTCATAATGTCTTCTGGGGAGAATTCTAGTACAAATTAGTCACTCAGGTAGGAATAATTTTATTTTGTGGATGAGATCAATGATCCTTAATCCCTGACTGTGATGTTGTAGCCAAGCACAATGTTGGAATTAACATGTATATGTTTGTGAGATGTATAAATTAAAAGTTTCTGACTTTGGCACATTGGGATTGGACAACAGCCTCTTTGTTTTATTAACCATTGCACTTCACAAAGATTGGAAGACCTCTCTGTGAAATATGTGTTCTGTAAACATATATGGGGTTAGGGGTTATCAGCAAAATTTCAGTATGCAAGGCTGTGTGAAACTGGCTGTTTTGCTGTGTGCCCCCAAATGATCTTCAAAGGAGAGTTGAAAGCAACAAACATCAGGCAGTGCAGGAGACCAATATGTATCACATATCTTAAGAATTACACTTCACACACCTCCGTGATGGCAAAGCTTACTTTGGTGTGAAATCATTCTTCGCTTAAAGTGGTCGGTAAAACGTAGTTATGAAGCAGCTGACACTTTCTCATAGGTAAGTCTTTAAATATTCACAAGAGTAGCTCTTATGTGTGTTTTTGCGACAATCACGGGTGGTCAACACAATTTGATGGTCAACACAAGTTTCCAATAAAGTTAAACAGACTCTCATTATAAAAGCTGCTTTGTTGGCTAAAGTTAGGCTAAGCAAAATGGATGTAAAAAGAAAACCAAATTGCACTGTGGAGGAAACGGTGATGTTGATAGAGGCGAAAAAGGAAATAAGAGACAATTTAGTCCCACACTTACAAGCTGTCACAAAAAAAGAGGCATGGAGGCAGATCGCAGACAACATTAATGTGAGCTTAGCCTCCACCATTTGGGGCCCGGAGGAAAGCGGAAAAAAATTGTACAATGTTCTATCCGAAGCACGTCAGGAAAATCTCCGCTTTCAAGAAGGCAACATCTGGCACTGGTTTGTAGTCTTATTTATTGATTTATGAGACACATTTGTTTCATATTGCAATATTGCTGATGACCAACAACAGTTATGAAAATTATTTTTACTAAATATGAAAAAGGTTTAGGTTACCAAAAACTGAGAAATAATGTACATGTTTTGGCAGTGAGTAGTTTCTTACACCATCAAAAGGCACTTGAAAACTGGAGGAGACTCTGACAGGAAGAGGTCTGGCAGACCCAAAGCCACAACAAAATCAGAAGACAAGTTTCTGAGTGTCAACAGCTTGTGCGATAGGCGGCTCAAAGGACAACAGCTTCAAGCACAGCTTAACACTGGTCGAAGTAAGGAAGTCGAGCTGCAGGTTTGACAGGTCGAGTGGCAGTAAGAAAGCAATTGCTAAGATGGCAAAATAAGAAAAAGAGGCTTGCCTGGGCCATGAAGCACCGCCAGTGGACTACTGAAGACTGGAAGAAGGTCTTATGGACTGATGAATCAAAATTTGAAATCTTGAAATTTTGAAAGGTTTTTGTAGGCCGTCGAGTAGGCGAAAGGATGGTTCCTCAGTGTGTGAGACCAACTGTCAAACATGGAGGAGGAAGCGTGATGGTCTGGGGCTCTTTTGCTGGATCCAGAGTCGGCGACATGCACAGAATGACTGTTAACTCACGTTAACCCATTACTTGTTCCCTGAAAAGGGCCTTTTTTTATAACTCTGAAATGTACATTATTTTTCAGCTTTTGGTAACCTAAACTTTTTTTTTTTTTACCTCTGCCAGTTTACCGCTTACCTTTGTACCATTTCAGATTATTCACTGGACTTGAACTGCTTACATTTCAGTAAAAACTGGAAAATGGTAGTGTAGTGTAATTATACTTTATATTCAGGTGGAGGTACTGCGACTAAACCTTTAAGCACAGTGGCAGAGGTAGTGCTCTGCATCCTCAGAAAAAAGAATGCCACAATCAGTGGAGTGTGTAACTGTCAGGATGCTGGACTACTCAAACTGCTGATCGTATTTAGGTTGGTACTTAATTATAAAAGTATTGTATACTCTAAATAATTTGTGCATAAAACATGTATATAACTACATAATACATATAAACCTATGTCAGGTGCTACAAGGGCTGTCACAGTTTTTGCCACTACCCTGCTGATGGTGGATGGTGATTGTGAGGGTCCGAAATCATTAGCATTACATAATTGTATTTTCCTTGTGGCTAGGAAGCACAGTGTTAAAATAACTTGCATCTCTGCCGTAACTGCGCTACTTCTCAAAGTTGCTGGCGATGTTACATCCCGCACAACATCAGTGACAAAGATGATTCCCTGACGATCTAAGCGATAACGTTTGATTAACTGTGGATCATCAAACATTTCTAAAACATTCTTCCTGTCATGGAAGGTGCGCACACATCTCTGTCTTCGCAACTGTGCCATCTTGCCTACTCCTAGCTAAGTTAAGAGAGCTCCAGAGGTCTCTTAAATACCTGACGGGCTAAGAGTATTTTTAAGTCAAGAGAAATTTGATAAATCACCTTTATTCTTACATTTGAGTGTAGGAGTAAAAGTCACCAATTATTACACTTAAGTTACACTTGAGACAAATTGTTTACTTTGAGTGGCTTGCCCCAGGTATGCAAACCAGACTGACTAACCCAAATAATGGCTGCTGGACACGAGTAGGTTTGGGGTAGGGAAATCCTCTGCAGGTCATATGGCCATGTGACTTGTGACTTTTGACTTATCCCCCCCTGTGTCAGATGCAGCCCCGGAATATCTGTGCCCACTCCCCACCCCAGTCACATGCTCCTGTCCCAAGAGCAATCAATATCAATGCTATTCCAGAGCATGATGGGAAAATCAATCTATGAGTCTTTTCTATCCCTCACCCTGCAGAGCCTCCAAGGACCCATTCGTTAAAAGCATTTTCAAGGACTCCTTCTGGATGCAATTGAATGGCGAGATTAATGAAGCTGAGCGGCCAGGAGAGAAACGCAACATGGCGGGAGCAATCGTGCTTTTATTTATATGGGCTGCACAGCGCATCACAAAGGCAAAATGGAAGGAAAAAAAAACATGATGGATGCGAATGATTAAGATTTCAACGGAAAAAGGAAAACGGTTTTTGAGTGATATTTAACAACAATGGGCAGTCAGCTGGAATACAAATGCCGTTCTCGTATTTCCCGGCAGTAGGGCCTGATGTTGCCCGTCAGATTGGCAGCGCCAATATTGCGCTTGGCAGTGATATGCACGTTCGCCACCGCTTATTTTGAAATGCTGCGTAACAATAATTTAGTTGTAACAATTGTGCGGCTGTTCATCCTAGAATGGCGCTTCTGCACCCTGGTCCTGAGTGTGTGTTGTGTAGGCTCATTCCAGCAGGAGCACTTAATTAATTAGCTTTGAGATTTGAGCTGTTCATTGATTGCTGTTCTGAGAATTATGCCACATGACAGGTATCTTCAGGTTTCCATTTTTGGAACAGTGTGCTTCCGGAATGATCCGTGTGAATGGGTTTCTTCATCTTATTTCTGCCCTGTTGTGGCCCTTAAACAAATTAGAGGTGACTCTGAATGTCCCAGAGACCTTCTGGCTGCAGAAATTCTCCCGCTTCAATAAAGGAGCTTCTGGGTGAAGCTTTCCCACAGTCAAACAGCCCTGTTCAAGTCTCATAGGCCTGTGTGTATCTGTATGTGGAAATGTGTGTGTGTGAGAGAGGCTAAATGCAATCAAATAGACTTAAAGAAGGGTGTATGCAATTCAAACTGACAAAAAGGTTAATCTGGATTAAATCAAACCAACCTTATACTCATAAGGATCCGCCTTATGCTCATATGGACAAAAAATCCAGGAAACAGGGAAAGGTGTGGCCTGAAATCTGAGGTGCTGGTGCAGGAGGCGGGAGCTTTTTTTGAAGTTCAAGAGAGTCTGTCCAAATAATATGTTAACCTGTCTCACACTGTTTTAATTAAATTAATGAAATGTAACATTTGAAATAATATTATTACAAATAACAAAATACTGTTTGTTATTTTAGCTAACGGTTCAGTGCATTGCTTGCAAATAGCTACAGTGAACCACCTAACATGGTTGTGCTATAGAGTTTTTACAGAGCTAGCTCGCTAGCTATCTGTATTTTAGACCTATTTCAGGCAGAAGGGCAGGTGCACAAACTGCACTCCCCATGGTGTAATATCTTCCTAATGCTGCTCTATGGAGAAATGAACATTAATCTGGATATTATATGGACTGCAACCCAAACAGACAGATTTGCCATTCAAAGGCAGATATTTTTAGGACTGTCAGACCAATCAGGGAGAACCCATGGTGTCAATCACTCAGTGAGTACAACATTTAATTGACTACAATCTCTTAATTCCACCACTTTAGAAAGATATGACTTGTTAAACATACTTTATTGAGATATGGCATTGGATTGATTGCATTTGTCCTTAAACATTCTAAGTTACTTTGAATCTGTGAATGAATTTCAGGTTTTTTGTGTGTGTGTGTGTCTGTGTGTGTGTGTGTGTGTGTGTGTGTGTATACGACAAAAAGAAAGAGACAAAGAGTGTACATATATGAAAAAGAGAGAGAGAGAGTATGTGAAAGAGAGAAAGAAACCATGTCTTTGTGTATCAGTGAGTTGTGAGTGTATTGTGACCTTGTGCAGTCAGCAGAGCAGCATTGATTTCATAGCACTGTTCTTTACCGCAACAGTGCATTGAAAGAACTGCTCACTCCCTCTCACCAGCTCCTTAGGACCAGGAGCAAACTATACCAACCAAGCCTCCCAGGAGTCACCTCGCTCAGCCAAGAGAAATCCAGGGACTGCCCACCACAGCTTAATTTCTATAGTTGTTCCTTGTCCTTTCTCCTGGTCTGAAATATGAATCCATTAATCACCATATAATGAGTCAACTTGTTAGTCCACCGTGCTTGAGAAGAAGGCTATGGCTTAATAAATGATTTGTAGGCTGAGGTTAAAAGTTCACCATAGTTTCAGCTGGCCTAGAGGAATCATTCTCATGTGGGAGTTAAATCTATATCTCTCTGATATTTATGAGCTGCCTTTCAGCTGAAAGATTAATTATGTAACTGTAAATAATGCCAGTGAAAAGAGACACGTTCAAAACTGTACTGAGTGTTCTAATGGGTGCCTTATTGAAGATTTGCTCTGTCTGCGAGACTCAGAGGTTTCAGCATCAAAGCAAACCCTTAATTGCCACAGCACGTAAACAGATTGCATTAAGACACATTAAGACACCATTGTGCTATTTATATTTGCTGTCATTGTCCTCAGTGACTGATAATTCTGGTGATTCCGATTCCATGAGTAGGCTGTGGTGGCGTTCTCCCTCAAATTTGAATGCTGGAAAATGCAATCACACTCTGACAAACCTTTCCATTAACCTAACCCTAACCTTTCAATAATCACAGTAGGTGATGAATTGAATTAGTTTACTATACAACAGCTCGTGATTTCATTATCCACATCCACATTTTATTATCCACAATTGAACATTTTGTGAGTACTGGCCTTTCTTCAGAGTTTAAAGTTGTATTTTTGTTTCAGCACTGTAAGGACATTTAAAAATTGACTTAAATCAGTAGAATGCGATCTGCCAATGTAGCTCATGATTTTAATTGGAAGGCAGGTAAACCAGCCAACCAGGTTATGGGTTGGCAGCATCCTGGGCATATGTATGGCTGCATAGAGAGTAAGGCCATATTCAGGATTTCCTCCAGAAAACAACCAGACAATTTCAACACAGTTTATAACATTTATATACAAACACTATACAAGCTCATTTCAATCTTATGTATGCAGCATAAAATGATGGCAAAATATATATTTTTTAATTTATTTTTTAAGTAAGTGAACTAATTGTGAATACATATTCAACAGGGCATTGAAAAGTAAGGAAGAAAGACATGAGAAATTAACAACAATCATAAACAATCATTGGATAAAGAGAGGTTGAATGGTTAATATGGGGGTGAAGTTCAGGTGATGTGTCTTACGGTATCATTTCATGAATTGGAGGAATTCCAGAAATCTTTACAGGTTTATATACAATGATGTATGGAGGTTGTGAGGTCAACCCATTGGATCAGCATGTTTCTGAATTTGTCACTTGATAATACTGGAAGTATTTATGACTCGAAAGGCCATTTTCAATATAATGCTAAATAAACATCTATTTTATTACACTGCATAATTAAAATGGCCAAATAACAATAGGTCCATGTAGTTTTAACATTTTATGACATGCTGATCAATGAACAATGCCAATGTTTGATGGCTGTTTTCTCAAAACTAGCTTTTTAGCTCATACTTTTTCAGTTATCTCAACTTGTGAATAAGTTATTGTCACCAATTTTATGAGATGATTCTTGGATGTATTCCTAAGAAAATTACAAAGGGGATATCTCTTTCATTTAAGATTTTATGAGCGATTATATCCCCCAAAATAGGTGAAAATTGTTTTTTATTTGCATACAGTTACATCTTGTAAGTTCTTGAAGTGTATGAAGCAAATATTCAAAAATCCCCTCTGTATTTAGTGTGTTAACAAAAGGAGATTTAAAAAAATGTTAGTCACTCACCCATATCTTGCTATAACTGAATTTGAATTGTAAGCATATTTAATGAGTTTACACCTAATTAGCATATTTAAATATACATTTTCAGAAAAGTGCTAATAACATTTTTTAAAATCTTTACATGTTAATAAACTGACCAAAGTTCATTACGATGTGATATCAGGATTTTTTTCCCTATACCTTGGGTGTGTTGCCTTAATTTACCTAGGTATCTATCCAAATGTGTGACGCTCAGGATAAGGACCCAGACGCAGATCAGGATAAGGCAAAAGAGTCGTTTATTGGGAAGCAGGAGTCAAAACCAGGAATCAGAAGTAGCGAAGGTACAGAATCAAAATGCAAAGAGTGGTCACAAAAAGGCAGTCAAAGAGGTCAAAACAGGTAGGCAGATAGGCAAACAAACAGAGTCGATAGGCAGGCTCGAAGTAGTTAACAGAAGGGATGTCTCGGAAAATTCAATAAACACTGGCTTCAGAAGAATAGGCTCAGGGAATAAGGATCAACGTTCTGACGGGGAAGGAACATAAACACGGAACAGATATACCAAACGGAAAGGGTAATACAATAGGAATCAGGTGTGACTGGGAGGAGAGAGAGGTAGGAACACAGGTGTAAACATTGGGAATCGTTAATCCAATAACGAGGGGATTCGCTAATAGAATAACGAGGGGAAACGCAAGACACGGACTGGGAAACATACAAACATATAGACAATAAACGACCTGGGAGATCAGGCAGACACGTGCATAGTTAGAAGGGGAGGAACGCAAAGAGAGAATCTGCGTGCGACTGAAGTGAAAAGTGAAAAGCTAACAGGGATAGGATAGCGAGAGAGAATGATAGCGATAGTTAGAAGCTTGAGATAATTAGTGATTAGTAGTGTTAGTAACTTACTCTAAATCCCTAATGTTAGTAGATTAGTTGGTTAGTACTATATACATCTAACTAATATATACAAAGTGCAATCTAGAAAGTAAGAAGGAAGAAAACTAGATAATAAGCGAAGACGGAAAAGACCGAAATATAGAACTTCCCGAAGTGCATGACAAGACAAGGAGTGGATCACGAATAACAGGAACGATGACAGACGGGGACCAGAATGTGACAGAATGACGAAAACCAAATACTGAATAAAGAATAATGAATGATGAATGATGAAAAATAAACAGTACAAAATGAATGAGTACAAAAACAAACCGAACAGACACTCAGAACATAACAAAATGTGCAAGCCATCTTCATTACTATCTAAATGGCTATCATGTAACCATATAGAACAATGTAATGTAATAGTAATGTTAGGTACACTATATGAATTAGAACTAGTACAATTGATATATACAACATAAAAGTCCCCCCTAGCCTGATATTGAAGCTATATACTGTATATAGATAGAACTTTTCAGTAGCTAACCAGCAACATGAGCTCATTATTTCCACCTTGCTAGCTAGTGAATTTGGGAGCAATGTAATTAGTTATGTCAAACCTCAAGCAACTAGGCAACCCAACTAGTGTAGCTGTGTTCATCTGGTGAAGAATATCTTAATTTATTAATTTATGCTTAGCCACATCATTTATTGTGTCCATCATACTGGAAACTTTACATGTCCGTTTTTGTTATGTAGATGAATGCAATGGCTTGCTTTCCCATCACTCAAACCTATCAATTGAGTGGGGCCTCCAAAGCAGAGAGCAGAGGGCCCTCTGCTGATGCTAGATGATATCACATTCTAGCCTTTTTATCACCAATGAATTACTACAGTCAAACCTCAGAGATACAAACTGTATTAATTTATTAGTTTGGAATAACAGATATGAACCCAGAAGTAGCATATGAAGTGACACATGTATGTTTATGTGAAATTATGTTTTCAAAATATTGATACAAAATTATGATTTACACTACCAGTCAAAAGTTTTAGAACACCCCCATTTTCCAGTTTTTACTGAAATTTAAGCAGTTAAATTCCAGTGAATAACCTGAAACGGTACAAAGGTAAGTGGTAAACTGCCAGAGGTTAAAAAAACGGAAAAATAATGTAAATTTTTTGGCAGTGAGTAGTTTCCTACACCATCAAAAGGCACTTGGAAACTGGAGGAAACTCTGTCAGGAAGAGGTCTGGCAGACCCAAAGCCACAATAAAATCAAAGGACAAGTTCCTGAGAGTTAACATTTTGTGTGATAGGGGACTCACAGGACAACAGCTTCAAGCATAGCTTAACACTGGTCGAAGTAAGGAAGTCTCAGTTTCAACTGTGAAGAGAAGACTTCAAGCTGCAGGTTTGACAGATCGAGTGGCAGTAAGAAAGCCATTGCTAAGATGGCAAAATAAGAAAAAAATGATTACCATTGATGAGGACAGACACATGGATGTGTGAAAAATCTATAACCGAACATTTTGAATAATGACGTGGCAATCTGCTTATGAAAACTAGCCACATCTCAACACTGATTTTCTGTTGGCATACACATAAATCATGAACAATGAGTAAAAATGTTTACTCAAATTGATTAACGAAAATCAGGAACACATAACATTGTTGTGTAAATCAACATAAATTAATTTCTGACAGAAAACCAAGTAGGCTATTGTACTTTGAGAATAAAATAGACATGGCTAACAACGTAAACAGAATGTCACATTTACTGCCAAAAGTTATTTTCTTTTTTTTTTTACATGGGGATTTTGTTTGGCACTTTAATGCTAGCACAGTAACTCGAACAACTATTACCTTGCTAGCTAATATCACCACAGACACAGTCAACCCACAACATAAGGATTTCTCAGCCTAAAAAAGCTTAAAAGAGCTTCACAGTGTTTTCTGTCTTCACCTTGCTGGAATTAGTCAGTCTGAGGAACTGAACAGTGTCGAAATCAAACTAGCCTTGCTTGCTACCAATGTCAGCTGTCCAAAATGTTTCGACTCGAACACAGTCAACCCCTAACAAAAATTTAATTTGGTTTGATGCATCAACATTTGCAAAACAAAATCTAAAATCTAAAAATGACCTACAATTTGAAAGTTAAGGTTTTGAGGAGGGGCTCAAAAAGAATTGAGCAAAAGTCCAAGCTTTTCTGAAGACCCTTGATTTTCCAGAGCGTGTGAAGCTCTTTTCAGGGATAGGACTCAACTTGGATTACACTGCTCAATCGGGGGAGAAAATTACAATTTCACCTCACTTTTCACTTTTAAAACCAAAAAGGAACTGAAATATAGTTCACTCTTTCTAATTGTTGTTTAAATCAATTTAAATCATTCACTTTGCAACTTAACACATTTTGCTTCATCGCATTATCAGCTTAGTGGATCTAGTACTATATTTAGCTACTCACTTTTTCCATTGTGGCATAACATGAAGGATGATGCTCATGCAGGTGGAATGCAAGGTTTGACGTGTTCTCTCCTCTGGCCATTACGTTTTGCACATTCTATACAGATGGGAGATCCGTTCTCAACAATAACACCATCTTTTTTCTGAATCCAAAGTGAGTCCACATGGATGAACGAGTTCCCTTTTTGGGGGGATATAATTTGTCATTACAGATCACCTCGGCATCGGAATCAGCGTCGGACATTGCAAACTAAGCAAAAAGGGAATGCAAACTAAAGTTTATGCCGTGTAGCTTGCTAGCTAATAACAGCTAACTACCAGGGTTGTGAAATGTGAGGGAGCTGTCTGCACGTGCGCAATTGTGTTGTAAACAAAACTAAATGCAAGAACAGCCGAAGAGGTGGTGGGATTAAATTACATTAGCAGACACCCCAGGTCCAGTATTCTATTATTTAATACGGTTATTTATAAATTTTAGTAGGGAAACAGTGTAAATATTTTTCCCCGCATGAAAATAGGTTTTGCTACATGATTTACTATCATGGTATTATGTTAAGTTTATGATAGTACTATTTCATATTTTAATATCGTGGTATAACATCATATCGTATACCGTCACATGCCTATATGCAACTGAATTATCTATAAATATTTTGTTTGCACACCATTGCTTTTCTCTCTCTCTGTCTCTCACACGCACACACAAACACAGACACACTATTTCTCTCTATCTCTCTCTGATACCCGAGAAGGGTTTGTTTTGCTGCTGAATCCACAGGTGCAAATTCAGGCCTGGTTGCCCATTTAATCATGTGAAAACTGTACACGGACATCGACAGGGCTGTGCTATTTAAACACCCTGACAAACATCAAATGACAGAGGGAGTCAAAACAGAGATACGAGGGTGGAGGCAATGACTATTGCACCAAGACCATCCTAATAAATCTTTAAACCACTGTACAGCCGGCTGAGCGAGGAAAATCATTTCACTTCTCTTTGAACTCTGGATCAAGGTCTAAACGACTCTGCACTGCCGCTTCAGAAAATCCAAAATCATTAAAAAAGAAACCATATGTTCCAAGCCACAAATTCCTGTTCCATCACAACACAACAACCTGCAAAGCCAATTATGTATAACTTTTTAAAAATAAACATTGTTTATTTGTATAGCACCTTTCATACAATAAAATAACAGCCCAAAGTGCATCATGACACATGACAGGCATAACATTTCAAACCCCCCCAAAAAACAATCAATACAGTTAAAGAAATAAAAAAAGAATAATCTACAAAACAATTAACATATATAAAATATATAAGAGTACACTGAAAATTTAGGATACAATTATTATGTGTGTATATACAGTCAGGCCCAGTATTATTGGCACCCTTGATTAAAATGAACAAAAAAGGTTGTATAAAATAAACAATACAGGTTATGATCTTTATTGTATGCTCAAAAAAAGGGTACAATTATATTGGTATATACTCATACAATTGTTCAGAGAAAAAGATTTTCTTAAAAAAAGAAAAAAGGTATGTGTCACGATTATTGGGACCGCTAATAATGATTTTAAATCAAATCCAACAAAAATAAATCTACATCAACATGTCATCTTCTGTAGTGTTTTATGAGATTGGCGAGCATATTGGAGGGATTTTTGATCATTCTTCCATACAGAATCTTTCAAGATCCTTCAGATCCTTCAGTCTGTGCTTGTATCCTGCCCTCTTCAATTCAAACAACACATTTTTGATTGGATTTGAGTCTGGAGACTGTGATGGCCATTGCAAAACAGTCATTTTGTGGTCAGTTAACCATTTGTTGGTTGATTTTTAGATATTCTTGTTATAATTGTCTTGCTGAAAGATCAATTCTCGGCTAAATTCCAGCTTCCTGGCAGGGGGGAACCAGGTTTTTCTGCAAAATATCTTGGTACTTGCTGGATTTCATGATTCCATTGACCTTAACAAGGGAACCAGGACCAAACAAATCTGATAACATCAAAGATCCAGCAACATATTTTACCATATGCCAATGCCTTTATGCCTTTTCAACATAAGTGCTTCTACCGATGCAAAAACCCACTGCTGGTGTGCATAGCCAATCAGAGATTAGCACTGGAACTCTGATTGGAACTCTGATCATGAAATCCAGCAAGTACCATATATTTTTTGAAAACCACAAAAATATTACTTCTTTGAACAATTGTATAAGAATAAAATAATATCATTTTACCATTTTTGAGCATACAACATAACTGGCATTGTTTATTTTAGACAGCCTTTTGTCAATAATTTTGCACCTGATTGTGTGTACGAACGAGATCCGTTATTAAATCTGTCTTTAAGTCGAATTTGTATGTAAGTCAGAACAGGTACATGTACATGTTTGTCTTAGTATAGTATTTATTTTACCTTTCTGTGCATATAAAACACTTAAAGAAAAACGTCCAAATACAATAAAACATCTTAAACATAACATTCAGTACATAATAATACTGTAATATTAATAATAATAATAATAATAATACAATAATAATAAAAGTAATGTACATACAGTACTGTACTGTAAAACAAACATTAAAGAAACAGTTTGTAAAACAGTTTAGACAGAAAAAAGGAAAAGGATCTTGATTAAAGGTTAACACTAATTTGTGAGGTAACATTATGATAACATTAATAACTGGATGATGGACTTGGAGATGGACTTTCACAGCACTTACATCTGCACTCGCTGCTTCACCTTGAACTTTAATATTATGTAAATGTTTCAATGTACTCTGAAATTAAAGCATAGAACAAATAAACAATTGGAGATAAAAAATAAATCATGGAATCGTTTTGTTTAACAAAACTTAATCGACATTTTTGACTCATCAAAGTAGCCACCTTTTGCAGACATAACAGCCGAAAGCACTCGTGGCATTCTTTCTACAATGGAAATCAAATATTGTTCGGAAAGTTCTTCCCAACACTGTTGCACAAGTTCCCACAAATGTGTTGCACTTGTAGTTTGCTTTGCTTTCACCCTTCTTCCCAATTCATCCCAAACCAGCTCGATGGGGTTTAAGTCTGGAGACTGTGCAGGCCATCCCATGATTTGAAGTCTACCATCTTGTTCTTTTCTTTCAGGTAGTTCTGACATGGAGGTATGTTTTGGGTCATTATCTTGCTGTAGGATGAACCCCTGACCAACTAGGCATAGACCAGAGGGTATGTGGTAGCCCTTTTGGTTCAGGGTGCCAGTCACTCTGTGCAAGTCGCCGACTCTGGATCAAGCAAAAGAGCTCCAGACCATCACGCCCATCAAGCAAGCTGTTGACTCTCAGAAACTTGTCTTCAGATTTTTTTGTGGCTTTGGGTCTGCCAGACCTCTTCCTGTCAGAGCTTCCTCCAGTTTCCATGATGATGTAGGAAACTATACTCACTGACACCTTGACCTTCTTTGCAATTTCTCTAAAGGGAAGACCTACACTTTTAGTAGTAAACGGTTTATTTTGTTTATAACAATGAGATACATGTACAAAGTACCTTTTACATCGGTATAATCTAAGGTATATATAAAATAAATAAATAAATAAATAAAGTTAAAAAAAAATATATAATAATAATAATAATCTAAAACGTAAACAGCAACATTAAAAGCATAACCTAGACTGGCATAAAATAGACTAACCGACATGCAATAACGTGACAAACCGACATACCATCACACAACAACCATTATAGTGTTCACTTATTTAAAAGTCTGGTCATGTGTGGGATAGCACTCCGCCAGTAGTGCTCAGTTCTACACGGGACCACATCCACTTTTGCTGAGGACCGTGTCTGGCAGTGGCTTATGGCGGATTGCTCAGGTGGGAGCCACTTGCGGAATAGGGGTGATTTGAGGAGTGAATTGGCGCAGGCTCTGGTGAGGTCATCACGCCGTGAGCAGAGGGGAGGGAGCTCAAGGTGACTACACGCCTCGCTGTAAGAAGTAAACTCCCGACCCAGGATGATTCGTACAGCTCTTCTCTGCACCTTTTCAATGGCCTTGGATTGCGCTCTGGTGAGACCAGGATGCAGCATACTCCAGAGTGGGTCTGATGTAGGTGGTGTAGATGGTACCCAGATCATCTGGAAGAGTGCCAGCATTCTTAAGGCGTCGCAGAAGAAATAAGCGCTGGCTGGCTTTTTTGCAGAGGTGGTCCACCTGTTCCGACCACTGCAGGTTGGCCTGAATATGAATGCCCAGGATCTTTAAGGTGGCAACTCTCTGGAGTTCAATGTTGTTTATTGCCAGCCTAAGGGGGTTTGGTGGTGCCTTAGTGAAGTGAAAGTGCATCACCTTGCACTTCTTGGGGTGCAGCACCATGGAGCTCTCTGAGGACCACCTCTCCAGGTCAGCTAGGTCCAGCTGGATAGTGGATGGAGCAGACAATGGTTTCACTTCCAGCAGGTTAAGGTCATCAACAAACTTCCAGCACTTAGCTGATGCCTGTTCAGCTGCACCATTGACGTAAGCAATGAAAATCAGTGGACCTAGCAGGGAGTCCACATGTGATGTTGGCCCCTTCAGAGAGTGCTCCATGGTAACGTACTGACTGGAATATGTTGGTCAAAAAGTTTGCTATCCACCTGGCTAGAGAAGGGCGGAGACCGAGGTTCAGTAGCCTAGTAATAGCCAGGCCATGATCAACACGGTCGAAGGCTTTACTATAGTCAGTGGTAACTAATGAGCAGGTGGAACCAGGTTTGTCCAGAGATCTGAAGAGATCATTTGTCAGGTCAATGAAGCTGTGGGTTGTTGACCGGCCAAAAAGGAAAATTTCCTGAATATTGGAATCAAACGTGGCATACATAGCTCTGGATTTCTCCCTCGGGTCTGACTGGGAGTGGACCTCTCGCCACTGATGTGACGTTATCCACTGCCCAAAGCATCGCATGCTAGAGTCCTTTAATGGCCTTGACACCTTCAGCACAGTGAGGTTCGGTGCCCTCCTCTGTGTAGAGTGTAAAAGGACACATCTGTAAGGACAGGTTCAGAGTACAGAGAGGATAGGTTGGTGATCAAAAGGTCAAAAATATTACTTCCCTGTGTGGGTTTGTTAATAATCTGGTTCAGGCTATGGCCCTTACACAGCCTGTCCACTTTCAAATGATTGAAATCACCACCAATGTTTATGCCACTGTCAGGATATTTTACCCTCAATGCATCTACAGACTCTATTAAATGGTCTATAAGTAATTCAGCATATGGGGAGTCAGGTGGAAAATATGTTGCACAGACAACAATGCTGTTGACCGATCTGGGCAGTCTATGTGGTCTAACATGCAGCCACAAACACTCAAGTTCAGGGGGAACTAAGATATCCAGGCGTTTAGACCAGATTTGATTTTTGACATAGATAGCCATGTCCCCTCCTACTTTGCCCACTCGTGGATGGGAGTGAGTTGTAAATCCGTCAAACGGTAATGAACCAAAACATGTGGTAGGTTATAAATAGTAAAATCAACAATACAATGAGACAAAAAGTTAGTTAATACATTTTTAGAAAACCCAAAACAAACACGCAAAAGCAAAAAGCAAGTGCTGAAAGCCACCACATCTACAAATGTGGCTGCACCAGAGCATCGTATTTAGTGGCTAATCCACAAGCTGTTAGGAGAGGCTGCACCTGGCGAGTTAGCACAGGTTGTTCTCTTGGCTACTACAGTCATTAGGACAACATACAACATAGAATGGAAATATAACTGAGGACATTGAGGGACAGCTATTTGAGAGACTTAGTCACCGTGGTGTGCAACTCAGGTTGATGAATCTACATATGTGGACAACTAGGCAATATTGCTTGTATATGTGTGATACATATTTCTAAGATGATATGCATAAGGATATATTTGTGTGCTTTGTTTTTGCTGACAAATACAACATGGGCAGAAATATTTAAAACCTTGACTATTTGGCAGGCAAACTTAATTGGTCATTCTTTGTTGGAGTTTGCATGGACAGGGGTGCAGTCATGACTCGATGGCTGTCTGGTATCACTACCTGAGTTAAAGAGGTCGCACCTGAATGTGAGTCTACCTACTGTGTCATGTTGCACAAAATGGCATATTGTCATATAGGACAGATGTGCATTGAATCCAGGCTTAAGTTAAGGACACATGTTTATTGAATCCTGTCCAATAACAGAACATGGCCATCATGATGTTGAAACCACAGTGCGGAAGCTCACTGGTTTCAAGCTATTAATCAGGCTGGGCAGTCAGAATGGCTGAAAGCCTATCTGTATTTTTTTCAATCTCTTCCAGTTTTTCTTCCTCTAACAACTTTTAATAGCTTTCCCCGATTTTGGCTCGTTTTCAGCAAAACATTTTTGCACACGCTTTCACAGCATTGTTGCAAATTTCTTGTTCACAATCCATAGATGTGCATGAAATGTTTATTCTCTATAAACCTGTTCTCATAGTTCCTGGATATGGACAATATGGCCTATTTTCAGTACTTTTGGGTGGTGACTGTAAGAGCTGACTTAAATGGTGAATACCGACTGTACTGAGCGGCACTGAGATTCATGAGGACAGATGAAGTTTGTCCCTTGTTGGATGAGTTGAAAATCTGACTGCAAATAAGCTTGAAACTTAAGAAACAAATAATCTTGGAGGGAATTATCCCCCAATAGGGAATAAAGGCTTGCCTTCGAAACACAGGCGAGCCAATCAGTCAAAACGCGGTTGGTGCTTTCCCCTGTCTGATGCATCATTTCATCCAGGAAATGGATTGGTATTATCCAGTTTCTTGATAGCATATATCAGCTCATGAATTGACTTAATAGGCCATTTGTGTGCAAACCAGGCTGCCTCTGATTCAGAGTGGTGGGCTGTTTTAACGGCTGTTCAACAAAATCAAACACACGCTGAGACACACACACACACACACACACACACTAACTGAGAGGCAGGCATGAGAGCATGAGAGAGAGAGAGAAAGAAAGAGAGAGACAAAGGAGAGCATCTGGAAAACGAACTCCTATGTGATTATCATCATAGCATATGGAGCATGCACCATTTAGAATGTAAGAACATTACCCTGCACTCTCTGCAAAAGCATTTATAAAACAAATAGCATCCTTGTCTCAATCTTTTGGGGATATGACTATTTTTACTGGTACAGCTCAATTATACACAGTGAGCATGTGCATGTGTGTGTGTATGCATTTGCTGCACATAGCCATCTGTGTGTCCATGTACCATGGCTATGTACCATGATCAAGCGTTTATACCCAAACTGCTACTTAGAGTCACCTGAAGTACTTTACGGTCATTTATTCATATAACCACCAGAATTGACATCAGTCTTTGATGAGGTGTTCACACATGGATGTTACAGTGAGCTACCATTAACCATTGCCTGTATCACAACTGGTGGCGACAGTAAGTAGTAGTAAGCTTGACTTGCTATTAGACAAAAAGTATCTGGATTTTAAAGTCCAGTTCATATTATTGTATTAAAAAAGGAATATGCACACCCAAAAGTCAGCATTGGCACCAGGTAAGAGGTGAATCGTAAAAGGAAAAATATCACACAGTGAAAAATATCATGCAGGACCCCTTCCTTGTGAAGGCCTAAAAATGTGTATTTCCACCTGTTTTTCACTACTACTACACCAAGCCTAATATCTCCAAAAGTACACATTGCACAGACATGATTGAAAGTAGACAGTTTTGCCATGATGAATCAAGTGTCATCATCTACAAATGTGCCGCCTATGAGACTCATGATGCACTTTATAATTACATAAAATCTAAAATAAAGACAGAAATGGTGCGAGCCCTGCAGCACTTCTGTGATCTGGACTGGAAAGATACGCGTTTACCTACCTCAACCACACAGTGACCACGAGAAGCCAATGAGAGCGCATTTGAAAGCTTAGAACCTGACCAATCTAACTATTGCTTCCATGAACAACCAACCAATACATATGCAGATGATAAACCCCAGATAACATAACGTGTAACACAATGGCGGGCCGTGCATTTCACACCTAGGCCTTCAGTAGTGCTCCGTCTGAATCAATCCACCCCTCAATAACCATTTTATGGCTATAAAAGCCATCTTATTGTTATGTTTTGAGTGTCTGTTCAGTTGGTTTTTGCACTTTGTTTATTTATCTTTCTTCAGTCATGTTTCATTCTCGTTCTGTCATGCACTGCGGGAAATTCTATGTTTCGGTTTTTCCGTCTTCGTTTCTAATCTCGTTTTACTTCCTTCTTACTTTCTAATTACACTTTGTATATATTAGTTAGATGTATATAGTACTAACCAACTAATCTACTAACATTAGGGATTTAGATTAAGTTACTAACACTACTAATCACTAATTATCTCACGCTTCTAACTATCGCTGTCATTCTCTCTCGTCCTATCTCTGTACGCTTCTCACGTTCCGCTTTATTCGCACGCAGATTTCTTTATGCGTTCCTCCTCCTCCCTAAAAAACCGAAACATAGAATTGACGCCGAAGCATGACAAGACAAGGAGAGGAACTCAAACAGGAACAATGACAGACGTGGAACAGAACGAGAATGAAACATGACTGAAGAAAGATAAATAAACAAAGTGCAAAAACAAACCGAACAGACACCCGTTGCCGTTGCATCGAAGATAGATAACTCGTGTATCCAGAATAAATGCCTTTACTGAAGAAACAAACCCGGGGTGCTACAGCTGCGACACACATAAAAAATAATCAATAATAACCTCATAAAATTGCAATATTATTTAGGAAAATAGCAACATTTTACTCACCAAAAATCCTTATTATTTGTACACAAAATCCATCCCCCTTTCTTTCCTCAAAAAGAGTTCAATTACTCTGTCGTACAGATTATCCGTGTGTTTCAGTTCCATCAAGAAGTCCTTTTCTATCGCCATCGAAGCTAATGCTGAAAGGGCTGAAAATCCATCCATCCATCCATCCATTGTGTAAGCCGCTTATTCCTGGTCAGGGTCGCGGGGGGCTGGAGCCCTCCCAGCATGCGTTCGGGCGAGAGGCAGGAATTGGACAGGTCAGGGCACACACACCATTCACTCACACACTCATACCTACAATTTAGACTCTCCAATTAGTTTTACTGTGGGAGGAAACCGGAGTACCCGGAGGAAACCCATCGCACGGGAGAACATGCAAACTCCACACAGAAAGGCCCCGGCCTGAAAACCCGAGACCTTCTTACTGTCCGCAGCGCTCACTGCAACCGTGTCTGAATCACAGACTGATGTTAATTATATTTTGTCCATGAATACTTATTAAATAATTCCAAATGGTCTGTCCAACTCAAAATCTGATTGGTTTGAAGCAACACTTTGATCAACACTTATTTTATGCTACAGGGCCTGCAGAACTGATTGTGAAGGCCTCCAGGCAGATTTCTTTGACCCTGGCAACAAATGATGGCTGAAATGTGATTGGTTAAATGCTTTAATATGAAAATACACGTCTGGAAGCAGCGCAACCAGAAAAGCTATGAAAGGAAGCGGACAGACCATTTGGAATTATTTAATAAGTATTCATGGAAAAAATATAATTAACATCAGTCTGTGATTCAGATATTTTTTAGGCCAGCAGAGAAGGCCTTGCAGGCCCTGACGGCCCACCACTGGTGTAACGTAAGTAGCTACGAATAAAATATCTTGTAGCTGCTCCTCCTCTCTGAATATTATAGATCTCTGATGTAAAAAATGTAGACATTTAGAGGATTGTACCTGTAAGTCTGTTAAAATATTGTTTGTTTTGAATGTGTTCTACATTGTGCTTGGCTAGCTACATGTATGCATATTGATACTATGCAATAAACTGTTGAATTTACCAATGGAGGAAAAATCTTTATTGTTCATCAGTGCAAAATATACACTACCGGTCAAAAGGTTTAGAACACCCCCATTTTCCAGTTTTTACAGAAATTTAAGCAATTCAAGTCCAGTGAATAACCTGAAATGGTACAAAGGTAAGCAGTAAACTGCCAGAGGTAATGGGTTAACGTGGGTTAACAGTCACTCTGTGCAAGTCGCCAAGTCTGGATCCAGCAAAAGAGCCCCAGACCATCACGCTTCCTCCTCCATGTTTGAAAGTTGGTGTCACACACTGAGGAATCATCCTTTCGCCTACAAAAACCTTTCAAAATGTAAAGATTTCAAATTTTGATTAATCGGTCCAAAAGCATGGTGCTTCATGGCCCAGGCAAGCCTCTTTTTCTTATTTTGCCATCTTAGCAATGGCTTTCTTACTGCCACTTGACCTGTCAAACGTGCAGCTCTAAGTCTTCTCTTCACAGTTGAAACTGAGACTTCCTTACTTTGAGCAGTGTTCTAAAACTTGTACTGTACGTATAACAGAAGTAAAAAATGATCACACACGATTGTTGTGTCAGAATTAGACCGCCCGTTGTTAGCATTCCAAATCACATATTTGTGAGTGTACAATGTAGGGACCACTCACGAATAATCACATATTTGTGAGCATATGTGTCAAAGGGTTAAGAGCATTTATCAATCCTGTGGGTAGTTTTCCTGTTAGGAAATAAATATTGTGCCATCAAAAAAAGCTGCTGCTTTGTCCTGCATTTATCTGTCATCACAGCACTGTGATTTCACTTTATTATTATTATTATTATTATTATTATTATTATTATTATTATTATTATTATTATTATTATTATTAATACGTTTGATATGCTGTCAAACAAGGTCGACAATGTTTCTGTCCATATATCTGCACCCATATTTTCAATCTACACACCGTACACACACCACTTACAGACAGTAGATTGAACATATATACTGCTAGCTGAACAGCCCAAAATAAATAACTATAATGAATTAGTGACAGTCTTAAAAATAGGACAATTTTATTATTTTATACAAATACAATTTTACAGAGAAAGACTTTTGAGAAAAAGTTATATGTTACAATTATTGAGACCCTAATCATTATTAATATTCATATAATTAAATTGAAATAAAATGCAACAAAAATATCTGCATTATCTGCATTATCATTTTCTGCATTAACACATTTTCTACAGTGTTTCATGACATTGGTGAACATATTGGGGGGGATATGAAGGATATTGAAAGATTCTGTATGGAGGAATGGTCAAAAATCCCCCTCCATATGTTCACCAATTAAAGTTAAGTTTCCTTGCGGTTTGGCTGTGTGACATTATTGCTGTGGGATGTCAAGCTTTGGGCAACAGTGCCTTCAACTTCAATGACAGTGCCAGAAACCTTTACAAAGAGAAAGATTCCAGAATTCCAGACGCAGCGAATCAAATCCCTCTGACAAACCTGCCGCAAACCATGGTTGAATGAATCTATGAATAAAATCCTTTTTTTTCCTAAGAAAAAAATATTTCTCCAGGGCTGTGATAGATTTCATCTGTCTGTAAATATACCATTTTATTATGCTAGAGGCCTAACCGTGGAGCAGAAATAAAGGGGCTCCATCTGGGTGCCCTTGCGAGTAGATTGCGGCAGTGAGAACGCCGCCTGCATGTTGGCCCCACGCACCAGCAGCGGTGACATTGGGAGCACCTTTCTTCAATCAGAGCCTCTTATCAGTTAATATAGGGTTTTATCCTTCTGCTGAGTAGAGGAAACGCGGTCGGATTAGATGAGAATAATAATAAAAAAGAAGCGTTCTCTTTTTTTCCCAATCATTAAATTTGGTTGGGTAACACTTGAGTGGGTTCTGTGAGAATAGTCTTCCTGCACGTGGGCTGGTGCAGGGAAGGACTAGATCATTTTCTAGTCTATTAAATGGACCAAAAAAAGTGTGCTTTTTTGTTGTTGTCATCTCACGCTCATATCCTATACACTCCCTAGACTCCACCTTGCACAGCTCGACGTGAACGCAAAAACCATCCAATTATAGCACCACTAAACGTTATCGTCATGCGCGAGCAGGCTCTTTGCTTCCGTAAGTGTTGACAACAACTATAAATCACAGTCTTTAGGCTCCTGTCTGGCACATTGTAGATCCCTGTGTTGTACTGTAATGATAGTGGGAGACCTGGACCATCAGATAGCTTCACCTCTTTGGGTCCAAGAGCCCAAGGGGCATCTGAAATGTAGGCCTGTGTATTGAAAACAACAGTGAGATTAATGAGAAGGCCATTTCATTCTTCTTCAATTTGCAGTCTGATGACTTTTAAATGAAAGCAATTACATAAATGATTTATTTGCACAATTGCGAAAAGTTGAGTGATTCAAATTCAATAACTTCCCTTGGTTGATGGATAGCCCAATAGATGGGTCTTGGATTCAACTTCCGTTTCATGATATTTTAAAAACATATAAAAAAGCCTAAACCTATATGTGGAGGGCGTCAGTCTCTGCAACATGGGAGTGGCAGGGTTGCCTTGGTTGTTCCATGTTGTGGAGGCCTTTGGAGCAGGGAGACTTTCCAGGGGCAGGTTTGGCACTCTCAGGGTGTGAGAGTATGAACTGGTGCCCGGAAGGTTGCTCCAAAGGCCATAATTGATTTAATTATTATTTAATTGGTAATTGATATGGAATTCAATTGACTGATTGGGTTTGTGTGTGAGAATGTGAATTGTTTGGTGTTGAGTGATTGTGATTGGGTGAGTGAATAATAGACGGGTGATTGCCTCACGAGTCCCACCTGAGCCAGGCAGAAAGTAAGCCTATTTAAGAGCAGGTGGGGCGAGTGGGAGATCAGTTAGTCTTGTCCTGTCATTCATGTTTGTGTATTGAGTTGTGCGTGCGTGCGTGCGTGCGTGCGTGCGTGCGTGCGTGCGTGCGTGCGTGCGTGCGTGCGTGCGGTTTGTGTTCGATGTGACTCTGTCGGGCCTGGTGGTGCGCGTCTGTAATCCAAGCTTCTGGGAGGCGTAATCTATGTTGAGTTCTGTGTGTGTTTGTCGAAAGTGACTGAGTAGAGTGCTTCCTGTGAGCGTGGGAAAGAGGGAGAGGGGGCACACTAAGAGTGTCCGCCTCTCTCCTTCGGTGTGATTGTGAAAGAGAACGAGAGGGCGCCCTGAAAGAGGGTCTGCCTCTCGCCCTTGGGGTGATTGGAGAACTCGGACTGAAATGTTTGAGTGTCTCTGTGTGCATGGGTTTGGGAAGCACTTGAAAAGTCACTGGATATGTGTGCGAAAGCTTCGCGGCAAGTAGGGTGAAGATTTGTGTTTGCCTTTGTTTTATTTTAACCTGCTCTCCCAGAAAAAATTAAAGATCCGGTCCATAGACCGGCAGAACCCCACTCCTCTGCCAGTTATTACCATCAGCTGCTCTGCTCCAGTCCAGGGATTATCACGTGGCGTGTGACACTATATTTAAAAACATTTGTTTCTTGAATAGCAATATTTGTTTCACATACACTTTCAATGGGAATTTTGTTGTTAGAAATGTATTGTAAATAAAAAACTATATTTAATTGAATAATATTTTAAAATATTTAATTAAATTTTGTGGACACACTTTGGTATAAATTATTGCCATTGAAGATTTTGCATTTGTACAAATGTTAAAAAATTTGTACAAAATTAAAAAAACTATGGCCCAGACATAACATATATTTCTGTTCCTCAGGCTGTTCTACTGGATAAAATATTGCATGGCCAATTGGGCCTTACTGTCTTTTGATGATAAAATACTAACATTTTAATGCATTGGCAAAGAAACACATCTCAGATAGAAATTGACCTTGAGCATGCATAATAAAAGACAATTACATGTGCACCACCGTGACCCCCCAAGGCAGGAGGGTCATTTTGCACATTGCATTGAATTAAGGGTCACATTAAAATGAAAACAACTTTGCATGTTTAAAAGAAAGTCAGTGAAAAAGTCTAATTGGTGATATTTTTCCCAAACTATTGACGTGTGTATATTCGGTCTCTTAGCCTACATACAGAATTATAGTCAACGTTTGGTTGACATCACAACAGTGACTGCATACACTGAAGTAAAAAACAACAAAATCATTCAAACTAAAAATCCATGTTTTCTTGCTCCATATCTTCAAACCTACTGTGACAAGTTGATTCATTGCTTGTTAAAGTCCCTTCTTGGCATTGCTGACCAATGTCACGTTTAAATCTAATACTCGGTTTGCTAAAGAGGAGATTACACAAAAGAAAAAGAAAGGGGAAGCATGATGACCTTTCGTTTCACTTGCAATGAGTCATTGTGTCATTTTCTGCTACTGGGGTCATGCCTTTTTCAGTCAGACTCTATTTTCCAATACAAACTCCCATAACCAAAGTCCCCTTATCGTTCCAGGCTTTATACATCTGACACAAACCAAAGGATTTGATACCATAATTATAAACTTATAGAATAACCTTATGCCAGTCCAATAAAATCCACAGGATTTCAAATCCAACTCATTCTTATAGAACCTTCTTACAAAATCTCCTTACATAATTATCTTATATGAGTCTGATACAATCCACAGGATTGAAAACCACATTTATTTTATAGAACCACCCTATATGAGTCAGATACAATCTGTAGCAGTGGGTGTGGTTAGTATATCAAGTACAATTTATAGGGAATGGAGTTGTATATAGTTTGTTATGGTTATAGGGGTGATTGATGTGTGAGTGAAAACCTGTCTTTTGTTTCCCCTCGATTTTGTTTTCTGGAGCGTTGGGCCACAATTCAAGTTGTGGTACGTGGAAATACGGAGCCTGTTGTGTTCATGAAAGATAATTTCATTCATTTTTGATCAGATTTTCTGACCATAAAAGCCTACAGAATTCAATCTACTTGACCGAAGATCTATCAGCCATCATATATTGTGTATTGTGTGTAAAAATGTACTGTACAATATTAAACAGACAACAAACAATTAATCAACAAAAGCAACATTTTTGAAATATTTTTTTTCCTATTGCACAGTTTGTTATCCCTCGTTGGATAAGAAAACCTCCATTGCCTGCCGAATTCCCTGACTGTTGGCTTATTCAACAGGCTGCCAGATGTTCCACTCGCAACTGATTTCTCAGGTAATTACAGAAATTAAATTACTGAAATATCTCATGATAACATGGTAGGGGATGAACAGATGACACTTGACTATCTGGTTCTGATTACATATCTTGGTATACTTAATGCCACAAAAATTATGTATTACCCTGTTTATCATGGAGAAGTCTCTCTCACAATTTGCATTGCAGATTCGGATTGTCAGTGCGATATATTTTGAATAATTTAGCTTCATTTAACTTTGTTGTATGTCTGCTTCACTAATTGGGACAGACTGCTGTCTTCTGTAACTCTATTAACCTTTGCATTACTAGGCAAGCTTATCTGACATTTATATCTTATCTTAAGATGTTCCTAATTGCCTGTATAACTAGATATCTGCTGATCACCTCTGCCCTGTCCTCCTTTCAATCTCTCAGTGCCTTTCAGTATTAAAGAAGACTCATATGACAATGGGGAAAAATCTGAACAAACATAAATATACAATTGGGTAATAACATTAGTGATCTGATAATGATTGATATATTAAAAGGATATTTAGCTGGCTATAGAATTGCCACATCAAACCAGGTTAAACTAGCCAACTTAGCCTATCTACCAAGCTAGGTAGTATTTATATATTTGTAGATAACTATGTGTCATCTATTTGTAGTTATCAACCAGGATACTATAGAAAGTAGAAAACTTACAGAAGAAAGCTATTATAGCTAATAAACATAGCTATCCTAGCTTCCTAGCAGACGCAACCAGGTTTTTGGCTAAAATGTCCTGGTACCTGGTGGTGTTCATTATGCCATTTATCTTATCAACTGAGCCCCTGGACCAGAGAAGTCCCAGAAAAATGACAAAAACCTAAGACAAATAAGGCAGCAGGCCCTGATGGTATACAATATACTTTTTTATTCATACCCTTGATAAAGATGAACAAAATAAATCATATAAAATAAACTATACAAGTAATGAACCTTATTTTTATGATCACAAATTTAACAAAATTCCAAACCTACATTACTAATAAAATTGTTCAGAAAAACTTTTTTTTTTCTTCCAGAAAACATCTGTATCCCAATTATTCACACCCCTTCTTTTAAATTGAATCCAACAAAAACAAATCTCCATAACTATACAACTTATTTTAAGTTCATTGGAAGGTTATATAACTATACAGTGGCCTACAATGGTTTCCTGTTTCCCTAGGGTATAAAAAGGAGGGAACACACATTTGGAATACTGTGGTCAGCCATCATTATAGTGAAAGGCAAATAACTCCCTGAAAGCATCAAACAAAAGGTTATTGACCTCTACAGATCAGGAGATGGCTACAAAAAAATCTGTAAAAGTAAAAAGATACCACTTTCCACTGTTGTGTAAATTATTAGGAAGTGTAAGGCCACTGGGACAGTGGCTAACCTGCCAGGTAGAGGACACAAGTCTATCTTGCCCCCATGTGTAGTGAGATGGATGGTTTAAAAGACAAAAATAAGTCCAAGGGGCACAGTTCAGATCTCCAAAACAACCTGGCATCTTGGGGTTACAAGGTGTCTAAAGCTATCATTTGATGACGCCTACATGACAATGGCCTTTATGCCAGAGATGCAAGAAGGAAGCCTCTTTTGAAGACAATTCACTGAAAAAGGCGTCTTGAATTAGCAAAATTGCATCTGAACTACAATTGGAACCATGTCCTTTGATCAGATGAAACAAAAATCAAGGTTTTTGGACATGCACATCACCCTTATGTTTTGTGTTCAAAGAATGCAAGTAATGTTGAAAAGCACCTCATGCCTACGGTGAAACATGGTGGTGGATCTTTAATGCATTGGGGTTGTTTTGGATCCACAGGCCCTGGGGTCCTTATTAAAATAGATGGAACCATGAACTCCAGCATGTACCAAGACATTTTGTCCAAAAACTTTGTTCCCTCTGCCAGGAAGCTACACCTTAGTCGCAGATGGACCTTCCAAGAAGACAACAATCCCAAACATACATCCAAAACAACTAAGAAATGGTTAGTGGACAAGATCAATGTCCTGATGTGGCCATCTCAGTCTCCAGACCTGAATCCAATTGAACATTTGTGGTTTGAACTCAAAAAAGCAGTGCAAGAATCTGAAGGAACTACATCAATTCTGCATGGAGGAATGGTTGAGGAATCCCCGAAAAGTTCCATAACCTCCTACAACACTACTGAAGGGGACTACTTGCTGTTATAATGGCTAAAGGAGGAACCACAAAGTATTGAGAACAAGGGTGTGAATATTTGTGATTCTTGATTTTTCTGGGAACAAAATAGATAATTTGTGAACCATTCAATTATGGTTCGTGCCAATGCATTATTATTAAAGAATATAATTTTCAGAATTTTGTGAGCATAAAATAAAGCTCATTCCTCATATAGTTTATTTTATACAATCTGTTTTGTTTGTTGTTTGTTATCAAGGGTATGAATAAAAACAGAGTCTACTGTATATCATAGAGTACTCAAATAACTTAGGGAAATGATATATAAACCATTGAGAAATATTTGTATGCAATCCCTAAACACTGGAGAAATACCAGTTGACTGGAAGCATTCAATCATTCATTATCTAACCCGCTTATTCCTGGTCAGGGTTGTGGCAGGGCTGGAGCCTATCCCAGCATACATTAGGTGAGAGGCAGGAATACACTCTGGACAGGTCGCAGAGCACATACACCATTCACTCACACACTCATACCTATGGGCAATTTAGACTCTCCAGTTAGCCTAACATGCATGTCTTTGGACTGTGGGAGGAAACAGGAGGACCTGGAGGAAACCCACGTGGTCACGGGGAGAACATGCAAACTCCACACAGAAAGGTCCCGGCCGGGATTAAACCCAGGACCTTCTTGCTGTAGTATATAATTCTAATATATAAGAAGGAGGACTGTACTGATCGAGGGATTTATAGGCCTGTTAGTTTAACCTGCATTTCATGTAAAATACTGGAATGTATTATTTTGGAGAAGTTTGAATTATTCCTGAAAAATAATCGTATTTTAAGGGAGAGCCAACATGGTTTTCTGAGCAGAAGGTCATGCCTAGCAAACCTCCTGGACTTCTTTGAGGAAGCTACAAAGTGTTTTGACTTGAACCATTCTTATGATATTATATATTTGGACTTTAAAAAAACATTTGACAAGGTACCACATGAGAGGCTCATTCTCAAAATGAAGTCAGTAGGGATTACAGGAGTTGTTTCAGAGTGGGTAATTAGCTGCAAGGTCAAATACAAAGAGTAACAGTAGCAGAGGTCATATGGAGTCCTGCAGTTCGACTTTGTTTTTGCCAAGTACCCTGGTTCATGTCACGACATGCCATCCTTTATTTTCAGGAATAACTGTATCTACAGACTGCTAAATCAGAATTTTAAATAGATATTCTATATAGCAAACATTTTTACTAGAACTTAAAATACAAATTATAAGAAAGGATGCAGGATTTCTATTGACTAATTTGTCATCAGCTAGCAGTCAGTTTAAAACCGCAGTTATGAATTTGAACAATTATCTTACTGTGCATATGTTGGTCAGGAGGTATTAGAATGAATCATGAATACAGTTTTACTTTCAGATGATCTGTGACCTTCTATTACGCACGGCGTCGTGGAGGACAAGCTGGTGCCATTTGTTCGCTTGATTCCTGCCTGATTGCCCTGATAGAAACCACGCCCAAGGGAACATTCCAGAGATGCCTGTCCAATTGGCTCGATTATGGCATATTGCGCCCTACCAATGAAGTTAAAAAGGCTGACTTGCACCCCAGAGGGAGTGCTGTTTTGTCTATGAAACTTTTTGTTTTCTTGAACCATTTTGCCCTTTATGTATTTCTTTGTGCTTTTTGGATGTCTGCTTGCTGTGTGGCTTTAAACCAGCTTTCCTTTGTTTTCCTTTGTTTAGAATAGGCACAGCATGGGGACCTTGTTTTGCTTCTGTTCTGTTCTATGTAAGTATATCCTTTATTTATATAATTTTGTAAATCAAACTTGTGACTGTCACTTTTTTGCCTGTGGGTATTTGGTTGTGTTGCGTCCAGTGTTTGTTCACTCGGCTATTGTAGCCAGTGTCTTTTTCCCGTTCCATATTCATGTCTTGGTGCTTTGTGATCTGGATGTGTAAACATGCCTTATTGTTTTGGACACTTTTTATGGGTGTCTCCTACCGCACAATTGCAAATGAGGGTGTTTAATTTATTTGATTGTGTAATTAGAACCTATTAGTCATTAATATGTCACTATTTGCATTTGCAAGAAAATCGTGACCATCTTTGTGCTGCAACTATCCTAGCAGATCTGGCCCTCAATCTATTCAAGCTTAGCAAACAGAGAAGGGGGATATGATTGAGGTTTATAAATTCCTAAAAGGGAATAACAAAGTGAACTACCCAAATGTTTTTGAGGTACATTCAGTTAGCAGAACAAGAGGACACAGGTGGAAATTAGTTAAACCATTAAACTATTTTGTGCATTCCGTGCCTATTTGGATATACCCAAACCCAACAGTACATAGTTCAACAACTGACCACATGCCTAAATTTGGTATCATTTGAAAGGAAGCACAATTTAGTTTATAGGGGTCCTCAAATAACCCATTGGTTAGAACAATCGACAAATTTCAGCATATAAGGAGGGAAGTAGTATCAATTATGCCCCTGGATCATGCCACATGATCATATTACTTGTGGCACTGGTTGCTATTCAGAGGGGTCTGTTTGGCTAATACTTATCAGAATGATGGATGTGTGCTTATTTTGTAGCAAAGATTTACCATCACGAGGATACAAGCCTTCCTATGTCAAACATACTCACATATCTCGTAGACCCAGGAGAATGACATCTCTGCTGTTGTTGGCAATATAAAGTGCAGAGAACTTTGGAACTCGATTTGGCTTGCTCTTGTGACAAAACAGCATCACTACTTTTGTTTGTTAGACCCTTACAGTGATTTATCACCCACATTATCAACGATCTGTCATATTTTGGGACTTCTAAACTTCACCAAAGTTAAGGAGTAGCTATTGTCCTAGAATACCCTGCCTTGATTCTGGACTTTTGTGACATCGCAGTTGGTGTGAATTGGCATGTATTGTGGAAAATATGAAATTCCACACTGTCTGTGCATATAACACATGCCCATATTTTCAGTACATTTATTTATTTAAAAGGGGCAGCACATGGTCAACATATCCGCACATCAATGGGTACAATGCCAGAGTTAGCTCGATAGCTAGTTTTCATCTGTAGTCCCTTGGCAGGTAAAAGATTGATACAAGATAGTTACAGATTATAGTACATTACATTTCAATATAGAAGAATATAAAAAGAGTGTAGGCCAGAAACAACAGCAAAAAATTCATAAAGTTCATAATCAGACACTTTCTATTTACAACATTACAGGGTTCAATGGGGACAGTGTTGATTTCCTTTCAGCCAAGACTTCAGTTTTTGTGTGAAGGTGTGATAATTGTCGCTTGATCTGATGTCTGTGGGTATAGTATTCCAAAAATGAGATGACTGGGCAGAAAATGTAAATTGGCTTTTTTTTTCTGTAGGGGACAACAGTCTTTCCTCTCATTTGCACATGTAGTTCTTCCACTGTAGTGCAGGGGTGGCAACACCTGGAGAATCTTAAAGGTAAGGCAGGCATCATTGTATTCAATAACTTTCAATGCTTAATAGGCTGTACTTGCTTAGAATGTCAGTGATGATGTGTGTTGGGCTTTCTGTCAAAAAAATTAGGGTTTGCTTAAATAAATAAAGTAATTTAACTGTGATTTTGAAAGGAGAATGTGTTATGTGATGTAGATGGCCCAGCGGTGGACCGGTGATCATTATGGGGTTAAAGGTAAATTCCACACGGATAGCAGGACGTTTTTTTACAGCTTTCCAGGTCAGGTAGTTAAGGCAGAAACACTTTGGGTATTCAAGTCCAGGCTTAATGTAGTACTGGATATTCTTTATATGAGGAAATGATGAGCCTAGATGGGCTTAATGGCCTGTGATTGTCATTATATGTTCTTATGACCACTGGCAGCAAAACAGCCCTAAAGCATCAATGATCCACCACCATATCTAAAGGTCAGTATGAGGTGCTTTTCCTGGTATGCATCCCTCTTTGATGCAAAACATGCTGATGGTGTACATGGCCAAAAACCTACATTTGGGTCTAATCTGATCATAGCATCAAGTTCCAGTCATAGTTCCCATGATGTTTAGCAAACTCCAGACACTGGGTAGCTCTCAGTACAACCCTTCCAAAGAGCCTATTGTTATGGAGATGGCATCTTATGGTTGATTTTGAAACTTTGTGACCCCAAGATGCAACTAAAGTCTGCAGTCAAAGTTCTTGAACTATGTTCCTCCCTCGCCTTCCTCACTGTGCATGGGGACAACATACACTTGTGTCCTCTTCCTGGCAACTGTTCCAGGTGTTTTAAACTTTATTATTATTGCCCTGTTTATGTATTTTTTTGTACCCATTACCTGACTTGTGTAGGTCAACAACCATCTGTCTTTTGATTTGACAGTTCTTTCCACCATGGTGATGGATGATGAAGGGATTTTGTGTGTTACCACATTTTTATACCCTAGTGAATCAGGAAGTGATGGAAGGCTAATATACAATCCCTTAAAACTGAGATTAACTTAAACAAGCAGATGCTGCATTTTATTGCAGATTCCACTTTGTGTGGTTTTATTTAAAATCTTTAGGCCTTGTCGTGGAAATTAAAACTCAGTAGGATCAGAGAGAATTTCTTTAAACAGTATTAAAGCTTTAATTACGAACAGCTGCATGGAGACCCGTGTCACACAGGACAGCGAATCTCCCGCCTTCAAATTCAAATGGATATTTATATCCAACACAACGGAAGGGGAGGGAACAATCACAAGGGGGAAGTAACAGGGCGCTAACTTACAGGTAAATGGAGCTATAGGCTAACATGAAGATATAACAGGTTGTTAGAACAGCCCTCCAATGGTCTTAAACCAATGGGAAGGAGGTTTCCTGCCGTGGGGGAAACGTTACAAAAGAACAAATGTTCCTTTGAAATTGTTCCTTTGACCACTCCAAACTTCAGCGTCACACTGAGTTAATTAGTGTCTACATCCCCTGTGGATGTGGTCTAGCATCCCAACTTGATACAAAATGTCTTCCTCCACAATCCCCCCTTTTGTGCTATTTTTTACAATCTGCACAAACTTTACCTTACATTTGTATAGACACTTCATTGGTGCCTAGAGCTTTTGACCCTCATCTCTGGGGGATATGGTTTCATATGTAGAGCTGGAAATAGCTAATAGGTTTTGTGGGTTTTTTTTTTTTTTTTTTGCTATCCACCTATTTGAGGGAGACACTTACAACTCAGTGTGAGGTTAGCCGCTATCATGGGAGATTGCTACACCTCTCACTTGGGGCTGAATTAGTTCGCTGTCACAGCCAGGCCCTCACAGGTCTACCCATTTTTGCCAATTGTTTGGCAAACAAACATACCCAACAACCTGATCCATTTACAGCCTGTTTTACCTTCATGGCTAACATTAACATTTTGTAAACAACATAAATGATACATATATAACATTAACAATGTGTTATGGTGTGTGTATTCTTTGTTACTTCTTTTCTTGCGATCTTCACTGGAACCTCGCGGTCCAGATTCAGCGGATTCGTACTTTTTTCCTGAGAGGCGAGAGGTTTGTCTAGCACGTGCCCTCCTCAGTACTCAACTTCAACTTCCCTTTTGTCTGGGAAGGGGATGGGCCATGCAAGCCAAGAAACAGGAACAAAAAGGTGCTGCATCTAGAGGGGGCTACCTTTCGTTGTGTGGTGTTTCCAGGTGGGCTGGCTTTCGCACTTTACTGCTGGGCCCCAGTCGCCTGGCTTCGGGGAGTGCCGGGTGAAGTCATCCTGGCCGTCTGTGTCTCCTCCACCTGT
The DNA here is from genome assembly GCA_029706075.1 of Aldrovandia affinis. Classification (NCBI taxonomy): domain Eukaryota; kingdom Metazoa; phylum Chordata; class Actinopteri; order Notacanthiformes; family Halosauridae; genus Aldrovandia; species Aldrovandia affinis. Next base: position 2,686,359 of record JAINUG010000138.1, on the reverse strand, counting down.
TACTGTAGAACCTCTATGCATTTTGTTAGCATCACACAATACTTTATCCTTGCATCATCCATCAGATGCATGCCCATGTCTCTGACCGGACAAAGGTGGTGATGCATGCTGGTGCCTTGGGTGCCGAGTGGAATTCTGGTGGTGGAACCTGGTTAGGCTGCAGTTCGTAATAAAATCTTTGATTTAATTGATACCTTAAGGGGGAAGGATATGAGGCCTGTTTTGCTGATGCTGGATTTTCCACATCGAATTGTTGACATGTGATAAATTTTTTCCATGTCTGCTGTGCTAGTACAGTAATTTTGGTTTAAAATTGTTCCCAATCCCAGTTTTTGTTACAGGCTGCCATCATTCCCCCTTTGCTCACATGCGTCACACTGTGATGCATGCGAGCACGGTACAGCAATAGGCTGATTGGCGCAACCGGATGGCCAGTCCGGCAGCGCCACAAGCCATCTAAGTGAAGGTAGCAATCATTGCCGGCCCATTACCAATTTTCGATTGCGTCTAATATATATATATCTTTTTGGCTTGCTACGTCTACTTGTGAGACGAGCATTGGCAATGATGGAAACATTCGGAATAAAACCAAAAACATACAAATCAGTATGAACACATGGTACAACATATTGCGTGGAATAGCACAACGTAAAACACTCTGTCAGTCATCCTTTCTCCGTAAACAGTACACCGTTTCGGAATGCTCTACCATCTGGAAAACAACAGGGTCAACAGGGGTTACTGCAAAAGTGAGTTAGTGGTTAACTTAACCATTATTAAACACAGCATGCTTTGTAGATTGAAGCTGATACTCGAGTTCTGCTTTACCATAGTGTGTGCGTCAAAACCGCACTTCCGTCATCATCCATTGTACACATCTTAAATCACGATGGATGGTACTATGAGAGTTCACTCGGAGCACACAGTTAAATCTACTTACAGAAATATGTTTTACCTCAGCGAATATTAGGTTAGCTGGCTACAGGTTAGCGAGAATGATCAATATTGTTTATATCTTTACTGATCAGTAGCACAATATCTAACTTTGAATAGGACTACACTTCCGCCATTCGGCTTCACAACGCGCATGCGTGGTTTTCAGGACTGCTCCAGGCCGACATTTACCTGAGCTGTCCGTGACCCTTCTTCGTTCAGTTCCTCTTTTCATTCAAATACTTCTAAAAGTGGCAATGACACAGCATTGCCACAAAAGTTATTCCAACCCCATTTGTAACACCAAATGGAGGTAATTGTGCTACTGATTTATTGCGACCTTAGCCACATATAAATAAAAGACAGCGAATCTCCCGCCTTCAAATTCAAATGGGTATTTATATCCAACACAACGGAAGGGGAGGGAACAATCACAAGGGGGAAGTAACAGGGCGTTAACTTACAGGTAAATGGAGCTATGGGCTAACATGAAGATATAACAGGTTGTTAGAACAGCCCTCCAAGCAGGGCTGGACTGGCTATATAGTCTACCGGGCAAATGCCCGGTGGGCCGGTCTAGTTTTGGACCGGTAGGGCCTCGGTAGGGCCGGTAGAATCATTTTATATATATTATACCACGGACCGGGTGTTCCGAAGGGCGCAATAAATTTTTCGCGCATATAAACGAACTGGTCTCAGCTTCTTTTCGCGCAGCACCCCCGCCCCGTCGACAGATTTATTCGCGCAGCACCCCGGTCGACAGAAAATGCGGCGCTCGCACCGGGTGCCGGGCCGGTCTGAGCGCGAAATGGCAGGGCCGATTTTTTCTCCCAGTCCAGCCCTGCCTCCAAGGGTCTTAAACCAATGGGAAGGAGATTTCCTGCCGTGGGGGAAACGTTACAAAAGAACAAATGTTCCTTTGAAGTTGTGGCGCGAAAAGCCTTTTGTCTCTGCCGGACCGCTCCGAACTGCAGCGTCACACTGAGTTAATTAGTGTCTACATCCCCTGTGGATGTGGTCTAGCATCCCAACTTGATACAAAATTTCTTCCTCCACAGCCTGCCAATAATTTTGACAGAGAAATTGAATTGTAAAATAGTCCAATTGTTTAGTAGATACAATAGATAAAAAGTAGATAGTTTTCCCATATGTTTGAGCATAAAATATAACAAATAGTAGAGGTATATTTGAGCTAATATTGGAGAGCTAATTATCTGTGTTAACACTAGGAGCGCCGACTCCGCCCACGCCTTCGAAATACCTATGACCGGCCCCTGTCCGGTCAAAAGACCGCTGAGTCTATAGACAGAGGCACTGGTGCTGACACAAAATGTTCGCCAGATGGCGCTTCTTATACAGTTTGTAGTCCTAAAACCCGGAAGTAAGCCTAAAAGAGTTTCACGTTTTATTCTATCACATAAATTAAGCACGTTCATATCTCAACCATGTATTTTGAAGCTGTTATGTGTTTTAAAAAAGTAAGCTGCTAACAAGTTGCTATATTCAAACTACAACTGTTGTTGGAATAATTAAACGTCATTACATTACAGCTAGGTGGCTATCTACGAATATGCATTGCTTGCTCAGCTGTACAACTAGCTAGCTGGCTAGCTACGCACATAATATATAAATTGCCTGCAGCTGGCTAGTATTTCTGAAATGTAGCTACAGCTAGCTGGCTAGCTACAAACATAATATAAGAATTATAATATATAATTATATTTTAATTATATAGCCAGCTAACTACGAAGATAATAATATGCATTCTGTTCAGCTGTACAGCTAAGTTAGCTGCCTAGCTACGAATATAATATATGGATCGCCTGCTTAGATGGTTAGTATTTTGTGTCACTTTGTGTAATTTTAGGTAGCTTTTGGCTCTGCCAGGTAGTGAAAGGTGTAGCCGAGCTACGAACATATTGGCTGCTCAGCAGGCTAGCACGCAACTGAAATGATAGGGGAATTGGTCAGATTAAGCTCAAATATACAGCTAGCGAGCTGGCTAACTACAAACAAAATAAATGCATAGCCTGCTCAGCTTTGGTCTTCTGATTTGCTGTCAAACTAGCTATTGAAACAGCCATGATCACCAGCGAGGTTACAGCAGAGATAACTAACAGAGAAACCAGCTAGTTCAAGGCAGGAGGACTGGGCAGGCTAGTATGAAACGAGTGGTGGTGCAAATTAGTTTGTGGGCAGACAAAAGAGGTAGCAGCAGGTGATCCAGCAGGTAGCCATTTCCCTCCCAGCATTCTTGAAGTTACTGTGGGATAGCTACCTAGCCAAATTTTAATAATCGCGTTTTGTTGCGTTGAATAGCCAAGGCGAATAAAAGCGGAGACGGGGCAGCCCTGTCTGGTTCCTCGTCTTAGTTGAAATGGTTGAGACATTATTCCATTTGTTAGGACCTGTGCTCTGGGAGACCTGTACAGTGTTTAGATATAGTTAACAAATGTGTCCCCAAAGGTCATATGTTAGAAGAGGAAATCCCATTCCATTCTATGAAATGCTTTTGGAGCATCCATAGAAAATACAAATCTGGGATCCCTTTTTAACCTTTTTTAGATATCTCAATGAGATGGAATAATTTCCTCATATTATCTGCCCCCTGTTTCTGTTGTATAAATCCCCTGTCTGGTCCTCATGAATCAGCCCTGGCATCTCAGGTTCTAATCTCAGTGCTGAAAGTTTAGAAAGTATTTTAAAATCTACATCCAGCATTGATTGTAGGAACCACACAGCTGTTCATCCTTAGATAGTTTAGGGAATACATTGATAGTTGTCAATTCTAAACGTGGTTGTTGCTTCCCATTTCTGAGACTTTCTTTGAACATTTCTGTGATTAGGTTGGTTAATTTGCTTAAAAAGGTTTTTAAAAACTCAACCAGGAAGCCATCTTGGCCTGGAGCTTCACTGGAATTGCCTTAACAATTTAGTTTTTAGTTATTTCAGCCTCCAGCTTTTCTTATGTGTCCTCTGAGAGCTTAATTATTAGTAATTTGTAAAGTAAATGTGTCTTATTGGTCTTATATTCAGTTTTATAAAGGTTATGATAATAAGATTCAAACCATCTATTTATCAGGTTTGTCAGCAATCTTACTGTCACATGCCATGTGACAATCCATGGACAAGAACAGAGCAGTCAGAGACGGAGAGGGGTTTTTCTTTATTTTACATTTTTCCTCTCTTCCCCCAGACATGGGGAAGAGAAAGACAGTGAGAGCGCAATAAACAAAATAATATGAAAATCTTCGTCCGTTGTCCTCACTGGTTTGGGACAGAAAACAATAAACTAAAAATAACAAACTAAATCAAAATAAGGAGTGGGGAGTGGCGAGTGTCTCAGTATGCATGGGGGGGAAGCACTTGAAAGGTCACTGGATATGTGTGTGCCTGGGGAGGTTCCAGGGAAACTCCGGAGGAAGAGGCGCGATGTCCCGTAAGTTCTGATTATTTTAGTTCGTTGTTTTTACCCGAAAGCTTTGCGGTGAGTAGGGTGAAGATTTTGTGTCTGTGTTTGTGTTTGTTACATGTTAACCTGCTACTCCCACTGTCTCTCCCCAGTGAGAGACAAGAAAAAAAAAAATAAAATCCGGTCCGTAGACCAACAAACTCCACTCCGGGTCTCCTGGCTGCTCTGTTCCCATCCAGGGTTTGTCAAAAGCATGTGACAAAGCATGTGACAAAGCCTTTCGGCAAACATTTAACAGACATACAACTTTCAGGTAATGCTCTGTCTCGACAGCCTCCGCTTCCTGGTTCCAGCCACCAACTAAAGAGAGTAGAGCAGTTTTAAGGACACAGGTATAATTATCTGACACAAGACAGGTGTGTGCTTTGGTTGCTCTGCCAGTAGGCGTGGCTGCTAATTGCTCCGATTCCACTACCGAGACCGATGCCTTCAACACTTACCTTCAGTTTTTATTGAGTCGATTATTTTTGTTTTCTTTCATAATTTGTAAAGTAATTTACAAATTTTAACCCTGATTCATAGTAATGGTATTTAGGTCTTGCCATATCAGCTTTGGTTTTTATGGTGGTTAAGTTTCTATATTATAACCATTTTTTGATAAATTATGAGCTGAATCTGTTTTATGGCATGTTCTATTCCTAATCTGTGGACGTCTCCCTCCAGTTACCATATTTTCTTTGTTTATAGGTCCCATAAGATATTTGCCCTTTCAAAAAGGCTTTCAAGGCTTCCCATATTATACTTTCAGAGTTCTTATTAACTTCTAAGAAGTCATCAGTCTTTCTTTCTATAAATTTTACAAACTCATTATCATTAAGAAGATATGCTTTAAATCTCCAGCTCTTAGATTGAATGCTATCAGGGGGTCTGTATTACATTTACCTTTAGGGGACAACGGTTAGATAGAGTTGCAGCAAGATATTTATATTCTATTATGTTAGTAAGACCAGACCTAAATGTCAAGAACAGATCCATTCTAGAATAAATATTGTGTACCACTGAATAAAATGAAAAGTCCCCTTTTTTAAATAGTTAATAATTAATTTAATTCATACCATCTAAAAAATAATGACTTTGTTTTGTTCAGGCAGGCCTTAAGAAACATTAGGATACCTAAACGTATTACTTTCACAAGGAGAATAATATATTCACAACAAGCATGCCACCACATGTACTTTTCATACTGTGTACTCTTTTTTAAAATGTTTTGTTTATTAATTTTAAAAAATTCACAGAGTGGATAACAAAAGTAAAATAGGACAGAAATAATAATGACTGACATAATGCCCATAACAACAGTGAACAAAAATAAGTAAAATTAAATAAAATACAGATAATAATACAAAATATAGAAATGAATTGATATAAATGATAATATACAATCAATGGCCTATACAGTATCAAGTAACTTCAGCTAAGTATGGACAAGGAAGAACATTTCCATATTGATGCTAGTTGATCAGTCTGTCTGGCAACGGCAATCACTTGGGACATAAAAAAGAGCCATAAGGTGGATTCACTCATTGGGCAGATACAACTGTGTACACCTCTATTAGACCAGGGTGAAAAGGGGGGCAAACAGGTGTACACCTAGGGATTGTCTCACCCCAGGAAACCCCACAAAGCAACCACACAGGACAAGAGACACAGGAGCACCCAGAAGCCCACATACATCCAGGCCCCCTCACCACCCATCCCGGGCAGCCACCACACAAAGCACCCCATGAAAGGCACACCCCAAATCATTCAATCAGGACCAGAGGGGAGCTGGAGTTCAAGTTGATCCACATGTGACAGAAAGGACTTCAATATAGGGCCAAGTGTATTTTATTTTCTCTAACTCAAGAAATATAATATGTCCCTGATCCACTGGGTGTGGGAAGGTGGATGCACTTTTCTCCCAGTAAATCGCAATGAGACATCTCGTCACAAGGGTCACAAAGGCAACCAGGTCAGATTTGTACTTGGGGAGAGAGAGTCTCAGGTACAACGCCAAAGAGTGAAATGATTGGGGAAGGATCTATGGGCAGCAGATCAGAGATAGTGTTAAATATGGATGTCCAGTATGACTGCAGAGAAGGACAGGACCAAAACATATGGAACAGAGTAGCTGGGGTCCTAGGCACCTATGGTATGGCACCTATCACACGTCGGATCAACATCTGTATAAATTCTGGACATCCTACACTTGGTCCAGTACACACAGTGTAAAGATTTACATTGCAGCACTCCATGTTTAGCACATATTGAGGAAGTATGAACATGCTCCATTATAGCCTCCCAGCTCCCATCTGACCTATCCCCTCCCAGATCTTGAGCCCATAGAGTTTTAAAGGTAATGGCCGACGGCAAGTGAAGGGCAAATAGTTCGGTGTAAAGTACTTTTTCCTTAAGAGTAGTGGGAACTGATGCCAGAAGTGAATACACAGGTGCTTCGGCAGGGGAATGTTCTGCAAACAAAGTCACGGGCTTGCAAGTACTGAAAAAAGTGAGATCTGGGAATGCCATACCATTCCGAAAGCTGTAGGAAAGAGGCAAATGTGCTGTCATTGAACAAGTCCTTGACCGCTTTGATGCCATGATCATACTACATTTGAAATGCCTGGTCATGTAAGGAGGTAGGGAATAATGGGTTTGTACAGAGAGGACTTAGTAGTGGGAATGTCTGTATGCTAAAATAACATCTAAACTGAGTCCAAATTTTAACCTGGTTGGCTAGTAAATGTGTTTTGTTTCATTTTTTGTTCTTTTCCTTTTGTCTCTTTTTACTAGCCTCCTCTTACTTATAAGGCCATTCCACTGTATGAGCCAGTGTTAAGTGTTCCATTATAAGGCCATTCCACTGCGTGGGGGTGCATGAGCCAGTGTTAAGTGTTCCATTTTTTTGCAGCCCAAGACTGGTCAACTTCTTCCTAGTATCACTGCAGAGATTTTGCAGTGGCTTCACGTTTGCTGTGGAAATATATTCTTTTAGTGTCATTTTTGACTTTGGGATAGTGGCAGGTGCTGTGCACCTCCGTTGTGTGCTGTGCACCTCCGTTTTATGAATTTCAGTGTATATTTAAGGGGTGGAACCTTAAGTATACTCATATTGAATATCACGTGCTTTGAAACTCAAAGCTTGGTTGTTATATTTTGTGTTTTTGAAATAACTATGAATGAACAGTGGTTGTCCACAAAGTTTGAGGATTTGGTTGACCAAAGACTCCCCTGCACGCTTCCACCTTGTCTATAAGCTGGACCCTGGTCGAATCATGGAAGAAGAGTTGGAAAGATTGTGTGTTCAAGTACAACGGCTCCAAGCTGAGAATCAGACTCTGTCTAGTGAGCGAACTGGTGGTAATGGAGATAGCCCTGCTGGTAACAGTGCTGAGGACCTATCCCAACACAGGGAGCCAACCTAGAGAGAGGAACCTATCTACAGAGAGAGGAAGTGCCCTAAATTATCTGGTTCTCTGTCTACAGGTGCCATTCCAGTTGAAAAGTGGGAGGAGGAGGTTCAGAGTAGCATCCGGGCCAGGCATATATTTGTTGTGGATAAGGCAATGTTTGTCTATGACCACTTGGGAGGAGAGGCCCGTAATGAGATTAAATACAGACCACAATTTGTTAAAAGGGACCCTGAACAAATCATAAAAGTGTTGCTGGAAATGTATGGTTGTTCAAAGTCTTATATATATTTGCAACAAAAGTTTTTTTGTCAGGAAACAGAGGGAAGGTGAATCATTACATATGTTTTCACATGCAGTAATGGCTCTAAATGGAAAGGGGTGCAATGGAACAACGTAAACCTGGCTCTGTGTCTAATCCTGAGGCTGTGTTAAAGGATCAGGTGAGAACGTGAGGGACCACATGCTTCGTCAAGAGTTGAAAAGCCTTTTGAGGTGTAATGAGGCACTGTCCCTTCTTGACGTTCATCGAGAGGCCATGCGCTGGGTGGAGGAAGGTCAACCCAACAAGGACAAGTATGTACGCCTGGATGGAAATCAAGGGCCATATGTATTAAGCCACTCAAAGTAAAAAATAAAACTAAAAATGTCTGAAGTGTAACTTAAGTGTAATAATTGGTGACTTTTACTCCTACAGTCAATTGTAAGAATAAAGGTGATTTACACGTGAGACAGTTAATGGGACAGTACTGCAATCTGCATTTATTGTGCCAGACTTTTCTAAAGGCACACATCCGCTGGCTGACGTATACTGGTACTGTGGCGAAGGCACACAAGTAAAGGCCACATCAGAAGCAAACTGGACAGGCATATGTGTGCCAGTTGTTCTGACTGGACGAGTGACGGTTGTTGAACTAAAGTCACCTCACCGTCCAAGGTGGCAGAAGCGCCAATGGAAAGAAGGGGAGGGAGTGCAGATAAGTTATCTAGGTGCTCCTATTAATCTTCCTCTAGACCATAAGGCAATAAGTGGAATCTCCACCAATACCCTGTTAATATTTGCTCCCTGGACCCAGATCAAAAGAAATGCAGAGTGGGTAAATTATCTATGGTACAATCAGCAGACATTTTTTAATTTTACAATATTATCATTACAAGGGATAAAGGAACAGCTACACGCCACCTCAATCATGGCAGTACTTAACAGGTTACTTCTTCATACACTGCTCGCTGATTCGCAGGGTGTATGTGAATGATTCGGGGAAGAATGTTGCACAGTTATCCCGATGCACACGGGAGAAGGGGGAAATCTAACAGTAGCACTAGAGGCACTGGAGGATATGAGAAATTAGCATGTTAGGAATACGCCAGGAGAATCGAACCAGGCGTGGTGGGACTGGTTAAAAGTAGGGGTGATTATAGGACTGGTATTGTTGATGCTGTTGCTGTGACACATTGGGGTGAAGGGGGGTGGGATGTTTCACTGTAACTGTCATTCAAACAGGACCCAACGAGTATCGAGATCGGTATGGAGAGCCTGTGAATGCTAAAGGTGGACCACTTGATTGCCCCTTCGGGAACCCCCTCTGCGAGTATGGTGTGAGAGGAGGTGCTGGCTGGGAATGCCACCATCCCCGTGCTGCACAGCTGGTGAACGATCCCCGGTTCTGGGCTGCCTATGCAGATTACATCCCTGATGAGGAAGATGCTGAACGGAATGAGAAGGAGTGACCCGAATCGCTGCGCATCGTATGAGATGACTCTCTCCGGTGTGCAAAGCACCTGGGTTGAAGAAATATAACATTTATACTGACTACTGTACACACGCACATGAAGACCAAAGCAGATATTAACACACAGGAGCCAGACGCTCCCTTACCTATGGCAGATAGTTAAAAAACACACATAGTTATCTCACACACTTCTGCTATAGAAGACCACGACCAGCGACGGCTGAATGAAGAGCAACCTCTCCTCTGTCCACTGGTCCAGCGGTTTCGACGCAAGGCCTCTTAACGATTTTATGTAACCTTATATGGCTAAACTGTGTCTGGTTCTATTACCACTATAATCACGCATTATGCTTAGCAGATAATATTTACAGGTTATAGGTCAGCCTACATTGAGCTTCGTTGTGCCCAAACAGTGTTCTGCATTACTACTCATGTCTGACTACAGTCGCATGGCGCATCCTGAGTGACGGCTGCTGGGCAAATTGGTTTACTAGTGGCTCATGTGAAGCAACAGAAAGGTTGTCTAGGGAGTCCGTTGATTTAAGTACTCAGCAGCGAGTCAATATGGGCTGACTATATTTGCTGGTAGGAGATTATGTTTCTATTGTTTAGCATAATGATTTTTGTTGAATTGAAAACTGTATTTTTATGAATAATCCAATTGTAACCCTCTGTTTGATGCTGTGTAGGGATAGGAACATCAAGTGACGGAGTCTGACAACAGACACTAGGAATGGCATGTCATGTCTAAGTGTGACTAAAGAGTCATAAAGGGGGGAAATGTGGCAGGGAAATTGAGAGACTTCGTGACTGCAGCCTGTTGATGTTTTAATGTTTAACAAACGGAGCACATGGAAAACCGTCTTACAAGCGCGACAACGTATGTAGTGGGGAATTTGGTTCAAAAATACGAATGAAGTACATAGAAACAGTGGCAGGAAGGGAAATGTAAACAGATGCAGATGGAGATAAGGGTAGGGAGGGAGAAACCGCCTTGTGAAGCCAAGGATATGTCTCCCCTTACCCCCCCGCTCTTTCGAAAACAAGCGATGTAGAAATGCACGATTGGGGCTAAATGGTAACAAACTGTTATCAGAATCACAATCACAATCAAATTCTCTATTGCCGTTCTGGAAGGGAAATCAAGAGGGGTTCACACTTATGACACACTCATGATCTACCAGTATGACTCCATAGCCATGATCTGTCATTACAGTTATTATCTAACATTGTATCTTAATGAACTACTATTGTAGCCATTTAACAAATAGCATTATCAGTACATGCTATCGATACTGTATATATTGCATAGTTAGGTTAGCTTAAGTGATTGTTTATTTTTTATTAAAGAGTGAATGACTGTAAACTACTGAAGAGGCAGAATGGGAAACCATGGGGAGGAAGTAATGTAACCAGGGGAGGGGTTGAGTCAGGTGGGAGTGGTATGACGTCAAGCTCACCAAAGGAGGGGTTAAAGAAGAGGATATAAGGAGGATGTATGCTGAAAGTGTTAGAAACTGCTTTGCGAACCAGCCCGGTTTCTTGTATGTAATCTATGCAAACTATGATTGTTCCTACCATGTATTAATGCACATCTTGTAAGTCGCTCTGAATAAGAGCATCTGCTAAATGCTTAAAATGTAAAAATGTAAATGTAATCTCGCATCATATACAATAAACCCTATTACATAAGACTCTGAAGATTGTGTTTGTTTTTGAAGAAGTATCCAGTGTGGTGGGATCCCTCAGTCTAACTGGCCCTGGCTGAGGTCAGATTCTCCTACAAATGCTATGATACACAAAGTGTGTGAATTAATACGTTGTATTAAGTATTGTATGAGTACTGATTGAATGTCACAATGAATTCTGTGATCCATTACACTGTGTGTGAAACTCTGCCCAGTCCTTCAATGCACTGCATAGATTGAACCTATACCAGCTGGTACCCATTCGCCCATGACCATGCCCCACCCCTGCTACCAGTTAACCAATTACAGAGATGGTATTAAAGCTGCAGGGAAATACCTGTCAGCAAGTCTTTTTCTTTGTGGTTACCCAGGAGATGTCATCCGATGGACGAACTTCCCCTTCAGATCCGTCAAGTCTGCTGCTGCTGCTGCTACTGCTGCAAGAGGGGGAAGATAAAGACCCATTCATCAACGCCAGCTAAAACACACCTGAAAGGAGGTGTCCACTATCACTACGATTAAATGCGTGAGTCACAACGCACACGTACTTAAAACATATGTTTTGTTTGCATTGTTTAACTGTGTTGCTGCGGAGGACAGGCGAATCGGAGCTCACGATAAAACCACTCCCCGGGCACCCCCTGTCTTCCTGTAAGCAGAGCCATAAGACCCCCCCTTGAGGCTTTATTGTCTCCCTAAAGTACTAGGACAGCAAGGGGAGGAAAATGGGGGAGTGGAAAGTGGGCACAATCCGGTTTGGGTTGGGGACATAATTAAGATTTGGTGTAAGCATGGTTGCGGGTTGCTAAGCACGCTAAATGTACCTCTATAGCAAAGGTTATTGGGCTAACAGTGATTTAAATGGGAAGCTAGTCTGAGCGGTATTTTTTTGTATCAATACATTTACAGTGCATCCGGAAAGTATTCACATCGCTTCACTTTTTCCACATTTTGTTATGTTACAGCCTTTGATTGATGGAGTGCTGCAGAGATGTTTGTCCTTCTACCAGGTTCTCCCATCGCTGCAGAGGAACTCTGAAGCTCTCTTAGAGTGGCCATTGGATTCTTGGTCACCTCCCTGACCATGTCCCTTCTTGCCCGGTTACTTAGTTTGGCCAGACGGCCAGCTCTACCCAAATCTTGTGGAAGACTGGGCTGACACACTGCTGATATTTTTTGCTTTACAGAGGTCCAGGGTATGGAGCTACCTGTGGAGCTAACCAGAGTAATGTCGTTACAGCACACTATAGGCGACTAATGTTACGTTAGTTAGCTAATGCTAGCTAACTTACTACTGAATGTAACGTTATATAGGCCTACTGCTTTTGCTTTTTAATGATTGTAATAGTGAATAGAGAGCTACCCAGCTTTACAGGAACAGTGTAACTTAATGTCGTTGTCCTCTGTCTCAATCGCCCGGTGATGCGGTGGTTCAGTTTTACTCTGATCTGTAGGCTTTCGCTTCTATCTTAATTTTTTTTACGTCATTTTGTTGCTGAGTCAGTGTGATATCTTGAATATAACCTTCAAATGCATATTGTATACCCTTCTGTCTGCTTCTATATGAAATAGCTTTTTCTATTTTCCAAAAATTGGACAATATTTCTCCAGGGAGTGCAGTTAGTGACAGTGGGAGCGCCATGCTGGCTCCGAAAGCTTGACGTACATAGCAACAATAACTAAGGGGGTGTGGTTTAGCGAAGGGTCAATTACCTCTCCATTTGGTGTTACAAATGGGCTTAGAATAACTTTTATGGCAATGTCTTGTCATTGTCACTTTTAAAAGTATTTTGATGATAAAGGAGGAATTGAGCGAAGAGGGGTCACGGACAGTTGAGGTAAATGTCGGCCTGGAGCAGTCCTGAAAGCTGTGCATGCACGTTGTGAACCCGAATGGCAGAAGTGTAATCCTATTCAAAATTAAATATTGTGCTACTGATCAGTAAAGGTATAAACAATATTGATCATTCTCTCTAACCTGTAGCTAGCTAACCTAATATTCGCTGAAGTAAAACATATTTCCGTAAGTAGATTTAACTGTGTGCTCCGAGTGAACTCTCAAAGTAACATCCATCGTGATTTAAAATGCGTACAATGGATGATGACGGAAGTGCGGTTTTAACACATACACTATGGTAAAGCAGAACTTGAGTATCACTTTCAATCTACAAAGCATGCTGTGTTTAATGATGGTTAAGTTCAGCTAGCAGTAATATTTTGAAGCATCATTATAGTAACTTCGAAGCTGATTTAAGATGGAAGGTATAATTGACGGATTACGTAATAGCATCCTGGATTGAGTATATATGATGTACCCAATTTTATTATTGATTAAAGATAGAAAACATAGGCATTTAATAAAAAATATATACAAAATGTCTACTACAATGGAAAATTAGGGTAAATAATGGTATTCATAAAGGAGGCTATATCCCATTAGAATTGGGTCTAGGTCGTGTCAGAAACTCCTGGGAAAACTGTAATAATAATAATAATTATATATATATATATATAAAACAAGTGACTCCAAGGTCAAATAAATCTTGGAAATGAGTAGGGCTGACCCCATTTAGTCAACTGGTCGATTGTTTGGTCGATGGGCTGTTGGTCGACCAAGATTTGTTTCGGTCGAGCAGTTACAGGGAAAAATAAAAAATTATAATCATATAGGAAAAAAAAAGTTTCGACCAATCGGAAAAAACGGACAACTGTTGGTCGACCAAGATTTGTTTTAGTCGGGGGACAGCCCTAGAAATTAGGGTATGCATACCAGTGTAAATAGGACTGAGTGAGTGTGCGCATTTATGTATATGTGTGTGTACATGTGCGTGTCCGTCCAGTTGGATGGGGAGATCTTGATGATTAATGATTGCATATCTGACTCTGTTAAGCCACTAACTCACTTTTGCAGTAACCCCTGTTGACCCTGTTGTTTTTCAGATGGTAGAGCATTCCGTAACGGTGTACTGTTTACGGAGAAGGGATGACTGAAGACTGTTTAAAGAAATTCTCTCTGATCCTACTGAGTTTTAATTTCCACGACAAGGACAAAACAACAAATACAACCAGTCATAATAGTGGAGTGGCTTACTGTTTTTTTTCAACATTACCGTTATCGGGCGGATAAAAGCGTCAAATTTGGCATGAAGCTTCCCAAGGACCCACTACAGGATTTTAGAATAGGAGCCCAGCAGAAATTTTGAATTTGTCCATACAGAGCACAATTTTCTCTTGATTAACAGCTATGAAAAAAAGATCGATTTTTTTGTCTTATGAAGAACTTCCAGCACCATGAGCAGAGTCTTTCAACTTGACCTGACCTACTCCAATGTGTTGAGCAGCCTGGGCAATCAGAACCACCCTCAATCTATGACGGCAAAATCCTGGATGGAGCAGTTATATTGTTCACTGTCTGCCTACTGTCAGAGTGAGCACTTTTGATAAGTATGCGGATTATGTTTTCATCCCTTACCTGCAGAAGCAGCTGCAGGATACCAAGCGCTTGGATGTTGTATGGGACACCTACATCCCAGGTAGTTTGAAGGAGTCTACCCGCAAAAAGAGAGGACAAGGTGTTCGCAGGAAAGTGTCCGGCCAGACAAAGCTACCAGTGAATTGGATGGATTTTCTTCATGACCCAATGGATAAGGTTTGCCCTTTAAGCTGTTTGCCCTTTTGACATCGAAGATTGAAGAGTTCAGCTGGCCACCACACAAAGCTTTGTATGTCACATCAGGGCAAGCTGTGTCATCTTTTGGTTCCAGTAGATAATGTATATTTAAACATACAATTTCAGTAAACTTGTAATACAAAAAATAATTGTCTTAATATCAGTAATCAACTGGATAAGTTTCATGGTGATATCTATTAGTTCCATTTTTTGGGTATAGGGAATTTCTTTTCACCATATTAACCAGTAGCGATCAAGAGAATATTGTGCTCTGTATGGAGATCTTAAAATATTTTGGTGGGCTCCTATTCTAAAATCCTTCAGTGGGTCCTAAGGAAGCCTCATGCCAAATTGTATGCTTTTATCTGCTCCGTAACGGTAATTTCACTAAGCCACTCCACTATAAGGATAAAATACACACAAGCTTATTTACACATTTATGACATGCACAAATAGCAGAATCAAAACCAGAAACAAATCAGACTGCCTAAACCCTAGCACTCAAAAGAAAATAAATCTACCCTCTCTCCTGGTGCAAAAGAAAATGGTTGATCTTCCGCAGTCTAATTAATCTACTCTGTGCTTGACCTACCTACCAAAGGTGCTCAAAAGGACAGTACAGAAATAGCAAAGCAAAAGAAAGCTCAGTCCAATACCTTTAAACAAAAGGCTGCCCCAAAATCCAGCTCTTGCAAAACAACTTCATACACATAACACAAGTATCATCATGGCTTCAATTAAGGGAATCAGGCAGCTGTAGGGAGAGAGATCCTCTTGCCAGAACAGCCGTCCGTAGCAACTGACATCATAAAAATGGACAAACTGCATACTATATTTGTTCTACTTACATCCACAAATGTATCCTAACTTTAGCAAATGTTAGCATTTTTGAGCGAGGTATGTTCTAAAAAACCATAGACTAAGCAAATCAATATATGGTCATCTTTCTTGTAGTCATGACAGTTGGTGAATTAACTTTCAGAAATGCTACTTTCAGAAATCTCATTGGCTAATGAAACTTTAAGGCCATTTCTGACGATGTACTTCGCTAAAACGCATCACGTAATGTATTCATTACTTTCGCATTAGTGTTCCGCGAAACTGAGAGACCGAGAAACAAAAATTGGAATAACGGCCCAAACACTCAAAAGAGACGTGATCAGTTATCTACTGCCAGAAGAAGAAAATCTAACAGGAAAAGTAACTGTCATCCTAAACCTGACGATGAGTCTGCCAGAAAGTCACCAGCTATCAGTGCCTCAAGGCGCAAAATGGGGGAACCTCCAGATGACCAGCCACACAACTGTGACTTATAATGCATGTGTCACGTTTGAATGAACTGCTGGATGAAGTGCTATGCCAAAATTGCATGGGAATCAGTCTACATATATAAATATAGAAACCCCAAAACGCTTGGTTTTGTCATGGTCATGTTAGAATGTAGCGAATGCAAACGGCCCAGAGAATGGGTACAATAAAAGCCTGTTCCCATAATCACATCTCCAGGAGTCATGCAGGAGTGATGTAGCATTTTATGTTAACATCAGAATGGTCCTGTTAGCAGGTGAGTTAGGACTGAGACATGCTGCCCTAAGCAAGATTAGCAAAATGTTAGCTATTCCATCACTCCACCTGAAAAAATGTCAGAGACACAGGAGTGTAATGGGTATAGTAGCAAAGAGATTAAAAGGTAGAAAGTGTCAGGCAATGTAAAACAATCTACCAGTGTTGGGAAGCTTTTTAAATAATTGTGTATTAAATTATTTTATTAAAAATGTATTATTATTATTATTACTTATAAAAGGCAACTGAGTTACACTGAAACCTAAGCTACTCCACAACACTGCTATTAAGTGTATGTATATTTGTAATGAACTCCCAGTTCCATGACACAGAATAATAAAGTGTGCAATTAGTGCTTCTTAGTTGTACTTAATATAATCCAACAAGTATGTATACAGTATAGATGTATTCAGTAGTGTAATAGGGAATTGGGGGATGTGATTTAATGGGTTATGTTTGCTAAATGGGTTATTTTTATTATAAACAGTGATTACTAGTCAGTTAATATACAAATTCACAATATCTATCTTTCACAGCCTTGAGTTTTTTTCAATATTCTGAACTAGAAATCTCAACTGCTAGGTCACTTACATACAAAAAACGTTCTGCATTCATTCTTACCACTATTCGGAAGGTTATTACAAAAGGAGTTGTTCTTAAGTTGATAATTTCCAGATTTTTTATACATTTTGTTCTTAAAAACATGCAAAAAGCACATTTTTAATACCTGTACATAGTATTTTCTGATTCATAAAACGAAAAAAGGATGTATCTAAAATCTGTACTGTAAATACTTTTGTCTCTAATATGTTGTAAAAATGGAATAAAAACTGTCTGGCTTTATCCAATATCTAGATTTTTAAATATAAATATAAAAATATATACAGTATTTCTAGAAAACTTGTAATACAAAACATGTTCGCAGTGGCCAGCGTCAAACATTGTTATAACTAATAACAAAACTAGAGGACAAATTCTGGTAGTTAGTTAGCTAGCTTGTTGAGTCTTTGGCTAGCTATACTATCTAGCTAATGTTATCTAGCTAAGGGGTTAGCTAGCTAGCTAATGTTAGCTCATTTTAGCTGTAGGGTTAACATGCTGACCAATTTTCTAACAGCTAACTACAGTCAATATATCACTAGCTACATTTAATTGATATTAAATGATAATTACCTAGCTTGTTCGTGCCTTACCTGAGAAGATGCACTCCTCGCTCCTCATTGCGAGGACTCTCAAAACAACGCACTAACAATTTGAAAAAATTGAATCACCCCAAAGCTGTAAAAACTTGTGTCTGTGTCATTTTATGTCTTACTTGAATGTTAAATCCCCAAGACTGTTGTATTATTTTGATTGTATCCTGTTGTCTTTGTGTATTTTGTATATGATATTTTTTTATTTCTCTAATAAAAAAATGTTGACACCTAGACCTAGACAAAATTGCCTTGGTCATGAAAATGCCCTTTGTCCTTGCCCTTCCTTCCACCTATCTGCACATTCAAATTTTCCATAATCTGCTATGTAGCAGCCACAATTCTACCAAGTCGCAAAATTCACAGCTGGCCCAGTAACATCACGCCACAATCATCATTATCACTACCATCATTATTATTGATATTACTGTCACCATCATTCGATTATTACTATTATTATTCATTACTATTAAAGTTAGAGGAATATATCAATATCAGCACCGCATCGTTTAACACAGAATGATTGCACATAATTGCTTGCAGTAAGTCAAAGTGGTTGTAAAAAATAAGTATCTACTTATACTCATTATCTTCGTCTTCCAAACTCTACAACACTATCACAGTCGGTACGCTGCTGGCCCAGTTGATGCCACCCGACATCTCTCCCCCGATTGTACCTTCACTCAACCGAGCTCAGTCCAATTCCAAGCTCAGAATAAAAACAGAATAAGATAAAATATGTGAACCAATTATCTTACCTCTTAAACAACAGCCTTCCTCCAAGATTTATTTCTGGTGTCTACAATTCTACAACATTCTTGCAACAGTTTGGACTCAATAGCTATTATTGACATGGTAAAGAGCCACTCTGGTCCATTGTAAATCCACCAAAAGTAGATTTTTCACTTTTGCCATTCCTGAAAAAACATTCCTTCTCACAATTGGAAATGTCAGGAAAAGTGTAGTAGTAGTCTGGAATATGTCACACGCCACATAACAAATCCCCGGATGTGAGCAGAGCAGCCGATGGTAAGAACTGGCAGAGGAGTGGGGTTTGCCAGTCTCCGGACCGGATCTTTATTTCCGTCTTGCTACCAGACGCAGGAGAGAGAAACAGCGGGAGAGCAGGATAAATAAAATAAACACAAAGCACAAAGTCTTCACACTACTCAGTGTGAATCTTTCAGGCAAAAACAATTAACTAAAATAACAAACTAAAATAAACCAAACGAAATGAAAGCCCATCATTTAGAACAAATGTTCATTTGTTCGGTATGTGAAGTTAGTATGTGTCCTGATCCATGTTTTGGCCACTTCCATTACCAGACGTTTGCTAATGATGATCCCAACAGACAAACAAAAGGCAAGCAAAAAATTTAAACTAATAACAAAATGAATAATGAGATGAACTTGTGACATTACATAGAATGATACGAACTCATTTCAATGAAATATAACTTCACGTCAAATTTCAAAATGGTTACATGTAAATGTAGATTGTAATAATTTGTCTGTACATAATTTACACACATATTTTGTGTATTAAAACATTTAATTGACATGACATACCATACATCTCCACAAATTATTATTATAAATTATGTACAAATACATATTTTCTCATTTTCATAATTTGTATATTTTGTTTTTCAATTGCAACTGTTTTGTCATTGGGCATAACACATCAGTTTATACATCAAAATAAAGATAATTTCATACTCTTTCCAATGATACATAATTTTCCTATTGTTTCACTTATCATTTCCAATAAGAGGGAAGTGTTAGAATGAAGGTTGGCTGAGTGTGAATGAGTGTGTTATGTGGCCAGGCACACACTGTGTTTATACAGAATAATGCATTAGGAGAATATGGGTTAAAACCAGTGATGGGCCGTCAGGGCCAGCAAGGCCTTCTCTGCTGGCCTAAACACTTACGTTTTAATATATTTTTTCCATGAATATGTATTAAATTATTCCCAATAGCCTATTCTCTTCATTTCATAGCTTTTCTCTTGGTTGCGCTGCTTCCAGTAGTGTATGTTTATGTTAGAGCTTTTATCCAATCATATTTCAGCCGTCATGTGTTGCCAGGGTCAAAGAAATCTGCCTTGAGGCCTTCAGAATCAACAGTGCCTGTGCCTGTAGCTTAAAATAAATGGCAATGAAACTGTTGCTTTAACCAATCAGATTTCGAGTTGGCGACACCGGGGCCATCTAGCAGGCCTACGATAAAGTCTGCATTTTCACGTCATTTGATTGGATGGTCAGAGAGCGTACTCGTCATAGCTAGCAAACTGCATCTGTAGCGATCTGCACAAGCTAAAATATATTTGTGTAGATTTAATAGCTGTTTTTTCAACCCACAATGGCTGACAGAGAAGAAATTGATTTGGTTGCAGATATACTTACAATGCCATTTTCAAGACAGACTTTTCAAGAAAAGCTGGACATCGTGAGAAAAGGTCAGCCAACTCCGACACTAGCAAACCTGTCCCAGCCAGGGAAAGGGTTTGTCCGTCACTTTCAATTCAGTAACTACGAGCGGTACCTTGGCTCACAGCCTCCGAAGAGCACTGCAAATTGTATTGCTGGACAGAAATACGACTGGACAGACTCGACTTTTAGCATTAGCCTCCATGGCGATAGAAAAGGACTTGTTGGAACTGAAACACACAGATAACCTGTACAACAGAGTAATTGAACTCTTCTTAAGTAAAGAAAGGAGGATGGATTTTGTGTACAAATAATCAAAAGTTTTGGTGAGTATAATGAATTTTATTTACATTTTTTTATATTTTTGTAATTTTATTAGGTTAATATTGATGCTTCTGCTTGAGATAATGTATGTGGCGCAGCTGTGGCTGCAGTGAAAGGAGACTTGTTGAATTGTGTTAATTGGGTTTCTTACTTTAGTAATGGCATTCATTCTCGCTACATGAGAAACCTGTCTGTGATGCAACGCCCTGTTATTCTGCATTTCTGTATAATATTGATGGTTTCTATAACCGTGGCATCATAATGATGGTATTAAGAGGTGTAATAATTCAGGTAGGACACCACTGAAGGCCTAGGTGTGAAATGCATGGCCCGCTACTGGTTAAAACACATCTTTTAACACACACCAGAAAGGTAAACGGTAGTAACACGCAATTGTAACAATTGCACAATTGTAACAACTTCCCCAGACTGGACAATGACACAGAACATAAACATAAACCCAACTAAACATACATCCAAATAAAATAAATAAATATTCCAACAAATATATATCCAGAAAATATAAAACAAGAAATAAACTAAAAATAACATGGACAGGAATAGGAAACTAGCAATAGGAAACTAAGCCGAAACTGGGCCTTACTTATATTATATGTATGTAGCAGCATGCTGTGAAATACAAGTTGTATATTATTGAATGGATATGTTTTTTTCTTAAATCATGGTTAGTATACTAACCATCATAGTTATTGCTAGTGCACATTGCACACAAAAAAAATGAATATAAAGACACATTGGCTCTTAGGTTACACTAATGTTGATTAACGAAAAACTTCCTTACTACTTAACTGTAAAAAAATTAAGTCTTTTGGAAAAATTGTCACGTTGTAGGGCAGGGCCAAAGTGTGAGGGACCGCCGGCCCCATGTTCCTGATTATAGGTCTGCCTTTGCACACACATCATTTGTCAATTACCCCTGTAGGAATTGTCTGAATTTACTACTATGGATGTTATTCTGTATACTGACATAAATCAATTACAGTAATGTCAATAAATCAACCCTCCTCGATTACAGCTTTCAGATGCCCAGACGACATTCTTGGCATCATGCAGGTTCCTCCAGGCAAGTCATAACCTGGTCATACCAGCATTTTACTTAAGAACATTAGGTGTTTACATGGCACGGCCATATTGAAACAGGCTTATTTTTCATAAAGGCTGCCTTGTCTGTCGGCTTGCAGAATCACACTCTCTGGATGTTGCTGTGGAGGATTTACTGTGGAGGAGCCGAGATAATCCCCACTCTTACAAATAGAGGATTTATAGTGGGTATAAAAAGTATTCAGCCCTTTTGGCATTTCTTGCCACTGATCAACACAAAATACTCTATAATGTCAAAAAAACAACAACAACAATTCTAAAGCTTTTACTTAATGAATTACAAATAAAAAACAGACAACAATTGATTACCAAAGTATTCATCCCCCTTGACTTAATGCTTGGTAAAAGTGCGTTTAGCTGCAATTACAGCTGTGAGTCTATTTAAGTAAGCCTCGACCAGTTTGCACATCAGGACATTGCAATTTTCACCCATTTGTCTTAACAAAATTGCTCGGGTTCCAACAGGTTGGATAGGGACTGGTGGTGAACCGCAATTTTCTAATCTTTCCACAGATTCTCAATGGGATTTGACTGGGACACTCGAGAACATTGATTTGTTTTGTTTTTGTCACGGTTTTACCTCATTCGGCCTCTGGAGGGCGAGTGTCATTTCCGCCGTCCTTATATGGTCTTGTGTCGGGAGTTCTCTGATTGCTTTCAGCTGACAGCTATCAGTGTTAATCCCATCTCTTATTTAAGGTCTCTGTTTCCCTCATGCAAACGCTTCTGTGTAAACTAATTGTTACGCTCTAGCTGGTATTCTGAACTAATGTCTGGTTTCACCACTCTGTGGCTCTCTCAGTTAAAGAGAGAAGGTACTACTTATTCATCTCTATATAAAGGTTTAGCCTCACCACTCTGTGGTAACCTTTTAGGGAGATTTATCATCTCCAAACTGAGGGTTACAAGCTAACCACTTCGGTGGTTTTCCTTTTGAGATGTATTATTTGTTTATCGGGGCTAATGTTCCCCAGAGCTAAAGTCTTTATAGCTATTTATTTTCTTAGCTCCTCGGTGAGGAGTATTCGCCCTTTTAGGGTTGTTTTCTGTTGATTTTATTCCCGTGAAGTTTTGTTCCAGGATTTCCTTTCTTTTCTTTTTCTTTCTATTTTTCCCCGCTTCCTATTCTGTTCGCAGACTTAGCGCTTGTGTTCAGCTTTTAGATACTCATGAGATCTGCGTGTGGCTCTTCCACCTTCGATCCACACTACAGTTTTTAAACCACTACAATGTGGCTTTTGCTGTATGCTTTGGGTCATTGACTTGCTGGAATATAAATATTCTCCCAAATCCCAGGTCTTTCCCAGACTGAAGCAGGTTTTCCTCCAAGATTTGTCTATATCTTCCGCCATCCATTTTGCCCTCTATTTTTTGTTTTCCAGTCCCTGAAGCATCCCCATAGGATTAGGCTCCCACCACCATTCACGGTAGGTATAGTGTCCTTGGGATGATGTGCAGTGTTAGGTTTATGCCAAATATCAAGCTTAGTCTTATCAGACCATCAAATCTTCCTCCACTTGATTTGATAGTCTCCGACATGCTTTCTGGCAAACTCAAACTCTGGTGAGATGTCATATGAGTTTTCTTCAACAATGGCTTTCTTTTTTCCACCCTCCCATATCTGCCATGGACGACTGTAACTTCAGAGTCAGAGTTGGCATAGACCTCTTAGCGGACTCACTAACAAGTGCCTTTTTTGCAGGGATGCTCAGTTTTGGAGGATGGTCTGTTCATAGTTGTGCCATATTCTCTCCATTTCTTTATGATGGAATTAAAGGTGCTCTGGGAGTCTTTGAAATCTTCTTATATCTTTCCCCCCTCTTGGTGCTTTTGAAAAACCTTTTCTCAGATTTGCTATGAATGTTCTTTGGCCTTCATGATGAAGCTCTTGTTTGGAAACGCACTAACTAACTGTGGAACCCCACAGACAGGTGTATTTAATTTGAAATAATTTGAAACACCTTAACTGTACACAGGTGGACTCCAATCAAATAATTATGTGACCTCTGAAGACAATTGATTGCACCAGATTTTATTTTGGTGTCTTAGAAAAATATGACTTTCTTTCAGAATGGGGATAAGCTCAAGTACAAGTACAACCCTACACAAAAATACTGTGTTCTTGACAGTTTTCAGCCTCAACCACTCAAAAAAGTCTGACAGAAAATGACAAACACTGTTAAAATGATTGAATGCTTTAAATCAATAGGCTATCCAGATTATTGGTTGAATTCAGCACAACAAGGTGGATTGTGAAAGATCAACAAATACATCAGATAAAACAAAATAAACCATTTTCAGTCACAAGCCTATAGCTTTGAAAGCGACCAAATTAAGTCAATCATTCAAAAACATTGGCATATTTTAGAGACTGACCTAAAATGGCCCCAGCTGTTGGAACAGCCTACTGGAGGATCTGAGGGCAGCAGAGAATGTTGGAATTTTTAAACACAATATGCACCTTTTTAGCCATGCATTTACCTAGTGTGCTTTTCAGTTATTTTATTGCTTTTATTTACTTTTACCTGCTTTTATTTTCATAATTACCTCAGTCTTGCTCTTAATTTGTTTCCCCATTTGTATCACCGTTGTTTTACTACTTTTTAAGTGTAACACTTTTTTGCACTTGTATGAATTGTGCTATATAAATATGATTTTATTTTATTTGAAAAATCTTTTGATAAACCACCTCTCTTCTCTTACCGAAGATAATTTGAGTCCAACTGCTATACAAAGAAAAAAAAACGACAATAACAAAACTCGCCATCTGTTTTCCGTGCAGTTTTCTGGTTGTAACAATATGGCTAAAACCAACTTTTATACAACACAGATCGGGAAAAAATATATACAATCAAAACTTGTATCACAAGTAGTTCTACAAATGTTATTTATCTGTTGTTATACCCATGTGGTATGAGCATTGTGGGTAAGACCTTAAAAACAAATCTAGTGGAACACAAGGGTTTTAATAGAAGAGCAAATCTCAAATCACCTGTTGCTAGTCATTTTATTGAAAACAGGCATAACATCCAAACACTCATAACATAGATTTTAATACCATTTATTTCTTTATGAGTAAAACTAAACTTAAAAACTAGGCACAAATTTGAGCTAAGGTGAATATAGGTAAAATGCTAAAGTATAGTTCAATATACATGTATGTAAGACATGTAATAAGACACATATATAGCTATTATTGTTTATCAAAAATAGGAAAGATTTTGGTTGTTTGTAACCATTTTATGTCTGTGTTATTATTTGTGATTTTCATGTTAATTTTCTAGTGGCACCTAAGACAGCATTAGCCAAAAGAGAAAAATTATAAAAACATTTAGTCTCTCAGTTTACTTAAATGATCTGAGTTCAGATATCCATGTACTTTTTTGCAATGATTCTTAGGAGCCAATGTAACATAATGTGAGGAAAATACTTTTAGGTCTCAGTGAAAGATGCAAATGTTTAAAAAATAGATTCTTCAATTTCCAAAATAGCCAATTTTTCCATGACACGTCCTTACACAAGTCTTTTTTGTATACATTTCTAGACAAAAAGTATTTTGCAGTGGCAGCTATTATTAGACACTCAATTTTGTTGGTGTTGATTTGTGTTATATAAACTTTTCAATTCAATTTTATGACATTTTTTGAAGGAAATTATTCTTAAAGGTAGAGAATAAGGTGCAAATCCATAAATAAGACCACCGTCTGAGAAATAATTTCTACGTGGCATTGAGAACTTTTTTATTCCTCTGCTGAAGCTGGTAGACTTGCAGCTTGGAACGTGGAAGCCGATGGATTGCATCCCTAAAGGTAAGTAGTATGTGCTCTCTTAGTATGTGCGCTCACTGGTTCTGGTGATGGTCTGTAATCACAGCAATTGTAAATAACAAATTAACAAATGACACGGTCGATATCGGTACATTCTTTAATTACGGCCGGCTCTGCCCCGTGCGATTGCCAGGTTTAACGTCAGAGTGATGGCCAGTCAACAGCAGCCAGAACTAGAGGCTGTCTCTGAAAAGGTGATTGCTTCAAAAGAAACACTGTGGAGCATTTTTTCTATATTTTTAACAAATAGGACTTCCGGTAACCTCAATTTATAGCAGACAAGTACATGGCCATGCCTTGATGTAGAACACTCTCATTCCTCACATACAGAGCTACAAACTGCATGGAAATCCCTCTTAAGCCAACACGACAGACATGAGCGATGTTACAAATAGTTGCCGGGGATATTGGTGAAGCGCTGCACGACACGGACAAGGCTGACATTTGCCGTAACCTTACATGTGACGCTTATGTAATTTGGAACCAAAAGAGCATGTGTTAGCATTAGATCTTAGAAGTTTTTTGTCTACCACAATGGATAGGTTTGCCAGATGGATGCATGTTCACCACAAACACAGAGGCCTACTCTGTTTGTGAAATTCAATCACAGTGATCAGATAAGGCTGTACAGGCTCATCAGAATTAAAAAATCAGTGGGCTCAGGAGGGAAACAATCATGACAATTCTCCAAGAGAAACAATTGTTCTAGCACTTGTTAATTCACTTAATGCACTTGTGCAATGTTTACTAATTTGAGAGCACAGCAGTGGAGACTGGTGGGGTCCACAACAGGTGAAACTGAGGGCCGGGGGTGGTGGGAGGCTGATCTGACCTTGACATTCTCTGATGCTCCGATGATAATGCTGACTGCCCCAGCTACTCTGATGACGTTATGATGATGATGATGATGATGATGATGTGCTGTGCTGCCCCTGATGCCTCCTGCCTGCCTGCCTCACTACTGCAAAATAGAGATTATCCTCATTTAATGCCTGACATCATATAATTTACGACAATCCTACCATCTTCATTCAATAACATATTGACACATTGGGGAAAGGATCTGACCTCATCTACTGCTCTGGTGATATGGTTGCTCACTGCCCCTGCTGCTCTGATGATATGATGATGAAGATGATGATGATGATGCACTCACTGCCCCTGATGATACCTGCCTACCTCACTACTGCAAAATACAGGGATTATCATTATATTAAAAGCCTGACATAATATAATTTAAGACCTACCATCTTCATTCAATAACAAAATAGTATATATTTTTAATCAAATTAGTACTTTGATGAAACATTAGAAACAAATAAAGACAAAGGCAAATGTTATTCAACATAACAGTAAATACATTTTGGTACACTTGGTAATACTAGCTTCACAAAGAAATCGATTACCTTTAAATGTGAACTATTATACAGAAACAATACAGGGCATGATAGCTAAATAATGTCCCTAATTAAGGTAAAAGCTAACACATTAATTTTGCAACATATTAAAATAAATATTATGGGCTGTCCCCTTACCTTGTAAGCAAATTCTAATCTCCTTTCTTTCTAAAAGTGCTTGACCACTCAGTCAAACCAAGGAGGGTTTTTCTCCAGTGACTTCACAATCCTCAATGTCAAGCAGTTAGCTAGCTCGCTAATGTTAGCCCAGTTCAGTTTATACATGCGAGATGAGACAAATTATTTCCTAGATAATGTTAACTAATAGCAAACTTTAGCTAGAACAAAACTGCAGTTTATTATTTGACATGTTGAATATACAAAGACTTTCTTCTAAAACATCATGCTAACTAGCTAGCTAGCTAAAATCTCATGTTTGATCTGAACGGCAAATGTCAGCTAGCTAACGTTAGCTAAACTATCCCAAGCAAGTTTGCAGACTGACAAATCAATGTAATTATCTAACATTAGCTAGCTATTGTGGTTAACTATCAAGCTCAAAGTGATCAATTTAGAATAGAAATGATTAACAGTTTAATTAAAATACCGAATTACAATAATAGAGGAATAAAGACCAAATAATTCAAACTATTGCCAACCTCACCTGTGACAGATGTCACTCTCCAAAAACTCCTGTGCCCAAGCTGCAAATATTGTAGCTATTGGATGGAGCCACAGACAGATCCTGATTGACGGAGGCATGTCAAAATCTGATTGGACGTATGGCTCAGAAGCTCAGCTTCCAGGCGGATCAATATTGTCCAATTAAATTCTCAAAAACCAATCACGTGTTATTCCTTTAAATACAGTAAGTCCATAGAAAACCAAAGATAACTGCGACCAGCTGAGCTTCCACTGACAGTTTTAATTGCATGAGGCGATAGATAGTGCTGGTTTAAACAAAACATCTCAGTCTAAGTGACATACCATGGAATTGAAATATCACTCTCAATCTGTGGTATTTTTAAAAATAGATATTAAGTAAAAATGTTTATTGTTGTAATTAAAAAATATTTCCCACCCCCCTAGAAATTATAGGGGAGGCCGAGCTTCCCTCGTTGTCTTAAAGAAATCGCCAATGGAGCACAGTTACAGGTAAGATAAGCAAGTAAAAATCATGATCATCCCTTGACTCATGGTATAATCCAGAGAATCAGGGTACAACAGAAGTCAACAATTGTTATCTTGCCCTTAGCAGGGAGAGCCCATCTGAGTGCCAATTGCTCTCAGCCGGCTCACAGAGACACCAACCAATCACTCCTGCTCTCCCTGAGGACATGAGAGATTGGAGAACCTTATAGCAAAGTAATGACTCATTAAGTTTTAGGAGTGCGACATCACCGATAGCCAAACAACAGCCTTTGTGACCGCATTAAATCTTTATCCAAAGACAGGATTATCTTATTTTATTAGGAGAGCAGTTTATTGGTCTCAGAGGTTTTTTTTGTTTCCAAATGTTTCCAGACAGGCACATGAGAATTAAATATGAGAGGCGGGAAAGTTGTTGAACGCAATCAGAAATTATCACTAATAACGTGGAGAGAAAATCCAAAACATTGAAACTGATAAAGCCTCACCAAACATTTTAGTTCATCATTGGGAATGAAAACATAACAAATGAAAATGCCTGCATAAAGTTTTAGCAATACATAAATTATTTGCTATGACTATTGCCGTTTAACAGAAAGAGCAGATGTTTGAACTCTGGATAAAAATGCAAAATTAAAAGTGTACTTATTCTCCAGGTAGAACTCACACCATAGTGCATTACACATGAACAATTTCCCTGGGCAGTATGGACTTTAAATGAATGCATTTATAAAATTAAAAACATCAACAGCATAGTTTCATTAGAGTACTGCCTACAGGTTGCCTATGGGCAAATTGAAGCGATTTAACAGTAATTAAAAATAAAAAACAAGACCAAAAAAAATCACAAATCCTCAAACACTTCTTTTTTATGGCTGCGTTGGAGTACATTATATAATCTATTAAAACTAAAAGACCTTGCATTTATCAGTTCATATAAAAGCTTTACCATCAAATATCTCTGCCACACTCAAATGCTTTTCAATTTCAGCGTTATGTTGTGTGGAGGTTTAATGGTCCGTGCCTCCAAATTGCTTGCAGAGGGTGGGATCATGGGCTCAAAAGGCAGAAACCAATGTTTAGCAATATATACACTATTTTCCCATCAGTCACTGGGACGGGAACGTTCGGGCCCCACCGATCCAGAGATGTGGCATGCTCCGACAGACAGCGTGGCATCTCCTGATGATTTAAGGCTCAAACTGCCAATTATTCGCAGTCTATGTGTGGCTGTGTTGTTGCTGGCAATTTTCCCCTTTTTTCCTCCCCATATTCTGGAGCTAAGCTGGTATCCCCCTTCAGAGGTAGAGATGACCAGACAGCTGTTCCCGAACACCTGTGGACAGCAAAGCCATAAGCAGGTCAGGTGGGATCTCCATTTATGCTTATATTTATAGTTTATTAATAACAGCCTGAGGACAGCAGATTACTGGAGCTGGACCTGGAACTTTACATACCTTTGCCACTCTTAAAAGGAGCATCCACAAAATTGAATTACTTCTGGCTCATCCTATGGAACATCATTTTAAACAAGTTTTGAAATACATCCACAACACTTTCAGTTCACAACATGTCCAGTTCTACTGTTCTACTAGGAGAGAAAATTAACTAACAGTCAGATTAATGGAGGGAGGGTGGAGAGAGGTGATCACATGTGTGTGTGTGTGTGTGTGTGTGTGTGTGTGTGGGGGGAGTGGGCTTCTCAATATATCAATATGTAAATTATTGATATTTCAGTGCTCTGTGAACAGTTACTGACTATAACTATTTTAAATTCAAATTCGGACACCTAGAGCAGCAATTGTTGTATGGCATGCAGCACCCGACACTGGCATAATGGAATTTGGAATGAACTGCACACTAAAGTTAAAGAAAATGACAGCAGTGCTGCTTACCGCTGGCTTCCATTACCTATCCTTTAGGGTGCCACAAACAATTTGACCGAGAGAGTACATCCCCAGAGGTCTAATAGTAGTGTAATCAACCTCCAATGTGCCGACACAAGGATGCATAAAGGTTTTTGCAGGCGTCTAAAACATGCTCTTTTCTTTGTTCCCTGTATCTGTTCATCACATTTCCTATCACTACCTACAGATCTTTACACATCACAGAAGGCCCTGATGTTTCTGATTTCCTTGCACCTTCTTATTATAGATTCTGCCCAAAAACTGGTTTCTTTCATGCTATGAACAGAACATAATCGAGTCGTGACCGCCGGATGAATGAACAACAGCTTGTAAAAGCAGAGACGCTAGAGCCGACAAAGTGGCCGGCACTCCTGCCTTTTTGCATGCGGTTTTGCCTTGAGGACAGTGAGATTTATTACCTTTTTAAAACCTGCGACTGCCACTGGACCATTTCCAGCCATCTCTACCATCTTTGTAATGTTGAGAAATCTTGTCGAAGCATTCCATGAAATATAAAAGCCTTCATCTTCCACTCCTGTTTTCAATGAAAACATTGTTATGAACTCCAAATAACAATCTTACACAACTTACTGCAATGTTGCATGAACATTTTGCGCCTGAGTTGACAAAAAAATATGAATGTTCATTCTGGTGTGTCTCTGTTTCATGGTCTCTGCGTTCAAGTGTAGTATTTAGAGCCTGGCTTTCAGGGATGAGAAACTGTAGGCAGTCGGCCATCCCTGGTGCAGATCTTGCCTAATTTTCTCTCTACCTCTCATTAATTTCAGTCGATATGACTCGATTGCCGTTTACCTCCATGATATCTTGTGCCCCATCACTGAAAGAAAACCTGGGGCATTTTTTTTAAGGCCAGCCTTCTTTCATTTGCATTGGTCCTTGTGAACAGTCAATAAAGGACTGAAGATTCCTCATTAGTCTGGTAATGATAAACTGATTATGCTCTCTGAGCATAGAACTCACACAACTAGACTCTTACAATCTCTTTCTCTCACAAAAACACACCCACACATGCTCACCCTCGTGCACACAACCTCACTCCCCTTCACACACACAAACACACCACACACACTCTCACTATCTCCCTCACATACACACATCCTCTCTCTCTCTCTCTCTCTCTCTCTCTCTCTCTCTCTCACTCACACACACACACACACACACACTCTCTCTCTCTCTCTCTCTCTCACACACACACACTCTTTCTCAAATATGTACATACACACAAGTGTGCATACATACACATCTTTCTTTTTCAGATACTCACCCACAGTTACACTACACAACACTACATACTACACAAAATCACACACGTACACATAAGCATACACACACACAAAAATACACACACACTTTATTGTTTTTATAAAATCATTCTTTGGTGAAAATGAATTATTCTTAATGAAAAAAATCTTAATTTTAAAGTTGATTGTTGGGATCTATATAGCGGTTTGGCCATTTACAGCAAAGCACTTTTTAGCAAAAATTACACTTATATAAACATTAACAGTGAAGGTATGTTTGTGTTAAACTGCCATTTTTCATTGCAAGAATTTACTGTATATTAAAGTAGGATCAATGTTTGTGCAGCTCATGTATAGTTTAAAACTGTGGATTCTTAAAAGTTAGGGTATATAATAATAATAATAATAATAATAATAATAATTGGAGGGGAAACTGCCATTAGCAGAATTATTGAGCCATTATTAAACCAAGGGATGAGTAGGTGACAAATTTAAAGAGCCATGTTGGAAAATTCACAGGACACTGGAGAATGAACCCATGGAATTTTTAATAACCACAGTGAGTCAGGACCTCGGGTTAAAGTCTTATCCAAAAGATGACTCTTACAGTCCCCATCACTGCTCTGGATCATTACTTTTTATTTGGTCCAAAGGGAAGACAGCTCCCTACTGGCTCACCAATAGAACTTCCAGCAACATCTTAGTTTTCCCAGGGGGTCTCCCATCAAAGTACTAACCAAACCCACACCTGCTTAGCTTCAACCATTTGACAGGAGCAGGGTACATGATGATATGGCAACATAGATATGTGTTCATATGTGATAGTGCTCATGTTCTATAATGTGTATTCATATATATACATATAATGCAAGTGTCAATATTGTATGTAATGTTTTAGAATTTAGAATGCTTTAGAAGGTAGTAATATGAAATATCAATCAACAACATAGGAATGATTTACATATGCTTTACCGAATGTGCTATTTTCAAACACAGAATACAAATGCAAATTTCGCATACACTTGCCCATTTTGGGATGTGAAATTGAAGATGTGAGATGAGATGACAAGGTGATGAAACACAGCCAATTTACTTGAATGAATGTAGGAAAATATGATTTCACAATGACTTATTGGACTTATTGAAAAACTGGCATTTTGGCATCTTAGTTAAAATCATGTCAGCTTAGCAAAAGTAATAGCAAGATGGACTCATTCTTGAGAAGAAATGGCCATATTTGTGTTTCATTATTGTTTAGATACCAGTTGTCAGTCTGGTCTTGGGGAGGAGGGGGGCTTTTTCCAGAGGGAAAGTTTGAGGGTATTGGCTTTTATTTTGGCTGTGCAACCTCATAGTTTTGGCTTCTTTGGGAAATTAGGGCCTGGATTCATTCAACATTCATTAACTTTGACAAACAAATAAAATCAACTGTTCCTTTTGTTCCTCACAAACACAATTTGGCAAATTAATTTGGTCTGTATTTGTGAAGAAATAACTACAATAATTTAGCATTTGCAAAGTCCAATTCAAAGTCAAGTTTTTATTTAATCCAGGCCATAGTTACTTTTACTTTTACTTACCTCACATGTTTAGTACACCAGGCTTTGATAGACATGGCCAGATAATTATTCTGCCCGTCTTCAATTCAGGAACTATCGGAACACAAATTAAATAAAGTGCATGTGAAGAAAATGACAAGGCAACCTGTTGCATCCATGACAAATCACGCTCTAGGGGTGAGGTGTTATGAAGCAGGCATATCAAAGAACCTGTCAGTTTAAGAGCATTTTGAAATAGTTTTTTGCATTTTATCTTTGTCTTATCTTCCCCTCCACACTCAATCTTGTAATATTGTAATAGTGTGCCTGCCACTAATCTCATTGGAATTTATGCAGAGCTGAATGCCGATTTTGAAAATTATGCCATTATTAATGAAATGCAAATTTATCAAATGTAAATGTATCTCATGCAGATATTATGAAAGATCCAATGGAGAGCTTAATATATTTTAAAAGTAATGCTTTTCAGGTTCCTGATATTGCTTTGACCTGTTCTGGCAAAAAAGTGAACATGATTTAATATTTAATACAGTGACATTGAAAAGGAAAATCTAAATGAAGACAATATCCATTCCTCAAAGTATACATGCTCCATTTCTCACATTAATTATAAAGCTATTTTATCTCACCTTTTTTTAAATTGTATACACATGCCCTCGTGAAATGATTTCCAAGCATTCTTTACCACTCTTTGTCAACTGAATTATAATCTCAGACAAGCACACAGAAAAGGTACACAGAAAATAACCAATGGGAGGGTAATTACAGCTGGTGACCCTTACATGGCCCCTGTGGGAAAGGAAAATGATTTTCTTTTTTTTTCAGAATCAATGCAGTGGTTTAATGAGGTAAAGGCAGTGTCCGTGGAGATTGCGGATGCTTGGTTACCATGCTGGTCGTCCACACCCCATCATATACAGCTCAGCCTCATCCTATAGAGCTCAGCCAGCCCCATCCCACAAAGCTCACCTACAGAGCTCACCCCTATCCAACTTGGCTCCTCCCTATCCAATAGAGCTCACTTATAGTGCCCACCCGTGTCCTGTCTATCTTATAGAACTTACCTACCCCCATCCTACAGAGCTCACCTATAGAGCTCACCAAATCCTATCGAGCTCATCCCCATTCTATACAGCTCACCTTGAGAGCTCACCCCAGCCTATATGCAATGGTTCCCAAACTGTGGGTCGAGACCCAATGGGTCATGGGAAGGGTTTAGGTGGGTCGAATTAAACACTGCACTTGTTTCATGCACTGCACAAGTTACAGTTAACATGCAGTTACATAAATCAATAATAATATAAATAAATAAAGATTTAGAACAATTTAAATAAATTTGGTTGGAGGAAATAGATGAGGAAATAGGAATGTAATTCAACACACCTGTGAAAGGTTGCAGGTGCCCACATGGTATAAATTAAGCAATTATCCATTTTAAAGTGAGAAAACAGTACGTTCTGCTACCCTGTTTCTCTAACAATGGTGAAGAGAAAACAGCTGTCTGAGGATGTTATAAAAACTATTATCACAAAACATAA
Source organism: Aldrovandia affinis (assembly GCA_029706075.1). NCBI lineage: Eukaryota > Metazoa > Chordata > Actinopteri > Notacanthiformes > Halosauridae > Aldrovandia > Aldrovandia affinis. The sequence goes on along the minus strand of JAINUG010000138.1, from coordinate 2,652,201 downwards.
GCATTCACAAGGCTAAAAGGCCATCTCTAGAGACCGTGGCATTCCTGTTTCCACAGTTCGCAATATTATGAAGAAGTTTGGTGCTCATTGAATTGTTAAGAATCTCCCAAGACATGGTGGTAAGAGGGAAATTGATTTCAGATGTCGTCAAAGTTGGTGCGAGCCATTGAAAAAACACAAGGCATCCTAAGATCTCAAGGCTGACCTGGAGAGGTCTGGGGTAATGGTTTCAGCCTATACCATACGCTGGATGCTGAACCAAGAAGGGCTTTAGGGCTGAATGAGAATGAGAAACACAAGAAGGCCCGATTAATCTTTGCCATGACCCAAAAATTGTGAGTTTTTTTAAAATGTGCAAGGGTGCCAATTTTTTTGTCCACGACTGTATTTTGCCATATGTTGAAAACATTTGAATTCTATATTTAAATATTACATTAGGCTAAATTTTAGGGGTGCGTCACAGAAAATGTATTTGCTGGAGTAGTGGGCTCTTAAAGTTTTATAACCACTGCTATAGAGCATGTGCCCGTCCAACAGAAGCTATTAAACGAGGTTTTCTTTTTTTCTTCTTTTTTTCATTTTCACATGACCCAGATGTTTTGCATTATCACCAATCCTCGGGTATAGTGAGAACAATCTGCATTGTTGTTTTTTTGTTTTCTTTATTGTAATCAGCAAGTGCACTTGTTTTTGTGTCAATATGCCATGTGGGGCTGGCGGATAGCATAGCGGTCTAACGCACCACACTTTGGCTGGTCCGGTGTGGTGTGCGCTGCCTGTCAGGAACGCGGTTCGAAACCCGCGTCTCTACCAGACCGGCGCTGGTCGTCAGCCCGATCGGAGGCGGCGTTTGGCTGTCCACCCCGGGAAGGAGGAGGGTGAGCCGGCATGAGTCTGTCGAGGAGCAGGAAAAAGGCGTCCGTGGTAGAATTCCGTCTCGGAAGAGGCGGATAAATTTGGCCCGGAGATAATGTCTCGCCCCAGAAGACGGGCGGCGGACTCGTGGAGGAGGGGGAATTTAGATAAATAGAGGGTATAATTGGCAACCAAATTGGGGAGAAAAACAGGGAAAAATTCGAAAAAAATAAATATATATATATATGCCATGTGTGCTATTACTAATTTCTTCACCTGTATTTAGACAAACATAAATGGCAGATAATAGGAAAAAAGCTGCCAGCTCATGCACAGGTACCCTGGGGTAATGAGTAAGCATGTGGCTCACACGTTTTGTTAATTTGCACAAACATTTTCAACATCAGCAAAAATATGTTTTTATCCGTTTGATCAGTCATTATACAGAAATTAAAGCACATTAGCTGTGATGGCAGTGCAATCACATGTTCCCTACTTTGACTGAAACACTCCTCTTATCTTAAACAAAAATTAAAACAAATAAATGAAAACAAAAACAATAAAAATGAAAGAAAACAAAAAGTAGATTTGTGTGTGTGTGTGTGTGTGTGTGTGGGGAGTGGGGACCATGCAGTGATACTGGAGCCCCCCTCCGGTGCCCTGCACTGTTGATCTGGATTAGTCTCCCCTTTTAATCCCAGTGCTCTTAAATGCTGGTAGCTATGCACACACTCACCAGACAAGGTCGTCACCATGGCGCCACTTTTGCAGAAAGCCCCTAGCATTCCTCTGCAGACGGATGTTCAAAACAAATCATTCACCCAAAGCCTTAGTTTCATTTGATTCCCTCTGACATTTTTTGACAGGCACAAACAGTACAGTTTACACACACACACACACACACACACACACACACACACACACACACACACACACACACACACACACACACACACACACACATATATATATATATATATTCATTTTATAAAAAAACTCAACAACAACACACATGGATTAATACCCCTGCCTCTTCGTGGGTCATGCCATAGCGGTGACCTGCTGTCCAGGCTGTTTGCACAATTAAAATGTCACCATTGAGGCATCCCTCTCCCCCACGCTTTGGGACAGAGCATGACTAAGCGCATGAAGGGACTTAAGAGCTTTCGCCTCACTCCCTTTCTCTGAGGTAATCTCAGCGCCATTCACTCACAAGGCTTTGCAACCCACGGTCCCCGACCACAAAGGTGCAGGGGCTGGGGAGTGACGTGATTATGGTTGTGCCAAATGGATTCGCGTCAGCCTTGGCCCTCTTGCTTCCCAGCTCTGCGAATGGGGCGGGGGGACTCTAGAGAAATGGGGAAAGTGCATGTGATGCCTTTGTCCCATTTTGCTTTGGTCCATGGAAGGGTGTCCCAAGGCAGACACTTTCTTGGGTTTGTACAATATGTTCAGTGTTTGCCTACTTCATTTGCCTTATTATATTTTTCTTTTTTTTATAAAACATTTCAAGATTAATACATGAATCACCTGAATCACCTCTTATTAGTGAAGAGAAAGATGTGTAGTCTATAGCCTCTTTCCCACACGCACCATAACCCATAAATGTTCTGGTAATTTTCCGTGTTGGCATCACGTGGGAACAAGAGCCGGAGTCGCTTTTCCGTGTATGTCACTCTGGCAATTTTCCGGGTCAGGACCTAGTAAGATTTACAGAAATCTTTCACCACGGCTCTAGTGGGAACAAAGCCGTGACAGATAGCCATGACATTGCCAGATAACGGTGCGTTCATAATATGATATAATATATATAACAATATAATATAATACGTTATGTTAATGCACTAGATAGCTAGTTAGTTAAATGATCAAACAAAACATTTAAACTATTATTTTAAACATTTAAATCGTGAGTTAGCGAACTAGCATTTCACATCCAGCTAGCTACTGACATTAGTTTATGGAGGGTATTTTCCTAGTGTTTCACATCCATCTATCTGATAGCAATTAACTGCGATATGAAAATCAGATTACATTATGAAAATGGTTAGCTATGTGGCACAGGAGCATTGTATTAACTAATCACATTGCCAAATAATGAAAATTTGCTAGCTAGCCGATTGATAGCCGGGTAGTATTTAACATTGCCAGTATTTTTGTGTAGTTTTGAGCATAGTTAAGAAATGTGTAACCTTTCTCAGTTGATTCTTGAAAGGTAGTATAATGTGTTAAATATATGGCCAGTGGGGTTCAGTGTCCTCAGAATCAAAATCCATTGTAACTCCTAATGATAGTTAGCAGCATCTTTGTTATAGCTACTGAACATATCTGGAAATTGGATCGACTGAGACATGGAAACTTTTGTCTATCTGTGAACACCATGCAATTAACCGACAGCTCTGTGGCACCGTCACAGATGCCGTGGTCTACGACAAAATAACAGACATCCTACGCGAACGAGGTATAATGAGACAGAAGGTCCAGATCATTAGCAAACTGAAAAGTGCATAAAAAAAGATCTTCAACTACATACATCCTACATTAACTAATCTATTCGGAACGATCATTTCATGTGGGAACAGACTCTACACAGAATTCTTCTCTATAGGAGACCTACCTAGTATAAAAAGGGGCTTATGATTAACTGGTCTGCCTGCCAAAATGCCTCTTCACACAGGCTTATTAACATATTTATAACATCATTCAGAGTACTCCTGTGTGCCAGGCAGTTCTGAAAGAAAATCTGTGATAAATGTTACAGAGGTAATAATTATATCTTCCAGTATTAGTGTGGATTTCCGAAAATTTAAATCATTGCATTTTTCCCCCAATATAATCATATTTTCCCCCAATAATTAATTTAATTAATAAAGCATCCTTCAAATAACATTGTGGTATAAATACATTATGATGGCGATGCAGTAGTGAGCAGAGTAGAACTTCAGAGATACAAACCTCAGAGTTACAGACTGACTGGTCAACCGAATGCAGCATGAACCCAGAAGTAGCGTACACAATTACAACTTATCAAGATCAAGCTCTGTCTTATTATCTTTCACAATTATTTTATCTTGTAAGTCGCTCTGGATAAGAGTGTCTACTAAATGTCAAAATGTAAATGTAAATGTAAATTATCACTGGTGCAAAAAGGTGAGTAGTAAATCGTAATAAATCATAATTTCCATTGATAAATTAGGGGCATGTCTTAGCACTGTTGATAAAGAATGTAAGAAAATCAAGTTCGATATAAAGATGGATCAGTACCAAATCAAACGGTTCACATCAGTGTGCCCATTCTATTCTTAGCATCGATGACGAACACATGGTTGTATTGAAAATATCTATAACTGAATGTTGTGAATGATATATCTTATGAGTTATAAATACATAAATAAATAAGCTAGCTAACACTCAATACAGAAACAAATATTTTGTGTACATATAAATCATGAACCACAGTGATATTAAATATAATTACTTGGCTCAATGTTATGGTATAATAATGGTGAGCCTAACAATACTCTAATTGAACATTGCATATGCCTCACTCCAAAGATAACAAATTGAAGAGCTGCTCAAATACCATTACCAGCCAAAGTAATTTTAGCCAGCTTGTTAGATATTGTAGGCTATTGCTAAAACCTTCTAGTCATCAGGATGTTATTCAGAGTCAAACCAGAGTGGGTGAGCTAGATTTGCCTTTTCAAGATGTATAGTGCCATGATTGGTTCAGAGTAAATCAGCAACCCATCACATGGTTGTAGAAATCAACACAGAGAAACAAATGTAGACTTATTACAGTCCTTTTTAATTTATGTCAATTAATCTTTCTGACAGAAAAAACATAAATAAGTAGACTATTATTATTTGTGAATCAAACAGACAGGGCCAACAGAATATCAGATCAACTGCCGACACACCATTTACCATTATTTTTTAGCCTACGCTTCAAACGGTTCATTAAATTGTGTATTTTGAGTTCACTTTCAAAGTTCCGAAAGACTTCCATTACAAAAGTGTTCTTACCTCTGAGGTTCTACTGTATTTAGGAACATCACATGTTTATAACAGCAACATCTATAATAACTTCCATCCATCCATTGTCTCCAAAATGAATGGAGTCATTTTTTCACTCACACACTCTATACCTACGGGCAATTTAGACTGTGTCTTTGGACTGTGGGAGGAAACCGAGTAAAACCCACGGCCTGCAACTCCGCAAGAAAGGCAATTCTTGCTGCCAGTCTATCCACTGCACCACCGTGCCTGAATAGTCATTTTTAACTCTAGGTAGCTGTGCTTTTATAAATGGCCTAACGAAGGCAATGGCCAGTCTGCCTGCCTGTATCTGAGGCTGCTGTTGTGAATGAATGTTCATGATAGATTAAATCATGAGAACAATTGCCATTGGACCAGAGTCACAATACATAATGTTTAGTGTATTAAACATAAGGCATTGGAACAAATAACAGATTATATCCATAAACTTGGCTCTGACTGCATTGCCTATACTTGTCCATTCAACATGTTGATGTTACAACGCAACACTTTCCTATTGCAATTGCACTTAGTGTTGCTACAGTGAGGAGAATTTTTGCAATTACATTGCTGAAACCCATGGCCATTACCATCTGATAACTGATAAGACATTGCATGTGCTATCCTATCATTAGAATAGCCATGTCTTTTTTAAATGATCAATGCTACTATATTAATCATGCCTATTCCTTAGCCTATGTTATTGGAACAAATTTTCCATTTGGGGAGAGATGTCAAGATATTATTATTTTCAAAGATATTAGGCTATTTCACCTGTCAAATAGACACTAGGTATTGTTACAATTAAGTGTACTGGTCTTGAAATAAGTTTCAATTTGTTTTCCATATTACTTTCTGTTCGGCCTGGTTTACAAGAGGGTATGCGCAACTTTACCATAGGGCAAAGTGCTTCAAGGAAGGTGCATAGGGCAGAGAGCTGGTGGAACCCTACTTGTGTTACAGCCTTCCATGCTGCTCTGCCTTCAAAGCTTTCTAGACACATTTACTTGGAATTTTATAGATTCCCCATGGGGAATATAGATTCTCTCTTCAGATTTCCCTGCATGATGGGGATTGTAGTTTCCTTGGGACCCTAAGAAGAACTGCTGTCAGGGCCTTTGATTCAATGTATTATATGTGTGCATGCATGTGTATTGCTTGGATTGCGAGATAAATAAAATACAAAAATAATAGTTATGTTTGGCTTGATAAATAATCTTTTATTTTTTTATGCTGATGGGTACATTATCCATGTCCTGTACTTTACCAGGGGAGAGGGCTGTTATACACTAACACTTGGCTTGGACTCAGTCAACATTTGTCCTCAATTTAGAACTTCAATTTAGAACTTCAATTTGAATCCAGACCTTACCTGTAATGACTCTATGCATTCATGGACCGTTTCCTCCTCCGGGGTGTCAATTTTATGACAATGCAATGCTAAATCTGCCAATCTGAATCCAATGTTCTAACAATATCTTCTACAAGAGTGTTCTCTTTATTTTGCAAAGTGAACCCGCTGGCCCGTCTTGGAGATGAGGGTCAGAGAGGTCTGCTAATATGCCAGCTATAAAATGTTAGCACATTGCAGCCAACACATTTAGCTCGCTAAATTACTTGTCCAAGAATATCTCATGGACGAAATGAGAACCATTACAGTTTTTTTCTATTGCTTACACCATATGAATGAAGCAGTGGTTTGCAATGTCAACACCTAAACCTAAATCAACAGAACACTGTTTTTTGCAAAACAGTTAGTCATTTCTGGCTGCTTTCACACAAAATGCAACTGACTAACACATTTTTGCAAAACAGCAAACACACATCTCATCACATGACACAAAAATCAATTAAGTAAGTCCTGCCAGACAAAACTGACATGATTTGGTCACAGCTGACAACAATAATGACACACAAGTAAATCTGTACTGCACATGTGCAAATCCTAAGTACTCAATTGTTCAATCAACAATCAGTCTATACTCAACTATAAAAGGGAACACCAGTGAATTGGTGTTGTTGAGAACATGAAGGACAACAGAGGACAAAGACAAAGGAGAGGAAGAAGTGAACCACAACCAGGAGCCCAAAGAGGCCCGTGTGCATGATGGTATAGCAGGAAGGGATAGGCACAGAACGGAAGTGTCCAATGAAATTAAGGCCACAATTGTAGACCATGTCATAAATCATGGTTTTACAATGAGAGAAGCTGGGCAGATTGACTGTGGCATCAATAATTCGGATATTTAGAAATGAGAATAAGTGACCATATTCTGTAATCAGGGGCATGCGCAGGAATTGGAAATCAACCTCTCATTGGGGGGTGCAATCGGGAATTTCTCCCTGGGCCCCCCTCCTTTCTTCCTGGGCCCTTTTTCAGTTTTTTTGCCAATCATGGGGGAGCGAACACCCCCCCTGGCCACAATGAGCGCACGCTCCTGTCTGTAATTCACTGTATTACAGTCCTGCACAACATGTTTCTTACTATAACAGTTTTGCTTCTTTTACAACTTTTAGTTGACTGTGAAGCAGCTGTATATGGTGCCCTTTGAGAGGAACAGTGACTGGCTGAAGGAGATTAGGTGCCGGTGTGATCAGGTAAGGGTTCATCACAACAATCTTTCCTTACAATATTGCAATGTAGGGACCACTGCTGGAATATCTAACAATATATTTTTCTTTTTCTCAGAGAATAATGGAGCTTGAAGCCAACGCTGCCCCTCATATGTTCATCTATGTTGATGAAACTGGCTTCAATTTGTCCAAAGTCTGTAGACGTGGTTGGAACATCATTGGTCAGCGGGCCACAATCAATGTCCCAGGACAACGTGGGGGAAACATAACCATGTGTGCTGCTATCTCAAGAGATGGTGTAATGCCCCACACCCCCTACAATTCTGCGTGCCTAATCACCGAACTCGAAGCACTGTATGACAGACTTCTTGTTAGAATGACACTGATCGGATCCAAAGGCAGACACAGACACTGAGGATTAGGTAAAGCTATTTATTACAAATAAAGACTGGGGTAGGGAAGCGATGGTGAGGGCAGACGAGGGAGGCAGGCAGGACAGGTAAGCAGGCAGGCATGCAGGTGGGTAAGCAGGCAGGCAGTTCAGGTAGGCAGAGAGAGAGGGCAGATCGAGCTTGACATTCCTGGTGCCGAGACGGTAAGTGAGAGTGAAATTGAAGCGCCCAAAGAATAAAGCCCAGCGGGCTTGGCAAGAGGTGAGGCATTTTGCAGTCTGGATGTATGAAAGATTCTTGTGATCAGTCCATACCACAAAGGGAAGTTTGTAACCCTCTAAGCAGTGCCTCCATTCTTCCAGCACGAGTTTAACCACTAGGAGCTCACGATTACCGATGTCGTAGTTATTTTCAGCTGGGGACAAATGGTGAGAAAAGAATGCACATGGGTGAAGTTTTTGGTCTGAGGTAGAGCGTTGGGAGAGCACCACCCTGACTCCTGTATCCAAGGCATCGACCTCCACCACAAACTGACGAGAAGGGTCTGGCTGGACGAGGATGGGTGTGGTGGTGAAGCGCCTCTTTAACTCATTGAGCGCGGTATCAGCTTCAGGAGTCCAGGAAAAGGGGATGAGGGGGGAGGTAAGCCGTGTGAGAGGCGCAGCAACTCGGCTGAAGTCCCGGATAAAGCGACGGTAAAACTTAGCGAAGCCAAGGAACCACTGAAGTTGCTTAGGGGAGGAGGGTGTGGGCCACTCTGCCACTGCCTGGATCTTTTCAGGATTGGTCTTCACCTGCCCACTTTCAATGATGTAGCCCAAAAAACTGACAGAGCTGACGTGGAATTCACACTTTTCTGCTTTAACAAAAAGTTTATTCTCAAGAAGTCTCTGAAGGACCTGTTTGACATACTGGATGTGTTCATCTAGGTTTCGGGACAAGATCAGGATGTCATTTACATTTTACATTTTAGGCATTTATCAGACGCTCTTATCCAGAGCGACTTACACAGTTTCACATTTCTTTACATACAATCCATTTATACAGCTGGATATTTTTACTGAAGCAATTCAAGTTAAGTACCTTGCTCAAGGATACAACAGCAGTGCCCCCACCTGGGATCGAACCTGCAACCTTTGCGTTACAAGCCCAGTTCCCTAACCATTATGTTAACACTGCCGCCCTAGGCGGCATTAGCATCAAGGTAGATGAAGACGGAGCGGTCGCAGAGGATGTTGTTAACCAGTGCTTGGAAGATGGCAGGAGTGGTCGTCAGCCCAAATGCAATGATGAGGTATTAGAAGTGACCCAGCAGCGTGTTAAAGGTGGTCTTCCACTCATCGCCCTCACGGATCTGGACCAGGTGATAGGCATTCCTCAGATCCAGTTTGGTGAAGACGGTGACTCCCTGGAGGGGTTCAAAAGCAGAGTTGATTAAGGGAAGAGGATATTAGTTTTTTACCGTGATGTTGTTGAGGCCGCGGTAATCAATGCAAGGGCGTAGGGATCCTTCCTTCTTGGTGACGAAGAAGAATCCATTTTCTGGACGGTACAGGTTGTACAGGCGGCTGGAAGGCAGGGGAGCACTGGGAAGAAGATCTATGGCTCAGTCATAAGGGTGATGTGAAGGCAGAGAGAGAGCGCGTTGTTTGCTGAAGACCTCTCTGAGGTCATGATAGACAGAAGGGATGGAGGTGAGGTCGGGAGGTTCGGAGGCTGGTGAGGGAGCAGTGGCCACCACTGGAGAGAGAGCAGAATGCAGACATGAGAAATGACAGTAAGTACTCCAACTCACCACTCTGCCGGAGGCCCAGTCAAGATGGGGATTGTGCTGTCTCAACCACGGCTGGACAAGGACCACAGAAGCATGGGGGGAAGAAATTACGTGGAACTGGAGGGTCTCACAATGGTTGCCAGAAAGGATGAGACAGAGAGTTTTAGTGCGGTGGGTGACTCGGGCGAGGAACTTCCCATTCAGGGCATTGGCGTTGAGGGGAGTGGCTAAGGGCTCCACTGCTATGCCAGCCTGGGAGACGAGGTTAACGTCCATGAAATTTTTGTCGGCCTCAGAGTCCACAAAACAAGCAGGGGAAGGGACTGCAGGTTCCAGCATACAGTGGCTTTGAACTGCATGCGTGGTCGAGGTGTCACAGGGGAAGAGGTTTGGTTCGCCAGAACCCCCAAAATAACTGGGGAGCCCCCCTGTTTTGGAGAGCAAGATGCTCATTAGAGCATTTTGCAGGTGAAATGTGTCATTTTGCAAAACATGATACTGTTCTGAGGCTGGTGTTAACTGTTTTTCAAAAGTGACTTCTGTTTCAGAAATAGCTTGTAAGCAATAGGAAAAAACTGTAAAGTGCAATCGGAAACTTCATTAAACTAAAAAAACTAAGAAGCGAGATAATGGTTTGCAAAAGTCCAAAAAGATGGGAAATTCACATTACAACATTGATTAGTTTCATATACAGTGCATTATGTATTTATGAAGAGTAATTTGGCAGTGATTACCTCTTTTAGTATATTTTACAGAGCATTCAATACTGGAAGTAACAAGACACATATTTGGTACGTATTATGTACATATAGCAATCAAATACTTGCCTGTTTTCTAGAAATGAATCAACTCTTTAAGTCCTGCACTCCTCTGAAGATAATCTACTTGGTTGTTGAGAAAGTTTGATTGAATCCTCAGCAGCCTGCCCAGTGGTGAGTAAATTGTTTGAAGTACACCAACATAGTTACACTACCATATGGTCTTTTTCACCAGCAACCTCCTCCTTGGAAATCTAGCCTCACATACCTGCTGCAGGATAAGAATGGCATGATTGGCCTGTCATTTCTACATCCTGTCCAATCATGGACAGGTGCTTGCAGTAGTGTATAGTAACTAAGTAGAAATACTTCGCTACTGTACTTAAGTAATTTTTTGTGGGTATCTGTACTTTACTTTACTATTTCTATTTCTGACGACTTTCACTTTTACTTCTCTACATTTTCAAAAAAACTGCTACTTTTACTCCGATACATTTCCCATAAGCATCTTCGTTACTTGTTACTACAACAAAATAAAATCAGAAGACATTTGGTAACCAATGATTTTGAAACACAACTGCAAGAAGTTAGATCATTGGTTAATCACGTTAATGCGCAAGTGCAAACAGGTGCTGTCAAAGCCGTGGTTAAAATTCTAATTTCATTCAGGTCCAGACATGTCGACAGACGTGAATCATTGGGGAAGAAGATTGATTGGATTGGAGATTGATTTGGAAACAGCACCTGTTACTCCAGCGGCAACAAACGACTGTGTAGAAGATGAATACCCTTGGCCATATTTACAACAAATGTTTTCTTATCTTGGAGTAAAAGATTTGTCCTACCGAATTAAGTGCCGCTTATGCCTACCGAAAACGACGGAGATATTGGCATTCAAGAACTCGCCGTCCAACCTCAAGAAACACATTGAGGTAAATTAAGATGAATTCCGTGAGCCGCAACATTAATGTTTAGTTACTTATCATCATTAGCATAGCCTGTTCAGAGCAGTTCCCACAGGATTGTGTAGCTAACGTTAGCTATCTGTAGTGGGTAGGGCTGACCCCATTTAGTCAACTGGTCAATTGTTTGGTCGATGGGCTGTTAGTCGACCGAGATTTGCCTACAGTTAAGATTAGTGATATAGGCATACTTTAATTACTCATTTCGATATAACCTAAGAACATAATGTCAAATAAAAAATCTGGACTATGGAAGCATTTCATTTTAATCGCAGACAATCCAAAAAAGTCGAATGTAAACTTTGCAAGTGCGTTTTCCAAGGCAGGGTTTATCGTTAATAAAACAAGGAGCAGCCTTTTGCCAAAAATGTGGACAAGCTAGCGTTCCTGTGCCATAATATGAAACGACTGGGGAAGTAGGCCATTGGATGGTCTCTGACTCGAATAAGTTATTTTCGATAGGCTGTAGACACTTTATGTTCAGCTTTAGGCTACAATTTAAGACATTAGGCTATGTGTGATAATTCGTTTGTTAGCCTATTTTTTTATCCCAATGAGATGTGTCATAGAGAAAAAAAGTTTCGACCAATCGGAAAAAAACGGACGACTGTTGGTCGACTAAGATTTGTTTTAGTCGGGGACAGCCCTAGTGGCGGGGGAGAGAGGGGGGGATAACAAGGTAACATGGCGTATGTCTGGCTGATGTTCGCTAGCTATCATGAATCGAATGAGACCATTAGTGTAGACAGATTGCTAGCGAGTTAGGCAGCTGATGAAGTGTTGACAGTTGCGAGAGAGATTTAGTTGATTTTAGTCATCTTAGCTACTGTAGCTAACGTTAGCTATAACTTAGCTATCATTGCATTGCAGCACTAGTAGAGTTGAGGAGGAATGACAGGAGGTGCGAGTGCGCATTGAACCACGACGGAGAATGAATGAATTAACGTTAAAGTTTAATTGGCCATATGCAACAAGTAGTACATTGGAATTCTTGGTCCTGCTTTTCTCTACAGTGGCTGGAGTTGGAGATTTGTGCGCGTGTGTGTAGCAAGTGGGGCTAACGAGGCTGTCAGTTAGTAGGCTAACAGTGAGAGGGGACAGGTTGAAGGAGCACTGCAAAGCATGTGACGTTAGCGTTTGGGTAAATTAGTGTAATAATTAGTATAGGAAATGTTACATATGGTCATTGACTAGTGTTGTTGAGTAGCTTTTAAATCCTGTAGCTAAAGTTGTGATGCTTAGAAAATATCTCTCTCACTGCAGTCTGTTTCAGAGAAAGCATGTACACCAACTTAAAAAATATGGAGAGCTGACATCAACAAAGAGAAAGAGGGCTGAGACTCCCTCGACTCCCTCCTCCACCAGCAGGCAGACCACCATAGTGAACAGCACCGTGTTTCAGAGGTATAACAGCACCCGCACTGTGTCTCAGAGGTACAGTATATCTTTGAATATATTGGGTATCTTCAGTACCTTTCTCCATCACTGCTGCTGTAGCAAAACCAACCCCACCCCCTTTACCCCCCTCCTCTTATCTTATCTTAGATCCATTGACAAAGATGTCATGAAGTATGTGGCCCAAGGGCTCCAGCCGTTCTCTCTGGTTGAACAAGAACCATTTAAAGTTTTTTTGAAGGATCTGCTGCCTAATGCAAAAATTATGACACGGGTGACCCTGCGCTCCATGATCGATGATGCCTCCAAAGAAATGAAGAAAGCGGTGACTGAGGCCATGAGGGGAATTGACCATATAGCCACCACCACCGACTGCTGGTCTGTCAGAAGGTGGAGCTTCATTGGTGTTACTGCCCATTGGTTTGACCCTGACAGTCTCCAAAGATGCTCAGCAGCCCTAGCCTGTAAACAGCTGAGAGGTTCACACACGTTTGATGTGTTGGCAAGCGCCCTGAATGACATCCATTCTGAGTTCGAAATTCAGGGGAAGATTGTAAGAACAACAACAGACAACGGCTGCAACTTTATAAAAGCTTTCCAGGTTTTTGGTGAAGATGAGAACAATAATGCAGTCGGAAATGCATCTCAACCAAGAGAGGATGGAGAGGATCAAGATGAGGCTGAAGAAGTGGAGTTTGTTGATGTGTCAGCTCTTCTGAATGAAGATGATGGTTTGGAGTTCGAGCTCCCAAAGCACCAGCGCTGCGCTTGTCACCTACTCAACCTAATAGCTACGGTTGATGCCACGAAAGCAACATCCAGTGAGGCATAAAAGAAAGTGTACCATTCAACATTTGGCAAGTGTAATGCACTTTGGAACAAATGTGGAAGATCCACACTTTCAGCCGAAACTGTTGAAGATGTGTGCTCCCTCCAGCTGCTGCGCCCGAATGCTACCAGGTGGAACTCCTTGTTCCTGGCAGTGGAAAGACTGCTGAGGATCATTAAAGACAAGGGAGAGGGGGCCATCAGAGTCATCTGCACAGACTTGAAGGTTCCAATGTAAGTAGGAATTATGGCTTTATTATTTCATAATTGATGAACTGTTGGTGTTTCCCCACCCTTTCTTGGGCACTAATAACTGTTTCATAGTTGTATCCCAACTTCCACTTATCATTGGTCCATTTAGTTAAAGCTGCATGAGATAACTTTGGCAAATTTTTAACTTTGGTGCCACCTCTGGTTGTGATTAAAAAAACTGCACTGCATTGAAGTGATAGTGTACTAGCCAGTACACCAACATTCTAAAACAATAAATTCAAAGGGTTTCATGCGGTCTCATGTCACAAAAAAGATTTTTTGGGTCTTGCTAAGGCCAATTCATAATAGCAAAAGCATAATAGCAAAAAAATATATATATTTAACTATAAAAAAGTTATCTAATGCAGCTTTAATTACTCATCCAGCAATTTTTGAATTTGATGAAATGGTTATATAGTGTTATAAAACGATGTTGTTGTTTTTGTTTCCATCTTCATCACAGGTTCAATCCAGTTTAACTCGCATTCCTCACAGAGTATGCTGCTGCCATGAGCCCAGTCGCCCAGGCAACCAACATCTTGCAAGCAGAAGCAAATGTCCAGATGGGGTGGCTACTTCCAACAATCAACCTGCTGACCGCCAAACTTGACAGTATTTCAGACTGAAATACTGCAGGCCTCTGATGGATGCCCTACAGGTATATTGTATTGTATCTCATTCCTTGCACAATGTTTGTTTATTGTTTACTGTTGTCACGGTTGTTCCCCTGAACCACCACCAGATGGCAGTGTTGTGCCTTCCTTTGGAAGGTTCACACCTGAACTTAATCATTTATCACCTCCCTATAAATACCCGCACCTGGCTTCGTTCAAATGCGAAATCGTAAGCCATTTTTACGATTTAGCCGGTACGGTTGAACGTGTCTTTTTAAGACGTGTTTTTCGTTAGATACTTATTTAGATAAAGAATTTATCTCCTTCCAAGTATCCCTTTAGCAAATGTAGGACTTATTTTATGAAACCTTATTTAGGAACCTATCTACCTGTAGGCATTCAGTTTGGTTTCTTTCAAGCAGTCAAACAAGACTGTGTTTTGGGTTTTCATTTTCGTTATTTATTTGGCTCTTCTAGCCGTTTATTATTTTGTTCGGACAACTCGGTTGTCTTTGGCTTATTTTGTTCGTTTGTGTCTTTGTGGCACTTGGTCATCCGTTGGGTGATTATTTCTGTTTCCCCCTTTTTGTTATTGTTTCCTATTTCTCTGATCTTCAGAGTTAGTGGTTAGACTGTAGGGCAGTACAGCCTAACTTATAGATTCCCCGGGGTTCTGCGAGTGGCACCAATCACTAACCACCCTCACAGTACGATTTCGCCATGAACACGGCGTCAGCGGATCCCCGCGGTATCGATCCACTAGCAGGTTTGCAAAATAGCGAAATGGAGAGACAGAGAACGACCATAGAAATTTTATTAGAACAACAACGAGTCATGCAAGACAACCAGGCTAGTATGGTCTCGTCTGTTCAAAGACTGGAGGGCTTGATCCAGACAATAGTCGACGGTCGTCCCCAAACTGCGGTGGGATTCGCCGGTCCTAATCCGGTCGTCACTCCCTCGCTGGGGCACACCTGTGGGAGAGGGATTACGAGAGGCAAAGATTCAGCTTCCTCCTCGTTTTAGCGGCGAGTCCGGTAAATGTCGGGGTTTTTTAGCTCAGTGCCAAATCGTATTCCAGACTCAGCCATCTAGATATAGCTCAGAGGAGTCGCGAGTGGCACTCGTGCTATCATTATTATCGGGGGCAGCCCTCGAGTGGGCAGTACCTCTTATTCGCTCTCAAGCACCGGTATTGACAGACTCGCTGGGTTTAATGAAGAGAATGGAGTTGGTTTTTGACCACGAGCTTCACGACAGCGAATCTGCGACTAAATTGACGCGCATGCGCCAGGGTAACCAAAGCGTGGCGGAATTCTCTATTCCTTCCGTACTCTCGCGGGAGTTACAGGGTGGCCTGAGAATCCTCTCATAACGTTGTTTACTAACGCTATCTGATCCGGTGAGAGACGCGCTAGCTACCATTGGCATTCCCGATTCACTAGATGAACTAATTACCACTGCTATACGGATCGATAACCGTATTAGGGAACGCCAGCGAGAGAGAGGGGACAGAGAGCACCTGGTACCTACGAAAGGGTTCTTACCTCTGTTTCCTAAGCGCTTGGGCAAAGCAGACGAACCCATGGAAGTAGACAGTGCTAGTTTTCGGGTTCCGGCCAGAGGGGATGCAGACTTTTGTCGGTACTGTCGACTGACGGGTCACGTTATTAAAAATTGTTCCAAACTCAAGGGAAAACGAATAGTCTCATTATCGGGCCGGAAGCCGGTAGTGAGACATCAGTCCTCTTTCTTCCGAACCTTCATTCCTGTTGAACTATCCTGGGGAGACAAAACATTAAAATAAACGCATTTCTTGATTCAGGAGCTGTTGATTGTTTTGTGGACTCCGGGTGGGCTAAAATAATTCACTTACCTGTTCGGGTTCTTTCACAATCTTGTGGTGTTACCGCTCTTGATGGCCGTCCGCTGGGTTCCGGTCGCATTAAGGAATCCACGGAGACTGTAAACATGCGGATCGCTTACGCGAGCACACAGAACAAATAAAGTTTTTTTTTGGTCGAGTCGCCTACGTACCCATTAGTTCTCGGACACTCCTGGTTAATAAAACATCAACCACAGGTGAACTGGGGTAGTCATAAAAACCCTATTGTTCAATGGGGGGATCAATGTTCACTTGGGTGTTTACCTTTTATTCCGTCGTCTTCCGGTTTCGGTGGGTCTAAAAGTCACGAGACCGATTCGGAGACCGACGAATCAGTTTACTGTTCGCCTAATCATGCTCCCTCATCCGTACACTCCAATGAGACGGAGAAAGAACTCGAATGGGATCCACAGTGTGATTGGGGAGTTCCACTGGAGGAGTCCACGGGCGAAGAGATTAGTGATCTAGAATCTTTGTCATTTGATTCTTTGGAGGCAGACATGCCGTCTACGGACACAGAACCTAATCCGTCGCGAGTCCCTAAACGATCGGTTAGTCACTCCAGTTCCGACTCCCATAAAAAATTCCGACCTGACATCATTGAGCCCGGGTTCCCTAAAAATCAGGAGGGGATGGAACTCATGAGTGCGGAGTTACTTCCGTTACCCTCCGGCATCCCTAAAACTTATTCTGATCTGAGCGAGGTGTTTAGTAAGCAAAGGGCTACTAAGCTACCCCCGCACCGACCTTATGATTGCGCTATTGAGCTTCACCCAGGCACAGTTCCTCCACGTGGAGCCCTATATTCACTGTCTGTACCTGAGAGTGCGGCTATGAAAAGATACATTTCTGAATCCCTAGCTAACGGTTTTATCAGGCCATCCACGTCTCCTGCTGGGGCGGGGTTCTTTTTGTCGGTAAAAAGGATGGGGATTACGACCTTGTATCGACTACAGAGGTTAAATAATATAACCGTAAAGAATCGATACCCCCTTCCCCTTATGAACTCCGCGTTTGAACGTCTCCAAGGGGCGTCCATTTTTACTAAATTAGATCTTCGCAACGCATATAATTTGGTTCGGATTCGTCAGGGGGACGAGTGGAAAACTGCTTTTAATACCCACAGTGGCCACTATGAGTATCTGGTCATGCCATTTGGTCTCACGTGCGCTCCCGCAGTCTTCCAGGCGCTTGAATGACGTTCTCAGGGAGATGTTGGAGAAATCTGTTTTCGTCTATCTGGACGATATACTGATTTTCTCCACTTCTCTCTCTGAGCACGTTAAACACGTCAGACAGGTACTGAAATGCCTGCTCAACGCCAGACTGTTTGTTAAAGCAGAAAAATGCGTTTTTCACGTTCCATCAGTTTCCTTCCTAGGATTCATTGTTTCCGAGGGAAGGATCCAAATGGATCCCAATAAAGTGACTGCGGTCACGGATTGGCCTGCTCGGTCTCTGTTAAACAGGTGCAGCGGTTTTTGGGGTTTGCTAACTTTTATAGACGGTTTATCCGCAATTTTAGTTCCGTGGTTGCCCCCATCACAGTGCTTACCCGAAAGACGGTCCCCTCTCGGTTCCAATGGACTCCTAAGGCGGAGGCGGCGTTCGCCGAATTGAAGAAGAGATTCGGTTCAGAACCCATTTTAATTTCTCCTAATCCTTCACTGCCCTTCATTGTTGAGGTTGATGCCTCTGAGCTCGGTGCAGGGGCTATATTATCCCAGCGGTCGGCCTTAGACCAGAAAGTTCATCCCTGTGGGTATTTCTCTCGGAGCCTTTCCCCTGCCGAGAGAAATTACGATGTTGGGGACCGGGAGTTATTAGCGGTGAAATTAGCACTGGAGGAATGGCGTCACTGGCTAGAGGGGGCGGAGCATCCCTTTACGGTCTGGACAGACCATAAAAACCTGGAATACATCCAGGGGGCTCAGCGTCGTAATTCACGGCAAGCTCGATGGGCATTGTTTTTTACTAGGTTTAATTTTATTTTGACCTACCGACCGGGTTCAAAAAACATTAAACCAGACGCTCTTTCCCGCTTGTACGATGGGTCAGAGCAGGATCGTCCGCCCACACCCATTATCCCAGGAGCACAAATTCTATCCCGGTCTCATGGGAGATAGAGAAAGTGGTGCACGAGGCTCAGCGCCTTGAGCCGGGTCCTGGCGGGGGTCCGGGGGTGTCTCTTTGTTCCGTCAGGAGCACGCGCCCAAGTTCTTCAGTGGGGGCACTCCTCTCGGCTCACGGGTCACCCGGGCATACATCGTACGCACGATTTCCTGGGCAGACGGTTCTGGTGGCCCGGGATGGAGAAGGATGTGCGGAGTTTGTGGCAGCCTGTACTGTTTGTGCTCGCAACAAGGGCTCACAGCTGGCACCGTCAGGGTTACTTCGGCCTTTACCCGTTCCGCATCGTCCTTGGAGCCATATTGCCTTGGACTTTGTCACCGGCCTACCCAGTTCGAATGGTCTTACGGTCATTCTGGTAGTGGTGGACAGGTTTTCGAAGCGGCCCACTTCATTCCACTTCCTAAACTGCCATCCGCACTCGAGACAGCTCGCCTGATGGTGGACCATGTCTTTCGCCTTCATGGGTTGCCGCAAGACGTGGTGTCTGATCGGGGCCTCAGTTTTCGGCCAGATTCTGGCGGGCCTTTTGTTCCCTTTTTAGGGGCGTCGGTCAGTCTGTCTTCGGGTTTTCACCCTCAGACCAATGGACAGACTGAACGCACGAATCAGACTATGGAGAACACTCTCCGGTGTCTGGCCTCCTCCAATCCCACATCGTGGAGTCGGCATCTTGCCTGGGCGGAGTACGCCCATAACACCCTGCGTAATGCCTCTTCTGGTCTCTCTCCGTTCGAGGCTCAATTTGGGTTTCAACCTCCTCTGTTTCCTGAGCTGGAGGGTGACGCAGGGGTGCCCTCCGCAGCGGCCTTTGTGCGACGTTGTCGGGCCACCTGGCGGAGGGTTCGGGCGGCACTGTTGCGTGCCGTGGATCGCCAGAGGGAGTTTGCTAACCGTCGTCGACGGGCTGCTCCATCGTATCGGGTGGGGCAACGGTGTGGCTTTCTACTGGGATCTGCCGTTACGGGTAGAGTCCCGGAAACTCGCGCCCGCGCTTTATTGGACCTTTCAAAATCATCCATAAAATTAACCCGGTCACCGTTCGTTTACAGCTCCCACAATCCATGCGGATACATCCCGTTTCACGTATCCCGCATAAAACCACTACTTATTAGCGCCTTAGCGCCTCCCGAAGCGCCGCCGCCGCCGCCTCGTATCATTGGAGGGGTCCTGCTTACACGGTACGGAGTATTGTGGCCTCGCGGCGAGTAGGCAGGGGAACTCAGTTCCTTGTGGACTGGGAGGGTTACGGTCCTGAGGAGCGCAGTTAGGTCCCGATCCCGGCACATCTTGGATCCATCTTTGATCCAAGATTTTCACCGGCGTGGTTCTGAAGGGTCGTCAGGAGTCGTCCCTTAAGGGGGGGGTCCTGTCACGGTTGTTCCCCTGAACCACCACCAGATGGCAGTGTTGTGCCTTCCTTTGGAAGGTTCACACCTGAACTTAATCATTTATCACCTCCTATAAATACCGCACTTGGCTTCGTTCAAATGCGAAATCGTAAGCCATTTTTACGATTTAGCCGGTACGGTTGAACGTGTCTTTTTAAAGACGTGTTTTCGTTAGATACTTATTTAGATAAAGAATTTATCTCCTTCCAAGTATCCCTTTAGCAAATGTAGGACTTATTTTATGAAACCTTATTTAGGAACCTATCTACCTGTAGGCATTCAGTTTGGTTTCTTTCAAGCAGTCAAACAAGACTGTGTTTTGGGTTTTCATTTTCGTTATTTATTTGGCTCTTCTAGCCGTTTATTATTTTGTTCGGACAACTCGGTTGTCTTTGGCTTATTTTGTTCGTTTGTGTCTTTGTGGCACTTGGTCATCCGTTGGGTGATTATTTCTGTTTCCCCTTTTTGTTATTGTTTCCCTATTTCTCTGATCTTCAGAGTTAGTGGTTAGACTGTAGGGCAGTACAGCCTAACTTATAGATTCCCCGGGGTTCTGCGAGTGGCACCAATCACTAACCACCCTCACAACTGTCACCAATGTACCAAAACAAATTCCTAGTAGGTGGAAGCCTACATGGCAATAAAATTGTTTGTGATTTCTGATACAGGTGGGAATAACGAATTGGTTTGGCCACATGACAGAAGACCCTGAGTTGATCGCAGCTGCGATTCTTCTTCCAAAGTTCCGAACATCTTGGACAAAGGATGATGCCACAATCAGAATGGATAAGACAACATGGGGATAATGAAAAATAAGTGTATGGGTGTACATGTTGACACTTTGTAATATTGGCAAATTCACAAATCAATTATGGATGCATGAAACTAAATGTATACACCTCAAATTAAAACAAACTATTTAGTACAAAACCTTAGGTTGGGGTCATGACATGTTATAAAGTTGTATTAATCCTATCATTTATATTTTTATCACCCCATCCTCACTATATTTCAGGGGTGGACTACATCAAGTAACACATGGAAGCACCCTCCCTGCAGCTAGGTGATGCCACCAGTTCATCTGATGAAGAAGTTCATCTTCTTCTCTGCCCTGCAGGCGCCTCAAGCACAAGACAGCTCCAAAGAACTGGACGGATACCTGGCCATTTCAGCAGATCATATGGACTCGCTGAAGTCCTTTCCAGCTGTGTGCAAGCTGTCTGTGAAGCTGAACACACTTCTACCTGCCTCAGCAGCCTGTGAAAGGCTATTTAGCATCCCAGGACTTGTCTTCAGCCCAAGAAGAGCGAGACTGCATTCACGCAATTTTGAGAACAAACTTCTGTTGAAGATGAACAGCAAATTTTATAGTTTCAAGTAATGACTGGGTTATTACTTTCAGTGCTGCTTCAGTCATGTTTTGATTTTGTGTCATTTTGTGGATGATTATGTTATGATGTGGTAGGAGCACTCAGGTACTGAGCACTTTATTTTAATTTTGTTTTATGACTGGGATATTCTGTCCCAGGGCTATGGATGTACAACATGCATAACGGGTTCTGCCCTGACTTTACAGGCTACATAAGACCATTGGACCGGATTGGTCAAGAGAAAGCAGGTTGTACACACACCAGGGAAAGAGTGGGAGGGAAGGAGTTCTTGTTATGTAAACCTTGTTATGTAGACCAGAGGCTACACGAATAAAGACTAAACAATGATAAAAACTCAAACTTCTGACCGCTTTTTTATTAATAGCATTTTTACGTATACTTTTTACTTGTACTTTTACTTTTGATACTTAAGTACAGTAAACCCCAGATACTTCAAGACTTTTACTCAAATAAATATTCTAATAGGTGACTTTCACTTTTTACCAGAGTCATTTTCAGGAAGGTATCTTAGTGGATTTGTCTCATTCTGCTGTTTGTCCCAGTCTGAAGACTACTGTTCTGCTGTCTGTCTGAGGCTGCTGGCAGTGCTCTCAGCTCTAAATCAGTGCAACGGGGAGGGGCAACGGGGGTGGTGGGGGTGAAGGACCTGTGCCACCATGTGGGAGAGACTTGAGTGCTAATGAGTCCCTTCCTCCTGTGTGGTATCCAGGGTGGACACCAACCTGCAAAATCACCACCTCCACATTTCTTAATCTACACACAGCACAGGAAACACATAATTAAAAAAACAATTGTACAATTTATGCCGCCATGGAATGTTAGGTGAAGATGCAGCATCCTTTTCTGCACTGTAATGCTCCCTCCATGATGCTGGGTCTTAAGGATTACCCGGTTGGGGTAGGCAGGAGATCAGGGGCTGGGCAACAGTGGTATATAAAGTACCCAAAAGCCATACTTGAGTAAAAGTAAAGATACCTTCCTGAAAATGACTCTGGTAAAAGTGAAAGTCACCTATTATAATATTTAGCTGATGGTGATGAATTTATTCAGTCCACAGCTCTCCTGACAAAACAACAGGGGGAGGTGCCATGTGCAGCACAAGAGGTTTTGGTTGACAAGACAGAGACAGGCTCATCTGCACAGACATTGGTTTCAAGCGAAGAACATGAAGAAAATCTGATACAAAATTGGAACTTCTGCCTGCAAGGTTGCCCATGTTGTTTTGATCATACATTGTTCACAAATGTTGGCCAGGCTGATAAACACTGAACGCTCATCAGTAGTAGGAGAAATACAGTTACGATGGTGAAATGAAACTAATTAAGCCAGGTATCTTATTTGTTAACTTACTTGACCAATTGTAAATCCAATCTAGCTTGGTTTTGATGCTAACAAATTTTATAATAAAACCATTTTCATTGTTACAGTAGCTAGCTAACTTGTTTCTGAACCAGTTGACCAGCTAGCTAACTAGGGATGTGTTAGCTAGCAAAGGAAGCTCCACCATACTGTAGTGTATAAAAATATAAAATAACTACTGTATAGTTCCATACCTTATGTATAGTTATACAGGTATGAACCATGGTGCTAACAAAGGCCATTTTTATTTAATACTTGCTTTTTTGGCATCACAGTTGTATTATAAGTCTCTGAGTTACACCTTGTATCATACATTCTCCTCCTAGATGGTATATACTCACATACAGCAGATCACAGTTAAAAAGTGCACTCGCACTCGTACACTCTTCTCGTGTGTACGAACATTCTAATTTTTGTTTGTAAGAAGTATTTAAGGAATGTTTCTAAGCAACAATAATAAATCACCCCACTGGTATGTAGCAGGTATGGTATGAAGCAACAATGTTGCACAGATGAGGATCATGCCCTGGAGCCTGGATCTAATATTCTAAAGCTGCTCCAAGTCTTCAGGCGAAAATGGCTTAATAAATGCACACACTCTGCAGTCTTTATTGAATTACTTCAACACCACTAGGAATTATACACTCTCTATGTACTCTGTATAAGTACATTCAAATGTTTAATTTAACCTGTACAATTTCCTTGTTTCTATTATTGCCTGAATTCTATAAGGCTCTTAAAAAATTAAGAATTTACAATGGGAACAATTTAAAATACAATGGGAAACTTATGATCTGAACTATGATATATCAAATCTTTTTTTAGGCCAGGATTATTTGATTGAGTCACTCTTTGATCCAATCTTTTTCTATTTCTGCCATATTGTATCCATTGTGGTAAATTATAAAAAAATTGGACTCCCAACTTTAGATGGGAAAAAGTATTTCAACTATAATATAGTCATCGCTCCAGTCATTACCAGGGATCAAAGAAAAATAAAATTCAAATGTTTTGAACTCCTTTTTTCTATTTCTCCTTTGTCTCTTTTTAATTTGGGTTGTGGGGGACTGATGTCTGTGTGAGGTGAATAGATGAGAGAATTGAACTAAGTGCTGTGGGGGGTGGTGAGGGTATTTATTTTTGTTGTGTCAAAAAATCTTTGAAAATCAATAAACATTTATATATTTAATTAAATACAAACCTTTTCATCTAAGGCCCCTAAAACAACCACCCTGTGGCTGAGGACCCCAATTTCAATAAAATAAAATGGAAAATATTTGATGACCCCTCTGGGACTCATATAAGGAGTTCCCAGACCCAGTTTGGTAACCCCTGATCAATTTACTTGTAATTTCTTTATTTGTTTCTGGGATCAGCCACTACCCTGGAACCAGCAGTGACAAGGGCGAGTGAACCGCCTCCTTCTAGACAGACCCCGCTGAGCCGTTGACCGTGAATCCGATACATGCAAGGAAGCTTTCTGTACCTGTGGCGAGCTCGTGCCAGCTTCCCTTTCCCCCTCCCCCTGGGGTGGACAGCCAATCAATGCCCCAGAACTGGGCTGGCACAGCTGGGGAATGAAAATGAGGCTGCACTGGGCAACCTGAACTCCAGGAAAGTGCTTTTACCGGCTGAGCTACCCGGGGGCCCAGAACCCCTGATCTAATAGGATATTATATTCATGAGGTATTTCAGTTGACTTTCTGAATGTCTATACATTTACTTTCATATTCATAACAATATATAACATATTTCCCCATATTTAGCCTGCCTCCTTCCCCCAAAAAAAAAAAAATCGAAACGAAACAATTGTCCGTTTTTGAATAATATGAATAATCCACTGAAAAATGTATCATGCTCAGGAACAAAAGGAAACCTTTTACTTGGTATTGGAGAGAGAGACAGAGATGGATAGGGGAATGAGAGAGGCTATCTTTGTGTACTTCAATAATGTCATTTTATTTTGCAGAGAAAACACAATATTTAGTGTGAGAATATACACAAACTGTAAATAATTGTCTGATTTCCTGATTACTTTGATTCCAAATCTTGTAGTGTTCCACTACCTGTAGAGGTGATGACCCGGCATCTGATCTGTCCCAGCAACGTCTCATAATAGCATTGCCTTCCAGACAGGGCATGGCCTGCTGTCTAATACCCTGGGGTTGGGGTATTTAGATTTAACAACAGAACCCAGAATGAGGCTGTACACGACGATGATGTGAGGTGCTTCCGAGCAATCGGTCAACACTGACAGATCTAGGCCACAAGCTGGGGCTAAGTGCTGAAAAGCCAGAGCCTGGACCTCACTGCCTAATAGGGTCTCCTAATTCACATCAGTAGCAGTTAAACCGTGCTGACCATGAAATGTGGGGAAACCCTTTTTTTATGAAGGAATCAATGGAGGTTATCACACAACACTTGTGTAAGACATGCTGGATATTCTGCCTTTTAGTGGAGATAGGGACGCTCATGGAGACTTGGCAATCATTCCTTGTGGAAACGTTTTAATGTCCTTCCACTTCTGCTATGGATGATTAGGAATTTCGACAACATTCTGACTCTCTGATACTTTTAAATTCATATCACAGCAATGGCTGAATTTAGTGCTATGAGAGAAAATTGTAAGCTGTTTAATTACATCATCACTTTTCAGACTAATCTTTCAGCCTTATTTTCAGTTTATTTGTTAGGGACAGTAAAATTGAACATTTCCAAAGTAGGACCCAATGCACCATACAAATGTTTATAGCCAGAGCTAATATCCAACACTACTCCCCTATTGATAAAGAGAAGCCATTTTTCTATTGTTAAAGAACCTTATAGCCCAATCTTCAAAATGTAGGCCTGAATGCTTATGCAGTTCTCAAAATGAACAGTAATTGTTAAATTAATCAACCTCACTTATTTAAAAACCAATTTAGTGGATATGTGTGATGTCTTTGTGAGTGCACACAAAATATTAATGTGGGTTACATACCTACATCATACTGTCCTTGTATAATAATAGGAATAATAATACTAATATGATGATGATTTTGATATAATAGCATTATACGAGTCTCATTTTGCACATTATTAGCTTTTAAAAAAATCACAGGGCCCTTTAGATAAGCTAAATGAAAAAGTTGGCTCAACTGTTAACTAGCTAACTAACATTAGCTATGAACCTAGATGAAGTATACTCCATAAAACTGTACATAAATGAACAGACATGTCTTACCGCCATCTTGTACTTATTTATCTTCCACAGTAAACCTAATTTATTTACGTCCTTTTAGCTGACATGGCCTAATCCTAGGTACTCGCCTCCACTGTTTGACCTTAGCTTTCATCAAGTTGAGCTATCATCAACATGAGTACATCATTGCATTATGGTTTGAAACCATAGATGATGACATTGAAGAGCACTTGCAAGGGAGCCCCCTGTAGCAACGTAATAATGCCAGGCAGCTAATGGAGAAAAAAGTGATGTCTACTTTACCCTAGACATTTAATAAATGTATAACATTCACTGTGGTGAATGTTATAAATGTGAGGGCCCTAAGCCCTAAGGAGAAAATATCCCTGCTGGTAATTTGACCAGGTCTGGTATAACACACATCAAGGCAAATGGAAAACATTTATATTGACACAGAACATAGCCCACACCACAGATGCATCAGAAAATTCAACCATTCTCAGGAGTGAATGATTAATTAAGACTGCATCTACTGCAAAACGTGGGGCTTGCTCTAATAGTGATACCACTTTTTCTGGCAAAAAGCAATTTGGAAACATGTTTGCGGGTATTTTGCGGACATTTGTTTTAGTGATCCTAGGCAAATTCTCTGTGATATTCTATTTGAAACATCTGGTCATGACATTTGGTGATACAATATAGGAACATGGTAGCCTTCCCCAGGAACCGACAACAATTTCACAACAACAGTTCTCTTATTGCAAACAGTTCAGCAATAAACATTTTTGTATACATAATTGTCACTATGTTTACCAGCTGCTTCAAAAATACTCCTGTATTGAAGAAATCTAACATTTGCATTCAAAGTTAAGGACAAAAATACTGAATGAATCCCTGGGGATAGTATTATAAATTCTTACATTTTTCTGCAAATAATTGGTATTTCCTCACCATACACCAAATATACAAATGTACTATCATTAAAATAGATGCAACGTGTTAACAGTATTCATTATTTTCTGGTTCTCAAGCACAGCTGGAAAGTTATTGTTAGTATTGAAATGTATGGGGAGTATAAGAGTTTTCTATCATTATTTTATCAAACTCAAAAAATGCAGCTGTCATTTTGGTATGTTCTCAGGAAAACAGTGAGACTGATTACAAATACAAATATGACACTGTTTATGCTGTCTTTCTCTGATATAAAATGACAATAACAAGTGGGGGCTTGGTGAGCACTGGATTTACCTTGTATCTCATAATCTGTGTTACGAAATATTTGGTGCACCCTTTTTTTTTTTGTTGGACAATATTTGTAGTACATATTTATTGTTTAATGACAAAACTTGCAATCTCAAAAGTAATGATGAAATAATAAACTTGTTGCATTACAACGTACAACAACTTGTAAACTTGTGAATGTATGCAAGTTCTTTTATTTTTTAAACTATTTGACATTAATATGGAGACCAAAAAAAAGTCTAAAACTGACCGTTTTTCAGGACAGCAATATACTTTTTCTGTTTCAAAATTCCTTCACCATATACCACATTTCTATAGGCTGCAAATCGTTATAGATGTATCCATTACTGCTACAATGCCTGGGGCAGTTCATAAATGTTGATCAGAAAATGTGATTCAAAGATACATACCTCAACAGTGCTCTCAGAGCACAAAGACAGAGGTGCATCATGGTTTTTGCCCTTGCTCAGAGGACAAAACATGAGAGTATTCGAGGACCAAAACACAAAGCGTGCACACAGAGGAAATATATGACATAATACGATTAAACACATCTCCGATGGGCTTTGGGAAGTCAGGCGGTTTGTCATAATTTGAAATCATGGCCTGTGCAGACAGTGTAGTACTAACAGCCTTTCTTTGGAATACTGATTATTGCTGTTGAAAGCTTCAGCTCGTACAAGTCATGGTCAGTGTGTGCTTTCAGAAGCCCCATCATTTTCTAAATCAATGCTGGCTTAATAGGCTTCCATTTTCACGACAGAGGAGACTAGTGCTATGGCTGCACTTTGAGTCACATCATAAGGACTTGTGTGTGTGTGGGGGGTGACTTTTCTAGCCCCTCCAGGTCCTGGCAAAGTCCATATGATCTCCCTAGTGTGGCTGCAACTACGACAAGTTATCTCATAACATAGATCCCAGTCCTGTTAATGAATACAAGCATGAATCTACCAGCGTTATTGTCTTATGAGTCATTTCTTCTGGATTGACATGAGGTAACACAGGTGAATAAGAGCATTTTAGACATTTTGATCAAGTGTGACAAATTCAGATGAAAAGGCATTATCCCCGTTGTTAAACTGCTCAACATGTTGAGGTGGGAAAGAACTGTCTCTAAAGTTCAAATACATACACCATTTCCTCACAGCATAATGCTTTGTGTAAGTCTACAGTTACAATACTGAAATCTATAGTTTCAGTACTGTGTTCTCATTGTTGAAGGAGGAGGCTATGCTGATGAGTTTTGCTCAGCCGTGCCGTGCCCTGAAAGGAATTCTAGCGTGAGCTATGGTGTGATAAATATACTGCGAGCTGCACCTTGTTCATGAAGAATTGCTGATGAATCAGACCAATTGCACTTTGGAAAATGGACTTTGGGATGAATTCATATTTAATGCACAAGTACATTACCATTGGCAACAGAGGAATTTGCCAATGGCCAGGTCACAAAACATAATAATGAATTGGATTTATACAGTACTTATTATCCCTTTCAAGGATCTCAAAATGTTTTACAATGAAGGAGGAAGGGGGGCATGACTCAGCTTAACCATGTATAGCACCCACTTGGTGTTATAGCAGCCATTTTGCCTCATATTTCTTACCTCAGCTGAGGTGGAAAGAGAGCTAAATTAATTAGGCAATTGCATTGGGGAGTGGTGATTGGATTTGGGCAGTACTTTGGGGAACCCCCTAATTTTTTTGATAAGTGCCATGAGAAATGTTATGATCACACTGAACCAGAAACAACTTTCAACACAGCATTCTGTTATCATGAAATCATAACACTGGCTAATAATAATCATCATTTATACCAGCTATTTAGAATTCTCATGGACTACCAACTTCAATTAAGTTACATTTTTATGCCATAAGGCAATGCAGGTTATTAGCCAAGTCTCACAAATGTACGATAATGGAAATTGAACTTATATTATCTGTAAATTGTAAACTACATAGATGCTAATATTTGTCTTCATATAGCTTAGTATATATGCTTCCATTGGTACTTTGAATGAGAGTTTCCATGCACATGATTGAAAAATGTATGGGAGGCGATGGAAAGCAAAAGATCCAAAATCCTTGAATACCTGCCACTCAAAAGTTCTCTCACACAGAGACCACCAAAAAACATGTGGTGAACAGAGGCCTAAACCTACTCTAGATCTGACATGGAGGATGGCTAATAATATAATAGCCATAGCAGACAGGCTTTATTTTCATTTGTATGCACTAGATCATTGCAATTTAATATACCCACAAATAACACTAATCTGAGTGAGCAGGGTTAACAAAATTCTGATAGTAAATCTAACCACAGGAGTGATGTATGACATTACGCAGTTACATCAAAACACTGGATATGATCTTGTAGATTGGTCTTAGTGTTAATTATAAACTAATTATGAGGAGCGACAGTGTGTTAAATCTGTTTCGATTTCCTCGTACAGGGGGCAATGGAGGAGGCAGGGGAGGGCTTTGTCATTAAGTGAGCGTTCGGTGTGTCGATTCTGTGTAAAACAAGGGGAGTTAACTCTGATCTTGGATTCTCTGTTGCCTGGGAGACTGACTGAGATTAGCCCTTTCATTGGTGAGCTTTGAAGCAGCAGGAGCAGTCGGAGCAGCTATTGAACCGAGCTGCGAGATATCAGCATTATCTGTGCTTGAGACATGTTTGTCACAGGCAGGTTCCGACCACAAAGCAGCAATCGACACATTTGACAGTCCTCGTTAAACACGATGAGGGTTAGTATTAGCGCCCACACTGTTAACCACGAGGCTGCATGTTAATAGGTGTACTCATAATTGGTTGGCAATTAAGTTATTTATATTGAGGAGAGATTCAAATTACACAGGTGTTCTTTTCACTTTAGGACTGAACTTGAATCACTCTCTAATCTCAAGGTAAGACAAATAAGCAAAAAAAACATATACTAACTCCCGTGATACCATTGAAATTCAGGGAGAACTACATGGGGTACAGCAAAATGATTAAAATATGTGGTAAAAATTAACACGTGCTCAGATGACCAGAAACCAGTTAGTTGCAAGCACATAATTGTGCTTGTAAGTAGAGGGCATAATGTAGCCCTAACATGCATGCACATTCAGAATAATAATTTTTTATAGTCCTTTTTCTCAGTTAATTATAAGCAAAAAATAACAATAATTGATTACATACTGTAAGTATTCACCCCCGTACTTGATAGAAGTACCTTTAGCTGCAATTACAGCTGTGAGCCTATTTCAGTTAGTCCCTACCAGTTTTGCACATCTGGACATCTCTGCAATTTTCACCCATTCTTCCTAACAAAGGTCCATCAGGTTGGATGGGGACCATCAGGTTGCATACTGCAGCAGGTTTTCCTCCCAAGAGTTGTCTAGATCTGGCTTCATCCATTCTGCCCTCTATTTTTAAAATTCTTATTTGACTTGTTTCTAATTTTTTCAAGTTTTTCTCCCAATTTAGTGGCCAATTACACCCTCAATTTTTTTCGATTGAACCCTCCCCACATGGGTCCACCACTCGTCTCTACGAGGCAAGCTAATTTTCCGTGGGCAGCGAACTCCGCTTCCTTCGAGACGGAATTTGCCCACTCATGTTCTGGAGACTCCATTTCCGTGCTTCATGGCAAACCCGAGCCGGCTCACCCTCCCCCTGGGGCGGACAGCCAAATGGTGCCCCCGATTGGGACTGATGACCGGTTTTGAACCGCGTCCCTGACAGGCAGCGCACACCACACCGGACAAGCCAAAATGTGATGCGTTAGACCACTACGCTATCCGCCACCTTGCCCTCTATTTTGACCTAGTTTTCCAGTCCCTGAAACAGAGAAGCATCTGCATAGCATTAGGTTCCCGCCACTATGCTTCATAGTAGAAACAGTGTTCTTGGGATGATGCACAGTGTTAGACTTGCAGCAAACATAGTGCTGAATGATGATGGCAAAAACTTCAAGTTTGGTCTTGTCAGACCCCAGAATCCTCCCCTCGGTTTGAGAAGCTCCAACATGACTTCTGGGAAACTTTAGGTGAGATTTAATGCGGGTTTTCTTCAACAATGGCTTTCTTTTTTCCACCCTCCCATAAAGCAGTGATTTGTGAAGTCTTTTGTTGTTACATGGACAGTTTCTCCCATCTCTGCCATGGAAGACTGTATCTCCGTCAGAGTTGCCATACACCTCTTTGTGGCGTCCCTAACCAGTGCCCTTCTCTAACAGATGCTCAGTTTTTGAGGATGGCCTATTCTAGACAAATTCATACTTGTGCCATATTTTCTACATTTCTTTATGATGGACTTTAATTGACATTATAGAGTATATGTTGAACATGCCAAAAGGGGTGAATACTTTGTATATGCACTCTACATCCAACACTGAGCTGAATAACATGAATGACACAACTATTTTATCTTAACTTTCCCAATGCTTTAAAAATAACTTTCAATTGACATCCAGGACAAATATTCTGCACTGCATAAATGTACAGTGAACTACAAAGTTGTTCACACCCTTGACAAGCAAAAAAGATCATATAGCCATAGGGTAAGCAAAAAAATGGGAAGATGATATGATTTATACTAATAAATTGACAAAGAAAATTAACAAGTAATATTTATCTCCCCCAAAAAGATATCACAATTTAATCATTCAAACCCCTGTTCTCAGTACTTTGTGCACCCTCCTTGAAATTGCATTATGTTGTATCACAAAAGATGTATACATGTATTAGCTTCTCAAACAAATAAATCATTTTCTGGAATTCCAAATAATTCAAAAACAAAAAACAAAAATATGTGTGTTACTTTTAGTTTATTGTGTAAGCTACAGGCTACAATCAGTGGGTAATTGGAAAGAAGAGGCTTGGCCATCTTTAGAGAGAATTGCACAGTGACACCACAATCCAGCTGAAGTATCGGCTATCATAGTGAATGAATGCCACAACCTTGATATTGATTTGCAATCCCAAGTACAGCTGTGAAAGGTGGGAGGCAGGTTTGAGTTTTCATGTCACTCAGATGAAAGAACAATGTGAACCACAAAGGGAAACAAAAGTGGGACAAAAGGCAGATAATTATGTGGCGATTTCTGATAGAGACACTTAATGTGGCTTGAAATGGTTCTTAAACAGCAAGGGCCTGATTTTACATAACAGTCTTGGCAAATGCAAGGTGAATAACAAGACTTTCTCCCCCAGCATTCAACAAAAAATTATCGGCACAAGGGAAATAACTGCTGACAGCGGCAAATACTATTTTCCAAGGTGTTGCATCATTACCATCGTGCTGAACTGGTGTTTTCTGTTTCTGCACCATAGTCCCTGATGCACTGGAAAAATCCACCAGGAGAAACCATGTTTATTTGGTGCCCAGTGTTATGCACCATTAATTCCAGAAAAGTAAACGCCTAATATGAATGCATCACTTCAGAATAATGTCTCCAAAGTGGCTCACCTGAGATGAGGCCAACATTTAGCCAACACTTGTCCTGTGACTCATTTGTTTCTTCACAAACAGTTTGATGAGTTAATGTTGGTGATTGCTTAAGTTGCCAAACTGTTTTTTGAGTTAAAATGAAGGACAAATGTTGATTGAATCCACCCCTCAAATCCACAGATCTAATATACTATAATAGTTACCCCCTCATACTTTATACAAAAGACACTTACAATCACAACTGAGTGCTAATACAGTGCCCCATTGAAGTCGACACCCCGTCTCCAAAATTTCACCTTTTTTTAGCTTGCAGCCTGAAATGAAAACATATTAAATCAGACTTTTTCCACCTTTATTTACACATTTTACCGTACAACTTCCAAGTGAATATTTTTAAATGAATTAAAAATTAAAATTAAAAATTAAAATGAATTTTAAAAAACTAGAATAACTTGGATTGAGTATATACCCCATAATAACTACAACAGCATTTCTCGACCTGCAAGGACCAAGATTTGAAGAACCCTGCTGTATACTGTCTGATAACATGGTTATGGAACTCTTCACCAATTAAAAAACTGTCTCTTGATATTGCACCATTAACATTTAGCTATTTAATGCTCATAAATAATTTCTCATTAGGATAGCAATTTACTGATAATGGGGTGCAGGGGGTAATGAGTACTGCATACTCGATATTGAAAAATAATGATTAAAAATGTGGTGGAAGATAACCGTAAGAAGCTCAGATGAGGTCAGAATGCCTGTCAGTGTCACTTAATCATGGCTAAATGAGCTAATTTCACCAGGGAAAGGTAACCTTTCCGCCCCTTACAGCAGCACCACTGGGGTGATGATCATCATCATCGTCTGACTCGAAGACTCAAACCAAATGGCACAATCCATAAGGTCAGATACAAAAGGCCTGACTTGTCAGATCAGATCTGCACAGCCTGATCCAAAATGTTCTCCTCAACAGATGAACCAACTTGATCCAGATCTAATTGAAAAGGCTTCATTTGAACAAACAGATCCAAGCAGATCAATGAGGCAAAATTCTGAAATCGACAGATCTGAACTGAACAACCTGATCCATAACTCTTGCTGCAACAGATCTGATCTAAACAGCATGATTAAAAAAAAATTTTTATTACCAAATCCAAATAGCCCAACACATAAGGTGAGATCCAAAAAGGCATGACTGAACAGATCTAAAGCAACCAACCTGATCCACAGGGCTAGATTTAAACAACTATATCCAAATGGTTAAATTGGTAATGCCTATTACACCAAAGCTCCAGGAAGAGCGACTTGGATACACTTCCCTGGCAGGGTCCCCCAGCTGTCACCTCCAATTGCAGCTCTCATCATGAAGGGGCGCAGTGAGGCGCATCGGCAGGCAGATGTGGCCAGTTTACGTGTGCTGGTGGCAGGGAGAGGTGGGGGGATGGGTCTAGTCTGTCAAAGCTCCCTACTTGAGAAGGAGAGTCAGAGATACAGAAATAAAAGCTGAGAAAGGATTTGCAAACAGGGTCATTTCAGCCCCTCAAACACCCCCTTCCCCCTACTGCCAACTCCACCCCACACTCCAAATCTCAAAACCAATGACAAGGTCATGAATTTGGGGTGTCTTTCTTTTTCTGGTTCTCTGGGGACCCATGAGAGTACATTCCAGTGGCCTGG
Source organism: Aldrovandia affinis (assembly GCA_029706075.1). NCBI lineage: Eukaryota > Metazoa > Chordata > Actinopteri > Notacanthiformes > Halosauridae > Aldrovandia > Aldrovandia affinis. Next base: position 2,618,063 of record JAINUG010000138.1, on the reverse strand, counting down.
GGGATTCGCGACCACGGGTGTGTCAATACAAGCCCGGCACCATAGGGAGGCTGTCAGAGAGGACAGCGACGCAGAACGAACATCATATGTATGTGACAGGCGGCTTTGATCCTCATCCCCTCCATGGTCCCGATACTTCAATTGCACTGGACCTGTCCCACTAAGTTCCATGTGACGTACCAGAAAATGCCACCCTGTCGGCTGGATATGACTGGTATTTTAAGAGGTGTCAAGTTTGGGCCTGATCGTGCACCTCTTGTTCGTTGCAAAGAATGGTGGAAACTTCACTCAGATCCTCATGCTGACCCTGAGCATTATGTGAGGTACATTGCAGCGGATTGCAGCAATGGGGCCAATAAATCATAGCAGCCTGGCGGATACAGAGGATTCGGCTTTGCCAACTGCCGTGGGGTTTCTAGTCTCTCAGGTTAAGAGCCGTGATAAGAAGGAGGGTATTTGGATGCAGAATATCAACAATAGCAGGTCAAAAAGGGAGGAACTGTAATTAATTTCAGGGATAAATCAGATGACATGGCCCTTACCTCACCTCAGATCACTCTGATGCAAATGCCAGAAGCACTCTGAATGGGTTTGAGAGGCAAACAAATAGATGGAAAATGTACATGCAAATAAAACCTGGGGCTCGAAACTCCCAGCATCGGCATGGAAAGACATCCTGGCGTTTTCTCTCCTCCCAACCCCCAACCCCCAACCCCCCTTTGCACATGGTACTGCTCTGTCTCCTCTCATTAGTCCAACTAATTGCAACTGTCTGTTAAAATATAGGAGAACAGCTTTTGAACAGTGCTCCTATTCCATTAGCTGTGGCGGGCCAAGCAGGGGAAAAGACAGGTCGCGCCTTCCTGTCTTTCTGCAAGCTCCTCATTCCCATAAGTGTTTGAGACCTAAGCATTGACAGCCACGATATGTGGTTTAAATTGGGGTAAAACAGGAGTAGAGAACTGAATTTTCTGTGGTTTTCTCTAGAATTCGATTTTTTCCAGGGGGGTGTGTACATAAAGAATGTAAAAAGCATAAGAGTTGAGTATATATTTTTTTGCACTTTTAATTCCACACATACGTTGTGATGTCATAAAATGATGGTCGATGCCTTTCTCAGGTTATTTGCGAAACTGTCAGGGCTGCAGGGTGGTTCATGCTATTAAGGCACTGTTCCAGTGCATGGCTGAGCTCCACATTTTGGTATCAAATCCAGACTGTGCCAGTGCCAACTGTGGCCTGCAGACCTGTGGGGTGATGCATAATTGGCAGTAGTGTCACCCAGAGTGGGAGGGAATTGGTTGGCCCGCTTGTCTGTGTCTCGTCGCACATCAGAACTTTTTATTGTAAAAATAGGTCTTATGCAATGTAAACATACAATATATGTTAATGCACACATAGTAAACCTGTCAGAGCCCTTCTCCCAAACCCTAATGAAATTATCTTTCATATTTTACACTCCTACATTTCCCACTCTGTGTATCAACCCCAAATGAGCAACACAAAAAATACTAGCTGTACAAACACAACTAGCTGCACCACGCCTACAAAATAGGGAGAGAAATGTTAGTGGGATTTAGATAGTTAGTATTTACTGTAAAAAATAATGACTGTGCACTCTCACATAATTATCTTTCGTACTCTCCTCTTATTTATTTATTTTTGACTTTTGGTTATGTGTGTGAACATTATTAAATCATTAGGTGGGAGATCCGATTTGTATTATTTGATTTGAGGTGTTGGTGTATGTCACACGCCACATGACAATTTGGTGCCGAAACCCGGGACAGAGCAGCACCCCTCTTGGCTGTCATGGGGATTCCCCCCCCCACCTCGGTCGAACGACTGAAAAGCCGCAAGATCGGGGTGGTGAAGCCGGAGGGGAGGAAGCTGGATTGGCCGAGTCCAGTGAGGACACCGCCCTATAGCCTGGTGCAGGGGGGAGAAGGCTCTAGCCCTGAGGGCTGGTTGAAGCCGAAGGGTAGAGCACTTTGTAACCCAGAGGCACGCAGGAGGGGGTGTCCAAGACCGAATGGGCTCGGGTCACATTCTGGCGGTGGAGGAGTGTGGAGGACGTCGGTCTCGGCCACGTGGGAGTGGCATGGTTGTTACATTACATTACATTACAGGCATTTAGCAGACGCTCTTATCCAGAGCGACTTACAGTTTACATTTCTTTACAATCCATTTATACAGCTGGATATTAATTGAAGCAATTCAGGTTAAGTACCTTGCTTAAGGGTACAACGGCAGTGTCCCACCTGGGGATTTAACCTGCAACCTTAACATTACAAGCCCAGTTCCCTAACCATTATACCACACTGCCTGCCTATTGCCTGTGTCTTGTCTGTGTCTTTACATATTGTGGAGGCCTTTGGAGCAGGTAGATTTTCCGGGGGCAGGTTTGGCACTCTCACAGGGTGTGAGAGTAAACCGTGGCCCGGAAGGTTGCTCCAAAGGCCATAATTGGTTTAATTATTATTTAATTATTTAATTGGTGTCAATCAGTCAATTGATATGGAAGTCAATTGGCTGATTGGGTGTCTGTGTGAGAATGTGAGTGAATGATTGTGATTTGGTGATTGTCTCTCGAGTCCCACCTGAGCCAGGCAGAGACTAAGCCTATTTAAGAGCAGGTGGGGCGAGTGGGGAGTTAGTCAGTCTTGTCATGTCATTATGTGTGTGTATTTGAGAGTGAGTCTTGTCATTGTTCTGAGTACCTTTCTGGCATATGGTATCGTGTTTTATCGTGCGATGTGCGATGTGAGATGTGACTCTGTCGGGTTTGGCGCATGGTTGCGGCGCATGGTTGCATGGTTGCGCGCATGGTTGCGCATGGTTGCGCGTGTCTGTAATCCAAGGTTCTGGGAGGCGGAGTCTGTGTGGGATGTTTGTGGAGTTTTGTTTGCGTTTGTCGAAAGTGACTGAGTAGAGTGCTTCCTGTGTGAGTGGGGAAGAGGGAGATGGGGTGCACTAAGAGTGTCCGTCTCTCTCCCTTGGTGTGATTGGGGAGGAGCAAGAGGGTGCCCTGGAAGAGGGTCCGCCTCTTGCCCTCGGTTTTAGTGAAAGAGAGCTCGCACTCGGCAGTGGAGAGTGTTTCTGGGCAACAAGCCCAAGAACTCACTGGAAGAGTGGAGTGTCACATCACACATCACAATCATTCACTCACATTCTCACACAGACACCCAATCAGCCAATTGACTTCCATGTCAATTGACTGATTGACACCAATTAAATAATAATAATTAAACCAATTATGGCCTTTGGAGCAACCTTCCGGGCCACGGTTTACTCTCACACCCTGTGAGAGTGCCAAACCTGCCCCCGGAAAGTCTACCTGCTCCAAAGGCCTCCACAATATGTAAAGACACAGACAACCATGCCACCGAACCATGTGTATTTGTGCTGTGATTTTCCACATTTTATTTTGCAGTGTTTTCACAAGGCTAAGCATTTGTTTTAACATTTTGGAGATGCGTTATTTCCCAGTGGGATTTATTTGAGGGACGGACCCATTTCCCTTTGTGAGGATAGCCAGCTGTGTGGCACAGTTAATTAGCTCCCTAACATTGTAATTCACATTTAACCCTCCCGTTGTCCTTGGGTCAAAATGACCCGCCACTGTGTTTAACAGCAGAGAAAAATCCCCTAAATGATATTTTTTCAACTTGAAATTTGATGACTTTTCCTAGATTGACCCCAACATTAGAAAAAGTGAAATGTTGCCTTTATTCATATTTCCATGTAAGCTGTACAAAAAAAGGTGCTAATATGACCCGACAGTCAAATTGAGTTGAAATCACAGTCACAGTCAGTTACACACCACAATTAGCCCTACATGTGCTAATTAGTTGACTGAGTTATGTTGTTTGGTTCACATGTTCACATTTTTGTTTTGTATATTTTATTACATTGTTCACTGGCAAAAAAAACTAACAAAAAAAACTGACTTATTGGGATAAATAAAAATGGATTCAAAACTACTTTTTGCACATTTCTGCTACTTTCTTAAGCTATAGAAATACTATACAAATATTGCTTACTACCTATACAGTAAAAAATAATACAATTGACAGTGTCATAGAAACGAGTTGTGTCTCCTGAATAAATGCAGTCTTTCTGCCATGTGAAGAGGGAAAACTCAGGTATTCACACAATTTGTGGTGAATGACAAGTTGTTTCTTCAGGCAAAATAGATTTGGTGTTTAAAATTCAATTAAGCTGCTTTATATTGGGGGTTTAGTGAAGGCGGGTCATTTTGACCCGGAGGACACGGGTGTATACAGAATATGAGGACATCGCGAGGGTTAAATCAGTTGATAAGCTGGCTCCCTCATTGATAATTGAAAGGGTTGAGTGGCACACCTGATTGGGATTTTTTGTGATGGGATTGGCTGGATTTTGGAGAGAGTTCTTGTGACGGGGTGTCTTTTTCTCCTAGTTGATATGTTTAATTAATCTTTTTCCACACTCTCCCTACCCCCCACCCTATGCCAAGCTTCCATTTCAGTTTTGCTGAAAAAGGATAAGGATCCCCTGGAGCAGTGGTCCCCAAACTACGGCCCGCAGGCCGGATCCGGCCCGCCTCCACATTTGGCCCGGCCCCCTGAACAATACCAGAGACGCATTATGATTTTTTTCAGTCTGGCCACGCGAATCTAAAACTCGCCCCTGTCAAATAGAACGGAATAATGGCGAAAAGGTTAGGTAAGAGAAAAATTGATTCAGAATGCAGGGTATTTAACCTGCAGTGGTCAAACGATTATTTTTTTGTTCAATGCAAAGAAAAGACTGTTTGTCTCATCTGTCAAGAGGCGGTGGCGGTATTCAAAGAATACAATCTGCGCCGACACTATGAATCCCGTCACAAAGACAAGTATGATAGCTTGCAAGGCCAAATGCGAGCAGACAAACTCTCAAAGCTAAAAAGTGGACTGTTAGCTCAGCAGAATACATTTGTACGCCAAGCTCAGCTGAACCAGTCATCCGTTCGGGCCAGCTTTCGGGTTTCGCGTTTTTACGAGCTGCTACCCGAAATTAACGCATTTCTTCATTCAAAAGACAAAACGGTCCCAGAGCTGATCGACCCAGAATGGAAATGGCACCTCGCATTTTTAAAAGACGTGACAGAAATGTTGAACAGCCTTAACTTGCAGCTACAAGGCCAGGGGAAACTCATTTGCGACATGTATTCTCACATAAAAGCATTTGAGGTGAAACTAGCGCTGCTTTTGGAACAAGTGAAAAAGCACAACTTCATCCATCTCCCTGCTACCCAAAACCTCTCTGCAGAGAACCCAGCGGTCCCGTTCCCAGCTGAAAAGTGTGTGGAAGCACTGGAAATGCTGAAGGCGGAGTTCGGTGTGCGATTCCGGCAACTACATGTTAATGCAAAAGAAATCCGTCTTTTCCAGAACCCCTTTGTTGCCAACATCGATGAAGCCCAGCCTTCTTATCAGTTTGAGTTAGCCGAGTTACAGAACTGTGATGTTCTGAAAGACGCATTCAAGCCCAACAGTCTCATTTACTACGTTTACATGCACACCATATTCCTGTATTAATCGGAATAATGACAATATTCCGATTACGTATGAGTCATGTAAACGCCTTAACCCGATTGCCATAACCCGATTAAGATCATATTCTGATTACTAAAAACCCGAATAAGACCCCTGGCATATGCCTGTATTAACCAGATTATTGGGTCATGTAAACATGTTAGTCGGAATATGCCCCTTAACGGAATATTAATTTACGTCTGCGCATGTTCATTTTGCAAGGAATCTGGGTAATTTAGCTTGGTTGCTATAGCAATAGCTTTAGCAAGCAATTTGGCAACATGGCGAAAAGTAATCACTTCTGGAGTGAGGATGAGACAAATGTATGTATTCAAATCATGAAAGATCTAAATATCATGGAATACATCGATGGGCGAAAGCACCGCAATAGCGATATTTTTAAAAGGGTGTGCGACAAACTCAAAGAAGCAGGTTTTGTGCGCACTGCTGACCAGGTCAAACATCGGTGGAAAACCCTCAAGGCAGCCTACTATAAAGCTAAAAAACAAAACAAAACAATACCAGCGGCTCTAATCCGGCCAGTTTCACCTATTTCGAGGCCATGGATGAAATTATGGGACAGAGACCACTGGCAATGGCACAAGAGAGCGGAGTCGACGTCGGCTTTGTACATCTGGCTGAAGGTGATCCAAGCACATTTGATGTTGACGACGATGCCAGTAAGTTTGATAGCTAAAGTTAAGTTATCTGAACAAGTGCACGGTCAAAACCCCCAGCCCCCGTCGTCTGAGTTTTGTCTATTTATATAACTTTATAGAGAATGGAGTGGACCCAACACAGCCACCCACACCTCTGTCAGTTTGTTGAATGAGCCTCTCGACATGCGGAAATTTTCTCTCCACTCTGCATCCGTAAACTCTACCATCACTACTCTGTACCACCAGTCCTGGCTGCGAACTTTCATCCATAGTCTCCGGGGGGTTCTGATTGGCTTAAATGGCATATTAACAAGTACCATAGCTCCATTTGCCATTTCCTCGCGTTCTCGTCTGCCATGGTTGAGGATGTGAATGAGAACGAGTGTTCTTGTTACATTATGATGTAGAAGTGCTAAGAAGACAACACAATATAACGCAAAAGCAAGCATTTTCAAGCCTTTTGTGGAAATGGGAATTACTGCAGGAAAATAACGTGCCTATTTATTCAGCTGAGTACCCAGAAAGCCCTTGCGCGGCACTACATCGCTGGTTTATTTGGAATATGCCGATTAACATGTAAACGGGAATATTCCCGTAGCTCAACATTCTGCGGCGCATGTAAACACCTTATTCGGAATATTGCCTTAACCTGAATATGGACCTTAATCGGAATATGGTGTGCATGTAAACGTAGTCAATGACTTCTATGCCGCCCTCCCAAACGACACGTACCCTAACATAAAAAAACACGCAATGAAGATGTCCACACTTTTTGGCAGCACGTATATCTGCGAGTAAACCTTTTCACACATGAAACATGAAACATGAACACAAGAACTTTGAGAGACTGCTCATATGAGTCATTTAAGTAAGAGATTCTGCTCTGACAACTAAGCTGAACTTTTACCTGTTAAGATTGTGCACGGCACAACAGAAAGTTAATGTTCAATGGACTTTTTTTTCTGTGAAGAACCCAGAGAGGGTTATTTGGTTATTATTTATTTCATAAATAGTGTTATTTATTTCATTAATAGTGTTATTATTTATTTCCTGACTTTTTTTTCTGTGAAGATCCCGGAAAGGGTTATTAATATTTGGTTATGTGTGGCTTTCTGGAAAACAATAAATGTTTACGTTTAGGCACCCCTGTGATCGTGATCTTTTTCTGTTACAAACTGACCCCGGCCCCCATCAGAGAAGGGAAAAGTTATGTGGCCCTCACAGGAAAAAGTTTGGGGACCCCTGCCCTGGAGTGTGGTTCCTATTGCCCAATCTTGCTTCTCAATACGGATGTTAAAATATTAGCGAAAATCCTGGCATGTCATCTCGAAACTGTTTTACCCTCAGTCATTTCCTCCGATCAAACTGGGTTCATTAAGCACAGACACTCTTTTTTTAATCTTCGTTGCCTTTTCAACATATTATACTCCTCACCACCATCTAAAACCCCAGAGGTAGTCTTGTCACCGTCTAAAACCCAGAGAAGGCGTTTGACAGCGTTGAGTGGGACTACCTTTTCTACACTGTGCAAATTTGGCTTTGGTGATAATTTTATCTCATGGATTAAAGTCCTATACTCATCTCCCAAGGCTTCAATTCGCACCAATAACACAATCTCTACACCATTTCAGCTACAGCGAGGTATGAGACAGGGCTGCCCACTTTCACCCCTTTTATTTGCTATTGCCATTGAACCCCTAGCCATAGCTCTGTGAAGTGATCAATGTATCCAAGGAGTCCTTCGAGATCAGGAACACAGAGTCTCCCTTTATGCAGACGGTTTGCTTTTCTATGTTTCGGACCCTCTGTCATCGGCATTGTGTGGAATTTGCTTAAATATTTTGGGAAACTTTCAGGCTACAAGTTCAATCTACACAAGAGTGAACTATTTCCAATTAATTCTGCTGCAGCTCAATGTTCCTTTAGCTCAAATAAGTTAATGTACTTGGGTATCTCGGTGACGCATAAATTCAAAGATCTCTTTAAAAGTAATTTCCTCCCTCTATTGGACCGCACAAAGCAAGACCTTAACCGCTGGTCAATTCTGCCTCTTACTCTAGCAGGTTGTATCAACTTCACCTCTCTGGATAAATTGATAACAAAAAACCTCCTAGAATATGTAAGACTTCCAATATTAAAACTGTTCTGAATACCTTGTAATAATGAATGCAGGTGTCTGTAAATGTACTGGAAAAAAAGAAAACTCAAAAATAAACCTTGGTTAAAAAAAAATTCAACTTGCCACAATCTCACTTTTTTAGATATTTGCAGGTCTGCAACTTTGTACGAGCCGTATGGCCCCAGTTCCCAGCATGCCCCCCCAATACTCCATTGGATTAAATCCTAGAGGTAAACCCCTTTAATAGAGGTGTCGTTGGCGCAATTTTTAGCAAGCTGAGTACCCTCAACTCAGCCCCCCTATTATCACTAAAAACCATTGGGAAGAGGACTTGGGTATGACGATACCAGAGGGGGCTTGGGACTCACTCCTGAAGCGGGTCCACTCCTCCTTGATATGCGCTCGGCATGTTGTACTTCAATTCAAAATTGTCCATCGCCTTCATTGGTCCAAAGTTAGATTAGCTAAAGTCCAGCCAGATCTGGACCCGACCTGTGACCGATGTAGACAAGCTCCAGCGACACTTGCACACATGTTTTGGACCTAAATTAAACTCATTTTGGCATTCAATTTTTGAAACGTTATCCAGCATATTTGAGCGGCCTCTGGAGTTCTCTCCTCTGACGGCAATCTTTGGAGTCTTGGCAGACAAGGCAACCCTCTCCACTACCCAAGCTAACTCTCTAGCCCACATATGTCAATAACAAGGCCCGTGGGCCAGACACGGCCCTCCGCGACTTTTAATCAGGCCCGCCAATAAATTCTGACAATCAATTTAATGTGGCCCGTGCGCTGGTCTTAAAATTTACGTCCATGACAATACAACATTGAAACGCGGGAGGCGCTGTCACGCTCCACTTTTCCACTTTATTGCCGCGCTAACTAGCCAGCCAGTTCCTGCATGCACCTGCAGTGCCAGTAGGCTATGCTATTTCTGCCTTTCCAAAGTAGCTAGCTAGCATAAGCAATGGCTAAAAAAAGAAAAGTGGACAATGAATATCGACAATTTCAAGAAAGATGGGAAGCAGAATATTTATTTTGTGAATTCAAACAAAAGCCAATGTGTCTCGTATGTCAAGAGTCATTGGCAGTTTTGAAAGAGTACAACCTGCGGAGGCATTTCGAAACGAAGCATGAGCAGCAATATGGACACATGGACATGGAACAGCGGCTGCAAAAAGTCAAAGAATTAAAACGCAACCTTCAACAACAGCAAAACATGTTTACACGTATCAACAGTCAGAGTGAGGGAGCTGTGAAGGCAAGCTTTATAATAGCGGAGGAAATAGCAAGAGCATGCAAGCCATTCACAGACGGAGAGTTTATTAAAAGTTGCATTGAAAAGGTATGTGATGTTGTATGCCCCGACAAGAAGCAGGCATTTGCGAATATCAGTCTCTCCCGAAATACCTTGGTTAGTCGCGTGGATGAGCTGGCCTCCGACTTACGGATCCAGCTAAAAACTAAAGCCAAGGAATTTGTTTCATATTCGTTGGCCGCAGACGAGAGTACAGACAGGACGGACACTGCCCAGCTTTCCATATTCATCCGGGGGGTGGATGATCAGTTATCCGTTACTGAGGAACTTTTGGATGTAAAATCGATTCACGGGACAACTACTGGAAAGGACATTTTCACACAAGTGGAGCGGTGCATCAACGAAACAGAATTGGAGTGGAATAAACTTGTGGGGCTGACAACGGATGGTGCACCTGCAATGTGCGGGGAGGGCCGTGGTTTGTTGGGTTTGGTTCGAGAGAAGATGGGGCACACGGGAGAAAACCTAATAGCCTACTACTGCATCATCCACTCAGAGAGACTGAGACGGAGTTTCTTTCCTCAGGCCATCAGGACTGTGAACTCTGACCTCACCAGGGCCCCCACCAAGACACACACACTGCCCCTCTTATGCACACCCACACACACACACACGTAATGACCACACATAATTTCCTCCATTTCCAAGTGCTCTTAATGTATATATTGTGTTGTTGTTTTTTTATATAAGAGCTCTTGCTGTACTTATTGTAATAATTATATATATTGTATTGCTTTAATTTTTGTAATAATTATATTGTCTTTTTACTGTAAATACTGTGTACTTTTGCACTTTTTTCGTTGAGCATTGTCACTTTCCATTTCACTGCACACCCCGTGTGTGTATGTGACAAATAAAAATCTTGAATCTTGAAGCCCTCTGTGGAAAGGTGTTGGACATGGGACATGTAATGACAGTTGTCACCAAAACGGTGAACTTCATTCATGCACGGGGCCTGAACCACCGGCAGTTCGGGGCTCTTTTAGAGGAGGAAAACTCTGTGCACGAGGATATACCGTACCACACGGAGGTGCGCTGGTTAAGTCGGGGGAAAGTATTGAGAAGATTCTATGATACCCGCGTCGAGATCGCTCGTTTCATGGAAAGCAAACAGAAGGCCATCTCCGAACTAGAGGATGAAAAGTGGCTGAGCGACTTGGCATTTATGTGTGACGTAACGGAGCACCTCAATGTGCTGAATGTAAAACTCCAGGGTCGAAAGCAGCTGATCACTGAAATGCGAGACTCCGTAAAGGCGTTTCAAATGAAACTGCGTCTGTGGGAGGACCAGATGCGCCAAGGTAGGCTAACTCACTTTCCTACTTGCCAGTCAGTCAGTGACACAGTCACCATTCCATTCCCGACCCAAGTCTATGCTGACAAACTGAACACACTCAAAGCGGAATTCAGCAGGAGATTAGGTACACTGTTAGAGGATCGGTTTCCAAATGTTATACCACATGGCAGCCCTTTCTGAGCTTCGTAGAGAGGCTTGATGCTCGGGCTCTTGCCTAAACCAGGAGTGTTTAAAAAAATAAAATTATATTCTTTTTTATTTTATTTTATTTTTCTCTTCTTCTGCCTGTATTTCTTCCTCCCGTCCCCTCCCCTATCCCTCTTAATTTACAATTTTTTAACCTTTTACTTAGTCCTTACACCCACTAATCCTACCAAACCGCAATATGGGGGGCTGGGTGGGGGATTGGGGAAACTGTTCTGAATACCTTGTAATAATGAATGCAGGTGTCTGTAAATGTAATGTAAAAAAAGAAAACTCAAAAATAAAATACTCTTGGTTAAAAAAAAGAAAGAAAGTTTATTCTTCAAGTAAACTTTAAGTCATGGGGGCTGTAGTTTGTCAATTAAACCAAACCAGGTTTCTAAAATTCTCTTAAAGTGCCCTTGGTTTTCAGAAGTTTTTTCGGGTTCAATCCAACCACTGGCTCAAAGACCCCCACCACAAAGGTCATCTGCAAGAAAAGTGGAAAGGTAGTGGAGAACACATTTACATTGGGTAATGGACTTTGATTGGCTGTACAACTTACCAGGTAACTACTGTAATCTAATAGACTAAAAGTGGTTACTGTAAAGTGGAACAATGTTCTGCTGTATTTAGCCTGTCATTATTTCTGTAAAAATGCAATTTGCTGTATTTTTCTAAATTATTGCATTTGCTTGGCCCTTTGAGTTTTTTTAATTTTTATAAGGTGCCCTTTATTTTTAGTGACCCCCCCCCAATGCAGTCCCTTGTTTTTTGTTTTTTGTACTTTGTAGTAGATGCCCCTGTTTTCCTACTGGTGCCTCATTTTTCCTGTCCTCCCATATCAGGTGTTTGCAAGGTGTTGACCCTACCCCCCCTGACCCTGACTCTTTTGGTGCTGTCCTGTCCTGGCCCTGTGCTGACGGTTGCATCCTGAGCGAGCGACAACCATGCCTTATGGTTGTGGCTGCATTGGAGACCAGACGTATTCCTATTGACTTTCGTATGATCAAGTGTGCAAATAAAATTGGTTTAATTTGCCCCTGCCTTCTGTTTGCATGTTCAGAGGTCCTCCACTTTAGTACAACCAGGTACGAACCAGTAGCCTTACCACTATGTTTTTTACTGGGATTTGGGTCCTAGTGTCCTGTCATCACTAGGTGGCGTAGTCGAGCAGATCCGCATTTATATATTTGTATAGAAAAATACAAGAGATTACAGTAAAGCAAATGCAATAATCTCTCTCTCTCTCTCTCTCTCTCTCTTCTCTCTCTCCGGTGCAGCCCCTTGGGATGCCACAATATATAGTCAAATAAACATATTTAACATATTTTTATGATCTCAGTATTAAAGAAGACATGTTGTAGAAGCAAAATAGCCAAAAATCTGAAAATTGACAAGTGGAAGCAAAAATTTCACTTTTTCCTGCTCCCTTGATTAAGAAACATGAAATCAGTGTAACAGTGTTAGCTTGCTGATTGTTTTGGAGTAATGATTCAAACACTTTGGTGTGAGTTTTGTGGTCATTTTTAGGCCGTTGCTTTGTGGTTTTTAACAACTATCTTGTTAAGTGTCCATCTATCCCTTTTGTTGAGCTTTGACTTGTGACCACTGTTCCTCTCTCCTTGTTTGGCGTATGACAACACGAGTTTGACACTGTTCCCTTTGACACAACATTTTTTTCTGCTTCTGTGACTGATGCACCTCCAATGTGGGCACCATCTATTTGACCTCTTTCAAAACATGTTAGATTCATGTTGCTTTATAAGCTCATATATTATTTTTTTATTTTAAAATGTCTTAAAATGTATTGCGGAAATATATGGGTAATTAGTATTAAATTAATATGAAACAGATGTGTAGATGTGTAGACTCCTTTTAATTGCAATTTAGTTACTTAAAAATACTCTGTCACACACCACGTGACACACCCTGGACGGGGACAGAGCAGTCCAGACACGGACCGGATTTTTATTTATTTTATTTTCGGCGCGTTCTCTGTTCCCACACTGGGCCGAGAACGAGCACCGGGAGCGTAAAATAATAAACACTAATAAACACAACCAAGCACAAACAAACCCGTTACCCTAGTTGCTGCGAAGCTTTCGGGTAACTAAATGAAAATACCAAAACTAAATTAAAGAATATCGAACCGGCTCTTTTTAGTCCGTTCGATATTTGCTTTCACTTTTCTTTCGCTTTTCTTTCGTTGTTCTTTTCTCGCTCCTCAGTCTCAAACGCCTCTCCGCTGGTTCCAGCCCCCTACTGAAGGGAACAGAGCAGTCTTAAAGCACACAGTTGTAATTATTATACACAGGACCGGTGTGTACGCTTACTGCTCTGCCAGTAGGCGTGGCCGCTAATCGTCCTGATTAGCTGCTGAGACCGACGCCTTCCACATACTCAAAGTTCAAAATAAAAGTGTATATATAAGTTTACACAGCAAAGGGCCCCATTACAGTTCTAAATCAATATGCATAAACATTTTGAAAGCTTGCCTTAGTTTTCATAAAACAACATAACGTTAGCTCAGGAACAAAAGAGAGCTCAACATGCCATACATTACATTTCCTTTAATTTATTCTGGGAATTTGGAAGCTGGAATTTGGTTTGATAGTCAAATAGTTTGATTTGTGTCCGGAAACATTGTTGACAGAACTTGTGATATAAATAATATAAAATATAAAATAATTAAATCTAATAATATCAATCTAAGATACAGACATCCCCACCCTTGCTTGGTTAGATAGCTAGCTAACGTAACCTTTAACTAACCTAAAGACTGACGTAAATTAGTCATTCATATTAGATTAATACTATTTGGAACTGTTTTCCTGCAAGAAGTTAGTAGATCACACAGGCCCGACCCAACACTCAAGCAGTTGCATCAGCATTATAGGCACCAACTGAGTCACATAGTCTCTTCTTTCTGTCAGAATAAAAGCATGCCAGAATACCCTGTGGGAGATTTCCACAACAGAGCCTTTGCAGGTAACTCACAGGTATTGTTGTGATCTAAATGCAAAGAGAAGTAGTTAGTATTAAGTAGAATCCAAAGCCTTCTGGCAACTAACTAGATTAACCACCCCTGGCATAGCATATATTCTTATATTTGCATGGCATGTCATGGTTTATATTGTATTTATTATTTTTATTATTATTATTGTTATTATGTCATTGTAATTTATTATTTTTTATAAAACATCACTACCCCTTTATCCATATCTGTAGTGATATATCCATATAATGCAGTGAATCCAGTCTGCACTTTTATGTTGATGAGCATGCAGAAATTTCTGTGCTTCAAAGCCTGAAAGTGGTGATGAGCTGGTGAATCGCTGATGGGCGCCTATGAGCAATGAATGGGGTTCAGGGGGCAGCAGGCTCCGCATGATGCCGATCCACTGCATGCGCTCCAGATCACTGCTGCTTTCCCCAGTGGCTCAATTAAACTTTCCAACAGCCTGTATCTGCTGATTCCAGGAACTGAAGTCAATCCAGGTCAATAACAAAGACTAATGCTAGACTATATCAGCGCAAATGTATGCTAATGGAAGACTATTGGTTCTCTTTTGTCTGGAGGCCGTGGAAATTCATGCACACCCATTCTGCACATCTTGTAAAAAAGAAAGCACCTTGCAAATGCTTTAGGCTTTGGATTTTGTGACACGAGCGGCCAAATGATCATTAGCAGCTTTGGTCCTGATGGAGCAATGTACAAACGTGCAATTAAGTTTAATAGTTTGCCCGCTGTAAACTGCTTTTCCATTACTATTGAATGGATTTTTCATAGTTTAGGCTGACTTAGTTCAGGCCCACCACAAATTCTAAATATAAAATACAGACAGAACTTTCACAAACTTCATATTGGTACAAGGTATGTTGTACAAGGGTACAAGGATATGGCTAAGGATTCAAGTTGAGAGTGAAAGGTGTGTCAATATGTATTGTTCATACAGGGACTGGAAGTATTTCATACCAATAACAGACCTCTGAAGAATTGCAAAAAAGGGCAACTTACTGTAAGCATAAATAACTACATTCATTACAAAAACATTGAAATATATTCAATTGTGCAATACAATCCCACATAAATATCAACTCTGAAATAAATGCTGCCCTTCCCCTGCTCAAGTTTTGAAATTGCAGGGAACAAAAAGAGTCTCATCAATGCACACACCCCTCTTTAGCACTGGAGAATGAGCCTTTGCTCTGAGACTATGGTCTAAAGCAGGGGTTCCCAAACTTTTTTGCCTGCGCCCCCCCTTTAAACATTTGGGCCACGCTCACGCCGTGCAGATCTAATGCAACAGGGAGGGAGGGCACCACGTTGGGTTGACATCATCAAGTTGCACTGTATTGGAGACTGACATTTTAATCTGCGTTAATCTCAAAAGGAAGCCCGCTGCAAGCTCGCTCTGGTTTTTCTGGATGGGCACTGCCCTACAAAACAACCTGTATTCCATCATTGTTCTGCATTAGCAAAGCAAGTTTCCCTGATCACTGAAACACAAATAATTTAACTTTAATAGGCATGTAATTCAGAAATCTACCAATAAAGTGCTCGCCTTGGTCATGTTTTGCATTTGAATAAAATCCATGACAGTTCATTAAACATAAGGGACTGCACATTCAATACATGGGTCAGAACATTGTAATGAATGACATTCAATGCAATACATCTGAAGGATCCTACATATTTAACTGCTCTATCAGCACATCAGGGTCTTCTCTGTCATAATGTAAGACTGAGCAACCTACATTAGAATAAATGTGTCTTGAAACAGGGTTGGCCTTTTTGTGACATTGTTGTCCATCGCAGGCATGCAACCTCCTTGGTCTTCTCCCAAAACACTGCATCAGGCACCAGAAAATGGATGTTAGTCAATTAAATATATCCAGCAAGGCTGTATAACAAGCTTCCAACTAATGAACGCCACACCATTAAAGCTTTAAAGCATGAAGCTACACCGGCTAGTTACATTCTGGTCAAACCTTAAAAGGCACACAGGATCCCCTTGGGCAGTAAATTAATGCTGACCTCCATCTTGCTCGTCACGCATGCAGGCCTACGATACCTGGAGATGTATGAGGGCAGGAGATGTGTGGGGGCAGGGAGAGAGACACCTTCTTTTGTGCCTGAA
The DNA here is from genome assembly GCA_029706075.1 of Aldrovandia affinis. Lineage (NCBI taxonomy): Eukaryota > Metazoa > Chordata > Actinopteri > Notacanthiformes > Halosauridae > Aldrovandia > Aldrovandia affinis. The sequence goes on along the minus strand of JAINUG010000138.1, from coordinate 2,601,785 downwards.
AACAAACTGAGCATTACACAACATTTTTCTACAACAAGACGGTTTCTACCCTCTTCTGAGACACCCGATAGCTCTAGAAGTATCGAGAGGAGGAGCAGGCAATACTTCTCTTAATGGTTTTTACTACATTTATATGTTTTGCAATTTTACTTTCCACTGATTTAAAAAACCCTGTATGTGTATATATATATATATATATATATATATATACAGTATATACACACATACAGGGGGTAGACAAAATAATGGAAACATCGAACAATATATGAATATGTATTAACTCATAAGGAGTTAGGTTGTCCTTTGCCTTCAAAACTTTGCTTTCTACATTCCAGAACTTCCATTAAAGGTATGATGTTTATATCTGGTGATTGGGGAGGCTATGGAAGGTGTTTAACTTCATCCCGGTGTTGATGAAGCCACTCTTGAATCCATTAGCAGTGTGTATGGGGACGTTATCTTCTTGGAATATGGATAACTTCTTGAGGAAACAATGCTTGGACCATAGGGTTGCCTAAAATGGTTTTGTATTCCTTGTCCACAATTCTACCATACACAGTAATAATCGGGGCCGATGACTCCCACAAGATGACTGGCCATACCATACTAGGTCCACCACCATGTTTAACAGCTGGGAACAGGTAATGTGGGTTGAAGGATTCCTCTCCAAACATAAATCCATCCATATGTAGGAAAAAGAGTAAAAGAGGACTCATCAGATCATTAAATCATATTACTTTCTTCCACTGCTCAGAAGTTTTGTGCTCATTGGTTATGTGTTGTTGTGCATTGGCCTTGGTTACAAGCAGTTTCTGAATGGCAGCCATACCATACACATCAGCTTTGTGAAGCTCACAATGTACAGAGATGTAGATTTAGTTCTGTGGTCATTTTTGAAGCCATTGTTTTGTGTTTTTTAGCAACTTGTATGGCGTATGCTGTGACACGTTTCTGTAACTCCTGCACCTGCAATTTGGGTGCCTACTATTTGACTTCTTTCAACTCTGTCAGATCAGTCAGATGTTGCTTTTGAAACTCATATATTAAAGTGTTGATTTCCAAACAGCTTTTTTAGCAGAAACATATTGGTAGTTAGTATTGACATTAATATGAAACACAGTTGTGAGGTATTTTTTTCAAAATATGAAAACCTTTTTAATTTGGTGTTTCATTTGGTGTCCATTATTTTATATATATATATATATATATATATATATATACAGTATGTATTTATTTATTTATATGAACAAATGAAACACTGTAAACATACACTGCACATGTACAGATATTGATTAATAAATGCACATTTGGCTATTTCAAATTTGGAGAAAAGAAGAAAATAGGGGATAAGAAAGTAATAATCATGTAATGGTAATAATTTAACTTCAGCTCAATCAATTAATTTATTTACTTTATTTACATAATATTTAAATTGGTGAGTGTGACTGCTCTGAGTACATGCAGCTTTGGTCATTGTCCAGATTTAAATATTATTTTTATATTATTTATCAATGAATGAGTTCTTGGTTGTTTTCTGAGTCTTAAAAATAGAAAAAATGCTCTCATTTGCTGCTTGGCTTTGATCTCTTAATGTTACTCACCAGAAAATTGAGAAAAAATGGAGAAGAACGCATTGATGATTGATAATGATACCAGCAATGCTTGAGTTTTGATTGAGGAGTGATTCTTGTCTAAGTGCTGCCTTAAGATGGCTTCCAGAGACAATAGGGAGGTTGTCTGCCTTACAAAGGCCCTCTTAGTTCCCTGACAGCCAACCACCCTGAAAAACAATTTCCTCCCCGACGACAAGGCAGCAGCTTCACTTGGATGTGGCTCTTAGAGGTTGCTTCTGGGAGGTGTGAGAATAAGTCTTCCCTTCACCCACACTGTCAGTGCATCTGCTGATGTCCAGTACAGAACTGCTGAGCTCTAATATCCAGGAAGACCAGAATGTCTTGAGAAAGGATTGAGGAAACAGATGGCATTTCTGCTTTTATTAAAAAGATGCTTGTTCCCCATCAGTGCAAAATGTGAATATCATAGATGTGAAAAATGGTATATTGATTTCGAAAGCCTGTGTCTCTCGGGAACAAAGTGAATGAAGAGAACGGTGTTCTCAGACAAACATTTAAAAAAATATTTTCAATTGCATTTTAGCACGATCTGGGTTTTCAGTGTGTGTGTGATCCAGTTGTAAATTATTAATTCTGTTTATGTATTTTTGCAGTGAGAATGTACCAAGACAAGTTCCTAGTGACTTCTGTTGTTATGGCAAGGAAGTATCTTGGCTACTTGACTTATAATGTGATAAATACATTCAAATTCAAATAAATAAAATGTATAGTATTATCATTATTGAGACTCACATTCACAGTTGGAGCACAAGGGTCTTACCCGCCCAGTTGAATGCAGAGGGGGCCCTGATCCCCCCTCCTGGATAGTCAGCAGGCCTCATGCAGATTGTAGATTTATATGATGCAAAACTCCATGTGGGCAACAATGGAAAATGGACAAAGCACTAAAGAGACATTTATGTAGATTTAGTAGCATTACAGTGACAATGTGTTTCAATAAATATGTTAGTAATGGGTATTTTTGTAATAAAGCATTGATGAATCATGTATTTATGAATGATTTAGAAGCAAATGCAATGCTTTCTGAAGGATGAAAGAAAAGTCTTGTAGGAAGGTATGAGGGAAAATTAGCATTTACATCGACATATACATTTATTAATTTAACAGATGCTATTACAGATCAATGGACATAATAAGACTACTGTATATGAGCAGTAGAATAGATACAGAAATGTAATGTAACCAAAATCAAACTATCTTTGTATAAGACAATGCAAATATCCTCATGCATGATTCCTAGTAAAACATATGAAGGCTATCATTCAGAATATTGTGTCACTGTCTGACAGCATTGTCTCTCTGACATATGTGGTCTTGTTTCAAGAGTGACAGTGGACATGCAGAGAGATTTTTCTCTCTGTCTCCCAAAACGGTTTACTGATCCAATGGGCAGAGCAAAAGAGGACAGAGATGGACCTTCTTGCGTGCCCCGATTCTATGAATACTTTATAACAGTGGTTCTCAACCTCAGTACTGGTGACCCACTGTGTATGCTGGTTTTCGTTGCAACCTCTGAATTGTAACTAGCTGTTAATTGTTCTTAAATTTGACACTTTTAATTTATATTAAACCATGATTTACTCTACTCTAAGGCTATATTATGTCATGAATAGCTATGCATGCCATGAACAATACACTTTCCATCCCAGGACTTTAATACAGATACATGATTACTTTATGATACATGATTCCTTTTGAAAGGGGTTGCCTTTTTGAATTGATTCAATTATAGACTGGCAGGTGAAATCAGTGGGGGCCTAATTGATGAAAGTCTGGACACCTGGTCACAGAAACTAAATCATTTGTGGAAAATGAAGACTTCAATGATAGAGAAATTAGCAACGAGCCAAACCTGCATTGTGTTACAATAGGTTTAAGGAAAAAATTATGGTAGATTTTACACACGTGTTTTCAACAGCCTTAATTGATCAAGAGATTGGCTGTAAAAAAAAGCAGTATACACAGTGGGTCCCCAGGACCGAACTTAAGAACCACTGCTTTATAAGGTGGCTGGGGACAAAGTGGAGTTGTGTGAGGCAGAAGCAAGAGAAGTTAGATCAGGGGTGGGCAATCTTACCCTGTGTGGGCCGATGAGGATTTTGGTCCAGCCGAGCAGTAGCTCATCTGATTTGACTCATCAGCTAATCAAAGTCTTCAATCAGGGCTTTGATTAGTGGAATCAGGTGTGTCACTGTTCAGTTGGAACAAAGCCTACCCACACCGGTTAAGATTGCCCACCCCTGAGTTAGATGAATCCACCAGCATGCAGCTGCTTCTAGAAGCCAGGCCTTGAACTACCCAGGTTAAGGTGTCACCAGGGATTCAGTGCAGTTCTGCGAGAGAGGAAATGGACAATGTGGGGAAACAAAGGGAGCTTGATTCTGCCTCTTTGCGTTCAATTTAACAGTAAATATATCTTCAATTGTGAGATGGACCCCTTGCCCTAAACCCTCCCCCTGCCCACTTAAACTCTTTGCTTACTTGGGCTTTGCATTAAATATTTAAACTAGCTTGAAAATGCCTTGAAAAGCTCTGTCTGCTGTGAAAAACAGCAGTAAGTGCCAGGGATCTCTGGAAGTTTCCTCTGAGGGGTTTTCACACAATGGCCACAGGTAACTTAGTCTGTGCGTGTCTGTCTGTCTGTCTGTCTGTCTGTCTGTGTGTGTGTGTGTGTGTGTGTGTGTGTGTGTGTGTGTGTGTGTGTGTGTGTGTGTGTGTGTGTGTGTGTGTGTGTGTGTGTGTGTGTGTGTGTGTGTGTGTGTGTGTGTGTGTGTGTTGTGTGTGTGTGTGTGTGTGTGTGTGTGTGTGTGTGTGTGTGTGTGTGTGTGTGTGTGTGTGTGTGTGTGTGTGTGTGTGTGTGTGTGTGTGTGTGTGTGTGTGTGTGTGTTTGTCTGTGTGTGTGTGTGTGTGTGTGTGTGTGTGTGCATTTGTCTGTATGTGTGTACACGCATAACTGTGTGTACGTTTGTATGTGTGTGTGTGTGTGCATATGTAGGTGTGTCTGTGTGTAAGACTATGTGTGTGGGTGTGTGTGTATCTTTCTGAGCCATAAGAGATTAAATGAAAATGAAAAGACTCTTATACCTCCCTTTCTTTGAACTGAAGTGTTTATACCTACATGTCAAACCCTCCTATTGATCCAGTAAAAGTAATCTGTGGGCTGTCTGGAGAGGATGCATTGAGTAAGCCCGTAATCACACAAACCTTTGATAAATTGAGGACAGTATTGGCTGGATTTCTTTTCACGTATCTTGGCTGAAGTGGCTGATAAGTACCTCCCCTTGTACTACCGTTCTAATTATCTTTGGTAATGATTGCCGACTAGATGTTTAATGAGTAAATTGATAGGGTGAGCAGTGGAATGATTCACTACCTTTACTCACAAATACGTTGAGTCTTTCCACATGTGGACTGTCTGTACATGTCTTGAAGATGCAGGAAGTGATGTGATGGCCAAGAGCTGCCCAGTTGACCTCACCATGGTGCTGACACGGTCAGGTCTGGTGTGGTGCTAAGATCTGGGAGTGACACGGTGTGTGCACTGAAAGGGATATCAGTATTCTCATCTGAGATTTGACATCCATGAACCCCCCCACCCTCATAATTGCTCCATCACATGTTCCCAGCATATCTGCTCAAACGTGATCTAATCAAATCAGCCCCGCAATACCATTCTGTCTTGACAAACTGCAGTCTGACTACATTTTAAAGAGACAGCAAACTTTGTAATTACAAGCCGATGGCTAAATGAACTACGCGGTGAAGGAAATGATATCCTACTACGGAAGACATTAGCGAGCTCTGCGATCACATCAGCTGCTTCCCTCTTTTTGGCTGGGGGCAGGATATAAAAGGATTTGGAGGGAATCCCACTGCCCCACAACCCTACCCACATTGGCAGAGATTGGCTGTGATACTGTTCACTAATGCTTGAAAATTTATGTGACACCACAGCATCTTAATGTCTGAATGTGAGATAGGGACGTACCTCATATACCCCCTCAATCCCCTGAACACAGTCTCCACTAGTCTTAATAGACCGCTGTGTACAAACTAGGTGCATGATAACTAATGTTGTGCTAGCATTGATGACAAACCTTGATTGTGCAACATAATATGTGGCAGTTAAAATAGAAATAGAAAATGATTATGAGAGGGAATATTGCTCCAAAAAAATATGCATTTTTGGATTTGGATTTCTGGATTTAAACCAAGATTAGAGAGAGAAACAACGCCCTAAAATATACCCTTAGTCTGCTAAATAGGTTTTCTCTAAAGGTTTATAAATCGCCATGCACCTCAACCTTCTTGTTTCCAGAATCCCTCCCCATCTCCATTTAATTTACATTTTTTACATTTTGTCGTTGATGTCCAAATGGGGGGTCGACGTCGCCATCGTGACCAGGTACGATCCTGACCTTGGATGCCAAGCCCAATTTCAAATAAATCAAATGTTTCACATAGTGTGTTTAGAGGGCGTCGGTCTCGGCAACATGGGAGTGTTGTGGAGGCCTTTGTAGCAGTGAGACTTTCTAGGGGCAGGTTTGGCACTCTCACAGGGTGTGAGAGTGAACTGTTGCCCGGAAGGTTGCTCCAAAGGCCATAATTGATTTAATTATTATTTAATTTGTGTTAATTGGTAATTGATGTAGAATTAAATTGACTGATTGGGTTTGTGTGAGAATGTGAATTGTTTGGTTTTGAGTGATTGTGATTGGGTGAGTGAATGATAGATGGCTGATTGCCTCACGGGTCCCACCTGAGCCAGGCAGAAAGTAAGCCTATTTAAGAGCAGGTGGGGCGAGTTAGTCTTGTCTTGTCATTGGCGTGTGCGAATTAAGAGTTGTGGGTCTTGTTGTTCGTACGTGTGCACGTACAAGTTTAATGTCTGTTGTGACATACTGTGTCATTGGTGTGTGTATCAAGAGAGTTAGTCTTTTGTTGTTGTCTTGATGTGTGTATCATGGAGAGTTAGTCTGAGTCTTGTCATTCCTGTGTGTGTCTTGAGGAGTTAGCCTTTGTCTGGTCATTCGTGTGTGTGAGTACGCGTGAACGTGTATTGTGCATTATTGTGGAGTGTTGGTGTTTGATGTGACTCTGTCAGGCATGGTGGCGCCAGGGCTCGAGACTAACACCGTCCCGTTGTCCCGGGGATGATAAAATATGTATTTGGGACGAACAGAAATCCTCCCCGGGACGCAGTCGGGACGAAGAGGATTTTTTTTTCCACTTGGAAAATGTCAACTGAGCCGACTGTCAGTGCGCATATCACTGTCACTGGTAAACGGTGCGCGTCTTCTGAGTGCTCGCCTAGTTGACAGTGGCATGAGACCACTGCACGAGACCTGCGAAAATATCAGAATGTTTAATAAAAGTTCCCGCGGTACTGGCCATCCTCTCAGTCAAGGGAGCGATCGCAAACATGTTGCGCTATTTGAAGAGGATAAACACAGCAGAAGAAGATGGAGAACAGACACAGACTGACCAACAGGGAACTGCATCCAACCCAAGTACAACCCCTGAGTCTAAGGCACAGGTGTCAAACTCATTCCATCGAGGGCCGAGTGTATGCAGGTTTGTATTGCAACCAATGCACTACACCAGGTGATTTCACTAATTAGCCCACGTCTTCGACCAAGGGAGGGACCTAATTAAAATCACCTGGAGTAGTGCATTGGTTGCAACAAAAACCTGCATACACTCGGCCCTCGATGGAATGAGTTTGACACCCCTGGTCTAAGGTAAGGACACATTTAAATCACAGAGGTGTAATGTTAGTCTATTGGAACTGTATACAGTAGTCAGCTGCTAGCTAGATAGCGGGCTGCTTGCTAGCTAACGTTAGCCCTGTGTGTGTGTGGCGTGTGTGAAAAAACGGTGTTAGCACTAACTCCGTGCTGAGTGCGAGCATCACAATAATGAGCAAGGCAACCAGCGAAGTGTAACCTACATTTAGGCTATTTCAGTATATTATTTTTGTTAATTACACTAATTGGTTGATTCCGTGATGTTTTAGTTCATATTAGTTACATTTTAGATTCATGCCATGGCCGGCAAATGCTTCACCACTGCTGTAGGCTGCATGGCAGTCACCAGAGCATTCAAAACTGCATGCACTGTATCAGTTCGCCAGTTCTCAATTCAAGCACAAGACAGATACATTGTGTATACCATTTTGCAACAAAGTAACTACTACCATTGCAGGACGAGTTGATTGGCCTAACGTTACATTTATCGAAACGGAGAAAATCCGTCAGGCTACTGACGCTACACGGTTGCTAGGGCCGCATTGACTGGCGGCAATCTGCCAGCCCGTTCATTTGTTCAGTCCACCACAGAGGTATTTTACAAGCGTCTTTGAACACACACATGATAAACAATGATAATGCGAACCTGCGTTTCGGAGAAATTCAAGGTTTTTGTCTGACACAACGTTAGTATGAGTTACAACTTGGCATAACGTTACACAGCAGTAATGGCTAACAGTTGAGCAGTTGATTTGATTGTGAGTGTTGAACATTTTCAGTTTGTAATAAATATACACTCGTATTCCTTACAGTATCCATGAAATTCGACACTTTGACTCCCTTAGATATGTCAGATGATTTCTGTACTTTTCACTACATGTTTTATTAATTCATAAACTATCCTATCAGTCCTTAAAATAATAGAGTTGCAAATATCCATAATAATCTACAAGACATCATTAACACTAACTATATATATATATATATATATATATATATATATTGTAGCGCCCGAGTAGGCGCGTGCTATGGCGTCGTCATAGAGGGGAGATACCTTTCGGCACGCTGGCTCCACCCCCGCGCACTGATGGGAACCCCGGGACGGATTCCACAGCTGACGGGCGTAAACTAAATTACCCAGACTTTAAAAAGAGCACTCTCACACAAGGGCGCTGTTGGGAGTAGGAACGAGGTAGGAGAGAGAGCGAGAGAGATAGAGAGAGAGAGAGAGCGAGAGAGCGAGAGAGAGAGAGAGAGAGAGAGAGAGAGAGAGAGGAAGAAGAAAAGAGATAGCTAGTTTTTGTTTTTGAAATACTTTTTTTGGGACGGATTATTTTTTGGTTACTGAACAACGGAATTGGACGACAACGACGGCAACGGATTACCCCGGAAAGGACAACGACTACGAAAGCGGATCACGGACAATCCTAAGAAGGGAAGTTTGTGGACAATTGTTTTGTTTGCCATTGACCGGGACATTCAGTGCCAGTGTTTCCCTGCCACGGGAACAGCATTTCCGTATGCGGAATACTTCCGCCTGTACCTTAATAAACGAGTGTTTACTTGGAACTGTCTCCATTGTCTCCATTATCTACGTTGTACATCGAATAAATTATCGATTATTAGCGGAGTGGAAACCCCACACCCTTGGTTTTGCTACATATGGTGGAGAATGCGGGCAGACTATAACGCTAAATAAAAAATAATTTATTCTGTACAACGTAGAAATGGAGTCACTACTGGTGAAACAGCTGGAGAAAACTCATGCTGCGCAGCTGGCGCACAACGCAGCGCTGATAGACGAGCATCGACAGCAGACAACGCTACTGAGACTGGAGGTAGCATGGCTGTCAGCTACCGCAACCCCACGCAGACCAAACCCCAGTGCGTTCCTGGTGAAAATGACCACAGAGGATGACATCGAGGCATACCTCCAGACATTTGAGCGAACAGCGACCCGAGAGGGGTGGGCTCCAGAGCAATGGGCCGGACTGCTCGCTCCATTCCTGTCCGGAGTGGCCCAGCACACGTACCAGGACTTAGATGAGGTCCAGGCTGCGGACTACACCACCCTGAAAAGGGAAATTCTGCGTCGCGCCGGACACAGCCTCATCGGGCAGGCACAAAAATTCCATAACTGGACCTTCGACGCTGCCTTACCGCCCCGAGCCCAGATGCACGACCTGATACGCCTAGCCAAGAACTGGATGACCACGGAACCCACGGCCCTGACGCCCATGGAAAGGTTTGTAATTGACAAATTTTTGCGCTCCTTACCTTTTGAAGCCAAGAAACTGGCAAGCCAGGCGAACCCCCGGAGCGCCGATGAACTAGTGGCGCTGGTGGAGGGGTACCAAGCCGCTGTGGAGGTCCTGTGTAGCAGCCGACCCACCCGATCCGAACATGAGAAACCCGAAGCCTCTGTCCGAACACGGGACAGGCCGAAACTGGACGGGATGACCGGGGCAAGGTTCAGAGAAGGAACCCGGGCACCGCCCAGCCCTCCAAGGATACGCCCCTTCATGACAGAAGACCGCCGTGAGTGTTATGACTGTGGAGAGGTGGGACACCTCTCCTGGAATTGTCCCAAACGGGACGTGGTGATGCGGACCGCATCCACCACAGACACTCCGCACGCAAAACCCTGCGGGCTGCTGCTGTCGTGCTGGGCCACCGAGGGGTGCCCGTCGCCCCTGACGCCGGTGAGGGCCAATGGCAAGGACACCACCGCCCTGCTCGATTCCGGAAGCATGGTGACCCTGGTCCGCCCCGAATACGCCCGGACGGAACTGCAACCAGAGAAAATGGCCATTTCCTGTATCCATGGGGAGAGCAAGGATTACCCCGTAACCCTCTTAAAGCTACAGACGACCAAGGGGCAGTACGTGGGGAAAGCCAGGGTCATTGAGAACCTGCCGGTTCCGGTGCTCCTGGGTCGGGATTGCCCGATATTTCCGCAGCTCTGGACAGGCATGCGGGGGGAAGAAGGAAGGAGAAAGAAAAGGAGAGGTGGCCAAAAGGGGAGGCGGCAAGGGCAACCCAAGTTCCCTCCCGTGGAGAAGGTCAAGAGGTGGAGTTGCCGCTCTCATCGGAGGTGGGGTCCGAATCTGAGGTGGTCGAGGCCGCCAGATTGTGCGGTTTTCAGGGAGCTGACCCACAACCATCAGCAGAGGAGCCGTCAGAGGACGGCGCTGCCGAGGCAAACCCCGTGGAGGAAGAACCGACATGGGAGGAGATGTTCCCGATGGGACACGAGGAGGCGCCAGCATCCCCGCCCCTGACTGGTCGGTTCGGGACTGCCCAACTGGAGGACCAGAATCTAAGGCACGCCTTCCAACACGTCACCGTGGTCGATGGGACTCTCATGGAGGGGGTAAGCGAAATTTATTTCCCTCATTTTGCCATAAAAAACCATCTCCTATACCAGGTAGTTAGGAGTGAGGGGCGTGAGATAATAATAATAAATAATAATAATAGCTTTATTTGTATAGCACCTTTCATACAAACAGTAGCTCAAAGTGCTTTACAGGGAAAGTAAGGCATAAAAATATATATACATATATATATACACACATATACATATATACACGCATATATATACATATACACATATAAATACATACATACATAGGCATAAGACAAAAGTAAAAAAAAAAAGAATAATACAAATAAAAATCAAGAAAATACACATAACAATCATACTCAATTCTAAGGTTTAAAACAGAGACAATAAAAGTATAGTCAACCTAATAAATTAATTAATGCAGATTCTCTCTCTGACCGTGATGTTGTTCAGGGGGCAGTAGCTTTCATTCACCAGAAGAATTAAACCCCCACCCCGCCGTTTGCCATTCGTTTTCGCTTCTGTCTGCCCGTATACTGGAAAACCGGTCAAGGATGTGTATTCCTCGGTGACGTCACTGCCAAGCCAGGATTCTCACGATAGTCCTTTTGCGTCTTAATAAAGCGCACCAAGTTCATCAATCTTGTTATTAAGTGATCTCACGTTACCCATAACGATGGTTGGTAGACTTGGGCGGAATGCGCGTTTGTATGCAGCTTTTCCAGATCCACGAACCCCTCTTGACCTCTGCTTAATTTCAACCAGAATAACCGATAGAGCAACTGTTAGTGCCCCACTCCATGGTGAACACTGTTTTACAGTTGGCGCATGCACACGTGCTGGGGGCACACTTGGGGGTTGAGAAGACCTCCGAACGAATCAAGGCACGCTTTTATTGGCCAGGGATAAAACGTGCAGTGGAGAAATTCTGCCGAGAGTGCCGGGAGTGCCAGAGGGTGGCGCCTAAACCCAAGTACGAGAGCCCTTTAATCCCTTTGCCGATAATCTCCGTTCCTTTCAGTAGGGTCGCTGGATCTCGTCGGGCCCCTCCCAAAAGCAGCAGGGGTTCCAATATATCTTGGTCATATTGGACTATGCCACCCGGTACCCCGAAGCCATTCCTCTGCGCACGATGGCCACCAAAGGGCATCGCACGAGAACTGATGCTGCTGTTCTCCGGTCGGCTTCCCGGATGAGATCCTGACGGACCAGGGAACGCCTTTATGAGTAAGGTAATGCGTGACTTATGCCAGTTCCTTACCATCAGGCAGATACGTACGTCGGTGTACCACCCCCAGACGGACGGACTGGTTGAAAGGTTTAACCGCACCCTGAAAAGTATGTTGAGAAAGGTGATGGAGGCGGAAGGACGGAATTGGGACCAGCTCCTCCCTTTTCTGATGTTTTCGGTCCGAGAGGTACCGCAGGCTTCGACAGGCTTCTCCCCCTTCGAGCTGCTGTACGGCCGACGGCCACGAGGCATGCTGGACCTGGCCAAAGAGACTTGGGAGGCCCAGCCGTCCCCCCACCAAACTATAGTTGAACACGTAACGGAAATGAGAGAGCGGATGGCCACCCTGTGGCCCATCGTTCGGGAACACATGCTGGAGGCCCAGGAAGCGCAACAGCGCGTCTACAATCGCGGGGCACAGCTCCGGGAGTTCCAGCCCGGGGATCAGGTACACGTGCTGGTCCCCACATCCGAATGCAAGTTCCTCGCCCGCTGGAAAGGTCCGTACGAGGTCCTAGAGAAAGTGGGCGAGGTGAATTACAAGGTAAGCCAACCCGACCGGCGCAAGAAAACACAGCTGTACCACATTAATCTTTTAAAAAGGTGGCATGCCAGTGACCCGGTCCCAGAGGGTGGACCACAGCCGTGTTTTTCAGCCAGCCAGACCGACGAGGTGCCGCTAGGGGAGCAACTAAGCGTAGCACAACGACAGGAACTACAGGAACTCGTGGGCCGCCATCGGGATGTCTTCTCAGTAGACCCGGGAGAGACCGATGTCATTAAACACCACATCGTCACTCCCCCGGGAGTCAAGGTAACCCAGCGGCCGTACCGCATCCCAGAGGCACGGCGGGAAGCGGTGCGGCGGGAAGTACAGGAGATGTTGGCGGCCGGAGTCATAGAAGAGTCCCGTAGTGAGTGGTGCAGCCCCATAGTCCTGGTCCCCAAGCCTGATGGAACCATCAGGTTCTGTAATGATTTTAGAAAATTAAACGAGGTCTCCAAGTTTGATGCCTACCCCATGCCTAGGATCGATGAGCTGATCGACCGGCTCGGGACCGCCAGGTACATCAGCACACTGGACCTAACGAAGGGGTACTGGCAGGTGCCCTGACCCGGAGTCTAGGGAGAAGACGGCGTTCGCTACCCCGGATGGCCTGTACCAATACCGGAAACTGCCATTCGGGTTGCACGGGCGCCTCCCACCTTCCAGCGGATGATGGATCAAGTACTGCGTCCCCATCAAAAGTATGCTGCCGCGTGCCTGGGCGACATCGTCATCCATGGAGAGGACTGGGGGACCCATCTCCGACAGATACAAGAGGTACTGCACGCACTAAGAGGGGCGGGGCTGACAGCCAACCCCGGAAGTGCCACCTGGGGCTACAGGAGGCCGAGTACCTGGGCTACACCATCGGCCGGGCTGGTCAAGCCCCAAGCGGCTAAGATCGAATCTATCCGGAATTGGCCCCGCCCCACAACACAGAAACAGGTGCGTACGTTCATCGGGCTGGCCAGTTATTACAGGCGATTTATTCCCAATTTTTGCATCCCTGGCTAGCCCGTTGACAGACCTGACCAGGAAAAAGTTGTCGCGACAGGTGGAGTGGACCGAGGCAGAGGAAACCGCCTTCCAACACCTCAAGGCCGCGCTCTGTTCCGGACCGGTGCTAGTCACTCGGACTTCCAAAACCCCTGCTGGTCCAGACGGATGCATCGGAGACTGGAATCGTGGGGTGGTCCTGTCTCAGGTACAGGGGGTGAGGAACACCCGTGATGTACATCAGCCGTAAGTTGATACCGAGGGAAACAAGATACTCGACCGTGGAAAAAGAGTGCCTGGCGATCAAATGGGCACTAGAGACACTCCGGTATTATTTATTAGGGAGGACATTCACTTTAGTCACGGATCATGCCCCGCTGGTCTGGATGTCCAGAAATCGCGAGACTAACCCGAGAGTGACCCGTTGGTTTCTATCATTGCAACCTTTTAACTTTAATGTGCTCCACAGGTCCGGCGTCAACCATGGCAATGCGGACGCCCTCTCGCGGAGAGAAGCCCTGTGGTGCCAGGCCGCTCCCCCGCCCGGGTCGGAGCTGAGGGGGAGGGTGTGTAGCGCCCGAGTAGGCGCGTGCTATGGCGTCGTCATAGAGGGGAGATACCTTTCGGCACGCTGGCTCCACCCCCGCGCACTGATGGGAACCCCGGGACGGATTCCACAGCTGACGGGCGTAAACTAAATTACCCAGACTTTAAAAAGAGCGCTCTCACACAAGGGCGCTGTTGGGAGTAGGAACGAGGTAGGAGAGAGAGCGAGAGAGCTAGAGAGAGAGAGCGAGAGAGAGAGAGAGAGAGAGAGGGAGAGGAAGAAGAAAAGAGATAGCTAGTTTTTGTTTTTGAAATACTTTTTTTGGACGGATTATTTTTTGGTTACTGAACAACGGAATTGGACGACAACGACGGCAACGGATTACCCCGGAAAGGACAACGACTACGAAAGCGGATCACGGACAATCCTAAGAAGGGAAGTTTGTGGACAATTGTTTTGTTTGCCATTGACCGGGACATTCAGTGCCAGTGTTTCCCTGCCACGGGAACAGCATTTCCGTATGCGGAATACTTCCGCCTGTACCTTAATAAACGAGTGTTTACTTGGAACTGTCTCCATTGTCTCCATTATCTACGTTGTACATCGAATAAATTATCGATTATTAGCGGAGTGGAAACCCCACACCCTTGGTTTTGCTACAATATATAAATAATCATAATGATTCTTGTGAAATCTTTCCACCTGGGAGCCTTTTGACTAAACCAATTTATTTTCTCTTTCTCTACAGAAACAAAGCTCTGGCCAAAAGGAAAAGAAAATTTCTTCTAGAATGGAATGTTACCTGTTGATCTAATGTGCCTATTGTTAAAATAAGTAATTATTTCAAATAAAAATACAATTATTTATTTCCTAATCATTTGAATGGTGTTTTTTAAGCACTTTGAGATCGCTCTGCGATGAAAAGTGCTATTTAAATGAGGGTTATTATTATTATTATGGCAATAACAACTATAGACGACAAAACCAAAATAAAGAAACAACGTTCTCGATTTTTGGGACAGTTTACATTCACTTTGGGACGGTTACAATTGTATTTCAGGACGGTTCCGGGACTGTGGTGAAAAAAGTTAGTCTGGAGCCCTGGGTGGCGCATGTCTGTAATCCAAGCTGCTGGGAGACGGAATCTATGTTGAGTTCTGTGTGCGTTTGTCGAAAGTGACTGAGTAGAGTGCTTCCTGTGTGTGTGGGGGAAGAGGGAGAGAGGGCGCACTAAGAGTGTCTGCCTCTCTCTTTCGGTGTGATCGTGAAAGAGAGCGAGAGGGTGCCCTGAAATAGGGTCTGCCTCTCGCCCTCGGTGTGATTGGAAGAGAACTCACACTCGAGCAGTGGAGAGTGTTTCTCGACAACGGCCCGAGAACTGTCACTGAAAGAGTGGAGAGTGTCTCAGGGCTGGTTGCCAGAGAGCTCTCACTGTGAGGAGTGGCGAGGGTCTCTGTGTGTTTGGGGTAAAAAAGAACTCGGACTGAAAAGTTTGTGTGTCTGTGTGCATGGGTTTGGGAAGCACTTAAATAGTCACTGGACGTGTGTGTGCCTGGGGAGGTTCTAGGGGAACTCTACCCTGTCCCGGTAAGTCTTGATGTGTGGTAAATATGGATGTATGAAGGCGGTGTGGAAAGCTGCTGATTGCCTGTGTTCATTGTGTGTTCCCCGAAAGGGGATTCCCCCCTCGGAGGAGACGGGCTTTCATTAAGTTTTGATTATTTTAGTTTGTTATTTTAGTTAATTGCTTTCGCCCGAAAGTTTCACGGCAAGTAGGGTAGGTGATCAAACAGCTACTCAGGTCAAACATTTAGACTTGATCAACAATACAATAGACTGTTTCCTGGCTAGGCCCTGGGAACTGAATTAATCAAACCCATCATAGTGATGAGCGAACTGATTGATTTAAGGGTGCCAGACACTGGCTTCCTTAAATCAATCACATTATTTCCAAATCCACATTTCTGTTTCCCGCCTCAGAAAAACAAAGTCAAAAAAAGAGTATTTCGAGTCATTCAGTTGGGAGAAGAGCATTCAGACAAACTCCGCTGAGTCCAGAGTGCTTGCTGGTATTCTTGTATTACCTGTCATTTACTTTGTTACTGTCGCTACTGAAATAAAACCTTCTTCATCAAGATCAGAGTGCTGCCGTATTTCTTACAATACACTACCAGTCAAAAGTTTTAGAGCACCCCCATTTTCCAGTTTTTACTGAAATTTAAGCAGTTCAAGTCCAGTCAATAACCTGAAATAGTATGCGGTAAACTGCCAGAGGTAAAAAAAAAAAACGTTTAGGTGACCAAAAACTGAAAAAAAGTTATCAAAAAAGTCCCTTTTCAGGGAACAAGTAATGGGTTAACGTGGGTTAACAGTCACTCTGTGCAAGTCACCAACTCTGGATCCAGCAAAAGAGCCTCAGACCATCACGCTTCCTCCTCCATGTTTGACAGTTGGTGTCACACACTGAGGGACCATACTTTCGCCTACTCGACGGCCTACAAAAACCTTTCAAAATGTCAAGATTTCAAATTTTGAAACAAGTCTTTTGAGTCTTCAGTAGTCCACTGGCGGTGCTTCATGGCCCAGGCAAGCCTCTTTTTCTTATTTTGCCATCTTAGCAATGGCTTTCTTACTGCCACTCGACCTGTCAAACCTGCAGCTCCAAGTCTTCTCTTCACAGTTGAAACTGAGACTTCCTTACTTCGACCAGTGTTAAGCTGTGCTTGAAGCTGTTGTCCTGTGAGCCGCCTATCACGCAAGCTGTTGACTCAGAAACGTCTTCTGATTTTGTTGTGGCTTTGGGTCTGCCAGACCTCTTCCTGTCAGAGTTTCCTCCAGTTTCCAAGTGCCTTTTGATGGTGTAGGAAACTACTCACTGCCCAAAAATGTACATTATTTTTCTGTTTTTGGTAACCTAAACTTTTTAAAAAAACTTCTGGCAGTTTACCGTTTACCTTTGTACCATTTCAGGTTATTCACTGGACTTGAACTGCGTAAATTTCAGCAAAAACTGGAAAATGGAGGTGTTCTAAAACTTTTGACCGGTAGTGTATAAAAAAAGACAAGGTAATAGTCAAAGTGATCACAGTAGAATATTATCAGCACAATATGTGAAAAAGTGACGTTGATGAATAATTGTTTCACAACCACAAATTCAAGGCTAGTTTTGGGTCAATATTTTATCAAATTAATTCTGAGCTCTCGACTGTTGTGTTTCACCCAAGATAATTTATATAGTCCTACAAGAGTTTATTTCATCATTATTTTTCATTAATCTTTTTTACAGATTACAGCTACACATTTGCATAAGCAAAGCTTTCACCTCTCCATCAAAACCTGTCGACACATACCTGATTGCTGTGTTATTTGGTTTTGCTGATAGGATGCTCAAAGCTTTCTTGAGGTCAAGAAGAGCATGCTGGCTTATTTCTGAATTAATTTAACCATCTTTTATCCTCTGTCCTTCATTGCAACACAACCGATTATGAGAGGCATTAAACTTAAAAAAAAATAAAAAAAATAATATTCCCAGATTACACATTTTTGTTCCCAGAGCATTCCTGGAAAGTTACTAACGCGTTAAAAAACAAATGGTATTGTGGATGGTCATTCATGTTAATTTTTATTATGAAAGTTTGTAATGATCAATGAATTTGCCATTTCAGTACAACATTCAGAATGTTCTTAAAATGTTATTGATGTGTATCTACTATAATCTTTTTTCATGAGCAAATGGTAACAATCATAGGATGTAACAAGTAAGTTTGTGTGCGACATGCCTGGATGTTTTTCTTTGACTTTGACAGAACTTGTTTGGAACAATAAATGCATTCAACTGTTTTGTTTTTTATATGTTATCTCAAAACCAAATGGGAATCTAATCGGAATATTCCCCAATGTTCTTGAAAAGATCTGTCTTTGCTGAGTATACTGTATATGTTATGGTGAATGTGCAAAATCGGGAAATTGTAATTTCTCTGGGAAATCTCTAAATTTCAAGTCAAGTAGGGAACTTGGCTTTTCAAGTTGAAATCTGTTTTGCTTGTTACTTTCTGTTTGGTTTGGTTTGGAGTGTATATGCACAACTGACCATGAGGCAGAGAGCTGTTGGACATCTGCTCGCATTATAGCCTTCCATACTTCAATTTTCTACACATTTACTGGTGACTACAGATTCCCCGTCGCACCGGTGAATCTACAGATTCAGTATGATAACCGTAACATACATACTGCTGAGTGTTGCATTTGTGTCAATGGACAGCAACAGCATATTTATACCTTTACAGGCAAGAATGTAGGCTACTACATTTTTAACATGGCATTGAGAAGAACATATTATAGCGAGCATGCGTGGTGTGGTGTAACAAGAAGACGACTTGGAGGCAAGTTGAATGTGGCTACGTGCGTCATACACCGGAAAGCCCCGTAGCCACTTTATTTAAAAACAGACAACATGAGCGATATTGTCCCCCATACACCGCATGACCCCAAATATCGCCTTTGGTTCTATCTTTTACAACAGGCGTGTCCCGAAAGGGTCATGCAGGGTGCACATTGGCCACTTTAGAATACGTCACACAGGAAGTACAACGGATGCTGAACACATTCTGCATGATAACACAGGCAACCGCATTATACAGGAAATGGCCATCGGTCCAACACATACAGAACCATTAAAACACACACACAACATTGCTTTTAAACATACATCAATAACCAACACCGGGGGGAACAAACAAACACACAACAATGTTCTCCCACAATGCCCTGCACACATATTTACATATAGAGACCGCGGTGGATCGCTACAATATATATTAAGGACCGTATGCAGTCTTCATCGATGGACTCACAGCCATTACAATTGCAGATATCAATGATTGTGATTATGATTATGAGCAGCAGGTGAATCTGCACCAGGATAGTCGAGCGGATGCTCACTGTTGTAAGAAACCGGCAGGAAGTCTGAGACAGCCTGACCAGGCCCGACCATCCTCCCCCATCGGTTTATGCATCAGCCTTCGCTCCACGCACATCTGCTGCTCTCGGCTCTGCGGGGAACACCCTGCACACCCCAATAATTAAAGGCAACCCAACTGCTGCTGTTAACAGTGAGGGCCAACATATGTGTATTCTTCATTTTTACATCAGTTTTTATGATGGTGATAATATTGCTAATGATGAAGGTGATGGTTGTTTCTTAATCTTCTTCTTCTTAATATATATATAATATACATATAAACTACAATAATAGTAATTTTGCTTAGCAAATTGATAGTGACATATATAATTATATACATATACATACTTTTTACGTATACAGTTGGATCAGTTCAGGTTAAATATATTGCACATGAAAGGTGGTTGTGTTTATGCCAATAGGATTGCAATACAACTTTAATTCCCCATCAATCATTACAACGCTGCCATGAATAGGAGTATAACAAACGGTTGTAAAAGTCATTTGGAAAGCCATCAGCTTCTGCCATAATGGAGAACGGAACCTTCATACACAGTAAATCCAGGGAACCAAGGCACCCGTGGCTAGCGTTCTCAGTTTTCCCCAATCTTTCCAGCATGGTGGCAAATATGCATATAATGCAGTGGCGGGCCGTGCATTTCACACCTAGGTCTTCAGTGGTGTCCTACCTGAATTATTCCACCTCTTAATACCATCATTATGATGCCACGGTTATAGAAACCATCAATATTATACAGAAACGCAGTATAACAGGGCGTTGCATCACAGACAGGTTTCTCATGTAGCGAGAATTACTTTTCAATATTTCCCTATTTTTCTTCACCTTTTCGTTGTGGAGCTCTGTTTCCCTGCGCACTTGTTCGTTGAGCTGTAGATCCACTCGGGTTTCCCCAAAAGTTTTCAAAAGCACCGTTGCTTGTAAGTGTCCGGCCGTGCTTTGGTGTCTCGCTGCTGCCTTGGTTAGACAACTCAAGTTTGCAAACCCAGTGTGGCTCCAAACACCAAGTCGATCAGTTGCAAATAACAGGCATTCCCATACAATTTGCAGTGCTCTTCGGAGGCTGTGAGCCAAGGTACCACTCGTAGTTACTGAATTGAAAGTGACAAACAAACCCTTTCGCTGGCTGGGACAGGTTTGCTAGCTTCGGGGTTGGCTGACCTTTCCTCACGATGTCCAGCTTTTCTTGAAAAGTCAGTCTTGAAAATGGCATTGTAAGTATATCTGCAACCAAATCAATTTCTTCTCTGTCAGCCATTGTGGGTTGAAAAAACGGCTATTAAATCTACACAAATATATTTTAGCTTGTGCAGATCGCTACAGATGTAGTTTGCTAGCACTGACTAGTACGCTCTCTGACCATCCAATCAAATGACGTGACAATGCAGACATTATTGTACGCCTGCTAGATGGCCCCAGTGTCGCCAACTCGAAATCTGATTGGTTAAAGCAACAGTTTCATTGCCATTTATTTTAAGCTACAGGCGCCCGCACTATTGATTCTGAAGGCCTCAAGGCAGATTTCTTTGACCCTGGCAACACATGATGGCTGAAATATAATTGGATAAAAGCTCTAACATTAACATACACTACTGGAAGCAGCGCAACCAAGAGAAAAGCTATGAAATGAAGAGAATAGACTATTGGGAATAATTTAATACATATTCATGGGAAAAATATATTAAAACGTAAGTCAGTGATTCTGATAGTGTTTAGGCCAGCAGAGAAGGCCTTGCTGGCCCTGACGGCCCACCACTGATATAATGCAACCCGTCGTTCCTCCCCGGTCGTGTTTTAGAACCCTCTGGCAAACAGTGGATAAGCGATCAATTTTAAATATGCCAATTCCTCCGGATTTGATTGAGGGATTATGGTCGCTGTTGTGTTAATTGAGTTTTATCGCTGTCTGACAAATCCAGCCTTTCCACATCGCCCAGAGTGTTGCCTTATTCAACACAAGCAGCCAGACAGAGCTTGTGAACCAGCCACTGGCAAATCAGTGCTCACAGGGGAACGTCATCCAATTAATTATTACACTTCTTTTCAATATTCAGATGGAAAAATGCCCCTGTCCTGCAGAGGTTGGTTGATTTGAAAGCTCTCTCTCAGATTCTCAGTTTCATTAATTAAAGGCCTTCTGCTAAAAAGGCTGGGGCTACATATGAGTTTTAAAATGCATGATATTATTGAATATAGGCATTTATGGCAGTGATGTAAACTTGTAATGGTGTTGCTGACAAATGCCTTTTTAATAAATGACAAATATTTAATATTGTGCTTGGGAAAAAAACAATGATAAAGCATATGCTGTTTTATTAGAGCACAACTTCAGATGTGTTACCAAAAATGCAATATAACACAAACTCCCTCTTTGGATTTATACTGTTGTAGGCACATGCTTTAACTTCACTATAAATATTCTCAGTGTGATGATCATTCCAACAGCTCATAAGGGAATACAGAGGCTGTGCAATTGACAATATCGAATTAGGTTTATGTTTTTGAACTCTTGAAAGTTTAAATATTAAACCTCATTTTAAATGCCTCTTTCTCGGCTCTGACGGACGTATTGCTCGATATCTCATTTAAAACTAGATTAAGCACCAGGGATGGGGGAGTCACGCCGTGCACCCGCCGTCCCAAATGTGCCATATTCATCAAACTGCCGACTCTAATGATTTCCTGTCACCATCCACCACCTGGCAGCAGAACGTTTGCTCTGTAACACACAAGCATAAAGAACTATATTTCCAATATATGACCTAAAATAATTATTAAAAGAAAATACATTTATATTTAATTTCAGAAAATATATTGCAAAATATACAATAAACCTTTATAATTAATACAATATTTAATACCATACATTTACCATCCCTTGACAAAGCACTAATTCTTATGTATTTTTTTATAGATTTTACATTCTCTAAATAAAAGTAAAATGTACTTCCTCATATATACCTTCTCTATACAATTTATATGAGAAATACATTTATATGTAAAACATCTATTTATACAAAAAATATGTTTTTATATCTTTTTGGTATGGGCTACCAGCAAACACACACCCTAGTTTCCTTGCGGTTATTAAATCTTTGTCAAAGGTTCTGATATTGTATTGGGAGACGCACACATCAACAGCTGCCATCCACCTGGGGGTAGGGGGGATTGCGAAGTAATGAAACACCCTTGCTGACTAAATCAGGTCGTCCCATCTCTCCCAAGGGCACTCCACAATCCTTTTGAGAGACTAGTGCCAACTCACTAATTCCTTACGAAACCTTTGCTGAAAGCACTGGAATTCATTTTAGGACGGTGATGACATAGGCTCTATTGTATATAATTAGTCTAATTGCTGATTTCACAGAAATGATTTATCATTTGTATGAGGCTGGCTCACACCCTGGATCATGCCAGCTGAGGTGTAGTATGGTGCATAAAATGTGAATTAACTACTATGCCCTTTACATAAACTACTCATTAAAAACAGAGGGCCTAGAAAAATCCAGCAAGATACTCTTCTGTCCTTAGGTGACTGTTAATGCCCTTGTGGTGAAGGTCCAATGTGATCGGTCACTTCCATACAAAGTGAAAAAAAGCAGTGGGGCCTCGGCAGCCTAACTGTTTGGCCGAGATCATTTTGCTGATCGAGGCACAAGGCCGGGCCCCGCCCCTAGGAAACGACATGAGCCTGCTGGTTGAGCTCCCGGGACATGTCCACTGCCTGGAGATGCCGGCTCCCCAGACCAGAACAATAACGACTAAAGCCCACAGAGAGATAGGGAATGTGAGTTGACTTGTGCCAATCTGTTTGATGCACCTGACTTGTCTCCTCTTCTCCAGGGCCAGATCAAGTGGGTACAGTGGGACAATCCTGTCCATGCAAAAAACCCCATAAAGGATTGGAATGGAGTGTACCAACAAGTGATACAGTGAGTTTGACAGCTACCCTATGCTCTGGCACGACGAGCTGATTGACTGCCTAGAGGATGAATGGTTTGTGACAACCCTGGACCTAACAAAGGAGTATTAGCAGGTACCCTTCTTGCCCACCTCTACAGAAAAAAAACTGCTTTCTCCACTCCACAATAGCAGCTTCCATTATATATAACCTGCTACCTTTTGGATTGCATGGACCCCCAGCCACATTCCAGCAGCTCATGGACCACATGCTGAGGCCTCACCAGGAGTATGCATACCAGGACAATGTGGTGATTTACACCAGTACCTGGACTGACCATCTGGAGAGGGTATGCGGTATGATACAAGTGCTCTTGAAGGCTGGCCTCACCGCCTATCCATCCAAGTAATACATGGGCCTGAGCAAGACCAACTACCTAGGCTACACCATTGCCTGGGGGCTCCTGCAGCCCCAGCACAACAAGGTGGATGCAGTAAAGGACTGGCCTTGCCCCGGCAGTAAGAAGCAGGTAACAGCCTAGGTTTGGCAGGGTATTACCAATGGTTTATTCCAAATATCATCACTGTAGCACACTCCCTCACAGAGCTTATACACAAGAGTGCCCCTGACCCTTTGGTGTGGACTGCCAAAACAGAGGCAGCCTTTTGGGGACTCCAGTCAGTGCTGAAGACACCAGACTTTACCAAGCCCTTCTGTGGAGGACGTCAGTCTCGGCCACGTGGGAGTGGCATGGTTGTCTGAGTTTTACATGTTGTGGAGGCCTTTGGAGCAGGGAGACTTTCCGGGGGCAGGTTTGGCACTCTCACAGGGTGTGAGAGTGAACTGTCGCCCGGAAGTTTGTTCCAAAGGCCATAATTGGTTTAATTATCATTTAATTATTTAATTGGTGTCAATCAGTCAATTGATATGGAAGTCAATTGACTGATTGGGTGTCTGTGTGAGTATGTGAGTGAATGATTGTGATTGGGTGATTGCCTCACGAGTCCCACCTGAGCCGGGCAGAGACTAAGTCGCAGGTGGGGCGAGTGGGGAATCAGTTAGTCTTTGTCTTTGTGTGTATTGAGAGTTAGTCTTGTCTTGTCATTTTGTGTGAGTGTTGAAAGTGAGACTTGTCTGTGTCTTGATGGGTGTGTGAGTGCTATGTTGTGTTGTGGATTGTTATGGATTGTTATGGATAGTTGTGGATGGTTGTGGATTGTTGTGGATTGTTGTATTGTGGAGTGATGTTAGATGTCTCCACTCCCTCTGCGCCCTCCCCTCCCGCTGTGCCCTCCACTCCCTTCCCTCCCTCTGCGGTTTGTCACGTGGCGTGTGACACCTTCATACTGCAGACAGATAGTGTGTGCGGTATTGTCCCAGACCATCCATAGCGAGGACCACCTATGTTTATCAGCAGGAAGTTACCACAGGAGTTGAGGCATGCCATGATAGATAGAGAAAGAATCCCTGGCTGCAAAATGGGCTGCAACTTCTTTTTTGTACTAACATCTAGGGCGCCACTTTGTGTTGGTGACCAATCACGCATCATTGCAGTGGATGGCAATGGCAATGGACACCAACTCCCGCATGATGAGGTAGTTCCTGGTGTTGCAGTCCTTCTGTTTTACAGTTCAGCACTGACCGGGGGCTGCCCAGGGAAATGCAGATGCGCTGCCACATGCTCTGGGCTGAAGCTGCTGTTCCTGCTGTCTCACAGCTAAGGGGAGAGGGTATGTGGTACAGGAGTAGGCGGCCCTCTGGGGAAAAAGGACATGTCCCCAGAAGACATGGCAAAACAGAAAAGAAAAGCCACGTGAGAATGCGGTGGAAGCTGTTCGGTACTGTAGCCGGCCATTATCAATTTCTCCATCAAGCAGCTGTTTCTCATCCCGCACTCAGGATGGGCAGTTTAAAAGGGAGGCTAATACAATTGTGTTTGTATTAAATATATTCGTTTTCTCCTTATCCTCATTTCCTCAGGTGGTTTATCTCCCTGACCATTGTAATATCGCATGCCACATCCCTGGTGTACAGAGGCCATGGTTTACCTAGTTTCAGTAAGGTAAAAATGAGGGAAAATATATGTTTATTTTTTAGATAGCAACTGCTATATTCTTCAAATAATATTTGTTGTTACTTAAGTGGATTTGATACCCCTGAAAACAGGCACAGGTTAGTATTAAACCAAAGGTAACTTTTCTTATTGTAGTACCACATTTTTGTTATAATAGTACCCAGGTGTCAGTAGTAATGTGCAACACTACCTGACAGTGCCACTGGGAGGCAGTTACAAGTATATGTCTTGTTAATTATAAAAAGTTATATGTCAGTTTCAGATTTCTTCCTGTAGCTGTGCTATTTTGATATTTAGAGCTCAAATTACACCTTGGATAAGGGTCTCTAATAAGATGCACAGGAATTTCTACTCCATTCACAGTCAAAGATTTATGTGGAAACATGGCAGCGGTCAGTCATTGATGCATATTGTCAGAGTTGATATCCTCAGAGGGAGTCTGCCTCTCTGGAGAGCACCTTGCTCTGTCAGAGTGGCGATGGGTGTTGTAGTGTTCCACATCAGATGAGGATAGTAACATACCACCAGAGAACAGGTTTGATGGGTTTTTGCCAGCGAGTAGTTTTTCGGCGTAGGGTTGCTTCTACAAGTTGTAGCACGTACTCAAATGTATTATGAGACATCTCTGTGTCTGAAAGTGCTCTCTCCACTGCTCTTCATCAAATTTGTTTAGGACACTTCGTGGTATAAGGCGGCTGTGGTATAATGGCTAAAGAACTGGGCTTGTAACATTAAGGTTGCAGGTTCGATCCCCAGGTGGGACACTGCCGTTGTACCCTTGAGCAAGGTACTTCAGTTAATATCCAGCTGTACAAATGGATTGTAAAGAAATGTAAAACTGTAAGTCGCTGTGGATAAGAGCGTCGGCTAAATGCCTGTAATGTAATGCAATGTAATGCCTCTCTAGCTTCCACATTTTTATTTCCAAGCCTCTTCATTGTTGAACACCAGTAGTAAACACAATAGCCTTTAAGTGCACCTTTTAACATCAGAATTGGCACTCGACTACATCAGATCCTCATTGACTAATCCAGTTGCACCCACCATGTTGCTGGTTTTTGTTTTCATTACAACAAATTCAGACCCAGCTGAGGTGAGTTAACTGTGTGTCAACATTATGCGCTGAATGAACATCCTGCATTGACTAATCTATCCGGAATGATCATGTCATGTTGGAACAGACTCTACACAGATTTTTTCCGTATAGGAGACCTATATGAGAACGATGAAAAATACTACCTTACCCGGATAATTGAACCCGGAAATGTTGCAGATTCCATTCCATTACATTACAGGCATTTGGCAGACTCTCTTATCCAGAGCGACGTACAACAAAGTGTTAACCGTAGTCAAGAACAGTTTCGCTGAAAGCCACCCTAGAGGGAAGTACGATTCCAGGTGCTAGGAGCAACCACATAGTTAAACTAGGACCCTGTCGGTAAATCTGTAGCCACAATTCAAAGGCAGCAATAAAACAATTAGTGCGGAAAATATCAGCGAAATAATGCCTAAAACCTAATACAATACATAAACGAGTAGAAATGAGTGCAATACTAAACAGCTATGTCCTTAAGTTACAAAACCGGACTACAGGGAGAGGTGCACCCTGAAGAGGTGAGTCTTCAGTCGTCGCTTGAAGGTGGCCAGGGTCTCGGCTGTTCTGACTTCCACGGGAAGGTCATTCCACCATCGAGGAGCCAGAACCGACAGGAGACGTGACCGGGAAGCACAGGTGCGGAGGGGGGGAGGCGCCAGGAGTCCTGAGGTAGCAGAACAGAGTGGTCTGGCAGGTGTGTAGGGTTTGAAGATCTTGAGGAGGTATGTTGGGGCTGATCCCTTGACTGCCTGGTATGCTAGGACCAATGTTTTGAATTTGATGCGAGCTATAACAGGCAGCCAGTGGAGGGTAGTGAGCAGGGGGGTGACATGGGAGTGTCTGAGAAGGTTGTAGACCAGACGGGCTGCAGCGTTCTGGATGAGTTGCAGGGGTCTGATGGCAGATGCCGGAAGGCCAGCCAGAAGCGAGTTGCAGTAGTCCAAGCGGGACAGTACCATATCTTGGGCCACGAGCTGGGTAGAGTACATGGTAAGGAAGGGAATGGATTCTCCTGATGTTATACAGGAAGAATCTGCATGCCCGGCTTCCCCACATTCCATGTGGGTTAGGGGCTTTAGTTAGTATAGTGGGTGACATTTATACACAGAAAGAGAAGAATTCCTCATAAATGTAATTAAGGAGGAAACACTTAAATCATTGCTTCAAATATTTTCACCTCAAATACATCTTCTAAATATTTCTTCCACTGTTCAGTTATGTCATTAAAACTACATTTGAGTAAGCATCTGTGATTTGTCCTGTGCTTGTGTTTTTTTTTTTTTTTTTTTGCATTTAGCACTCTCTAACTCTCTCCCTTATCTGTTATGTGACCAAAAAAGTTTAAATCAGTAGAAACACAGCTAGCAACAATATGGTGTCCAGTGTCATACACTGGTGCAATACTAGAATTGATTCAAAACCAGGAATCAATATATACGTAGGGTCCCAGTTGTGCACAAAAATGAGGGAAAGAAAACCGAATAACTGAGTAAATAAGTGATGTCTGTGGGTAACCATAATTAATAGAAAGTCAGCTTACCACACAGAGTATTGACTTATAAAGCTTGACTACATAGTTGACAGGATAAGGTTGGAAACTGTGTTAGACATTAATACATATTTTCTTGTGTTGACTTAACACTACCGGTCAAAAGTTTTAGAACACCCCCATTATTTGTACGTTTTTGGTAACCTAAACTTTTTTTTTTAACCTCTGGCAGTTTATCGCAGTTTATCGCTTGAACTGCTTTTTCAGTACCATTTTGACTGGTAAGTTATTCAGCCTGGTTTGGTTTAACAATTATTATTGTTAAACATTGTGCATAAAGATGCAGCTTGCATAATCATTCCTCCATTCACGTTATTATTCACTTTATATACTACAACAGCATCTTAATGCATGGGGATACAGTCAATATAGTTGTCACCTATTACTTGACTAAGAACTCCAAATCCTTTTTTGAGGAATGTTTAAATATGGTCTTGAAGCACAACAATTCATGGATTGTCATTCATAACATTTCTCCATCTTTGTCATACCCTTATTAAATTTGCCATAATAATGCTCTATCCTTGCTGATGTTGCTCTTGTTTAACAGAATTTTGGGAACAAAATGAGTAAACCATGGCTCTGTCTGCTTATTTATATTCGATTAATTTACAATAAATTCGAAAAGACTATGATTTGTGGTTGTTTCTCAATTGTGGCTGTTTTCTTAGTTTCCACAAAAAATGTATTTGTTGCTTATTTACATGAAACCAATCACTTGTGCTCTAGGCTACATCTTCAAAAGGTGAACCTAGCTCCGACCCAGGGAGAGGTCACCCACACTGGAATATTTTTGAATAAAACTAAGCCGATAATAGGCTACAATATAGCAAGCTGACTAAAATGACAACCTGCAGTATACCGGGTTACGGGATACGGCCGAGTGCCGTCTTGGAAGAGGCATCAGGTAGCGTGTCACTACTGGTTGGGATAAAATGGGATAAAAATCAGAAACAAAAATGATTAAATATTTTTTTTTTTGTTACTTTGATAATAAATTGAAGTATCAATATTTTCATAATTCAAAAGTGACTAATGAACTGAGACTAGATTATGATTATTTCATTTTATGATATGTATATACTGCACCGTGTTATATTTAATAACAGATATAGTATAACATGTTTAAAACATATATTCAATAACCCACGGGTGAAGGTGACTTCCAGGTGACTTCAAGCGTGATATTAAAAATGGCTCCTCACATACAGTGGGTCTACATTTTGCTTCAGGACAGAGTCGATGCACACTGAATTTCCAGACCTGATTTTCTGCTTACATTCATAAAGCCTTCATGATGCATGAAAAATGTCTCCATGAACAAAACAGAACATATTCACAAATAATTTATAAGAAAAACCAAAGCTATATGAAGGGTGACAGAACAGGTATTATTATATATCTTATATATTTTTTGTGCATTGACCTTATCTCAGATGCCAAGGTTTCTTACATCGCATAGCCATATTATATCACATAATGCAAGCTGCATTGATTCATGTTGGGTGTTATGAAGTATATTTTAATTTTTTTAATTTAAATGAATACTCATCATGTGTGCTGGATGTTTTTTTGTCACAGGGCTGACCTTCAACTGAGATCACACCTACATCAGTGGAGATGTTTGCACACATAGTACAGTACAACACAGATGCCTGGAGAGGAGCCATTGAATATGCACTCTGAATATGTCTGCTGACCAAAACTTTTGCTTTTTTGTTCATCTAAAGTTTTGAGAATTTCACAAGAGAAACAATGTGTGGGAGTACTCTTCAACATATGTCACACCAATATAAAATGTAACTTTACACCAGTACCGTCACCCTCCATAAAGCAATGAATTATTGTATTATTATTGGT
Organism: Aldrovandia affinis; assembly: GCA_029706075.1. Taxonomy (NCBI): domain Eukaryota; kingdom Metazoa; phylum Chordata; class Actinopteri; order Notacanthiformes; family Halosauridae; genus Aldrovandia; species Aldrovandia affinis. The sequence continues at coordinate 2,572,281 of JAINUG010000138.1, read as the reverse complement.
AAATATATGATATGGCATTCGTGAAGGCACTTTTCATGGCTTTCAAGGATTTATGAATGGCCCCCCTACATAAAGTAAATGGGGAGTATGACCTCAGCCCACTTCCTACAGGAATAGGAGATGGCCTTTTCCAGGGTCGAAGGCAGGGGTTGGCTTCTACGCTTCTGAAAGGCTCTAGATCACTCATCCTGTGACCAGGGATATCAAATCACTTTCTTTCATGGAAGTGTGATTTTCAACCATCCATTTTTGAAGCTGGAGGAACCTGCTGGCACAGGACAGATATTATGATCCACTCTTACACACCAGATAGTGGTGGGAGTGGTGGCCATTTGGTGCCACCTGTCAACCCCTCCCCAGCCAAGTTAAGGCAAGTTACTCACATATACTCTATGAATCTGTAAGAACACAATTCTTGAAATCTGTCTGCTCACTAGAACTTTTGATTTCAAAATGATGTAAAATGAAGTAAAAGCTGTAACCAATATGTTGACAGAAATCAAACAAGCACTATTCCAAAACTTCAACAACAAATCAAAGTATTTCTCTTCACATAGCATTTATTATGTTTGTGTTAAATTAAAAGAGAAAGCAAGTGTATTTCTCAAAGCATTTACTGCATATTCATGCAGGATCAGTGCTATGTTTATACATAGTAAGGTTATTACATAGCACATCAAATAGCTCCATACAGTGTTTAAAATAGTGTCAATACATGTTACAGGAAAGCAATAAAAAATTAGGACTCAAGAATCAAATGTTTTTCAATAATTGTTATTAATAAGAAAGATATTGAGGCACTAGGTTATGAGTTAGTGATAACAATGGCCAACATTCAATCTAATGAATTTAGCCTGTTTAAGATCAAATGAAACCAAACCAAAACAAACCAAACTAAAGCTTCCTGGATTAATCCAGTGCCATGTTTCAATAAAGTCTGTTTGACGAGCTGTATCGGTCTATGGCAGCGGAAGTAAGAACTCCTCTAGTGATTTGCACCATGGGTTGTGACTGATTGGTCAGGCAGTATTCAGAGTACCTGCCTTTTTGTTTGTAAATGTGTCCATTTGGGTAGGGATTTTTTGGGTTGAATCCGCATGCTGTATATAGTTCAGTGTTCAAATCTACGTAGTAAAGCATTAGGAAGATATTATACCATGGGGAAAAACATTGCCATTTCAAAATTATTTTCAACAATGATGGTAATGTCATAAATTTATTAAATGCATATACAAAATACAAATATATATATTTTTAAACAAATTATATCTGACAAAAAATAAAGTTAAATGGCAATGATATATAGTATACATGTTAACTATACATGTGTCACACGGCACGTGACAATCCCTGGACTGGAGCAGCCGATGGTAAGAACTGGCAGAGGAGTGGGGTTTATGGACCGGATCTTTATTTTTTCCACCTCTCTTTTCAAGTGCTTTTCAAGTGCTACCCAAACCCATGCACAGAGACACTCAAACCTTTCAGTCCGAATTCTCTTTTGACCCCAAACACAGAGACCCTTGCCACTCATCACAGTGAGTTCTCTGGCAACAAGCCCCAAGACACTCTCCACTCTTTCAGTGAGAGCTCTTGGGCCTTTTTCCAGAAACACTCCACTGCCCTAGTGTGAATTCACACTGAGGGAGAGAGATTCCACACAGATTCCACGTCCTCCAACACAAAAACCCCCTTGCGGGGAAAACACACGAACACAACACTACGTCATACCTTACATTACACAATACACTACACATGCATGCGCACATTCACACACACGTGAACAACAAGACCCACAACTCTCAATTTGCACACATGAATGACCAGACTAACAACTTTACTTTTTTATTTTGATTAAATATACCATGGCATTTTTTTATATATTTTTTAAAGCAAAGCCACTCTCAGCCCAACAAAGAAAACCCACAAAACCAAAAACATTCTCAACACAAGCAAATTCCACCAAGACAAAACACAATACAAGAAAACACACAAAACTAACACAACACTCCGACACAAGACACAAGCAAACTCAACTAAGACACAACCACGCAATACAGAAAAAATACACACAAATTATCCATGCTACAGTGCACACCCTTCAACAGAACAAAACACCCAAAAAACCATACATCAAAACAACCGGTCCAACGCTCCCACACCCGACTGATGTGCCACCCCGTCCAATATTACTTTGCCCAACCCTCTCCCTAAACTTGTGGAACAGTTGGGCAGGAGTTAACACTCTCACCCTCCTGCCCACTGCCAACATCCTGTCTTCCCACAGTACCCACTTGGCGTACCGCAGGACAGCCCAGAGCATGCCAGCGGATACCGTGGGAACCACCCCCAACCCACGTCTAAAAACAACCCCATCCCCAGATAAAACAAACCCTGGCCCGACCCTTTGCAGAAGGCCGAGCACCAAACCCCAAAACCTAACATCCGGGTAAGTAGTATCTGGCAAGGAAAAAGCACTTGTGCGGCACCCGCTCCAGAAAACCTCTACTGGCGAAGCTGGCGTAGAGCACGTCCAGCTTCAGCGGTACCCGTGGGACACCCCCCACCACCGGAGCGCACATCAGCTCCCGTCTCACGTACTCGTACCTGCTGCACCACAAGAAGCGGAACACTGCTTTCATTAGGGCGATCTTGGCATGAGCCGGAAGACATACACCAAGTGGAGGAGCAGTGGAAGGAGCACCGACCTAACCACCACCACCTTTCCCATCAGCGACAGCCGTCAGCGCATGACCACACACCCAGTCTGCTGCGCACTAGGGCCAGACGGGCCTCCTAGTTCTGAGCCGCGCTTCCGCAGGCCCAGAACCGGACACCCAAGATTTTCAGTACGCCCTCGCACACAGCAAACCCTCCAGAGTCGCCTATGTCCTCTGTCCATCTGCAACAAAATAGGACAGAGGACTTAGCCATGTTCACTCTGGAGCCTGTTCCCGCCCCAAAAAGGTCGGTCAGGGCCCGGATGCGACCCACCGACTGGACAGACGACACAAACTGAGGAAAGGACGGGTATCGGATCTGAAGCTGAGGCTGATGGCTGGGCCTCAGCAGCAGTCATGCCTGGGGCGGAGACCTGAGCCCTGGAGCCTTCCCGGGAGCGATCCTGGGAGCGCCCTCTGTTTCAGATCTTCCTCCCGGGGCTGGAGCTGGCAATGCCACCTTGGAGACACCAGAGAGCGCTGAACCCCCAGGAGGCACCAGGTGGCCGACCGCATGGTCGTTAAGGGCCTGCCCTGTAAAACAATTCAGCGAACGTCCGCTTTCTCAAAGGGCAGAACTGAAACAAATGGCCCTCCGCCCCACACAAACTGCAGGTTTTAGGGGCCACACAGTCCCTCGTTGCGTGGTCAGCTGAAGCACAAAACTTGCAGGTATTGTTGGCCTGGCACACCTCCTTGGTGTGCCCCAACCGACTGCACTTTCTGCTGACCCAGGTAGAGCTGGTAGCCCTTGTCAAACCCGATGGAGAAGCTCCCTGGGGGCGGTGAGCAAGGCCACTCACCCCTGACGGGTCCCTCCGGAAGCAGATGGAGTACCGCCACTTCCCGTTCCAGAACCTGTGCTTATCAAGGAGCTTCACCCCATCCCTGACCTCAGCACAGAACCGGCTCAGAAAAATTATAATGTCCTCTTGCCTCACAAAGGGGTTATACAACTGAACGGTGCGAGGCCTCCACACCTGTGCAAAGAGGAGCTCCACTCTCACTCCCTCCAGCACAGGTGTGTCCCGGTTTTGTGTACTTGTGATACAGTTCAAGTGATGCTGCTTCCGTGTAAAAAGTTAAATCAAAACCCACGTGCTGAAAAATCTTGTAAACACAAAATCTTCTCAGGTTTGACCCTGAGTAAACTTCTTGCGCATCTCCAGGTCTGCTCCTGCGTCGAAACGTACTGTGTTCTTTAACCGCGCCCGATAGACCGGCACTCCACTTTCTTTTGAAGTGGTTGTGGTCATCGTTCTCTCAAAAAAAAGCTGAGAAGCGATATATACACACTCACACATGAATGACATGACAAGACAAACTCTTGTTAGACCCTCTTGCCCCACCTGCTCTTAAATAGGTTTACATTCTACCTGGCTCAGGTAGGACTTGTGAGGCAATCACCTGTCTATCATTCATACACCTAATCACAAAACACCAAACAACTGACCAACCACACCCACTCACATTCTCACACACAAACAGGTAAGTGAATAATCACTTACCATCCATGCCAATCAACACCAATTAAATGATCATTAACAATCAATTATGGCCTTTGGAACAACCTTCCAGGCAACAGTGCCTGCGAGAGTGCCAAACCTGCCCCCGGAGTCTCACTGCTCCAAAGGCCTCCACAGCATGGGAAAACAAAGGCAACCCTGCCACTCCCATGTTGCTGAGACCGACACCCTCCACAACATTTTAATTATATTTATATTTTGATTGGACTTTAATTTAATCTTATTGCAATAAAACCTTTAGTAAAGCTGTTCCTAATGGCGTTGACGTATTGCTACCCTGCGAATGCAGGTTTAGTTGCTTATTAAGTTTAGGGAAACTCGGTTACAGTATACAATTGTCTACTAGTCCTATATATTTTTTCCCATTGTTATGCGCCTGTGTCGCCACTACAAATTTGAAAGGGGTAGCACTTTTGCAAAAGCAGAGACTAGGAAAGTTTTAATATTTGACATGGGCAACCCAATTTGTAGTCTGGAAACATCTGCGAATGCAATAATTAAAACACCATATGATCCAGATAATGTCTTAAAACGAATATCAAATGGTATAATATGCTTGCTAAACTTTCTGCTAAATTAACTGTGAAACAGAATGCAATGGTTTTATTTCCAAAATGTTGTCTGAGTTAATCACGATGTACAAAAATGTTGTAATTACCTAAATTAATTATCACTTCTCTATTTCCATCTGAATGTCATTTGAAATGGATTATCAGATAATTATCCATGGTCAGTATTAATTATGATTGAGTGTATACATCATCCAACCAGTAAATAAACATGACTGAACAGCTGCTAATTAATGAAAACAATTCATTTATTTATCATCCACGCTGCTGAGACCCTGCATGGTCAGCAGGCAGTTGACAATAATATTGTGACATGTGACAAGCACATGAACTGCATAAAGCTTTACAGAGCATATAAATGATGGCATGCTGATTGAGGGCATCCCAACCCAGTGTAACTTGTTTCATAATCAATGGAATAAAACAGCTCTTGAGCAATGGTAATTTGCCTAATTGCTATACTAATTTGCTTTCAAATTCTTAAAGGACAATATTGTTCTTAAAATTAAATGATGCAAGTACGTTTTTAAGTAGTGTAATGCCATGGTATGTGACACACAGCCAACCGTTTGCATTAATAATGAATATAAAATCATATTAAATATTAATATAGACATATAAATATATTTAAAATGTGTGTAAATATATATATATATATATATATATATATATATATATATATGTATCATTTATGTGAATCGGAAGGGGGTCCACTCCATTAATATCCAGGTGGTTTGTGATGCACACTCCAGGGTGATGCATGTAGGCCTACTGCATGACGAACATAAATGAAACAGGCCTAGTTGCAGTTTTTTTATTTATTGCTTTCCATTTAACAATTACATTAAATTAGAAGAAAATAAACATAGTTTTTTTTTAAGTTGGAAAGCCTACAGATAAGGAAAAAAAGAGATGGTACAATAAAACACTTTCTTTTAACAATGTAGGTCTCAAAATATAAACTCAAATAATGAAAATAACAAATTAATGTGCGCCTTGTTTTCCCCCTCTGATTCGCGCACCAACTTTTCCGCACCTCCCACACAAGCAAATTGCTCTCCTCTTTTGAGAAGTGCTCCTGGCGCAGTCGCGTTAGACACGCCCTAAAGCGCCACCATCCTCACTTTGCATCGGAGTTACCGACACCGTCCTGATTCACCAAATTAGGGCCCAAAGTCTGACCTGTTGGTGACACGATGTTTAGATTTGGGGGAATTCCACTCTTGCTCTGTCCTGTTTTTCTCTTGGAAGATCTGGTGCCAGCTAACACCTTGCCTGTGTGTGTTTGTTCTTGGAGAGAGACAAGCTTGGTTTGGTATCATTTTCTTCCCTTCCATCTCTTTTATGATTGCTACATGTCAATTTTATGTCTAGAATTTTGTATTTGTTAAGCCGGAATATCCAATTGAATGTTTATTTCCATGTGGGTGATAATTGTTGGGGCTATCCAGTTTGAAACTTACGTCTTTCAGGCCGCGGCCGGATGAGAGCGGTGCTTGGCGTGGTACAAGCAAGCTTGTAAAATGTTAGCGAGAATGTTCCATATGTGAGGAGACAGAACTAAACCCTACGTATTGGAAGTTCCGATTTAGTATTTGTTAAGGTAGTTGAACCTACGTCTGTAGATTGTTTTGTCTAACTGTTGTAACTGAATAAACCAGCTGTTAATTTTAATTGGATTGTGAGTTGTATATTTTGATGAAGGTTGATCCACCAGTTTGCTCTGCCGATCAACAAATTCTGAGATTTAATTTATAATTGATATCCTGTGTAGTAATTATTATATTAAATAAAATAAATATAGTTTACATGTAGGATAAGTGGAGGGGGTTTTAACACGTAATACCACGTGTTCAGTATTCAGAGTGCTGAACTTTAAACGTTTGACTGTTAAGGCTACTGGATTCAGGGAATAGACCATTTTTATTCTAACTTCACTGTTCCGACAGTGGGTTAACAGTCACTCTGTGCAAGTCGCCTTCTCTGGATCCAGCAAAAGAGCCCCAGACCATCACGCTTCCTCCTCCATGTTTGACAGTTGGTGTCACACACTGAGGAACCATCCTTTCGCCTACTCGACGGCCTACAAAAACCTTTCAAAATTTCAAGATTTCAAATTTTGATTCATTGGTCCATAAGACCTTCTTCCAGTCTTCAGTAGTCCACTGGCGGTGCTTCATGGCACAGGCAAGCCTCTTTTTCTTATTTTGCCATCTTAGCAATGGCTTTCTTACTGCCACTCGACCTGTGAAACCTGCAGCTCCAAGTCTTCTCTTCACAGTTGAAACTGAGACTTCCTTACTTCAACCAGTGTTAAGCTGTGCTTGAAGCTGTTGTCCTGTGAGCGGTCTGTCACGCAAGCTGTTGACTCTCAGAAACTTGTCTTCTGATTTTGTTGTGGCTTTGGGTCTGCCAGATCTCTTCCTGTCAGAGTTTCCTCCAGTTTCCAAGTGCCTTTTGATGGTGTAGGAAACTACTCACTGCCAAAAAAGGTGCAGATTGTGCAGTTCTAGATACAAATGTGATGTCTGTCCCCCCTCAGGTGCGCTGAAAGCAACTGTGAAAGCAACTGTGTTATCTAAGTAACTAGACAGACGGCAGACAGACAGATAAACAAATAAACTGACATAAATCCAGACTAACACACCTACAGACACACAAACAAGCATGTGGAGGACAGGACGTTGCATATAGTGAGATGTACAATATAAAGTAAAATCAAATAAATTAAGCATAATAATAATAAAGAGAATTGAGATTTATATTTGGGGGGGTGTTAGAATGTTAGGGAGTGTAAAATATTGTAGTGTATGGTGGGTGTTTATATTCTAGTGTTGGTATATAGACTTGGTGTGTATGTGTGTGTGAGTGTGTGTGTGTGTGTGTGTGTGTGTGTGTGTGTGTGTATTTTGTTTGTGTGTGGGGTTAGTTAACAGGCAAATTTATGGAACTGATGAATGGGTTCCAAGTTTCATCAAAATGTATGACTTGGTTTTGGAGAGAGGCTGTCATTTTTTCCATTGATATGTATTCTGTGAGAAGGATGTACCAGGGAGGGGCATTGAAGATGTTTAATAGCAAGATGGGTGAGGGAGAATCCAAATCCCCTGTGCTCTGACTTACTTCCACAGACTCCTGGCTACCTTTTCCTCTAACCTCTCCTCTGCTAAGTCTGCATTTTCCCTTTCCAAGATTCAATCTTCTGTTTCTAATCCTCAAAAACTCCACATTTTCCTCTTTTCCTCCTTCCCCACCCCCTCCTTCTAACCACGGATGACTTCGTCCTTCTTTCCAGGTCAATGACAAAGAGATGGATCCTCTCCCTCACCTAATTCTCCCTCACCTAATTCTCCCTCACCCATCTTGCTACCTAAACCTCTCACCCCTCTGTCTTCATTCTCGCCCCTCCCTGACTCGGACATCCTTCAACTTGTTCACTCCCACCGCCCCACCACCTGCCCTCTCGATCCCATTCCTTCCCCCCTCTTCCAGTCCATTGCTATGGACATCCTCCCCTTTGTCTCCAATGTTATTAACTCTTCTCTTTCCTCTGGCTCTGTCCCCTCTTCCCTCAAATGCGCTCATGTTGTCCCCCTCCTCAAAAAACCCTCTCTGAATCCTGCTGTCATTTCAAACTACCGACCTGTCTCTCTCCTCCCATTCCTTTCCAAAACACTAGAGCGGGCTGTCTATAACTAACTGTCTGCTCATCTCCTACAGAATGACCTGCTTGTCCCAATCCCTTAGCTCCGTCCTCCTCCTCCTCAACTTGTCAACTGCATTTGACACCGTGAACCACCAGGTGGTTCTGCACTGACATGGTTCAAGTCCTACCTGGGTGACCGGTCCTACCAGGTGGCCTGGAGAGGATCCCTCTCCTCTCCCCACACCCTCTCTACCGGAGTCCCACAGGGCTTGGTGCTAGGCCCCTTCTATTCTCCCTGTACACCAAGTCACTTGGTTCTGTTATTTCTGCTCATGGTTTTTCCTATCACTGTTATGCCGATGACACTCAACTCTTTCTCCCCTTCTCTCCATCTGAGACCCAGGCCCCGGCATGGATCTCTGCATGCCTGGCCGATATCTCCGCATGGATGTCCACCCACCACCTGAAGCTGAACCTGGGGAAGAAAGAGCTGCTCTTCCTCCCAGCGAAGGGCTCCCTGATGATGTATGTATCAATCACCGTGGAAGGCTCCATAGTGTCTCCTTCCCAGTCTGCCAGGAGTCTTGGAGTGACCCTGGACAACCAGCTGTGCTTCTCGGGCCACATTGCAGCGATCACTCGGACTTGCCGATTCTCCCTCCACAACATCCAGAGGATCCAACCATTCCTCACCCAAGAGGCCACACAACTCCTGGTCCAGGCCCTGGTGATCTCACGTCTGGACTACTGCAATTCCTTGCTGGCAGGCCTGCTGGCCTGTGCCATCAAGCCACTGCAACTAGTCCAGAATGCTGCCGCTCGTCTGGTGTTCAACCAGCCAAAGTGCACCCACGTCACCCCTCTACTCTCCTCTCTGCACTGGCTCCCCATCGCAGCACGCATCAGATTCAAATCACTGGTGCTTGCTTTTCAAGCAGTCCTTATACCCCAGCCATACTTCTCCGCTCAGCCTCCTGTGGCAAAACTGACTGCCCCATCCCTCCGGGCGCCTGGCAGCCGCTCCTCACGGTCTCATCTCTTCTCTGTCCTGACCCCTCGCTGGTGGAACGACCTTCTGCAATTGGTCAGGACTGCGGAATCACTTGCGATCTTCCGCAAGAGACTCAAAACCCACCTTTTCAGACTCCACTACCACTGAATTCTGTACACCTAGCTAATTGTCATCACCACTGCCTACTTGCTCAACACTATATACCCCTGATTACTCCATTTAATAATAAAAAATAAAAAAATGTTAAAAAAATTGTATTAACCATTTCCTTCCCAGTATTACAGGTGTGGTATGCAGCTGCCTGCAATTATGTCTATCGCTGTATTACTGCACTGAAACTATGATTGTTCCTACCATGTATTTATGCATGTCTTGTAAGTCGCTCTGGATAAGAGCGTCTGCTAAATGCTTAAAATGTAAACGTAATGTAATGAATGTTTGAAATTTTTAGTATTTAAATGAAAGGAGACAGGGGCATGATCACTGATTATGATGGGGTGAATTATGGTATCAGATATATCAGATATAATTGAATTACTGGTAAGAAAGAAGTCAATGTGAGAGAATGATTGCTGAAGGGGTGAGAAATATGAGTATTCCCTTGTTGATCAGTTTTTCAGTCGCCACCTATCACCAAGACCAAAATTACTCATATTGTTTGAGTGTTTCTGTAGAGTGCCAATTCCTGGAATTACCTGAGATGCTTGACCTGTCTAGAGCTGGATTGATGACTGTATTAAAGTCACCTCCAATAATGATTGTTCAATTTGTGAGATCAGTTAATGATGAGAAAAATGTGTGGAAGAAGGAGGGATCATCATTATTGGGGCTGTATATGCTCGCAATGGTAATGTTATTGTTATTGATGGAGACATTGATGATAATGTACCTCCCTTCAGGGTCAGCAATGGTATTTTTGTGGATTAGTGGTATTCTTTTGTGTATCAAATTGAGATGCCTCTTTTCTTTGAATTGTAGGTTGCTGAATATACTTGATTAAATTGTTAGGTTTTTCATTTCTGATATTCCGATTCTGATAAATGGGTTTCTTGTAATAGACATATGTCAGCCTGTAACTTGATTAGGTGATTTAAAATTGTGTTTTCTTTGCCTGTGAACCAGTACCATGGATGTCCCAACTTACTAATTTTATTGAGATCATTTGTGTGGATTTGAGTTAGTTAATCATCTATGTGTTGTATGTGCTAATATGTGTCTATTTAGGGTAGCCTCACCTCTTCCTCCATCCCATTCTCCTGGACTCCGGAAGCGGACATCGCGTTCGCTGACCTCAAGACCTGCTTTACGTCCGCACCTGTCTTGGTCCACCCTGACTTCTCCTGCCAGTTTATAGTGGAGGTGGATGCCTCGGACTCCGGGGTAGGGGCCATTTTATCACAGCGTTCGGGAGAGAACCAAAGACTCCATCCTTGTGCCTTTTACTCCCATCGGCTCCCCCGCCGAGCGCAACTATGACATGGGAAATTGGGAGTTGCTGGCAGTCAAGCTCGCCCTGGAGGAGTGGAGACACCTGTTGGAAGGAGCTGATCAACCCTTCGTCGTTTGGACCGACCATAAGAGTCTGGTCTATATTCAGTCAGTCAAGCGACTCAACTCTCGCCATTCAATTTTACCCTTACTTACAGACCCGGATCCCGCAACTTGAAATCTGATGCTCTCTCTCGCCAATTCTCCTCTGAAATCAGACAGGCTAGCACTGCCACCATCCTGTCTCCCTCTTGTGTGGTGGCTCCAGTGACCTGGGAGATTGAGAGTCTGATCAAGGATGCCCAAACCACTCAACCAGAACCCAGACTCAACCCTAGTTCTCGCCTGTTTGTTCCAGATTCTGTTCGTTCCCAGGTCCTGCAATGGATGCACTCCTCCCATCTAGCCTGCCATCCTGGTATCCAGCGCACCCAGTCGCTGCTTAAACGTAGTTTTTGGTGGCCGACCATGGACGCGGACACCCAGGCGTTTGTACTGGCCTGTACCATCTGCGCCAGGAGCAAGGCATCCCACCAGCCCACCATTGGTCTCCTCCGCCCTCTGCCTGTCCCGGGTCGTCCTTGGAGTCACATCGGACTGGATTTCGTCAGCGGACTTCCCTCCTCGGAAGGTAAGGACACCATTTTCACGATTGTCGTTCCCCTTCCCAAGCTTCCCACAGCCTCGGAGACCACAGAGCTTCTGGTGCATCACGTGGTGCGTCTGCATGGGATTCCCATCAACGTGGTATCAGACCGTGGTCCTCAATTTACTTCCCACGTCTGGAAATCATTTTGCCAGGCCCTGGGGGCCTCTGTCAGCTTGTCCTCCGGTTACCACCCCCAGACTACAACGCGACAATGCTCTTGCCTAACACAATTCCCCCAAAACAACATGGATCCCTGGATACATAGGCACAGATATATAGGCAATTAAATCAGTGTGAAGCAATTTAGGTGGACATACAAGACATGGACACATAAAACACTGTGGTACCCAGATAGAGCAGAGCAAAACATTGAAACACAGACATGACAGAGAAACAAACAAATAACAACAGGATTTAAGTTAGGGCACATAGTGGGTTAGCACAGGGTGATTTTGCTAAAGGGTGCAGTCTGTTTTGCTCATTGTACACAGCATTGCATAGTGGGCTGACACTTTTTACATATAATTTAGAACATCCAGGGGGTGAGACCCTTGTCACGGTATAACTGTCCATCAACATATACCTTATCTACTGTGATAACAGCACGCTTTCCTTCCCCCAGACATTGTTTTCTGATTGGAAACAGTTTTTTTCATCTTTCTTGTATCTCCCGTGGAAACTGGTCATTGATACCATAGTTTGTTCCGTTCAACTCCCTTCCCTTGCTTTTAACAAGTTTTTTATGTTTGTAATGTTCAAACTTAGCGATGATGGTCCTGGGGTGTTTGTTGTTGGCGTTTTTTCCTCCTAAACTTTGTATACGGTGAAATGTTATTTCTTTAACTCTGGCTTTAGTTTCAGGGATGTTTGTATAAATTCATTGGATGCGTTTTCTGTAATTCCTGACAAAATCAGGTAGTCGCGCATGCTACGCAACTGTATATCCAGAATAGTCTCTTTCATTTTATTGTTTTCAATAGTTGTCATCTGGTTGGTAGGTGTTTTAACAGTGGCTTGTAATGTTTGATTTTCTTTTACGAGTGATGCTATCTCCTCCTGGCTGAAATTCCAGAATTGCTGTTTTTTTTTAAGCCTTGGAATTCTTTGTGGAGAACTTTGATGAGCGCTATTCTAGCATCAAGTGATGAAAGTTTGGAATTGATGGATAGTAAGACACTAACCTCTATATTGTAGGCAGTCAGGTCTTCTGTGTGCAGTGGATGAGTTGCAGAAGTGTTTCAAATTTGGAGTTGTCATTATGCACAGATCGTTGTAATGCTCGTCAATGTATTTTTCTAAATCCTCCAGGTCGTCTTTGGGGGAGAAAATGTTTTATTCCATTTTATTTATATTTTAGTTTGGAGCAGTTGTCTGTGAATCTAGAAACTGGGTGCTGCCATGTTGAATTGGTGAGAATCTCAGGCAGAACGCATTCCTCTGTGAGGCCTATTTGTTGGAGAGGATGCTGGGACCATTGGAGAGCGGTCAAATCCTGGAGAACGATCAAATCCGCTTAGTCTCATGTAAAACCTTTTCAGCTGCAAGTTTAGATAATATGCAACTTTAGTATCCTCTCGGTAGCAAATGGAACATACTCAGGATCACAAATTATAACGTATGTGACACTGGGACAGGTGGAGGGAGGAGTAGAGAGGGCTACACCTCCCTTTTGGCTGCTGTCAGATGTTCCTGTTCCCTCCCACAGCCTGGAGAGGACTACAGGGCCTTGGACAGCAGCGGCCTCACTTACAGGCAGGCTCACCTGAGGCTAATGAGCAATCAACTCAGCTGCGAGCCATTGCCTTCATTAGGCCATTATAAAAGCACAGCCTGCCATGCCTGAGGAGAGAGGTTTTTGGGGTATGGAGGCAGAATTGCTGTTTTTTTTGTTGCTGTTTCCCTCTATTGAATCAGTTTTGAGTTGAACACTTTATCTTTGTGTTTTGTTTTAATTGTTTAAAAAAGGGTAATAAATTGGCCGTTGGCCTATTGAACCGTAGTTTTTGTTGGTCTTTCATCCACTCACCACCTGGCATGGTGGCCACCCCTGCCACCTTGCTACAAAGTACTTTTACACATATAGAATATGGATATGATCCCCCTCTGCCCCACAGCTGAACAATCACCCCTGCCTGGTTATTTTCCTATTAATTTCCTCTCCCCCGAATTCATCCCATGTTTCCTGCATTTGGAGTGAAAACTGTAAGCTGTAAACCATCAGTGAAACCAGTTAGTAACTTTACAAAACATTTTTGTTCTTACAGTTGCCAGGTAAACTCCACTGTTTCTGTTTGTTATAACTGTAATGTTATCTACAATGGATTAAAGACACAGGTGTTTTTAATGCACTTGGATTTAATTGCTAAGAACAATTGTGGAACAATGCCCTCATCATGTTTGTGTAAATCATATCACATCACAGAATAATATGTATTATTCTTCTATAATAAATATGTTTCTTCCAAGACTATACAATGATGCCTACTTCACATGTGTGGTCATTTTGCATCTCTCCTGAAACAGATGGTAGTTTACTGATAACGGGAAGTTAAATTTCACACTCTTTTTTCTCCATGCATGTATTATTGTTGTAACAACATTTCGGCAGAATGTTCCTTCCTCAGGGTAATTAGTTCCTGATTGCCCATTTGTGCTCATTGTAATCAAATTTCAGTTATTTCTGAGCACTGAAAGATATTTCGAACTGTTTGATGCTTGTCTCTAAGGCCTTCTAAATATCATTTTCTTGTGACTTTTAATTTTGTTTGCACTATGACAATTCTCATCTTCAAATTGCGTAATTGTGCCTTATTAGCGCAAAATCAGTACTCAGTGAAAGGGTGAAGGTCTCTAGATGTTATTTAACAGATTTTTTTCCCACCTTGAACAACATGTGGTTTCTGCCATTCTTTCCATTTCCCTTGTAATGTGTTTTGTCACATTACACATTGCACATCATGAATTTTCAATAGCGTTCATGTTTTTTCATTGAATATTCAAGTATTTATAACAATGTTTCAAGCTGGGTTTGGCCCACCCCATCATAGGAATTGTAAAAAAAATGGACCGCGTTGAAAATTAATTAAAATCCCCTGGTCTAGACAGATGTGACATATTTTGTGGTTTATTTGCGCATGTGGGTCATTTCAGGACAGAGGTCAGTTTACACTGATATTGGACATGGGTCACTTTCAAAATCTGACTTTGGAATTGAGCACGAAGGCCTGCAGTCTGAATGCAGCCTGAATCTAATTATATATTAAAGACAATGTTCTGGCTATCAACATTTGTCCTTAGCCTTAACTTACAATTGCAAGCATTAATTTGTTTCTGCACAAATACAGTTTGGCATGATCAGCAATAGCCAAATTTGACTCCCCAAAGTTTGCATTTAATTGTAAGTCAAGGTTAAGGACAAATGATGATTGAATCCAGGCTAAGTTTTACGTTCATATTCACATATTCTTTTTCGCCTTTCCCCTTAGTCTTTACAAGAATGTTGTGTATTATACAAAGCTGATCCCAGAAATGAGCCAAAAGCTCTGGAAGTTAAGCATCCCAAGTGAGTAAACAGTGCCATGGCAGAAGGTTTGCATTAGTGTTGCATTGCAGTCAGAGGGAAGATTTGGGGTTTGGGACACAGAGGGACACAGAGTCTGGGGGTTTGGCTATATCGCTGCAGGGTTGTGAGTGACACTGCTGCTCCAGACACACACTGCTCATTGCTGCGCTTCACTCCGCTGTCTGTTCCTCTGTCATTGGTGACATGCTGTCTCACCCAGGGCATACCTTGGCATCCAAAGAGCCTGTGCTGGTAATGACGCGGCAACTGAGGTTCTGGTGAGTCTGGCTCCCCAAGTCGCTCCTGCATCTGAGCCAGGGTATTTGGATGCTAAGATCTCACTGGATGAATCCCTCCCCAGATCTGGCACACATCCTGACTGGGCCTAGGGCTTCATTCCATATGCGGCACACTGACTGTTGAAGGAGTTGAGTTGAAGGACTAGCTTTTGACAAAAGGCTAATTCCAGCCCATCTTGCCTGCTGATAGGCCATTGAAGGACAAGGTTGAAGTGAGAAGTGACTGCAATCCAACGGTACTCCCTCTGACTGAATTTTTCTGGCTATGAGATATGTCAGAGCTTCTGCTTCCTGCCAGCTGGAGTGGGGCCAGCCTCACCTTTGCTCCAATCCAGGGATCATGCTGATGTGCCCAATCATCAGAAGAAAAAATAACTACAAACAAACAGAGAGTGGTGTGGGGTGGGGGGTGGAAGGGTGCAGTTTGCTCACCTTCCCTTTGATTACGCGTTGCTGTTCCTTATGTTTATTTTCCCTCCATATGGCAGCAAACATGGTCTTGACATGGGAATCAATAATGGTGGTAAACAAGCAAGCATGGGTCAAACCTGTAGGAAACTGCAGCGGAGGGTCTTGGGGGCTTAACCCTTCGCATTGTCACTTTGGGACAGGCCTTAAAAATAGCATGAGGATTCTGCTTTTCACAGCATGGGGGAAAGTGGGTGACCTCGTTTTCCATGGCAGGGGCAACTGCGGGGGTGTTTGGGGCACTTTAACAATTAATGTTGTAAAATAGGGAAATGCCACATCCGCAAAAAAACATAAACAAGAAGAAAAAAAACATGAGTTGATGAAGAACAGGGGGAACAGCACTCCTTGCCACAAATCAGTCTTGGTGGAATCGCTCCCAGGTAATGGCATAATCTCCTGAGATCAAAGACATGAGCGTAACCCTCAGATGACCCGAGTCATACAGTACTCTGCCCAAACGCAATGAACGGAAGAGGAACGTGCACCCAGTGCATCCATAATGAAAACAAACGTGAATAGACAGCCCTGAAAAAAAGGAACTTGGCAAAAAAGAGGAGCCGTCTGATATAATCAGCATGTTTACAGCGCCCAAGGGAGAAACGTCAGCAATAAATGCTCTGTGTATATATATGTCACAGGGAAGATATAACTTTCCATCAAATCTTGTTTGCGCAGCATTTGTGTCTGGCACGAAAGACTTATTATAACAGGGCCCACTTGCCAACACTCTAAGTTATGGGCAACAAATAGGCATGTGTTCCTGTATGTCTGAGAGATTACTTTTTGGTCTCAGCCGAGTAAGTCATATCCTTTGCATTCACTCTCATGTGCCTTTGTGTGCGCCAAAACAATTTATTACTGTCATTACTGATGCAATGCAATGCCCATTGCTCACTTATTCCTATTATACTGGGTGATATGTACAGTTTAGCCAGGAGGAAGGTACAATTATTGTAAGTTTTGTGGAATGAATCTTTTTTTGTTGAGAAGCACAAACTCTCTGTCGGCCATTGCAATAATAGTCTGCCCGGCCATACGTCCCAGAAAAACACAAATGAATCACAGCTGTGAGACTGTAATTCATACTGTCTATTCAATTATCTGTTTTGGAGATTTTTAGAGCCTTTGAGAAAACTAAAAATAAAGTAGCCTTGGTGTCGTGCAATAAAACCTTGAATTTTTCAAAAAATGTAATTCTGAGGGAGACAAAAAAAAAGTTAATTTTCCATTCACCAACACAACATTACATGAGGTAGTGGTCATGTGAGATTTTGAATAATTTGTATTAATTGTTGAGATATGAGATATCAGAAATTGACTATACAAGCTTGATGAGAACTTCCAACTTATCTTTTTTTTTTTACTTCAATCAAACCCACATTTTGTGTTTTTATTCACAAACATAGTTTGGCAAGTTCAGTGATCACCAAAATTAACTTGTCAAACTGTGTTGAATGAAAATTATAACAAAATGTTATAACAAAATAAAAATGTAATTTAATTGGAAGTAAATGTTAAGAACAAATGAGTCCAACAGACAAAAAACCATATATGTGCATTTTTTCCGATTTTCAGATAATCTGATATTTTTATTCTTTGGCCTATATATATGACATAATTTGTTTTTCTTCTGCAACATACTTAAAACACACTCATAGATTTGTAATACACTTGTAATTTTTTAACAATATAGTTTTTTTCTTATTTTTATGAGTGAACAGTATATATCCCATGCAGACTTAACATTAACGTTACATGATGTTGTAACAGTAGGTAATAATAACGTTAGTGACAGCTAGATGAAATTTATGGTTGGTCAGTTATCTCATTATACAAAACTTGCTACTGTTATTGTTACAGTTATATATCAGTTCTCAGGTTTGATCACTCACTACGCTAGCCAATGTTACATTAACATTAGCTAGCTAGCTGGCTAGCTACAATGTTTCATATACGGTTCTTCCACATACCTCTTTGAGTGGACTTTTCCCCATTTTCACAACTCCCTTCCTGTTGATGTAGGGTTTCCCTGCATCCCTCAGGGTCTTGTGTTGCCGATCCTTCCAAGTATTGAGTTGACATTTTATTTTTTTTACCCAAATTTCTCCGACTTTGGTCAGCAGCGGACTAAGTTACAGCTTGGGCGTCCATTCTACCTTGTGGATATAAACGGTTATTCCAGACTATTTGAAATTAGAAATACTATTTTGAAATTAGAACCCATTAAGACCTGGAGTGGTTTTGGTCAGCAGATTTTGCGATTAATGAAATGCGCTGTGATTGAAATTATGAAGTGCATGTTCAAAGAAATTTTTTCCAAAAACCCTCAAAGTTGTGTAGAATAATTGCGGTTTTAAATTTTTAGTTTTAGGTCAATGTTCAAATGTCAATGTCAATGTTCAAATGTCAAAATTGACGTTTATACAGTTCTTCGTCGCAAGGGCTCAAATGTTGATTGAATCCAGGCCTAAGATTGATAAAAACAATAGATACAATTGTATTGCATGACACCAAACATATGCAGTATAAGGCACTAAAAATATGTGGAATGAAATATTACGGAAATTAAATATATTGCAATACATTGAGAAATATGTAGTTCAACCCAATAATATATAGTGAATATATTTTTATAACATATTTAAATGACTTATGACGTAATATAAATGTATGATTAATAAGTTATATCATATATCATATATTTATTTATATATTCCAGAATATCCCCTTGAAATATATTTAATATCATTACATTTATCATATACTCCAAAATATAACTCTGGAATATCCCCATAAAATATATGCTATTATATTTCATACATACTCTAAAATATAATAAATACATTTACTTTATATATAAAAGGGAATATTCTGGAATATATGTATTGTTATACTTCTATAATATATGTAAGGAATAAATAATGACAAGCTGTGCCTCAGGATATATATATAGATATATATAGATAGATAGATAGATTGTTTATGGTCCTTTTCAGGAAATTTGTTGCCACAGTCTATACAGAGAAAGCCTCACATAAATTACATAAATACAAATATACACACCACTATTACATACATACATTAAATATGCGCCCACATGGGTACATCCACATTTGTTTTACCAACATACACAGTCATACTCATCTATACATGATTTTTACCAAGGTATTTTGTTTAATGATGTTATGGCAGAGGGGACAAAACTCCTGCCAAAGCGTGCCCGTTTCCAGGCAAGGGTTCTGTATCTGCGACCTGATGGAAGTAGTGTGAAGAATGGGTTTGAGGGGGTGGCTGGGGTCATGTGCAATGGTACGTGCTCTGCGTGTAATGGCTCTGCTGTTGAGGTCTGAGAGGTTGGGGGTGGGGAGGCCAATAATTTTGGAGGCATTGTGTGTAATGCGTGTGAGTTTGTTCCTGTTGGAAACAGTTAGAATGTTGAAAAAACAAGGGGAACAGTAAAGGAGAATGGGTTGAATTATACTTTGGTAAAGCAGTAACAGAAGGTGGGGGGCAACAGAAAGTGCTCTGAGTTTGCGGATGGCAGAGAGTCTTTGTTGGCCGCGTTTGTGGATGTCAGTGGTGTGTTGATCAAAGCTCAGTTTATTGTCCAGGGTGAGTCCAAGGTATTTGTAGCACTCCACCATCTCAACTGCTTTATTGTTGATACAGGTGGGGTTGTGGGTGGAGTTGTGGGCTGTGCTGTGTGTACTGGAAGTAATGAACAGTTATTTTGTTTTTGCTACATTCAGCCCCAGGTAGTTGTTACTGCATCACTGTGTAAAATGGGAGATGGAGTCTTGGTAGCCTAGAACAGAGTTATTGTCATTGAGGAGTGCAAGTATGACAGTATCATCAGAGTATTTGAAGTATGTAGTGATGGGTGAGGAACTGACACAGTCATTGGTATAGAGGGTAAACAGGAAGGGGCTCAGGACACAACCTTGTGGGGCTCCGGTGTTGGTGATGGTTGTTGAAGATGTTACAGTGCCCACTCTAACGGTTTGTGGTCTTTCACTGAGGAAACTGTGTATCCAGTGAGTGAGAAGTGGAGGGACATTGAGGTGGTGGAGTTTCCTAATCATCTGGTGGCGCTGGATGTTGTTAAAAGCAGAACTAAAAAGAGGAGTCTGGCGAAGTTACTGGGTGATTCCAGGTGTTGTAAGAGGGAGTGGAGGAGGCATGCCACAGCATCCTCAGTCCCTCTTTTAGCCTTGTAGGCGAACTGGTTGCTGTCCAATTGTGGTCCGACAATTGGAAGGATGATGTTAAGCACCAGTTTTTCCAGGCACTTCATAAGTATTGAGGAGTGAGTGCAACTGGCCGATAGTGGTTTAGCTCTGAGGGGCGGGGTTTCTTGGGTACCGGTATGACGGTGGATGTTTTCCACAGTGTGGGCACTGAAGCTGTCCTGTAGGATTCCCAGAAGATGGAGTGCATGATGGGAGAGAGCTCCGTGGCACAGTCCTTGAGCACCCGCGCCTGGATGCCATCCGGCCCTGGAGCCTTGCCTGACTTGCACCGGCTCAGCTGCCGGCACACGTCCTGCACTGTGAAGGGAGCAGGGTGTACTGGCTCCGGGATGGGCAGGGTCTCCAGTAGCGCCTTGCATTCCTCTGAGCAGTTGATGGTGTCAAACCGTGTGTAGAAGGTGTTTAGGTCTTCTGCAAATGAAGCAGGGTCAGTTATTGCAGCTAACTTGGGTTTTGGGTCATGTCCAGTGAGTGTCCTTACTTTTTGAAAAGCTTCTCTAGTGTTCATGGTGCTGAATTCCTGTTCAAGTTTCTCTTTGTATTTGATTTTGGCCTTGAAGATGTCATTCTTTACTTGGCGGCTTATGATTTTGAGTGAAACCCAGTCCTGCTGTTGAAAGGCTTTCTGTTTTTCCCTTAACCTGTGGTTAATATGGTGAGTAATCCAGGGTTTGGAGTTTGGATATTTTTTTAATGACTTAACTGGTATGGTTGTGGCAATGCAGAACTTAATGTAGTCTGTAATAACGGAGACCCTCTCATCTAAGTTGCCATCAAAAATGTCCCAGTCTGTGCAGGCTAATGAACCCTGCAGTTGTGTAATGGCGTCCTCCGACCACTGGTTGGCGCTGTAGGTCTGGGGTTTGTGACGCTTCAGTACCGGTTTGTATTGCGGAAGCAGGAAGATGACGTTGTGATCTGAAAAACCGAGCGGCGGGTGAGCACGAGAGATATATGCGTCAGTAATATTTCCATAGCATAGGTCCAGAATGTTTTCCCTTCTTGTCGGAACGTCCACATATTGATTAAATGAAGGCAGGACACTGTCGAGTCTGCAGCTGTTAAAGTCACCAACAATAAACACTGGGGCCTCGGGATATTTACCCTGCATGTTATTAGCACTGTTAGCTACCAGCTCAGCTGCAGCCTTGATGTTAGCGCTAGGAGGGATGTAAACACAGTTTATGATAACGGTGGGAAATTCCCTTGGTAGATGAAAGGGACGAAGAGACACTGACAGCATCTCAAGATTTGAGAGGAATACACACCTTGCTTTGGATTTTGACGTTGTTACACCACCTGTTGTTGACATACAAGCACACCCCTCCGCATCTCTCCTTGCCCGACTCCCTCGTTCGGTCTGCCCTGAGAATGGTGAAATTGTCGAGATGTACCTCGGCATCTGGGACAGCCTCATCCAGCCAAGTTTCGGTCAAGGCGATGATGCAGGCTTCCTTGTAAGTCCTCTCCACTAGGCATTTTGCGTGGAGTATGTCCATTTTGTTCCGGAGAGACCGTACATTGGACAAGATGATGAATGATAGAGGGGGTTTGAAGGGTCGTTTCCTCAGCCTGGTACGCACCCCTCCCCGCTTCCCTCTTTTCCTCGGTCGGATTTCTGCCGGTAGGACAATGGATGGTTTGATCCTGCAGAGCATGGAAGACTGCAATTGCAGCAGATATTCCCGGGTGTAGGTGAATACATTATTGCCGCGCGACTCCGGTAGTAGCACATAGTTATCGTGGAGTTCAATCATAGCGACAGGCAAAACTACACAAACTAGACGTTGACTAGCCTAATCGACACAATAGTGGACACAAAAAATAACTAAAAAGTTAACCGAACAAAAAGTTAACCGAGAGGCAGACAGGCGTACAAACAGTGTCGTCGCAGCAGAGCATGCGCCGTGAGCTTAGCAGCTATGAGCTCCTACCCGTTATCTTGGGAGACTTGACACAGACCACCATTTCACCTGAGCCCCTATACATATACTGTACATATACACACGCCTGGGGTGGTGCTGTTCCCACCCCAGAGGGGTGGACCAAATGGGCCAAAAAAGACCAGCCAGACCACAATTATAGCAGAAAGACTGTTAGCTTCAGTTAAGAATAGCTAAAAGTAGCAATAAAAAATGTGTAAGTTAACAGCGCTAGAGTTAGCTAGCTAGCATTAATAAAGGAGAAGAAGTTCCCTGTCCTGACCTAACGTTGATCCTTTTTTATGCAATGTGTCTCTTTGGGCAAATTAATATGGAACTTGTTTTAGTAAAATGGATGTGAAAAGGCTTTACCGTGCATATACATGATACGCATGGATGTTAGCCAATCAGAATCGAGTATTCATCCAAGCCATGGTATAGAATGTTAAACAAGCTGTTAATCTCATGCATTAGGAAGCACATAGTGTGGTGTCCCTTGGGGTTGGGCGACACGCACAGACCTTTGCAGAGGGCGTAGGCAGTTAAATAACCCAGAGGAGCCAGTAATACAAACAAAATGATAATTTCATAAACCAATCTTGACAAACAAAAGAAAGGGTGGGGTATTCGTGGGAATACAAAACACAAAGTCCACAATCCTTATTCATCGTAATCCATAATCCAAAACCCAAATCCAGTCCATCAAACCTTCCAAAGGTCGATACACAGGCAGGGTCCTCAAACAATCCAATTCAAACACAAAAAGCAATCCCAAAAACACTCTGCGACACACTCTCCACAACACTTTCAAAAACCACCAACCTACTCCTTCAACACACCAACCTACTCCTCTCCAAGTGTGACACAAATTAATTATTTAAATAGGCCTCCAAATGGCCTTCAGCTGTCTGTAGTCCCAATTGGTTGACTTTTGTTCAAGCAATTGCAGGCTGCTGGCACTGCAGGCTGCTGGGAAATGTAGGTTTTTTCTCTCCAGTGGCGCAAGCATTAATAAAGGGCCAGGCAGCCATTTTCCGGTGCAGCCCCTTGGGATGCCACAATAGGTATAAGCACATAGCTCTCAGAGAACATGCACAAACAAAGCATCAAGTCTTGCATTGTCCCAAATGGAGAGGCTCCTGGATAAATTAGATTTTTTTAAGGCACCCCACTTTGTGACTTGTCTGACTCTACCATTATGCATTGATATCTTAACTCGGCGTGTTTAGGTCACCTCAAATCAATTACTTCTTAATACCTCTTTGATTGTGGAGTGGCAATGTAGAGGCATTCATCCATAGTAAAATCGATGATGACACAAAGGAAATTAAGGAGGGTGTCAACAGCTACAATTCTCCCACTTCAAGTGAATGGATTGTCAAATTAGATTCCAATCCTCTAGAGAAGACATATCTAGCGGAGTGGCGAGAAATACTCCAGGAAGAAAATTACAGAAAATACCACAGGAAGAGTGGCCAGGAAACATTACAATTCATCATTTTTAAAATGCAGAGCAGTGGCAATGCAGAGGTATGGTAGAATCTCCATGATAAACTCCATGATGACACACCTCCCCTTGATTTCCTATGTGTCAACAGCTGCTGTTCTCCCTGTGATCTTTGAAATATTTTCAACATGGCACCCAGCAGAATGTCATATTTCTTTCAGATTGGTAAAAAAATGAAAATATGTCAATTGAACACATTTCCACACTCTGCCCATACGTGCTTACGTGGTTCTGTGTAGCTCAGTAGGTAGAGCACGGCATTGGCAACGCTTAGGTTGTGGGTTCAATTCCCACTGGGACCACATATACTGAAAAATTTATGCATTCACTACTGTAAGTCGCTTTGGATAAAAGCGTCTGCTAAATGGTATATATTATATTATATTATTATTGCAAATGTCACAGGGCCTTATTCCATTTTTTGCTATGCAGGGTACTACTACAGATTTCACAGTATAAATTGGACAAATATACAGTAAGTCTAGATTTGTGGAATTATGAAAATTCTATTTTTACTGTTCTCCCATTTTCTTTTCCATTCCAATGTCAATATGTTTTAACCCCCTGAGGTCCGTGCTAAGCTTTTAATGTTTTTAGATTTTGGCATGGTCTGATATTTATCTCAATTTCATCAATTTAACACACACTTACTCCAAAGTGTTTGATATTTTTATTTGAAGGACAATCACAGCTACATTTGTATGCCATCAATAGTTTGGTCAGTATCATATGCAGCTTGTAAATAGATCTACAAACACACAAGTTAAAAATAGTAAATTTTTCTGCTGTCACAAAAGATGTGAAAGCACACACTAAACTATAGTGACGAATTGTTTTGCCAATGTGCGTTTGTTCACCAAGGTCTTGGTTATGTAAGGGTGTGAAAATAGTTTAGCACATCTGATATCTAAATAGCTAAAAACCTGTTTTTATCAGAACTGGTCACATTTATTTCAGGCTGTGAGAGGGCTAAATGCTAAATACCTGAATATTCATTTGGCTCTTTGTTACGTTGCAACACGCGAATGTTTGGCGTCACAACACGCGATATTCATAGGCTATATTTTCACGAGTATTTGAAAACAAGCGAAATAAAATTAATATCAGCATAGACTGTTGCTGGCAGATTGCAAGCGTAAACACAGACAAGATGTAAAAAAAATAAAAAAACAAGCGAAATAAAATCAATAGCATAGACTGTTGCTGGCAGATTGCAAGCGTAAACACAGACATACGATATATTTTATAACATTTTACGCTGTTTGAAAAGTATTTTGTGTGCCTATTGCAATTTGTTACATTGCGACATGCGGAATATGTAGTCACAAGGCGCGGAATTCATATATTTTCACGAGTATTTGAAAATATACTCGTGAATATACTGTTGCTGGCAGATTGCAAGCGTAAACACAGACATACGATATATTTTATAACATTTTAGGCTGTTTGAAAAGTATTTTCTGTGCCTATTGCAATTTGTTACATTGCGACATGCGGAATATGTAGTCACAAGACGCGGAATTTATATATATTTTCACGAGTATTTGAAAACAAGCGAAATAAAATAAATATCAGCATAGACTGTCCTCTTCAGTTTGTGTTGTTTATGCCGGCGTTTTCACACATGGCCCGACGCACCTCCCCGAAATTAGCACCTCGTTAACATGTCAATAGAAGGGGGACGTTACTAAAAGGTAAAAAACAGAGTAAAAAAGCAAGGTTTACTTTTGGTCTAATTAAGCTAATTTTAAAAATCCCATTTGATTTGCCAGTGCTCAAATCGGAAAGTCGCGATTCTAAGGTTTCTGTCAATGTTTTTGCCGCGTGTGTATGATAAAATATCGCGAAGTTAGAAATAGTAATATACTTGTATTGCTGCTTGGATCGGCGCCGATCCAGCCGACCTCAGGGGGTTAAAGTTCATAATTCTGCCTGTTGTAGATATGCATGTGGAGCAGGTGCATAAATATGTATAATGTATTTCACCAGAAAGAAAAAAAGATTGTGTTTTCTTTCATTTTTAAGCATAAATATGAAGTGTGGATAGTTTTGGGAGCTTTATTCATTTATAAATTAAAAAAATCATCCTTTGAACTTTTGACGATGACATCAGTGTGCTGCTTGCGCATTCTCTCCTCAGTCTGTATTGAGCTGTCTGAGGAGAGGCAAGGTGACGTTAATGCTCTGAGGAAACGATGTTTAAAAGTTAATAAAAGTGTTCATAAGCGTTGTAATTAATGAGTTAAGTCCATTAAGCTGGCGAAATGTTTCATGCGAATAGGAGTATCTTGTCGAATATCGCAGGTTATATGAACGTGCTAAGTTCCGTGAAGTTATGCTAGTTAGCAACTTGGTGCTGGTCGCGTTCGCGTGGTTGCCCTTTCTCTCATATCAGGTGTTTTATGCCTGTGACCAGACAGAGACATAACACTGCTGTGGCAATATGCTTTTTATTCAATTCAGGTATGTTACTGTACTGTAGCTCCCGTGTTTGTCATTTTGTTTTCATGCAAGTGCATTCATTTTGTACTGTATTTCCTTTTACATTTTATTACTCATAAAACGTTTTGCTGGTGATTCATATTGAACTTAAATAGACTTAATAGGTTAGGCTTTCAAATGTATATGTATTGCATTAAACACTACAACACAGTATTATATTTTTGTACCGATACATTTGAGGAATGTATTTGAAATGTATTTATTTTATTGAAATTGTAGCATTACAGTAATTAATGCTCAGTCTGTATTGAGCTGTCTGAGGAGAGGTGTTTTATGCCTGTGACCAGCCAGAGACATAACACTGCTGTGGCAATATGCTTTTTATTCTATTCAGACAATAAATGTGCAGTCATCCAGCAAGCAGTGGTCCAGTGTGTCCTTCAGTCAGTCCATATGCAGATTACGCAATGCATATCTTCATACACAACCAGACCGGTCACACATGCTGTGCTTTTCTTTAGATGGAAGATGATGCTGCAGAGATATTCTTTTAGAGCAACATGCAGAGGACATCAGCACGATAGCGACTCTGAGCATTTGGAATCTGATCCAATTGTAAGTACTGCAAGTGACTTTGGTCAAGAACATGAAAGGCCTTTGTTTATTATAAACAAAAAGAATCAATCCTGACAAGAAATAAACTGTGTTGGAAATACCTTAACCCCAAGAGAAGAAAAAGTATTGTTCATTGACAATAGTACAATAACAACTACTAATGTTACAGCATTTGGCATTCGGATCTTCATGGGCAGTCAATTCTGGGTGCAGACCTTGCTACTGTAGCTATGACCTCCGATTCAGCTCATATGAGCTCAGAGAATCTGACCTTCTCTTCAATACAAAAATAGAGAGAACATCTGTAATTAAAGCAAGACCTGCGAGTATCCGTAATCTGGCTCTGATCCCAGTCAAAAATAAAATGTGACATTCAAGTTTCAGGCACTTGCACTAATGCTTTCATTTCAGTCTTTCTGTTATCTATTTAGCTAAATACGTATTCCAGGAGTACTGTCCAGAAGTATTTTAATATTTCAGCAGGATTTTATTTTGTTACAAACAATGAAATAAAATGCCTATTTACAACCTAAATACAATTTAAATAGATGTTCACATTTAGAAATGGTGTGCCTCATAGAAAATATTATATTTACATGTGTGCCGTGATATATAAAATGTTGGGATGCACCAAACGGAGTTGGCTAACAGCGTAAAAGTGAAAAGCATGGCAGTGATGTGCCTCTTTGCAGAGGAAGGTCAATCCAGCTGCTCAGTACAGTAACGCTGAATGCAGGCAGAAAAGCATGGAATGATAATTGTGAGAATGGGGAGTAGTCCAGGAGAAGGTCAGAGACATAGGTAGGACGCAGGAGCTAGGTCTTTTGAATTAGGGATTTAGGGATTTTTAGAAGGGATTTTGAATTATCACGGAATCTAACTGGGAGCCAGTGGAGCTTGTGAGGAACTGTAATAATGTGGTCAGATGGTTTTGTTTAGATTAGTTGGAGTTTGTAAAGAACTCTATACCTGTGAGGAGTAAATTATAGTAATCCAGCCGGGATGCTACAAATGCATGGATTAAAGTTTTTGTTTTGGAGAAATTAGGGAAATGGAAGACGATTTAATGATGTTCTGTGGTTCGAATGAAAGTGCAGAGTCAAGAATAACACCAAGGCTCTTGACTCAAACAGAAATGGGGTAATTAGCAAACAAGCAGAACATATTGGGACACAGCCCTAAAGTACTATTGTATTGTAAAGCTGTATTCACCAGCGGTCCCTCAGAAGCCAGTATTATTCCTGTAAAATATAGCTACAGTGTAGCTATGAATGTTTTGAAACAAGGGGCTGGGGAATATTTTGAGATTTATGCTGATCAACTATTGACACTGTTTAAGGAGTATTCTGGGGTCTCACAACTCGAGGCGATAGCATATTGTTTGCATTGCTGAAATCAATGCTCATTACCAACGCAAGGGCTGCCTGACAGCTCCCAACAGTTTCATATGCAAGGTGACACTCTCAATCACACCCTCAGCCAGGGTAGCTCAGAAACATGGGGGCAGACTGTGGCCAATAACTTACTATAGCCACAGAATGTCAGCTGTTGAACAAGGGTTTTCATTAATATATTCAACATGTTAACACCACTGATTTTTCTTGCTTTTAAAAGGGAAAACCAAAAGACACTATTCTCCAATTATTCATCACGTGAAATTGAGTTCCTAGAGGGTGGTACTGCAGTAGGTGTATGCTGGTTTGCATTATAGCCCAACTTCTAAAGCTTAATAATTCAGTTTCTCGATGGACAGTGTGGAAAAAAATAAACAGCACTACAATGTATATTGTAAATTCTTTTCAGCTGTGATTTATCACGAGAAATAAAAAAATGTATGTTTAAAATTAAACTAATGCTTGAGAGCAAGACAGCAGCATACACATAACCCTCCAGGAAATACTGTACCTTAGACTTCAATAAAGGTAACTTGTAAATTCTTGATCAAAACTACAGTTTATTTATGGAGTCAACATTATTAACATAAACAATGGACACAGTATTATAATTGTGGTTTGGGATCAGAGGGGGGTGGAGAGTTTATCTTGTCAGAGGGATACATGTGCACATACATATGTTCCATTTTGTTAATGTTTTTGATGCAAGTCATATAACTTTTCCTTTGCCCAATGTCAGAATCTGCACGGCAATGTGACCTATTTTTAATTCCATTGGTATAAAGCATATTAAATTCAAAAAATTTGAATTTTAAACTTTTGTCCAAATCACTTGGCACGGTTTTGTTTATTTTGTGTCTAGCAGGGATGTGCGGTCAGGGGAGACAGGGCAGACAAAGCCTCACCTGTCATACGCCAATGAAAATAGCTGTTACGAAAAGTAAAAAAGCATAATAATAAAATAAAATAAATATTAATATTTCTCCACTGATCTGTGTTATAAATGTCATTTCTGTATGATTCCAGTCATTTTTTATAGTCAAAATCGCCAAATTTGCAGAGCTCAACTGCAAATACAGGGAGATACGAGCAGTGCGGCAGCGACGAGCTCTGACTCCCCTCTGATTGCGCAACCCCTTAGAAACTGGCTGGAGCACGGGTAATAAGCACGTGCCTGTTACTATCTCTCTGTATGTCATCAATGTAATGTTTGTAGACCCCTTCATTACATGTCCTCGCCTTCCATAGTCTAGGTAACTTATTTCACGTATGTGTATAAGATATGTAGGCTCGCTGGTCTCATCATAAAACTGCAATGAAAAAGCACCAGGTGAGGCAGCAATTACATCTGCCGTACTGAGGGGGGACATCTTGAACCCACGTAATTGGTGACGCTCACTATCCCTCTACGTTACCTAGCTCTAGCAAAATTACAGATGCAGGCCAAAAAAAAATGCACTGCGGCAACAACTCCCTTTAGTTTTATTACTCTCGTTTCATTCATCCTGAATATCTCTACATCATATGAGCTGCAAAATGGAAAAAGTTATATCTAATCCTTAAAAGTTTCTCAAAATTGGACTTTCAATCAAAACAGAGAGTATAAACAATGGAAGACCAATGCCTGAGCTTAACCCCCTGAGGTCGACGGGATCGCCGACGATCCCAGCAGCAATAAAACTATATTACTATTTCTAACTTCGCAATATTTTATCATACATCCATCCATCCATCCATCTTCTACCGCTTCTCCGGGTCGGGTCGCGGGGGCAGCGTCCTAAGCAGGGAGACCCAGACTTCCCTCTCCCGGCCACTTCGTCCAGCTCTTCCGGGGGAATCCCGAGGCGTTCCCAGGCCAGCCGAGAGACATAGTCTCTCCAGCGGGTCTTCCCCGGGGCCTCCTCCCGGTGGGACGTGCCCGGAACACCTCACCTGGGAGGCGTCCAGGAGGCATCCTAACCAGATGCCCGAGCCACCTCATCTGGCTCCTCTCGACGCGGAGGAGCAGCGGCTCTACTCTGAGCCCCTCCCGGATGACCGAGCTCCTCACCCTATCTCTAAGGGAGAGCCCAGACACCCTGCGGAGGAAACTCATTTCAGCCGCTTGTATTCGCGATCTCGTTCTTTCGGTCACTACCCACAACTCGTGACCATAGGTGAGGGTAGGAACATAGATCGACCGGTAAATCGAGAGCTTTGCCTTTAGGCTCAGCTCCCTCTTTACCACGACAGACCGATGCAGCGTCTGCATCACTGCCGGCGCTGCACCAATCCGCCTGTCGATCTCCCGCTCCATCCTTCCCTCACTCGTGAACAAGACCCCGAGGTATTTAAACTCCTCCACTTGGGGCAGGATCTCCTCCCCAACCCAGAGAGTGCACTCCACCTTTTTCCGGCTGAGAACCATGGTCTCGGATTTGGAGGTGCTGATTCTCATACCAGCCGCTTCACACTCGGCTGCGAACCGCTCCAGCGAGAGCTGGAGGTCACGGCCCGATGAAGCTAACAGGACCACATCATCTGCAAAGAGCAGTGACCCAATCCTCAGGCCACCGAACCGGACCCCCTCAACGCCCCGGGTGCACCTAGATATTCTGTCCATAAAGGTTATGAACAGAACCGGTGACAAAGGGCAGCCCTGGCGGAGTCCAACCCTCACCGGGAACAAGTCCAACTTACTGCCAGCAATGCTCTGGCACCGGTCGTACAGGGACACGCTTATGCTTGAACATGGTGTTCGTTATGGACAATCTGTGACAAGCACAGAAGTCCAACAACAAAGCACCATTCTGGTTCAGATCGGGGGGGCCGTTCCTCCCAATCACGCCCCTCCAGGTCTCACTATCGTTGCCCACGTGAGCATTGAAGTCTCCCAGCAAAACGAGGGAGTCCCCGGAAGGAGTGTTCTCAAACACCCCCTCCAAGGACTCCAAAAAGCGTGGGTATTCTGAGCTGCTGTTTGGAGCATAAGCACAAACAACAGTCAGGACCCGTCCCCCCACCCGAAGGCGGAGGGAGGCTACCCTCTCGTCTACCGGGGTGAACCCCAACGTACAGGCACTGAGCCGGGGGTCAATAAGTATTCCCACCCCTGCTCGGCGCCTCCCACCAGGGGCAACTCCAGAGTGGAAGAGAGTCCAACCCCTCTCAAGGAGACTGGTTCCGGGCCCATGCCGTGCGTCGAGGCGAGGCCGACTATATCTAGCCGGAACCTCTCGACCTCCCACACCAGCTCAGGCTCCTTCCCCGCCAGAGAGGTGACATTCCACGTCCCTAGAGCTAGCTTCTGCAGCCGAGGATCAGACCGCCAAGGCCCCTGCCTTCGGCTGCCGCCCATCTCACACTGCACCCGACCCCCTTGGCCCCTCCCATGGGTGGTGAGCCCATGGGAAGGGGGTCCTACGTTGCCTCTTCGGGCTGTGCCCGGCCGAGCCCCATAGGTGTAGGCTCGGCCACCAGGCGCTCGCCCTCGAGCCCTACACCCGGGCCTGGCTCCAGTGGGGGGGCCCCGGTGACCCGCGTCCGGGCGAGGGAAACGTATTTCCATTATTGTTTGTCATCATAGGGGGTCTTGTGAGCCACGCTTTGTCTGGTCCCTCACCCAGGACCTGTTTGCCTTGGGTGACCCTACCAGGGGCATGAAGCCCCCGACAACTTAGCTCCTGGGATCATTGGGACACGCAAACCCCTCCACCACGGTAAGGTGGCGGCTCATATCATACACACGCGGCAAAAACATTGACAGAAACCTTAGAACCGCGACTTTCCGAGCGCTGGCAAATAATATGGGATTTTTTCAATTAGGTTAATTAGACCAAAAGTAAACCTTGCCTTTTCCTCTCTTTTTCACCTGGAAGTACCGTCCCCCTTCTATTGACATGGTAACTAGGTGCTAGTTTCGGGGAGGTGCGTGGGGAGGGGCGTGGGGCCATGTGTGAAAACGCCGGCGTAAACAACACATAAACTGTCCCGACAATTTGAAGCAAGATTTTATACAGATATACAATTTTATTCAAGATGGAAAGATTTTCTGCGCTGCAGTGTTTGAGAGCATTGATGGAAAGCGACGAGGACAACAACTCATCATGTCCCGATACTGAAGAGGATTCAGATGAAGAGAGACAGCATTTTAAATTTAGAATTGATCCAGCTGAGGACCTAACTGACAAAGAGTAAGTAACTATATTTGATTTGCCATGTTATCAAATACTCGTGAAAATATATGAATTCCGCGTCTTGTGACTACATATTCCGCTTGTTGCAACGTAACAAATTGCAATAGGCACTCAAGATCTATGTAAAAATACTTTTCAAACAACCTAAAATGTTATAAAAAACCGTATCTAGCATCTTGTCTGTGTTTACGCTTGCGATCTGCCAGCAACAGTCTGTATGCTGATATTTATTTTATTTCCCTTGTTTTCAAATACTCGTGAAAATATATACATATTCCGCTTGTTGCAACGTAACAAATTGCAATAGGCACTCAAGATCTATGTAAAAATACTTTTCAAACAGCCTAAAATGTTATTAAAAAATCTATTTACTGTAATGCTCTGATGTAGGTGTGTCCTTACAACCTTTTGCTTTTTATGTTTACAGTGACGACGATGTGGAAGACAAAGCACGTACTCCTCCACCAAAAAATCCACGCAGGACTCCTACACAAAGGTATGTGTCTTATGTGGTTTATTGTTAGGCTGTATGACCTGTAATATGTGGCATTTCTCTGCCAGATGTGATGTTTGTATTCTGTAGAGATTTGTGTATGTCGCGTCTTGTGACTATATATTCCGTTTGTTGCAACGTAACAAATTGCAATAGGCACTCAAGATCTATGTAAAAATACTTTTCAAACAGCCTAAAATGTTATTTAAAAAAAAGCTATTCACTGTAATGCTCTGATGTAGGTGTGTCCTTACAACCTTTTGCAACGTAACAAATTGCAATAGGCACTCAAGATCTATGTAAAATACTTTTCAAACAGCCTAAAATGTTATTTAAAAAAGCTATTCACTGTAATGCTCTGATGTAGGTGTGTCCTTACAACCTTTTGCTTTTTATGTTTACAGTGACGACGACGATGTGGAAGACAAAGCACGTACTCCTCCACCAAAAAAGCCACGCAGGACTCCTACATAAAGGTATGTGTCTTATGTGCATTATTGTTAGGCTGTATGACTTGTAATATGTGGCATTCCTCTGCCAGATGTGATGTTTGTATTCTGTAGAGATTTGTGTATGATGTAAATATCACATTTCCTAATGCTTATTCCCTATGCCTGGCTTCTGTTCGCAAGAAATGCGTACTCTGCAAGATGTGGGAGAAACAACAGGATTGTGATGTTCCCTTGTGTCTACAGTTGACCAGAAACTGTTTTGAGAAGTGGCACCAAAGACTGTAAAAAACAGATGTTTTAATGTTTCACCGTGTTTTAATTTTGAATTTTTTGTATATAGTTTGTGTGCTGTTTTCAATAAATCTTCCAAAATGCATGGCTCACTGACTATTGCTTACTCTGATGGCTTTTCTCTTTGTCTGATGGCCTTTGAGAGAGAGATGGCCCATCTGACAGATCTTAGAGGTGTGGACAATGAATCATGAATATTCAGAAAATTTGCATATAGCCCTCCCACATCCTGAAATAAATGTGACCAGTTCTGATAAAAACAGGTTTTTAGCTATTTAGATCTCAGATGTGCTAAACTATTTTCACACCCTTACATAACCAAGACCTTGATGAACAAATGCACATTGGCAAAACAATTCGTCACTATAGTTTAGTGTGTGCTTTCACAACTTTTGTGACGGCAGAAAAATTTACTTTTTTTAACTTGTGTGTTTGTAGATCTATTTACAAGCTGCATATGATACTGACCAAACTGTTGATGGCATATAAATGTAGCTGTGATTGTCCTTCAAATACAAATATCAAACACTTTGGAGTAAGTGTGTGTTAAGTTGATGAAATTGAGATAAATATCAGACCATGCCAAAATCACAAACCTTCTCTGAACTAAGCACGGACCTCAGAGGGTTAATGCAACCTGCTTCCTAGCCAAACAGGAATTAGCATTTCGTGGTAATGATGAGAGTGCAAGCTCTTATAATCGTGGCAACTATGTGGAGCTATTACATGCTTTTGCTGACAAAGATGAAAAGTTAGCTAGACATTTGGAGACATCCACTGTGTTTTCTGGATTATCAAACATAATACAGAACGATTTAATCGAAGCAGTCGGTGATGTAATTAGAAATGATATCAGAGAGGAGATTAATGCAGCCCCATTTGTTGCAGTAGAAGTAGACAAGACAACTGATGTGACAAACAAAGCCCAAGTCTCTGTAATTTTGCGTTATGTGGCTAAAACTGAGGTGAGGGAGGCATTCTTGGGATTTGATGATGTGAGTGATGACAGATGAGCACCGGCTATTGCTGATTATGTTTTGGGAGTGTTGGGGAAATACAAGTGCGTTGAAAAGCTGGTAGCTCAGCTAAATAAAGCTGGCAAATATAACGTGAATCGAATAGGCCTACGTAACTTACCTATATGCGTGTGTTGTAAAGAACGCTGATATGAAATATGAAACATATGGTTGCCTAACCAATAGTCATTGTGCAACCTGCCAATTGAATGGTGAATTTAAGCTACCTCTATCGGGTTCATGTGTGTAGGCCTAAATCTGACTCTGTTACTATCCAGTGCCTCCCCAGCTATTGACCTCACCGCACATCACTGGTATCTAGTATATGTGTACTCATAATACTTACATTTGTGCAGCTCCTTTGCTTAAATTATAATATATTTAATTGAGTTGCTTGAATTGGCAATGGTTCATTATTCATTTTAATGGTGTATATTAGACTGAAATTGTAATTACCACAATGATGTATACCAAGAACATAATGGCTTTACTAATTGTGTAAGTGTTCCTTTTATGCACCCTGAACAGATCTAAAACAATACTATCACCATCCAATTCTTGGAACTGTTGTAGATAATCAAATTGTTAGATGGGACCATCCTCTAGGTTATATGATAATGTGTCAGGCACAATCCATGCAACATCCGTTGTCAACAAAATGCGTGTTGTCATGAAACTGCACATTTTATTGTTTGTACTTTGCATTCAATGAAAACAAATTGCAGCTGATTGTTTTCCATCCCCTCCGTAAATGGACATTCTAATGCTATTCAGGTGCCTGCCATGCAAAGGTGTGTCATCAACAGGGTGGACTGTTATAGCTATGTCAGACTCACTTCCACTTGTGCTGTCAATCACAGTATTGGTTTATTACAGTATAAAAAGCAGTATAATAGTATAAAATATTTTTTACAGGTGATCACCTCTCCATGGGATCATTTTTCCAAATCGCTCCAGAGGAAAGCAGAGGTCTACATGCTGCGGTTGACTGTGTGATATGATATTAATAACATTAATTTTTATTTACTAAAATGTTGCACAATACATGTCTTAAAAAATGTCCCTACAAGGTTACAGAAGAATTCCTCAAGCAGTTTTAGAGGAATGTTGGTTATTAGCAAAGCCTCATTTTCCTGTAATGACACCTGTACCCCCAAACCTAACTGACCCCATTACTGTTAGCTCCAATGACTGTTAGTTTGACATGTCTAACAAGAGTACAATACAACAATACACATTTTAAGTCCAGTTGTATTTTTCCTCTAAAGAATCTATTCACACTAAAGCATACAATTGAATATACATGTATATTGACTATTTTTAGAGAACCTACCCTCTATTACTGCCAATTTTTGCCAATATGGTTTGTATTGTTGTGTTCAATGCAGTTACTAATGATTTATTGAAACTGTGTTAACCAGCAACTGGTCTATGCATAATTGAAACCGAAACTTGGCTGATGCACATTATTCAACGTATAGTGGAAGGCCACTTATTTTTATTTGTGTGTGACAAAGAGAGAAAAAGAGAGTTCAGATTGAGGGCAAAGGACAGAAAATCACAGACAGGAAAGGGTTCACCATATAAATAATCTAAAAGTACATCTATTATTCTTTTTGACCATTAACCTTTGACCTTGCACCGATAGAATAGCAGCTGTGCCGCCGGTTCATCCCCAGGCCCTCTTCAAAGCTGGTGATCCCTCTCTAAAGTCAATACCATTTCAGTTTCATGCGGCCATATCATTTGGCACAAAAACCTGCCATAGTGATAATGACATGCTCTTCCTGAGGTAAGCCAGGCATAATGGGCCTACCTTGTAAGAAGAGTAAGAGGGGAAGAAGGTCCCATGAGTGAGGGTCATCGTCTGCCCCCCGGGTTTAAACAGGTGGTAGAAAAAATAAACGCAGAGAGAATATTTGATTGGCTGTACGGGCATTCAGAAATAAGCCGTATTGAAAGGCCTTATTGAAATTTCTAGTAATTCAATTTATGAGAGATCCGTACCAGGAATGCAAATAAACACATTTAGTAACTACATTCATAAATATCCAAGATTTAAGCAAATGATTCATAATGTTTCAGCATATTACCGTAATGACTGAAATTATTATATTATCCAACACTAAAACATCACCACAGGTACAGACATTAATTACAGAACTGCCAATCAGAGCCTCTATTTTCAGTAAGACTATTAATGAGTTCCTAACTCATAAAACAGTAAATGCAAGAAAATCCAGGAAGGAAAGCACATTTTTACAATAGAAGTGCGTTTTGCTCTTATTGCGTCACATAGGTTAAACTGAGTGTGTGCAGATCAAAACAGTTTCTTCAAATAGAGGCACTGATTGGCAATTACCCTTGGGCATTATCATTGGGAAATTACAGCACTGTTCTCAAAAAGAAAACATCTGAATGGTGACGTTCATCTTTCCTTATTATGTATGATTGGGCAATCCAAATTGGCAGAGGAAAGTTATTTTAAAAAAGTTGTTGCTGAAAAAAGTGCAGGCAAATAATGTGTGCTATCATATTATGCATCTCGATAATGATGCAGGGAAATGGATTTATAATTTCCTTTTGGTAGTATCTTAATTCAGGTAATTTAGTCAAACATAGATCAAATTACCATTACACACCTCATAACACCTGAATAGTAGGCAAATATTAGGTTGGCCAGCAACATCTTGCTCCTCTAGGTTGCGTTGGGGTAGTAGAGCCGCACATATATCCTGGGTTAAAACACTCCTTGTGGGACACTAATGTTGAAGGAAAAAATGGTGGATGGAGGTCTATGTCACTGCAAAGCACCTTAATCCTCTAAACTTTCATTATTGAAATGATTTCTGGGAAGATTACTCTTTTGATGGGATTGATGAAAATGTGATCAGTAGCAGAACCCAGTGCTGTGCACAAAAAAACTCACCATATAATTATTTGTGTAGTAAAACATTTTAAAGACATGTTTGCAACCCAACAAAATCATAGCAACACATTCTCACAATTTTAAAAACAATTAAAAATAATAATATATACAAAAAAATAATTTGGTTGGCTGGATAGCTTTTTAAATAACTTTTTCAGGAAGAGAGGACTATGTAGGATTAATACAATAAAAATGTCACATTCCCTTTGTTCCTGTCTCGTCTTTTCCTTGTCTTGTTTTCCCCTGTGTTCGTTTGTTCTCTGGTGTTCTTCCCTCATGAGTGTTTGTGTTAATTGTTTTATTATTTTCCATTATTCAATCTTCACTCCTGGTTACTCCTCATCAACTCACCTGCTTCCAATCCCGTCATCCGTTTCCTGCACACCAGCCTCCCATCTAGATCATCAGCCCTGCAGTCTTTCTACCCCGGTTTTCCAGTCATTCATCGTCAGATCGTTGTTCTCTCTACCCCGGTAGAACTTGACTCTCGAAATCCGAATTTATATTCCGTTTTAGCGAATCTTTGTGTTTGTTATTAGTACGTGTTAACCCTTGTTCCTGTTTTCTCCCTTAAGTGTTCAGGTTCGTTCCCCGTCTGTCTGCCAGCATGTTCGTCCTGCCAGCCCTGCCTGCCTGCACGTCTTGCTTGCCCTCCGGTTTCCTTAGCCTGCCTGCCCATTCTTCTCGCCCACTCCACCTGTGCTCCTCTTCTGTTGTCCTGTTCCCGTCACCAGTCCTCCAGCTCATCAATTCCACTACCTCTGTTAACCAATAAATCATCTCTCTTTTCATTCAAACCCACCTTGTCTGTGTCTGCGTTTGGGTTCGTTCTGTACCTCACAACAAAAAAGGGAATGGCAACATAAAGAATTCAATGTAAAACATTTAATTATTTATTTCCACGTCATTATTTATTTCCACATTCATGTATTTATTCTCACATTTCAATATTTATATAAGTATTTCTATATTTCATTCATTAATATTGGCTCATTTTGTCTGTGGTGTGAAATGGGAAACAATTAAATTTGTCAACATCATCCATTAAAGCCAGTGGGTGGGATCTAACATTTGATTGGTTTAGTTTTTTGTAAAACGTCAAAGACAACCCATTCAGCCTGGATCAGTCGATTTCAGTTGTCGATGATCATCATGTGATCAAATCTTGCTTGCTTAGTGTAGAGAGACCAGTAGCTAAGTATCTGTAAAATATCTGCTACTTAGTGACATTATCAGTGTGCCAACATGTCTAAAAGCTGCTTCGAACTACTATAGTGGGGGGAGATTGTGCCAAAAATGCGGTGAATAATTGATCGATGGAGGTGACTGATGTGTCCACGGTGGTCAATAATACATCAAATACTGCACTCACTGACACTCCTAGGCTAGTCACCCACTGGGATTCCTAGGCAAGTCACTGTTATGGCAACAATCCACACCCCATACAAGAGAGGCTGCTAGCGTGGTGAAGTCACCCACCAAGGTTTTTGCAAGCTTGGTTTATTTCATACTGCAGTATAAAAAAAAACTTAACTAGTTAGCCAGCTTTGCTGTTAAATATTGTCAAAAACAACAATCAGGCATTATAATAATGTATCATTCATCTGTTATACAGTCTATAGATATAAAACCTATTAAGACATTAGTGTTGACTTAAACAGTAATTTAGAAAACTTTGTCTGTTGTCTGTTTTTTTTACACTATTTAACAGCAGAGTTGGCTAACTAGTTAAATATGTATTTTATGCAAAGTTGATAGCTGTAGTATGAAATAAAGTGCAGCTAACAAGCTTGCAGAATCTTCGGTGGGTGACTTCACCACGCCCATAGCCTCTTTTATATGGGGTGTGGATCGTCACACCGCTAGCTTGCCATGTAGCTTCTCTCAGTCACCTGCACAGGCATATCAATACTTGCATAGGAACCCCAGTGGGTGATTAGCCTAGGAGTGTGAGTGAGTTGTATAATTCACCATTTCATCAGTCTTTTCCTTTAGGTTATCATTGGCCGTATCATTGACCTTGTGGCCATAGTTGAGCGTGCACTCCTGTGCCAATCAGCATGTCCTATCATTGTTGGTGGAAGTTGACTAGTACTGATTTAAAGTCAGTTTAGCTTGTTTCAGCAAAATGGTTAAGATTAGGATTTGGGTAACATTATCTGATTTTATATCCTGTGCTTTGGGGTAACATCTGCATTGAACTGACATATGGCTGAGACAATGGACAATGACTGATGTACAATGACGAGTTAAATTGTTTATTTTTTATTGTGAACAATTATTTTATTTTGTTATTTTCCAAACCCCATTCCCTTGACCCTAGAGACAATCCACACAATTTAACATTCCTGTGCTTGCAAGTTAGCAACTTCATCTGCAGCCAAATTCCAAACTGTGATTATCTTTCAGGAAGCTCTGTGAAGTCGAGCTGTAGTTTTCTCAAGGATAATAATATATCCCACCATACCGCTCTGTAATCATTCAGAGGTTCCATCCAGCCCTTCAGTATAGTTTTCGTTGCAGCAGTTAATCTTGCAAGCAGAATTTTCCTGGATTTTAAGGTAAATTCAATTTAGAGTCATCTGCTAGCAGAAGCACCTCAGAAGAGTGCAGAACATTTGCCTCCAACATTTTATTTAATGTGGACACAACATATCTCCAAAGTATATCAATTGCAGGACACTCCCAAAATACATGTAGATAAGTCCCAATATTCCCCAATGTACAAGTCCAGACAGGATCCGGATCCAAAATTTCATTTGGAATCTCATGAGTGGAGTTGCATAACAACGATGCGCCAGTTTATAATGGATCAATTGGTGTGCTACATTTTTGATGATGATGAAAAAACATTTTGCCAAACAGTAACCCAATCTGTCATAGCACCCAATTTCTTCCAACTCTCTGTCCCACACTGATATGATTGGGAGATGTTTTAAGTTATAATCTGACAATTTGCTGTTTATAATCTGACAATTTGCTGTATACTAATGAGGCAAAACCTCTGTTTGGGGCAGAATTATAAAAGTAACTAACCAATGGATGAGTAGTTAAAGGAGCCTGAAAGTTCACAAGCATGGAGGGCTGAGCGAAGCATTAGATACATAAAGAAAGAGGAGCTAGGTAAACCGTATTGGTTACACAATTCCTGAAAAGAGAGTAGACCAGCACCACAAAAAATATCCTTTAAATATATGTATTGCACACAAAGGGGTGCAAGCCTGTACGAAGAGAGACATTTTACCAGATAGGAGATTGTGTGG
Organism: Aldrovandia affinis; assembly: GCA_029706075.1. Taxonomy (NCBI): domain Eukaryota; kingdom Metazoa; phylum Chordata; class Actinopteri; order Notacanthiformes; family Halosauridae; genus Aldrovandia; species Aldrovandia affinis. The sequence goes on along the minus strand of JAINUG010000138.1, from coordinate 2,531,590 downwards.
CTGGCTGTGTTAAGTGTGGCTGGAAGATTCAAACTTTGACAAACTCTGTCCCATATTTTCAGCAAGACCACCAGCAGATTTAGGGCACTGTAAAGTAGCCAACCATATCCTAGACCGCTTTGCATTCCAAATAAATTTGGAGCACAAAGTATCCACTTGGTTGATAAACTTGTGAGGGAGGGCAATACAAAATGACGATGACCACCTATCCAAATCAATCTTAATTTTAGTTAATATACTATCATGGTTTAGTTTTTTAATTACCGATAGGCTCTTTGATATTATGACACCAAGGTGTGTCAGTTATTCTTTACAGAGTAAAGTAGTTGCCAGGTGTGTTATTGATGGATGTGTAGATTCTACATTAAGCGGCAACAGGACTGATTTTGTCCAGTTAATTTTATATCCAGAAAGGGAACCAAATAACTCAAAAAGCTGCAGAGCATTAGGAAGAGAGTTATCAAGGTCTGACAGATACAACAGCACATCATCCGCATACAAAGAAATATGATGCTTAGTGCCATACAATAGTGGAAATTAACTCACTTTGTCGAACTGCCTGTGCTAAAGATTCAAGTGAGAGGGAAAAAAGAACAGGACTTAAGGGACAGAAAGGCAGGCAGCTGGGGAGTTATGCAGTGTACGTATCATGTCGATAAAGGGAGAACCAAATCCAAATCGTCTCAACACTGGCAACATAATGCCATTTCATCCTGTCAAATACTTTTTTTGCATCCAATGACTGGATGGCAAATGGTGAGGGAAGAGTATCAGCCTGGTTTAGAACATGCAGCAAACAACGTATAAAGCATGTCTCGATTTTATAAATCCTGTCCGATCCTGATGGATTAGAGAATGAATGCAGGATTCAAGGCGATGGACCAAACATGTGGCATATACTTTAATGTCTGAATTCAACAAACTTCATGATCGATAACTTCCACAATCGAAAGGGTCCTTGTCATGTCCTTGTCACAGATTTTTGGTCCCTGTGAAATAAGCCTAAGGAATAATGAATATAATTTAAAAGAAGGGGGCCAATCTGTTTCCATAACAGTAATAACAATTCTGATGACAAACCATCCAATCCCAGGGCGCACCCTTTATTAATTAAATGCAGAGCCTCCTCCAGTTCCCCTAAAGTCAGGGTCAGTTGGGATAGATCTAGTTTACCTAAAAAATAATGTGGCATGGGAGCAGGCGTCCCTCTAAGACGAAGTACAGCCCCGCAGAAGAAGCGGTGTCACAGGAAATAAATAGTTCATGAGGAATCGGGGCAGTCATCTGGTGCTATATTTGAGAGATGGCTGCATCCAATCTTTCAATCACACAGCTGTCTCTCATCTCGTAATCAGGAGTGGCTGCACATAAGGGGAGAGTGACAAAGGCACAAAGAGAGGAGATATGTGTTTCAATAAGTGTTTGTGTCTTAGTAATAATTACAGACAATGACGTAACTTTCAACAATTTATTGATAATTAACTTGGCAATAGAACTTACAAGTGCGGTCCCTTCTCTAGCTCCACTCTAGCCATTGCTGTGTTTATGTGTAACAGTCTAAACCGTCCTCCTGGGAAACACATATTGCAACATGTTCTCTTTGTTTAATATATATAACAGTACTTGAACATTACCCAGAGACATGTGAACAAATAGACTATCCAATAAGAAAGTTGAAAACTCTTTATGACCTGAACAGTTCCTTCTTACTGTCTCTGTCTTGTACTTTTTTTTTCTTTCTTTGAAATAGAACTGACTGAAAACAATCTATCAAAAGTTAAACAATTTCGCCCATTAATTCACTTTTTGAGCATGACTAGGTGTGTTAATGTTTGCCAGCTCATTGCTCCTGAGCAAGTAGTATTGTCATAGAAAGTCCTTCAAATGCGCTGGCTTTCTGGCGGGCCTGCCAGACCTAGTGTGTGGTGTGAGTGTCATGTCTGCTGTCATGTCATTCAAGATACTTTGGCAGTCACTTTGAGGCTGTTACGTTGCCTCAGGGCTGTTGCTTTCCTTCTACGTTGGTTCTTATTCACCCTCCTGCTCTGTGTTGGATTCGTCAATTGCTGGGAACTCATCATCCAACTCCTTCGACTTCCGAATATGCCTCCTGTTTCTCCTCCAGACCTGACCTCGCTCTGTCACTACTTCATATGACCGCTGTTCCAGAGGTTGAATAGCAGTTGCCTTTTGCTTTGGCCCTGTGAGTGGCTGTACTCTCACCCTGTCCCCCCAGTGCAGTTCAGGCAGATCTTTAGCAGTAGCATTGTAGTACTGTTCTTGTCTCCCTTGACTTTCTCTGATAGCCTCACGCTATCAGCTCACAGCTTCACAGGGCTTCACTCATCAGCAGCAATGTTTTGGTTCATAACCCCATGAGCATCATTGCTGGACTGCTATCCATGCCTTGCGATGGAGTATTCCTGTGTTCCAGCATAGACAAGTAATGGTCTGTACCTGCCCATTTTGTTTTCGCCATCAGTCTTTTGGCTGTCTTCACTGCTGATTCCATCTTCCCGTTACTCTGCGTGTACCCTGGAGAGGACGTTTAGTGTATGAAGTCCCATGACTTGCTGAAAACCCATTGTCTGAAAACAATACATCTGGAATACCATTTCTGGCAAAGTGAGCTTTCGGTTTTTGAATCACCATTTTTGAGTGCGTGTTCTGCACAAAGTCGCTCCCCTCTAACTCATTCTGCACGCTCAGTTCATCTCTATGGTGGAAATACATTGCCACTTACACAGTGATGTGTTCTTTTGTTTCAGGCCACCCCTGCTGAATCAACCTTTTCAGGTCTGTATCTAGTTCCGTGGCTCTTTGAATAGACTGTAGTCTCTCATTGGATATTAGCAGATAATGCAACATGTTGATTGACTCAACTTCCATCTCTACTGAACCCCTAGACTCCTGCCCTGTGAGGCTCTGCTCAGCATGTCAGCCAGGACTAAGTGTTTTCCAGGGCATTATGGGAGTTTGATCTCATAACCTTGCATCCTCATTAACATGCACTGTAGTCTTGTTGGAGCACTGAGCAGTGGTTTTGTCATTATGATCTGATTGTACTTCCACCAGCTGCACCTAAGTGAATGGATGAAACCTTTCCATTCCAAAGAGAACAGCTAACAGCTCATTTTCAATCTGAGCATAACCTTTTTTGGTCTCTGTCAAAGCTCTGCTAGCATATGCAACTGGCTGCCCATTTTGCATTAGGGCTGCATCAAGCCCACTGTCAATGGGTCTGCTGGGTTGTAGAATTTGAGTAGAGGAGTCTGTGAGATCACCTTTTTGATCATTTGAAAAGCCTGTTCATGACATTCTGCCCATTCTCATATCACATCCTTGTTGGTCAGCTCTTGCAAAGGTTTGCAGATGTCGGGAGGTAAAACCTTGGTGGGTGTAGAGGGGAGGGGGACTGATAAAAAGACAGATAGGGGAGACAGGGGAAATGAACAAGCAAATGTTGGTTTTTGCGTGTATTTCTGGTGGGAAGTGGGAGAAGGCTCCCGGTAGTAATAAAAAAGGAACTTTTTGCTAAGCAAACACAGAGGTGCCAAAGTGTGGGCAGTGGTGAGTGAATGTGTTTTGGTTGCGGTTTTGTTTTCTTTATTTTTTTATTTTTATTATTTGGTTTGAGTTCCTTTGTATGGAGAGTGCAACAACAACAGCAATGGCGTACCCGAGTGTGACCGGGTGTTGCGGACGAGTGACAGTGCTGTGCAACTAGTCCAGAATACTGCCGCACGCCCACGTCACCCCTCCACTCTCCTCTCTGCACTGGCTCCCCATCACAGCATGCATCAGATTCAAATCACTGGTGCTTGCTTTTCAAGCGGCTGGAGGAACTGCTCCCCCTTACCTCCAGACACTCATCACACCCTACACCCCAGCCAGACCCCTCTGCTCCGCCTCCTCTGGCAAACTGACTGTTCCATCCCTCCGGGCGCCCGTGCCCTCACAGTCTCGCCTCTTCTCTGTCCTGACCCCTCGGTGGTGGAACAACCTTACACAATCGGTCAGGACCGTGGAATCACTTGCCATCTTCCGCAAGAGACTCACTACCACTGAATTCTGTACATCAAAAATGTAATCACCACTGCCTACTTGCTCAACATTTCTTGTATATGTATCCCTGCCTACTCCTCATTAAAAAAAAGGATTAAAAAATACTAACCTTTTCCTTCCCAGTGTTACAGGTATGGTATGCTGCTGCCTACAACGATGTCTATCACTGTATTACTGCACTGATCTCTAGCGTGAACTATGATTGTTCCTACCATGTATTAAGGCACATCTTGTTAGTCGCTCTGGATAAGAGCATCTGCTAAATGCTTAAAATGTAAATGTAATGTTCCTGCCCTAAACTCTCCCCACCTTGATTTCTCAATTTCTCTAGGTGACACCTTGGTGACATCATCACCCTGCGCGAAGAATCTCGGTGTGGTGATGGACAACAGGCTGTCCCTATCAATGAACATTGCAGCGTTAAGCCGGGCATGCAGATTCTTCCTGTATAACATCAGGAGAATCCGTCCCTTCCTTACCACGTACTCTACCCAGCTCCTGGTCCAAGCAATGGTACTGTCCTGCTTGGACTACTGCAACTCGCTCCTGGCTGGCCTTCCTGCATCTGCCATCAGACCCCTGCAACTCATCCAGAATGCTGCAGCCCGTCTGGTCTACAACCTTCCTAGACACTCCCATGTCACCCCCCTGCTCACTACCCTCCACTGGCTGCCTGTTATAGCTTGCATCAAATTCAAGACATTGGTCCTAGCATACCAGGCAGTCAAGGGATCAGCCCCAACATACCTCCTCAAGATCTTCAAACCCTACACACCTGCCAGACCACTCCGTTCTGCTACCTCAGGACGCCTAGCACCTCCCCCCCTCCGCACCTGCGCTTCCCGGTCACGTCTCCTGTCGGTTCTGGCTCCACGATGGTGGAATGACCTTCCTGTGGAAGTCAGAACAGCTGAGAGGAAGGGGGAAGTTAATTGGGGTCAGAGTAGGAATACTGTCTGTCCTGCCTTTTATGAATTTTATTCAATAAATATTGTATCTTTTACTTACCTGTCTGCATGCTGTTTGGGTTGTCCTGGGGATGGAATCCTGAAACAAAAGGATAGGGAATCTTAGTGGAGGGTGGCTGGGGTTGTCCCACACCTGACACCGACTCAGAGGTTATAGACATGATCGCAGAACTTGGACAAATAGTTAACCATGTCAAGAAAACGCATCACCCCTTTTACATCTGTAGGTCTCCTGGATGGCAGATACAGTTTACTCCTGCCGGTTTCACTTCTCTACGCTCTCTCTCTAACTTTAGTTTCTAGTAGTTTAATGTTTTGTGTCTCTACACATTTAGATTTTCTCCTGTTTTTGCCCCTGTTTTTCTCTAGTCCCCCTTTTCACACGCATAGTTTTTTTTGGTCTCCTTTTCTCCCTCTCCCCATCATCCCCGCGCCTGGGTACAACTGCGGGACACCACGACCAGCTGCTACAAGAAGAGCTGACAGGATTCAGTCAGGCTATTGAGTCACCTCACGTCAGCCGCCTGAGCCCCCACTGCAGGCCTCCGGGGCCACACAGCCCTCCTCCCTCCCTCCTCAGCACACACACCAGAGCCTCGTCTTCCGGCACCAGAGCGCTATGATGGCCACCCAGACAAATGTCGCAGATTTCTCACGCAATGCTCTTTGTGTTTCGAGCTTCAGCCAGCTCGCTTCCTCTCCAGCTGTTCCAAGGTGGTGTACATCATAACATTACTCACCGGGAAGGCTCTCGCATGGACCACAGTGACGTGGGAGTGGCAGACCTGGGAGTGTTTTGATGTGGAGCTTTTCATGGAGGAGATGAGGTCCGTGTTCAACCACCCAGTCAGCGGCAGGGAGGCTGGTGCCCCTCTTCTCTGTCTGCGTCAAAGCAACCACAGGGCTGCAGAATACACGGTGGATTTTAGAACCCCTACCAATGAGAGCAGATGGGACGTGCAGGCGCTCATTACCACGTTCTACCAGGGGTTGAATGACGCCATCAAAGATGAACTGGCATCCAGGGAGGCGATTATAGGCTTACAGAACCTGATAGATGCATTCATCAGGGTCGATAACTGTCTCCATGAGCGGGGCAGAGAATGGTGTCAACCTGGGAGTTCATGCTCCAGATCTTGGTTCACCACAATTCCTTTTTCTGGTGCTTACACAGGTTCCCCACCAGCAACCCATGTCAATTCACCCTGTACCCTTAGTCAGGAGGAACCCATGCAATTAGGCAGGATGCGCTTAACCAAGACGGAGCGGGAACAACACATACACGAGGGCTGCTGTCCCTACTGTGGACTGGAGGGGCACTACAGAAATGACTGCCCGGAGCTGGTGGGAAAAGCCAAGACCCATCCAGGGTAGGGGCACCTGTGACGGGTCAGCACGCCAAGCCCACACCCCCATCCTCAGGGCTTCGCCTCCAGTCCTCTTTCTCTTGGGGTAAAGAATACCATCAGCCGCTAACAGCTTTCGTGGACTCATGGGCGGCAGGCAATTTCATGGATACCGGTTTTGCTCGGCTACATGACTTACCTGTCGCCAGTCTTCCCTAGCCTCTCACCGTCACAGTCTTGGATGGTAGGCCCCTGGGTGATGGTGGCGTTAAACAACTGCTCTACATCTCACTGTCACTGACACCGATCATGAGACCATACAGTTCCATCTTATTCAATCTCCCAAACTCCCCTTGATCCTTAGTCTTCCCTGGCTGTCTCTCCATAACCCTCATTTCAATTGGTTTGTGGGGACAGTCACAGAGTGGGGGCCCACCTGCCATGCCACATCCCTTCTTGTGATCTCTCATCCTCTCCCGAGTCAGCGTCAGTTCCTGAAGAAAACATGGGCCTTCTTGAGGTCTTTAGTAAACAGCGTGCAGTCTACTTACCCATCGGCCTTACGACTGTGCTATTGATCTGCTGCCAGGCACTGTTCCACCCCGGGGTCACCTGTGCTCTCTCTCTGGCCCCGAAACCAAGGCCATGGAGGAGTACGTCAGGAAGGCTTTGCTCACCGGACAAATCCGACCATTCACCTCTCCAGCTGGCGCAGTCTTCTTTGTGGGCAAGAAGGACGGGGGTCTGCATTCATGCATCGACTACCGCAGTCTTAACTGCGTCACAGTAAAGAACCGTTACCCTTTCCCACTCATGACTTAAGCCTTCGAACCCCTGCAGGAGGCCACTGTTTTCACTAAACTGGACCTTCGTAATGCCTACAACCTTGTGCGCATCAGGGAGGGCGACGAGTGGACGACCGCCTTTAACACCCCCACGGGGCACTACGAATACCACGTCATGCCCTTTAGTCTGTCTAACTCTCCTGCTATTTTTCAAGCTTTCATTAACAGCGTGTTTCAAGACAAGGTCAACAAAACAGTCTTCATCTACTTGGATGATATTTTAATCTTCTCTGAGACCCTCAGCAAACACATCAAACATGTGTGAAGTGCTGCAAAAACTGCTGAAGAACCAGCTTCATGTGAAAGTGGAGAAAAGTGAGTTCCACACATCCTTAGTCTCATTCCTGGGTTTCATAATTTCTGAGCGCAGTCTCAAGATGGATCCTAGGAAGACGCCAGCCGTTAGCGATTAGCCCATTCCCACCACTGTTAAACAGGTAGAAGGGTTCTTGGGGTTCACCAACTTTTACCACCGGTTCATCCGAAATTTCAGCATCGGGGTGGCTCCCCTCACCGCTTTGACCAAGGGTTCACCGTCCAGATTTAACTGGACCTCCCTGGCTGAAGAAGCATTCGCCACACTGAAGCAATGTTTCACTTCGGCCCCGATCCTTCCCTTCCGGATCCTTCCCTTCCCTTCATGGTAGAGGTCGATGCCTCAGACATAGGTGTCAGGTCCGTGCTGTCACAGTGGGTTGGCTCTGGACGACAAGCTCCACCCCTGCGCCTTCTTCTCCTGTTGTCTCACCCGTGCCGAGTGCAATTATGACATTGGGAACAGGGAGCTCCTCGCTGTGAAGTTGGCCCTCAAAGAGTGAAGACACTGGTTAGAAGGTGCCATTCAGCCATTCATTGTATGGACAGACTATATGAACCTGGCTTACATACAGGATGCCAAGCATCTCAATGCGCTCGTCTGTTCAACCCTCGATGGTCGTGAAGACCCCACGCCGATTGTGCCAGGCAATCGCACCATTGCTCCCATTCGATAGGGGATTGAGACAGTGGTATGAGAGGCGCAAAAACAAGACCGTCCCTGGAAGGGGTCCAAGATCCCCTCTGCTCAGGAAACGGTGCAACTTATGATCCAGCACGTATTCTGGCCCCACGATCTTCTCCTAGACATCGTATCTGACCATGGCCTCCAGTTCACCTCACAGTTCTGGAAGGCGTTTTGCTCCCTGGGTACATTTGGTACAGTCAGTCTATCATCCGGCTACCACCCCCAGTCCAACGGCCAGACCGAGAGAATGAACCAGGACCTGGAGGCCACACTGCGCTGCCTCATCTCATCCAACTCCTCTTCATGGAGCACTCAACTGGCATGGGCGGAGTATGCCCATAATACCCTGCACTTGTCTTCCACTAATATTTCGCCTTTTGAATGTCAAGTCGGCTACCAATCCCCGCTGTTCCTGGACCAGGAAGCGGATGCTGGGGTACCATCTGCTGAGGTTTTTGTTCGGTGCTGCCGGAGGACCTGGAAGCGCGCTCGGGCTGCTCTGGTTTTGGCCTCTCGTCATCAATGTGCCCAAGCCAATCGCCACCATCGCCTCACTCCTCTGTTGCGACCTGGTCAAATGGACTGGCTCTTGACCAAGGACCTGCCCCTCTGGGTGGAATCGAGGAAGCTGACACCTCATTTATTGACCTGTTCAAGATTACCCACAGACTCAATCCTGCTCCTGCCCTGGTCCATGCGAATCCACCCTGCCTTCCATGTCTCCCGTCTCCATTCGGTATTGACCAGTGCCTTGTCCCCGCCCGTTAATCCCCCTCCTCCACCCCGGGATGATCGACGGCCTTCCTGCCTACACAGTCAACCACATCCTGTGGTCTCGCCGGGTCGGTCGCTCTGTGCAATACCTCGTCAACTGGGCGGGCTACGGGCCAGAAAGGTAGTCGTGGGTCCCGCGTCATTCTTGACCCTGACCTTATTCGTGACTTCATCGGGTCTGGGTCCGGGGGGGCTGCTGGGCTGTCAGGTGCCATCCCTAGAGGGGGGGGGAGGGTCCTGTGAGGATTCTGGCCAATCCAGGAGGGCGACATAGCTCCCTTTTTTGTTTTTGATTTACTCTGTTTCTTTTTCCCCAGTTGCCAGAATTTTCCAGCCTAAACAGTTTCTAGGTCCCCCGGTGATTATCACACACACCTGTCCCTCATTTACCTCATCACACACAGTATTTAGCCCAGTTTCACTCAGTCATCTTTGCCAAGTTTGGGGTCTCTGTGCCTTGAGCTTACCCCCGCTGGTTTCACTTCTCTACACGCTCTCTCTAACTTTAGTTTTTAGTAGTTGAATGTTTTGTGTCTCTACACATTTAGATTTTCTTGTGTTTTCTTGTTTGTTGTTTTCTCTAGCTTTAGTATCTAGTAGTTTAGTGTTTTGTGTCTCTACACATTTTGACTTTCTTGATTTTGTTCCTTTGTTTTTTTAAATCTCTCGTTGTTTGTCCCTTCCAGTTTAGTTAGTTTAGTACTTTTGTTTTTCTCTAGCCCCCCTAGTTTTTTTTGGTCTCCTTATTTCCCTCTCCCCATCGTCCCCGCGCCTGGGTCCAATTCCCCCCTGGTCCCCCTAACAACTCTAAGTTTTCCTGTGGGCTTTCTAAGTGTCAGAAGACTACTGATCCAGTCAGTGCTCTTATGCACTGGTGCTATGATCCCTCTCTCTTGTAGGCTAGCTAGTTCCTCTTTGAGTGGATTGTAAAGAGCCACTGGTAGTTTCACTAGTTCCACAGTTGGATCCACCTTCAGCTTTAGCTTGCCTTCGAGAAGCCCATCCCCTTAGAATACATCTGCATATTCCTCTTTTATCTGCTCCTCTGTCCAAGATCCTTTTCTTTCTACAGCCAGGATGTTGTGGTGCTGCACTTTGATCAACTCTATTCTCTCGCATGCTGTTCTCCTAGGAAAGGTCTGTGTCTTTTCTGCTTCACAGCCACAAACTAAAGTGTATATTGTGGCAGCCCAAGGAAATGGCTGCCTGGTCCTTCAAAACATGGCAGCCAGAAACACTACATTTCCCAGCAGGTCACAGTCAAGCACCTGAATGGAGTCAAAGGATTGGGACTAACGAATAGCTGAAGGCCGTTTGGAGGCCTATTTAAAGGACTCGTTCATGCCACACGGCAAAGGAGTAGGAAAGTGTTTTGCGATTTGGAGAGAGAAAACCTGTGAAGTCTGTTGACCAGCTGGGATTTAGAAAGAGAGTGTTTGAAAGTGAGTTGGATTGCTTATTGTGTTTTGACCTGGATTGTTTGAGGACCCCCCTTAGTGTACCGACTACCTGACTGGATTGCAGAACTGACCTGGATTTGGAATTGGATTTTGGACAACGACGACGAGTAGGATTGTGGACTTTGTGTTTTTGGATATCCCGAATACCTTGCCCTTTGTTTTGTGTTTTGTGTCAAGATTAGGATTAATAAATTATTGTTTTGGTTATAATACTGCCTCCTCCGGGTTATTTAACCTGCCTACACCCTCTGCAAGGTCCGTGCGTGTCGCCCAACCCCTAGGGACACCTTAATATGTACTCTTGTATTGTGGAATGTTCACTGTCTGTGTGCACTTTCCAAGTGGTTTAGTTGTACATAATTAACAGCCTTTGCCTGCATGGCTTTAAGCACTCACCTTTAACATATTTCAGAGGTATGATGTTGCATGTTGCACCACAATTTACCTGAAACCTGACCTGTATACTGTTAACCTGCCTGTTAGCATAAATGGGTCCTTTAGTGTCTTCTGCATTAACATTAACTGCAATAACAGTCTCCAGTTCCTAGCCTGATGCAGAGCACTTCTTCCCCACTGTCTGACTCATCTGTTGCATATACCACAAACAATCCTTTCCCTAATCAGTCTGTAATGCTGCCAAAATTGCATGTTGCTGCAAGTTCTCAGATCTGTTAAATATTTATCCAGACTCTCTTGTTGACCCTGGCTTCTTGTAAAAAAGTGTATCTCTCTATTGTTTCATTTTTCTTTGGGCCACAAAATGCATCCAATGCTGCTAGCACTTCATCTGTAAACTGGCTGGCGTTGCTTCCAACCCCCAGTGTCTCATATTTCCCTTCCTTTTGTGCCGATCAGATTTTCACAACATTTTCACTTTGTATGCATCCTCTTTGTCTGCCATGGCTAGATCCATATACAACTGGAATTCCTCCTTCCATCTTTTCCGAGTATGTACCAAATTACCGTTATCAAAATCAATCTTACCCGGAGGTTTGATTACATTCTCCATTTCAGCTCCTGCATGGTAAGTTGTGCCGTCTTTTCTTTTTTTTTCACACCGCAAGGTTGGCTTTCAGTTCAGCGCTAGCCAGCTGTTCACATCTCTCAATGTCCTCCATTATCACGTCAATATTCCGGCTGTTGTATTTACCGCTGCCACTATGTTTCAATAAGTGCTTGTGTCTTTTTTTCTAATAATTACAGATAAAAACATAACTTTCAACAATTTACTGATAATTAACTTGGCAATACAACTTACAAGTGCAGTCCCTTCTCTAGCTCAACTCTAGCCATCGCTGTATTTCAGTGGCGGGCCGTGCATTTCACACCTAGGCCTTCAGTAGTAAAAACCATCTTATTCTTATTATATCTCAGTATAAAGAGCTGTTGCATCGCAGATAGATAACTCGTGTAGCCAGAATAAATGCCTTTACTGAAGAAACAAACCTGGGGTGCTACAGCTGCGACACACATACAAAAACATCAATAATAACCTCATAAAATTGCAATATTATTTAGGAAAATAGCAACATTTTGCTCACCAAAAATCCTTATTATTTGTACACAAAATCCATCCTCCTTTCTTTCCTCAAAAAGAGTGTTTCAGTTCCATCAGTCCTTTTCTATCGCCATCGAAGCTAATGCTGAAAGTCGAGCCTGCCCTGATGTATTTCTGGCATAAGTTTTAATTCGCTTTAGGGCTGAAAATGTCCGCTCAAATGTCTGAATCACAGACTGATGTTAATTATATTTTGTCCATGAATACTTATTAAATAATTCCAAATGGTCTGTTCGCTTCCTTTCATAGCTTTTCCCCTGGCTGCGCCGCTTCCAGACGTGTATTTTCATATTAAAGCATTTAAACAATCACATTACATCATAGTCAGACACTCTCTGACTATCCAATCAAAGGGTGTGAATACGCTGACGTACCTAGGCCTTCTAGAAGGCCTTGGTGTCTCCAACTCAAAATTTGATTGGTTGAAGCAACAGTTTGATCAACACTTATTTTATGCTACAGGGCCTTCAGAACGGATTGTGAAGGCCTCCAGGCAGATTTATTTGACCCTGGCAACAAATGATGGCTGAAATGTGATTGGTTAAATGCTTTAATATGAAAATACACGTCTGGAAGTAGCGCAACCAGGGGAAAAGCTATGAAAGGAAGCGGACAGACCATTTGGAATTATTTAATAAGTATTCATGGACAAAATATAATTAACATCAGTCTGTGATTCAGATATTTTTTAGGCCAGCAGAGAAGGCCTTGCAGGCCCTGACGGCCCACCACTGCTGTATTTGTGTGTAACAGTCTAAATCACCCCCCTGGGAACACATATTGCAACAATGTGGACAAAATGAAGGGATTACACTGCGGCTTCTCCCCCCTTACTCTGTATTTTCTCTCTCTGCAGACTCAAACAGCAGTGTCCGCTCCTGCACCAACCTGGACTTGGAAACCTGGTGTACAGAATTAGACTACTACAAATGGTAACTACGTTCAGAGACAGGACTGCATGACAAAAAAAGACGTTCTTTTTTCATACTTTGAGACACAATTTCCAGATTAAGCTTCCTTTTAGCTAAAATAGCAACACCCCTCCGCTTACTCCCAACAGCCGAGAATGCGATCACCGCATAATGTTTGTTTTGCAAACTATTAACATCCTTAGCTAATAAGTGAGTGTCCTGCAAACAAGCAATATCAACACCCTTCCTGAAAAGGTAATCGATGCACTGTACTCGCTTCACAGGATGATTGGCTCCACGCAAATTACATGAATTAATAATTATATTATCCATAATCCATAATAAAAAAATTGACAAAAACACATACATTGCAACAATATGGTGCTCACACAATGAAGACAGTCTCCACCCCACAGCAAGGAAAATTCCAACAAGCACTTATCAAAAAGCTGCAAAGAATATCCGTCTCCAACACACCCACCCATCCCAAAATACCCCCAAAATTCCCAGTCCCCCCCACCCTCCCATCCCCGTAAGCAATGTTTTTCGGTGCACACTCCCCAAAAAAGATTTGTGGCCTTGGTGGCTCCAGGCATGAGAAACCTGCATGAGTCCCCCTCCCACCATCCTGTAATTAACTCCCCACAGAAACAAATAATCAGGCAGCTGGTCCACCAACGTAGTGGATAACACAATCCACCTAGGTATTAAACTGTTTACAATGAGGTCTCTAAGGTTAGCTTATATCAGGGATGTCCAATCTTATCCAAGAAGGGCCAGTGTGGGTACAGGCTTTTGTTGTAGCCCAGTACTAACACACCTGATTCGACTAATGAAGGTCTCGATTGAAGACCACGATTGGTGGATTAGTTGAATCAGGCTTTTTAGTTCTGGGCTAGAACAAAAGCCTGCACCCACACCGGCCCTTCTCAGATAAGATTGAACACCCCTGGCATATATGATCACAGTAGCCTACCAATATTAAATAGGAGACACAATAAACATTATATCCTGCCTGGCTACACATTTCCATGACAAACTAGCAATACCATAATCAACTGATCAGCATTACTGTACTCAAGTACAAAAATGGCAAACTGGAAGAAAGACACTGGAATTCGCAATGCCGGGCAATCCATTTTTGCTGTCCATTGAAGAAACCAGTGACAGGCACTCTGGGCACATCGAGTCCATAAACTCGGTAGCCGCCACAGGAGAGTCGAAAAGATGGGCCTTGGTTTCATGAATCTACTTGAGCATGGCAGGGTAAAGAAGAAAGGCTTGCATTCACGGGCTTACTTGATTGGCTGGGAGAAATTCTTCTGACATTGGGCTGTATGTTTACTCTAATCTGCGAAAAATCTAATCTCCTTTCTATCCACAATCAGAGGGTATCTCCTGGAAGCCTGCAGAATAGCCTGAAATCAGGGTTCTTAGCCTGTCACCTGGACTATCATTCTCCTCGCCATATATGCGCACAATCTCACAGTTTTTGCCAACCAGTGAAGGGAACCACCGAGGGAGAGATCCAGTGAGAAATAACTTTCACTACCTTCACTAAGACCGATAACATGGATGTTTGATCTGCAGTTGCAGTCTTTCAACCCTGCCATTTTGGCTTCCATCCACTTGTCTCTGGAACAGCACATAGACGTAAGCTTACCATTTTTTTTAACCTTATTTTCAAGTACCGAATGGTTTGTTTTCATACCTCATACCGTATTTCATATTTCATGGTTCACTTGACAGAACCGCCATTTCCGACTGCATCGAGCTCAACTTTTCTTCCAGGCCACTGAACCAAGACTCAAAATACATGTAGTTCTGTGCCCATGTTTCCAGAAATGCCATAAGCTCCATACGTTTTCCCCATAAGGTTCACACTGCCATTTTCTAACAGGTCATGTGGAATCCCCCCCCGTTTTGAAGGCAATTATGTTTTTAATGTTACATTTTTTCAATTCAACCCACAGACAAAAAAATAAACATGTGGCAATATTGCCATTACAATCACTTCTATAAAATCCTGTACTGATCTATCACAGTCAGGCGTCGCAACATTTGCTTCAATTAGGTCCACTAGTACCAACAATCTCATAGACATCCAGTGCGTGGGGTACCATATTCAAAACACCTCAGTAGGCAAAACAATCAAGTTAAGTTCAACCATCAATCGAATGTTAGATCCCACCCACTGGCTTTGATGAACGACGTTGACAGATTTAATTATTTCCCATTTCACACCACAGTGCCAAAATTAATTAATTAAATATATAAATAAATATATAAATAATTAAATAAATAAATGTGGAAATAAATATTTTACATTCAATTATTTATGTTGACATTCACGTTTTATTTAATAAATAAATATTGGCACATTTAATAGCATGTGGAAATAAATAATTAAATATTTTACATTTCATTATTTGTGTTGACATTTCACTTTTTATTTAATGAATTAATTAACATTGGTACATGACATCCTCCATAGAGGACAAGTTGAAGAATAGTACATTTTCTCACTAAATAGGTTTTGGAAGTTTGGAAATGTAAAACTGTTCATGCAGAAGCTCTTTTGTAGCCACTCTGACTTTTGTAGTGATTTTCAAAGGACAGATGGATATGGTCAGAGAAATGGCAGGCAGATCAGTGTTGCCCAGACTCATATTGAGTGTTCACACAAAACTTCCTTACAAAATAGTAACACCATCAAAATGTGTTAAAAGACCCCACCGCATAAAGGAAGATAAACAGAAATAGACACAGTATGTAGATACTTGTATTAATTGTGATGCAGGAAATGTTACATTGATTGATAGGTAATAGCAAATTAAATTACTCATCAGGATATCAATGCCTCATAGTGAGACAGTTAAAGGTAGTAGGTCAGTGTACCATCCATCAGGACATTTCTTTGTAGTACTTCAGGTGACAGTAAGTACCACGCTGTTTGGGTCTAAATTGTAAAGATTGTGGAGGAAGAAATTGTGTATCGAGTTGGAATGCTAGACCACATCCACAGGGGACGGTAGACACTAATTAATTCAGCGTGATGCTGCAGCGCCAACAGAAGTCAGAGACAAAGGGCTTTTCGCGCCACAACTTCGAAGGTACAGTTGTTCGTTCCCACGGCAGGAAACCTCCTTCCCATTGGTTTAAGACCCTGGGAGGGCTGTTCTAACAACCTGTTATATCTTCATGTTAGCCCATAGCTCCATTTACCTGTAAGTTAACGCCCTGTTACTTCCCCCTTGTGATTGTTCCCTCCCCTTCCGTTGTGTTGGACATAAATATTCACTTGAATTTGAAGGCGGGGGATTCTCCATCCTGCGTGACACGGGTCTCCGTGCAGCTGCTCGTAATTAAAGCTTTAATACTGTTTAAAGGAATTCTCTCTGATCCTGCTGAGTTATTTTTTCCACGACAATTTGGTGCCTTCGACCCGGGAATGCAGACACTCGACAGAACGGCCTCGCTTCCACTGATGGGACCAGACATGCGCCGCTGCACAATAGAGAGAAAGGTTGGGGCCTTATTCAAAACCCATTATAGTGGTATTTGACTGTTCCCGTCAGTGAAGGTGAGTAACGCAACAGAGAGTCTCGCGTTCCGCAATTACAGGGACACAGGAGAGAGTTTGTTTAAACAGTATACTGAATGTTTGAGGAGGTTAACCGATAACAGAGGAACTTCGACGAAAGTTTAGCTATGGTTATAGTCGGAAAAGGCGGATCAGTTATTGGATTAGGTATTTAAAATGCTTAGCTGATAAACTTATTGATCAGGACTTGGTAAGTGTTAATGTGAGGGAACAGTACGGTTAAAGGAACAAGCTATGGTTATAGTAGGACCGGTGGATCAGTCTGGGGATTAGGTATTTAAAATATTTAGCTTCGGATACGAATGATCGCGTATAACTGGTGATGCGGTAGGCGAACGAACGGGCAGGTTAGGTCGAAAAGAGGTCGAAGGGAGCGTCTGTTATATCTGAGAAAGTAAAATATTCCAGTGGCCTTGCGCATTGTAAAAGAGAATATTTTACTTGTTGTACAACATGGGAAAACTAGATCTAGTTGGAACTCCGCGGAGAGAGATATGTGTCATTAGGCTTTGCGGTGACTGTTACTCCAGTAGCTTAAGTACGAGCTACGCCTTAGTTGCGCGCATATAGGACCATCAAGGTATATCGGCTAGGGCAATGGTTATTGTCGGTCGCGGTGGGTCAATTATTGGATATTGGATACAAGTATTTCTGATAATAGGCAGAAAAGGACCAAGGAGTAGACCGTATAATTACGTGTGGCAAGATGCAGCCGATAACTTGAAATGGTCGCTATTAATACCCGGGATGGAGAATGAACAATCTCATATGAATGTAGTGTTGTTTGTTAGAGTTTGTCGTGTTGCGCATATGCACTGTGAAACAACAGGGCACATTCTGTGATCGCTTAGGGCTATGGTTATAGTCGGTAGCGGTGGATCAATTGTTGGATTAGATATTTAAAATGTTTAGCTGATAATACGCGTAAAAGGATCAGGCAAGGCTGGTGAAAACGGTCAAAGTTTCTATACCCATAGCGAAGTGGGATAGGGATCAGACCGTCGGTTCCTAACTGGGTGGTTAACAGCCACTACGGGGTCCTGATTAGATGCAGGACTAGGGATCGCTATCGACTGGGTCACCGGCCGGTCGGATCGCAGATGGCATTAAGACCATGAGAGATGGCCGCCGCGTCCGGCTCAATGTACAGTCAGGCCACTATAAGCTGAAACCGAAGGAGTTAGTAAGCGAGTAGTGCTTTCTGTGATCAGTATTTTTGAAAAGAAAATACTGGGAAGTGGAGAGGCTGAGGGCCCTTCACTCCGAGGAGTCGGGGGGAAGGAACTCAGCGGGAAGGGATCCAGCCTGGAGCTGCACCCTAGAGAGAGGGAGGCTCGAAGGATCAAAGTGGTTTTCCAGATGGAGGTAGAGCATTCCGAAACGGTGTACCGTTTACGGAGAAGGAATGACTGACAAAGAGTGTTTTACGTTGTGCTGTTCCACGCAATATGTTGTACCATGTGTTCATACTGATTTGTATGTTTTTGGTTTTATTCCGAAGGTTTCCATCATTGCCAATGCTTGTCTCACAAGTAGACGTAGCAAGCCCAAAAATATATATATATTAGACGCAATCAAAAATTGGAAATGGGCCGGCAATGATTGCTACCTTCACTTAGATGGCTTATGGCGCTGCCGGACTGGCCATCCGGTTGCGCCAATCAGCCTATTGCTGTACTGTGCTCGCATGTATCACAGTGTGATGCATGTGAGCAAAGGGGAATGATGGCAGCCTGTAACAAAAACTGGGACTGGGAAAATTTAAACCAAAATTACCGTGCTAGCACAGCAGACATGGGAAAATGGTATCACATGTCAACAATTCGATGTGGAAAATCCAGCACCAGCGAAACAGGCCTCATATCCTCCCCCCTTAAGGTATAAATGAAATAAAATATTTTATTACGAAACAGCATCGCCTAACCAGGTTCCACCACCAGAATTCCACTCAGCACCCAAGGCACCAGCACGCATCACCACTTTTATCCGGTCGGAGACATGGGCATGCATCTGATGGATGATGCAAGAAAGGTATTGTGTGATGCTAACAAATTGCATAGGGGTTCTACAGTAACAGGTGGAGGAGATCCAGACGGCCAGGATGAATCCAGACGGCACTCCCGAACCACCCGGCACGACTGGGACCCAGCAGTAAAGTGCAAAAGCCAGCCCACCTGGAACCACTACATGACGAAGGGAACCCCCCTCCAGATGCAGCACCTCTTCTTCCTGCTCCTGACAGGATGGGCCTGTGTGGCCCATCCCCTTCCCAGACAAAAGGGAAGTGAGATGGGTACTGAGGGAGGTGATGTGCTAGGCTATGTGCTTCAACCTCTCCCTCCTAGGACCAGTACCGAAGCACCGAAGCTGCTGAATCTGGACCTAGAGGTTCCAGTGAAGATCGCAAGAAAAGAAGTAACAAAGAATACACACACCATAACACATTGTTAATGTTATAGATATATAATTTATGTTGTTAATGTTAGCCATGAAGGTAAAACAGGCTGTAAATGGATCAGGTTGTTGAGTATGTTTGTTAGGCAAACATTCAATTGGCAAAAATGGGTAGACCTGTGAGGGCCTGGCTGTTTAGAACAGCGAACTAATTCAGCCCCAGGTGAAAGGTGTAGCAATCTCCCATGATAGCGGGTAACCTCACACTGAGTTGTCAGTGTCTCCCTCAAATAGGTGGATAAAATAAAAATAAAAAGAGCTCTCCCACAAAAGCTATTGGCTATTTCCAGCTCTATATACAAAACCGTGTCCCCCAGACATGAGGGTCAAAAGCTCTAGACACCAATGTAAGGAAGTGTCTATACAAATGTAAGGTAAGGTTTGTGCAGATTGTAAAAAATAGCACAAAAGGGGGGATTGTGGAGGAAGAAATTGTGTATCGAGTTGGAATGCTAGACCACATCCACAGGGGACGGTAGACACTAATTAATTCAGCGTGACGCTGCAGCGCCAACAGAAGTCAGAGACAAAGGGCTTTTCGCGCCACAACTTCGAAGGTACAGTTGTTCGTTCCCACGGCAGGAAACCTCCTTCCCATTGGTTTAAGACCCTGGGAGGGCTGTTCTAACAACCTGTTATATCTTCATGTTAGCCCATAGCTCCATTTACCTGTAAGTTAACGCCCTGTTACTTCCCCCTTGTGATTGTTCCCTCCCCTTCCGTTGTGTTGGACATAAATATTCACTTGAATTTGAAGGCGGGGGATTCGCCGTCCTGCGTGACACGGGTCTCCGTGCAGCTGCTCGTAATTAAAGCTTTAATACTGTTTAAAGGAATTCTTTCTGATCCTGCTGAGTTATTTTTTCCACAACAAGATTGTGGTAGAAAGTGTTTTGGACACACATGAAGTGCAGTACATTCACATGCTTATGCATTTACACATGCATTCATGCATGCATGTATGTGCACACACACAAACACATGCAAGCACTCACACATACACATGCATGCACAAACACATACAAACACATGCGTATAAACAAACGTGGAAGCTCTCACATACACACACACACACACACACACACACACACATAGAGCAGGCCGCATTTGAACACTTCACAAACAGCATACAGTTACCAGCCCAGTTCATCCAGCTGGGTCTCAGCAAAGAAAATACTCAGCCCTCTGCACTGATTATTCCCAAGAGCCATGACCATGCACCATGTACAGCAATGTCAATGTACAGCAAAGCAAAGTTTTTTAACATATTTTTCTTTCCCTGTGTTACAGGTATGGTGTGCAGCTACCAACAATGATGTCTATTGCAGTGTTACTACACTGATCTCTTGCACTAACCATGATTAATCTTATCATGTATAAATGCACTTTCTATAAGTCCCTCTGGATAGGAGCATCTGCTAGATGCCTGAAATTTAAATGTAAAATGTAGATGTTATTGTAAAAATGTAAGTATATAATGAGCTGGATAGATGCAGGATGATCAGAAAGGTGGTTGATAGACTCAGTATATTCGGTTCTGAAACTTGCAAGGATCATCATAAAGAAATGGACAGAATATGGCACAACTGTGAATTTGCCTAGAATAAGCCATCCTCCAAAACTGAGCATCTGTTTTAAGATGGGCACTTGTTAGAGTGAAGGCCACCAAGAGGCCTATAGCAACTCTAACGGAGTTATAGTCTTCCATGGCAGAGATGGGTGAAACCGTCCATGGGACAACAATAGCCTGGGCACTTCACAAATCTGAGCTTTATGCGAGGGTGGCAAAAAGAAAACCTTTGTTGAAGAAAACGTACATTAAATCTCACCTAGAGTTTACCAGAAGGCATGTGGGAGACTGTCAAACCAAGTTTGAAGATTCTATGGTCTGATGAGACCAATATTTAACTTTTTGGCTTCAATGTTCATTGTTGTTTGGCACAAGCCTAACACTGTGCATCATCTCAAGAACACTATCCCCAGCATGAAACATGGTTCACCAACAGTCCCCATCCAACCTGATGAAATCCAAGAAATTTGGTAAATATGAATGGGTGAAAATTGCAGTGTCCAGATGTACAAAGCTGGTAGAGACTTACCCAAATAGACTCACAGCTGTAATTGCAGCTAAAGGTGCTTCTACCAAGTATTAAATCAAGTAATTTGTAATTAATTAAGAAAAAAGCTTTATAGTTGTTGTTTTTTTACATTATAGAGTATTTTGTGTTGATCAGTTGTATGAAATCCCAATTAAATCCATTTTGATTCCATGAAGTAAGCAAATATTAAATTTATCTATGAAAAATGCCAAAGGGGATGAATACTTTTTATACCTACTATATATTAATCTAAGAAATATATACTCCCTGTTTTATAGGTGTGGTGTGCATATGTCTACGATGGCATCTGTTGTATTGTTGCTGTACTGATCTCTTGCTCCAGCTGTGATTATTCTTGCCATTTTAAATGTTCTTATTGCAAGTCGCTCTGGATAAGAGCATCTGCTAAATGCCTAAAATGAAAGATTCATCTGAATATGAAAGAAAAGGTGGAGGGATGCAGAACTAACAACACAGAAGTGATGATCAGAATGGCATGGTATTGCCATACATGTGAGAATTAGTGTTTGTATGCTATTGAAGGAACACTGATGCACGGAGGTGTTGGACCTCCCAATTAAAATGCAGAAAAAAGCCCCGCTCCACCCCATAATTCATTCCAAGGTTTTCCTAATTAAACTGAGGGGAGTTAATACCTCCACAATGTCAAAGAATCACTCAACTTTTCCATTGAGCACATTAATCAGATTTTATACCAGTTAGACAGTTAAGGAAAACACAGAGACACATAGCTTCCATGCTTCACCCTCTTTCATAAAAATAAAAAAAATAAAATCTGATAATCATGCCTGGCTCTAAGCCTATGGTAATTTTAGGATTTTTCACAACAATATCCATTATATATTCTCAAAACACATTTCACAAACAGGTAAAATTGTTAACCAAACAGCAGTGTCCATATAATAGGTTTGCTAATGACAGGGTGATGCACTGGCTTTGAACAGCAAGTTTCAGAGGAAACTGAACCGAACACAAAATAATGAACCTAACCTAGACAACAGCTTTAGGTGTCTGCCAATTGCAGACTTCTAGGCACGTCATTAACACAATATTACAGTGGAGCTATATGGTATCTCTCAACATGAACTCTCATATTGTGTCAAATTGCTTCATGCACCAAATAACGATGTTACCCGGGGAGATATTCTTACAAAACTTTTAAGGTAAAACTTTTGAGCAACCAAATAAATACTTTGTATAGTGTATATACAATCCTTGACAGTTGATGACCTAAGGGCCCTGCTTGAAATTTTTGTGACAAATGTAAAGTGAATGAGTGAATGCTCACTCAATTGTTATTGATTTTTGTGTACTTGGGTGCACAAAACAGCAGTGGGGAGTCCCCTTAAGCTAACGGAAATAACGGCTTTAGTGATAAATGCTGAGTCGTGGCAACTCAAGCCACTTTATTCATTTTATCTGTTGTGGTGCCATATTGATCTCTCACAATACCAAAATTTCCAAATCTCTGAATATCTCAACCAAGGTAAAAGAACACCCCCAAGTTCAAACATCAAACATTCCCCAAAGTCAAAAGTTCCACATATTCAAATAAATAAATACAATAAAGACTGTTTTCCTGACTTAAAACGTGAAATCTGCTGAACCAACTTAATTTCCTCATATAACAGAAGCATGGGTTATTCATGGACTGACTTTGGCAAAAGGAGAAAAATTAATTAATCTGACAACACATTTCACTTTGACATGAGTGAAAGGACCATGGTTATCCTGTACACATCAGTGAGTTTCTCTCTGCTTAAAAAACAATCCCCAATGAGTTAGGGTTAAAGTTCTCATACACACAAATACAACAACTGTACAAAGAGTCTTATCTCAGAGTAAACAAGAAAAAGAACAGAAGAAACTACTGCAATCCTGTGTGTTCCATGTGGTAAATAATTCATATGGTCTGCTAACCTCCTCACTGTGCGTCTGAAAGATAAAATATTGAAATACAGAGTTTTTTCCCCCCTGCACACATTATATATTCAAGGCGTGAAATAATGTTCATTTAAAATGGACATTTTCAAGCGGCAGCTACATA
This sequence comes from Aldrovandia affinis, assembly GCA_029706075.1. Classification (NCBI taxonomy): domain Eukaryota; kingdom Metazoa; phylum Chordata; class Actinopteri; order Notacanthiformes; family Halosauridae; genus Aldrovandia; species Aldrovandia affinis. The sequence continues at coordinate 2,508,435 of JAINUG010000138.1, read as the reverse complement.
ATGTATAATAGAATTAAACTTATTCAGCAATATGCATTAGTAATGAACCCAATTTCTGAGGTTTGGCAGAGTGGACCAGAGGAAAATATAATCCTCACAAAAAAGCCCATAGTCAAAGATGAGACTTACACACCTGTGATAAAGTCAATCTTCAAATACACAGGCCTGTATTCAATCAACATTTGCCCTTAACTTGGCCCACAATTAAATGCAAGTTTTTTTTCTCAACAGCACAGCTTGGTGCACCAAAATTTATGAAGAAAGGCAAGTTTGCATTGGAAATAATATAACGCTTGCATTGCGTCAAGTCAAGAGTGATTGAATGCAGATCATAGTCCAGAATTTCAGAGACGTACAGATCACGGTGTTGTGCATCATTGCTTTGCTCATCAGTTCCACTTTCTACATTCGTCCGTCTTTCAATCTGCTACCTTTTCCTTTTTCCATCAGAAAGAACCCCAGGGCTCAGCAAACTCTTTCCTTGTTCTCTCTTGATGCTTTCTCTTCTGCAAGATTCAATTACTTTGTCCCTTTCTAATAGAAAAAATGGACAAAACTCTGTCCAGGCTTTGGTTGTAATATTTATATGTCAGCAGCTGTCTTTTGAATACTTCAAATCCCATGTCTTATCATTAAACACAAAGCCTTTGGCCACATCATTTGATCAGAAGTACGCTTGGCTTCAAGATTGCTATGTGAGAAAAAGTGATTTCACATACCAGAATTCTAACTGATTAAATTTGTATATACTGTACATGCAGGCAAGATTAAAATTGCCATGTAGAAAATGCAATAATTCGAAACGATGTTGAAATATGTTCATGAAAACGTTATAAAATATCAGATTATTCAATTATGCAATAGTTGTTATCAGCCTTCGATCCTACTGTGGTGATCAAATATGATATGTCACATTAATGAAGGTAGCAGGAAGGGAAATGTCAGCATTCTCTGGAAAGGTTACCATTAAATATGATCTTGTGGTCATTGGTTGACCTCAGATTTCCTCAAAGCATTCAAAGCAGTGTGGTGTACTGGTTAAGGAGCTGAGTTTTAAGGGTTCAAGTTTCACCTCTTCTTTCCTTGTACCTTATTAGTGAGATACTTTTTGCTTCCGTACTGTATGAATTCATACTGTGGCCTGGATTAAGTCAACATATTGTTTATCTAAAAATGTAATTTACTTTTAAACTTCAAAATAAAATGCTGTTTTATGTTTTATTTTATAGCACATTTAATTTTATTTATAGTTACACAGGCATGAATCTTTAGGGAATGCACTTAAATTTAAAGTGCCTAGAGTTTAAGCAGCCAAATCGGTGTTTCCTTGTGCCTTTTGGGCCTTATTTTGATCAGAAATGAAATTATTTTCTTTGATTAAAAATTGACAGCAGCTCATTGCAAGCAATTTTAGAGGTCTGTGATTTATGGTGTGCTCTAATGAACAATATCATTTGAATACTTTAAATATGCAGACATTTTCCCATGTTTTTTATTCACAAAATAATTGACCATTTACAAACTTTAAAGTTTCACACCAGCACTAGAAATGCCCAGTTTTCACAAAACACAACACGCATAGCATACCTTCTGATTCAACATAAATGTTACATCACATCTGACAAGTAGTTCGACTTTATTAAAGCCATTATTTAACCCGCTAAGAAAATGTCCAGTGGGTATAAAGCGTATTCACCCCCTTTGGCATTTTTTCACATTTACTTATTTCATGGAATCAGAATGGATTTAAAAAATGGATGAGATGGTATACTTTGATCATGGGCATCTCCTTTTTTTCTCCACACTTTCCTCTTTCCATCACTCTGGTACATGTAAATCTTTGTCTCATCTGTCCACAAGTCTTTGTTCCAGAACTCTTGGGGCTCTTTTAGGTGCTTTTTAGCAAACTGTAATCTCGCCTTTCTGTTCTTCAGGCTTATCAGTGGTTTGGATCTTGTAGTGTACCCTCTGTAGTCCTGCTGGTGTAGTCTTCTACATATGGTAGACTTTGACACATCTACACCTGCATCCAGGAGAGTGTTTTTGATCTGTTGAGCCGTTGTCAGGGGGGTTTTCTTCACCATAGAGAATATTCTCTGGTCATCCACTACAGTGGTCTTCCTCGGTCTACCAGGTCTTTTGACATAATTGAGTTCACCAGTTGTTTTTTTCTTGTTAAGATGAACCAAACTGTTGACTTGGGCATGCCCAGGGTTTTTGCAATGTTCCTGATTGATTGATTTTCATTTCTGAGCCTTATGACGGCCAGCTTAATTTGCATCGACACTGCTGTCTTCCTCATGTTGTCACACCCCAACAACAATCTCCAAAGGCAATTGCAAAGTCTGCAAATGAATACACCTGCCTAATGAAACATATCTGTGGAGCCAATTCAACAAATACTTGTAGTACCTTAAAATGGAGGGACCATGTACAAAAGGTGCTGTCATTTCTAAACGGTTCATCCGATATGGATGAAAATACCCTCAAATTAAAGCTGACAGTCTGCACTTCAGCCTCATTGTCATTGCATCCGAACTCAAAGTGCTAGAGTACAGAACCAAAATGTGTGTCACTGTCCAATGAATTATGGTGCTCACTGTAATTACTAAACACACAATGACAACTAAAGCAAATCAATGAATTCAAAGAAGGCAAAAAAAGGGAAAATAAGAGGTTGTTAACCCTCTGAGGTCCGTGCTAAGCTTAGAGGAGGTTTTTGATTTTGGCATGGTCTGATATTTATCTCAATTTCATCAACTTAACACACACTTACTCCAAAGTGTTTGATATTTTTATTTGAAGGACAATCACAGCTACATTTATATGCCATCAATAGTTTGGTCAGTATCATATGCAGCTTGTAAATAGATCTACAAACACACAAGTTATAAAGAGTAAATTTTTCTGCCGTCACAAAAGTTGTGAAAGCACACACTAAACTATAGTGACGAATTGTTTTGCCAATATGCGTTTGTTCATCAAGGTCTTGTTTATGTAAGGGTGTGAAAATAGTTTAGCACATCTGAGATCTAAATAGCTAAAAACCTGTTTTTATCAGAACTGGTCACATTTATTTCAGGCTGTGGGAGGGCTATATGCTAATTTCAAGAATATTCATGATCCACACCTGAGGCTTGTCCACACCTGTAAAATCTGTCAGATGGGCCATCTCTCTCAAAGGCCGTCAGACAAAGAGAAAAGCCATCAGAGTAAGCAATAGTCAGTGAGCCATGCAGAAAGTTTTTTTTTCATTTGGGAAGATTCATTGAAAACAAACTATATACAAAACATTCCAAATTAAAACATGGTGAGACAATCTGTTCTTTCACAGTCTTTGGTGCCACTTCTCAAAACAGTTTCTGGTCAACTGTAGAAACAAGGGAACGTCACAAACCGCTGTTTCCCCGACATCTTGCAGAGTACACATTTATTGCAACCAACAGAAGCCAATTTGCCAACATCCAGAGTGTTTGGCAGTGGACACAGGCACATGATCAAAAGTAGCCCGTTTTCTGGGTTTAAGATATTTATCGTTAAACGTCTGTCGGAAAACGAAAGCAAAATCCGTGTCTGCGAAGACACGGAAAGACAAACAAAACAAAACCAACGAACAGGAACAAACAAATCAAAGTAAACAGGTAAATCCACGTATCCAAAAACGTGGTATAAACTAAACGCTGGGAATCTAAACAACAACAAGCAGACGAACAAACAAGTTCTCGAGAGGCAAGAAACATTAATCACAATAGGTACTATCAAGCTAAGCTAGATAATGTCCAAGCGCCAAACAGAATGCCAGCTGGTTAAATATCCTCCTGTTAATTATTCGCAGTAGTTCGCAATGATTCCGTATAGCGTCACAAGACGCGAATTCATATATTTGGAAATAAAATAAATATCAGCATACACCGTCTGTTGCTGGCAGATCGCAACCGTAAACACAGACAAGATGCGATATTATGTCGGGACATTGTTTACGCTGCGATTTCACACATGGCCCCACGCCCCTCCCCGAGACTCGCACCTAGTTACCATGTCAATAGAAGGGGGACGGTACTAACAGGTAAAAAACAGAGTAAAAGGCAAGGTTTACTTTTGGTCTAATTAACCGAATTTAAAAAATCTCATATTATTTGCCAGTGCTCAAATCTGAAAGTCACGATTCTAAGGTTTCTGTCAATATTTTTGCAGCGTGTGTATGATAAAATCTTGCGACGTTAGAAATAGTAATATACTTTTATTGCTGCTGGGAGCGGCGCCGCTCCCGTCGACCTCAGGGGGTTAACAGATAGCGTTATAGCAGATGAAACGTAAGGATATGTGAAACACTGGTTTACTTAACCGGGTCAGACAGGTGGGCAGTCCATGGATCCCGGGTCATCTGGCTGGCAAAGTTCCTGGAGTACTTCCAGTGGCAGGGAACAATGCAAATTGTCGTTATCCTTCGGGTCGGATGCGTTTGGGGAAATCCATCGGAACGCTCAGAAGCAGTCCTTCCAAAGGAACCCACGCAGAGCTGCGCCGAGACTCAAAAATCAGATGGGACTTGAGGAAGTGGCGACCGGCAGTTTGTGTCTGAATGGATAATTAGAACAAAGTCCTGGTACTTATCGATTCACATGCTGTTGTTGGCAAGGTAACCTTCCATGGAGTGACAAAATCCATATATTTTGGCTTAGCTTTTAAAACCCAATCTTCAAATTTGATGCTACCCCATGTGGGTCTTGCTCTGTCACTGGTCGACTCTCCAGTATCCCATAGCGACCACCGCTGATTGTTCATGCTATTCAGGGGTGTGTCCTGTGGTCAACGATTGACCATGAAAGGCGGGGGGTGTCCTGTAGTCGATGCCCCCCTTCACAATGCGGCTGACAGTGATGGCTTGCAGAGGTGGCGCCATCATGACAGACTCTGGCATATTCAGCATTGTTTCCCCATATCAGCTGTATGCTTTACATGGCACCTCCCCTGGTTCCTGCCAAGCAAGTATGGGGGCCATTATGGTGGCTGGCCTCCTGCTGGGCACAAAATTGTCTGTGGGCATTCTGAGTAAGCTCGTTCATGAGAAACAACGTCATCCTTAGCAACGACGTCAACCCCGCCCTCACTCTTAGTTTCACAATTGTAGGAATTCCTTAGTAAGAGTTGGTCTTTGGAGCTTTGTGAATAGGTTTTAAGGTGGGACTCCTAACCAAAAGGTTTTAGTGCGATTTAGAAGTACTCCTAGTGGTAAGATACAATTATTTGTGAATACGGGCCCTGGTCTGCATGTAGAAAGCCCAGCCATTCTATTGGAATGAAGCTGCTGCTTGCTGCCATATGCTCAATGAAGACAAACCTAAGTGTTTTGCATGATTCATTCGCTTTGTCTTTACAAACCAGTGATTTGTATTTCAGATTTTGTCTTATGATATTTACATTAAAATATGTATTTTTAAATTTAAACATATTAATTTGGTGGAATCCTTGAGGTCAATGTTTTATCTTTGTAGGAATTTTTTTAATTCTGATATTTGTGAAAAAAATGTATTTGCAATAACTGATGGCATAGTACTTGGCATTACTTAATGGTACTGAATGATAATCTTCAGCCCATGTTAAAGCATTTAGTTCCTTCACAGAGATGATTTTTGGTATCTTTTAAGATACCAATACAAGGGTATGAGTAATCGTTCAATTGTTTAAGGTCTTCGTCTTTTAGTCACACCCAGGGCCTTCGGGTCAATTTGACCCGGCTCATGTTCAACCATTCTAAAGTCGTTATATCACATGTTTAGTACAGTAAATGAGCCAAGCAGAAGAAGTTTCATAGAAAAAAAAATATTTTAACATACTTTTCCTTGATGTTGAAATTTTAAAACAGGTCAGATTGACCCGAAGACCATAGGAAGGTTAAGGAGCAAGACACTGACATTATCAACATGCCATGGCAAGTTTGAGATTACATTTGAAAGATGTGTTTTTTATGTTGTTTGATTGCTCAACCTGTTCTTATGAGGCCAAAAAAAAAGCTCAAAAGCTTTAGCTTCAGGTGGTGACATCATAAATATCATCACCATTGTAAATATCATTGTCACACAGATGCAAAGATGTGTCCATTTTTCAAAACCTACACTCGTGGTGTTTTTTATAGTTGATTCTACATTTCCCTGTGAGTAATGGTGTTTTTCCACTGGACAGTATGGTACAGCACAGCACAGTTACCAATCCGTGCTCGCAGGTTTTGTCGCTTTTTCCACCGCTAAGTGACCTGTACCCATGCTGAAGTTAGCTACTGCTCTGTTTAGGTACTACCAAGCCGAACAGAGACCTAAGGGTGGAGCTAGCAATACTGCAGACCATTGATTTGTAAAGCGCAATCATCACAAAATCATCACACTAAATCTCAGGCTGGCTCAGACACAACCACAATGTTTTTTTTGCTTCACTTCGATTATTGGTAGGCTATTATTTGAAGAGTATTACATAGAGTTTGGCATTGTTGTCAGGTTTGCGTGATTCTATGAGTTAGGTTTGTGTTACGAAAACTGAAATAAATATGTTTTCTTTGAAAGGACAAATGATAGTATTGTCATTTTCATCCATGCAATTAGAATATACATTTCATAGCACAACATTTCCATTCCTCACATAAATAGATTTTTTTTTAAAGATATAGGAATCGTTTCGATGCATTCCGATGCTCAAGCTAAACCCAGGCATTTGAAATGAAAGCATCTGAACTGGACAGTGTCAAATGACAGAGGGTTTGAACAATCTTGCGCCTTTTTTTTAGCTCATAGCTAGGGCTGCATGATATGGCCAAATCTCATATTGCAGTAATCTTGCTACATAATGCGATTGCGATATAGCACGCAATGTAACAAAACACATGGGTGGAAAATGTATTATTGATATAGCATATGTGTTCCAGATATCATAGAATAAGCATTATATTAAGTGAATTAAGGGAACCCAAATAAAACCATTTGTCCTAATATTAGTTTAGTCTACTGAAATGTTGAAAAAATGTATTATTATTCAGCTGTTTCTGTTGAACTTCTTAATCATATTAGGGAATGAACACTGAATGCTGACCTACTGTTTCTTTTATAAAATATAAAAAAGGCCCTTTTCAGGGAACAAGTAATGGGTTAACGTGGGTTAACAGTCACTCTGTGCAAGTCGCCGACTCTGGATCCATCAAAAGAGCCCCAGACCATCACGCTTCCTCCTCCATGTTTTACAGTTGGTGTCACACACTGAAGAACCATCCTTTTGCCTACTCGACGGTGTACAAAAACCCTGCTTGATGAAACAAAGATTTCAAATTTTGCTTCATTGGTCCATAAGACCTTCTTCCAGTCTTCAGTAGTCCACTGGCGATGCTTCATGGCCCAGGCAAGCCTCTTTTTCTTATTTTGCCATCTTAGCAGTGGCTTTATTACTGCCACTCGACCTGTCAAACCTGCAGCTCGAAGTCTTCTCTTCACAGTTGAAACTCAGACTTCCTTACTTTGACCAGTGTTAAGCTGTGCTTGAAGCTGTTGTCCTGTGAGCCGCCTATCACGCAAGCTGTTGACTCTCAGAAACTTGTCTTCTGATTTTGTTGTGGCTTTGGGTCTGCCAGACCTCTTCCTGTCAGAGTTTCCTCCAGTTTCCAAGTGCCTTTTTATGGTGTAGGAAACTACTCACTGCCAAAGAACCTAAGCTTTTTATTTTAACCTCTGGCAGTTTACTGCTTACCTTTGTACCATTTCAGGTTATTCACTGGACTTGAACTGCTTAAATTTCAGTAAAAACTATTATAAAACTTTTGACCGGTAGTGTAGGCTACAGATGTAAGACATATGAGGTATTAAATTGGATCTTAGTAAATTACAATTAATTGGAATTAATTAAACTTCCTGCGCTCGCTGCCCCCGACATGACTCACAAATGCCCGAACTAATTGTAGCTAATGTAAAAATTTTAACTAATGTTACAGGGAAAGGCGTGTTCTGCTTTTGTGAATTTGAGCTGGAATGTTTACAATGTCAATGTTAATGTCACCACAGTGATGGCATTCTTTTTTGTCACCTCAGATAGCTCCTCCTATCTAACTCCTCCTATCTTCACGGTTCTGTTGTGCCGTGGAAAAACAACACAGGGACTTTACCCGTGAAGGGGATAGTTACGGGTACGGATGGTTACCGTGCCATGCTGTCGGTGGAAAAACGACATAAGGGCCTTTGTTAAGCAGATGAATAATGCAACATGGCCTAGTATTGTTACCTCGTCTACTCTGTCGAATATCTCTTGAGATGTAAAATTACTTTGCACAGTAGACTTGGCCATGGTATTTGAAGCCCAGCCTAATCTTGCGAAATGTTTTCCAAAGCTCCTGGAGGTATTCTTATTTAGACGGCACTTTAATTCATCAAACGGTTACACAAAGTAATCAAAGGCCAGCCTTTATTTCCGTGACTGATGTTCACTCTCCAACGGGGGTGTTGTCGCATTATTGGCAAAATGAGGCTCTTGAAAGTTTATTACAAAGCAGTGCCTCAAGCCGCAAACAGGGGGGCGGGGGGTTAATGTGTTTCTTTTGTTTGTGTGTTTTCTTTTGGGGGGGGAGGGGGTCATCAGAGCCGTTCAGCTTATTGAGACGAGAGTTCTGAAATTTATTTTGAACTCGAGCTGGCACATCTCTGTGTCCTCTAGTCCTCCTCAGGAAAAGGGGGCGGCCTGCCAGGACTCTCATCTGTCACCTTCCAAAGGGGGGTGGGGGAGGGGGTTGTCAATGCCCTGAGCAAATCAAATCACAAGTATCTTGATGTGATCTTCCCTTGTGCCAGGCAACAGAACACCTGGGCCTTCATAGGCATCAGGAAGCAACACCTCATACTGTCCTCCCTGTGCGCTGGCTCTTCTCTCTTTTGGATGACCCCTTCAGAGACCAATATAATTTAAACTGAAGGGCTTCTTAGGTGTGGTAAAGACGTATTGCTGGTGATTACTGGCACAAGTGACAAATCCCCATTAATTGCACTTAGAATGAGAATGAGAGTGAACGCAAAAAAAGAGCAGTCTTTTTAAGATCTGAAAACACACTTTAAAAAAACAATGTTCTGCAGTATTCCCGCTCCACATTAGTATTTCAAGAGCCTCTTGGTTAAGCCCCTTATTTAAAATGCTTTCCAGACATTTGTTATGCATTAGGTAATGATTTGCGAGATCAAAGCTGCTATGGTCACATCTAATGCATCTCTCAATGTTTGATGTGAATGATACTCTCCCGGCTTTCATGTCCCTTTGATTGTGAGAGAAAGTCTTCCAGGAATGTACTGGCCTTCTGGGGGAGTTAGTGCGTTTCTTTCTCCCGTGGAACTCCCTGGCCGTAGTCAACGGCATGTCCTCTTACTTCCGTTTTGGCTGACCACACCACGAGACCTACAGTAGTATTCAATGACTTAATATTTGTCCTGAAATAAATAGTCTTAGGCCAGAATTCAAACAAATTAATTTAGACTGAATAAGGGTATATGCTATTTAATCTGACAAAACTTAGATTTAACCTGTATTCACACATTCACCAACTTTATGCTCATAAGAACTGAAAATCCAAGAAGCAGAAAAAACTGTGACCTGAAATCTGAGGTGCCTGGGCAGGAAGTGGAAGCTTTTTCTAAAGGGAAAGGTATGTTTGCCTGTTTCCAACTTTACAATCCCTGCTGTTTTAATGAAATATAACATTCTACAAAATAAATAAATAAATAAACAATGCAGTGTGTGTGGGGCACCATCATCTGGGAACATCTTGAAGAAACAATGTTTGCACCATAGGGTGCACCTGGTTACCTAAAATGGTGTTGTATTCCTTGGCCATAATTCTACCATGTAGAGTAATAATTGGACCCAATGACTCCAACGAGATAGTTTCCCATACCTTAACAGTTCCACCACCATGTTTAACATTTGTTAACAGGCAATGTGGGTTGAAGGCTTCCTTTGCATTTCTCCAAACATAAGCATTTTTTCCACTGCTCAGCTAGTATTCGTTGACTCTGAGGGATATTTGTTTGATAGTGACCATTTTGGTCTCCAAAGGGTGAGCGCAGTCCACAGGCAACCACCTTAATTATACCATATCCCTAACTAACTTTGGAAGCATTTTTATCAAAATCAGTGCTCGGTGACACTCCAGATGTGTGCATTCACTCAAAATTGGGAGTAGGGAAATACAAATGGTATTGTTAGAAAGCTATGTTTCTCCTCTGTTCCACAACATATACAACTCAAAATGCATCTTGTGGTCAAAGCGACATCCATGTCATGGATGGACATGTTTTAGAAGGCTGGGGAAATTTCATTCAATTCAGTGCAATTGAGTACATTATTACAAAGCAGTTTTACAGGGTGTGGAGCCTGTGAAGAGCATGCCATGTGCCACAGTGGCAAGGAAAAACCCACTGAAGGGCATAGGGAGGAAGAAACCTTGAGAGGAACCAGACTCTCAAGGGACCAATCCTTTTCTGGCTGCCACCAAAAAGGTTAACGGACGGGGAAATAGTCAATAAACAAGGGGAGTCAAAAGTACATAAAAGGTAGGCTGGGACAGGGGCAGGTAGCATCAGCAGGGCTGGTTGAAGGATCGTCAGGTCGTGAAGATTTTCATGCCAGGGGAGTGAGATGGAGATGGGTGCCAGTCTGTACGATATATTGGATGTTCCACCACTGGACACACGCAGGAGATTTGGGCTCAGAGTGGATCCCCCATATGAGGGGGTTGCAGGACAGAAGGTAATTAATAAGTAATTAATTAGTGTAAGAGTAAAGTATTAATGAAGAGAGCAATAGAATATTGTCTCCGGTAGCACTAAGCTATGAGTGACAGATGGAGAGACACAGTCATGAGGGTGCCCCAAATCTGACAGCACTAACTTGTTGCATGGTTCAACTAGCGAGAGTGCATCTTATGTAATCACATTTATGATTCCTCCTTGAATTTTTTTACATACATGCATAGTAGTATTAAAGTACCCAAGATAAGGCTATTTTACTGCAAACATTATCTGATATTTCCTGAGGTAACTCACTCAGAGAGATCCATGGAAATTCAGCTATGGCCATTGTAAATCTCATAAATCTGTCAAAGATATATGTTAGCTTGACATGGATAGCAACAGTCACTATTGGGATCGGGACTTGACAATTGGTCAATTGATATGGTCTTCTTCAGCAAGTTACTGTAAATGCTAACCATTTTAACCAGGTGAAAGCTACAGTATGTATAATATCTGCTAAAATGTTTAACCCCATAACTGTCACTGGCCTGCCGCGGGGCCATCTACATCACGTAGCATGTTCTCCTTTAAATATCAGGGTTAATTGTACCGAAAATATGGACATGTGTTATATGTGTTGTGGAAATAAACCACTCAATTTAGGATTGAAGAATAATACAAGGTTTTTTACTCATGCGGCATGGAGAGCAGGAATATTGCAAGCAACATAGGAGCTCTGGACAAAGGATGTTCAGAGGGAATATTTATACACTGATAATAACAATAACTTTTCTGGGCAGGGGCTCAGTTCTTTGCACTCTCACATAGCCTCATTTGGTTTCAACAGGTGCAAAACATCTTGCACAATACAATGCACAATACAGAACTAGATAATAAGACGGCAGGCTCATGACAAAATACAAGAAGTGCAAGTCACATGGTTACAATCTGAAACGGAAAGATAATTTTTCTAAAATGTCAGCAAAGCATGTCCTCGAAGGACCTTTTTTGTATATGACTTCCACATGAGATTGGGTGGAATCTCATCTTTTCAACAATGCATGCCAATTTATGTCAACTGCGATGTTGCAAATGAAATCCCATCCCAATTCAAGGCAGGGTACTCTAGGATTATAGGTGCTCCTTACCTTTGTTGAAGTATAGAAGTCCCAAAATATGACAGATCATTGATAATGTGGGCATCCTGATCACCGTATGGGTCTAACGAACAAAAGTAGTGACCCTGTTTTGTCCCCACAAGAGCAAGCCAAATCGAAAGATTTCCAAAGTTTTCTCTGTGCTTCGTATTGCCAACAACAGCAAATATGTAATTTTCTGGGTCTATGAGATATGTGAGTATGTTTCATATAAGAAAGTGTTGTGTCCTCGCGATGGTAAATCTTTGCTACAAAATAAGCCCACACCCATCATTCTCCAATAAGTATTAGCCAAACAGACCCCCCTGAATGGCAAACAGTTCCACCAGTAATATGATCATGTGGCATGATCCAGGGGCATAATTGATACTACCTTCCTCCATATATGCTGAAAGGTTTGCATTTAATGTCATGAAAGTGCTATGCACACATCGTGATGCTAATGAAGGCGCAGAGTTTTGGAAAACTCTATATATTTTTCTCTTTATTTTGATGTATTATTTGGTTTTAAAATACCAAAAGCCCCAAAGAAGACCTGTTTATGACCGGTGAGCAGTTACCGGTCAGCTAGTAGGCAGAAGTGCTGATTCTGCCACCAGAAGACACCTATCAAGTTCATGTCCTGTGATGGAGACTGCTTCAATGACTGGCACAACCAAAATAACCTATAGCTTTTCCTGCATTGCCTGACTAAAGAACACTAACTGACACTGTAAATAGTTTTGTGCAATGAGGGCAGACAATTGCCAGAAGTGCAATTTTGTCACAAAAATAATATAATATTAAGGGGGCGGCGGATAGCGTATCGTCTAACACACCACACTTTGCCTGGTCCGGTGTGGTATGCGCTGCCTGTCAGGGACGCGGTTCAAAACCCGCATCTCTATGAGACTGGCCCTGGTCATTAGCCCCGATCGGAGGCGGAATTTGGCTGTCCACCTCTGGGGAGGGGTGAGGGTGACCCGGCAGGAGTCTGACGAGGAGCAGGAAAAAGGCGTCCGTGGTAGAGTTCCGTCTCGGAACAGGCGGTTCTATCGGCCCGGAAAGAGTGTCTCGACACGGAGGACAGGCAGCGGATTAGTGGGGGAGGGTGAATTGAGATCAATAGAGGGTATAATTGGCAACCAAATTGGGAGAAAAATAGGAAAAATTTGTATAATATAATAAAAAAGTATAATATACGATTACCAAACGAATTAGTTATATTATTTATATATTATATATTACGATTATAATTATATATACTTATAAGCTGGAAAGTTATTTAAAAAATAATTATAGCACATCAACTAGCTCCATACCATATTAAAATAATGAGTATCAATACATGTAGTCCTAACACCTGTGTGGAAGCACCTGCTTTCAATATACTTTTGTATCCCTTATTTACTCAAGTGTTTCCTTTATTTTGGTATTTACACATATGTGTAATTCTGGGTATATGAAGTATGCATTCATATGTGATGGTGCTCACATCATGAACTGTGCCAGTATTCCATGTAATGTTTTAGGACTTACAATATTGTCATGGGAAGTACAGTATTAATCAACATAATAGTATGGATTTACATATGCTGTGCGATTTTGAAACACAGAATAGGACATTTATACAAGTTATGTCAAATACACGTAGACATTTTGGAATAATATGGAATGGGAAAAATTTGAATTGAGACTATAAGATGATGAAACAATGTCTCTGTAAAATATATTGGATGAAAGTTTAGTTGTAACTTGGCTTAATTTTGATATCAGTAAATTAGTATGCAGACCAATTGTAGGAATTGTGATTTACAAATTATAGACAGTATATGCTTTGTATATGTGAGTAACTTTTGTTACACTTAAAATGTTTTTATTGGCCTCCCGCGTGGTCCAGTGGTTACAACGTTCAACACTGGCCACGGAGACCGGGGTTCAATTCCCCGTCCCGCCAGAGTTGGCTCTGGCCAGGAGTGCCACCGGGGGGGGATTGGCTGTCCGCCCCAGGGAGGGGGGAGGGAAGCCGACAGGACGTTCACTGCACATAAGAGTGGCCCTGTAGTACCGGGTTACGGTCGATGGCCTGGTGAGTACCATCTTGGAGGAGACGTTACTTCACCTTCATCACTACCAATCACAGGACTACGGCAGTGAACTCACATTACTAGGGGGGGATTGACATAAAAATAGCGGGTCTAATTGGCTACTAAATTGGCAGAAAATGGGACAAAATCTTTTTTTTTTTAAATGTTTTTGTTGAGATATCACATTTGTAGTGTTGTGGGTGACGATATTAATGTGTGTATGCATTCCAGAAGTATAAAGACAATTGAGCCATGGCATTATTTTATATATGCTGTAATGCTTGTGTAACAGGGTGAAGGATGGCTTATTGTGAGTGGATACTTTGAATTGGGCATAATGAGCGTGTCCATGTGTGAACTGCAGTTGGGGGCGTGTTTTCTTACAGCCTCGTCTTTAAAGCTGGTTGTGGGTCTCAGTTCGGGGGGATCTCTTAGCGATGTAAGGCAGATGCGATGAGGGTGATCCCTATTGGGGCGGGTTTATAGCCACACAAATGTGTCTTTAATGATCCGTGACTTGGCAAGGTGGCAGATTGCTGACCTCAAATTCCTCTGCCTGTTTCTCAAGGTCTGACTCCTAAGGGTTTGTATAGTGCATGTCATGCATGATCATTGTGAATGGGAATGTTGTTGTTCAAGATCATGGAAAATGTGAAGGTGCGGATGCTAAAATGAAAGCCAATATACTGAAATTAGAGCTATGTCCCATGCTTTAAATAAATGCCTAGTATATTTGTGGACGTTTTTCAGTCCCTATGTCTCCTCCTCAATAAGATAACTTGTTAATTGAGGACCTGCCCTCTGTAAAAAGGTGGCGTAGTCAATCTGTAGTAATGTAAAATATAGAAATGCCAGGAGACAGTAATATGCTTTGTAAATGTACTTAATTACATGTGTTCTCTTCTCTCCCACATATACAATCTCACCAGATATACAACTTTCTGTACAGCACCATCTAGTATGTCTACAGAAAACAGTCATTCATATTCACAGGACACAACACACACATAGCATTCACCAAATTAACCCTTTTCTTCCCAAGTGGAATGTTTAATCTTTTATCATAACATGACTGGCCTAAGCATTAATGATCATAGTTTGCTGGTATCAAATCACATATTTAAAAATGATGATTCTTCAGAAATCTGAATAGCCCTTTCAAATGATATGACATACAACAGCACAATATTTATAAACCTTTAATAAGGCAAGGAAAAGCACAGAAAATCTATGTTTTTTCATGAAACAACTGCCATTTTGACTACGTTCAAATGAATGATGGATAATGGGTTCACAACAAACTTTGTACTGTATGTCACGCTGGGAAATAGCAATGCAATTTGATGATCCAATACAGTGCAATGATTTCTGCTAAACGAACTGGTTTGACAGTAAACATAAGTGATCATCTGCTCTCTATCAACATATGCTATGAAAAAGGTTAAGGATTTTTTGACTGCTACATTGCTCTCTGCATCCACTGGTCTATGTGTACACACAATTTAATAGTGCGAGGTGAATTATATCCTATTGAAAAAGAATGGATATAGTGGAAATAACTCAAACAAAGGTCAGTACTGAATCTGCATTATAAATCAAACTGACCCAATTTGCCTGTTATGTTGACAAATACATCTACAGAATGGTATTTATTAATTTGCTTGTACCACCTATCTTTTCTAAGCACTTCAAATGTATTCAGCTTAATACATTCACAATTCATAAAGATTATTCACGGTCCCCCAGTTAACATCTTAAGCTTTCTCAACAATCTTCTTAAAATCGCACAGTGTGAAATATTTGGTTTAAAAAAATTGCTTTAGGGCATTTTAGAGACTTTGTCCTTTTTTCAGAAGGGAATAGAACATTCAGTTTGCATTTGAAGACTAGTAGACACTGATATCCCAGTTTTGTTATGTATTATTTATAGTAGCCTGCATGATGCCTTTGAATCCGGAATTGTGAAAACAAATGTTGGCCTGTAAATCACCAAATTAATGTGTCAGTCATTGTCTTTGTTGCAGATGTATCCATGATAGAAAAAAACTTTCTTTGCTATATAATTTATGTGTACTGTTTGATTAAATAAAATATCTGAAATAAGGTAGATCATTTAAATTTAATCAAATCTGCATTATGGAACCTGCAATGCATGCTACTTGGATGCAAAAAATTGTTGCATATTGAGTTTATTACATCACACTGAACATATGCAATTGACAAAAAAAATAGAAAAGGTCATTTGAATCAGAACACAATGTCAATATAGGGGTTGTCCAGGGTTTGTGCATTTCATGCCACCACAGGTATCCATTGTTAGCAATGAGGCTAATGAGTTATATTGCCTGAGGAACCCACAATGAGCCATGCTAGGTTCTCCCCCATTTCTATGATAATGGCAACATCAACAATAGCCTTTCTGCACAACTGTGTGAAGGCAGTTCCACATCCCAGGTGTAATCTCACAGTTTTGTAGCAGTACAACTTCTCTACTCCAAGCAATAAGAGTGAAGTGACACATTTGATGGAGAGAGCCAAACAGCATTACCTAGATTCTCTCATTTTCCTTGAACCTCTGCTTCTACACCACAGCTCCAAATTCAGAGACAGGCACTTGCATCTCAGATAAGCACTGCTCATTCCCCGACAGCCTCGGCCCAAGAACCTTGGCAGTCACCCCTTGTCCCTCGTACTAGTACTGCTCCCTCGCTATCATCAACCAAAAACCATATTTGATATGCATTGTTTTTCTCATGTGTTAAGATGTTTCACATTCCGCAAGCAGTACTTCCTTTCTCTGTCATTGTTCAAATGTGTGCTTACAGAGCCCCAAAGAGAACAACACACCCCCCTCTAATTCCATCACCACAGAGAGGTGTTTTTTTTAACCCTACATTTATTTATTCAAACCCTCAGTTCATACACGGAAATTATTGTTAAACATGGTACCCCTTAGAAGTAATTGGGAGTATGAATCATTAATTAAGGGCTTGAAGCAGAAATCTGAGGGGAGGCATTATACAATTTGGGGATATTAATGAATAAACCGAGGGCGCAGATTATTAACCTTTTGACCCATGTGTTCTATGAAACAATATCTGCATGAGATCTTTGGCACAAGATTTCAGAATTCCATGCTACAGTTATAGAATTTGATTGTTTTTGCCTTTTTATCAATGGGTTGCCACTCTATGGAGTCAGATTTCAGTCAAAAATATGACTGTGTGTAATATTATAATCATAAGCAAGTCAATTCACACAATGTTACAATTGTAAATACCGTAAATCCATATGTAATAGATTCATTGAAAAGTTAAAATCAGCACTGCATCAAAAATCTGCCCTAAGATAGGGGAGTAGCAATAGCTGCCAGATGGTCAGAGGGTTTCTGGTTTTATTTTCAGAATACAAGTATTAATTAAAACAAAAAAAATGAAAAGAACAAATGATAGAGTCAAGAAAAGAAAGAAACAGTTATTGACTAGACAAATATTTTTTCAGGTACAATTTTCTTTTTTTAAGCAAGCCTATGCTGAATTGCATTAGCATTTAACATATAATAGCTCAACATTAACAGTTTTGAAAACTGGCTGCCTTCTTATGGCTGCTAGCTTCATGTAGCTCTCCTAGCTTAGAGCAGGTATTACGATTCATGTTGTTTGAGGGGTGCAACATGACTGTTAAATGGTTGAAACTTAATTTATGATACACAAACTGTTAAACCGTGATTTGCACAAACATAATTTAAGACTTTTCAGTTTTAATTGAATATCCATGCCCCACTGATGACATTCAAACTATGGCTTGGGGGCACTGAGGATAGCGTGAAGCCCTCACTCCAAAAACTGCTGTGTCATCTTCAGATCAATTTTTTTTTACTGAAACAGAATAATTTTTTTGATGATGTAATACTGGTTTCCCAATTTTGACTAAATCCAGGCGTATCTTCACCATTTATAAGATTAAGATGAAGAATTAAGGACACTGTATCAATTATCCAAACATGTAAATCATTACTAAGTAAATACATAATAGATTTTTTGTCCTACATTAATAAATATATGTAAATATGATATTTAGAAGGAGGCCAGGGTTTGATATATCTGATTTCTCCCCCAATCAGAAGGACAGTCCCCTCTATTTAAAACCGATCAAGTAGTCTGTCCAGCGCTTCACGCCATTTGCCATTATTGATTAATTACTGAAATCCTTGTTACTCTCATTAGTTTGGTATCTGTCTGTCCCCCTTGTTATTCATTGTATCCCTTACATCCCCCCCTTTGTATAAAACAAACCCTGCCTTGTGTAATTGCGCTCCTTCTGGGGAAAAGGGAACAGGTAAGATATCACATTGTGCACATGTAGGTTCTGTGGTTTTGTCTAGACACACTAGGTTAGGGGCGAGTGCCACAACCTGTATTTTGGCTTTGGTTAGGTAAGTCAGTGCAGTCAGCTAGGTCTCCAGCTTTTTGTTTGTGTTTATTTGTATTAGTTAGGTGGATTATTGAAAAGAGACTGTACTTGTTTTACTTTTGATTGTTCCTTTTCTCTGGCCCTGCCCTCATTCCTTTTCCATTTTGTGTTTGTGTCTGTAGATGTATATATTTGGAACTATTGTATAGCCCCAGCTCACACCCTTTTGTAGTAAACACTGTAAGAATTCCCTGGTTGTTCCTCGACTCTGCTTTCGTCCCCTACCAGTTCTCCCCAATCTTAATTTATTTAGTTTTTTAATGTTATCTCCCCTTTCATACCCCTAGACCGTTGGGGTCGTAACATAAATGGGCCGTGCATTGGGGTCGTAACAGTGTACAATGTACTTATTAATAATGTGTTAAATATTTATAACTGCACTGTCATCTAATGTGTTATGATAATTATAAAGCAGGGTGCACTGTGACAGCATGTCCCGCTGTTCACCGCCGGAGGGAGGCATTGGACACTTGAGTTGTTCCCTTATTGCTTTATTGGATTATTGTTTGATGGTTTCATTGTCTTAATTGTTTAAATGGATTATTGTTTCAGTGTTTTCACCTATGTCTCATTTACGTTCACTATTTAAGTTGTCTGCTGTCATTGATCTGTGCTCAGTCTTGAGTTTCGCTTGCCTAGAGTTACTGCCAGCGGTTGTTTGCCTTCCAGGACTTTTTTGTGTTTACCCTGTTGTTTTCGTGTAGTTTTGGTTTACTGTTTTCGAGCTTTATGTTTTGGAAACCGTGTTTGTTCCACTTTTATTTGTTAGCTGTTTAGAGTTTGTTACCATTTGTCATGTTTGTACTGCCCAGAACTTTAAACATTTCAGTAAAGATTATCATTTCTCATCGCATCTCTGTCTCCGCCTCATCTCTGCGCTTAGGTTCACCTAATCCCCAGCCGTCCCGTTACAGCAAGACTGAGCCTCCAACATGGACCCAGCAGAGATGAGTCAGCAATACTCCACAGAGATCACCCAACTTCATACTGCACTGGTCAACCAGGGAACCACGATCGGCAGACACGACCAGATGCTCCAGGACATTCTCATCAACCTACAGTCACTCACCGAAGCGTTTCGCCAAGGCCAGCCATCGCACTCCGCCCAACCTCCAGTCACACCTGCACACCCAAGTTCCCAAGCCCAGCCCCAACCCAAGACCCGACACCTGGACCCCTATTTACCAGCACCCAAGAGCTACAACGGCCACCCAGGAAAGTGTTGGGAATTCCTTACCCAGTCTCCTCAAAAGTCCCGTATGAGACCAGGGACCAGGATGTCCCGGGCTGGGACCCAGGAGCGCTCCTCCGAACCATACCCCTCCCAGTCCATGAGGTACTGGACCCCTCCGCGGACCCGGCGGGAATGGAGGAAATGATGGACTATGTAGGTGGGCCGACCCCCGATCAGGCGTGGGACCGGCGGTGGCTTGGAGGCCGGAGACAGTGGGCTGGTGAGGACCGGCTTGAGGTGGGAGATGTGGAAGGTGGGATGAACATGGACATTTTATTGGTTAGTCTGATGGTGGTCATGTAATTGTATAGCCTGCATTCTCTCTCAAATACTTCAATGTTTATTTTAATTCATATTGCAGTTATGAATGCTTTATTAATCAGTATTGAATGCATCTCAATATAAAGTGTTAATCATAATCACATGCCAAAAGCTTGCTCTCCTCATGGGTCTTGCATACCTGCTGAACTCAAATAGCTGGCCCTAATTCCTCTCCATAGATCACATTTTTTAATTTTCTTAATCAACACTCACAATAAAGGTATTGTAAGCCTTGTGAAATCCATGAAGGATTGATTTTGCACATAGTAGTTACATAATATGTTTATTACAACTGCCATATGCAAAAATAATAACATATTTCTCACGAGGGCTTGACTTGCTTTAATAGAAACAAATTTGGGGAGAACTTTCTAAGTACTTTGATACACACTATCATTAATAATACTCTCTAGCTATAGAAAATACAATTTATTCTGGGATTTTTCCAGCAGTTTTTTTGCTTACTTGCTTTGGCTTGACACAATGTGTTTTAATTAAATGATTTCAATACCATTTTACATTATCTTTATACAAATTATTCCAACCCCTTCAATCCAGGAATATAGATGGACTAATTAATATTTTCTTAGCAGTGTGACAAGTGATTATGTATTTTTGTATCTCTGTTTCCATGATCACTGTAGTATGATTTGTGGGTAGTATGATTTGTGGGCTTGCCATATGCTTTTATATGTTACATTACAGGCATTTAGCAGATGCTCTTATCCAGAGCAACTTACACAGTTTCACATTTCTTTACATACAATCAATTTATACAGCTGGATATTTACTGAAGCAATGCAGGTTGAGTACCTTGCTCAAGGGTACAACGGCAGTGTCCCACCTGCGATCGAACCTGCAACCTTTGCGTTACAAGCCCAGTTCCTTAACCATTATGCTAACACTGCCGCCCTATGTGGCTATGAAAACAGACATTAAAAAAAAAGGCTCCAAGTCTAACTTTATACAGACATGCACAGACCATTCACCTAGAGCTCACCTAGAGCTCTCTAGAGCCATTCCCACCACAAATATTCCCACCCACAGATCTTTGATGACAATCAATGTGTCTCGTAACACAAATAGTCAACTTTACACTTGAGTGGCACATTCCCTGAGAGAGAGTCGATGTTCATCATTTAAGGGGATACATGGTCTTTCAAAGTTGAGTGGCATTCAACCATCTCAGAATATCTTACATATCTTGGTGTAATTAAGTAAATTACTTTTAGGGCTCCCGGGTGACATATCCAGCAAAAGCACTGGTTCTTAGTGTGCCCCATGGTCTGGATTCAAATAATTAGTGACTTGCTGACTGACTGAAAATGTGGCAAATAAATTGGCTGTACTGTCACCCAGGAAAGGAGGGTTTTATAATGTAAGATGATCACATTTTTTTTTTTTAAATGACTCCTCTGTTTCATTGGGTGCCTGTGGACTGCCTGTATCTGCAAATTCAGCCTCCTGGCAAAAGGGAGAGCTCAGCTGGTGGACAAGCGTGAAAAGCAGAGGCAGTTTGCTGCATGCACTATGGAGGATTCAAGTGTTTGTCGACACTCTCCTGAATTAACAGAGGAATTGCAACGATGTTAGAGGCTTAAGAAATTGATTGGGCATTGCAAACTAGGGACAAGAAAAACATGGAGATAAAAAGTTATACAAATAAAATTATAACCTCTTCCCCATAGAATAATTATTCTTCTGAAGCCTTGAAATTAAGCAAAGCTTCTTAATAATTCAAAATGGCTCTATTAAAAATAATGGGGGCACCGCCTCATTTCAATATTAGGATATCAGAACAAAAGTGATAAATCTTCTTGAAGACATTTTAATAGACTCTTTTTGTCAGTAAATTGTCCCTTTTTACACTGATAGTGATTTGAGGACATGCTCCCTCTGTAAATGAAACAGTATTCACACCCAAAGAGGTGTGATGAGACCTTTATCACACCAAGGCATGTCTGAACTATATGCATTCACCAAACTACACAATATGCATACCAATGGCAATTGAACCAATGCAATAAACTCTATAACACAATTTAATATGATGTAAGATTGTTATTTAACATGCAAATGCAAAATCTTTCCACAGCACTTGCCTTGGTGCTGACCATGTGACACTCCATCATCTAAGAACGTCTGCGATGGTCACAGTGAGAGCCAGGGTGATTTCACACCATGTAATGCCCACATGAGGGTTTTTTGACGAACTGAAAATTAATTTCAATAGAGATGTGCTTTCCCAGCTCCTGCCGCCCTGCCAAGTTAATGAAAAAAAGCAAGAGATTAGTTCCCCGGGCAATCCTTGGTGGAGTTGCGACCAGAATAAAAGAAAGAGAAAAGGTATCAAACAGAGACTCTGGGAAACCAGGCTGAGGGTCACAGAGCAGTGATTCCCATGTCCCATGTCCTGCCTCATTATTGATGGGGTCTCCAAATCCTTTGATTGTGTCACTTTTTGATGCGGGCCCAATTCCTCACAGGGTGCCTGTCCTCTCTCAATATCGCTACTGTTCTTCACCCACAGCAGCCCGATTGTATTTTTAGTATCTTATTCTGCCTCCTCAACTGCCTCCATCTCTACATATTCATTTGCTAATCCTGTCTCCTTGTTTTCCTTAATCAGCTTCCATAAAAGTGTTTATTTTCCACCTGTTCTATGCAAATAGGTTCCCACTGCAAATAGTCCCACTCACAGCTCTTTAATGGCTTTGGAGGTGAGCAAGATAAGCGCTCTATATTCTTTTTGCCATTTTCTATTTATTTTCCAAGGCAAAAGTCCCATTAATATGTAATGTGGCTGCATGGAAAGATTTGTAATTTTGAAGTGCTTACATTAAAGTGTATTATTGAATCAACGCTGTACTTCTAGTGTCATATAGCCAATTCAATGTTGGTATACATATATACAGTAGTCAGTCAGGCTGCTAGGGTCTCCATGGGTAACCAACATGGAATGTGTGTTCACCTCAGTGTAAGCAAGCTATTTTCATACAGGGGCAGGCCAGATGCATTAGTATATTACAATGATGCACCAATGCAGTGACTTCCTTATTTTTTTATTTTTTTATTTTTATTTTTTTAATAAATTTATTTCTGATTTTTCCCCCGTTTTTCTCCCAATTTAGTAGCCAATTATACCCTCTATTTTATTTTAAATTCCCCACCCTCACGAGTCCGCCGCCCGTCCTCCGGGAACGAGATTCGTATTCCTGGACCTATTTCCCCGCCTTCTTTCGAGACGGAGATCTTCCACGGACTCCATTAACCTTCTCCTCGGCGGACTCGTGCCGGCTCTCCCTCCCCCTCCCCGGAGGCGGACAGCCAAATGCCGCCTCCAATCGGGCTGACCAGGGCCAGTCTGGTAGAAACGCGGGTTTCGATGGTCTCTGAAGCGCACACGCTCCAAAGCGCGGTGCACTAGACCGCTGGGCCATCCGCCAGCCCCCCTTAGTTTTTAATATCTGAAAGAAGATTGGAAAAAGTAGAACTTATGCACTAACTATACCATGCATGTCTGGTTACTAACTGCCAAAATAAAGGAGGCACCAACATAAAGTGTCTTAATATGATTTTTGACCACCACAAGCCACCAGAACAGCAAAATTTACATGTATTTATTTATTTATTTGTTTATTTATAAGGGACAGCACAAAGCACATTGACAGCTGCAGAAGCAGTGCCCGATGCACTGTAAATGTGTATATAGTCAAAGCTAATTTCCAACGCCAGTCTCTGGATGGGCATTGATGGTTCAATCGATCAACAATGACCGAAAACAACAACAGTAACAACAACCATACATGACAGGTCATGTCTGACAAATCTGCTGACATTTTTTGAGGAAGCAACCAAGTGTCTGGATGAGAGAAAGGCGTATGATATTATATACTTAGATTTCCAAAAAGCATTTGATAAGGTGCCACATGACAAACTCATTATCAAAATGAGAGCAGAAGGAATTACAGGTGGCATTTTAGAGTGGGTTCGGAACTGGTTACTGGATAGAACACAAAGGGTAGTAATAGGCGGGATCTTATCCGAGGAGGGTATAGTGGGAAGTGGAGTCCCGCAGGGATTGGTGCTGGGACCACTGCTCTTTATCATTTACATAAATGACATTGATATGGACATTGAAAGTACATTAGTTAAATTTGCAGATGATACAAAACTGGGAGGCTTTGCAAATAGTCAGGAATCTACTAAAGTAATCCAAGACGATCTGAATAGAATCCAGAAATGGGCAGAAACCTGGCAAATGAAATGTAACTAAATGTAAAGTTCTACATGTGGGGAATAAAAACATAGGACAGGATTATTTTATGGGAGGTAGAAAACTAGAATGTGCACACGTAGAAAAAGACCTAGGAGTACTAGTTGATCAAAGCTTGTCAGGGACTGGTCAATGTGCGGTAGCAGTTAAAAAAGCCAACAGGATGCTGGGATACATAGCCAAGAGTATTGAGTACAAATCGAAGGAGATCATACGCACCCTATACAATGCCCTTGTTAGGCCACACTTGGAATATTGTGTGCAGTTCTGGGGACCGCATTACAAAAAAGATATACAGTAGATGCACTGGAAAAGGTCCAAAGACGGGCAACCAGACTGATTCCAGGCATAAAAGACAAGTGTTATGAGGAAAGGCTAGAGATGCTTGGACTGTTCAAGTTTAGTCAAAGGAGACTTAGGGGAGATTTGATTGAGGCTTTTAAATGTATTAAAGGAATTAACAAAGTGAATTTCAGGAAATTATTCAAGCTGAGTTCGGTTAGCAGAACGAGGGGGCATAAATGGAAACTGACAAAGGGTAAATTTCACACGGACACTAGGAAATATTTTTTCACACAGAGAGTGATCAATGCATGGAATAGCTTGCCTGGACATGTAGTGGAGGCTGAGACACTAGGGGTATTCAAGGCCAGGCTCGATCCAGTGTTAGACACTCTAGCTTTTGGGTAAACTAAGCATTGAGAGCAGATTAGTGGTAGGAATGTACGAGCAGTGTTGGGCTGAATGGCCTGTTCTCGTCTTCCCCTTATGTTATGTTATGTTATGTTATGACACGACAAAAATAAATAAATAAAAATGTTTAGAACATGAGCTCAAATACAGCAATACAGCATAGATTCTATGTCTATAAGTGTCTATTGGAGGGATGCAACACCATTCCACAAGAAATTGTCAATTGTGTGTTACATTTGTAAACACAACACACAAAACAGGGAGAGAAAAGTTAGTACACATTTTTTGGTACATTTAAAAAATATATTTAGTGGAAGTGTAGTCTGGCGGCAGTATAGTGTAATGGTTAGGGAACTGGATTTGTAACTCAGAGGTTGCTGGTTCAATTCCCAGGTAGAGCACTGCCGTTGTAAAAATTGCCCCTTTCAGGGAACAAGTAATGGGTTAACGTGGGTTAACAGTCACTCTGTGCAAGTCACTGACTCTGGATCCAGCAAAAAGAGCCCCATTGTTAGAAATGCAATTTCATTTTATGTAATTCTGTGTGCTTAGCGTTTTTCCAAAGACAAAAGACATCCACAAATGTTTGTTCGCAAAGACTTGAAACATAACCCACAGGAAGTGACAAGAAAGGAATGCCCCTTCTTTGTCAATCGTCACTTTCCCATAGGGTACTGTAAACCGGAAATACAGAATTCACGCAAACATAACCAAAGAGCTATTGCCATCTTCATAGGCGGAGGAGTGAACCAACTGCAGGGTAAAGCTATGAAGTCTAGGAGCATGCACATGCACTATATTTTGACCAGTAGATGGCGGTGTGAAGCAATTATGATGCAAGTAATGTATCATAGAAGAAGAGACTCTCTAGTTTAGTGAAGAGACGAGTTGATTTGGAGTTGGCAGAAAAGCGAATATGCTACATCTTAATGAAGGAAATATAATATATATTATATATAATATATCTACGTAACGTCACATTTGCCTCACACTGCCGAATCACACTGGTTGAAGTGAGTTAAGTCAGTCAAGTTGTCTGAGTTTTGTGCCTGTGCTAATCTTAATTTATAACACCTTTTATTGATATTAACAGAGATTGTGTGTCCAGAATGGCTCCGTGAGTCCATGATGAATCCTTCAGCTTTCAGGGTAACATAGGCTAGCTTGTTGACTGCCACTTTACTGACAGGACAACGTGTTGTTGGATGAGACCATAGCACTGAACTAGCTAGCTAACTAACGCCAGTAGCCTAATAACCATGCAGAAATCAGCTGCAGGTGGCCAGTTAAGTTTCGTCCTCCGCAGTAGGCAGTGGATTGAGTCAGCTAACTCCACCTCAAATCCTCTATCACTAGCATTTGTATTTAATTGTTTATAAATATAAATATATATATATACTGCATATGTATATGTATTTAATTGTATACATATATATAAATCGCCTTGCCCGTGGTAAGGGGCCATCTTCTCTTTATCTATCTCTCTCTCTATCTATCCTTTCTATCTCTGTTCCTTGTTCTCGGTCTCACCTGCACCTCAAATGAGAGGCCTCGTGAAGACACATGCAAGACCAATTCTCTGAACAGCAGCTGAACTGCAACAAAGGGATCCACGAACTTAGCTGGAAACGACGCTAATTCGTGAAGAGCTGTGAAAGGATACAGCTAGCAATATCGAACATTTGAGTGGTACAGAAGTGGCCAGCTCCCTTCCTCATGACTCATCTCTGACAATTAACCTTGCACCCTGGATAAGGAGCCAGAGATGTCACGGCAACCATGAACAATTGCGAGAAACACCGCAAAGAAACATCGGACTCGTTGAAGACTTTGCGACCAGACTTCCCAAATTTCTTCCAAACCTGACATGCATCGAACCCTGCTTACCACAGAGCAGACAACGCACAGTAAGGCTGTGACAACTGGGCATAGCATAGGTTAGCAAGGGACTGTTTATATTCATGATGGAATGCACAAACTGTTGTAAAATGTATCATGGTTCATGACACTGTGTTTACTACTGCTTTTGTAGTTTTCATAGTTGCTCATTTACTTCCTGTGTTAGTAGTAAAAGACATCACACACAGACCCAGTTCTTCCATGCATTCTTATCTACTAACCCGGTCATAACCCGACATTCTGATCTCACACACAGATAGTTGTTGATAATTGTTCATTAATGTATTGAATTGTGCTTTGCTAGTTTGATCATTTATGTTCAAGAAATGTCATATATTATTTTTCTTACAAGGTTGTCTGTCTTAATACATTTACATTTTACATTTTAAGCATTTACCAGACACTCTTATCCAGAGCAACTTACAAGATGTGCATTAATACATGGTATGATCATTCATTGTTCGCGCAAGAGATCAGTTCAGTAATACAGCGATAGACATCATTGTTGGCAGGTGCATAAAATACCTGTCACACCGGGAAGCAAAAGGTTAGTAATATTTATTTTATTTTATTTATTTGTTTAGAGGACGTTTTTAAAAAGTACATGTACAAAAAGCTGTATTAAACATGTAGGCAGTGGTGATGACACTTGGCTAGATGTACAGAATTCAGTGGTAGTGGAAAATAACATTTTACATTTACATTTTAGCAGATACTCCTATCCAGAGCGATTTACACAGTTTACATTTCTTTACATACGATCCATTTATACAGCTGGAAATTTTACTGAAGGAATAAAGGTTAAGTACCTTGCTCAAGGGTACAAAGGCAGAGCTCCACATGGGAATTGAACCAGCAACCTCTGAGTTCCCTAACCATTACATTACACTGCTGCCCAATGTTAATGTTACACTTGTATTAAATTGAACCTCTGCTGATAGAACTCCCTAATGCCTTCAACCCCTTAGTTAGGTCATCAATATTATTAATTTGATATTAACTAAATGTTAACCTGCCGTTCCTCCCTCCACAACATCCGGAGGATCCGACCGTTCCTCACCCAAGAGGCCACTCAACTCCTGGTCCAGGCCCTGGTGATCTCAGGTCTGGACTACTGCAATTCCTTGCTGGCAGGCCTTCCGGCCTGCGCCATCAAGCCACTGCAACTAGTCCAGAACGCTGCCGCTCGTCTGGTGTTCAACCAGCCGAAGTTCACCCACGTCACCCCTCTACTCTCCTCTCTGCACTGGCTCCCCATCGCAGCACGCATCAGATTCAAGTCACTGGTGCTTGCTTTTCAAGCAGCCAGAGGTACTGCTCCCCCATACCTCCAGTCACTCATCACTCCCTACACACCTCCCAGACCCCTCCGCTCCGCCTCCTCTGGTAAACTGACTGTCCCTTCCCTCCAGGCGCCTGGCAGCCACTTCTCGCGGTCTCGCCTCTTCTCTGTCCTGATCCCTCGCTGGTGGAACAACCTTCCGCAATCGGTCAGGACTGCGGAATCACTTGCAATCTTCCGCAAGAGACTCAAAACCCACCTCTTCAGACTCCACTACCACTGAACTCTGTCCATCTAGCTAAATTGTCTTCACCACTGTTTACTTGTTCAACACTATACTCCAAAAAATAAAAAATAAAGAAATTCACTAACCTTTTCCTTCCCGGTGTTACAGGTATGGTACACAGATGCCTGCAATCATGTCTATTGCTGTATTCCTGCACTGATCTTGTGCGCTAACTATGTTTGTTCCTACCATGTATTAATGCACATCTTGTAAGTCGCTCTGGATAAGAGCGTCTGCTAAATGCTTAAAATGTAAAATGTAAATGTATAATGTTGTGATTTACATGAATTAACTATTAATATTGTAATTTAATTGTAATTAGTAATTGAATTAGTAATTGAAATTCCAATTTTATAGTTAAGTTATTTTATGAGACTAATATACTAGAACTAATGAGACTGATATTATAAGAATCCTTGTATTTTTGGCTGCTACTGTGTTAGGCATTACACATGCACATGCCCATTGACTTTGAATGGTGAGGTCGCAAAAGTTAGTAAATAAATAGAAGTTATTTATTTTTAAAACAAAATTCTAGTAAACTTTGGCACCCACATCCAACGTTCTAAACAGAAAAAAAAAAAAAAAAACAGAACACAGTCAAAAGGAGTTGATAGGCAACCACTATGATGAAGAGGATGGACAGACACCAAGCTAGCTGCGTTACTACTCTCCAGTAGTTTGTATAAAACCACACACATAATGCTGACCAGGACAAAATGCCATCATTGAATGAAAAAAAGTAACGCTGGTGTTAGCTGCCCCGGTTGTGTTGCTCTTGGACATGTCTTGAATTGATTGAGGCACATTTTTGAGGCTTGAGGCTTTTTTTTTTATTCCTAAAAGGGATTAACAAAGTGAATTACCAAAGATTTTTTAAGATAAGTGGGGTCAGCAGAACAAGAGGCCACAGGTGGAAATTAGTTAAAGGCAAATTCCGCACAGATATTAGGAAGTTTTTCTTTACACAAAGTTTTTCTTTACCCAGTCCCTGGAACAGCTTGCCAGGTCGGGTAGTAGAGGCAGAAACACTTGGGTTATTCAAGTCCAGGCTAGATGCAGTGCTAGATACTCTTTAGACTCATAGGACATGACAAGCCTACATTCAGCCTACAAGTTAATTTCAAGTAAGCTACACATCCATTCTTACCTGACCACCAAACCTCATCGACTGAGTGACTGTGGAGTCTGGTGACTGTGGAGGCCATTGGAGTACACTGAACTCATTGTCATGTTTGTGGAACCAGCTTGAGATTACGTGTGCTTTGTGACATGGCACATTATCCTGCTGGAAGTAGCCATTAGAAGATGGGTAGACTGTGGCCATAAAGGGATGCACATGATCAGCGACAAGACTCAGGTAGGCTGTGGCATTTAAACAATCCTCAATTGATATTAAGGGGCCTAATGCGTGCCAAGAAAACATTCCCCACATCATTACACCACCACCAGCAACCTGAACCGTTGACAAGGCAGGATGGATGCATGGATTCATGTTGTTTATGCCAAATTCTGACCCTACCATCTGCATGTCACAGCAGAAATCGAGATTCATCAGACCAGGCAATGTTTTTCCAATCTTCAACTGTTCAGTTTTGGTGAGCTTGTGCCCACAGTAGCCTCACTTTCTTGTTCTTAGCTGACAGGAGTGGAACCCGGTGTGGTCTTCTGCTGCTGTAGCCCATCCACTTCAAGGTTCAACATGTTGTACGTTCAGAGATGCTCTTCTGCATACCACTGTTGTAACGTGGTTATTTGAGTTACTGTTGCCTTTCTGTCAGCTTGAACCAGTCTGGCCATTCTCCTCTGACCTCTCTCATTAACAAGGTGTTTTCTCCCACAGAACTGCCACTCACTGGATGTTTTTTGTTTTCCGCACCATTCCCTGTAAACTCTAGAGACTGTTGTGTGTGAAAATCCCATGAGATCAGCAGTTTCTGAGATACTCACAATACTGGCACCAACAATCATTCCACAGTCAAAGTCACTTAGATAGGGCCGGCAGTGTAATGTAATGGTTAGGGAACTGGGCTTGTAACTCAGAGGTTGCTGGTTCAATTCCCAGGTGGAGCACTGCCGTTGTACCCTTGAGCAAGGTGACTTACTTGACGTAAGCCCTTGGCTCCTTCAAGGAGCATAGACCACTGGCAAATGTCCTCCATCTCACTCGGTTGTGGGCAAGTTTTGAGCAAGGTACTTCACCTGAATTGCTTCAATAAATATCCAGCTGTATAAATTGATTGTATGTCAAATAAATGTTAACTTTGTAAATCTCTCTGGATAAGAGCATCTGCTAAATGCTTAAAATGTAAATGTAAATCACATTCCTTCCCCATTCGGATTTTTGGTATGAACAACAACTGAACCTCTTGAACATGTCTGCATGATTTTATGCATTGCTGCCACATGATTGGCTGATTAGATAATTGCATTAACAGGCAGGTGTACAAGTGTACCTGATAAAGTAGCCACTGAGTGTATATTATAATAGCATACAATACATACAATACAAGCCTATATATTATTCTAAGAGCAATCCACTATCCCCTCTTGAAGAGCATGCATTATACTTTTGGAGAGAACTGGTGGGAAAACCAAGCAAATAGTCTAGTGGCGATTACGATATTTGATTACTCAATATTATACAGATCAATGGACTCTGTGTGAAATAATCATGATATAGCCAATATATCTAATATGTATGTAATCCAATCTTTGGCACAATTCAATACATACCTATATATTTTTCTAATAGCAATCCACTATTACCCATCTTTGTGCATTAAGAATAAGGAAGGAACTTTGGTTTATAATAATAAGGATATTTCTAACACACTAAACTGTGACTTTGTTGAGAGCTTTACTAGATAATAGGTTATAAATATGCCTAAATGTATAGACAAGTACAGAATGTTTTGGAGGACTTTGAGATAAGGGACGTAGAAGTACTACAAAAACTACAAAAACTTAAGACAAATAAGGCAGCAGGCCCGGATGACATATATCCCAGAGTACTCAAAGAACTTGGGGAAATTATATATAAACCATTGACAGATATTTTAATTCAATCCATAATCACTGGAGAAATACCAGATGACTGGAAGCAGGGTAGTATAATTCCAATATATAAGAAGGGGGACCGTACTGACCCAGGAACTATAGGCCTGTCAGTTTAACTTGCATCGCATGTAAAATGCTGGAATGTATTATTAGGGATAAGTTGGAATCATTCTTGAAAAATAGTATTTTAAGGGAGAGCCAACATGGTTTTCTCAAAGGGAGGTCATGTCTAACAAACCTCCTGGACTTTTTTGAAGAGGCTACAAAGTGTGTTGACCTGAACCAGGCTTATGATATTATATAATTTATTTGGAATTTCAGAAAGCATTTGACAAGGTACCACATGAGAGGCTCCAGGGCTGGACTGGGAGAAAAAATCGGCCCTGCCATTTCGCGCTCATACCGGCCCGGCACCCGGTGCGAGCGCCGCA
The DNA here is from genome assembly GCA_029706075.1 of Aldrovandia affinis. NCBI lineage: Eukaryota > Metazoa > Chordata > Actinopteri > Notacanthiformes > Halosauridae > Aldrovandia > Aldrovandia affinis. The sequence continues at coordinate 2,476,509 of JAINUG010000138.1, read as the reverse complement.
TTTTCTGTCGACCGGGGGCGGGTGCTGCGCGAATAAATCTGTCGACCGGGAGGGGGGGGTGCTGCGCGAAAAGAAGCTGAGACCAGTTCGTTTATATGCGCGAAAAAATGTATTGCGCCCCTCGGAACACCCGGTCCGTGGTATAATATATATAAAATGATTCTACCGGCCCTACCGAGGCCCTACCGGCCCAAAACTAGACCGGCCCCGGTAGACTATATAGCCAGTCCAGCCCTGAGAGGCTCATTGCTTCAGTAGGAATTGCAGGAGTAGTTTCAGAGCGGGTTCATAATTGGCTGCAAGGGCGAATACAAAGAGTAACAGTAGGTGGAGCCGTATCTGACCTCGGTGCTGTGGGCAGTGGTGTCCTGCAGGGATTGGTGCTGGGACCTCGGCTCTTCCTTATTTACATAAATGATCTTGATATTGTCACGACCGGTACATGTGGAACCAAATGCGGGTGAAATAGAGAGATAGAGAGATCTGGAAGCAGTGACGCGTTTAAGCCAATTTTAATGCTTAACCGTAGACAGGACAGAAAACAAAACGGTGTCTGAACAAGACACGTAAAAATACAAATAACCAAACCAAAAGCAACCACGAGAAGAACCAAACAAAACTAGCGAAACGGAACAATCCAAAACGTGTACTAAAAAACACGTAAATAAACTAAACACTGGAGTACTAATAAACAAACAAGAAAACACGAACACGAACACGAACACGAACACGAACACGAAATCTAGTGAGCGAGAGACAATAGGCAACAATGGTTACAGAGAACAGAATACACAGCTAGCAAAACGTCCAAGCAATAAACAAAGAGAATCCCGTGGTATAAATGTTCTCTCGGTTAATTATTTCCAGCCGTCGATAATGACCTGGATAGATTATTCGCATTCCTCACGCTTCTCCTGATTGCTTGATTCGTGACAGATATGGACGTTGTAGCAAAATAGTTAAATTTGCAGATGATACTAAATTTAGGGGTTTGGCAAACAGTTTGGAATCGACTAAAGTAATCCAAGATAATTTAAACAAAATCCAAAAATGGGCAGATACATGGCAGATGACATTCAATATTGCTAAATGTAAAGTTATGCATGTGGGAAATAAAAACATTAGACAGGAGTATTTTATGGGAGGAGAAAAGTTAGTAGGTGTTCAATTTGGAAAAGATTTAGGAATTGTAATTGATCAAAGCCTATCTGCATCAAAGCAGTGTGCTACAGCAGTGAAAAAAGCCAACAGGATGCTGGGATACATAGCAAAAAGTATTGAGTATAAATCAAAGGAGGTTATATTAATGTTATATAATGCCTTTGTCAGACCTCATTCTGTGTGCAGTTCTGGGCACCGCACTACAAGAAAGATATAGAAGCTCTTGAAAAAGTCCAAAGAAGGGCAACTAAACTGATACTTGTATGAAAGGTACAAGTTATGATGACAGATTTAAGGCACTCAATCTATTTAAGCTTAGCAAACGGAGATTTAGGGGGGATTTGATTGAGGTTTTTAAATTCCTAAAAGGGATTAACAAAGTGAAATACCAAAGATTTTTTAAAGATAAGTGGGGTCAGCAGAACAAGAGGCCACAGGTGGAAATTAGTTAAAGGCAAATTCCTCACAGATATTAGGACGTTTTTCTTTACACAGAGAGTTGTCAATGCCTGGAACAGCTTGCCAGGTTGGGTAGTAGAGGCAGAAACACTTGGGCTATTCAAGTCCAGGCTAGATGTAGTACCAGATACTCTTTAGATTAGGACATGACGAGCCTAGATGAGCCGAACTGACCGTTCTCATCATTATGTATTCTTATGTTCTTATGTTCTTATCTGAAGAGTATTAATTGTACTATTGGAGAGGACAGGTTGAAAAACCAAGCCACCAGTCCAGTGGCAAATACGATTAAAGCAGAAATGAGCCATGAGCAACAAAGAGCTTTAAAAAGAACTCTGGGATAAAGTTGTGGAAAGGTACATATTAGGACATGGGTATAGAAAGAAGTCAAAGACCTTAAATATCTATTGGAGCATGGTCAAGACCATAATTAAGAAGTGGAAGTTGCATGGCACCACAAGGACCTTGCCTAAATCAGGCTGTCTGTCCAAGCTGGATGACTGAGCAAGAAGGTCAAGAGGCCAATGGCACCTATGAAAGAGCTACAGGAATTTTTGAAAAAGTGGTCAATGTGTCCATGTGTCAACATTACAGAAAGCTCTCCACAATTATTGTCTGTATGGTAGGGTGGCCAGAAGAAAGCTACTGCTCAAAAAAGTTCACATTCAGTCCTGTTTGATGTATGCAAAAAACACTCTGATTCTGAAGATTCTGAAGCCATGTGGCAAAAAGTTGTGGTCAGATGAAACAAATATGTTTTATACTAAATGCAAAATGTAACATTTAGCATTTACATATGCAAAACAAATTGAACTATTCATCTGAAGGAAAGTCATAAAAAGTGACATAACCCCCGTAAATTACTTCCTAATAGTGATTTTACCTAATTTTACCTAATAGCGACTAGTAGCGACTGCTTTTGCATTCGAAAAGCAGTAGTAATCCTTTTGTAAATCTGGCCCTGAGAAGGCAGACGTGAGGCAGAAATAACAAAAGCAGGCACTCGCATGTGGAGTCAATCAAATGATTTTTCTCCCTTATATTACATGACTGTTAACTTATCCATATGTCTGCATTGCCACTGAATTTGAGAAAGAGCATCAGCCAATCTGTATTCTCACCGAATTACACCATACACAAAGTGCTCCCACTAGTACTGTACTGCATATTTTTGTTTGCCAGTATTTATCTGTTTTCAAACCTTTAAATAAAGTTATAGCCATTATGCAAGAGAACCTTTGCTGTGCTTATAAATTGGCCAAATAGATTTACACCAGTCATGGTTTCTACCCTATTTTTTATTTAGACAGAAGCATGAAAGTAAATTTTTTTAAATTGTCATGAGTTTCAAAACTATCATTTGGAACATTACTCATTTAAGAGATGCTATTCAGAACAACAACATTGCTTATACGCACTGTATAATTCACATTCATTATTAGTAATACTAGTTTGCCAAATGTGCTCTTTTTATGTGGGGCATCAGGGACTCTCTAAATACAAAGCAATCCATTCTTGGCAGACAACCCAGCTCTTTCCATCTCAAACAAGCTCCATTTACAACAAGAACATTATGTACAATCTTTGTTTGCATTGAAGGTATTTGGGAATGCTTTCATGTTATGAGTCATGTCACATTTTCAATTTCAGAGAAAGTGTTAGCCCTTCTAGGTATCGTTCTGCCTCTTGAAAGTCACACTAATTCTATGCGATGACTTTGAGCTGTCATAATGCAAACACCTAGCAGCAGAAAAGCAAGTCTGCATGAGAGGCGCTCAATGAAAATGTGTCCGCTGGGGGGGTTGATCAAGGAACATCTGTTATGAATTTTGACGAGGCAAAGAATTAATAACAACACAATTCCTGTCCTCTCCCCATCACACCAGATGTGCCCAGCTACATGTTGATTGTGGAGTGGCATACATTTGATATCATTTCTGTTCCTACTTCTGCCAACTGAAAACCCATCACCCATACAACCTAAGTGCATCTCTTGTAGATAACATGACATCTTTAAGACTTTACTTAAAAAAACTTTAACTTTAACCGTTTAAAATAGTTTAAAATAAAATGTACTTAATTAAAACAGGTTTAGGTTATTCCTCTTCCTCATCTTCTCTCTATTAATGTGGTTGTAAATATGCACAATATGTGGGGATATACAGTATGTATATATGTACTACATTGTATGGATGTCCCTAATGTACAGTATGCTATAAATGTCTGTAAGTAAAACATTTTAAAAATAAGATAAGAAATAAGCCACACAAAATTACAAAAATCTAATTTATTCATATGTTTATGTAGTATATTATAAAACCACCAATGTTTTCATTTTCATATACATCTGTTTTGGTGGTCTGAATTGCCATTGTCTTATCTAATGTTTTTTTTAATTGTCGTCTGTTGTCATGTAAATAAATAATTGTAAAAAAAAGGTTTAGGTCTATGCAATTCATTAAGTTTTTGTCAACTATTAACAAATTAGTGATGGGTCGTTTGCAAATGATTCATCCTTTTGAACGAACATTTTAAGTGAACGAAATGAAACGATATGTTAATTTGATTCCTCTCACTCTCTCTTCACCTGGGACAGCTAGTGGCCTGGTTTTCATTTAATATTTCTAATGACAGCCAATAGAAACAGATAATAGAGTGATTGATACCTTTGAGCAGGACAGGCTGTGTTTATCAAAAAGCTAATTGGCGAGGACTTATTAAACATATACAGTATGCCCCAAACCAACTAGGACAGTCAGTGAACAAAGTGTATCCAGTTCTCAACTGAAAGGATGAATCACTGAAATAACTGATGTAACTGGTTGATTAACAAATCAGTGAGCTGAGGAACTGGTTGTCATTTGTGAATGAGTCAGGCTGTCTGCTCAGTTGCCTAATTCCACTACGCTGCAATGCCTAGAATGATCGCCAAAAAACTTTGGAGTTCCAAGTTAAAATGTATTTTTGAAGTGAAAAGGAAACTATCTGCACATTGTATAGATGTATAGTATAGATGTGCCCACATACAACAACATACAGGGTAATAATATATTTTATTATAGATTTTTTTTGTGTATAATGTAGAATAAATATCTAATCCATTTTAGGTTTGTTCACGGAAGGGTGTTCTTTGTATTTTGCATCCTGGCATATTTATACATATTTATAGTTATTCTATTGTTGCCTCAACGTTTCTGACACTGTCAAGTGCTTTTGACTAAAATAAAACCAATCAAATGGAATGAGAAGTGTTATTGTACATATTTAATAATAAAGAAAGCTGTTGTACTTGTACATTTTGGAAATGCAATGCTCTTTTTGATTGCAAAATATAATATAAAAAAATAAATCATCAGCAATAGAGGATACCTTAGACAGAAATTGGTCGACAATAAAGGCTTTTGCATCAACAACGGTTGACGCGTTGACAAGAATTGGGCTTTGTTAATAAAACATTAGGTGATGTGCAAGTTTCACCTAGATCACGATCATGACTCAAATGCAGGGTGGTATGTGCTAGTTTGGTAATGTTCTTAATGGGCATAGTTAGGGAAGATATGCGATACATACCCCAGTGAAACTCTCTTTAGATGCATGCTTTTAGTTGGGCAAATAGACACTTTCTGACATGTATACCTAAATTATTATTTAGTCTCTAAGCCATGAGCAATCTGGCCATCTGTTTTTTAGTGCAAGTTAGAAAATAACACAGTTATGCTTTCTTTTTAATAAGAAAGATTAACATGAAACCATTCCTGTTAAGACTTTGATCGGAATACACTTTCTGTTGTTCTTCCCAATTCTTCCTGCACTATGTCAGTGCTGAAGACATGTTTCAATGGTTTTATCATGTCATCCCATTGGAACTGGGTTGAAAACTTTTTGATGCAATTACTTCAACTGATTTGAATGCTTCAGAAGGGTTGTCCATCTCTCACCTTAATGTACTTCAAACATAGATCCACAAGTCATTACCAGCCATAACAAAAGCAGTTTTTTATTGCTTGGCCAATGCAGAACTAAAAAATGATATATCATAACAAAGAACACACAGACATCAGATAAACAAACCCACACTTCTCATTCACGGTGGCTAATAAACAAACAAAAAAATCCCCAGAATGTACTACAAGTGAGGTTAGCATAATTCCCCACATATGCATGCTGAATTAATATAAAGGAAAAGTAATGTCATCAACTTAAGAAATTGAGTTTGGTCAATTTTAGCAGTATATATATATACGGTATATACTACAGTATATATATAGAGAGAGAGAGCAAAATATCTCAATCAAATTTTACCTAAATTCATGTAAAATATTATTTATTAAGTGACATTTACAGTTACTACCAGTTACTATTTTTTTCTGATTTGTTTGAAAGCCAAAATATTACATTGAACATACAGTATATGATAATTTATTAACAAAACGATGATTGATTTTTATTATTATGTTATTATTCCTTACCAGTTTTTTCAGTGCACAATGAATAAGTAAATGAACACACCTGTTAATAGTACACCCTTAAAAAGCTAGTTAATTTGTAGAGGCTTTTTAAATAGGACTTAACAGGTCTGTGCATAGCCTATAAATGACACTTAACAAATTAATAGATTTTTTGCACTGCCTTTAAACGACACTTTACAAATGAACAGGTTTTCGCACTACCTGTAAATGACACTTACAAAGGAATGTCCTTTTGTACTGCCATTCTGGGAGTGGAGGTGGTATAAGCGAATAGCTGTTCCTGCAGTCATGTATGACAGCCCTTTCTATCTCTCTCTGCACATTTCATTTACCATTTTGCCTCCCTTTTTTGTGGATCAAGAAACTCAAAATGTCATAGAATTGTATTATTTTCCCACAACCGCAATTTCCACAACTGTCTCTACTTCCCACTCTCTCTCTCTCTATCTCCCTCCCTTTATGGGAAATAAAAGCCAACAAAATTAAAATGAAAGAGGATTTGAATGATTAAAGGTTTATTTAGAGTAAAAGCAAAACGCTTTATTACTAATGCCCGAGCTGAAGAGGAGCACCCGCAGGGGATTCACCAATCTCTCAGTTTCATCGACATGCTTGGAAATCTGCAAATGCTCATCTTCATTTCCAACACAGTTTTGTCTGTCACATGAAAGGACTTCCTGATGAGTCTGTAAAACAGCAGGAAGCACTCCATGTTCTGTGTAGCCATGCAGAGACAACAAAGCCATTTCATTTGCCCAGACCATCTCTGAATATATACATAATTGTATCAAATCAAATCAATAGTTCATGCGGTCCATGTAGGGGCTGCAACATATGACAGGACAAACAGGAAGTGACACGTTCTAAATAAATAGTTATGATTGGCAAGACTGTGCCAAGCAGACACTGAAGTAAGGGCTGACATGCTAACACATATAAAAAACAACCAGCAATCAATGTTGAGATCCTTCCATTGAGCCAGTGGTTTGTAACTTTTCTGAGGCAAAAACCACTTTCTGAGTGAACAAATTAAGAGTGACCTACCCCTTATTATAATGTCACCATTTTCCGATATTGAATTTAAATATTTTTTAACATATGTCAAAACATATACACTGCACTGTAACAAGTGCAGAGTATGTAGCAGGTGCAGTGCTTAATTTGACTGGTATAAATAGTAATGTAATATATATTATATTGGCAATCCTGCTGTTTTGTCCCGTTTTTCTTGCAATCTTCCAGACCTCTCCCGGGCATACATTTCTCCCATATTTTTACCTAGACACAACAATAAGAGCCTTAAACAAATGTCACATTTTTGCCTCACTGTTAATCATATGCGACTGCATGAGGCTTGTTAGATATGATAGCTTGCTTCTATAAGTTTTCTAAATGCTTTCTATGACAGTTGATAACTACAAATAGATGTATATTTATATACTACATTTGTAGCAGAATGTGTGCAGTACACAAAAGTTAAAGCAAAAATCTCCCTTATTTTCAAGTCTCAAGGTTGGTAAGTATGACTGCATATAGAAACCTCCAATTCTGAGCTCTCAATTTGAACTTTTATTAAAATTTCTTAATTGCACTGGCACATTGTGTGCCCTCACCTGTATGCCTCAGGGAAATGAAATAACAAATCTGCATAGGAAATTAACAGGCTAAAATGCACCTACTGTGCATTTTTTGCAAATGCAAATACACCTACTTCTCCAGCCTGCTCATCTGTCATTGAATCTAATCAGAGGTGAGCAATGGTGAAGAAGGCGAAGAGCCACAGATGAGTGAAGAGGATCCACCTGCCGCTCCTGAATGTGATAAACACACGTGAGGGCAGGCTTCACAGGCACGGAATGCACCACTGAAACAGAGTCCGAAACACCAGGCACAACAGTGCACTCGTTATAGTGTACATGCAGTTGTTTTGACATATGGCAAAACATTTAAATTCCATATCTGGACATACATGGACATTTGTACATATGCAACATATAAATAAGGGGTGGATAACAGAAAATATATTTGCTCACTAAGTAGGTTGTGGGCCCAGAAAGTTTGGGAAACACTAAGTTAGAGGATTCATGTGCTTTGATGCGCTCCATGGACCAAAACCAAATCATGATCATGCCATGGCTTTGAGTTCCACGTAGAAGGGCAAAGCCTCCACCAACCCAACGGCTGCACAGTTCAGCTGGAGGACCATACAGTGAAAGGAAGTGGCAGTGGGTTGTATATGTTTTCTATGATCAATGTGCCAGTCTGAGTTCTCCCAAATTGATTGAGAACGTACCATCGATGGCCCAGGCCTACTTATATGATTGGTCATTACAAACTGGGAGAAAACAAAGATAAAAATTGATATAATATATATATATATATTGTAGTGTCACTGGGGTTGGGATGACACACAAGGACCTCTTCAGATGGCGTAGGCAAGCAATGAAATGCAGAGGAGGCAGGATTCCAAACAAAACAATAATTTTAATAACTGTTTTCTACAACACACAAAATAAAGTCTTCCTCAATAATTTTGTAACTTAAAGAATCCTTCTCAAAAACACAACCAAACCCCAAACCCTTGGGTTTGCATCTGGTGGCCAGGTGTGGGACTGTAGGCTGCTGGGAGCTTTAGTCTTGATGGCTCTAGTTACTCACAAGAGTTAAAGGAGCAGGCAGCCATTTCCCCGTGCTGTCCCTTGGGATGCCACAATATATATATATATATATATATATTATTTCAAAACAAATACAGAACACAGTAATCCATGTTAATTTATTCTCTCCTATTTTAAAATCAAATATGACACCCTGAACACTGTACATTCTACAGCACATGTGGATCAGTCTGAATGCTTTGTAGAAATCTCTAGGTTCTACACCATGAAGGCTATGTAGATATCTATATGTTGTACACCTTGACAGCTGTGCAGAGATCTAATTTCCATTTTTATTCAAATAGTCTAAAATCCTTTTTTTTTAAAAACCAAACCGTCTTTTCATTTAAAAGTGTTCCAGAGGCTCTTTTTATTCCCGTGGAAGAAAATAAAACTTCTGCTTCTCAATTCTTTCAGGAGAAGCTTTTGTCAATGCTCTTTTATTCCAAATGGGTCTTTCCACTGGTTTTGATTCAGGGGACACACTTTTTTATCATCCATAGTGACCTACTGAGAACTTGTAGCCTTCTGCAGCTGGTGCCTGGGGTGTTGTCATCAGATATGTGTCACATCCTTTAAGGGTTTGGGAGGGGTGGGGGGTTAACCTCTTCAATAAATTATTTAAACTCGACAAACTCATATATAAACGTGTGCGACAAAGAATCATAACCTTTTGCCTTAAATGTGTTTCAGGTGACATCATAACAAACAGGAAAGGGAAGTCAGACAAGCAAGCAAAATTATTGGAGCAGATCAGGTTTGGTGACTGTGCTACCTACATCAAGAATCTACTGCAAGATTGCAAAACGTGGTAGTGGCTGACGATTACAGCACACAAGGTCAAAGATATTTGGTGTCTCGTTCGTTCAAATGCTATAAGATTCTATATTGAATTTGTTTTGCATTACATAGTTAATTTTATTTATGAATCCATAGGCTATTGATACTTGTACATGCTTTTGAAGCTTAATACTTGCAATGTTGCTTCGTGTTACTGTGGGGAATGTGTCATTGATTGTAACCAAGTCATGGTACTATATGCAGTGTAAGTAGCCATGCAAATCTCCCTATAAGGGATAAGGTATAACGTAACATCACCTGTGCCAAGCACTGATGTCACTGTCTGCTGTCAATGCTGCCAAGGAAATCCAGAGGCCTGTCCTCTTCTGATGATCACCACTTCGATTATCTTCGGGCGGAGCCTATGAAATTGTTGTACACTTGCCCTACTTCTGTAGGTGATGTGTGAGTCCCTAACACATGTAATCTACATGAGTGTTGTATTTTAAATATGTTGTCTCATATTAAGTGGCCCTAATACTTGTGTCAGTATAATGTAACTACAGAGGTAGATACTGTGTAACTATGCTGTACATACACATTTTTACACAATACAATTTATGAAATGTGGACTGCAACATTTAAATGTTGAGCTTTAAATGTTTGAATTATCATGATTATGGACAAAATGAGTTATTTAGCTATGTAGTTCTAAGTACAATGCTACCTTGTTATACCAACGTTCTAAACCCAAGGGCAAAAGGTGGCTAAAACTGTGGTGGTATAAAAATGTATATAAATAAGGTTAAAAAAGAAAACATTTATTCTGTAAATGCCCCTTTTTTGTTAAAAAATATGATACAAATTAATATAGGCTAATAATCATAATAAACATCAAACAAAAAGTTCGGAAATTTGTGTTTGGTAGATTATTTCTCTGTTGTAACAATACATTTTATACTGTTGGAAAGCCTGTTTATTTCCCTTTTAAATGGTGCCCCATTTGTAAGGAACGTGCATTTGTGGGATGAGCAGTACAGCTGAGTATGTGGGTTGCGCCCATGAAAAATGTGCCAAATCTTCTCTGCCAATGCCAAACAGCTTATTCTACTGTTGCTATTGACTCTTGTTTGGTGTTGTTTGGTGGATTGGATGATTGAAGTCTATCAGTAACAAGGGTGAAATAAGACATATTGGCAATTTTACAATTTATTCATTTAACAAACAGTCAGGAGCCTCAGTAGCTTGTGGAAGAACCATCCACAGCCACAACAGCCTGGCACCTCCTCCTCATGCTGGTCACCAGCATGGTCACACACTGCTGTGGGATGGCATTCCACTCCTCAACCAGGATTTGTCGCAAGTCAGCCAACGTGGTTGTGTTGGTCACTCTAGCACGAACAGCACGTCCAAGCTGATCCCACAAGTGTTCAATTGGGTTGAGGTCAGGACTGTTGGCAGGCCATTCCATTCTCTCTACTCCCAAAACCCCACCCTGATAAACCCCACCCTGTGGGGGGGATTGCCACTGGTTGTCATCTTGGAGGATGGAGTTCCAGTGTCCCAGACTGTGGAGATATGGGATTCCAACTTCCGTAAGAATCTGGACTCATCGCCATAACGCAACTTGTGCTTTTGGGCCTGATGGTGAACACCAGCCTCCTGGCAGCCCTGAAGATTGCCTGCGTGCAGTCTGTTCCAGATCGGGCACGTGGCCTTTGATCAAATCTGAGATCAGACAACCCACGTGGCATCCCCCGCCAAACTTCTTTTGGAACAGACACCAATTGAACACCAGACTGTAGCAGGGCCCATGCTCACCCATGCTCACAGTGCTGCCAATCAGGTGCCAATCAGGCACCTGATTGTCAGCACCTGGGGGTACCGGAAGCTCAAAACAACAGTCAATAGCAACAGCAGAATAAGCTGTTTGGCATTGGCAGAGAAGATTTGGCAAATTTTTCAAGGGTGCAACCCACATACTCAGCTGTGCTGCTCATCCCACAAATGCAAAAATGGGGCACCATTTAAAAGGGAAATAAACAGGCTTTCCAACGGTATACAATTTATTGCCAAGAAGCATTGTTACAACTGAGAAATAATCTACCAAACACAAATTTCCGAACTTTTTGTTCGATGTTTATTAAGTAGATTAGAAAGTTTGAAAAACAAACTTTAGTTGGAAGCTTAGAAATGGCGGTGTGGTGAGAGTCTTTTGTTGTTTGTTGTTTGCCTTGTTGTTTGTAATTTGCCAGTACATGCAAATTATAACTTCTTCTAAAACAATTGAGGTTCACAATTTACCTCACAAGAAATTGGAATGTTCTTTCAATTGAATGGTGTGAAGCATACCATGCCACCTGCTTATCATGCTGTAGTTAAGAACAGAGCAGTCATTTTAGCATTATCTTGCCAGATTATTGTACAGCTATCCCAACACGCCTCATACTAGTACATGGAAGACACTAGCACAATTGTTCTTAAACAGACAGGTTCGTACTCGACTGCCATTGGTGAAACCACAATTCTTGCAGAGTATGCAGTCTGAAAGTTCATAAAAGGACAAAAATGAGGGGAGGAGAGAAATTGTTGAATGATGTTATTACCAAAATTGTTGAATAGTGTTATTACCAAAATTCTGGGTCCAGTCACCCAGAATTTAATATGTAACTGAAAACAGTAAACGTCATGTAATTCAGACGCTTAACATCCAGCCAAAGAGAAAGGGTGAGACTCTTGCACACTCTTGCACAGGGAATTGCCTCTGATGCAGGAGGGTATTGGGACTATGACATTTATCTGGACACTGGTATAGACACTGCAATCAGTGTGCCTCAGGGCACTGATGCTCAGACTCTTGAAATGTAACAGCCTTAGAATGTTAGACTGAGAGCACAGTCTGTCAGAAAATCATGCCCTTCACAGAGACTGGATTTGTAAAAGACAATTGAAAAGAGACTGCTGAAAACTACAGTTGAAGAAAAAAAAGTGAAAAAGAGATTGTAAACTTGTTTTTGAGAATCTTTGTTTCACCTCTGAAATAAAATAACTGTAAAAGGGTTATGTATTCAAGTATGATGTTTTTGTTTTATTGAAAAGACAACACATGTAAAATGATGGAACAGTGAAGTTAGAATAAAAATGGCCTATTCCCTGAATCCAGTAGCCTTAACAATCACATGCCCTTGTTTAAAGTTCAGCACTCTGAATACTGAACACAAGAGGTATTACGCGTTAAAACCCCTCACTTATCCTAAATGTAAAATATATTTAGTTGATTTAATATAATAATTACTACACAGGATACCAATTATCAATTAAATCACCAAATTCGTTGATAGGCAGAGCATTCTGGTGGATCAACCTTCATCAAAATATACAACTCACAATTCAATTAAAAGTAACAGCTGGTTTATTCAGTTACAACAGTTAGACAAAATATTCAACGTCCAATCTACAGATGTTGGTTCAACTACCTTTTAACAAATACTAAGTTGGAACCTCCAATACGTATGTAGGGTTTAGTTCTGACTTCTCACATGTGGAACATTAATTTGCATTTGACAACTAAGGTGAGGCTTGAAGGCAGCAACTGCTGTATCTAGCCAATTGTGAACCCACCACTTTCAGTAAAAATTATTGCTACCACTTGACAAGCTTGCTTGTACCACGTCAAGCTCTGCTGTCATCTGGCCGCGACCTGAAAGGCGTAAATTCCAACAATTATCACCCACAAGGAAATAAACATTCAATTCGATATATCAGCTTAACAAATACTAAATCCTAGACATAAAATGTACATGTAATAATCAAAAAAGAGATGAAATGGAAGAAAATGATACCAAGCCAAGCTTGTCTCTCTTCAAGAATGCAAAAACACACGCAGCTGAGGTGTGAGCTGGAACCAAATCTTCCAAGAGAAAACAGGACAGAGAATGGTAGAATTCCCACCAAAAATCTAAGCCTCGTGCCACCAACAGGTCACACTTTAAGTGTTTGGAGGGGGGTTGGCTCACTCCCTTCTTAGCCCATAATTTACGATTTGGGGGAAGGTCCAGGCAAGCCAGGGATCAGACTCCCTTTTTATAAATAGCGGGTGTAATTGGCTACCAAATTGGGAGAAAAACGGGAGAAAATCAGAAACAAAATAAAAAATGTTTAAAAGAACATGGCTACCAATTGACAAGGCCAATCATACCATGTGCCCTGGCCTCACTCACAGATCAGTAAACCCGCCAATTTTGGCCCCACTCTGTCTGCCTGCGCAGGATGACTAAAATGACAAAAAGGAATTGTATATGGATTCTCAAAACTAGGTTAGAGTTACAAGAGTGGAGCTCTTGTGTATGGAATACCACAGCAGACTTGTATTCTAATAATATAATAATATACGCCATTTAGCATACATTTTCAGTATATGTGGCCCCGGTGGGGATTGAACCCACAACCTATGCGTTGCCAACGCTGTGCTCTACCAACTGAGCCACAGAGAACCTTGTGGAAGTTAGAAGTTGCATGCAACAGTTCAGTGCATGATCAGTCTGTGTTATTGGTTCTTCTACCTAAATTGATAGCCTCTGATTGTTTGAGGATTAGAACTAAGCAGATGTTACTCCAGAGAACGGGGGTAGAAGGAGTGATGTTCTCACGAGACATGTATTTCTGTGTAATAAAATGTCCATACTATTTGAGGTGCTACTTCTCCTTGTCATGCTTCACTCAAAAGCATGATCTATATTAGAAATGTGTGTGCTCATTTTAGGATTGGATTAAAAAAATTCAAGTACAACTGTCTTGAAGGTGAAAACTGCATGCTCAACCTCGACTTGAGTGCCATTTTGCCTTTTGCACAGATCACAGATACTTATGAACCCTCTGACCAGATGATCAGATACATACATATATACACTCCACTTTATGGCCACTTTATGAGGTACACCTGTACACCTGCTCGTTAATGCAATTATCTAATCAGCCAATCATGTGGCAGCAACTCAATGCATAAAAGCATGCAGACATGGTCAAGAGGTTCAGTTGTTGTTCAAGACCACAACAGGTTCCACTCCTGTCAGCTAAGAACAGGAAAGTGAGGCTACAGTGGGCACAGGCTCACCAAAACTGGACAGTTCAAGATTGGAAAAACCTGGTTGAATGTTGATTTCTCCTGCGACATGCAGATGGTAGGGTCAGAATTTGGTGTACAACAACATAAATCCATGCATCCATCCTGCCTTGTGTCAATGGTTCAGGCTGGTGGTGGTGGTGTAATGGTGTAGGGAACGTTTTCTTGGCACACATTAGGCCCCTTAATACCAATTGACCATTGTTTAAGTGCTACAGCCTACCTGAGTCTTGTTGCTGACCATATGCATCCCTTTATGGCCACAGTCTACCCATACTTCTAATGGCTACTTCCAGCAGGATAATGCGCCATGTCACAAAGCACAAGTCATCTCAAGCTGGTTCCACGAACATGACAATGAGTTCAGTGTACTACAATGCCCTCCACAGTCACAGATCTCAGTCCAATAGAGCAGTGGTTCTCAACCTTTTTTGTGCTCTGTACCACTAAAATATTTTCAACAATCCCCAAGTACCCCCTACCCATAATATATATATAGGCCTATATATACATATATAGGCCTATATATACCTATATATACATATATATATAGGCATATACCTCACGTGTAAGCAGCCAACACAGATATTTTGATTTTTAAAAAAACATTTTATTAAGATTCACCATTAATAATTACAAAAGATATTTTGATAAATAAAAAAATTATAATTTAAGATTCATCATTAATAATTACAAAACAAAGCCAGCAAATCTGCAGGAAATAAGAGCCCAGGGTCTGGCATCTAACATTTCAACTTGAAATGCTTTTCACCAACAAAATACAATTAATTTATATTTATTTTGAGGTTTCAAAAAACATTTCCAAGTACCCCCTGCAATTCCCCCACGTACCACTAGGGCAGTGTTTCTCAAATAGTGGGGCGCGCCCCCCTGGGGGGGCGCGGTGCGATGCCAGGGGGGGCGCGTGTGACCAGAGGCGTAGCGTGGGGGGTGCAAGAGGGGCGCAAAATTGAAGAAAACGTTAAAAAAACAACCTTTTTAGCACCGTGGACCGGTTCCGAAATACATAAACAGTTCTCAGCTTTTTCCGCGTAGCACCCCGCGAAATAAACGAACTGTTCTCAGCTTTTTCATGCACCCCCGGTCCGCGAAATAATTTCTTCTTCCTAGGGGGGGCGTAACAGAAAATAATTGAGAAGCACTGCACTAGGGTAATGCGCGTACCCCGGTTGAGAAACAATGCAATAGAGCACCTTTGGGATGCGGTGGACTGGGAGTTTCACAACATAAATGTGCAGCCGACAAATCTGCAGCAACTGCGTGAAGCTATCATGTCAACATGGACCAGAATCTGTTTCCAGCACCTTGTTGAATCCATGCCACGAAGAATTCAGGCTGTTCTGGGGGGGTCCTACCCAGTACTATAAAGGTGTACCTAATAAAGTTGCCACTGAATGTATATGTAGTATATATATATACAGTAGGCTCCGTTTTTATTCATACCCTTAATAAATATGAACAAAAGAGATTGTATAAAAAAGTATATGGTCTATTTTATGCTCAAAAAATGCAGAATATACCAAACCTACATTACTAACACAATTGTTCAGAAAAACATCATCTCTCATCTCATCTCATCTTCAGCCGCTTATTCCTAGTTAGTGTCGCTGGAGCCTATCCCAGCATGCATTGGGGCGAAAGGCAGGAATACACCCTGGACAGGTCGCCAATCCATCGCAGGGCACTACATACACCATTCACTCACACACTCATACCTACGGGCAATTTAGACTCTCCAATTAGGCTAACGTGCATGTCTTTGGACTGTGGGAAGAAACCGGAGTACCTGGAGGAAACCCACGCGGACACGGGGAGAACATGCAAACTCCACACAGAAAGGCCCCCGGCCTGGATTCGAACCCGAGACCTTCTTGCTGTGAGGCGACAGTGCTATCCACTGCACCACCGTGCCGCCCAGAAAAACATATTTTGTTTTATTTAAAAAAATATTTCCGGAAAACATCTGGATCATACCCTTAACTATTTTAAATTGAATCCAACAAAAACAAATCTTTGTAAATATACCATTTATTTGAGGTTCATTGGAAGGTTATGGAACTACACAGTGGCCTACAATGGTATCCTGTTTTCCGAGGGTATAAAAAGGACAGAACACACATTTGAAATACTGTGGTCAGCCATCATCGTGGTGAAAGGCAAAGAACTTCCTGAAAGCATCAAACAAAAGGTTATTTACCTCTACAGATCAGGAGATGGCTACAAAAAACAAAAAAGTTAAAGATATCGCTTTCCACTGTTGTGTCAATTATTAGGACGTTTAAGGCGACTGGAACAGTGGCTAACCTGCCAGGTAGAGGATGCAAGTCTACATTTCCCCCACGTGTAGTGAAACGGATGATTCAAGAGGCAAAAAGAAGTCCAAGGGTCACAGTTCAAGATTTCCAAAAACAACCTGGCATCTTGGGGTTACAAGGTGGCTAAAGCTACCATTTGACGATACCTACATGACAATGGCCTTATTGCAGAGTTGCAGGAAGGACGTTTCTTTTGAAGACAATTCACCAAAAAAAGCATATTGAATTCCTCAAACTACATCTGAACTACAATTGGAACCGTGTCTTGTGGCTGAATCGAGTTTTTGGACATGCACATCAGTGTTATCTTTGGCGTCCAAAGAATGCAAGTAATGTTGAAAAGCACCTCATGCCTACAGTGAAACATGATGGTGGATCTTTAATGCTTTTGGGTTGTTTTGCATCCACGGGCCCTGGGGCCCTTATTAAAATAGATGGAACCATGAACTCCAGCATGTACTAAGACATTTTGTCCAAAAACCTTGTTCCCCCTACCAGGAAGCTACACCTTGGCCGCAGATGAACCTTCCAACAAGACAATGATCCCAAACATACAGTATGTCGATGCTGAGAGAAGTGTAACAACTGAAAGGTAGCCTAGAGTTTGGCCTTCCATGCTAATCTAGGAAATATTATTTCAGCTGTATCCTAGAATTGATTAAAATTGGTAGCACAACAAGAGAGAGCGTTTCACGAATGCCTCCGTGAAATAATTTTAAATCATGTTGTCGCTCACATATTATTTGAGCAGATAGAACCACTTAGTGTCAAAAAGTTCAGAAGTACAGAATTGTGGTAGCATGACCTAAATTGTTGAAAGTACAATAGTCCCATGTCATAATACTTTCTATTAAGGCCTATCATCTGGTTTTATATTCAACTTACATGTATGAATTTTGTTTGCTGCTCACAAAACAAAACATTTGTGAATGAGAAAACATATGTAAATAATATTGGCACTAAATTCGCTCCATACACCATACTACTAAATAGAGGATGTATATTGTTAGATTTAATTATCTTTGGCGATGTTTAAATCATGTCAGGTGTCCTTTAATTCCATACTGTGAGGCCCATTGTGGGCTATGCCACACATTGATCTCAAAACTCCAGATTTTGTATTGAGATTTAGTTTTGTTACCAGTTGGTATTTAGCAAGCAATAGAGGAAAAGTGCTGCAATTATCCAGATTTGTCTGACAAAGGCATTATATAACATGAATATAACCTCCTTTGATTTATACTCAATGCTCATAGCATCCAGTTGGCCTTTTTCACTGCTGTAGCACACTGCTTTGATGCAGATAGACTTTGATCAACTACAATTCCTAGTCATTTTCAAATTGAACACCTACTAACTTTTCTCCTCCCATAAAATACTCAATGTTTTTCTTTCCCACATGCATAACTTTACATTTAGCAACATTGAATGTCATCTGCCATGTATCTGCCCATTCTTGGATTTTGTTTAAATCATCTTGGATCACTTTAGTTGATTCCAAACTGTTTGCCAAACCCCCGAGTTTAGTATCATCTGCAAATGTAACTATTTTGCTACTAATGTCCATATCAAGATCATTTATGTAAATAAGGAAGAGCAGAGGTCCCAGCACCAATCCCTGCGGGACAGCACTGCCCACAGCACCGAGGTCAGATACGGCCCCACCTACTGTTATGCTTTGTATTCGCCCTTGCAGCCAATTATGAACCCAGCAGCCAATTATGAACCCAGAAGGTGACTACTTGCTGTCATAATGGCCAAGGGAGGAACCACAAAGTAGTGATAACAGGGGTGTGAATATTTGTGATTCTTGATTTTTCTGGGGGAAAATTCATAATTTGTGAACCATTCGATTGTGGTTTGTGCTAATGCATTGTTATTAAATAATATATTTTTTGGAATGTTTTGAGTATAAAATATACCTCATTACTTACATTTAATTAACATCATTTTATACAATCTCTTTTGTTCATCTATGAATAAAAATGGAGCCTACTGTATATACAGTATGTATCAGTTTGTTCAAGGTACTGAAAACTTGTAAATGTAAGTAGGCTGATATCATTTTCATCAAGTAATGTTAAGCAATGTAACCAGTTTTCGATAGCCAACCTCTCCAAAATGTAGCTAGCTTATTTTCCCTAGTTAGTTAGCAATGCTAGTGCCAGTATACAATTTAAAGACAGAGACGTAAAATTCAGCACAATGGATCATTTTATTTAAAACGTCAAGTAAAGCACCAAGCTAGAGATGGAAGGAAAGGCAAGTTTATTCATAATAGCCACAGATGTAGATATTATCCCGGTTAAGAAATAATGAGTGAGTATAAATACAGCTGACTGCCACCAGAGACAATAACTATAAAACCATGGAAGGCGGCGGACCTTCACTAAGGGACCGACCGTTTCACCGCCACGCGTGCTCCTGCTCCAGGTATCACGCACATACACACACACACACCACAAGCACTGCAAAAGAGTGAGAAAAAAGGGTGTTAGTGTACTTAATTAGCAGTACCAAAAATGACAACTTGCAGTGAGGGACAGGGACCACTGTCCTGGAGAACACCCCATCCACATGTACAGCCACAACCGCTCCAAACAATCTACATAGCAGAAAAGAAACCAAAGGATTGAATCAGGTTAAATATAAAATATAAAATACTGGGGCAATCAGCAACATACACAAATTGCCCATCCAAAGCCTATACATGTAGCAACTTGCACCAGGTGTATATGGGCCATTCTACCGAATTGGTTCAAAGTCAGGTTGGAAATATTTTGAAATTTTGTATGTTTTATTCCCAAAACTTTGTCCGTATATATATTGTACCATATCTAAAGTACATATATCTAGTAAAACTACCGTCAATTTTTATATTGTATTTTCAGACTCTTTTGGAATGTTTTTCCTCTCCTAAAAATTGTCACTACCGAAACATAGTAATACACTATAGTAAAAAAGTATTATATTAACCTGTTAAGATTGTGTTTCCTTCCCTTCTCTAAAGAGTATTTGAACAAATGTTTCTTGAAGGTTTTCACAATTAAATCAATAAAAATGAAATTTGTACCAAATTTCAAAGTTCAATTTATACAATTCATCAAAATCTAAATGCAATCTTTCTCTGTAAAATGCATAACACTGATCATATTGATTTCAGAGTTAATGATTGATGAAATTGAGCATACATTTAACCAATCAGCATCATAACATTTTAGCTTATAACTCAATATACTTTATTTTTTACAAAACACCCAGTGTTTCGGTAGTGACTGCACTGTTTCGGTAGTGACCACAGTATTCTGTTTGCAAGGTTGTATCATATTCCCTCAACCTTATTGCTTAATCTTAACTCATAACATGCCTTATGTTGGGAATATTACAAACACAAATGTTTTGTGCTCAATATAATAATTTTATTTTTGAAGACATAACAATTGTTCATCCATAACCATTTAAAGTACAAACATTACTTATCAATGGAAAATAATTACTCAAGTGGGTTCAGTAAAAGAGAAGAAGAAGAAAACATTGACAAATAACATTGATATTATGCTGTTGCTGTCAGGCTTCTGAACGCTAACTAATGTATCCTCGAAAGGTCTGTAACAAATAGATTCAACATCAAAGAAAAATACACCAGAAAGTGATATGCAGTTGAATCTGAATGAATGAACTGATCATGAACACAAATTTCATCTCTTGCGCGCGCGCGCGCACACACACACACACACACACACACACACACACACACACACACACACACACACACACACACACAACAAAACATCTATACAAAGGTGTCAAAAGGGGTGTCAAAAGATTTCATCATCTCTCACTCAGTCAAAAATGTCCGCTAGCCACGATGCTAATTTTCGCTATGTTAAACTCCATTGACTTATGCTAAAATGTTAGCGATCTAAAAGTCCGCTTTTTTTGCTTTTGGGGTCTTTCAGGATGGACGGGAGGTCCCTCCAAGGCAATGGTAAGGGAAACACTGAAAATAGATGATTGAACATTCCATTTTCCTAGCATAACTAAAGAATGCTAGCAAGCACATGGCTAGCAAACAGCTTTGAAAACATAATATTTTGCATAAAACCCCCAAAAGTTTACTTTATTGAAGAGAATGTGTTCCATTCTTAAAGTTGCACATAGATTTTTACTTATTTAACTACTTACCATTCCATTTTGTCACTACCGAAATGATCACGTCACTACCTAAACTTTACCATATGTTTCGGTAGTGACTGTTTCAGTAGTGACAATTCTAGCTAACTTTGAGCATAACTAAAGAATGCTAGCAAGCACATGGCTAGCATACACATCTTTGGAGAGGTGTACACACGTAAAAACATAATATTTGGCATAAAACCCCCAAAAGTTTACTTAATTGAAGATAATATGTGTTCGTTGGTGACAATTCTTAAAGTTACACACCGATTTTCAGACTTTGGAACACATTTATTTTAAAAGTATGGGATTTAGCTACTTACCATGCAGCCATGAGGGACAGGGAGGCAGTGGCTGTGTTCGAAACCGCTCCCTATTTACTATATAGTACACTATATAGTGTGTACGCCATTTTGTAGTGTGCGACGAATTCTAAACTGTTAATTTCGTTCACTATATAGTGAAAATACCCACAATTCACTGTGATTTGTAGTGAACAGCGAATGTACCCTACAATTTCTCCCGTGTACCACAATACAATGCGGTCGTGTCATACCGTCATACATACACCTCCGTTTATGCCTCAAGAACAAAAGTTGAGCCAACAGCAGTAAAACAGCAACAGGAATCATGGTGGTGGTAACGTTAGCGAACTGCTTTAGCCACCGATAGCTACCGTTATTATCGCTATGGGAGTTGGTGCAAAATCCAGAATGACTTGATTGACAGGACATCTTATATGATAAACTGCAAATCACCACAGTATGAAAACCCTGATTTCGACAACCAACTCTGTAACTTGACAGACTTCCTGCAGACAAGGTCACTATAAGAGTTTTTGGGAGGTAGCTTTGAATGCAGTACAAGATGAGTCTGATATGTCTGACTTTACTATCGACACAGCAAGTCTCACCTTCACCCAATCCCTGTCAGAGGGCAGAGCAATAGCCTACCAGTTCCCTATACCTACTATATCCGATCGTTACGAAGAGCAAATGAGTCCTATGAGGAAAGTAAAGCCCCTTTGAAGGTCACCCATGAAATGAAAATGGATATAAGGAATAAGCTGAAGAGTCCATGTATTCCTTTAAGGATTACTCCCGAGATTCTGAATTTGATACTGTAGCTTCAGCCTTGATTGGCCAGCATCCCTGTCTCAATGAGCTTGGTTCTGGTACAGGTGTCACAGGGGTGACCAGCAGTCCCATTTATCTTTCGTACTCTCCTCTTATTTATTTATGACTTAGTCACTTTTGGTTACGTGTGTGAATGTTCACAAATCATTCGATGGGAGATCCGACATGTATTAGTATTATTTGATTTGAAGGGTTGGAGTGAGGTGTATTGTTTGCAGTGATTTTTCCACATTTTATTTTGCAGTGCTTGTTTGAACATTTTGGAGGTGTGTTTCCCAGTGGGACTGATTTAAAGTACAGACCTAGTTCTCTTCGTGAAGATAGCCAGCTGTATGGCACAGTTAATTAGCTCCCTAACTTTGTAATTCACGTTTAAATAAGGTGATAGGCTGTCTCCCTCATCAACAATTGAAAGGGTTGAGTGGAACACCTGATTGGGATTTTTAGTGAAGGGATTGTCTAGATTTTGGAGAGCTTTCTTGCAGTGGGCGTCTTTTCCCTTTTTAAGGGAAGAGTGCAAGAGTGCAATATGAGTGACTGGGGTGAACAAACGGTGTCAAGCAAGATGGGCAGACTATGGGATTGAGCAAGCCAAAGTGGACCGGTGTCACTGAGAAGAACATCTGAGCTGAGGACGGATTTACCGAAGCAAGTACCGGCGAGTGGTTCATGCAGCCTAGTGCACCTGGCTGATGAGCGTGAGGGAAATGCAAGGGTGCTTACCCCCTCACAAGCTAAGTGAATTGTTTTAACACACTCCTGCTGCCTGCTCCTACTCCTGCCACTTATTTTAAACTTTGAAAGTTTTATTATTTTCAACTAGTGTTGTAGTGGCGCTCAAGGAGAGGCTATTTTAACTCTCCTATGGTGTGTTAGCTACTTGTTGCATCTTTTGGTGGGCATCCTGTGTTAGTGAATTGGAAACTTTCCACTAATATACTAGCTTATCGATTGCTTTGCTGACCAAAATAGATAACCAAAAAGCCTAATGATATTACGAGTTAAGTTTGCAATCTTGAATTGCTGTATCTGATGGTTGCAGCCTAAAGAATAATATCTCTAGCTTTTTTATTTAAATTTAAATTTGTTTCAGATTTTATCCCATTTTCTCCAAATTTAACAGCCAATTACACCTTGTCAATCCCGCCCCTCATAATATGAGTTTGCTGCTGTAGCCCTGTGACCGGTAGTGACAAAGGCGGAGTATCGTCTCCTCTGAGACGGCACTCGTCAGGCTGACGACCGTAACTCTGGTACTACAGAGCCACTCCTGTGTGCAGTGAACTTCCTGTCGGCTTCTCTCCTCCCTCACAGCCAATTGCCGGCCCCGGTGGCACTCCCCGGTGGAATCGAACCCCGGTCGCAGTGGCCAGCGTTGAACGTTGTAACCACTAGACCACCCGGGAGGCCCCATTAGTGCTTTTTAAAGTGGCATTCATAGCTCAGTCAAACTCATGTTGTATACAGGTACAACAGTTGTCACCAGTATAGCTACTAGCACTATTCAGTGGTTGACACCAGCTGCATTAAGTATTTAAAGGCCTAGTTAGGGTTTCCAGCAGCTTTCATTAGCTCAGGTCCCTACCATTTTGTAGCACAATTAAACCCCTTTCCCTTAGATTTCCTCCCTCCAAGTTCATTATTATAAGGCGCTATTTTTATTGTTAGAGACCTCCCCCTATGGCAGTGTCTTTCTTGTTTCTTTCTTATATTTTTAACTTTGTAGTAGATACCCGTTTCCTACTAGTGCCTCGTACTGGTTTATCCTGTTCCGCTCCTTATCAGGTGTTCCTGAGGTGTTTTCCCCTTCGTGCTGACTTAACCCAATCCCCCTGACGAGACCCTGGCAGTTGTAGTGCTGTCCACTCCTGGCCCTGCACTGATGGTCGCACCCCCACCCCTGCCCCCTCCGATAACTGTGGCCTTATGGTTGTGGCTGCATTGGAGTCCAGACACCTTGCACTCGAGTGCGCAAATAAAATATGTTCAATTTGTCCCTGCCTTGTATGTCTGCATGTTCAGAGGTCTTCCACTCTAGTACAACCAGGTATATGAACCAGCAGCCTTACCACTAAGTTTTACATGGCTTTGGGTCCTAGTGCCCCATCATCACTAGGTGGCATAGTCGAGCAGATTCATATTTTTCCCCATGTGACATAGGATGGCAGGGGTGGAAAATTAGCCTAAAATGTAAAATAGGTTATTGATGTGGTGGAGTTGAAAAGCACAAACATTTACTGGGACGTGTAATGTGAAATGAACGACATACATAGATATGGCACACCAACTACCTCAAGTTTATTTGATTCTCATTTTATTCCTTTTTTGTTTTGCACATTTCTGTATACTTACATAAGCGCACATTCCACACTTACTAATTAAGTATATTCATGCACATAGGAGTAGATCTGCACTCACACACTCTGTCATATAGACACACACTCTGTCCTGTCTTTTCTCAGGCCTTGTGGAGGCGTTGGGAGTGGGCCTGATTGGTTTGGGAATGTCAATGTGAGCTATGGGGCTGAGGTCATCTGCACCCAAGGCGCGTGCACACATGCCACCCTTAGCACGAGTTTGGTTTAGGAGGTGGCAGGCCTTTTCGGCCTGCGTGTGTAATTGGTTGAAATCTATGGATGGTCATAGCTTGGGGTGTTAGATGACCAGGTATATGAATGAGAAATGTATGTAAATGTATTCATCATGCCAGGTATCGATGGGAGGGCACAGCAGGGAGGGGTGGGAAGATTCCACCATGTTTTGGTATAATAATGGAGTTAGGAGATTAAGTTTTCAGAGCATTGTTGGTTTTTGTCCTTGAATGGCTCTCCCTGTGTGCACATTGGTTAATACGTTTTCCTTACTCTACTCGTGGCTGCATCTCCTCATCTCTCTCTCTGGGTTTTGGGGTAATCTGAGGGTCTTTTGGACCACTACCACATCAGTTGTTATCAGCAGAAGTGGCCTTGAACAAAAAAGAAAAGACAGACCCCAGAAGTGTTAAGAAACCCAAGAGGTCCAAGATCAATTTCCTTCCTGATCACCTTGCTGGACAAGAAGACTCACTTCAGAGGGAGAAGGAATGTCTGGAAGAAGGGCTCACAAAGAAGAATTAGCATGACTCTTGTCAGTTCAGAACATGGACATAACTTTCTCCCTGTAATTAAACAATGATGGCCAGGCTTCTTCTTAGAGCAGCAGGTAAGGTAAAACTCAATAACTTGCTAATTGATTCAGTTTGCCACTGTTCAGTAATTTAATGATTCTTGGACAAGGATTGTTTGTTGCATTACTAGTTTCGATAAATGCTATTTGATCCACTGTGATTAAATGTTACAATTTATTTCAGCACTGAAAATCATGCAAATACTGTTATTACTTTACAGAGGCACAAGGGGTAGGAAATGGAATGGGGCCTTTATGGAACACTAATGAGCTGGCAATAAACACTAAAACTTTGTATTTTTCTGAATAACAGGCTTTGTGTGCATATTTCACATTGTCCTGGAGTGGTACCACGCTGCTTGTTGTGAGAAATACAGCATTTTAGCAGGTATCACTTATCATTAGCATCTCATGAGTCAAACCCCTTGGAGTTAAGAACACCAGAATCAGATGTCACTTGTGTTGTTGAGCTTAAAACAAATGAAGACTAGAAGTCATGTATTGCTGTGTGAATACTGTAAGTTTTCACACTCAAATCAAGATACAGTATTGAAACATTAGACGCAAACACTGGCACAACTTAAACACGACCGTCAACCATTGTACTGCCCCTGACTCTGGGTTCCCTGATTGTGTCATTGTCTAATTGTTTTATTGTCTTGAGTGACTCCACCTGTGCCTTTTTTCATGCCCTTATTTAAGTTGCCTGTTTTATTTGTTCTGTGCTCTGTCTTCAATGGGTTTAGTCAGTGTTTCAGTGTTACCGTTTTGAGCTTTTGTCGTACAGCTCGTGTTTGTTTGTGTTAGTATTTTTATACTTGTGTTTAGTTTCTCCCAGTTTTGTGAGTTTGTGTTAGTGTTTTCATCAGCTTCCATCGTTTACAATAAAAATTCAGTTTATTCAATTTTTGCCTCTGGCTGTGTCTCTGCACCTGGGTCCCATCTCTCTGTAATGTTTCAAGAATTGTTTTTTATTGAGCCCTGAACTGTGTTAGTGGTTTAAAGGAAGAATGAAATGACCAGGTAGACTGTTGATACTTTTATACCAATTTCCATCTCAATGGCCTGATTCCATTCCATGCACTTGGGGGAGAATGTTCAGGTTGAATCAAACTTAGTCACAGAAACACAGGCATAGATTGTTATTACATTAAATCTACAGAGGCACTAGGGATAAGAAATGAAATGGAATGGGACATTTATCAAACAGTAACGAGCCGGCGATAAGAACTAAAATGATGTTTTTCTTATAAGCGGCAATAAGTGGCTTTGTGCACATATTGCCTATCATCCTGGAATGGCACTATGCTGTTTATTTTGAGAAATAGTGTTTTAGATCACTGGCATGTTAGAATTTCATAAATAAAACCCTAGGAATTAACAACACCAAAATTACATGTCACTTGTGGTGTTGCACTCATGAGGACTAGTTGTCTGAATTGACATTCTTTATGGAGCCCAAAGCAAACAAAATCCTGAACTGTGTTACTGGTTTGAAAGCAAACTGTGTTTTAAGGAAACACATTTTTGTTTGTTGACAAGGTAGCATGTTGGAACAGTCTCAATAAATGTTTTTTTTAATTCTTTGATTGAGTTTTCATTTAATTGCTAACTTTCCAAGTGCATATGGTACAGAGCGAGGCTTACATAATTTTGGGGGGGCACAGCCCCTTCATTTACATATAGCTTAGCTTTGATAGCCTTTCATTCTCCCAGTTCCCAAAACATGGGGGAATATTGGTCACACAACTCCTCCAAAGTAATACTCTGTGAACACGTGAGATTAACTTGATGTGACTAATCCAATCTCTGTGATTTTCCCTTTTAGTTCAAGTAGGTTTTCAGAACACAGTTAGCAGGGGTGAGCTGCTACAACTTGTAGTTGTACAACCTCTATGATCTCAAGGAAAGAGCTGCACATGTGTCTACCTCCATTTTGACCCTGAGATAATTTATTCTTATATACACATAGTAGAGCTTGGTACTTTCTTTACTTATATGGAAGCAGGGCTGGACTGGGAGAAAAAATCGGCCCTGCCATTTCGCGCTCAGACCGGCCCGGCACCCGGTGCGAGCGCCGCATTTTCTGTCGACCGGGGGTGCTGCGCGAATAAATCTGTCGGCCGGGGCGGGGGTGCTGCGCGAAAAGAAGCTGAGACCAGTTCGTTTATATGCGCGAAAAAATTTTTGCGCCCCTCGGAACACCCGGTCCATGGTATAATATACAGTATATAAAATGATTCTACCGGCCCAAAACTAGACCGGCCCACCGGGCATTTGCCCGGTAGACTATATAGCCAGTCCAGCCCTGTATGGAAGGCATATTCAGTTCCATAGTTACCCGACTCACTGTTTGTAGTGTAGGCCACTGGAGGTTATTCTC
Organism: Aldrovandia affinis; assembly: GCA_029706075.1. NCBI lineage: Eukaryota > Metazoa > Chordata > Actinopteri > Notacanthiformes > Halosauridae > Aldrovandia > Aldrovandia affinis. The sequence continues at coordinate 2,448,665 of JAINUG010000138.1, read as the reverse complement.
CACGCTTGGGTGGGTTGCAATGTTCTTCTATCTCATGCTGGTGGGCATTGCAATGGCACTGCTAGTGCAACTCCCTGTAGCTGAAGGAGTGAGACCTACTCCTCTTCAGTGTCCTGATACTTTGACCATTTTGCTTGCTTGGTGTAATTTTTTCCCTGCTCTGGCAATGTGTCCTTTCTTCTTGCACTGACAATCAAAAGTATTTAAAGCAGCACTCATTTACATTACATTTACATTGTAAGCATTTAGCAGACACTCTTATCCAGAGCAACTTACAAGATGTGCATATATACAGTACATGGTATGATCAATCATTGTTCGCACAAGAGATCAGTGCAGTAATACAGCAATAGACACCATTTTTGGCAGCTGCATACCATACCTGGTACCTGGGAAATAAAAGGTTAGTAGAATTTTTTTTTAATTACAATTTTTCTTTTTTTTACAGTATTAAACAAATACAAAATATGAAATACAGTACATGTCATGTAGACCATGGTGATGACAAGTTATTGTACAGTGGTAGTGGAGTCTGAAGAGGTGGGGTTTTAGTCTCTTACGTAAGATGGCCAGTGATTCCACGGTCCAGACTGTGTGTGGAAGATCATTCCACCACGAGGGGTCAAGACAGAGAAGAGGTGAGCCAACGAGGGGTGGCTGCCTGGGGCTTGGAGGGATGGGACAGTCAGTTTGCCAGAGGAGGCAGAGCGGAGGGGTCAGGCTGGAGTGTAGGGTGTGATGAGTGTCTGGAGGTAGGAGGGAGCAGTTCCCCTAGTAGCTTGGTAAGCCAGAACCAGTGATTTAAGTTTGATGCGTGCTGCGATAAGGAGCCAGTGCAGAGAGGTGAGTAGTGGGGTGACATGCGTGAACTTGGTTTGATTGAACACTAGACGTGCGGCAGCATTCTGGACCAGTTGCAGTGGCTTGATGTCATAGGCGGTAAGCCTGCCAGCAGGGAATTGCAGTAGTCCAGATGTGAGATCACCAGAGGCTGGACCAGGAGTTGTGTGGCCTCTTGGGTGAGGAACGGTCGGACTCTCAGAATGTTGTGGAGGGAGAATCATCAGGTTCGGGTGATTGCTGCGATGTGGCCTGAGAAGCACAGCTGGTTGTCCAGAGTCACACCAAGGCTCCTGGCAAACAGGGACAGAGACACTATGGAGCCTTCCACGGTGATCGCATTATTCATCGGGGAAATCTTTGCTGGGAGGAAGAGCAGTTCTATCTTCCCCAGGTTCAGCTTCAGGTGGTGGGTGGACATCGAGGCAGAGATGTCTGCCAGGCATGCAGAGATGTGCACCAGGACCTGGGTCTCAGAGGGGGAGAAGAAGAGAAGGAGTTGAGTGCCATCAGCATAGCAGTGATATGAAAAACCATGAGCAGATATAACCAAACCAAGTGACTTGGTATACAGGGAGAATAGGAGGCGGCCTAGCACTGAGCCCTGCGGGACACTGGTAGAGAGGGTGTGTGGAGAGGATCCCTCTCCTCTCCAGGCTACCTGGTAGGACCACTCATTAAACAGTGATTTAATCTATGCCAGTGCAGACCCAGAGATTCCCATCTCAGCGAGAGGTGAGAGCAGGATCTGGTGGTCAACAGTATCAAATGCAGCTTATAAGTCGAGGGGGAGGAGGACAGAGCTGAGTGATTGAGACTGCTGAGTGGAGAGCCTCAGTGAGCAGAAGAAGAGCGGTTTCCGTGGAGTGGCCTGCCTTGAAGCCAGATTTGTTGGGATCCAGCAGGTCATTCTGTAGGAGATAGAGACAGTTGATTATATATAGCCCGTTCTAAGATTTTGGATAAGAATGAGAGAAGAAAGACAGGTCGATAGTTAGAGATGACAGTAGGATTCAGAAAGGGTTTCTTGAGGAGGGGGATGACATGGGTCCTTTTAAGGGTAAAAGGTATAGAACCAGAGGAAAGAGAGGAGTTGACTATATTGGAGACAAAGGGGTGGATGCCCATAGCGATGGACTGGAAGAGGGGGTAAGGAATGGGATCGAGAGGGCAGGCGGTAGGACAGTGGGAGTGAACAAGTTGTGAGATGTCAGAGTCAGGGAGGGGTGAGAAGGAAGACTGGGAGGCGAGAGTTTGGGGAGTGAGAGTCTGGAAGTCAGCCAGGTCACCAGTGGATTTGGATTTTCTCCATTTCCTTTCTGCCACTCGCAGTTTGAGTTAGTCAGCATGAATACACTCAGTTAGTCAGGGGGTGGGGGGTAGGAGACGAGCTTGGTGGAGAGAGGACAGAGTGAATCAAAGGAGGAGGGCAGGGAGGATAGCAGAGTGGATGAGGCTTCCTCAACAGCTGAGATAAGGTATCAGTAGGGGGAAGGGATGATAGAACAGTAGCTGACAAGGTTGTGGGGGACAGAGAGCAGATGTTGTGATGAACAGAAACAGTGGGGAGAGGTGAAGGTTTAGGTACAGAGGGGAGGGGGAGGGAAAAACAGAAAGCAATGGTCAGACACATGCAGAGGAGATACTATAATGTTGAGTGAGGTGCAGTTCCTGGTGAAGACAAGGTCTAGTTGGTTGCTAGCCTTGTAGGTGGATGGGGATTCAGCCATGGTGAAGTTGAAGGATTGAAGGAGGGGGTTGAAAGGTTGAGGACTGAGGGGTGTCCAGCAGCAGCTTGAAGTCACAGAAGTAGGATGGGAGTGCCATCCTCAGGGAAGGAGATGAGTAAGGCATCCATCTCATCTAGGAAACTCCCTAGTGGACCTGGTGGGCAATAGAAAACAATAATGTGCAGTTTACATGGAACAGTGACAGTGATAGCATGATATTCAAAGGAGGAGGGTGAGAAGTGAAGAAGGGGAACAATACCAAATCTCCACAGGGGGAGATCAGAATGCCTGTCCCTCCACATATACCTGTGGGTCATGGAGTGTGGGAGAAAGTGTAGGCAGTGGAGAGAGCAGTAGGGGTGGCCTTGTTCTGAGGGGTGATCCACATCTCGGTGAGTAGGGAGGTCTGGGCTGAGATGAAGTCAGCCTTCCGGACAGCGGACTGGTAGTTCCATAGCCTTCCTGCTACCACAAGGTTGCGGTTGTGAGTAGCATCTCTCCTTCTATGAAATCACACAGACTGGAATAGGGAGGTTGCACATTAGATGTGGCAAAAGTACTATTGGAAGAGACAAAATTATGGTACTTACCATGCGGTGTACATTCCCTAGCTGGCCTCCCTCAGTGGACTCCTGCAGTTGGACTCCTCAGTCTTTGTACACTGAGGCTAGGAAGGTGAGGCTGCAGCAGAGAGTTGCCACTTACTAGAACAGGATGAACTAATATACCTACATGGGTGTAATTACTTTTAACCGAATAGCAGCTGATAAACAATGCCACCTACAAAAGCACTTGCTAATGAGTACCCCAGAAGCATGTGACTAACGCAACTAGCCTTTTAAACAGCTGGTGTAAATTAAATCAGAACAACAAAACCACTAAAACAACACACAAAGCTTGGACCAATTACTACAAACAAGGCTACTACAGAACGGTATAAGCTAGCACAACAAAACTTATGACTGGCTCAAGACACAAACAGATGAGAAATCACACACAATAAAAGTGCACTATGCACTGGTCTGGTTTGTGCCCTTTCCTGTGAATCTGCAGCACGGTTCCCCTGTTGCATGCTTACCCACAGTTTTCTTCTCAATTACATTTGCTTTAAAAGTATTTTCTGTAATTTGCTCTGCATTTAGCTTTATTGCTTCTGTGCATATCTAGCTGTATTATGTCAAAGGCAACAGCTAAGGTTAAATCTTTGGAGTGGGACACATTTAGCATATTGCCTCTGAGCTCCAAATTTGTATCTATCATGTAGACACATCTAGAAATTTACATGTAGCTGACAGTTTCTTTAAACTGACCATGTACTCACTTATTGATTCTCCATCGAATTGACTCCTTGTAGGAAACTTTCATCTTTCAGCAATCAACTCATACAATTTCTTCTCACTTGGTTTAGCTGGCACACAGAAGTCCCTTAACCCCCTGAGGTCCGTGCTTAGCTCAGAGCAGCTTTGTGATTTTGGTGTAGTCTGATATTTATCTCAATTTCATCAACTTACCACACACTCCAAAGTGTTTGATATTTTAATTTGAAGGACAATCACAGCTACATGTATATGCTATCAATAGTTTGGTCAGTATCATATGCAGCTTGTAAATAGATCTACAAACACACAAGTTATAAAGAGTAAATTTTTCTGTGTCAAAAAGTTGTGAAAGCACACTAAAACTATAGTGACAAATTGTTTTGCCAATATGCGTTTGTTCATCAAGGTCTTGGTTATGTAAGGATGTCAAAATAGTTTAGCACATCTGAGATCTAAATAGCTAAAAACCTGTTTTTATCAGAACTGGTCAAATTTATTTCAGGCTGTGGGAGGGCTATATGCTAATTTCCTGAATATTCATGATCCACACCTGAGGGTTGTCCACATCTGTAAGATCTGTCAGATGGGCCATCTCTCTCTCAACGGCCATCAGACAAAGACAAAAGCCATCAGAGTAAGCAATAGTAAGTGAGCCATGCAGAAGTTTCTTTCATTTTGGAAGATTTATTGAAAACATCACACAAACTATATACAAAAAATTCAAAACTAAAACATGGTGAGACAATCTGTTCTTTCACAGACTTTGGTGCCACTCAAAACAGTTTCTGGTGAACTGTAGACACAAGGGAACATCACAAACCTTGCACTCCCATGGAGTGCACTGTTGTTTCCCTGACATCTTGCAGAGTACGCATTTCTTGCGACCAACAGAAGCCAGTTTGCCAACATCCAGAGTCTGTTTGGCAGTGGGCACAGGCACATGATCAAAAGTAGCCCGTTTTCTGGTTTTAAGATATTTATTTATCTTTAAACGTCTGTAGGAAAATGAAAGCAAAATCCGTGTCTGCGAAGACACGGAAAGACATAAACAAAACAAAACAAAATAACCAACGATCAAGAACAAAGTAAAACGATAAATCCAAAACTTATCAAAAAACTGGGAATAAACTAAACACTGGGAATCTAAATAACAATAAGCGCACACGAACAAACAAGTTCTCGAGAGGCAAGAAACATTAATCACAATAGGTAATATCAAGCTAAGCTAGATAATGTCCAAGTGCCGAAACAGAGAATGCCAGCTGGTTAAATATCCTCCCATTAATTATTAGCAGTAGTTCGTAATGATTCTGATTATTTCCGTATAGTGTCACAAGACGCGGAATTCATATATTTTCACGAGTATTTGAAAACATGGGAAATAAAATAAATATCAGCATACACAGTTGCTGGCAGATCGCAACCGTAAACACAAACAAGATGCGATATAATGTCGGGACATTGTTTACACGGCGATTTCACACATGGCCCCACGCCCCTCCCCGAGACTAGCACCTAGTTACCATGTCAATAGTAGGGGGACGGTACTTCCAGGTAAAACAGAGAGGAAAAGGCAAGGTTTACTTTTGGTCGAATTAACCTAATTAAAAAAATCTCATATTATTTGCCAGTGCTCAAATCGGAAAGTCACGATTCTAAGGTTTCTGTCAATGTTTTTGCCGCGTGTGTATGATAAAATCTTGTGACGTTAGAAATAATAATATACTTTTATTGCTGCTCGGATTGTCGGCGACCCAGTCGATCTCAGGTGGTTAAACAACTTGTGGTGTATCAGGTGGAAAAGAATGAGTCCAGTATAAGGTTGACCTTTTAGTTAGCTCTTGTTAGCCACAATGAACATGACACATGGCTTTTAAGATGGCATACTTCCTGTGTCTACCCCACACTTCCTGTGGCTACAAGATTATCTAGAGTGCTTAGTGACTACTAGTGGTTAGGAGTAAAACAGCAAACAACAAATTACCCTGATACTCTACACAACTACAAGTCTTTTTTACCCACAATAGGAAAATGACTTTCATTTTTTACATCCACATTTTTGAGCCCATTTAGCTTTGAAATAATGTCCCAACCTTTCTAAATAAGAAAGGCTGAATGCCATCTTTGGTGCACTTCTCTGTCTCGAAGGAGCTAGCAACCATGGCTAACTGTTTTTTTTACAAAAGCTGTCCCATCCTCATCATCAAAACTGTTCTGTCCCCACAACAGGGGTATATAGATCAAGTTTTTGAGCGAAATGCTACAAGACTACAGCAGAATAGATTAGCAAAGTAAAATAAATTATCTAACTTGGAAATACTGTCTTCACAAAAAAAAGTGAGAAAACGGGGACACATAAACAGGAAACATGAGAAGTTTGCCTCTCTGAATGATTTCATGATCTCTATGACATATGACAAATATATAACATAGGAGTTTATTATTATGTTAATATTGTTCAAGAGAATAAAGCATGAAAGTTATACCGAACTACCATTGTAAATTGTGACTTTATCATTACCAAACATTTTTCTATATATCTTTATGGATAAGGTAATTTTGTGAGCTAAGAATCTAGTTCCAACTCTCTAGCTAGCTAGCTAATATAGCCAGAGATCTAGATAACCAGTATTTAACTATTTAAATACTGAACGCATAATGAACATCTTTCCTGAAACTTGGAACCAGAGCCAACAAGGAAGGGGTTAGCTAACTATTCAGCTAGAATAGCTTGAGTGAGTGAAGTGTGCTCATCATGAATCTTTATAAGATAATGTAACCCCCCCTATTATATTAAAATGGTTCAATTACATTCATGGGTATCTTATGCTTAGTTTGGTACTGTCCCTTTAAGAGGACTAGAATGATATAGGTCAGGCTTGTGGGCAGGATTTCATTGTAGTATATCCCGTGAAGCTGGCAGTCATTAGTGGTATCGTGATTGCGAGCAAGTGCCTGAACATTTCCTTTTTTATATCAGGTAAGCATGTGTAAGCTTATTAGGACCTGGGTTAACATGTTTTGTTTGGAATAACTCAAGTACCCAGCAAATGAAAGGTGAAATATCATTGTTCATAAATATACTTGCAACATTGAGGTGGCTAGGCTAGCTTACGGTTGCTAGTCTTCACCACACCATGTGCAGCTAGCATTAGCTAGAATGTAATTCTTTACTATACTGTAGGTTTTTAATATAGTCTAGAGGTTGAGGTACTTCGTAAATGTTTTATAAATGTTCACTTAGGTTGAGGTACTTCGGAAATGTGTTACAAATGCTCACTTAGGTTTGTGAGTAGAAAATAATTGTTTGTTAACTTTAGGTGTAAGATGTATATTGAAATAGCAGCTAAACTGGGATTTCATTGTAGTATATATCTGTATATATATGTATCTGGTATTTGCGAATCATCATACTAATGATGGTACATACTGTTGTTCAACATCTATTTTTTCATCACAATATAATTCCAGAAACTGTACTTATCTTGTGCCTTGTCCAGATGATTCACAGACACACAGTCCTCTCATACTATATCTGACCCTGAGGTTAAATTCTGTCCTTATCAAAGAAGGGTTACAATAACATTAAGACTTTAAATACCAAATATTTACGCAGCAGTTTAGGCTTGCTAGGTAGCTAGCTTGGACGAGTGAAGTGTTCTTATCGTGATTCTTTATATAAAATAAGCTTTTGAAATACATAATGTATTTTACTGGAGATATTTACACAGCAGTTTAGGTTTGCTAGCTAGCTAGACCTGGATGAGTGAAGTATGCTCGTCAGGAAACTTTATAAGCTATTTTGGTGAACTAACAATCTATTTGCAGCTTGCTAGCTAGCTAGCTAACATAGTCGGATTATAACCAGTATTTAAGACTTTAAAATACGGCAAATTATCACTGTTGGTTAGGGTTGTCTCTCTTTGTAAGCTAACTAGCTAACTGTAGCTGGTTAACTTTGTATGGTAAACTGTTAAGAGTGGAGTTATGACATTATTATGACATCGGTCATTGTTGCTATTATGGTCACAGTTTAGAGAAGTGGTATAATTTATTGTTTAACATTTTTTTTTTTTTAATACTATATATTAGTCGATTGATTGATGAGATGCCTCCATAATTACAGAAACCTGTTGTCTGTCACAAAAGAATAAGATAATACTGAACACTTTGGTTGTGCCTATAGCAATATGTGCCTTTGCTTATCCGTTTATTTATTCGTTTAGAACTTGCTGCTCTCTTCCCTTGCCTAGTTGCAATCAGTACAAACAGAAATCTTTGTGATATTTTTGGTACCATTTACAAACTTGCATGTTTATAAATTTGATTGTCCCTGCAATATTGGCACGCCCAATTTTATTCACATTGATAATGGATAATTACACAATCATATTGCATTGTTTTCTCCTCTACCCTCATCCAATCTCACCCATTAGACTAATGGTTCTATGATACATAACATAAAAAGTGAGAGTTTCAATGTGCCATTATACTATTGAAAACGTGTGGAATAAGTTCAATAAGCACAGTGCATCGGTGGTCCCCACACAAGTCTGACTGAGCTTGAACAGTTCTGTAAGGAAGAACGGGGGAAACATTGCCCAATCTAGGTGTGCAATGTCACGGTTGTTCCCCAGATTCACCACCAGATGGCGGTGTTGCGCCTTCCCTTTGGAATGTGCACAGGTGAAACGAGGGTTCAATTATCTCATCCCTATAAATACTCGCACCTGACTTCTGATCGGGGCGAAATCGTAAGCCATCTTTACGATTTGTAGCCGGTAAGGTAGAATGTCTTTTTCAAGACGTTCACAAAGACTTCCTTTAGAAAATGACCATCTCCATTCAAGTCCTTTTAAAACGAAAGAACTTATTTAGTTGTACCTTTTGTGGAAACCATTCTCTCTAATGGGGTTTTCGTTTGGTTTTCGTTTGTCAGTCTGTTAGACTGCTTTGAGATTACTAACTTGTTCTTTTGGCTCTCCGAGCCGTTTACGTTTTTGGGGAGAAACTCTGTGTCCACCAAATAACTTATTTAGTTTACCTTCATTAGGACCCTTGCTGATTACTAGAGCTTTTAGTGGGGTTTCTGTGTTTTCAGTCAGCTTGACTGTTTGGGTTACTAACTGGTTCTTTTGGCTAACTGCCTTTCTTGTTTTGGACAATCAGAGTTTTGGTTTAAGGTCGTTTCATAACCTTTTGTTCCTACATTAGAAACTTCGCTCGTGGTTAGGAGCGGTTTATAAGTTTCTTTTGTTCAGTCGTCCAGGCTGTTTACGGGTTCAATTTCATAACCTTTTGTTCCTACATTTGAAACTTCGCTCGTGGTTAGGAGCATTTTATAAGTTTATTTTGTTCAGTCGTCCAGGCTGTTTACGGGTTCAATTTCATAACCATTTTCATTGTACCTACTTTAGAAACTTTGCTCGTGGTTAGGAGCGTTTTGTAAGTTTCTTTTGTTCAGTCGCCAAGGCTGTTTACGGGTTACAATTTGGTTCTGGTGGCTCCCCTAGCCCCCCTGCATTTTCGTACGCTCAGAACTTTTCATAACCTTTTTTCATTGTACCTACATTAGAAACTTTGCTCGTGGTTAGGAGCGTTTTCGTAAGTTCTTTTGTACAGTCTGATAGGCTGTTTACGGGTTACAATATGGTTCTGGTGGCTCGCCTAGCCCTCCTGCGTTTTCACACGCTCAGAACTTTTCATAACCATTTACTTGTTCCTACATTAGAAACTTTTGCTCGTGGTTAGGAGCGTTTCGTTAAGTTTCTTTTATTCTGTCGCTTAGACTGGTTTCAAGTTCTATGTGGTTCTGGTGGCTCTCCAAGCTCCTCCGCGTTTCCGGACGCTCAGATCTCTTGGTATAGGTTTTACTCTGTGGTTCTGTCGGTCCCCCTTAACCGTTTCGAGTTTTTGTGGACGTCAGATGTGGGTCAAGTTGTGCCCTGTTTGTCTGCCGATCCCCCCTAACTGTTTCAAGTTTTTGCGGATGTCAGATGTGGGTCAAGTTGTGCCCTGCTGTCTGCCGATCCCCCCTAACTGTTTCAAGTTTTTGCGGATGTCAGATGTGGGTCAAGTTGGGCCCTGCTGTCTGCCGATCCCCCCTAACTGTTTCAAGTTTTTGCGGATGTCAGATGTGGGTCAAGTTGTGCCCTGCTGTTCTGCCGGTCCCCCCTAACCGTTTCGAGTTTTCGGACGTTCAGAACTTGTGGGTCAGGTCTTACCATGTTATTCTGTGGGCTCTCCTAGCTCTTCCGCGTTCTCGGACGCTCAGAACTTTTGGTTATGTCCGGTCATAATAATTATTTACTTGTCACTTACTAATAAATACCTTTGCTCGCTATTAAGCGCTTTTCATTTGGTTTTTGTTTGTTCAGTCGTTTAGACTGTTTTCGGGTGACAACCTTGTTCTGTTGGCTCTCCTAGCCTTTCACGTTTTCGGAAGTTCAGAACTATTGGTTCAGGTATTTACATAATACTTATTTAAATTGTACCTTCATTTGAAACCTTGCTCGTTTGTTATGGGCTTTTGTTGGGTTTCGTTTGTTCAGTCACTTCGACTGTTTCGGGTTGCAATGTGGTTCTGTGGCTCTTCTAGCTTTTCGCGTTTTTGGACGCTCAGAACCTTTGGTGTTATGTAAACAAAGGAACATGTGTATTGTACCTACTTTAAGAACCCTTCTCGCTATTAAGCGCTTTTCGTTCGGGTTCCTGTTGTTCAGTCTGTTAGACTGTTTCCGGGTTACACCATGTTCTCTCGGCTCTCCTAGCCTTTATTGTTTTGGGAAACTCGTGTCTTAATTTACGAACTTATTTAGTTTGTACCTATTAAAAGAACCTTGCCCGCTGGCCGGTGCTTTGACTCAGGTTGCTTTTGTTCAGTTCGGTTCGACTGGCTCAGGTTACAATCTGGTTCGTTTGGCTATCATAGCCTTTGTGTTTACAGACACTTGGAGTAACCACCCGTTGGGTGTGATTTTCCGTTCCTCCCTGGTTATTATTCTTCCCTATTTCTCTGTTTTGCAGAGCTAGTGGTTAGACTGGTTCAGTCTAACTTTTTGATCCCCTAGGGTTTCTGCGAGTGGCGCCTATCACCACCAACCCTTACAGTACGATTTCGCCTTAATCATGGCGTCAGCGGATCCCTGCGGTATCGCTAACTAGCTAATCTGGATAAACAGAAAGTGACCATTGATCACTTAGTTCAGCTGCAAGGAGGCATGATCTAGACAATGGTCGACAGCCGTTTCCAATCAGCGGCTGGATTCTCAGATCAGAAGTTAAAGGAAATTTTTTTTTTCTTCCTAAACACCCGTGTGGGTCCGTAGGGTCGTCAAGAGTCGCCCCTAAGGGGGGGGTCCTGTCACGGTTGTTCCCCAGATTCACCACCAGATGGCGGTGTTGTGCCTTCCCTTTGGAATGTGCACAGGTGAAACGAGGGTTCAATTATCTCATCCCTATAAATACTCGCACCTGACTTCTGATCGGGCGAAATCGTAAGCCATCTTTACGATTTGTAGCCGTAAGGTAGAATGTATTTTTCAAGACGTTCACAAAGACTTCCTTTAGAAAATGACCATCTCCATTCAAGTCCTTTTAAAACGAAAGAACTTATTTAGTTGTACCTTTTGTGGAAACCATTCTCTCTAATGGGGTTTTTGTTTGGTTTTCGTTTGTCAGTCTGTTAGACTGCTTTGAGGTTACTAACTTGTTATTTTGGCTCTCCGAGCCGTTTACGTTTTTGGGGAGAAACTCTGTCCACCAAATAACTTATTTAGTTTACCTTCATTAGGACCCTTGCTGATTACTAGAGCTTTTAGTGGGGTTTCTGTGTTTTCAGTCAGCTTGACTGTTTGGGTTACTAACTGGTTCTTTTGGCTAACTGCCTTTCTTGTTTTGGACAATCAGAGTTTTGGTTTAAGGTCGTTTCATAACCTTTTGTTCCTACATTAGAAACTTCGCTCGTGGTTAGGAGCGGTTTATAAGTTTCTTTTGTTCAGTCGTCCAGGCTGTTTACGGGTTCAATTTCATAACCTTTTGTTCCTACATTTGAAACTTCGCTCGTGGTTAGGAGCGTTTTATAAGTTTCTTTTGTTCAGTCGTCCAGGCTGTTTACGGGTTCAATTTCATAACCATTTTCATTGTACCTACTTTAGAAACTTTGCTCGTGGTTAGGAGCGTTTTGTAAGTTTATTTTGTTCAGTCGCCAAGGCTGTTTACGGGTTACAATTTGGTTCTGGTGGCTCCCCTAGCCCCCCTGCGTTTTAATTTCAGAACTTTTCATAACCTTTTTTCATTGTACCTACATTAGAAACTTTGCTCGTGGTTAGGAGCGTTTTCGTAAGTTCTTTTGTACAGTCTGATAGGCTGTTTACGGGTTACAATATGGTTCTGGTGGCTCGCCCTAGCCCTCCTGCGTTTTCACACGCTCAGAACTTTTCATAACCATTTACTTGTTCCTACATTAGAAACTTTTGCTCGTGGTTAGGAGCGTTTCGTTAAGTTTCTTTTATTCTGTCGCTTAGACTGGTTTCAAGTTCTATGTGGTTCTGGTGGCTCTCCAAGCTCCTCCGCATTTCCGGACGCTCAGATCTCTTGGTATAGGTTTTACTCTGTGGTTCTGTCGGTCCCCTTAACCGTTTCGAGTTTTTTATGACGTCAGATGTGGGTCAAGTTGTGCCCTGTTTGTCTGCCGATCCCCCTAACTGTTTCAAGTTTTTGCGGATGTCAGATGTGGGTCAAGTTGTACCCTGCTGTCTGCCGATCCCCCTAACTGTTTCAAGTTTTTGCGGATGTCAGATGTGGGTCAAGTTGGGCCCTGCTGTCTGCCGATCCCCCTAACTGTTTCAAGTTTTTGCGGATGTCAGATGTGGGTCAAGTTGTGCCCTGCTGTCTGCCGATCCCCCAACTGTTTCAAGTTTTTGCGGATGTCAGATGTGGGTCAAGTTGTGCCCTGCTGTTCTGCGGTCCCCTAACCGTTTGGAGTTTTGGACGTTCAGAACTTGTGGGTCAGGCCTTACCATGTTATTCTGTGGGCTCTCCTAGCTCTTCCGCGTTCTCGGACGCTCAGAACTTTTGGTTATGTCCGGTCATAATAATTATTTACTTGTCACTTACTAATAAATACCTTTGCTCGCTATTAAGCGCTTTTCATTTGGTTTTTGTTTGTTCAGTCGTTTAGACTGTTTTCGGGTGACAACCTTGTTCTGTTGGCTCTCCTAGCCTTTCACGTTTTCGGAAGTTCAGAACTATTGGTTCAGGTATTTACATAATACTTATTTAAATTGTACCTTCATTTGAAACCTTGCTCGTTTGTTATGGGCTTTTGTTGGGTTTCGTTTGTTCAGTCACTTCGACTGTTTCGGGTTGCAATGTGGTTCTGTGGCTCTTCTAGCTTTTCGCGTTTTTGGATGCTCAGAACCTTTTGGTGTTATGTAAACAAAGGAACATGTGTATTGTACCTACTTTAAGAACCCTTCTCGCTATTAAGCGCTTTTCGTTCGGGTTCCTGTTGTTCAGTCTGTTAGACTGTTTCCGGGTTACACCATGTTCTCTCGGCTCTCCTAGCCTTTATTGTTTTGGGAAACTCGTGTCTTAATTTACGAACTTATTTAGTTTGTACCTATTAAAAAGAACCTTGCCCGCTGGCCGGTGCTTTGACTCAGGTTGCTTTTGTTCAGTTCGGTTCGACTGGCTCAGGTTACAATCTGGTTCGTTTGGCTATCATAGCCTTTGTGTTTACAGACACTTGGAGTAACCACCCGTTGGGTGTGATTTTCCGTTCCTCCCTGGTTATTATTCTTCCCTATTTCTCTGTTTTGCAGAGCTAGTGGTTAGACTGGTTCAGTCTAACTTTTTGATCCCCTAGGGTTTCTGCGAGTGGCGCCTATCACCACCAACCCTTACATGCAAAGCTGTTGAGACATATCCAAACCAACTCTTGGCTGTAATTCAAGCAAAGGGTGCTTTTTATTTTTAATAAATTAATTATTTTCTTACTTGGAAGTTATAGGGTAGAATGTGTAAATAAAGGTGGACAAAGTCAGATTTTATGTTTTATATATTATATGTTTTATATATTTCAGGCTGTAAATCAACAAAAGGTGACATTTTTGTAGACTTTGAAGGGCACTGTATATAGGATAAATATAAACTTTCCCTATCTATTTTACTTTGTGGTGTTTTTTAGAGTACATTTATTACATTATTGTCTGCACTAGCGTGTTTCCATGATTTCAATTAAGGATGGTTTAAAAGGAAAAGCTCCTGTGTAGACAATTTTCACACAGTAGCTGACATGGAGCAGAAGGAAGGAAGGTGGTGAAAGCCACATTTTTCAGATGAAGACTTAGAAATCTTGGTGAGGGCAGTGGATAGCATAGTGGTCTAATGCATCATATTTTGGCTGGTCCAATATGGTGTGCACTGCCTGTGAGGTGGTTCAAAACCCATCTCGACCAGAACGGCCTTGATTGTCAGCCCCGATCGGGGACAGCATTTGGCTGTCTGCCCCAGGGGGAAGGGGGGAAGGTTGAGTCGGCTTGGGTCTGCCGTGAAGCACGTAAGGGAGTCTCCAAAACGTGGGTGGGCAAATTCCGTCTCGAAGGAAGCGGAGCCCTCAGAGAATTAGCTTGCCTCGTAGAGACGAGTGGTGGACTTGTGGGGAGAGGGTAAATCGAAATAAATAGAGGGGGTAATTGGCTACCAAATTGGGAGAAAAAACTTGAAAAAAATCGGAAACAAATGAAAAAAAGAGAAAAAAAAGAAATCCTGGTAAATGAGGTTAGGAAACTAATTAGCTAGAGGCTAGAAAGCTAGCTAATTATGATGAAAGCTAGACAGGTAAACAGGTTTAAAACAAAATATATTAGTAACACCAAAACTTTAGGTGTCCACTGCTGCCTGCAGCCAGGATTCGTTTAGAATTGAAAAAAACACAACGCGCATGCAGAAGGTAGGTAGCCGTTAGCTAACTAACTAACGTTAATTATGTTGGCAAGTTATGCGAATACATTTCTAATTATGATGTGGATTTGACAAATTCGTGAATTAATTGAGAAATGTTCAAATATGTGATTTTGTTAAAAAAACTAAACAATACTGCTCACTACGCCACATTTCCCACATTTTTATTTTTATCCTACCAGAGCTGCCAAATAACAAACTGAAGGCTGATGTGGCAACAAGGTGGAATAGTGCTTTTGAAATGGATGATCGCTTCCTGGAACATCAGCCAGCCATCTGCGCTGCACTCCTCTCTCCCCAGGTGAGGAAAGGTGCCTATGACATCTGCACTCTGAGCGAGACAGATGTATCCGGAAAGCGGCCACCACCGTAATGTCCGAGGAGAGCATGCCTACACTCTCCGTCATTGCCCCACTACATGCGCAGCTACTCTGCGACACAAAAGCCACAAATGAGGATGCACCGATGACCCGTGAGATCAAGCGTGCCATTCAGGAGGATTTGATAAAGAGATATATGTCTACAGAAGAGAGGAACACACTTCATACAACCTCTGCCCTTGACCCTCATTTTAAAGCCCTTCCATTCCTTTCACAAGATGAAAAAATAGAGACCTACAGCAGAGTGATTATGGAGACTGCATCCCTCAAGGTAATTATATCCTTTGATTTAAATAATTATAATAGTACCTTAGTGAATGACAATGATAATCTCAGATTGATTTATAGAATGCTTTATTAAAAAATATGTATTTATTACTTCATTAGGCCCCTATGGCCAATCAATTTGAGAGATAATAATTTATGCTGCCAATGCGTATTAATTGATTGATATGATAAAAATAATGAATTAGAAAATTGAAAATCAGGCAAAAGGTTTCACTGTCTGTCTTACTGTTTCCCTGCAGCAGGTGGTAAGGCAAGAGTCTCAAGAGGACACACCAGAGGATGTTGAGGAGGATGGTCGCCTTCAAGACGAGGGCCCCTCGGAAGAGGGCCCCTCTAGACCCAAAAGAAGACCATCTTCACTGACTGATCTACTGGGTCAAACCTTTAGTGTTGTCAGAGTGGTGGCCAAATCAGCACACACCAGGGCTGAAGAAGAGGTTTGGATGTATCAGGAGGCCTCTTCACTTCCTCTCTCAGATGACCCCCTCAGCTGGTAGAGCACCAATGAGCTTGCATATCCTCTCCTAGCCAAGTTGGCCAAACATTACTTATGTATCCCAGTGTATCTGCGGAAAGAGTGTTCTCCACTGCAGGGGACATTGTGATGCGCAGCGGAGCACGCTCACTCCACAACATGTGGACCAGCTGGTCTTCCTCCATAAGAATCTGGACATTCCACCATACCAGTGAATGTTCAATACACCATGGTCATGATGTGTTCTGAATTATTAAGTTCTAAAGAAATGAAACCTTCCATTTAATTAAGTTGCCATGAAGGCATTACAATAAAAGAGAAGTTAAAGTACATTCAGCTGACTCAGTGTTTTTTAATCATGGTGCAATAATTTTGCGCTTGGGGTGTATTTAATGGGTTACTGTAGTCAAATGGTGGAAAAGTCATTGAAAATCACATCGATAATCACCAATAATCAAAATCGTTTCGAAATCAATAATCGTTGTGAAATCGAATCGTGACCACAAGAATCGAAATTGAATCGAATCGTGAGATCACTACATCATTATCTGTACCCAGCTATATGGACTTCTCCATTGTCAAACATATCATTATGTTTGTCCTAAATTTCCCTTTGCACAAATTCAAATGATCTATCAGTATTTATTTTTTTTGCTACTAAATCCAGCCTGGGAAAACCCTTCACATGGAGAAGTCAAATTTTTACTTTTGAAACTGTTTGTTGTTCTGACAACAAACTCATCCAAACTCTGATATATTTTAAATATTCAGATATATCAATCAGAACCAACGTTATTAAAATGTACTTACTTCCAAAAGAAAAGATATTCCATTCTGTTCCATTCTAATTCCATTAAGAGGCATAAGAAAAGATACTGACGGGCTTGATTATCTGTAAACAATCTGTTAATAGGTGAAAAACAACAGTTCTAAACTGAACAACTGAGGAACAGAGACCGTTGTTGGCTGTAAGTGCGGGTGATGGGGGAGGTATGGCGGGGAGAACTGTATTATGTAACAATGTGTAAGTACACTATAGCTACAGTGTAATAACACATGTATTAGGGCTACTTAATGGAAAGTGGAACCTCCCCTTTAATACTGTATTGCTGCTGGTCTGATCTTCTGCCACATTTATATTTGTCTCTGCACCGTGCATAAAGAGTCACTTGAATCAGCTGCTGTACCAAAAGAAAAGCTTTGCAACGTGAGCCAGAGACAGCTCCTATGGAATTAATGCTGCCAAGCCTTACAGCACAGCTGTGGACATGAGAGGAGTCTGAAAAAAACTACGTCAAAAGTGTTTAACTTTGTGGACGGAATCATACTTCTCCCTTTCAATTAACAGGGTCAGGTATCTGTATGGAGTTGTGTTTTGTATAGACACTGAGTTTTGAAGTCACATAAAAGCCACATATAAAGTAACATCCGCAACTGAGTTTGACATCTCTGAAAACTGTCCGCCATAACAAAACCTGTGCGCGTCTTTCATGTCAAATGCTCACAATCGGGGCATAACTTTTGTTCTTGTTGTATGGCAGCATCAATCAACAATGAATTTTCCTTTCTAAAAATAAAATAAAAAATGCGCTCAGTGGCACATAACACTCTTTTATCCAGGTGGGATTTACAGGTCAAGTGACAAAAAGTTAAGACTCTCTCTGGGCTTCCTCAGCGAAAGATCAATCGCTCTTAAACACAAACCTGACTGGTGACTGCCCAAGATCTGGAGCAATCAGTGTTTACCAACCCTTTCTTATGGAGGAGAATGAGGCTTTTAGATGTGTTAGACATTGGATTGCTCAATTTCTTCTATGCAAATTGTGAGGTAATGCAAGAGACTGGTCAAGAGAGGCCGAGGAAGAGCTGTAATTTCTGCATCCTGAAGGCTGTGATCAGGAAAGCTGAATGAAAGGAAGAAACTGGACTGAAGGATATATCACACAGCAGTTAAGTGTAATGGCACAAAAGCATTTGGATGAGCTCCCAAGTGTTTCAGTTAGTAAATGTCCTCGCCCCCAAACTGAGCCCTATAGCCCAGACTAGTCTGGTCTGTGGCCAGGGTTCAATAAACATTTTCCATAACTGACATGTAAATAACCTTAACTTAAAAATAAATACAAGTATTCCAGTGCATGCTATTTCACTCATTTGATAAATCTTGGTGATTGCTGAAATTGTCAAACTGTGTGAATAATAATTGTCTCTCAAAGTTGAATATGAGAAATGTATGAGTGTTTACATTATGGATTTGGAAGTACAGTACACTACTCCAATAAAGCGTGTCATACTGTATATATACTGTATATATATATATATATAGTGCTGTGAAAAAGTAAGGGCACCCCCTGATAATTTCTTGTTTTGGGGAAATTTTGAATCAAATGGATATTTGACTCAAAGTCCCAAAGTCCTAATATAAATAAAAGGTGATGTTATAACGAAAATAACACAAAAAGTTAAACATTTTCCATTATGTACTCAACAAAAAGGCATCAGACATTGAATACTGTCAGAAAAAGTAAGTGCACCCCTAGCTTAAGTAACTGATACAAGCTATTTTTGTAGCAATTACTTTAACTAAAAAAATGATAAGTCGCTCACATTGCCTCAAAATAATTCTGCAGCACTCTTCCTTACAGAATTGTTTCAACTCTGGCTTTCTTGCATGAAGAGATCACATCAGTTCCTTTCAATGAATTTCAATGGTCTTTCAGCTGTGCAATGTATTCTGCTCCAGAGTACTCTGCTACAGGATGGAATACATGATTGACTCATCAATTAACTCAGTGTCCAGGTCCTGAACTATCAAAGCAGTGCAATATCACCAGCCTTCTGCCACCATGCTTCCCATTATACAGGGGTACAACGGTGAGGTTCCTCCAAACTAATTCTCTTATTGAACTAGCAGGAATGAACCCCACTGCTTAAGTACTCCATTACAATGTGAAACATGGCGTCAGAAGTCGATTTTGCACTGTTTTGATAGATCAGGACCTGGACATGGAGTTAATCAATGTGTCAATCATATATTCTATTTTGAAAATAAATGCAAAGACCAAACCAGCTTCTGCTCTCTGTTATATATCTACTCATTAAAGCAGTGATTGGTGAGATTGTTTTGGAAACTGGGATTCTTGTATAGTGCTTTGGGCTTTGCTGATATTGTCACTGATGTGGTTAAAGGACATGGGCCCTCAGGAGGATCACAGTGCCAGTGGAGACAACACATGGAGACAATTATGTATTTCCCATGAAATCTTACTAGAACACAAAATTGTTAAATATGAAATCCAAAATATGCTAATTAGAACACTATACCATTGACCAATTATCTGAAAAACTTTGGAATAAGGTGCAGTTATTAATGCTTTATCTTATTCCGTAATAAACAACTTAAAAAAATAATATTCGTCCATTTTTGTATATAAAATTCTTAAAATCCTCAAAAACTAATTTTATCGGATGTTGCTCAATTTCACCTCTCCACAGTCTGAGGATTGAATGGGCATGCCCTTAAGCACAGTAGTCTTTATATATCCACACCAATATTCATAGCCAACCGGTGCTCTGTATGTCAATATCAGTATTACCATACTCTGTGAAGGACAACTGTGATAGGTGTATTCTCAGTGGGCATTATTTACATCAACAACAATAGTAGTCAAAACAGATGTGATACCATACCAGAAATAGTGGGTGCATTGAGTAGCGCAGTTTTGGTTTAGTGGCAATATCTTACAAACAACAAAGTAAAATTGTCTCTGACAAGGATCATACCCAATGTATTGCAGAGTGTAACATAAATAGTATCCATCCATCCATCCATTGTCTAAGCCGCTTATTCCTGGTCAGGGTCGCGGGGGGGGCTGGAGCCTATCCCAGCATGCGTTCCGGGCGAGAGGCAGGAACACACCCTGGACAGATCGCCAATCCATCGCAGGGCACACACACCATTCACTCACACACTCATACCTACGGGCAATTTAGACTCTCCAATTAGCCTAACGTGCATGTCTTTGGACTGTGGGAAGAAACCGGAGTACCCGGAGGAAACCCACGCGGACACGGGGAGAACATGCAAACTCCACACAGAAAGGCCCCCGGCCTGGATTCGAACCCGAGACCTTCTTGCTGTGAGGCGACAGTGCTATCCACTGCACCACCGTGCCGCCATCATAAATAGTATAATTTATTAATTTTGACTATCCATCAGCAATGTAATTTTTATGATGTATAATTCTATTCACAATTTACTAATACAATATATGCACATAAAGGGACATACAAAAATGCCTGTAATTGATTTTCTAAAACATGATTTACCCTTTTTTTCCATAGGCCAAATATAGTCCTTCTATTTTTATCACATATTTCCACAGACCAAATATAGTCCTTATATTTTGATCACATATTACTCAACATTTACATACCATTTGTGTTCTTACAACAAAGCCATTAACCTTGTGACAGTTTTGAAGCAGAGATTTTTCTAGGTTTGTTGGAGGTGAGTCTTGCTGTGTGTGTTATCCCTAAAGTTGTATATCTGTTTCTGAGAGAATGATCTCAGTGCTTCTGTCAAGGTACAGATGCCAGGCTCACTCTACTTCATCGTCCTGACCTTGGCCATAAGACAGCAGCCGCTCGGTGCAGCCTCCTGCTGTTTCTCGGGTTGCCTCAGCCCACTCATGTCTGGAGCCAGTTACCAGGGAAGGTGGGATTTGTAAAAATCATCATGTGATTCTTTAATTTCCTGTATCAGTCCAGGGGTATTGAGAGTAGTTTATTATAATTATGATTATTATTTTTATCATACATAGTTATACAGATTGCCTCACAAATGTTTGAAATTATCACAATAAATACAATTTATTTCAAAATCAATTGTTCTCCCATAAAAATTATCCCAATTTGTAATCCCCAAATTGTATTCTAAGGCATTTTTTATCATTGCAGTATCCTCCATAAATTCAATAAACGTGTTACCTTGCAGGGCCACTAGCCATAGTTGGCACTGGCACAGAATTAGATATCAAATTGTAAAACTCATCCACTGTCGTGGAAATTAAAACTCAGAGAGCATCAGAGAGAATTTCTTTAAACAGTATTAAAGCTTTAATTACGAGCAGCTGCACGGAGACCCGTGTCAAATTGATATTTATATCCAACA
Source organism: Aldrovandia affinis (assembly GCA_029706075.1). NCBI lineage: Eukaryota > Metazoa > Chordata > Actinopteri > Notacanthiformes > Halosauridae > Aldrovandia > Aldrovandia affinis. Next base: position 2,427,498 of record JAINUG010000138.1, on the reverse strand, counting down.
CAACAGAAAGGGAGGGAACAGTCACAAGAGGGAGGTAACGGGGCATTAACCCCCTGAGGTCGACGGGAGCGGCGCCGCTCCCAGCAGCAATAAAAGTATATTACTATTTCTAACTTCGCGATATTTTATCATACACACGCGACAAAAACATTGACAGAAACCTTAGAATCGCGACTTTCCGATTTGAGCACTGGCAAATCAAATGGTATTTTTAAAATTAGGTTAATTAGACCAAAAGTAAACCTTGCCTTTTACTCTCTTTTTTACCTGGTAGTAACGTCCCCCTTCTATTGACATGGTAACTAGGTGCTACGTTTCGGGGAGGTCCGTGGGGAGGGGCGTGGGGCCATGTGTGAAAACGCCGGCGTAAACAACACAAACTGTCGACAATTTGAAGCAAGATTTTATACAGACATACAATTTTATTCAAGATGGAAAGATTTTCTGCGCTGCAGTATTTGAGAGCATTGATGGAAAGCGACGAGGACAACAACTGACGAAGAGTAAGTAACTATATTTGATTTGCCATGTTATCATACTCGTATATATATTCAATATATGAATTCCGCGTCTTGTGACTACATATTCCGCGTGTTGCAACGTAACAAATTTCAATAGGCACACAAGATCTATGGAAGAATACTTTTCAAACAGCCTAAAATATTATAAAAAATCGTATGTAGCATGATCGGTTTCATGATCTCACGTCCTTGTAAAATCGATTCTTGTTTTTGTTTATTATTAGAGCGCTTCTGTTTAGTTAAATCCGTGTTTGGGATTACGTTTTGGATTTGCTGTTTAGCTAGCTTTGTTTGTTCAGCTAGCTTTGTTTGTTCCAGTTCGTTTATCATTTTGGTTTGTTTTGTGAGTTATTTGCGTGTCGCCTCCGACATTGTTTTGCCCTACGTTTGTGGATATTAAAATAAGAGCCAAAATGGCTGTTGCCACAAGAAGCGCTTGTCGTGAAAGGAGAAATGGTAACTCAAATATTGCTTAGCCATTTAAAATCTAAATTGTGAGTTGTTGTTTTAACTCTAAAGTGAAAAAAATCACAAAAAAAAGTTTAATTGGAAGACCCTTTTTTTCCTTGGGTCTCAGGAGGATATTATGTGCATTATTGTTAGGCTGTATGACTTGTAATATGTGGCATTCCCCTGTATATACTGTATAGTAGTTTGTGTGCTGTTTTCAATAAATCTTCCAAAATGAAAAAAGCATATATTCTTCTGCATGGCTCACTGACTTGCTTACTCTGATGGCCTTTGAGAGAGAGAGATGGCCCATTTGACAACTCTTAGAGGTGTGGACAATGAATAATGAATATTCAGGTATTTAGCATTTAGCCCTCCCACAGCCTGAAATAAATGTGACCAGTTCTGATAAAAACAGGTTTTTAGCTATTTAGATCTCAGATGTGCTAAACTGTTTTCACACCCTTACATAACCAAGACCTTGATGAACAAACGCACATTGGCAAAACAATTCGTCACTATAGTTTAGTGTGTGCTTTCACAACTTTTGTGACAGCAGAAAAATTTACTATTTTTAACTTGTGTGTTTGTAGATCTATTTACAAGCTGCATATGATACTGACCAAACTATTGATGGCATACAAATGTAGCTGTGATTGTCCTTCAAATAAAAATATCAAACACTTTGGAGTAAGTGTGTGTTAAGTTGATGAAATTGAGATAAATATCAGACCATGCCAAAATTACAAACCATCTCAAAGCTTAGCACGGACCTCAGAGGGTTAACTTACAGGTAATAGGAGCTATGGGGCAACATAAAGATAGAACAGGGTGTTGGAACAGATAGAACTGACCTCCAAAAGTCATAAACCAATGGGAAGAAGGTTTCCTGCAGTGGGGGAAACGTCACAAAAGAACAGATGTTCTTTTGAAGTTGTGACGCGAAAAGCCTTTTCTTGCCTGGCCACTCCAAACTGCAGCATCCCACTGGATTAATTAGTGTCTGCGTGTCCCCTGTGGATGTTTCTCTAGCATTCCAACTTATTACAACATTTTTACTTCCACAATCCCCCCTTTTGTACAATCTTTACCTTAAATCTTTACACACTTGTATATACACTTCATTGGTGTCTAGAGCTTTTGACCGTCATGTAATATTCTTCCAACTTGTGTAGACACTCTGTTGGTGCCTAGAGCTTTTGACCCTCATCTCTGGGGGATATGGTTTCGTATATAGAGCTGGAAATAGCTAATATAATTTGTGGGAGAGCTCTAACTTGCTATCCACCTATTAGAGAGAGACACTTATGACTCAGTGTGAGGTTAGCCGCTATCATGGGAGATTGCTACACCTCTCACATGGGGCTGAATTAGTCCACTGTTCTGAACGGCCAGGCCCTCACAGGCCTACCCATTTTTGCCAATTGTATGTTTGCCTAACAAACATACTCAACAACCTGATCCATTTACAGCCTGTTTTACCTTCATGGCTAACATTTTATAAATAACATAAATGATATATATATATAACATTAACAATGTGTTATGGTGTGTGTTTTCTTTGTTACTTCTTTTCTTGCGATCTTCACTGGAACCTCCCGGTCCAGATTCAGCAGCTTCAGTTCTTCGGGACTGGTTGTCCTGGAAGGGAGAGGTTAGAGCTAGCACGTCACCTCCCTCAGTACCCAACTCACTTCCCTTTTGTCTGGGAAGGGGATGGGCCACACAGGCCCAGAAACAGGAACAAAAAGGTGGTGCATCTGGAGGGGGCTTCCCTTCGTTGTGTAGTGTCTCCAGGTGGGCTGGCTTTTGCACTTTACTGCTGAGCACCCAGTCGCCTGGCTTCAGGGAGTGCTGGGTGAAGTCATCCTGGGCGTCTGGGTCTCCTCCACCTGTACCTGTATAACCCTTATATATTTTGTTAGCATCACACAATACTTTATCCTTGCATCATCCATCGGATGCATGCCCATGTATCTGACCAGATAACGGCGGTGATGCGTGCTGGTGCATTGGGCGCCGAGTGGAATTCTGGTGGTGGAACCTGGTTAGGCTGCAGTTTGTAATTAAATGTTTTATAATTTATTTATACCTTAAGGGGGGAGGATATGAGGATAATCATCAAGATCTCCCCATCCAACTGGATTGACACGCACATGTACATACACATACACATACATAGACATACAAATGCGCACACTCACACTCTGAAGCGTATACTTCAGTCCTATTTAAACTGGTATGCATACCCTAATTTCTAGGGCTGTCATATATAGATATTACATGGCTTTCTTAAAATCGTGTTGACAGTTTGGAATGTGACCTTTTGACATTGTTAGACACGGTGTCCAATGGTCCTGTTTTTGAACAAGGTAATTGACCTTTTTGACATCATTAGACACGGTGACCAATGGTACCTAACTTCAGGGGGAAATAACATCTGTTTTTTTAAATTAAACTCACCCTCCATTACGTGACGCATAGCGCTTAGACTCTAACATTCAAAACGGTGTAAAAAGCACCAAAGGGTCAATACGTATCTTTAAAAATTGAAACAAAATAGTTAGGAAATAGGTTTTTGTTAGTTAACATACTGCTATCTTTAAAATAAAATAAAATAGCAACATACTATACGTATCTTTACATTTAATTTTTTTTAACGAAAAACATAAACTCACATTGGCAAGCTGATGTCTAGTTGTTTTTTCTGCTGTAAAACCCCAACCAAAAGATAACTGAGCTGCAGATTGTTCCAACATTGAAAATCCTTTTTCTGAGGGTTAACCATGGTTTTTGTTAACAAAAGTAGCGTATCTTTAAAATGTGTGTGTGTGTTTGCTCCAACGCAGGGCTGGACTGGCTATATAGTCTACCGGGCAAATGCCCGGTGGGCCGGTCTAGTTTTGGGCCGGTAGGGCCTCGGTAGGGCCGGTAGAATCATTTTATATATATTATACCACGGACCGGGTGTTCCGAGGCGCAATACATTTTTTTCGCATATAAACGAACTGGTCTCAGCTTCTTTTCGCGCAGCACCCCCCGCCCGTCGACAGATTTATTCGCGCAGCACCACCCCCCACCCCGGTCGACAGAAAATGCGGCGCTCGCACCGGGTGCCGGGCCGGTCTGAGCGCGAAATGGCAGGGCCGATTTTTTCTCCCAGTCCAGCCCTGCTCCAACGTACCCCAATTGCTTTGTCACAACACTGGTTTCTCGTTCCGAAGCCGTGAAATGACACCTGGGGCCTCATTTATAAAATGTACTTATGCACAGATTTGATCTTAGAACGTGCGTACGCTCGAATCCACGCCAAAGTTCAGATTTATAAAAACGGTCTTTGACGTGGAAAAGTACTCAGCTCCACGTCAGGTTTCAACTTGGCGTACGTACGTTTCCTTGTGGCAATGTTGGAGTACTGCAGGTATTCACGGTCTCTTCTCTGTCCTGACCCCTCGCTGGTGGAACGACCTTCCGCAATCGGTCAGGACCACGGCATCACTTGCGATCTTCCGCAAGAGACTCAAAACCCACCTTTTCAGACTCCACTACCATTGAATTCTGTACATTTAGCCAATTGTTATCACCACTGCCTACTTGCTCAACACTATATACCCCTGCGTACTATGATTTTTCCTACCATGTATTAATGTACATATTGTAAGTCGCTCTGGATAAGAGCGTCTGCTAAATGCTTAAAATGTAAATGTAATGTAAAATGTATTCGGAAATCTAACAGCGCCAACATGTCGTCTGCTGCCTAATTGTTTCCTCATTATTATTATTATTATTATTATTATTATTATTATTATTATTATTATTATTATTATTAGTAGTAGTAGTAGTAGCCTAGTAGTAGTAGTATTACCAGATTGAACACATTGCTTAGGCTATACGTAATGGTTTGCACAATAAATGTATTAATAAATTAAAACAACATAAGCTAGGCTACTTGTGGAAAACAAAACAAAAACACACATTGGTTTTTCCAAAACTACCCATATTAGCATAATTGACACATCCTTGAAATGTATTTAATACATATTATAGTTCCACAGCGTGTAAAACATTTAGGTCAATCTGTAGGCTATAAAATGTCCAATAATGCAGTGGTTTTCAAGAGGAAGAATGGCAGCATTGTCACTTCTCGAAGATATCGCCAACCGCGCAATAAGAAGGGAACGAGTTATTAGAGATTTTGACCTCAGTTTTAAATCAGACCACTTTTTCTTTACGTCCTTCAGGGACCTTTGCTGCCCCCGCACCTCGTTCACAGCCTGGGCTACAGACTAACATGCCACATACTTGGTTTTACTGGTAAAGCTACTGGAAAGGCTCCCAAACAGCATCCCTGCATGCATCTGCACCTCCGCCAACAGGACCTCGATTTCGGCCTCGCTACAATTATTTTTCTGTGTTTGGATTCAAGCTCCTTTATATGCTAATGATATTAATTAGGGGGCGTTTACAAGGCGGAGATCTAAAACCATTCACCTGCGCACAATTTCAAGATCATTTTCGATTTATAGATTTCACATCTGGGGGACTGGCGTACGCATGTTTTTTTGTGAGTATGTTCAGTTTCTCTGAATCACACTTATGCACATTTCAGAAATGATCTTAGATCAAATATACGATGGTTTCTACGCAACTTTTTATAAATGAGGCCCCTGGGTTTTTCATTAAACTCATGCCTAATAGCTACCTTTTGACACTGCGGTTCCCACGGGGGGAGGTGGGGGTTCAACGAAGATATCAACATTTGTGTCTGAACACTATTAGTTTTCGTATGACACTTACGAAGTGAGTGGTAATAAAAACAAGATAATAAAAAATCCAGTTTTTCTCCCAATTTGGTTGCCAATTATACCCTCTATTTATCTCCTCCGGGTCGAGACACTCTTTCCAGGCCGATTGATCCGCCTCTTCCGAGACAGAATTCTACCACGGACGCCTTTACCTGCTCCTCAAAGGACTCGTGCCGGCTTACCTCCCCCCACCCCCGGAGGCGGACAGCCAAATGCCGCCTCCGATCGGGGCTGATGACCAGGGCTGTTCTGGTAGAGACGCGGGTTTCGAACCGTGTCCCTGACAGGCAGCGCACACCACACTGGACCAACCAAAGTGTGGTGCGTTAGACCGCTACGCCATCCGCCGCCCCCTTGAACAAGGTAATTTACAATTTTCAAAGGATAAATGCATTCTCCATTTCAGGCCCAGGCCCCCGCGGGGGTCTCCTCAGCCAACCCCTAGCGGGTGGTTCAAACAAACCCAACCACTGCAGCCCCTACCAACAGTGGAAATTACATTTGTGTTTTTTTTTTTTTTAACAAGGTAATATTTTTGAATTGTAAGACATACAAACAGAGTAGAAGATCCCTAAGCAAGCGCATAGGGTCGTTCGTTTTTGAAAAACATCATGTCTGGAGAGAGAAAAATACTATTTGATACGCCAGGTAAGTAATCATTTCGACCATATGTGTAATGATTATTATTTTATATTGTTAACAAAAAACTGTTTTTAAGTTTGGGTTGGGTTTAGTTTTGAAACATGGTTTTTTTCATTTTATCTTTAAAGGGTGGCGATGCGCTCCTGTTAATAACCTGTGAAGAAACATGGATTTTTCCTCTTTTTTTTTTTTACACATTTGTATATTTGTTTTAGAAATCCCAAGCTCTTCACAGATAGCCGAAGGTAATAAAAACACGTTTATCCCAGACAATCTTTTTCTCACTGGTTATCACCTCCCTGGTATCATCCCGGTTTTGCATAAAATGGTCAACCAGACTCGTGAATGAACCACAGAAGCATTGGCATGATGTAATGTGATCACCTTAGCTTTCAGATATATTTTTAACACGCAGATTGTTGGTGTGAGAGGCTGTTAAGTAGGCTATGAGAGGCCACACGTAGTGTTTAAGTAGGCTAATCGACTCTTTGGGAAATATGTTTCCACTAAATATCATTGCTTAAGTAAAAGACTTGAAATCTTGCAACATGAAAGATGTGTAGCTACTACCCTTTATCAACACAATGCACAGTTGTTCTCAGAATATTTAGTTTGTAAAGACAAACTGTCTTTTTTGCAATATAATGTTTTCTATAATTTAGACCACGTTTCGTGTACATTTTGTAACATGCGGGCTTTAATGTTTTCTATAATTTAGGTCACGTTTCGCATACATTTTGTAACACTCAGTCTATCCATGAAGTGAAAGAGAGGAATTACCTTAAATGAAATCTCAATTTCATTGCCTGCTTTTATTTTACTGTTTGAGCAGAATGACAGGGAAGTTCCTCATACTTTATCGTGTTTTGTCTTGCTACAATTTCTCAATAAAATCAGTCATTTGAAAATGTTAAATCTATACAGCATACTGGAAATCGCTCAACATGTTAAGCCTTTGACTTCATTCTTTAACCTTTAACACTAATGTTGAAATGTTTAGGTTTAGCCTTACAAACATTTGCCTTCTCTATTAAAACAATTAGCAAAATTGACAATGGATATCACAACACATTTCTGTAAGCTATGGAAATAACGTAAGTTGTTCCTCTGAAAGTATAAAACAGTTTACAGGTATGTAAAGAAAACCTTATCTAAAGGTGATAAAGTTAGTTAGTTAGTCACTCAGGAGCCTACAACTCGTACAGAATGCTGCTGCAAGGAAGCATGAGCACATTAGTCCTGTGTTAGCGTCACTTCACTGGCTTCCTATAAACTATCGTGTAGACTACATGGTACTTCTCTTAACTTATAAGGTGTTGCATGGACTTGCACCCTCTTATTTGACGGATCTACTTCATCACTACAATCCCCCACGTTCACTTCGTTCACAAGATGCAGGCAACTTGGTAGTCCCTAGAATATCAAAAAATACAGCAGGTGGCAGAGCTTTCTCCTATAGAGCTTCTTTACTCTGGAACAGTCTACTCGTCTCTGTGAAGGAGTCAGACACGGTCTCAATTTTCAAGACTAGGTTAAAAACACATCTCTTTAGTCTCTCTTATAGTCATTAGGTGCAGATGTGGAGGGGGCGTAGCAATAGAGCCTTCTGGTGCAATGAGCTATCCTTACTGTCACCAATCATAAGTGATGATCCGCCCCTATCAGGACTGCTGATGATGTGGTGGGATGGTCTCTGAGTGCCCTCATGGCTGCATGCTCCCTGTGCCACTCACCTAATTAGTTATGCTGCCCTAGATTACTTCTGCTGGTGCAAAAGTGTTATTACTCTACTCTTTCCCCTAATCCGGTGTGATATTTATCATAGTCATAATTGCACCTTTCCTCTTTTCTCCCCGGCTTCGTGGCACCTGCCCGGAGCTCACCTGCCCCAGAGTCAATCCCCCACCCCTGCCGTGTGTTAGCCGGATGCCGCTGGCCCGGACCCTAGCTGCTGGTTCCATCCCCCACCCTGCCCTGGTATCTGGAGGGATGAGGTCCACCGCACCCCTACACTTAGAATGCCCTTCCGGTGGTCTGTTAAGCCTCATGAGCCTCAAGGACTATTTGTTTTGTTTTTCTCTGTAACCCACAAGTTTCCAGGAGTTCATCTCGACTGCCTTTTAAGGGGTCAGGGAATAATTTTCCAGTCTCCCACATTGGTTACAATGGTTTTCTGGTTTTTTGATTCCCTCTGGAAAATGCCAATTGTGAAGCGCTGTGTGACAACCTGTTTGTAAATGGCGCTATACAAAAATAAAGATTGATTGATGATTGATTGAGTTTATTAGACAAGTTAAAACATGAAAAGTGTCTTCTTGATACATTACTGACAAGCCAATTAGTATTCTTTAAATAACATACAACTAACATATTTATTTTCCCAACAGAAACTAATTTTATACGTTTTGAAATGTTTATAACATAAGCGTACACGAGCAGGTTATTGATTGATTATTGAGAGGCCTCACGGGCATGGTTTAAGTAATAGACTGGGAAATTGGCTAACGCTATTCTGCATAATGATCTAAAGTAGTCATCGCTAGATGTTGTAGATACAGGAATGGTCTCATCATTTATCAGCATATTACCATATTTGTCATCAGAGTGTTTAGTTTGTAAATGCAAAACGGCTTTTACAATGTATTGTTTTCTATAATTTAGGTCAGTTAAAACATTAAATGTGTCTTCTTGATACAATAATGACAAGCCATTTACAAACATTATTTGAAGCAATCACACTCTAAACCATTTCTGTAGTTGTAGAGTAGCTAACTACTTTCTAGAGAGAATTTCTTTGTTGGGAGAATTGATTCTCTGACGTGAGCTGCGATGGCGTTTAAAATATTGTATCCCCTCATGCAAAGCAGTATGGGTAACTGAGTCTTTTTTTAGAAGAACAACTCAACTGTATGATTGATACCACTACAACATAGGATACTCAGAGACTTAGGCCGTGTTCGAAACCGCTCCCTATTCACTATATAGTACACTATATAGTGTGTACGCCATTTTGTAGTGTGCGACAAATTCTAAACTGTTAATTTCGTTCACTATATAGTGAACGAGAAAATACCCACAATTCACCATGATTTGTAGTGTACAGCGAATGTACCCTACAATTTCTCCCGTGTACCACAATGCAATGTGGTTGTGTCATACCGTCATACATACACCTCCGTTTATGCCTCAAGAAAAGTTCAGCCAACAGCAGTAACAACAGCAGCCACCGATAGCTACCGTTATTATCGCTATGGGAGTTGGTGCTAGTCGTGAGCTCGTGAGTTATCCTAACGTTATTTTCTCCACACGAGCTAGTTAGCTCCCGACTTCTATAACGGTAGCTATTGGTGGCTAGCAGACAGCACCACAGTTGACAAAACCACACTTGCACATCATTAGAATTTCAACAATTTAATTGGGATTTAACATTCAAAACTGAACATGCAAACCCGATACCACCTGAGGACATTTCAACAGCTGCCATGAGTGCTCGGTTTGTTTACGATACTGGGCGCGTCCGCTTGCGTCACCTGAATATCCGGCACTTTTTTTGACGCAAATGACGTTCAGTTGTAGTATCCGAAAACACTATTTTCGTTCGCTACATAGTACACTATATAGTGTATACCAGGGGTCGGCAACCCATAACACTCAAAGAGCCATTTGGACCCGGTTTCCACGGAAAAGAAAACACTGGGAGCCGCACCATTTTCTGTCGACGGAGGGGGGGTGCAAATGAATCGGCTGCGACCAGTTCATTTATTTCGCGGACCGGGGGTGCAACGCGAAAATAATGCGCCCAATTTTTTGCGCCCGATTCAATTGGATACTTATTATTTATTTTCCCAAGCCACGCGGAGCCGCAACATAAGGCTGAAAGAGCCGCATGCGGCTCCGGAGCCGCAGGTTGCCGACCCGTGGTGTATACTATATAGGGAATAGGGAATAGTGAACGAGTGAGTGGTTTCAAACACTGCCCTAGAATTGACTTGGATGGATTGTATGTCTATGGTTTAGTTCTTTTTAAAAATGAAATTACTCTTTAATGGTGTAACTTCTATATATCACAGTATATTTTGTGAGATTAAGATTGTTCATTACTTTATAAAAATAAAAATAAAAGTAAAAAATGAATGTAAAAGCACAGTATTGTTTAACTTAGCATTTAAGGGCAAAAAAATAAAAATAAACCCCAACTACAAATAGAGGTTGCATCAATTTTACATGGGATTCTGTCTGTGTTTACCTAATTGAACCAAATGCCTATAGATTTATGTTTGTTCTTTCATTTTGAAATGGGTGTCCTCCGTTTCAAATTGGCAAAGCTTTACTCACAACGATGAGGAATCAGTGTACAATAGTATTTTTTCAACAAGCATATTGAAGGCCTACGTCTTCATTTTATGTTTTTTTGGTTAAAATGAATCAGAATTAGCGGTTTTCACATGTAGGCCCACTTTGATTGTTGTTATTCAAACTGAGCAGTTCTGAGTGTGAAGGTTAGGCTACTATGCGGAAAAGTCCTGTTTAATTTGCTTTAAGCCTACTTCTTTTGAGAAGTGCGCAGAATTTATGGAAATACTGCAACGCTGACTGCTGAAGGAACATCCAGAAATGTTTGCTTTTTCATGATCGTGATACCATCTTTATCACAACAATGCTTATAGATGCAATGAAGTGAATGAACAGGCAGTTAGCCCTAATGGCTAAGATACACAGGATGTAGCAAATGTGGCTATCAAGCAAAATGACAGCCCAAACATTTTGCATTAGTTATGGCTAAGCTAACTGCACATCGATACAAAACGCTCATTATGCGTCCAAAATACTTTTGGGTGAGAATTTTATTTGATAAACCTAAATGTGCGTATGAACAAGCGCATACCACAAACTACAAAACCTAAACATCAAACTATCGATTGTATTGTATTTTTATTAAGTGTGAAACTAAAATATACAATATATTGTTAATTGAATTCAACATGCATTCATTCTCTATATGAGAAAGTAACGAATACATTAGAAAATGATATGGTGCATCACAACTACAGCAGAAATGTACCGGCCTCAATTTCAGTATGCTTTATGAAACATTTTTGGCTTTTGGGTTACAAGATACACAACTCAGACACTTTTACAAATGTACAGTAATGAGAAAAATACATTGTAGCCTATTTTCCAAAAACAGACCAAGAAAAGAGAGATTTGTAATAATTTTTTCTTTCTACTTGTGTCAAAAGACAGTCCTATAGCAATGAGTCGCAAATACCCATTCCACAACGTAGAAGGAACTGCAACCACATCTGAACTAAAAACAACCTGAAATATAGAACCAACGTTAACTGTCAAGAACGGTGTCGGAAAACCAGGCGCGGACCCAAGAATGCTATGTTCTTTATTGCAAAAACAACAGGCAATGTTCGCACGGGAGCAATCATGGCAATACAGGAGTCCAGAGAGTAGTTTGGGACAGGCAAAGTTCAAGCAGGGGCAAACCAGGCAATTGGGAAAACCAAAGAGTAGTCGGGGACGGGCAAAGTTCGTTCCAGGCTTCAGGTGTGTCACAGGCAGGCAAGACGTGGTCAATGGGCAGGCGGAGGTCGATAACAGGAAATCAGTCCAGGGAACACAGAGAGGAGCGGGACTGGAACCACAAGGAGCACGAACAAGTGGGTCGGGAACGAGACTGGGATACAGACGAACACGGGAGCACGAACAAAATCAGAATCAGAATCAGAATTATTTATTCGCCAAGTACGATGTACAAGGAATTTGCCTTAGTGCAAGGGTGTCAACATACAACCAAAACGATAACAAGAGCTTAGAAAAAAAAATAATAATAATTGTGTGATAAAAATACAATACAATACAATACAATACAATACAATACAATACAATACAATATAATATAATATAATATAATACAATACAGTGCTAATATACAAATACAAATACAAATATACAAATACAAATATACAAATACAGTACAGATAATGGTTATGTACACAGTTAAGGTGCAAGAGTGTGCAAAAGGGCAGAGTAGAAGTCACAGTTAACAGCACAGTTATAGTGGGAGTGTGCAAGTGAACAGGGGGGGATAGAGGAAGGGTCCTTGTTTAGGAGGATTATGGCTTGGGGAAAGAAGTTGTTCAGGTGGCGTTTAGTCCTAGTCTTTAGGGCTCTCACTCTCAGTCTCCGCTGAGAGGGGAAGCGCTGGAAGAGAGAGTGGCCGGGGTGTGAGGGGTCAGCCATGATTTTCCCTGCTCTCTTCCTCATCCTGGAGGTGTACAGAACTGTGAGGGGGGGGAGCTGGCAGCCAGTGATTTTCTCTGCATACCGTACTATGCGCTGTAGTTTCTGCTTCGAATGGGATGATGCAGAGCCGAACCACACGGAGATGGAGGATGTGATGACTGATTCAATTATGGCTGTGTAGAATTGGACCAGCAGTGCTTGCGACAGCTTGAATTTCTTAAGCTGTCGCAGAAAGTACATGCGCTGCTGGGCCTTCTTGATTCCTGTCCCATTTGAGGTCCTGTTGGATGGTGGTACCTAGGAATTTGTATGACTCTGCTCTGCTCACCGTGGTGCCGTGTATTTCCAAGGGAGGGAGTGGGGTGGGCTTCCTTCTGAAATCAATGACCATCTCCACAGTCTTTTGTGTGTTCAGCTCCAGGTTGTTGGCTCCACACCATGACACCAGCTGGCTTACTTCCTCCCGGTATCTGGACTCATCACCGTCTGAGATGAGACCGATCAGGGTAGTGTCGTCCGCGAAAGTTTAACGGATTCACTGTTGGAAGTACAGTCATTGGTGTAAAGTGAATAGAGTAAGGGAGACAGTACACAGCCCTGAGGGGCGCCAGTGCTGAGAAGGAGGGGATCCGAAGTGAGGTCACCCACCTTGACGCACTGTTTCCTGTTGGTTAAGTCATGGATCCAGTGGCAGAGAGGGGATGGGACATTGAGCAGTAAAAGTTTATCGAAAAGTAGGTCAGGGATGATCATATTAAAAGCAGAACTGAAATCCACGAACAGGATGTGGGCGTAGGTGTGAGCGCTGTCCAGGTGCTGCAGGATGTAGTGCAGAGCCAAGTTAATGGCATCATCTATAGACCTGTTGGCTCTATATGCAAACTACTGGGGGTCCTGGAGGGCATCAGTCATGGCTTTGAGGTGATGTAGGATAAGTCTCTCAAAGCACTTCATGATAACGGAGGTTAGGGCAACCGGTCTGTAATCATTCAGGCAGGAGATCTTTTGTTTTTTGGGGACTGGAATGATGATGGAGGTTTTAAAACAGGCAGGCACAGCACACTGGACCAGGGACTGGTTGAAGAGGTCAGCGAGGATGGGAGAGAGCTGTTCAGCACAGTGCCTGAGTGTTGCTGGTGAGACACGGTCAGGGCCGGCCGCTTTCCTGGTCTTTTGTTTCCTGAGAGTGCAGCTGACTTGGTGTACGGTGATGGTGATAGGAGGTGGCGGGGGGGGCGGGTGTCATAGGAGCAGTGCAGGTAAGGACTGGGAGGTGTGGGGGCGGGGGAGGGGGGCAGGCAGAGTGTCGTGGAGTGGTTATAGCTGGGTTGGGGGGGGGGGTGGTGTAGAAGTCTTTTGTTTTTCAAATCTTGAATAAAAGGTGTTAAGTGAGACGGGTACGTGAGGGTTGGACCCGAAATGCACGACTCAGACAAATGACATAAAATAAAGACCCGCAAGGGCTTTATTAGAGGATTGTTCAGGAGACGTAGTCAAAACAAATGCAAAGTCTGATAACCGAAAAATCAAGCCAATAACAAAATACAGTACCGAGGAGAAGGCAGTCTCGAACTCGGTAAACCATGCAAAGAATCAAAAATAAACCAGAGTAGCTGTCAGCGGGGCAGAGGTACAGGAGGACGGTAGGCAGGCTCGTAGTCAGGGACGGTGCAAGAGTCAAGACCCGGCCTCTGCTCCAAGGGCAAAGGCACAAAAGACAGCAGGCAAAAACTCGTGGTCAAAACAGGCAGTGGTAACAAAACGGCAGGCAGTAACAATGGTCAGAAAACAGGCTTGGATCAGTAACAAAGAAATCAGACTTGGGTAATGCTCAAAGGTGCTATAGAGATATAGGCAACAATTTCGCAAGGACGTGACAAAAACACTGAGCTTATATGGAGGTGTAGACAGGTGCAGACACTTAGCTTGAGAACAGAGCGAAACAGAAAACAGCTGAGGAGAGCATGACAAGGTAACAAGATAATTAGTCGTAGTTAGTAATTATCCTATCCTGACCTAGCGTTAGTAGATTAGTAAATTGACATGAACACACATGGTTAGTGAGTTAGTAAATCTCCAGCACATTGGCAATTAGAGTTACCAAATTGCCAATCATGCTAGCAGAAACAATAAACCTATCTAATCGTTAGTAAATTAGTAATCAGACAAGGAGGGGAAACAATAAGGAAACGTGAGCGACAGCGAGAGAGAGAGAGAAAGCATGAACGCAAGATCTGCAGAAAGAACATGGAAAAGTGTATGACTAAACTATGAACAGAAACGTAACATGAAAACAGAATCAAGACATGACATGAAATGAAACGTGACATGAATGAAACATAAAACATAGCATGAATATGTGGAACCGTGACATTAAGCTGGTTTGGAAGTAGGGGGTCGGCAGTAGCATTTACAGGTTTTGGTTTGTAGTTTGTAATGGTCATAGCATAATCATCCAGGTTATTGTTGTTGGTTTTGAATATGTCCCAATCTGTGGAATCCAAGCAGCCCCTCAGATTCTCTATGGCCTCAGTGGACCATGTTCTCACTGTTTTTTCCACAGGCTTGGCAGCTTTAAGCTTTTGCCTGTATGAGGGGATGAGGTGGATGAGGGAATGGTCAGAGTTCCCCAGTGGGGCACGGATGTTTGCCTGATATGCGTCCTTGATGGTGCTGTAGCAATGGTCAAGGGTATTTCTTTCTCTGGTGGGGCATTTGATCAATTGTTTGTATTTAGGGAGTTCAACACTCAGGTTGGTATGGTTGAAGTCTCCTACAATTATTACAGGGGAATCGGGGTATTTTTGTTCAACCTCCATAATCTGGTTTGCCAGCTGCTGTTGTGCTGAGTGAGCGTTGGCCTGAGGGGGAATGTACACCCCAACCAGTATTATAGAGGCAAATTCACGGGGTGAGTAGAAAGGCTTGCAGTTGATAATAAAACTTTCTAGCTCAGGAGAGCACGTTTTGGCCAAAACAGAAACATCACTACACCATCGCTGGTTAAAATAAAAACATATTCCTCCGCCTCTGGTTTTCTGACTAAGAGTGGCATCGCGATCCGCTCTAAATAGGGGAAAACCCGGTAGTTCCAAAGCAGCGTCGGGAATGGTTTCATTTAGCCACGTTTCAGTGAAGCAGAATGCAGAAGTTGTAGAAAAGTCCTTAATGTTTCTTACCAGCATTTGCAGTTCGTCTGTTTTGTTACTGAGAGAGCGTACGTTTGAGAGAATTAAACTGGGTAGAGCCGGTCGGAAGCCGCGTCTCCGAAGTCGCGTGAGCGAGCCACCTCGTCTCCCACGGGCTCTCCGCTTCCACATCCCATTGTTGCGGGAGAGCGAGAGGGCGCCCTGAAAGAGGGTCCGCCTCTCGCCCTCGGTGAGATTGGAAGAGAACTCGCACTTGGGCAGTGGAGAATGTTTCTGGACAACGGCCCGAGAACTCTCACTGAAAGAGTGGAGAGTGTCTCGGGGCTGGTTGCCAGAGAACTCTCACTGTGAGGAGTGGCGAGGGTCTTGGTGTGTTTGGGGTGAAAGAGAACTCGGACTGGAAAGTTCGAGTGTCTCTGTATGCATGGGTTTGGGAAGCACTTGAAAAGTCACTGGATATGTGTGTGCCTGGGGAGCTTCTAGGGGAACTCCGGACGGAAGAGGCGCGATATAATGTTAAGTTTCCCACTGTCTCTCTCCCATGTCTGGGGGGAGACAGGAGAAAAATATATATCTGGTCCGTGGACCAAAGAATCCACTCCGTTTCCAGACTGCTCTGTTCCCATCCAGGGATTGTCACCTGGCGTGTGACAACCTCATACGCAAAGACTGATAAATCAATTTTTGTCATTTTCAGAAAATCTAGATTTTTTATTGTGCTTTCTTGGTATAATTAATCAATTCCAAAAAGGGTAACCCTAAATTGATGTAAGCAAAGTAACAGAAAGTCAGATTACATGCATATATATTTTGATATTTTGTTTTGCGTCAAAAGCAGATAAATACACAATCAGATTTTTGGTGAAATTTAAATTCGTAAACACCCAGAGCAAGACTCAGCCATTGCAATCTGGCTGTGCTGACCACTGCAAATTTCTCAAATCTCAATCAACAAAATTGTTGTATGTACTAATATCATGGCAGACAATTTGGAAATAGAGCCTGGATTGATACCAGAATTATCCTTTAAATCTCTTGGCTTTTGTTTGTTTATTAGCAGAACCAACTTAAGGAGCTGGTGAAGTTGTAGAAGCTCTCTGTTATTCTCTGAGTTTACATAACAAAAAATCTCTTTGATTTTGATGATTTAGGCCATCAGAAATAGCATTCGGCATCTCGATCGAGAATGTCTATCTTCTTTCAGTGAGGGTAATAAACAATTTGTCTCTGAGGGAAAGATTGGTTCTTCGTTTTTTGATGATTCATAAAAACAGCATACAATATTTTATGTAGCTACTTCTGTGAGACTTCACAATAGCATGAGGTCTGATGGCATGAATGTAGCCCCTGGAAATGGTAAGTACACCACATGCACACCTCTGGTAAGTTTTTCTTCATGTTTTAAGGGTTCTCAGTTACCAGTATGTATTGTTTTCAGATCTCATAATTGAACCTAACTCTTTCCCCCTTTCTTCTGTTGATTGTCAGGCAGTGTATTCCATATGAAACACATTAAATTGGTCTGATTGGTTGTAGAATGGTATGGAACAACTCTCAGCCCTTCTTCTGATCTCTTATTTCACTAAGGAAGATGGTAAGGTCTTAAATTATTCAATCTAAAACCTTAAGCAAGGTGTTCTCTTTTTATATTGTCATGATGAGCAGTAATTTCTTAAGAATCTTAATTGTCAGCCAGTGGTGTCTTATTTGAGATGATTTTTGAACCTGTTGTTGTCTTTTCAATTTGCTTAATCAAGGAAGGAGCTGGGCTGGTATCCCTGTCCACTTATCAGAGAGTGCTCCAGACCGGGTTTGATGTAAGTTGAACAAGATATAAATAGATATTTGTATGCTCTGTTGTGTATTGACGTGAATAGAGTACCATTGTATCAGTGAGTAAAGACTTTAATGAGTAAAGACAATTAAATTTAATTTAATTAAGGCCAATATTACACACTATCTCTCTCTCTCTCTCTCTCTCTCTCTCTCTCTCTCTCTCTCTCTCTCTCTCTAACTCTCACTAGTGTCTCAAAATGATCAATAACCGTATGGTTTAACTTCAGGTATTCAAGAGTTGCTGACTGAGTCTTCTCACCTCTCACCTTTGTAAATCCTGTTCAAACACTGTATAAATCTACTCAACAGGTGGGTTTTGAGTCTCTTGCGGAAGATCGCAAGTGATTCCGCGGTCCTGACCGATTGCGGAAGGTTGTTCCACCACCGAGGGGTCAGGACAGAGAAGAGGCGAGACTACGAGGAGTGGTTGCCGGGTGCCCGAAGGGATGGGACAGTCAGTTTGCAGAGGAGGCAGAGCAGAGGGGTCTGGCTGGGGTGTAGGGTGTGATGAGTGTCTGGAGGTAAGGGGGAGCAGTTCCTCAAGCTGCCTGAAAAGCAAGCACCAGTGATCTGAATCATATGCGTGCTGCGATGGGGAGCCAGTGCAGAGAGGAGAGTAGAGGGGTGACATGGGTGAACTTGGGTTCATTGAACACTAGACTTGCGGCAACATTCTAGACTAATTGCAATGGCTTGATGGCACAGGCTGGTAGGCCTCCCAGAAAGGAATTGAAGTAGTCCAGATGCGAGATCACCAGAGCCTGGAACAGGTAGTGTGTGGCCTCTTGGGTGAGGAACGGTTGGATCCTCCGGATGTTGTGGAGGGAGATCGGCAGGTCCGGGTGATCACTTCGATGTGTCCAAGACTCCAAGACTCCTAGCAGACTGGGACAGAGACACTATGGAGCTTTCCACGGTGATTGAAGCATCAATCATCGGGGAGCCCTTCGCTGGGAGGAAGAGCAGCTCAGTCTTCCCCAGGTTCAGCTTCAAGTGGTGGGTGGACATCCAGCCAGAGATGACAGCTAAGCATGCAGAGATATGTGCCGGGACCTGCGTCTCAGATGGAGAGAAGGAGAGAAAGAGTTGAGTGTCATCAGCATAACAGTGGTAAGAAACACCATGAGCAAAGACAAAAGAAACCAAGTGACTTGGGAAAATATGACTGGGCCTAGCACCGAGCCCT
The DNA here is from genome assembly GCA_029706075.1 of Aldrovandia affinis. NCBI lineage: Eukaryota > Metazoa > Chordata > Actinopteri > Notacanthiformes > Halosauridae > Aldrovandia > Aldrovandia affinis. Next base: position 2,408,654 of record JAINUG010000138.1, on the reverse strand, counting down.
GTGGGACTCCGGTAGAGAGGGTGTGGGGAGAGGAGAGGGATCCTCTCCAGGCCACCTGGTAGGACCGGTCAGCTAGGTAGGACTTGAACCATGTCAGTGCAGATCCAGAGATTCCTATCTCGACGAGAGATGAGAGCAGGACCTGGTGGTCCATGGTATCAAATGCAGATGACAGGTCGAGGAGGAGGAGGAGGACGGAGCTAAGGGATTGGGACCTAGCTGTTTGAAGAGCCTCAGTGACTGCAAGGAGAGCAGTCTCTGTGGAGTGGTCTGCCTTGAACCCAGATTGGTTAGGATCAAGCAGGTCATTCTGTAGGAGATGAACAGACAGTTAGTCTAAGACAGCCCGCTCTAGTGTTTTAGAGAGGAAAGGGAGGAGAGAGACAGGTCGGTAGTTGGAATTGACAGCAGGATTCAGAGAGGGTTTTTTGAGGAGGGGGACGACATGGGCGCTTTTGAGGGAAGAGGGGACAGAGCCAGAGGAAAGAGACGAGTTGATAACATTGGAGACAAAGGGGAGGATGTCCATAGCAATAGGCTGGAAGAGAGGGGAGGGAATGGAATCGAGAGGGCAGGTGGTGGGACAGTGGGAGTGAACAAGTGAAGGATGTCCGAGTCAGGGAGGGGCGAGAAGGAGGACAGAGGGGTGAGAGGTTTAGGTAGCGAGATGGGTGCGGGAGGGTTGGATGAGGGAGAGGATGGGGGGAAGGAGTTGCGAATGTCATCGACTTTCTTGCGAAAGAAGGATGTGAAGTCATCCACAGTTAGAGAGGAGGGGGTGGTGGAGGAGGAGGGGTGAGGAGAATGTAGAGGCAGGATTTCCTCCATTTCCTTTCTGCTGCTCAGAGCCACAGGGGATTTGGATTTCCTCCATTTCCTTTCTGCTGCTGGCAGTTTGAGTCAGCCCGAATGGAGTCTGTTAGCCAGGGGGTGGGGGATCAGAGACAAACGTGTTTAGTGGAGAGAGGACAGAGTGAATCAAAGGAGAAGGAGAGGGAGGGCAGTAGGGTCAATGAGGCTACCTCAGCAGGTAGCTGAGAGTAGGCATTGGTAGGGGGAAGGAAGGATAGAACAGTAGAGCAGAGAGAGCGGAGGTTGCAACGGACAAAGACAGTGGAGCAGGTGAAGATGGTTTAGGCACAGAGGGGAGGGTGAGGGAGAAAGACAGAAAGCAGTGGTCAGACACATGTAGAGGAGATACCGCAAGGTTGGGTGAGGTGCAGTTCCTAGTGACGACCAGGTCCAGTTGGTTCCCAGTCTTGTGGGTGGATGGGGATTCAGCCACGGTGAAGTTGAAGGACTGAAGCAGGGGGAGAAATGCGGAGGACTGAGGGGTGTCCAGCAGCAGGTTGAAGTCACCGAGGAGTAAGACAGGAGTGCCATCCTCAGGGAAGGTGCTGAGTAGGCATCCATCTCATCTCCCCAATGGACCTGGTGGGCGATAGAGAACAATGACGTGCAGTTTGCATGGAACAGTGACAGTGACTGCATGAAATTCAAAGGAGGAGGGTGAGAAATGAGGAAGCGGAATGATACCGACTCTCCACAGGGGGGAGATCAGTATACCTCTCCCTCCACCTCTACCTGTGTGTCGTGGAGTGTGGGAGAAGGTGTAGGCAGCGGAGAGAGCAGCAGGGGTGGCCGTGTTCTGCCATAAAAACCTCTAAGCAGCGATTAGCACTAAGACACTAGAACACCAAACACCTTAATACTATGCAGTAATAACTAACACTAGACCCAGTGAAAAGGTTCAGAACACAGCAACTAAATGGGAAATCTTTGCCTCATCCAAAGGACTTTTGAGCACCCCCTGTCTTCAGTCAAGTCTGGACTTATTCTCAATTATTCTAAATTCTTGTTCAACCCAGAACAATTGTTTTACTTTCTCATCACATTGCCATTCCAATATGGGTTTTCCTTGATGTATATGGACGCTTGCTATTGTTCAGGATATCAGCTCCACTGCAATATAGTATACCTGTCATTTTCTAATGGTCACAAGGTAAATTCATACCAAAGACAATGTAATTTAAATTGATGTGATTGCATGGTGCTTGTATACAAAAGAAGCCATAATGCCTCAAATATTGTCACCATATTCTTTACAGTGAAGTTCTGGTAACCACAGCTGCCAGTTTTGTACCGTAAATTAAAGTTTTTTTACAGTGTACCAGCTAGGTTAGCATAATGCCATTTAGTTGTATGCTTGTAAATTCTCTGTTTTATTAGTGATGTTTTATTCCTGCCATGGTGCAATATCCATAGGACTATTGTCTGTTGGAATCCAGCAGGGTATTTTGCATTAGTTTAATGTGACTCATAATTTACTAAGAAAACTACTAACCTGCATGCCACTGGCTTCTTTGATTTGAAACTCTGATACAGAGTGATATCAGGAAGGGACGGTGTGTGGGGCTATGTGTGTGTGAGTGTGTCTGCGTGCGTGTCGAGTCAGCTACTGCATGTATTGTGGCATCAGAATTTGACCTTGAAATAAAAATATTCAACAACTGGGTGTTTTTGTTAATAATAAAATAAATTAACAAAAAAAAAAAGGATGACCAATTTCCTTACTTAACTCTCCTATAATGTTTAAATTAACTAACAACTTTTATGTTTGGTGTCAATTTGACTCCAGCAATGTAAACCTGCAGAAAATGATTGTAACTGAAAGTGTTACCCAAGTTTCTCTCTCAGCTACTTTAGACCTTTCTACTGACCATCTTAATAGCCCGGTAAATAAAACATGATTCCCCCATCCTCCCCTTATACATCAAGTATTGATTGTATATGATCTATTGTGAAATATGCAAATCACTGTACAATCTCATTCATTGACCTAAAATTGAAAACTTCAATTCAAGAATTATGTTTTGGTGTTTGCAGGGCTTGATGTTGATATTAAGTGCTCATTAAAAAAGAAAATAACATTTGTATAGAAACACACCTGTTATTATCAAGCATAATAACATTTATTATGTTCGGGGTCAATTTGACCCCAGGAAATGTTTTTTAAAATTTCAAACATTTCAAATGTTTAGGTTCAGAAAACACTTCAGAAGCCTCAGTAACACATAACAGTTGTTCAATGATGAAGAAACACCAATAAAAAGTAAATTAGTTACCAGAATTTAGTTTTGATAGAAAATGAACATAACAGCTCAACTAGGTGCCCGTGGGCATACATTTTTCATTCAGACGAGTCATTCCAAGGCAGGCGCAGTCATTCAGATGAGTTCAAAGTCCAGAAGGCTTCGCTCCCAGGCAGACCTGTGGGCTTGTACAGTCTGCACTACTGTGCACATGATGTGCAGAGAGTGTGTGTGTGCTCCTTGCAGATGTACTTCTTGCATTCCACACATGTGGTGCTGGTTTTAGAGTCATTTTTGTTGGGACAGACCTGGCACCTGCTGTTGGATGCACTGGAGTAGTTGGGGTGTGTGTCTCCTTTTGAATCTCCTTTACAACAGATGCAGCTACTTGGAAGGCACTGTCTTCTCTCGATGTGAGGTGTTACCAGCGCATAACCAAGCTTCTCCAAGAAAATCCTCCATCGACTCAGTTTTCCATCGTTCCACTCATTGTTTGTTTCACTCCATATGACAAAAGCATTGTATGCACTCACATCAATGATGTTGAAGAAACTAGGGGCCAACGGGCAGTCATACGTCAGCAGCTGTATGTGGCTGTGACCTTGTCCAAATTGTCAACCCCTCCCTTTGTCCCATTGTAGTCCAGCACCATTTGTGGCTTTCTGTCTTCTCTGCTGCTCAAGGCAGCATCTCTGTGCATGGTACTCATCAGCAGGACATTTTGGTTTTTCTTTTGGCAGTAGGAGACAACAGCAGCTTTGTTAGTGAAGGCAAACATGGAAGATGTTACTCTCCTGTCCTTCATTGCAAGAAGCTCACAGGGAAGCTCTGGCTTGTTTTTTCTTACTGTCCCCAACATGGTAGCATATCTGATGGGGCCTGGAACCATTTTGATGACATTAGCAGCACTAAGTGTACCCTGTATTTCAACTGGGGATCCGGACTGCATGAAATTCAAAGGAGGAGGGTGAGAAATGAGGAAGCGGAATGATACCGACTCTCCACAGGGGGGAGATCAGTTTTCCTCTCCCTCCACCTCTACCTGTGTGTCGTGGAGTGTGGGAGAAGGTGTAGGCAGCGGAGAGAGCAGCAGGGGTGGCCGTGTTCTGCCATAAAAACCTCTAAGCAGCGATTAGCACTAAGACACTAGAACACCAAACACCTTAATACTATGCAGTAATAACTAACACTAGACCCAGTGAAAAGGTTCAGAACACAGCAACTAAACGGGAAATCTTTGCCTCATCCAAAGGACTTTTGAGCACCCCCTGTCTTCAGTCAAGTCTGGACTTATTCTCAATTATTCTAAATTCTTGTTCAACCCAGAACAATTGTTTTACTTTCTCATCACATTGCCATTCCAATATGGGTTTTCCTTGATGTATATGGACGCTTGCTATTGTTCAGGATATCAGCTCCACTGCAATATAGTATATCTGTCATTTTCTAATGGTCACAAGGTAAATTCATACCAAAGACAATGTAATTTAAATTGATGTGATTGCATGGTGCTTGTATACAATTGTTAAAAGAAGCCATAATGCCTCAAATATTGTCACCATATTTTTTACAGTGAAGTTCTGGTAACCACAGCTGCCAGTTTTGTACCGTAAATTAAAGTTTGGTGCCAGGGACAGACCTGGCACCAGAACTGGCACCTGCTGTTGGATGCACTGGAGTAGTTGGGGTGTGTGTCTCCTTTTGAATCTCCTTTACAACAGATGCAGCTGCTTGGAAGGCACTGTCTTCTCTCGATGTGAGGTGTTACCAGCGCATAACCAAGCTTCTCCAAGAAAATCCTCCATCGACTCAGTTTTCCATCATTCCACTCATTGTTTGTTTCACTCCATATGACAAAAGCATTGTATGCACTCACATCAATGATGTTGAAGAAACTAGGGGCCAACGGGCAGTCATACGTCAGCAGCTGTATGTGGCTGTGACCTCCAAATTGTCAACCCTTCCCTTTGTCCCATTGTAGTCCAGCACCATTTGTGGCTTTCTGTCTTCTCTGCTGCTCAAGGCAGCATCTCTGTGCATGGTACTCATCAGCAGGACATTTTGGTTTTTCTTTTGGCAGTAGGAGACAACAGCAGCTTTGTTAGTGAAGGCAAACATGGAAGATGTTACTCTCCTGTCCTTCATTGCAAGAAGCTCACAGGGAAGCTCTGGCTTGTTTTTTCTTACTGTCCCCAACATGGTAGCATATCTGATGGGGCCTGGAACCATTTTGATGACATTAGCAGCACTAAGTGTACCCTGTATTTCAACTGGGGATCCGGACCATAGTAGCTTTACATTATTGGAAGTGAACATGTCAGTTCTTGATGGTTGAGAGGTGACAGGAGGGTTTATTGGTGGTTGAGAGACGGCAGGAGATTTTCTTGGTGGTTGAGAAACAACAGGAGGGTCAGAATGTGGTATCTCAAGGGCTTCATTCTCATCATCAGAGGAGGATGCCACATAATCAGGGTCCTCCTCAACATTATCCTCAGTCTCAGACACATCCTCACCTAAATCACTTTCACCCTCCAAGATCTGTGACAGAACCTCAGTGGCAGAAAATCTATGCCTCTGTCTGGTGGTCATTTTCAAAATCTTTAGTTGAGGCACAAATGCAAAGAGAAATGGTTTAGAGCGCTGTGTGTGCAGCCCTTATTATAAGTTTGCCCCGTCCCCATGTTGCGTGAACTATGTTTTCTCCTCACACACACACACACAAATGAATGTGAAAGTGCCCTCAGTATCAGCCAACACAACAAAAACAAGATCAAAATTATGGCTTTATATAACAATAGAACTTGGGGTCAAAATGACCCCAAAAACACCGATGCGTACAACATATGTACAGGATATTATTTTTTTTAAAGTGAGTTAAGCTCATGTTTGCCATGTGTTCCCCATAAATTTAGGAAAAGTCTAGCTGAAAAAAGGATGTTAACCCTCTGAGGTCCGTGCTAAGCTTTGAGATGGTTTGTAATTTTGGCATGGTCTGATATTTATCTCAATTTCATCAACTTAACACACACTTACTCCAAAGTGTTTGATATTTTTATTTGAAGGACAATCACAGCTACATTTGTATGCCATCAATAGTTTGGTCAGTATCATATGCAGCTTGTAAATAGATCTACAAACACACAAGTTAAAAATAGTAAATTTTTCTGCTGTCACAAAAGTTGTGAAAGCACACACTAAACTATAGTGACGAATTGTTTTGCCAATGTGCGTTTGTTCATCAAGGTCTTGGTTATGTAAGGGTGTGAAAACAGTTTAGCACATCTGAGATCTAAATAGCTAAAAACCTGTTTTTATCAGAACTGGTCACATTTATTTCAGGCTGTGGAGGGCTAAATGCTAAATACCTGAATATTCATTATTCATTGTCCACACCTCTAAGAGTTGTCAGATGGGCCATCTCTCTCTCAAAGGCCATACAGAGTAAGCAAGTCAGTGAGCCATGCAGAAGAATATATGCTTTTTTCATTTTGGAAGATTTATTGAAAACAGCACACAAACTACTATACAGTATATACAGGGGAATGCCACATATTACAAGTCATACAGCCTAACAATAATGCACATAATATCCTCCTGAGACCCAAGGAAAAAAAGGGTCTTCCAATTAAACTTTTTTTGTGATTTTTTTTCACTTTAGAATTAAAACAACAACTCACAATTTAGATTTTAAATGGCAAAGCAATATTTGAGTTACCATTTCTCCTTTCACAACAAGCGCATCTTGTGGCAGCAGCCATTTTGGCTCTTATTTTATTATCCACAAACGTAGGCAAAACAATGTCGGAGGCGACACGCAAATAACTCACAAAACAAACCAAAATGATAAACGAACTGGAACAAACAAAGCTAGCTGAACAAACAAAGCTAGCTAAACAGCAAATCCAAAACGTAATCCCAAACACAGATTTAACTAAACAGAAGCACTCTAATAATAAACAAAAACAAGAATCGATTTGACAAGGACGTGAGATCATGAAACCGATCATGCTACATACGATTTTTTCTAATATTTTAGGCTGTTTGAAAAGTATTCTTCCATAGATCTTGTGTGCCTATTGAAATTTGTTACGTTGCAACACGCGGAATATGTAGTCACAAGACGCGGAATTCATATATTGAATATATATATACGAGTATTTGATAACATGGCAAATCAAATATAGTTACTTACTCTTCGCCAGTTGTTGTCCTCGTCGCTTTCCATCAATGCTGTCAAACACTGCAGCGCAGAAAATCTTTCCATCTTGAATAAAATTGTATGTCTGTATAAAAATCTTGCTTCAAATTGTCGACAGTTTGTGTTGTTTACGCCGGCGTTTTCACACATGGCCCCACGCCCCTCCCCACATACCTCCCCGAAAATCGCACCTAGTTACCATGTCAATAGAAGGGGGACGTTACTAACAGGTAAAAAAGAGAGTAAAAGGCAAGGTTTACTTTTGGTCTAATTAACCTAATTTAAAAAATCCCATTTGATTTGCCAGTGCTCAAATCGGAAAGTCGCGATTCTAAGGTTTCTGTCAATGTTTTTGTCGCGTGTGTATGATAAAATATCGCGAAGTTAGAAATAGTAATATACTTTTATTGCTGCTGGGAGCGGCGCCGCTCCCGTCGACCTCAGGGGTTAACCATGTTTTTAGAGACAGTAAACATTGAAAGGGGTCAAATTGACCCCAAACATAATTGGATTAAACTTTTAAAAACTGAATGTAATTGTGTCAAGGGCTGGCTGGAGGCACAAACGCTGCCTCCCTGTGCATGTGCTGGCTGCACGTAATTGTTCATGATTTCTCAAATATCGCTCCAAAATTTCACGCACTGAAGCACAACCTCCTGTGAATGCGGTCTAATTAACCCTCATTACTTACTGCTCATAAAAAGCATTGAGGGGCCACTTGATTCCAGAGAGCTGACAGACACAGTGACTGATGGATGGATTTCACTCTCACCCTCACAGAGATTATACTGTTGTAACCATGGGGAGTGTGGCGAGTGTGCCTCATTTATAATGGGACCATAATCTCTTACAGGCCATCTAGATATTGTCAAAAAGGTATCATTAATCAAATTTACAGTTATACTTTAATGTGCACACATCAATACCAGAAACAAGAAATAAGTTTAATAATGAGAATGAGAGCTACTCAACCCATCTAGTCTCATCATTTTGTCTAGAATGCATCCAACACCATGCCCTGGCCTGGTCTTGAGCTCTTTGCTTCTACTTTCAGTCCTGGTAAGCTATTCCATGCATTGATAACACTGTGTGATAAAATACGTCTTAGCATCTGCTAAGTACAAAATGTAATTAGCAGATAGGAATTAGCAGCAATTTTTACCTGCCCTCTTCTGCTACTCAACATGTTGTTGTACACAGTAAATTATATTAAGTTCACTTTACTTCAAAAAGTAAGGAAATCAATTACCTCACTATTTTTTTTAGTAAAGTAACTGACTCACTGCAAATTATAATTACTTTAGTGAGATATGCTCACTTGTAAAAAGTGAGGTAGTCAGTTTATTTATTTTTGTGAATTAAGTGGACTTTTAGGCAAGTCAATACAACTCCTGATGTTTGTTGACTTTCAGACTATCATGGAATGTGTTAAGTCACAAATGCAATTTAACAACTCACATATGTTTTGCCATGGTTTATACCATTCCATGGCAAAACATGAACATAGTGTGGCAGCCCAAGGGGCTGCACAAGGAAATGGCTGCCTGGCCTACAACACATGGGAGCCAGGAAACACTACATTTCCCAGCAGGCCACAGTCACACCTGAACAGAGTCAAGGCAATGGGACTAACGACCAGCTGAAGGCCATTTCGAGGCCTATTTAAAGGACTTGTTCCCAGTACATTGGTGAGTGTAGAGAAAGGAGTTGGTGAGTGTAGAGAAAGGAGTTGGTGAGTGTGTTTGGAGAATAGAGAACCTGTGAAGTTTTTGTGACCAGCCAGGATTTAGAAAGACTGTTTTGTGTATGAACTTGGACTGTTTTGAGGACCCCCCCCTTTGGATATCAACGACGGACTGGATTGCGGAACAGAACTGGATAACGGAATTGGATTTTGGACATTGACAACGAGCTAAGGATTGCGGACTTTGTGTTTGTATTCCCCCGAAGACCTCACCCTTTGTTTTGTGTGTGTCAAGAATAGTTTAATAAATTATCATTTTGTTTATATTACTGCCTCCTCCATGTTCTTGAACTTGCCTACGCCCTCTGCAAGGTCTGTGAGTGTCACCCAACCCTTGGGGACACCACAATAGTTAAGGTGGATGTATGCAAAAAACATTTTGACAAAGGTGTAAGGCACACGACTGGGACCACTAAAATGGACATATTTCTAAAAAGCAATAATTCTGGGCCTAAAACTGGTAAGCAAAAATATTCTTTCACAACTTAACATTTTAACTTTTCACTGCAGTGGCCTTTAAATAACAAAGTATACACAAAAATGGTCTACATTTTATGGCAAAGGACATCTTTGAACATGGGTCTTCTTTGCAAAGGTCAGAGCTTAACCATTCACTATTGAATAAGCAAGTAACAAATCACTAATGCGAATAGACAATAGAAAAATAGACAAATGTAAGATTTTTTTTAAAATGATATAGGGTTTATATGAAGTTAGCTGGTTCTGTATCAGTGTTTTTCCATGTGCAACACAAGTGTTTACAATAACAGGCATGCTTAAATTGCAGACTGCACAAGATAGGAAATGTACAAGAGACATGGTCTGGCATACACCTTCCATTTGGATTTGGCTAATCAGGCACTCCTTTCTTCAGCAAGATAATGACCCGAAACACATCTTTAAGTTGTGCAAGAACGATCTGGTGAAGGACAACTCAAACTGATGACCTGCCCTGCCCAGTGACCAGACCTCAATCCCATAGAATGGGACAAACTGGGCAGAAGAGTCAAAGCAAAGCAACCCACAAGTGTTTCTGGGAATTGCCGCAGGAGAGCTGGGAAGACATGTCCAGTGATTTCCTGCTGAAACTTATTAGCCAAATGGCCTGTGTGATCATGGTCGATATTCAATTTTCAATTACATTTTCTTGAACATTGCTTTGATGTTCCTTTCATTTATTTTTACATGTGTTTTTTGTAATTTTCAAGTATTTACATAAATGTATGATGTAAAACATTGTCAATTATGAGATAAACCTAGTTTCCAGCAGGTGCACTTAAACTTTTTACTGATACTGTATGTTGCTTTTACCATTTAAATGAAAACACACATGATACATTCTTATTTCTGCATGCATATTTATAAAACCACTGACTGAGAAATGTTTGTTACTCAACAAATGTACTATTATGTACAATGCATCTTTAGTTCTGTCAAGTTTTGTCAGTTTTGAATGTTCTGTAATCAAACTTTTTCTAGAAACAGATGTTTCAACCAACAAACGGATCCATTTTGCTAATAAGTCTCGGAGGAGATGTTACTTCGCCTTCGTCACTACCGGTCGCAGGACTACGGCAGCAAACTCACATTACTATGGGGGGATTGACATAAAATTAGCAGGTGTAATTTGCTCCTAAATTGGAAGAAAATGGGATAAAATCAAACAAAATCTTTAAAATAAAAAAGAACTAAAAATAATGCCTACTGAGAAATGCTGGTGTTGTGTAACCAGTAATGTTAGCTACTCTGTTCTTTAAAAAAGAAAAATGCCAGGTAACATTAATAGCTAGTGAGCTGCTATTTGGAACTACTCTATTTTCCCCTAAACGTTTTGTTCAATGACTGAGCTCACGTTGGCTACTTGTTTTCTTACTAGCTTACTAGTAACTGGTATCCTTACTAACTTGCTGTCTCTCTTCTGCATGCAAGCACCCTATGGGTTACACTTTAAATGCTGCAAATACATAAATGAAAAATATTTGATATTTCTATCAACATCAACACCACATTAGTGATTTTAAATTGTGTATTTGTAAACGAATATGCTTGCTGGCTAGCTAGCTACCCATTTCAGTCAAAAACAAAAATTGAGCCATGTCAGGTCAACATTTTACAGGTTTAAGGTCAACAAAGCTATGTAGCTATTTTACAGTAACCATAGTTTACAGGTCAGTGCTTTTGCTTGAAATAGCTGGTGAGCTCACTAATTATGCTGAAAATTACTTGTATGTAAATTTCTGTGTTTTACTTGCAGCAGAACATTTATTTTGAAAATTATTTATCGTACACATCAATATGGCAGCTCACCTATCAATTACAAGAAGTTATGGATAAGTATAGTATTTTGGGGCAATGGCCTCAACATTAATAGCTATCTAATGGGACTAGCTATTGATACCTGATATGCTAACATTAGATGGGTTTGCTTGACAATATTTAGCTAGGTAGCAAATGGCAAATTTAGGTAAATAATTTAGGCGGATCACTTTTCCAACACTGTTATTCTAGTTTTTCATTTTTTATTAATTATCAAAAATTGTGCCCCTTTTTTTCACTTGAATGTTTTATGGCAAAATGTGTAAATAAAGCTGGAAAAAGATGGATTTTATGTACTTTCATTTCAGGCTGTAAGACAAAAAAAAGTGACTATTTCAAAAGGGTATGATGACTTTCTATAGGCACTGTACATGACATAGAGTATGTGAGTAGCGCTCCAATCAGACTACCAACAAACAAACAATGAATGGCTATAACTACTTGCACTCATGCATTGTATGTTATGTGTTGCTCCACAAAGCAAGAAACAATAGCTTTCTTGCCTCCTTTCTGTCTAGAAAAAGTCAATATATATTTGAAAATGACCCCAGGGAAAGTAATGGGCCAGGCATACAATATCATAAATGACCCTTATAATACATGATACTGTCCTGCTTTTAAAAACAAGCTAGTGCTTTATTTTCACATACAAAAATCATAACCATAAGTGATGCAGTGAATGGTAAGGAAAAATAAGCTATTGTAAATTGAGAGCCCAACGTCTACAATACCCAGAACTAAAACCATGAGGTGTACTCAGTTTTTAAAGGTGTCTTATATCAGAAAATAGCCCATGCCCTATCATGGACACCTTAACCATAATAGACGGGAGATTACACATGCAAAACACTGCTCATACATTGACCATTTTTCAAGAGAATGTGCTGTTAATATTTTTGAAATATTTAAAATGCTTCATTTATAATTTATTTTAAATCTTTGGAGAGAATTTCAGCCCAGAAGGCCTTCCTGAAAAGGGTAATGTGGACAGAAAATCTCTACACCACAGCCTTTCATTCATTTTTTGACTGCACTGACTGGAGAGGACAGGCAGAATCTAAAAAAATAGCAAACATATAAAATATGGATGGGCAATTTCAAGTTAGGGAGAAAAATAAGATTTAAAAAACATTTGGTGAGGAATTAGCCACACCATGTGAGCTGAAAGATATTACTTCTGTGTCCCACTATCCTGGCTTGTTTTAACATTCCAACAATTCAAAGAAGGACTTATTTTTTCCAAGTGTGTGTGCTTTCATTGTCTTGTTCAGGTGTCAGGGACTTGTTTCTATATGTTTCTTTATTTACCATATCACCAAGCTATTGAAATAATGAGTGAATTGGACAGATGATAAATACGTTTGAAAGCCGTGTGTAACATATATAATATTCTTAATGAAAAATATTTGCTAATATGCCAGGTTGTTTTGGCATCCTGGCACTACCAATGTAAAACATGTTCAGTTCCTTGTGATCACAGGCAAATTCCAAGAGGAGTTATAATGGGACCACACATGAATGTCAAATCAAAATAAAAAATGTTAATTTGACCTACTTTTGGTTTACATAAAACATTAACACAAAGGCCATTGGAATAAAGAATACAAGAGCTGGCAGTTCCAGTGACAGGTGAAAACACAGTATAATGAACATGTCTTCCACAGGCTTTCATTTATTTAGAGGAGAGCAGGGCGAGTGGGTGTAAGGAGGGGAGAAAGCTTGGAACGCTGAAGTCAATTCTTAATGCTCACCACTGACAGGCGTCCTTGAAGTGGAGGATGCAGAAGGAGTTGGGAACAACTTAACGAAACAGAAAACACAGTGTGAACATGTACTGGGAATAGCATTAACTGCAACATATTTTTCAGCCCCTCCATCACTCAGGAATACTCACCAATGACCCCTTTGCCCTTTTCACTGTTAGAAAAACACAGGCTCTCGACTCACCATTCCTGCTTCCTCCCCAACCTCATTATCTCTGGTGAGATGCATACCAACTGGATCATGTGATCTGGCAACAATGCGGGTGAGTCAGAGGAGGTGTGTTTTTATGTGATTGTGTCACTTCCAAAATAAAGGAGTGAAAAGGTGATCTTATGGTGAAGCATTTCTATCCTGATGGAATTGGTCTCATGGATCTTTTCACAGAAGAGTGGTGTTGCATCCTTCCAGTAGAGTTCCAGACACTTGTAGAATCTATGCCAAGATGCATTGAAGCTGTTCTGGGAGCTTGTGGTGGCCCAATGCCCTAGGTTTAGGTTGGTGCTTACTTTTGGCAGTTACCTATATATATTTACACAATGGCTTGGATGAATGCCCGATTCTGATTGGCTGACAGCCATGTGTATATAACATGCGTATGCACGGTAAATCCTTCTCACTTCTAAAACAATTTCCATATTATTTAACCAAAATACACACTCTGCATAAACAACAATTAATGTTACTTCAGTGCTGGTGTAGCGGATGGACTCTGGTCCGTGAGCGCCCGCTGCATCAGTGACGTGGATAAGAGTACGATTAGTTCCCGGAGTTAGGGACTTGAGCTCTCTTGTCGCCTCGGAATCCTTCGGTTCAAAACTTGCTGCGTGCAGAACCAGCCACCGTTACACTGGAACCTTTCATTTGTAAGATCAAGATTCTAAATTTATTTCGAAATTACCTAGAAATATATCTTGCAAGTTAGGGAGCCTAATAACATTTGTCTCTTTCAGCTAACTTACACTGACTCCCATGTCAACATGGGTTGTGTGATATTTATTTAACTTTATTTAACTTTATCATATTTCTAAATAAGAATTGTTTATACTTATAAATATAATATTATAAATAATTATAAATAACCATATTTGCTGTGGCACATAGCCATGTCATAAGTTGAATAAACCACTCCAAGCCATGTGTTCCCAGGATACCTGACCACAAGCTTAGCTTGTCATGGTTTATTCCTTACATAATTATTCAGATGTGCAATGAAGGCTGCATAAAATAAATACTACAGGTAATTAGCTTTCTTGTATGTTAAAAAATGAGAAAATTATATTCTTTTATAATAATACAATTGTTCAGAGAAAAAGATTTTGTAATATATATATGAATCATATTTCTTCCACAAAAAGATATGTCACTTAACTGGCAATTATGCATAGCCTTGTTGTCAGTATTTTGTGCACCCTCTGCTCTGAAGGATAACACTCATCATCTTATGTAAGTCATCTTATGTAGTGTGTTATGAGATTGGTGAACAAGTTTCATTTTCCTGAAAACATGAAATAGCTTCTGTAAAACAGGTTTTTGGCTAGTTTTTGGTACTTGCTGGATTTCATGATTCAATTTACCTTAAGAAAAGCAAAACAACCCAAAGATCAAAGATCCGCCACCATATTTACCAAAAAATGCCTGTAATGTAATATTTCATTATAGGTATGACCAAGGGTGGATTTAGGAAAGAGACCCTGGGCAAAAACTATGAGCCCCCAAATATACAAAAACATGAATACAAAGAGTAGGATATATACACATAATTGGTTTTTATACACAGCACATCAATTATAGTGTACACATCTAACAACTCAAATAATGGAACACAGTCCGTTACTTGGGTGGATAAACTATGATCTGTTTTTTGATCATTTAATGTATGTCTGAAAATGTTTTGGCCTATTTATTTGTTTTTGCTTGCTTGTTAGTTAGCTAGCAAACATTAGCTTACTAACTTCAATCAGATAGCTAACTAGTGCAATACATTGTCATAAAACTTCATGTTTGTTTAATACAACCTAGCGCTAGCTTCAATGTCTAATATTTGAAAAAATTTAACACTGTCAAAGTCAATGCTAGCTAGCTCTCTTGTTGAAACCAGCACAGCAGCTGCAGCAGAATGTGTAGGTGCTGGACCTGTATCATCGCCGGCGGTGGCTTCATCAGCGCTGCTATTATCCCCATCATCTCGATCTTGTTCACCATCATCATCAACACTCTTATTTCCTTTGAAGACACACTCTATTGGTTTAATATTTTAATAACATAATAGGCTGATGCTTTTATTTGACCACAACCATAACACATTCTAATGCGTAGGCTATGTTTTATTTAATTAACCAGGTTGGTCTCATTGGGATTTAAAATATATTTTGCAAAAAAATAGGCTAACAAACGAATGATCACACATAGCCTAATGTCTTAAAGTGTTTTCAGCCTAAAGCTGAACATACAGTGGCTATAGCCTATCGAAAATAACTTACTGAAACATACGGATAATCTGTCGGAGACCATCCGATGGCCTAAAATGTTGCTTTCCCAGTGGTTTCATGTTATGGCACAGGAACACTAGCTTGTCCACATTTTTTTGTTAAAAAGCTGCTTCATTCTCGTTTTCCATTAACGTCCTGTCATAAACCCTGCCTTCGGGAAAACGCACTTGCAAAAACGATTGCTGCCATACTGATACATAATTGACATTATGTTCTTAGGTTATATCTAAATGAGTAATTAAAGTATGCTTATATCACTAATCTTAACTGTAGGCAAATCTTAGGCTACAATTAAAATGCACATTTGCGTGCCTAAAACAAGAAGGATACAATATAGGCTGCAAAAGGGGTGTTTTACGCATAAAATAGTTATAAATATATAAACAATACAATTAGCAAAACACATTTATTATAAAATTTTACTTTTATTCGTTTTTCAGAATTATTCACAACATTACTATTACCTTAACTGCCTAATATAATTTAAAGAGAACATATAATAGGCCTAGCTATGTTAAGAGTGAAGGATATGTTTAATTGCACTGCAATACCTGTCAGCATCCAGAATGTATTAATTCTACTGACACGTCCACTGCCATAACTGTTGCATTATGTTCTTAGGTTAATCTAGGTGTCTCATGCTGCATGGAGAATTTTTTTAATACATTTTTATATCTTCGACTCCTCGACCAAAACAAATCTCGGTCGACCAACAGCCCATTGACCAAACAATCGACCAGTCGACTAAATGGGGTCAGCCTTAAAAATAACAAAGAGGGAGAATACTTTTTATACCCACTGTATATCCAATATATCTGCTTTTCCTTTTTCTCTTTACTTTGGACACAAATCATCTTCCCATAACTCAAGAATGTAAACAAGTATTTTAGTACTATATTTTCCCACAGAAACATTCATATTGATTGGTCAGTGTAGTTTTGGGGAAGGTGGAGCAGTTGTGGAATTAATGGAATTAGACTGATAAAGCAAGCCTTAATTAAAGCAAACAATTAAAATCAATTTGTCCCGATGTTTCCTATATGCCTCTCAGATGACACAAGCATCAGAACACAAAGAAGCTTCAACTGTGCTCCCCCAGTAGTGGTTGAGGCCTCTTACCATTGTAAATTCACAGTACCTTCGACAATTAGTCATCTCCCTCTCATGCCTCTGTAACAATGAGTGAAATGTATGTGGTTCATAATGAATAAACATTCATTGAACATTTGTCTGCCTTCAGCAGCTGCGGGCCTCAATCCCAGTCTCCTCTCTCCTTCCGTAGCTTCCTGAGCAGATTCACATTCTAGTGCACGCTGTCCGGATGTTCCTTGATCAAACGGAGCACCTCATGAATATTTGACCGTCGCCCCTATTCGTTGAGCGCCAGGGGCACACGTCCATGTGCCTCTGTGTCCCCCGGTGTTTTGCCGTTTATTCTTGTATGCTGCTGGAAGCCTGCAGCGCCCCCAACACCATGCATTATTTAAAAATGTCAGCACTATCGATGCAACCGCATCCATTTAATGCAACTCAAAATAGAAATCGAGCCCAAAAAGCAGACTTGCATTGGTAGAGATGCATATCAGCAAAAAAGCCCAATTAATGTAAAGTGGTGCATTAGATGAAAATCTTGCCAGTGTTCTTCCATGTCCCCAAATATCTTTCATGGCCCTGGAAATAAAAAGGAAAAAAAACATTGCATAGGAAATTTGTGTCTGTTTAACATTCTGCCAGCTCAAAGTGGGAAGCTGTCTCAAGAGTCACTCCCATATCCCAATGTTATTAGTTTGCGGTTTTATTTTTTATTTTAAATTTATTTCAGGTTTTTTACTGTTTCTTTCCCAGTTCGGTGGCCAATTATACCCTTGTCTATGTCAACTATCCCTTTCCCTCGTATTATGAGCTGTCGGCAACTCTGGGTCCGGTAGTGACAAAGGCAAACTGAACTGCCTCCTCTGCAACAGAACCCACCAAGTTACTGACTATTATTCCAATAGACGCAGAGCCGCTTGCTTGCGACAAAATCATGCCGGTTTCCCTCCTCCCTCCTCCTAGGGTGAACAACCCTGGGTGGGACTCCCAGTCAGAGCCGGTCTAGCGCAGCTGGGCTTGAACCCAGGCTGCAGTGGGCAATATGCACTTAGGACAGGTGCCTTTACTGGTCGTACAACCCGGGGCCCTGCGTTTTTTGTTTTGTTTTTTCTTCCGCACAGTTGTCCAGGTTTTTTTCCTGCAACGCCAAGAGACCAATTGACATAACTGAATACAGGAAAAGTAATTACATCTCTAAGGAATACCTTATTACGGTTTGCTTCGAGAATTTAAAATTTCAAAAAGATTACTTTTACAAGAAGGAGCCAGAAAGCGAATTCTTTGGTAAAGAAGGGATTAATGCCTGTTAAGAGGAGGTCGATCACCTCACCCTCCGACCCCCCCAAAAAATTTAAAATAAAACGAGGGTATTATTAGTTTTATTGTATGCCCCTTTTCCAATTCTTTTATAATAGCTGGGCACTTTTTTATTTTTCAACACTAATTATGAAATAATACGCATGCTTTATAATCAATACTCCCCACAGATTAAAGCTGTCATAACTTCATTCAATTTTAATGGTTGGGATTACATCATGTTACAAAAAAGGCATTAAAATGTAATTAAAGTGTCAATTAATGTAACAAACAGGGCACAGCCTGTCTTCAATAACTATGGAAGCACAGATTGTTTGAGACAGATGATGAATCACTGACTCAAAAATGTCTTACAATATGACAATCCGTTCGACTTTCCTGAACTGAAAAAGGCATAAAGGAAACTTAGGGCTCTATTTTGAGAATGCAAAGGCAGTCGGCAAATGCTAGGGCAAGCACTGACGCAGATCAAAAAGAAGCATGTCTGAATCCGTTTTGGTATTTTAACGACACTAATGCAGGCATTGCACATGGGCGCATGAAAGCAGTGTTTCAGTTTGTAATGAGTTGAAGCTGTGCTGAAGGTGTGACCATGCAATGACTAATCCGGACGCTTTCCATATTCCCTATAATGAACAGTTGTTTGAAGTATCCTTGTTTTTCTTTCTTTCTTCCTTTCTTTATGTCACACATGCTCTATGCCCCTACTCTCACTTGCTTCTCTTATGTTTGATGATTCATTAGGTTCATTATAAATGTTATTATTAATGAATTTTTATGACATAAATGTTATATATATTTGGGTGTGCTTTTCAATTAAATAATGTCCTGTTTTATTTTTCTCGGCAGCTGCGCATGCAGCTAGTGTTAAGTGTTAGTGTTAAGAATTTATATTGTTCATTGAAAAACACTACTTGCCACTGACAGCCGATGATTGAAACTTTTCAAGCTTTCGTGAAGTTGTGTGCCAGGTCATCTGCCAGGAAGACCGCACCGGAAATAAATAACGTGAAATATCTCAGAAACCAGTAACTGAGGCAGGTGGACCTTGTATGTGCTCAGTTATATTGAAATGTGATTTACTTACGTAGATCATGAATGTATAACCTGGCTCTTTGATGTTGTCTGTGACCTATTTGTTTTATTTATGGCCATACATTTCCATAGTGCATATTTCTAGGGACTCTGAAATGAGGGAGCAGTTTTTAAATACTATAGAATTGTTTGCTCTCGTGTCACCATACTGTATATAGAGAACATTTCAGTGTTTCACTTTAACTGAGTGTTACTTTCCATGAGGTGACACTGCTGTTGTACAGAACATACGCATTGGGTACGAATGGATACTCTGGATACATGATCTGGGATGGAAATTAGGTAGATGATGAGAAAACATGCTCACCGATATACTATTTATTTGCTAATATAAGATGAAAAACATGTATAGAATAAATATATCATGATTAGTTATTTTGCTATAATTGATTTAAAAATGATATTGTTACTGCAATAGCAGTAGCACAATAGCTATGTGTCTCCACAATTAAACACATCTTTACTTTTTTCATAATCGCTCCGTTTCAAGAACTCTGATATTGCCAGTGCATGGTTGCCTCTGTGCTAAGACCAGGTTTCTGGTGGTGGAAACTTTAGACCAGTGAGTGGGCTGCTGGGTGGCTCTTTTTGTTAAGGCACTGTCCTAGTGTGTGGATGAGCCCCAGAGTCTTGTATCGAATCCAGACTATGCCAGTGCCGACGGTAGCCATAATTGGCAGTAACGCCACCCAAGGGAGGGAGGGATTTAGTCGGCTGGATTGTCCATGTCTTGTCGCGCACCATAAAGCTGCACAAGAAGTGACTTCCTCCGACTGTTGCCTGTGCAAGCTTGACTTTTGACCTGCAGTGTGAAAAGAAGTGGCAGCTGACATCACATATTTCGGAGGAGAGTGCGTTTTTGTCTTTTCTCTTCCGAATTGACAGCAGGTGTTGCAGCTAGCATGGCTAGTGGTTATCGAGTACAATTGGGTATTCCAAATTGGGAGAAAAAGGGAAACAGCATAAAATAAAAAAATACCACTGGGCCATGCATTTGCATCACTCCACAGCCCCAGATGGCGAAACCAGACCCCTTTCCACTCACCCAAGGCAATCTCTAAAAAACTTGATAAAAGGGATGAAAATACCAACCTAGGTGGAAATGTTGTTGCGCCTCTCCACCACTCCTAAATATCCATCTGCCCATACGACATTTACATTGACACTGCAGGGGGATTTCTTTTTCCTCAAAATAGAGTCCTTCGTCTGTTGTCATGTTTTGGCCTTGACACACAAAGTAGAAAAATAAAAAGAAAAAGTAGAATACATGGTTTGGTAAAAATATGATGGAAATTGTCAACCACATAATTATTTAGCTATTCCTTTGTTTGAGTCTGTTCATAGTACCTGCCATTAATAGTAATGGTTGCTTCGTATGTGCGCCTTTCATGGCACAATGATAAGGCCCTTTTATGTACGGTAATTTCTCTTTGTTGCAATTTTGTTTTCATTACATACCGTTGTGCTAGTAAATGAATGCTATTACAGAGGAGAGAGGTGTGGATATGAGCAAATTGAATTTCAGTCACAGAGAACATGGTGAGGGATGTGAAAAACCTCTGTCTACTCCTTTTTAAGTATTTGGTGCATTTGGACTGGGATTTATTTGATTCAGTTTGGACTTCCTTTACCTAATACATCACATCACCCAAACTGCCCTTTATGTCTGAGAACAGTGTTGCCAGATGCCTTTCATTTTCATCCCCTAAAATATTTCTCAACATCCCATCTTAAATTGACTCCAATAAAACAATTTCCCCACACTTCCTTTTAAAAATGCCCCCATCGACCATGAACTCCCATACATATTTACATGGATAAATATACCTACCCTACATTTGGGGGTAGTTCTCGAGTGTAGCAACCTTTGTTGAATTTTTCTAAATTATATGTTTATTCTTATCAATTTAATGGATGTTTTAGTAACAATCTTTGGTGTGAATGCCTGAAATGTTTTTTTTTTCTTTTTCTATTATGACACACAAGTGACACACATAAATTAAAAAGCATAAATCGACCATTAAACACAATTTAATGATTGAAACCAAAATAAAAATATGTGGTTACACTTTATTTGAAGTATACATTATAATGCATAGATAGCTTGATGGCATCACAACAGATCTATAACATTTCATGTCAGCATATAGTCAGGCCCAGAATTATTGGCACCCTTGATGAAAATGAGCAAAAAAGGCTGTATAAAACAAACACATGGGAAAATTATACACTTTTATTTTAATTATTTTATTTTATTTTTGTATTTTTATTGAACAGTTCTATTCATTCATTTATGTCAACCCTAAAGATTATTTTTAATAAAACCAAACAATGCTAAATCTGCAATACTAAATACAATTCTCCTTTATAAATGAATCTCAGTCTCAAGGAACTGTATTGTGGTCTTCCATCACTTTCTGTTTCACTAGCGTAGAATGAGGGAGCAAAAGGTGAGAAGCTAAGCATGAAAGAGGCAGAGGACATTTTGTATTTGTGTTTATTTACAATTATTTGTTTTCCCCGACTAATTCTTTGTAAAAAATTTAAATATAGCAGATCAGCCCTGGTCTTCAGCCCCATTCAGGGGTGGCATTTGGCTGTCCGCCCCAGGGGGGGAGGGTAAGCCAGCTTGAATCTGCCATTGAAGCACGTAAGGGTGTATCCAGAACGTGGGTGGGCAAATTCCATCTCGAAGGAAGCAGAGTTTATTGCCCTTGGAGAGTTACTTTGTTTTCTGCAGTCTTTTTTTGCTGATTTTCATCAAGGTTACCAAATACTCTGGACCTGACTGTATATCCAGGATCATAACTGCTTATGATCAAGAGCAAACACCACTTGTATGCTTGATGGTGATTCATTATAATGTAGTATTATGGAAGGATTATGTGTGCTTTATAGCATATACCACAAACATGCTCTGGTATTTATTTCCCCCAGGTAGGTTTTAACTAGAAAATAAAAAATAAAAACCTATGATTGAGCTGACCCCCGAGCTGATGAGTCTGCTCACCACAGGGCCCCAGTGACTGTCTGGATTATTACATTGGAGTTGGTAAATACACAATGCACTAATGTCAGTATTTGAAACAAATACAGACAAAAACTCAATACAGATGGCCCCAGATAATACAACAAGGTTAATATACCGCTCTGATTGTATTCCATTTTCAAGATATACTGTATATTTTTATAATTGAACCCTTTCAACAGCACAGCGACTGAAATTGAATTTAAAATTCTAAAGGCTGACGTGTGTTTTCCAAACTTTATCTGCTGGAGGTACAGCTTTATTAACTGTAATTTACAAATAAATTATATATAAAAATCATCACAATCAAACAGCCATCTAACTCATATGCTACCCTTTGCACATGCTTGCTACAGTATAAGACACAAACGAAAATGTATCCAAACCATACATAAACAACATAACAACAAAGCAAC
This sequence comes from Aldrovandia affinis, assembly GCA_029706075.1. Taxonomy (NCBI): domain Eukaryota; kingdom Metazoa; phylum Chordata; class Actinopteri; order Notacanthiformes; family Halosauridae; genus Aldrovandia; species Aldrovandia affinis. The sequence continues at coordinate 2,386,103 of JAINUG010000138.1, read as the reverse complement.
ATAAAGCAGACAAAAGGCAACACTGAGCCCCTGATAATCCCTGTTTGTGTGTGTGTGCCTGGAATGCAGCAGTAAGTCAGCTGTTCTGTTAGATTTTAGAGCTTCCCATATAGCCAGCTCTCAAATAAAGTGCCCTGTATTGTGCAGTAGAATGACCTCAGTCTTTGGGCGTAAAGGCACATCTCTGAACAAGTGCTAACATGGTGATATGATCAATGCAATGACATTAAAAAATAGTTTCTGATATTTTCCAAGTTTTTCTCAGAATTGGGGGTTAATCGTACCCTGTATTTCTTTCGATTTGCTCTCCCCCATGAGTCCGCAGTCCGACAGCAATGATCCACCTCCTCCGAAATGGAACTCGCCCACCTACTTTACAGGGACGCCCCCTTGGCGCTTCTCGGTGAGCTAGTGCCGGTTCTCCCTCCCCCCTCCCCCTGAGGCGGACAGTCAATCTCCGCCCCCGATCGGGGCTCCTGGCCAGAGACGGGTTGGTGCAGCCGGGTTTCGAAAGCACTGACATTTAAAAAAATGTTTTATTTTTGTTACTATTATATACACTTTTTTGTACATAACATACATACAATGATGTAAATATGAACCAGGTGATTTCTCTGCTGGCTCTGTCAATAGGCTTACACTTCTCTTCAGAACATGGAAAGAATGGAAATTTCCCATAAAGATGGGTCATATTTGTGTATGGGAATTTGACTCCAGAGTCACAGATCACACCAGGCAATCAAGTGGCTTTGAATGATCTGACACCTTTGATGACGTGAGCGCTTCATCGGGACACTCATCGGTGATGAGCCTTTGGTCCACCTCACAGATGTTCATCTCAAGACCAGCTTGTTTCTCTTTCCCACCACTTGTTTGTGTGAGAATGCATTATTCATACAGGGTGGCATTTACAGATGGCTTCATTCCGAAAACCTTGGATCGGAAACGTTTCAACAAGGCACGCTTCTCCTGGATTGGTTCAAAGGTTTTGCAACACCCAGCTGTTTTTTTACATTTCCTTTCCTGTACATAATTCCTTTTTGAAAGCATATATGTCTGCTATATTATGCACATGCACACAAAGATATATATAGACATACATCAGCTATTTAATGTCATTCATATGTATAATTTATTATTATTTTAATTAATATTGTTTATTATCATCTTTAATTGAAGGACACACATTACGTTTTTATCATTACCATAATTTTGTCTGTGGGATTTATTTATAATTATTTTTATCCATGAGCCAGGAATATATCTGTGAGGTTAAAACAGCCCATGTTTTGGGTTGAATATGGAACCTCACCCTATTTCAGTGGAGAACTGGACTAAATGTTTCTAAAGAGCCTCTATGCTATATGGTATAGCCTCTATGATATAAATGGGTAAAATCCCAGCTTCCCCAAAGGGCTACTCCTGCTTAATACACGTATATAAAACTTAACTGCAAGAGTCCTTGCTTGCTGTTTTCTTGCTCATTTCCCTGATTAAGCTGTTTCCAATCAATGCAATTGGCCTTTTTAATTAATTATACCCATACAAATCATTTTTTGTGTACTTTTATGTGATTGTTCTCTACAAAGGAAAGGGTCGAGGCCACGACAGAGGGGGGAAAAACAAACAAAACAACAAATAAAAGCATAATAAACATTCCCCTTTCTACAATTTTCTATTTTGAAATCTCATAAAGTCCTTGCCGTGGGTGTTTTTTAAAGGTCTGGTGAATCTCTCTACCCTTGCCGCTCGATGCAGCTATACGGCCAGGAATAATAATAATGAAAAATCGTAATGCTGTAAATATTGCTCAATATTTTGCAGTGAATCGGCATCTGGATGGTGGGGGGCTATTAAAAATGATTCTCTGGAAAGCAATTGATTGCTTCTGGCCTTGGAGATGGTCTAGTTGCCAGTATTTTACACCATAATCTTTAACTTTATTTTCACAGAGACAGTTACAAAATATTGGCATACAAAAAAACATTCTGTCTGTCTTTATCAACGCACAACTTAAGCCATACTATGGGCTTACGTTTATTTTGAACGTTTATCATATGATATTAAGTTTATAATGTCCATGAAGTGCATATAATACTAACACTAAGATGTTATCGATTTTTTGTTTTTACTTTTGTTGACTGTATTTGTTATTTGTTAGTAGTGCATTTTTAAAATTGCATTGCAACAAAGTACTGGACAGAGTGCACTTTTCAGAGGGAGTTCCCGAGCCTTTAGGAGATTTCTAAAAATATATTAGAAATGTTTCACTGATCCCAGGAAATGGTGGTTGAGAGAAACGCCAAGAAAAAAAGTGGAAAAGTATGCAAACAGCGAAATAGAAATACATTTATACTTATAGATCATATATGGGCAACAATGTAATGTATTTGTAATGTAATGTGGTGAATTTGAACTTGACATTTGAACTCAAAAATCTGCAGATTTAAATCTTTGATAGCACTGATGTTATACCCTTGAGCAAGGTACTTCCTCTCAACTGCTTCAATAAAAACATTGAACCATATAAATGGGTTCTATGTAAAGAATTATGTAACTTGCTATGGATAATGGGCACGTGCGAAGTACATAAATAAGAATGGAATATAATTAGTATATCCATCAGTTGACTGCATAAATCCAGACTGTTGGAGGGCTGGAAACTGGGGGATGTCATTTTGGTAAGATATGGCAGGCTATTGTATCTCATCTGACTCTTTTTATGTTTTGTCATCCAGGGATCTGACAGCCAGATGGTAATTCATATATTTTTTAAATTCTGAAATAGGTCGAAATGTATCCAACCTCACTCTTTTGTAGGTATGTATTTACTTGTCTAATGCTGTCTTGATGCTAATTCTGTCTTGATAATACTTGATAAAACTATATATAACATAACACAGATTATTGTTGGTGTGATGTCACATCGTTGGGTATTTCCTGAAGCAGGATTAATGGTTAAGCTACCCAGCTAACGTTTGTAAATATTGTGGAACTCAGACTTTCTAGCTTCATAAAACAAATATAGTCAGGCTTGTTTTCATAGCAATATATCCTTCAACTTGTTACACAGAATGCTAACTCCAAGTTATCCTGGCTGTGAGTTTAAATTGACATTGCCCCGACTAAGGAAATTCTGTCTTCTGAAAAATTGAAATCACTTTGAAAGAGACCCCATTGGCAGGGGTGTGTTTAGGGGGCACGTGCCACCCCTGAAATCTGATTGGGGTGCCACGATGCCACCCCTGAAAGAAAAAAACACAGTTAGGGCAGCGGTGATTGGCCACCCCAGGTGCCACCCCCATTGGCACTGATGCTGCACCAAAAATGAATGGGGCTACAATTAACTGTCAATCACTTACTTGTTTAAACCAAAATAAAAGGTTTTGCTCTTCATAACAAAACCCATTGATTGGTTGCACAATGACAGGCAGCAAATGGCAGCTCATTGTTTGGGTCATGATAGCTCATTCATCCAACACTAGAAGAAGTGTGGAGAAAAATTAAAATGTAACACAGTTAAAATAGTAATACATTGGATATGTGTATGCTTTCATACCCTAATGATGAAATAATTGTATAAATAAAAAAAATATGCTGTTCATTCATGATTTCCCAGTTGCAATTAATTCATGATTTACACAGTCATCTGCAAACAATACAGTATTATAAATTGTGACCATTGTGCAGATCAAGAAACATGTTTGTACAGTGGTAACATTATGTTATTACTAGATTATGGTCTATATTTTTAGGGAAAAGACATGCACTAAGTTTAAATCCCTGCAATTGTTGTAGTATGCAACTGTACATATATATCCATTAGGGCACACTACGTAGTTATTTGCATAGCCATATAGTTAGGTCCACGCAACCCCTTAGAGTTAAAGGGAATCGCCAATATATACAAATACAATCCACAGGGCACAAGGGGTCACAAGCATGGAAATGATGGAAGCCATATGCTATGGCTCTCAACCCAATTGAACGCTTAGAGGATTGCGGAGCCACGCTGGATTCTGGAGCACTTTCCACCACCATCAACAAAACACCAAATGATGGAATTTCTTGTGGAAGAATGGTATTGCATCCCTCCAATAGAGTTCCAGAGTAGAACCAATGCTAAGGTGCATTCGTAGTGGCCCAATGCCTTATTAAGACACTCTACCCAGGTGTTTTCCTTTTTTGGCTTACTTTTGGTTACCTGTAAATATCACTTCTATTCCGTTATGAGGTATACAGTTTCATTTGTAGTAGAATTTATAATATAAATGTGTGTGGGGTTATTTTGTTTAATTTGTGCTCATTTGTGCATTTTGTTGAGAATGTTTTCATCTAGAGAGGGATGTTTTGAGATGAGCTGAATCTGTGTCTCGGAATTCCCCAAGGCCAGAAAGATAATGCCAGACCAGTATGGGAGGGGTGAGCTGGCACCGGATAGAAGGGTGGTGACCTCTTACTTATATATTGCTGTGTGAGTGTGTGTTTTTCTTTCCTTTTTTCATAATTCTAGGACTATGTTGCAAGGAGACGGATGGCGCCAGGGCCTGGGCTGCTCTCCAGCCTCGAGACACAGTAAATGACACCTCAGGTTCTGCATGCCAGGTGGGCACAGAAATTGTTTGTCTTAGCAGATGGCATGAAAAATAAATATCCAATAAGCTTAAAGTAAAGTTACACAACCTATGTATTAGAAATAAGATAACTCTCCACACCCACTAGCAGAGCTTATAAATGTACAGTAGGCTCCATTTTTATTCATACCCTTGATAAAGATTAACAAAAGAGATCATATAAAATAAACTATATAAGTAATGACGTATATTTTATGTTAAAAAAATCTGAAAATTATATTCTTTAATAATATTGGGCATGAAGCACAGTCGAACGGTTCAGAAATTATATATGATGATGGCTGATCACAGTATTTCAAAACGCTGTATATTTTGATTTGTTTTTCTTGGATTCAATGGAAACAGAAACCATTGTAGGCCACTGTATATTTAAAACCATAAACCTTCCAAATGAACTTCAAAAAATTTATTTTATATGCTGTATATTTATGAAGGTTTGTTTTTCTTGGATTCAATTTAAAAGAATAGTTAAGGGTATGAATAATTGTGATCCAGATTATTTCTGGAAAAATATATATTAATAAAACAAAACATATAACACAATATGAACAATTGTATTAGTAATGTAGGTTTGAGCATAAAATATACCTGATTACTTATATAATTTATTTTATATGATCTCTTTAGTTCATCAAAGCATTTAACTTAAAAATTATCCAATAGAGGGAAACAGCAACAAAAAAACCCCCAGCACTTTTGCCTCCATGCCCCAAAACTCTCCTATCAGGCATGGCAGGCTGTGCTTTTATAATGGCCTATCGAAGGCAATAGCTCACAGCTGAGTTGATTGCTCATTAGTCTCAGGTGAGCCTGTCTGGAAGTGAGGCCGCTGCTGTCCAAGTCCCTGTAGTCCTCTCCAGGCTGTGGGAGGGAAGGAACACCTGACAGCAGCCAAAAGGGAGGCGCAGCCCTCTCTACTCCTCCCTCCACCTCTCCCAGTGTCACACAGTGGAATTTGATTATTTGTTTTATTTATTTATTTAACCTTTATTTAACCAGGAAAAAAAGCCCATTGACATACAATCTCTTTTTCAAGGGAGACCTGGCTAAGAAAGGCAGCAGAACAGCATTTAAAAGTTACATTGACACACATATGACAATAAAATACATTAAAACATCTTCCAAGACTCCTATATATATACTTAAAGAATCCAGCCTATGGGAACCATCTACACTCCTCCTTAAGGACATCTGCAACCAGGGTCTTGAACTCCCTAAGTAGTACCAGCACCTCTAACTGGAGAACCTTTTGTAAGGTGTTCCATGTTGTGGGTGCATAATAGGAAAAGGCAGTTTTTCCTAACGTGGAAACAACCCTGGGGACTTTTAAAAGCAGCAGCCTGCTAGACCGTGTTTGATAACTACTAACTGCAAAGTTAAGGAGGCTACAAAGGTAACTGGGCAATTTACACAGGATTGCCTGGTAGATAAAAACACACAAATGTAACTGTCTATGTGAAGCTAGAGAAGGCCATTCCACCATTTCATATAAATTACAATGATGGATGGATGATCTGGCATTTGTGATAAAGCGCAATGCTGCATGGTAGACAGAATCTAGTTTTCGTAGCAGAGATGATGCTGCATGCATGTACAACAAATCCCCATTGTGAATCACAGATAAAAAGGTGGCTTGAACAAGTTTCTTTCTAACTTCAGAGGGGAAACAGGACTTTTGGCCTAAGCTTCTTTAAAAGTCTCTATAGACTCTTTAAAAGTCTATATGTACGTGACAAGGCCAAGATTCTCTCAAATCTGAGAGTGAGCTCTAGTGAAAGTCATGAATTTGGTTTTCTGGGTATTTAAAACTAATTTGACCCTATGCAGGGAAGTCTGCAATGATTTAAATGCAACCTGGAAAGTTAGACTTGTGATTATCTGCATAAACACATTGGGATCTATCGGTGAGATAGTTTCTGAACAGTTTACAGCCCCATCACTAAGACAAAGTAATTAGCCTTTGATAAATCAACAAACAATGCAGCACAATATTGTTTTTTAATCAAGTGAGTTAATAATGTCACTGGCCACCAACATAGCTGCTGTTGTGGTACTGTATCCAGCCCTAAAACCAGACTGAAACTCACTCGAGATGTTGTTTTCAAGTAAAAACTGCTTTAACTGAGCATTTACAAATTATTCGAGGACTTTAGCTAGAATAGATAGTTTGGAAATGGGGTGGTAATTATCTACATTTGAGGGGTCCCCACCTTTCAATAGAGGTAGAACATATGCTGCCTTCCATACTTTGGGAATACAGTTTATCGCAAGGCTCAAGTTAAAAATATAGGTAATAGGCCCTGCAATAAGCTCAGCAGCCATCTTTAAAAGGTAAGGATCCAGGTTATCAGGTCCTACAGACTTTTTAGGGTTTATATCGTTCAATGCTTTACAGACCTCAGCAAGAGTGATATGGTTGAAGCTATAGGGGTTCTCTTGCAAGGCTGACTCAGAACTCACTGAGTTTACATTGTTTACATCGGCAACATCTGGATCCACAGCATTATCAAAGAGTGATCCAGCCAATATAAAATTCCTGTTAAAAATCTCAACAATATCAGCTTTGTCTTTGACTTCCTCAGAATCAATGACTAGATGGTCAGGGAGGCCAGAGGAAACATTGGAGCCTGACACTGATTTTATGAGTTTCCAGAATTTGGAAGGATTATTAAGGTTCTCTGTGACATTCTTTAAATAGAAATCTGACTTTGATTTCCTGATCATTCCAGTGTACTTGTTTCTCAAGGCTCTAAAAGAAGACCAATCAGCAGGTATATTAACCCCCTGAGGTCGACGGGATCGTCGATGATGCCAGCAGCAATAAAAGTATATTACTATTTCTAAGTATTTATCATACACACGCGGCAAAAACATTGACAGAAACCTTAGAATCGTGACTTTCAGATTTGAGCACTGGCAAATAATATGAGATTTTTTAAATTAGGTTAATTAGACCAAAAGTAAACCTTGCCTTTTACTCTCTTTTTTACCTGGAACTGCCGTCCCCCTTCTATTGACATGGTAACTAGGTGCTAGTCTCGGGGAGGGGCGTGGGACCATATGTGAAATCGCAGCGTAAACAATGTCCCGACATTATATCGCATCTTGTCTGTGTTTACGGTTGCGATCTGCCAGCAACAGACGGTGTATGCTGATATTTATTTTATTTCCCATGTTTTCAAATACTCGTGAAAATATATAAATTCTGCGTCTTGTGACGCTATACGGAAACAACCAGAATCATTGCGGACTGCTGCGAATAATTAACGGGAGGATATTTAACCAGCTGGCATTCTGTTTTGGCGCTTGGACATTATCTACCTTAGCTTGATAATACCTATTGTGATTAATGTTTCTTGCCTCTCGAGAACTTGTTTGTTTGTGTGCTTATTGTTGTTTAGATTCCCAGCGTTTAGTTTATTCCAAGATTTTGGATACGTTTTGTTTGTTCCTGATCGTTGGTTATTTTGTTTTGTTTTGTTTTGTTTATGTCTTTCCGTGTCTTCGCAGACACGGATTTTGCTTTCATTTTCCTACAGACGTTTAAAGATAAATATCTTAAACCCAGAAAACGGGCTACTTTTGATCATGTGCCTGTGCCCAATGCCAATGTCTGGATGTTGGCAAACTGGCTTCTGTTGGTCGCAAGAAATGCGTACTCTGCAAGATGTCTTTGTCTGATGGCCTTTGAGAGAGAGATGGCCCATCTGACAGATCTGTCTTGCTTTGGCCCAAGCAACATTTCTCTGTCTGATTATGTTTGATAAATTATCTGAGAACCATGGATTGTCCCTTCCCCTGATCCTGAATTTCTTTACTGGGGTATGTTTATCACAAATGGACATAAAAATATTAGCAAAATAATCCAAGGCAAGGTCAACATCAGGTATCAATGTGGTTTGCTCAATCCCACTATGGTACACATCATGCAAAAAGGCTTGTACATCAAAGTGTTGAAAAAACCTCATGAGGTTTAGCTTTTGGGAGTTTTACATTCCTCACACAAGCAAATATAACAATGATCACTGGCATCATTACAGAAAATCCCAATAGAATTATATTTATGGGGAGTATTTGTTCAAATCAAGTCCAAGAATGTAGATTTGTAGATGTAGATGTATGACATTTCGCTTGTGCAAGACATCAGAGAGCGAAATAAGAGCATCACTCAAGGCGGAAGGCAGTCTGTAACAGTCAACTACAGTGAAGCAGGAGTTCATTGACACTTTCACTTCAACGACAAGCAATTCAAAGTATCTAGCTTTAGTGATGCACAGGATTACAGAGCTTTTATATTTATAATTCATGTAGATTGCAACTCCCCCTCCTTTGCCTAAAACCATGAACCCATCAATTGCGATCAAGTTATTCATGACAGACTTTTTGAGCCAAGTTTCTGAGATCACCATAGCATCAGCATTTGTTGTGCTTGCCCAGATTTTAATAATATCCAATTTAGGAATTAAACTTCTGGAATTTACATGCAAGAACCCAAGTCCTGCTCTATTATTGATATCCAAAGGGGTTGGCAACAAATGCAAGGAATCAGGAGGTCCAGGGTTTGGACTCACATTTCCTGAAATCAACAATAAAAGCACAGCAATAGATCTCAGTTGCCCATTACGCACAGACTTAAAATGGCTCTTAGCTCTGTCTATAAGATGAGATGGATCATTTGACACTAAAATAATCATATAGAATTTTCAAGTTTTGTAAGTATGCTACCAAGTACGATTGTGATTGTGATTGCTCCTGGTACAGTTTAACTTGCTGGTGTAGGTCCATTTCCCGATGGCATTTGCATAAAGGTCTCGTTGGAGTGTTGGCAAATTATACAACGTGAAGTGGAGATAATTCACTCACCCTTTGACTAATTAATCCAGGATGGTATAAAGCTAGCATCAAGCATAGTAGGGGTAACATCTTGGCTTTGGAAAATGTATTTCTACTGCAATTGACCCTTCGCTAAACCACGCCCCGAAACGCAGACTGGCCAATCACAGCGCAGCATTTGACAGGCTCCGACAGAGGTCCGACAGTTTATGGCGGAGCTCCGTTGACTTTGACGGAAAAGTTTGAGATTTTCTTCATTTTCGAGCTGGTTTTGTGGATTTTTAGCTAGTTGTTAAACGTTGTGCCTGGGGCACTTGTAACAGTGACACTCGTTACCCGGAGAGGTTGGAAGGAGATATACGTTTTTTTCCCTTTCCAAAACCTAAATCAAATCCTGAAAAGTGTTAGCCAGCTAAGCTAACGTGGCTACGGTCTGGATATACGGCTCCGTGTTGCAACGTTGGTAAAGTTAGACTAAATGTTAGCTTTGTTATTTGTGATCCAGCCAGCTTGCTAACATTAAGATGTTACAGTCAAGCTCTAGAAAACCAAGTGGGTAACGTTACCTTGATGTCAAAATGTAATATTATTTTTTCATTACTATTTCAACACTTTGTCAATGGGAAGCCCAGTCCCGAGTACCCAAATCTTGTGGAGGACTGGGCTGACACACTGCTATTTTTTGCTTTACAGAGGTCCAGGGTATGGATAAGTCCGATGAGATGGGCGCAGAAACCTGTGGAGCTAACCAGAGTAATGTCGTTACAGCACACTATAGGCTACTAATGTTACGTTAGTTAGCTAATGCTAGCTATTTACTACTGAATGTAACGTTATATAGGCCTACTGCTTTTGCTTTTTAATGATTGTAATAGTGAATAGAGACCTACCCAGCTTTACAGGAACAGTGTTGCTCCTTAATGTCGTTGTCCTCTGTCTCAATCGCCAGGTGATGCAGTGGTTCACTTTTACTCTGTGATCTGTAGGCTTTCACTTCTATCTTAATTTGTTTTACGTCATTTTGTTGCTGAGTCAGTGTGATATCTTGAATATAACCTTCAAATGCATATTGTAGACCCTTCTGTCTGCTTCTATCTGAAATTGCTTTTTCTATTTTCCAAAAATTGGACAATATTTCTCCAGGGAGTGCAGTTAGCGACAGTGGGAGTGCCATGCTGGCTCCGAAAGCTTGACGGACTTAGCAACAGTAACTAAGGGGGGCGTGGTTTAGCGAAGGGTCAATTGCAAGATTCTCCAGACTGGCAACCGCTAATCCGCCCAGAGAGAACACCCCTTGCGTTAATATCCTCCTGGCGCTTGTTGTCCTTGATGTTCCTATGCATAGACTGCTGTGTGCAGGGTTGGCGCTTTTGAATCAGCAGCTCCCACGCCATTTCCAGGCTGAAAGTAGGGTTCAGGTAGCCAAGTTCCATGTGCAAGATGGATGTAGGATCAATGTCTAAAACAGTGTCCAATAAAATTTAGAAAGTTGCTTTGTGGTCCTTATGATGAAAATAAATGTTCCTATAGGCTGTCCGCTAAAATCCTCAATTTGAAGTAATTTTAACAACAGCTGCTAGTAGCTCCACTTATTGTCCTTAAATCCCAACAACAGAAGAACCCCAGCAGATCCACGATAAAAAGCAAAAAATAATAAAAATAATACGGCGAATAAAAAGTTGCTTCCACAATAAAGCGATAAATGTTCCTATAGGCTGTCCGCTAAAATCTGAAAAATGTAAAACATTTAAAACACCTAGAATGATTTAAAAAAAACGAATAATACGCCGGCGAATAAATATGCGAATAATAATACGCTGGCGATTAAAAAGTTGCTTCCACAATAAAGCGATAAATGTACTAATAAAATCTGAAACTTAGAACGTACATCTCATTCAACAACCAAAAACAGGAACATGCTGTCTGCAGCCATCATGGAAACAACTTGATTGCTTTTAGTTATTTGCATCCAGTTTTTTGGGAAGTGTACAACCCCTTGGGTTAGCACATACAACAGTTATTTATTTGGAATCTGCTATGGCTTTAGAGGGAACAATCATATTAGGAGGGTTAAATCGTTTTGTATATTTACTGTCCACTTCACTTCAAGCCCTCAAACGTGTCTGTACAAGCTGTACTTTTGGGGATATTAGGCTTTGTTTAGTAGTGGTGAAAAACAGGTGGACATTTTTAGGCCTTGACACGAAGGGGTTAACATGGAAATATTAGTCCCCCAGTTAGTCCCCATGTGTTTCCCATGTATATAAGCATGAAAATGAGTCCCCATTGCCTCAATGCATAGTAACCTATTCAACAAATCTAGTTTCAGGTTTGTGGAGGCGATCATTTTATTGTTAATTATATTTATTGTTCCAAAAAGGCACAGTTAGGATTCAATCCTATGGCTACTAGCAAAGAATGTGCTCATTGCACGTAACTGTCCTCCGAGAGCCTTTCTGTATAGCCTCCTTTTCTCTCAGCCTATCAACTTATTTAGTCAGTCTTTCCATTTCCTCGATCTGTCTTTCCACCACTAAATTGAATTATTTCGTGACCATCTGTTCCTTCACCTGAGTCGTTATGCGGGCAAAGTTTATCAGAGCTCTGGAAATGTTGGTTGTTGTTGAGTGTCTCCTGGTGCAAAATGTTCAATGTTACAAGTGATATCATATACAGCATCACATATATCAAGAGGCTCCCATAACAACACCATCAATATCAACACCAAATATAAACTAGGTAGTTGTGATTGTATCCCACAGCACTCGCTCCGTCTAGGCTGTTGATACTCCCTCCTTTTAAATGAATCGTCAACACAATTGGGCTGTGGACAATCAAATCAAATAGGCTTAAGTCTTGGGTCAAAATATGTTTTACTTATTCAGAAATTGAAAGGAAAGAACCATGTTCATTTTAAATCAGGCTATGCTCTTCTGATAGTGAGGTATACTGATATGTACCATCATTTTCTTGCAACAGGATGACAAGCATTCATTAACTCATATATTGGTGGAATAAATACAAAATATCCACGTTCATATAAAAATAATATAATTAAATACATCAAAAATAAAATACTTCATAATTTTGAATAGCCTATTGAAAATTGAAGAGGAAACGTTGATACCGAATTATGATGGATCAAAATGCATTGTATGCCTCTTTTTGCAGAATTTAGAGTACTTTGCTCTATGGATATTTACAAACAAACTACAAAACATTTCATTGCAATCACTGCAATCATTTCTGTGCCATATCAAAACCGTAAATCCTAACTATAGCCTATTGTCATCACAGATAAACTTTCAAGTAAATGGGATTCTTATGCACTTACACCCTTGGCTGTGCACAAGCGTTGACAGGAATTTACAGACCCAGACACTAAATCAGGTTACTTTATTCACTGTTCTCTTGCATCAACTCTCCCCACATTCAAACAATACCTTACTTGTGTTACAAGAAACTTGGACCTGTTATATGTCAAAAGGTTTGGACCTGTTATACGTCAACATTAAAGAGGCGTATGTTTCCATAGCCTTACCTCCACTCAGCAACTCTGATCATAACATGGTTCTTCTGATTCATAAATATCAGCCGACCATCCGACTGAAACCAAAAACTGTGGCGTCAGTCCATGACTGGACTGCGCATGTGTTTGAGGAGCTGCAGGCTGGACTAGAAGACATGGGCTGGAGCATTCTCTTTGAGGACGGGACTGATATTAACACAAATTGTCACCAACTATATCAAATTCTGCGTGGATAAAACAATACCCACTAAGTGCGCTGCTATCCAAACATTAAACGGTGGGTGATCAAGGAGCTTAACAGTTTACTCAACCAAAATAAACAGCATTTAAGTTAGGGATTGATTAGTTTTGATAGGGGCGCCAAGGGGTTTAATGACTTTTTCAACAGGTTCGACACGCACCCTGTCCTGGGCACTGAAAATAGGGACCTTGTTCCCAGGGGATCTGAGGAGGCGGGAGCTATCCCTCTCTGGTGATCATCCCAGACCAAATCCGGAATGAACTGAGGCACATCAAGGTCAATAAAGCAGTGGGACCTGATGGCATTTGTCCCACGGTTCTTGCACTAATGAGCTATGCCATGTTTTGTGGGATCTTTTTGATACCGCCTCTGTGGAAGACCTCTTGCATTATTCCTGTGCCTAAGAAGGCCTGCCCTGTGGTTTTAAACAGTTTTAGACCAGTGACCCTCACATCTCACATTTGAAAGAATGGTTTTAACACATCTGAGGGAGCAGGTTAGTGAGTTCTTGGATCCCTTGCAATTTGCCTACCAGGTCAAGATCATTGTGGAGGATGCCTTTCTGGTCATACTTCATAGGATGTATTCCCACCTGGGGAAAGCTGGCAGCTCAGTCAGAGTAATTTTCTTTAACTTTTCCAGCGCCTTTAATACTATCCAGCCACATCTCCTCAGGCTAAACTCTCCAACATGAAACTGCACCCCCCAATGGTCAACTGGATACATGACTACCTCCTGACTAGGCCACAGTTTGTCCGACTGAATGGAATCACATCAGAGGTGGTGGTCTGTAATACAGGGGCTCCACAGGGAACAGTGCTCTCATCATTCTTGTTTACTCTATACTACTGACTTCCAGTACAACCAGGAAAACGGTCATCTCCAAAAGTTTTCTGACGATATGTCCATTGTTGGCTGTATTACTGCCGGAGATGACAGGGAGTACAGAAAGGTGATCACAGAGTTTGTGACCTAGAGTGAGGAAAATGCTCTGCTTTTAAATGTGAGCAAAATAAAGGAACTTATTATCAATTTTAGCTTGTTTGCATTCAGGGCACGGATGTGGAGATGGTGCGCTCTTACAGACACCTAGGTGTGCACCTAGATTACAAACTGGACTGGACTGGACATTGAACTGAGATGCCCTGTACAAAAGTGGCAATCCAGGTTGTTTTCCTAAGGAAATTGAAGGGTTTTAATGTGCTGTTTTTTAGTGCTGTTTTTTATGCAGCTGTCTTGTTTTGGGGGGGCATAAATAAGAGGAACACAGCACGCATCAACAGACTGATGAAGAGGGCATGTTCATCTATTGGTGTGGCACTGGCCCCTCTGGAGGTCAGAATACAGGGTAGGCTGGAGAAAAAAATGCATTATGCAGAACTGTTTGCATCCACTCCACCCTGTCTTGGCACGGCAGATGAGCACCTTCAGTGGTTTCCTCATAGCCCCCTGGTGTTCCACTGAGAAGTTTAAAAGGTCAATTCTGCCTTCAGTCATACACTTATTTAATCAGACTAGATGAGGGGACACGATGATAGAATAGTCCTGTGATTGTAGCTTTTTAATTTAATTCCCGGACCACTTTTATTGCACTCTATAATTGACTGGACTTTGAGCTTTTATGTTGTCCTTTTTTTATATGTTTTTTATATGTTTGTGTAACATATGCAAACCAATTTCCCTGTGGGGATTAATAAAGTATAATCTAATCTAATCTAAAGATTTGAGAATTCCTCCTCATGCCCCACACACGCCGAAGTTCATGGATGAATGTACATGATAAATACAATGTATTTGTTTTGGCTGGTTATCTTTGTTTGGAATGACATAGCAATGAAAAACATGACAGTGAAATTATTGCTGAATCATGTTAGTGTATTTTAAATATCAGATGCTAAAAGGTATCCAAACTGATCCATGCGACAATCCCTGAACGGGGACAGAGCAGTCCAGACACGGAGTGGAGTTTGCCGGTCTACAGACCGGATTTTATTAAAACAGAGAGTTCTCTGTTCCCACACTGGGCAGAGAACGAGCACCGGGAGCGTACAAAAACACAAACAAACACTTCACCTAGTTGCCGCAAAGCTTTCGGGTAACTAACTAAAATAACAAAACCAAATTAAACAATATCGAACCGGCACTTTTCAGTCCATTCGATATTTTAACTTTCGCTTTTCTTTCGTTTTTCTTCTCACTCCTCGGTCTCTAACGCCTCTCCCTCCTGGTTCCAGCCACCTACTGAAGGGAGCAGAGGAGTTTTAAAGCACACAGATGTAATTATTATACACAGGACCGGTGTGCGCTTACTGCTTTGCCAGTAGGCGTGGCCGCTAATCGTCCTGATTAGCTGCCGAGACCGACGCCTTCCACACCCCTCCATCACCAGAATGATTAGCAGAGGGCCGCCACATAGAGTCGCTTTTATACTCACGAACCACTGGACCGGATCTGAGGCTCCCTTTCGGGTGAGATCAGTTAGGGGACTGGCTAGTGCCGAAAAGCCAGAAATAAACCGGCGATAATAATTTGCCAGTCCCAAAAAGGACCTCACCTGTTTTTTAGACTTGGGCTGTGGGCAGGCAGAAATGGCCACGGTTTTATCAATCAAGGGTCTGACCTGCCCCCTGCCCAAGAGGAACCCCAAATACCGTACCTCTCTCCGCCCAATAGCGCACTTGCCTGGGTTAGCAGTGAGCCCCGCTCCCCTCAGCGTCTGTAAGACGGCCCGCAAATGCTGCATATGCCGCTCCCAATCATTGCTATAGATGACGATGTCATCCAAGTATGCCGCGGCATATGCAGCATGCGGTCGAAGTAGCCTATCCATCAGCCGCTGAAAGGTGGCCAGAGCCCCATGCAGACCGAAAGGCAAGGTCAGAAATTGGTGTAAACCAAACGGAGTAGAGAATGCCAACTTTTCCCTGGACGCTGGAGACAAGGGAATCTGCCAGTAGCCCTTGGTTAAATCCAGTGTAGAGTAAAAGCGAGCAGTGCCCAACCAATCCAGCAGCTCGTCAACCCGGGGCATTGGATAGGCATCGAACTTCGATACTGCGTTAACTTTTCTGTAGTCCACACAGAATCGAACAGACCCATCAGGCTTAGGTATAAGCACAATGGGGCTGCACCAGTCACTATTAGATTCCTCTATTACCCCCATGTCTAGCATTTTTTCCAATTATTCCTGAACCACTTTTTTTTTGTGTTCAGGCAAGCGATATAGCCGGCTCCTAATCACAGTGCCTGGCGGGGTCTGAATGTGGTGTTCAATCAAGTCAGTTTGCCCGGGTAAGGGAGAAAACACGTCAGAAAAACAGCGCTGTAAATTACTCACCTCTGCCCGCTGGCCCAGCGTAAGATGGCTACCAACGGGGACCGGAAGTCTCGTACTTTCAATTGGAATTTCCGGTCCAAGCTCATCTCTCATGGCGAGCGAAACAGGGTCTACCACCTCCCACCGTTTTAATACATTTAGGTGGTATATCTGACGTGAGCCACCTCTATCTGAGCGAATGACTTCATAATCAACATCCCCCACTCGCCGTGTAACCTCAAAGGGCCCTTGCCACTTTGCGAGCAGCTTAGATGCTGACGTTGGGAGTAACACTAGGACTTGATCTCCCGGTTGAAAATTTTGCAATTGTGCCCCCCTGTTATATTGCCGTCTCTGTCGTTCCTGGGCCTGGAGCAAATGTTCTTGTGAAATTTGTCCGAGTGAGTGCAGCTTTGCTCGTACGTCCATGACGTATTGAATTTCATTTTTGCTGGGGCTCGGATTTTCCTCCCAAGTTTCTCTTAATAAATCCAGAATACCCCTGGGATGTCGCCCATATAATAATTCAAATGGGGAAAACCCGGTGGAGGCTTGGGGAACCTCTCTGACGGCAAACATCAGCGGATCAATTAGTTTGTCCCAATTCTTTAAATCGGTTTGAAAGAACTTACGCATCATGGATTTCAATGTCTGATTGAACCGCTCTACCAGCCCGTCAGTTTGTGGGTGGTATACGCTAGTTCAAATCGACTTGATGTCCAATAATGCGTACAGTTCCTTCAGTGTTCGTGACATAAATGAAGTGCCTTGATCAGTGAGAATCGCTTTCGGGATTCCCACCCGGGAGAAAAAGTGGAACAACTCCTCCACAATAGTCTTTGCAGATATATTGCGGAGGGGTACAGCCTCAGGGTATCGCGTTGCATAGTCTACGATAACTAATACAAAGCGGTACCCTTTGGCACTCCGATCAAATAGCCCGACAAGGTCCATTCCAATTCTTTCGAATGGAACCTGTATTAAAGGCAAGGGGTACAATGGAGCTTTTGGAATTGCCGCTGGGTTTGCTTTTTGGCATTCGGGGCACACCGTACACCACCGACGGATGTTACCTCGAATGCCCGGCCAATAGAATCGAGCCATTATCTGGGATAGTGTCTTATCCTGTCCTAAATGACCCGCCATGGGATTGCTATGAGCCGCCTGGAAAACCATTTCCCGACGGCTTTTGGACAGTAATAGCTGTGTAAGTACTTCTCCTGTATAGGTGTCCCGACACACGCGATACAGTCTATCCTGTAAAATACAAAAATAGGGGTATGTCACCACCCACTCTGGATCAAGCAGCTTAATCACTTGGTCAGCTACTCGACTGAGCGTTTCATCCTGCGACTGTTCGAGGGCGAAATCAGTCACTCTGGCGAGTCGGGGAACTCCGCCAGCCCCGCCCTCGTTTCCCCGAAGCAGCCTTTCGGTCACCTCGGGTTGTTGCGGAGCGAGAGCTGACGGCCCCTCCCCTGGGTCGTCGTCATCTGTGACGTCCTCCCCCCCCAGTTGCCACAAGACGATAGCAACCACACCCCTGTTGGGCCCCTTCCGCAATCTCCTTTCTAACTCTAGCTCTAAATCCCGGCCAATCGTGCCAGAAATCAGCGGAAGGGGGTGCGGGGAGTAACCCCTGCCACCATGCTATGCTTTTTTCCCCAATATAAAATTCAATCCGGGCGGTTGGATGGTAGTGTACATCCCTGTGTACGCACCTTATCGCCACCTCTGTGAGCTTGTCCAATGCCTCGGGTTGAACCAGACGCTGATGCACAAGGGTGCGAGAACAACCCGTGTCCAACAGCGGCTGGATTGTTTTCCCTTTGATACTTACGGGTACCAAAAACGACTCTGCTGGTTCGGGGGAGTAGTGCTGGACAGCGGGACATCCGGCGATGTTTACATCCATCAAGGGCCAGACTAGACGGATGCGGCCAGGACACCCACACTGCCAACAGTCCTGCCCCGCCGTCCGTGCCGACCCTAGGTGACCTGGAACCGAGAGGTTAGGACGATTAAAAACATGGTCTCGGGGGGGGTTATGGGTTCGGGACGGGGTTCGGGAAGGGGGGCGTAGACCTGGGTTGGGGCTGGGTACCAGGCTGGGAATGGACTGGGGAAGACGGGAAATAGGGACGTTGGGGCGGGAGCTGTACAATGGGCTTTTCAGCCCTCCAGCTCTCTGGGAAAGACGGGGAATAGGGACGTTGGGGCGGGAGCTGTACCCTGGGCTTTTCAGCCCTCCAGCTCTCTGGGGAAGACGGGGAATAGTGACGTTGGGGCGGGAGCTGTGCCCTGGGCTTTTCAGCCCTCCAGCTCTCTGGAGAAGACGGGGAATAGGGACGTTGGGGCGGGAGCTGTACCCTGGGCTTTTCAGCCCTCCAGCTCTCTGGGGAAGACGGGGAATAGGGATGTTGGGGCGGGAGCTGTGCCATGGGCTTTTCAGCCCTCCAGCTCTCTGGGAACATCTTCCCATATCCCCACGGACCGCCAGGCGATTCTCCGCCAGCTGGACGCCTGCAGTCAGCCCCTGCAGCTCCCTGTTCTCAATCCACAGCTTGGAGATCTCTTCATCCTTGGCCTCAATGGCTCTGTGCAACTTCTCATTCTCCTGCAGAACACCATCCAGAGCTTTCTGCCGTTCCCCTGCCACCTCTTTCCAGTATGTGGACGGTGGGGTTTCTTTGACCATTCCCAACTGGTTCTCGTTTTTCGAAGCAATGTCTGCTGCTCTGATCTCCTGGGTTTCGGCACCACTTTGTCACACGCCACGCAACAATCCCTGAACGGGGACAGAGCAGTCCAGACACGGAGTGGAGTTTGCCGGTCTACGGACCGGATTTTATTCATTCATTACCGGAGAGTTCTCTGTTCCCACACTGGGCAGAGAATGAGCACCGGGAGCATACAAAAACACAAACAAACACTTCACCCTAGTTGCCGCGAAGCTTTCGGGTAACTAACTAAAATAACAAAACCAAATTAAACAATATCGAACCTGCACTTTTCAGTCCGTTCGATATTTTAACTTTCGCTTTTCTTTCGTTTTTCTTCTCGCTCCTCGGTCTCTAACGCCTCTCCCTCCTGGTTCCAGCCACCTACTGAAGGGAGCAGAGCAGTTTTAAAGCACACAGATGTAAATATTATACACAGGACTGGTGTGTGCGCTTACTGCTCTGCCAGTAGGCATGGTCGCTAATCGTCCTGATTAGCTGCCGAGACCGACGCCTTCCACAGTCTTATATTATTTGTACTTTTCATGCTGACTTTAATGCCAAAGATCCATTTTCCCAGAAGCCCAATAAATAACATGAATTACAATAAATAAATAAAAAAAACAAGGGGAACATTGAACAAGGTTCCGATTGGCTTTGAACACTACATTAAAGGATGTAACTAAATTCTTAAAATATAAAAAAGCTTGATTTTCAGAGTGCTCTGATGCTTTTTTTAGCATGTTTCACAGGATTTCTATTCTTTGTTATACAAAATACATGAAGGCTGCAATAAAATCTTGAATCCAAAATGTGGAATTCTGAACATTTGCACAAAGCTGGGAGCCAGCGGTTATATCTAAAACAATTAACTGAAACAGGAGAATACTGGGGGGAAATGACAGATGTGTCTACATATGCACATTTGCAGTTCTTTTGTATAACAGATTTCAGCATCACCCTACTCCTATTAGAGACCGTCTCTACACCCGTTTAATGAAAAGTGAAAAAATGTGAAGCGATTGCTGATGTTTCTATTTTATATCCATAAAAGTTTGTACTTTATTTTAAATGTGGTAATAGTCTAAATAATACCAAAAAATATAATTCTGAAACTACATTAATTGACACTGGGAGTTTACACTGTTGAATGGGGTAATGGATATTACTTAATAAAATAATAATATAACATATATACTTTTATGTGGGACAACATCCATCATTGCTGGATGTGGGACAACAAGTCAAAATAACGTCTGGTCACCCGATGCAGAGCATCACAAGTGCATAAATGAAACACAGTTAATATTGTTAATAAACATGTTGTAATATATGTGGCTTTGACGAAAAGACACAACCTGAACTAAACAAATGTGTGCCACGTCTTTTCCTCTTCCTCCTCCCGGACACCTATATCAGTTTCCTACTGAGAAAAGCACTGCGCACTGAGCTTTGACAACAAAACTAGAGCCCTTTATGTTGGTGTGTCCTTTATTTTGGCAGTTACTTGTATATATACTGTATATATAGTATATATAAATAATTGATTCAATTTTTTTCTCAAAGCAAACAGATTGCCAGCATGTTAAAAAATGTTTAATGATCTTCCAGTTGTGAAATAATTTATAAATGCACTGTTTTAAAAAGTCAAGGTTCTATCGCTGGTATTTCAAGTTAAATGTGATCTAGTCACTTCCTGTGAATAAAGTGGTACCCCTGTAATCAATATAAAAATCCTATTACTGAATTATGTACAGTTCAAGAAAACAATTATTAAAAAAGTACTAACATATGTATGAACTGTTTTCAACTTTTTAACACACCCTAGCACATATGTACTCTGAAATGCATGCTGCCCGCCACTTCTCTTCACTCCAGATGAAAGAGTACCAGAGGGCTTCACAGCTGATAAAGATAGTGCAGGCAGACTGCAGGAACCTCATCGACCACAAGAGATGCGATTGCACGGTGAAGCAGGAATATCCTGCTGACTAAAGCCTTCCCTCTCTGGGCGATGCTACAGCCAATTATGTGTTACCCTGCAACACTCTTGGCACAGGTATGGTCAGGTTTCGATTCCACCTTAGAAGCCCCTATTAACTATTTTCTAACATACAATGTGACCAGCAATAATGTCCCCTCAAATCTAAAATTGAGAAAATTGTAGTAGCTTGTGGTCCCCCTCATTTTTAGCAAAAGTGATTGAAGGAAGTTTTTTAATATGAAGATGTTGACAATAAAAGCAGGGGTCAAGCTTGACAACTTGTAAGAGATGTTTGGCCTGGATTCATTCAACATTTCTTCTTAACTGACTCGCAATAAAATGTAATTGTCAGAGTAAACATGATGCTTGAATGAAGGCCTTTGTCCCCTTGGGATGTTATCATTGGAGGATGCCTGGTGGAAAAGCTAAGATAATTAAAGCTCCTGCTAATGATAGTTCAAATGCCCAAATGGCTCTAGCAAGGTGAAGGTCATATGCTGAATGCTATGTCTGTTGCTACCTGATGTGCAATATATTGAAATTGTAATTCTGCACACCACATTCTCACCAATAGTGAAGTACATATACATCTCTTGCCAAATGGTTACTCACTATAGACACAGATTGGCATAAGTAATCTGATGTTCTGTGATCTGTTTCCTTTGCCTACATCCGTTTCGGAGACTGCTGCAGGCACCAGTGTCATAAGTGATTAATTGACAGAGTGGCTATGCTGATCCATAAACCTAGAGTTACGGTGAAAAAAATCCACAAACCGGAAATGACAGGAGATTATGCCTCCCCTTTCTTCACTCTTTTAAATAAGTTAGTAAGCACAATTAGAAATAAAACGAATTCAAATTATTCAGTTAATCGTCTTGTTAACATTTACTTGGGATGATGTCTGCCTAAGAAAGGGGGCTGCTTGGATTTCCTCCCCCCCACTTTTCCACACATGGCCCTAATGTGACCTGACTGCACAAAAAAATAAATAAGGTGCACTGCAATTATGAATTCTGAATGCAAATTTAGAATCTATGCATAGACAATTCTCCAGATTGTATGCATATACTTAAAGTATATGTATAACGTATGCAATGCTTAAATTGAAGGAAACACAGAAGCTTCTGCTTAGCAATGCATACAAGTGTACACCAGAAACTATTCTTGTCTCTTTGGCACACCCCTCTTACTGATTTGCATCTCAATTATTGTGATGCGTAAAATGATATTACCTCTATGTTGTCTTTAAAACCTAATGCCATATCTCACAGGTGGGGGAGCTGTGCAACTACAGAAAAAAGTGCATATAAATATGATTTATTGACTTGATTAATCATTTTAAATA
The DNA here is from genome assembly GCA_029706075.1 of Aldrovandia affinis. NCBI lineage: Eukaryota > Metazoa > Chordata > Actinopteri > Notacanthiformes > Halosauridae > Aldrovandia > Aldrovandia affinis. The sequence continues at coordinate 2,363,498 of JAINUG010000138.1, read as the reverse complement.
TCATGGATCTGAAAGTCTGATCAATCATTTGATGTAGCCATTCCTTGTAAACAATGGTCATATTGCAGTGCGTTCTCAGGTTTTCTACCTGTATTAATTTAAACATCGCAAACATATGGGTTTTTGGAAATTCATTGATACATCCTGTGGGAGACTTACAGTTAAAGCCACTACCCACATCTAAAACACATCTACATCCACAATGACATTTGCACCTCACTGGAATTGGTTGAAAATAAACACAGCTTGCATGCTGGGTATAAAGTGAGGGTTACCATGAGCTAGAGGCAAAGTAACTGCATGTATTAAGAAAATGCTTCTTTTCAAAAGCCTTTTGAAAAAAATATATATATCAACACTCAAAATATGTGGTGGAAACACCTTTCCACACACCTTTCTAGGGTGTTTCAACTTCAAGTATAGGTGTGTACAATGTAATTGTACATTAAGTTAAAGTTTAAATTAACTTAAAGAAATCTGAACTATCAATGATATGAAAAATGGACTAACGTTAATTCAATTTTATTTCTCCTGGAAATATTTATTTCTACTTCAATCAATTGGGTAACTGAAAAAATGTGGCTTCACATTTTGTATTTGCAGAACAGTCAAATGGAACACTATGACCAAAAGTTTTAACACTTTAAGCAAGGTTGAGGTAAAAATTCTAATTGTATAAATGTTAGCCAACACTGAATATAATTTCCTTAAATTAACCTTTTATCCCCAAGCACTTAAAAAGACTATTTCTGCCTGTGTTGCACTATTCTTAAATAAATCCTTATAACTTTGTAGTAATACACTGCAGAGAAATGGTTGGTGGCTGGATTTCAAAGGTACATACTATGCACCATCAGGACTCAAACCTATGACATATATGAGCACATCTGCCTGATATCTGGAAACAAGCTTTTGTCTCTCCTCTGTTAAAAGCAGGTCTTCCTTCGGAGATGAACAATTATCGGCCTATTTCTAACCTCTGTGTCCTATCTAAAGTTCTGGAGTCTTTAGTATCTTCCCAGCTAAGGATTTTTCTAGACTCTCATTCCATCATAAATACCATGCAGTCTGGTTTTAGAGCCAAGCATAGTACTGTTACTGCGTGAGGCTATAGGAAGCGTAGAAGTTCTAGATAACATCAGCGCTGCTACTGACAATAAGTCTTTCTGTGTTGCCTTGTTTATCGATCTGACTAAGGCTTTCGACACTGTAGATCACCACATATTACTTAATACTCTCCTTAGGGTGGGTCTCAGTCAAAATGTGGTTGCTTGGTTCAGGAGCTACCTCCTTGGTCGTACACAGTGTGTTAGGCTAGGTGATTCTGTCTCTGATCCTATTACTCTAGATAAGGGGGTTCCACAAGGTTCTATTTTGGGTCCGCTTCTTTTTCTGTTATATGTAAATAACATCTGTGATCCTTTAACTCATTCCCGGCACCATATGTATGCCGATGACACTGTTATGTATTCCTGTGCTCCTTCTCTCGAGGCTGCTGTCTCAAACTTGCAGTCTGATTTTGTCTCCTTGCAGTATTCTCTCATTGAATCTAAACTGCTATTGAATGGTAGCAAAACAAAGGTAATGGTATTTGCTCCAAATAGGTCAACTGTCTCTCCCCCCTCTATTTCCACCCTTGATGGTTGTTCTATTGAGGTTATTGATTCTTACAAATACCTTGGCATTTGGTTGGACAAGAACCTAGATTTTAAACATCATATTGATGTTTTAATCAAAAAACTTAAATTCACAGTCACTTTTTTCTATAGGGTTAAATCATGCTTTTCCCCTGCCTCCCATAAACAGGTGGTTATGGCCCTTTTTTTGTCACAATTAGATCATGGTGACATAGTTTATAGATTTGCTTGTCCTACTGCTTTAGCCAAACTTGATCCGCTTTACCATACCGCTCTGAGATTTATTCTCAACTCACCATATAGGACGCATCGCTGTACACTTTACTCACTAATTGGTTGGACTTCATTGGCTACACGCAGGTTGCAGCACTGGTATGTCTTCATATATAAAGCTGTTCTTGGCAAACTTCCATGGTACATCTGTTCTAAGTTTGAATTAATTCAAAACTCCCTCTTTCTCAGATCTAGTACCTGGATGCATTTTAAAGTACCGCCCGTGTGGACTGAGGCAAGTAAAAGAAGCCTATTTTATTTCGGCCCTTGGTCCTGGAATGACCTCCAGACGCGTCTTAAATTGGCCTCTTCGATCTCTTTGCATTGCTTCAAACAAAAAATTACAGAAATCCTTGCCACCTGCTGCTCTTGCTTTGATGCGTAGTTCTACGTTACCCCTGGCCTTTGTCCCCTCAGTACACTGAGGTTGTTTGGGACTGTTTTATTGTGCTTGTATAACCCTATTAAGCTGAATTTTACTTCTCATTTTTTATTTCGGTTGTACGGTAGTCTATTGATAACTTGTATGTGTACTGTCCCTTGTTATGTATTGTATATGTATGTATGTATTCCTTGACATAATTCGTGCTTGCCTTCTTGGCCAGATCACCCTTGAAAAAGAGACCTCGGTCTCAATGGGTTTTTATTTCTGGTTAAATAAAGGTTTGATGATGATTTGCATGGTATATGCAAAATGTACATAGACATGTACAAAAACAAATCATAAATAGCTTCATACTGAATTTGTAAAAATTTAGACAAATTCCACATCAACTAAGTAAATTAATGTACACAGTTCTTCCCCAACATATATACCACTTGTGTAACAAATTCATTGCACATTTCTAAAGGTCAAGTTTTACGGGGGTTTGTCCAACCCCCAAATAGAGGTCTGTTTGACCTCTATTTTCTTCTGTCACTTTAAGAGAAGAAAATAGCCTCATCACCACTCCCCCAGCCACAATAATGTGTCTGAAGTGTTATTTACATCAGAGAGGGCCAATTGGAACCCATTACTCGGGATATGATTGGACAAAATGCATCCACCAGCTGCTGTGCTAAAAAAACTATTGATCATATTGACGCAAGTGTCAATTCTCAGAGCCCAAACCAAGCACAAAGAGTGGAGACGCTCTTCCACCTGAAAAGGCAGGGGGAAAAGGCTGACAGCTCAATAACCTGATTACAAAAAGGCATGGTTAAAACCTTTGGCAGGTATGTGGCATTAGGGCATAAAGACACTTTCCTGTCCCCCTCAGCAAATGGCAAACGAGAGGGGTGTACTGACAATGCATGCAAATTGCCCACATGTTTAGCGAGGCTAATGCTAGTAAAAGGGCTGTTTTCAAAATTCAAATTGAGCTGCATGTTTTTGATTTGATCTCCACTTAGTGATAGCTAGACAATCGCAGCATCCATCATAAGAGGAGTAAATTAAGTGTGGTTCCAGTCAGTTTAAACTGTAAATAAAATATGCTGCCGCTCCATTCAAGTTTGAACATTTAGACACGCAACACAAATTGACAGATAATTATCGGCCACTGCCATCGGGAAATTTGATCTTATTGGCCGATAATCCGATTGCAGTCAACAAGGCAAATATCGGCCAATACCGAGGATCGGTAAGTGCACCCCTTTCTGCAAACCATATTAAACATAAATAGGAACAATTTCTAGCATAAATGAGACTAGAGACTTTCAATATAAAGAGAAAACCATATGTTTTCTTAGCATACATATGGTTTTCTGATTATACATAAATGTAAACCAGTCACTTTTCCTTTTGCAAATTTCAAGAACACTGATGGATGTAAGTGTGTTCAACTGTATTGGCATAAACATTCTCATGCATTCATAATGAAACAAGAAATAGGGCAAATGTTTTTTCATTTATTTGAAAAAACTTTCAGATAAAATTTGTAAACACTTGCAGAATTTTTAACAAAACCAAAGCCTATTAACCAAAATGTACAATCATATGAAAGAAAAAATTGGTTATTTGTAATTTTTCTGGTAAAGGGTTAGAGTGTTTCAAATCTCTTTCAAATGTCAAGTATTCCAATATGTATGATCATATAAAATAAGAACATGGTTCTAAATAATGATAAAAATAGATGGTAAAAATAAACTGTATGTTTTTTTTTCCTGGTAAAGGGTTAAAGTATTTCAAATATGTTTTGACCCAGGTCTAACACAAGAATCTCACAAGCCATTTTATGTGAATTTCTCGCTTTTGCCATTACACTAATAATGTTTTTAATAAGATTTTATGATGTGTACTGCTAGTTATATGGTCCAACTGTGGGCTGTTGTGTAAACAATATGGATGAGCAGCCATAAAAACTCAACTTCCTTTGCAGCCAAAACAATATGTTGTATCATTGAGAATACAGCTGTGATTAGGTTCATTATGATGGAAAGGTGCATCTCCATACAGAAACCTGGATTAAACTGCAGGTGATGTAACATGTTGCAGATATTTCCTCACACCATGTATTCCTCTATAGCCTCAATGCTGTCCCCTGGAGATACATGGGTTCCTGGGCTTCATTATGATATTTGAATTTCTCTACATATTGGATTTAATCACCCATTGTTCCAGGTGAGAATAAGGTGTGCTGTGGGTGCCTGGTGAGAAATATTGGGGCGGATTGGGGAGTAATGCAGTGGTAATCTGAGAACCCTGTCTGACTTAAACCTACTGTACTCCTGGTGGGATGCAGCAAATTGTGCCCTTCCACAAGTGCCCAACGCTTAAACTTGTGACCATAAGGCAAGGGCCTTTAAAAACTGAGCAAGCCGCTCAGAAGCCCATAAGATGCATTGGGAAGCATCTCTAAAACCTTTGTGACCTGGAGCAGAACCCTCATGTATTAATCATTTGTGGAAGTACCACTGAATGTGTCCTTCAGCACAGATGAAATAGAATATACATTTTTGTATATAGATTGTGTAACACCCTGTAAATGCACATTTTGGGTAATTGTTCTGGCAACTGTTATGACACTGAATGCATATTCAAGAACATTTCAATGTGCATAGAAGCCACTTCTGCCTTACATGGCTTTAATTGTAAACTGTACATGTAATATAATTACTGTGAGAACATGCTCCAGTGGTGGAAAACAAATAAAGGGAATCTTAATCAGAGATGGATGGAACAAGCTAAAAAAATTTTCTTTAATGGTCTCAATGACAATTAAAACCATCAATATTCTGTCAATTGCCTGTGATTTTAGTTCAGCTGCATCGAGGGACACAATTAAACAAGATATTGTTTGATCTGGAGTTGGATGTGAGAGAAACCCAAATCACCAAGGGAAGAGAACAGAGTAAACTGTGCAGTCAGTCATTTTACCAGTATGACACTGACATGCTGCTCCATAGAAAGCTCTCAGAGGTGGTCTTTGTACTTGTCTGCAAAAATCATGTGCACTTTAACTGCTAACTCTGCAGACTGGATAGAAACATGTTTAGTAAAATTGTATGTCAGTGGAAACATAGCATTGAGAGCATTGATATCATTAATCTTGCAAAAAATATGCCAAAAGACCCAAGTAATTTCTGATACTTTTATGTATTTAGAAAATACTGTAAGTAAAAATATGCTCGACATAATATTTTGACATGGATAAATTGTTTAAAGAGTACATTTAAAAAGAAAATGATTCTGTCCAGATAAATATAAGATTCAGGGTGGATGTAAAATTATAGGGAGATGGGGATGGCTGGGTGTACCCCCCCCATAGTTTGAAAGTTATCACATTTTTTTAATTTGTCTTTTATTACAACAAATACAAAACATTTTTTTTTTTTCCGGACCCTGAATAAAAATTCCCTTAACGATCAACAACTGCAACAATTGCAATCATCACATTCACTACAGGCTAATGTTACCAGTAGTTGACAGTCACTCCCCCCACCAGATAGCCCCAGAAATGAGGGGACACTGTTTAAATACTTTGAACACTTTGAGGGCTAAAACTTTCAAAAGGGAAGATTAAGGTAATTAAATTCTTTAGGTAGCTAAGGTGGCCTTTCTAATAACCATATCACATAACTACGGTTGATATGAATCCAATTTGAAAACAATATTTAGGTGGTTTTACTTTTAACTATTAAATCAAAAGTTAGATGACAATACATGGATATATACAGGAAACTGCCAATGTGAAAGAAACACCACAATAAAGTATCAGGGCCAGCAACCAGAACAGCTTCAATGTGCCTTGGCAGAGATTCTGAAAGTGTCTGGAACACTTGCCATCCTGGTAGCATTGTCATCCTGGAAGAGGCCACTTCCATCAGGATAGAAATGCTTCAGCATAGGATGAATGTGTTCACCCAGAATGGCTTTGTATTTATTGGCAATTACCTTGTACTCTAAGTCGTTGAGTGGACCTAAACCATACCAGGAAAATGCACCCGACACCATAACAGAGCTGCCAGAATCCTTAATTTACATAAAGTGTTTCATTTATTTTTGGAGTTAAATGTATATGTGACATCCAATATGACATGAGGACACTCCCTAGCTACTATTACTACAGTGGAAACTTGTCAAACAGAAGCAAATAAAATAACAATGTATGAGATGAGTCATTCTACAATTGCAGTGGTATTCACAGTTGGATTTTTTCTAAAAAGCAAATGTATTATTCATATTCAAAACCTTTTGTGTTGTAATTGTGAACATCTAACCTAAATCAACCAAAGGCTGATGAATTTGAATTTTTAATATTTTTAATATTTTTATAATTTAGATTATATTCCGGTTAAACTCACATTTTGTATTCTTGTATTTTGTATGTTGTGTATTCACATTTTGTATGTCATTGGTATTACCGATGTTTGAAATACACATTTTGGCTTTCCAAGTTCATGTTTTTTTCCAGATTTCTTTGCACAGTCAAAGAGAGATATACTTTCTAATAAGTCAAATGGGAGTTTTTAATAAAAAAGATAACCAGGTAAATTTGAAGCTGTGGTGTATGGTACTTTTAGATTTTTACAATCTTAGTTTTATTATAACTTATAAAATAATTTCAGGAGAATCATAAAAAATCTTATAAATGTGACCTTAAAATGCTTACTTACAAATACCATTATAATAATACATGTATGAGTGATGTATGTATGTATGTATGAGTTCCAAAATATTGGAACACCCTATGCCAGTATGCCAACTATCTGCACTGTAACACCAACAATACAGTGTAACACCAATGACTCTAATAACTGGTGATTTGAACTGATTAAGGCCATTTATTGTTACCAAATTAAAGAATAATGACAAATCATATATTTCCCTTCCCTACATCCTACAGTCCCTACAAAATATGTCATCAAACCTTTCCTCGTCACCATTGGGAAAGGCCATTTTTCATGCACAGCATACTTTTGCTTTATACTTTTTCCAGAAAGAAGGCTGAAATAGATTATATATCTATAAACAAGTATAACTGTTTTTTTAGATGTCACTTATGAATAAGAAATGCAATAATATCATATAACTTGTCAAATTTGTGGAAAACACGTTGTTGCAATAGCACATGTTTAACAGCCATCTCACATTTCATACTTGGTACAGTCACTTAATTTGACATATTGCTTCTTAAATAGGATTGCTGGATTTACAGTTTTATGCTGTATTTTATCTCCAAAAATTGGCCAAAAGCTATTTTTTTACAAAATGCTCTGAAAATCATTGGCATCTGATCTCAATGTTTGTCATAATATACAAATTAGCAAATATTTAAGAGACAGCACCTCATTTGCATAATGTAATTCACAATACAAAACAATCTATAGGAAATGTTTTGCCTATTCACCAGTTTTTACCTCCCCTTAAGCAAATACATAGACATTTTGTAAATATTTGTCATTTAAAGCTCATTTTCATTATTGCAAAACTGTTATATAACTGTTATAAAATGTTTCAGTTGCTACTAAAAAGGGTAAAAGGAAAAAACAGCAAAACAAAAAAACACTACAGTAAGGCAGCCAATCACTCCTGTACAGTTTGCTGCAAATGCTTTCAAGTTCAGAAGCAGTGACTATTAGAGATATCTAGGCACTGTATATGAAGGAAAAAGTAAACCTCACAGTGTGCAGGCTCAATGCTTTTTTGTCTCTGCTTTGGCAGATTCAGTGAGCTCAGTGAATAGGACAGGCCATCCAGATAATTTAAAGATCGGTGCATTTCACAGCAATGATTTAGAAAAATGACCCCCCTATTCCAATTTTATTTTCATTCCCCTCCTCCAAATACTGTTATTTACATTTAAATCACTTCTAGATTATGCAAGCAACACAGTGGGAACGTTTTAAAGCCAATTATATTGGTAGGCACCCTGCACACAGTGTTCACAATATAGACCAGTTGTCACACATTGTTGACCAGTTGGCTCCTGTGTATTGCTTTATAAACCCCTGCACCCAAAGGTTCTAGGCTATAGCCTCTGGTGAAGCAACTTCTGTCATGTTGGTAACCTAGGCCTGGATTCAATAATAACATTTCCTTAATTTTGATCTGGATTCTTTAACCGGAAGCTTTTGACTGGCAATTAAATGCACATATTTATGTTTTTGTTCAAATTCAGCAATCACCAAAGTTAACAAAAAATAATTGACTGAATCCAAGATTGATTCTATTTCAATTTATTCAAAACCTGTCCATAACTAAACCAATCCTGTTGAAACACAAGTTGGAGTTTATAGTTTGTCCAAAACTGATACTTGAAATGCAAATTAACGGCTACTAGCCAACTTAGTTTTTACTAATTACTAAAGGCTTTTTGCATTTGTTTCTCTGTTTTGTGTTCCACGATGCTCGTGAAAATAATATGTTAGAGGGGACTGTAATATGCCTTTTGCTGATAGCCATCTAATAAAGCACTGGGCTTGGATCACTAACAAGAAAACCTTTTAAAGCCGGCAGATTATATGCACTAAGTTGTGAGAGTTGACGCTCTATGGAAGGCCATCTGACCCGAAATGCATTAACGGGAATTTCATAGCTTGTTTTGATCATTAAAATGTCTGTGCGAGTTATTGTTGGGGGTGCAGTCTCTTCCCTATTTCACATGCACGAGGTGAGGGAAATTCAGAGATATACTTCATAACATTTGTTGTCTGCAAAATGGTTGCTTTGAATATGTCTGTCTGCAAAGGTAACTCTTCCCACTATGTTTATTTCTTGGAAAGTACTGCATCTATTCAGGAAGCACAAGAGGGTGCTTTCTCTTTCTCTTTCCCACTCTGCAAATTATGCCACAAGCGCTATTACAGCCAATTTGGTTTTAATTGACAGTCAATCATCAAACTGTCCTGTAAAAGAGAGACCAGAATCAAGAGGGGTTACAACCATTGCTTATTACTATACTTAGACAAAGGGATGGTCTTCTGTCCCTTAGAGCCCTGCTTTATTCAAATATCACACTGCTTATGTGACCTCCAGATCTTACCCAGAGGGTAATTTTTTGGAAAATGATTTAATTTACTTATCTTTAATTACCTCATATTAGTGTTCGTTTTTTGTTTCTCATATTGTTATGGTCATTAAGAAACACAGGACATGTTTCTGCCTGCTCTGGGTCTTTAAACATTTAATAAACATTTAACACGAAAGCCTGCAGACTACCCATCCCTGAAAGACTTTTGATGGTGCATGACCAATGCAGGTGTATAATTAAGGCCAACATGCTGTAATAGCTTCATAATATCTTACATAATGTGATTTTCTTCTTCTTTTCTGTGATTTAAATCGTACATCAATGTAGTAGACATGCACAATGAAAAAATCTGAGCCTTGTAGCAGGGAGAGGGCTGTAGATAAATACATGTAAATGAATAAATAACTCCTGCATGAAACACCCATGACTTTCCTATTGTCTTTTATTATGCAACAACACAAATCACATTTCAGTCAAGCAGATTTTTAAAGATTCCAGCTATAATGCCCACCTTTTTAAAATTAAATTAAACAACGGTTTTCTTTAGTGCATCAGGTGCCGACAGTACCACAAGTCCCCTGCCTTCTCATTTGAAAGTGAAGTCACGTCAAGGAATAAATTGTATTGCATGTAGGTGCTGTATTGGGAATAGGCCTCCTGCATCCGGAAGAAGCAGCCCCTTTTTGAAGTTCACCGCACTTCCTGTGCTTCCATATATATCCCCCCTTGATCCCACACCTCTCTGGCATGGCAGCAAGAATATTCAATATTTAAACCGCCAGATCTCTGTTCCATTAATGTTAAACGTGTCCTGTCAGAGACAGGACAGCGGAGGACAGCCCCATCACATTGAAGTCTGGGGCTGAGTTTAAGCTGGGATATAGCTGGGATATGTTTGCAGGATTACCTCCAGAGTCACTGCAATGCCATATCAGTGGTACTGATAGTGTATGTTTGAGTCAAAGGTCAAAGGTTACCACAAAGGAGCAATGTAGAATAAAATAATAGCATGGTAGATATTCACATAGTATTTGGCAGATCTAGCTCTAGTTATTCTTGTAGTAATTTAGTATTTTGCTCATATACAGATAACTGGCGAAATAAAGGGAACAGTTGACTAAATGGCAGCTCTGGTATGGTATGGGCTGCATTTTTTTGGCACAGTTTAGGTCCTTTCAACCTCCTAGAGGCCAAGGTACCACCTTCATCCTATCACCTTCATCCTATGGAGAAGCATTTCTATCCTGATGTGAGTGGTTTCTTGTAGGATGACCGTGCGCCCATACACAGCACACAAGTGGTCACTGAATGGTTTATGAGTATGAAAACAATATAAACCATATGCCATGGCACTCTCAGTCATCAGATCTCGACCAAATTGAACACTTATGGGAGGTTCTGGAGTGACGACTGAGAATGCATTTTCCACCACCATCAACAAAAGAACCTATTGATGAAATGTCTTGTGGAAGATTGGTGTCTCTCCAGACACTTGAGGAATCTATGCCAAGGTGCATTGAAACTATTCTGGTGGCTCGTGGTGGCCCAACACCCTATTAAGACACTTTATGTTGGTGTTTCTTTTATTTTGGGTTTCCTTTTTTTTACCTATCTATCCTGACTTTGTTGCAATGTGAGTATGTTCTACTGTGTTTTTGAAGAAGTGACACCATATAACTGTAAGTGTTGCATAATGTGCATGTGTTTTTCTACAGGTCCTGGCTTTATTGTTATACTATTATATCCTAAATTCAGTACATATATTTGTCCTTTGCCTAACATTGCCTTACAAATATATATATATTTTTTTATGTACACTCAATTTTTTAATTTCATTTTGGATGTTGCTGAAATTGCCAAACTGTGTCTGTGAAGAAGTCAGACTTGCATTTCATTGTGAATATGTTGAACATGTATTTTTCTGTAGATTCCAGCTTTATTCTAATGTGATTCTGTTTTGTATGTATATTTCTACAGCTCCTTGCTTTGTTGCAATGTGGGTATGTTGAGTACTGTGTTTCTCTGTCATTTGAGTAAACTTCAGTTGTGTTTTTGCTCTGGCGCTATGGAGACATCAGGCCCAAAGTCTTGGTTGACAGCTTTTTATAGATCAATGCTTTCACTTGATCATGAGCATCCCTTTGACAGTTGAAATCACACTCTTAGTCGTCCCCTCTGCTCTATGTTTAAACGGGCCATTGCGCTTGAGGCAGTTTATTTCATTTTGGTAATGTGAATGTCTGAGATGCTGAGTAAGGCTCATCATTGAACCACGGGGGAATATTGATGGTGAGGATAAAATAAAAGAACACCCCCCACCCACCCACCCCCACTCCTGGAAAATATTGTACCGGCTGGAGAAATGCAATGAACCTTCATCACCAATTATTGTCATGATTATGATGCATTAAAAGCAATTCCGTGCTCTTTGCCTTATTACAGTGTAAGTTAAGGGTCATTTACTGCTTAATGGACTTGCTAAGAACAGGGCACTATGTGGCTCTCAAACAAAAAAGGCTGTGTATTACTATTGTTTGTTTTTTAGGGGCTTGGGGTTGACAGGTAAATTTGATCATTTCATATTAGGCTAATCTTTTCGGAAGCTTCTCAACAAATAGAGTAAGACTAAATCTTACAGATTAAACATAATAATGGCATAAAAATTAAACATAAATTAATTAAACATAAACATAAAAATGTCTGGTGACACAGGGAGTAATCTACCATTACTCCCATCATGTTTAACATATTCCATCTTCAGTCAAGATCTGGACTAAAATATGATTATATAACTGTATAATAAACAACATCAAACGCTAATATTTTCTCCGCTGCTTTTATCATTTGTATGTTTGACAAAAATGGAAATAAAGAAATTTAACAGAACCTAGCACAAAAACATTATGCATGTATGTATGTGTATTTATGTATGTTTTTTTTCAGCTCTGACATCATTTATATTACTATAGACTAGTGGTCTGGGAGATCCCTAAAGCTCAAAACCTAGTGAAAGAATACATTTTTAATAGCTGTATGATAGAGTGATACTGCAGAATGAAATAAAAAGGCAGAAAAATGGTATGAAAGGCCTGAAAGAATAGAGTTTGTAAATGACACAGACAACCTGACTAGAAACCAGCACCTTCACATCCTACAGCAGTGATGTGAATTGTGTTTAATATCTAAAGTATATATATCTCTCTCTCTATATATATATAGTATAATACTCACTTCCCCTGGCTATACCATTACTTTCATTTTCTCATTTTACTGTTTTGAATGATGTTCAGGAAATAAAATGCTTTTACTGTCTTTTTATATTGGCTTCTGAAGTGTGTTTTTTCGATAGGAAATGCTCTTAGTATCATATATCATATGGAACAAATCCTAACAGAAAAAAATGATATATTTGTGAGAATGCTGACTGAGGATAATGACTGATTGAGAAATATAGGTATGGAGTTGGATATTTCCCCTCTTAGTAATATTTACACACACACACACATAAACATATATATATACACATATGTAAATAAAAACATACACAGACACATGCACATATGTACTTGTACATGAAACAAGTGTTTTTAAACCTTTGAAGCGCCAACAGAACAGATGCTAATTTACAGACAGTGATTTGGAGCAGTTCTAGAGGTCTATGTATGCTTCGAGTGAAGCCGAAGTTCGCCTGGGTAAAGCAAAGCTAAACACGTCAAAATCAAACATTTCAGTAAGTTTATACTTTTTCTCTGCTAGAGTGAAGTTCACGTCCCAACATAGTAACATACATTGCAACAACCGGCAGGAGACACCCAATCCAAATATAATGGCCGCTCATTTTAGCACTGTTCATATAATTTCCAAATAAGTGTGTAAACATTTTCACTTTATTGACTCAATTAACTGAGCTACTGTTAGTAGCGAATAAACATTTAGTCACTGAATGGCAACATGTTAGCTAGTAGTTATCGAACATTATCATTATTCATACAATAAATTACAGTAATAATTTTTTTTGCTAACATAACTGGACAAAATCACATTGCTTTTCACACAATTTATTCAATTTTGGTTCGCCTGGGAAACAAAAAACTAAACTTTCCTTGTCATTACGACTGGTTCATGGTTAGTGGAGTTAAATACAACAATTTTGATGGTTGTTAATTAATTGGATACTTTGAAATTAGCATATTGCCCAGCATAAACCTTTTATGAAAAACACTTATGAGGTTTTGTCTGCTTCTGGGAGAATTGCTTGAATGCATACACTACCGGTCAAAAGTTTTAGAACACCCCCATTTTCCAGTTTTTACTTAAATTTAAGATGTCCAGTCAATAACCTGAAATGGTACAAATGTAAGCGGTAAACTGCCAGAGGTAAAAAAAAAAAAAAAAAAAAGGTTTAGGTTACCAAAAACTGAAGAATAATGTACATTTCATAGTTATATAAAAAGGCCCTTTTCAGGGAACAAGTAATGGGTTAACGTGGGTTAACAGTAACTCTGTGCAAGTCGCCGACTCTGGATCCAGCAAAAGAGCCCCAGACCATCACGCTTCCTCCTCCATGTTAGACAGTTGGTGTCACACACCGAGGAACCATCCTTTCGCCACCTGACGGCCTACAAAAACTCTTCCAGTCTTCAGTAGTCCACTGGTGGTGCTTCATGGCCCAGGCAAGCCTCTTTTTCTTATTTTGCCATCTTAGCAATGGCTTTCTTACTGCCACTCGACCTGTCAAACCTGCAGCTCGAAGTCTTCTCTTCACAGTTGAAACTGAGACTTCCTTACTTCGACCAGTGTTAAGCTGTGCTTGAAGCTGTTGTCCTTTGAGCCGCATATCACGCAAGCTATTGACTCTCAGAAACGTGTCTTCTGATTTTGTTGTGTCCTTCCTGTCAGAGTTTCCTCCAGTTTCTAATTGCCTTTTGACATGCAAAAGATGAATGTCAACCAATTAAAAAATAAATAGATGAAATAGCTGTTCAGTGGTAACGCATGCTGGGAAATGTGAATATTAGAGCCATGTGAAGTCATATTGGCAGCTACAACTTAGGCTACAAACACCCTTCTATTGGTGTTTCATACCACATCTCCATAACACATTTCATTTTTGAAATCCCACTTTTGTGGATTCAGTACACAATAGTGTTGTGGTAAAAGAAAAAGTAGGGCTGGTGTAGTCTCCAAAATTAAACATTCATTGATCAATCAATACTCTTACAAATATATATAATTATAAATATTCAAATTAGCCATTCAACTGCAGAACCTGTTTTGCATTCATTAATAATCTGATTTTACTGTTTAGAGAACTACTTGTGCTTAGTTTCTTATTCAGTATTCTTGTGTGATTATGAAATATTCCCTTAAGTAATAATTAAGAATTTTTCATTGCTCCTTGTTAAGACATAATCTTTGTGTGGACCTCTGATGAGTTTTCAGATGTCGTTCTGAATTTCAGATTGATTTCATGCATATACGTGTAAAGTATTCTTCAATCATTGATTTAAAACAATAATTGTGGCAGGCAGTTTGAACATTTCATTTTTATTCTGATTGGCTAGTAAGAACACAACAAAGCGGGGCTTTTTCCCCCAGTCAAGCCGTTTGCTGATTGACAAAGATGTCTCACTTCAATCAAAATTCAGAGAGCAGAGTCTAATCCCAAAATGCATGGTACAATCTTGAAATTAAGCAGTGTCAGCAGGCTACAGTACAGCAGCAGGTAACACCATAGGGCTTTAAGGGTGAAGGTGACAGGTGGCATGTTTTAATGTGTATTGTGATAGCACTGATTAGCGAGCAAATTCATTCTTACCTGATGAAGCTGTATACATAATAATTATGTCAACACTGTCCTTCAAAATTCAACCACTACACCAGTATTTAATCAGCAACCTAAAATGATCATGCTCTGACAGTTTGATTTTGTTCTTGGAGAGGAAGGGTACTCTGTCAGTGGTGGAATGCTCTGCATGAATGAACAAACATGAATTTCTCTGAATTTTCAAATGACCAGGGAGCAGTCTGACACCTCACACTTTGTCTATTCCAAGATAGTTAGGTAACCAAGGAAAGTAAATTGCCTGTATTGCAAAAGACACTGTGTTGATATGTTGCTGAATTAGGGTTATTTGGAAGATGTATCTATCTAAAGCAGTGGTTCTGGTCTCTTCCAAATTGATGGAGGATGCTGCCTTTAACAGTTTTCAAACAAGCTAAAGTGTAAAAGTTCAAATGTGCAAACGTGTGTTAGACTCCTCAGAGCAAAAACATAATACAAGCCTAATTAAAATAATATGCTTAGCACGATCAGGCGAAGAAATTAGTTACAGTCAGCTTTGTGGGCCTCAAATAATGAGGAAGGGAACATTTATTTGGAGCAAATTCACAAGGGATTGACAGTGTGCACATCCAACAGCATGTCCCTGGATGATAAAAGTAGAAGAAAGAAGAGAAAAGATACATTCATAAAGTCATTCTAACACATTGAAATATTATGACATTTGAGCTTATGTTGTGTGCGTTTTTATGTGTGTATAAATTGGAATATGATACAGTATATGATAATGATCTGTGCTTCACTGTTGTGGTTAGAAGCAGCATCATAATCTATGGATCATGTACCAACAATGAGTATGTGGAGGACATGATAACATAGGTCAATAAAATAATCAAGAAAATTATTTTTTAAAGAACATTATTTAAAAAAAATTATATATATATTAGGAGATATAGAATGAACTAATAACTTTCCACAGCTATTTAAGATGATAATGGGTGAGATATTAATTATTTAAAATATATTCAATTATATATATATATATATATAATTTAAATATGATAGGAAAGTAAACAAAACTGTGTTCAATAATGCAAATAAATGGTACCTATGGTATTTATGCTAAAGGATTTTTAGCTTGGGGATTTTAAATGTGCAAGGACGGAGAAGAATGGAGTGAGCATTAGAATTATCTTGAAGGACAAGTGCACCAGTGGATAATGAAACTAAAGCCAAATCATGAAATATTCATTGCATTAATCTGATTGCCAACAGACCAATGAGAGAGAAACAGCAATGGGCCTCAATAACCCATACCAACCAAATCTCATACATTTCCTGTAGCTGGCTGGAAAGAGCATCACATGGAAACCCACCTGAAAAGTGATCTCCTACCTGAAATATGATCTCTGAAGAGGTGATGCCTTGCCTGCATTGTATCAACAAAACATATAATATAATAATATAATATATGCCATTTAGCAGACGCTTTTATCCATATAGATATGAGCATGATTATACAATCAGTGGTAACTAATACATTTTTTGTTGTATCACCTTGCAATGTATACAAATGCCAATGTTTGTGAATGAGCAGGTCATATCCTGTGATATTTGTGGAGTTGTGAATAATCGATTTACAGTAACAAAATCACTATCGACTGGCAAGCTATGATTTAAAATCAGCACTGCTAATGCAACCTATCACTAAAAGATTCTTACAATTTAGGGAAATAAAGCAGACATACCATCAATACTCCATGCAGTTACAATGCAGAGTCTGGAAACGTAATTCATTTGGATCATGATTATTTATGTAAATGTGTTTTCTTATTTTCTTTAAAAAATATATATTTCCCAGGTATTAAATAAATGACGGTACCCAACCAATCAGTCTGGTAATGCGGTATAGCTACATTACAAGGGTACCTGTAATTGTTGAAAAGTATGATTGATATGAACATAGAAAGCATTGCATCAGTAGAGCAGAGAGAAGCCATTTTGATGGAGACAGCCCATGATATTTCCTCTGTTCTTGTGCTTTCATGACCACAGAAAAAAAGAGTTCAGCATTTGACTAGTAGCATGAGAGCCCCCCCAGGATTAATTTCCAGCACAGCATATTTAACAACATTGTACTGCTTCTAGAGGACTAACTCCCCCCCGCCAACCTGCCTCCTCTGAGTTCTTCTGTACCATAGGTCCATTATTTATTGCTTCTCATTTATGGTAAAGTAATGTGCTAGAGATTTGCTCCCCACAACATTGCTGTTGAAAATGAGTCTGGCTGAAATGCTCATGCATACATCTTATCAGTCTTGTCACCTCAAAAAATCTGCTGAAGCACATGAGACACCCCTTTTATAACAATATTTTTCTCTGCACATATGAATTTTTGTTTAGTTGCATGTTATTTTTTAATGTCTAAAGTTTTATTTTAATGAGTCCATGTGACCATAACATACTTTAAATTTGGGAAAACCTACACAAACAAATGCAAGAAAATATATTATGTCAAATCGTCAAAGTGTAAGATTATAAAAAACGGACAAAGCAAAAATCGATCTATTGAATACAATTGTTCAAACTCAACATACCCTGACTCAAGGCTGAGTAGAGCCTTTATTTAGAGCAGAACATGACCATCATGTTATGTAAATCCGATTTACCTCATTTCCATTTGAATGTCAGCAATACAATGCAATCCACTGGATCACCACGGGAAACAGCCAATCATCTAGTTATTCCTGCAAGGGGAGATCCAATGGGTCTCCACCGTCTCTGGCCTCTCTCCCCTCAGGGATTTCTTGGTGAGAGTTCAGTGAATATCGCTCCTAATTGCCTCCCCTGCCAGTGCTTCATATTGATCTGAAAGGAAAAAAAACTGTTCAATAAAGGAGGGTAGCTGACTAGACTAGATAAAAATAGTAAAAGCTTTTACTAAGTAAAATGTATGGAGCCGTTTGACTTGGCCAAATAAATCAGCTTGTCGGTACGTATTCATTTCAACCCAGATATAACTATGTTGGAGAATTTGTGCAAAGTTGAGAAATATCTGTTGTTTCTGGGTTGTTTTCCGGTGGGCTGGCATTGCACTAATGCACTGGAATAAAGGCATTGTCCATATTACTGGTAAAAATTCAACGACACATGATAAACATTAGAATCATATACATTTTTACCATTCTCCTCTCTCCCTCTTGTTACCTTAAAAAATGCAGTGAAGCACACAAGACACCCCTAAAACAGTCTTAATTGCATGTGTGAAGTGCAAACAGGTGAGAAACCATATTGCATGCATCCAAATGCAGATCAGGATGAACACTTATTTTTCCCAATTTTGTTTATTATAAGTTATTATATTGATTATAATTGCATGTTGATTTAATCAATATTCAAATTATTAGTATGTTTTCTTTTGTATTTATTGTTGAATTTAGAATTTAAGTTGAAGTGCCCAGAAGCAACACAACGCACAGGTGTTACACCTGGTGAGATGCAGGAGGTGCCAGGCCCGGAGTCACCCCATAGTGCCCAGAACCTCCAAGTGTTGCAAACTAATCCCTCGAGCATCAAGTCTGACAGGAGGCGGATCAAATGGCCTGCAGCTAGCATGACCTCACTCTGGAAGCAATTCGATGACAATGTCGACCAAATTCTGGAGGCAATGGCGAAGGGAGAGGCCGACAGGAAGCTACAAGCTATGAAAACAATCATTGTCAGCATCGCAGCTGAACGGTTCGGCGAGGAGGAGAAGAAAAGCTCCGGAACACCGTACAAGGCGGCAGGACAAGAGGAACGCACAGGCCTGGCCCATCTAATGTGCATCCTTCGGAAAAACATCAGAGTTCTCCGCCGGGCAGAGTGGCATCAGAGGCGGCGGCGCGAGGTAAACGTGCTGCTTTCATCGCTAACCCCTTCAAGTTCACTAAGGATTTGCTGGGGCAGAAGCGCAGTGGTAAACTGGCCTCCTCGCAGGAAGACATAGACCAACATCTGAAGCAGACATACAGCGACCCCGCAAGAGAGCAGGAGTTGGGAGAGTGTAACAACCTCATAGACCCCCCTGAACCAGAAGTGCAGTTCGACATGTCGGAGCTGCAGCTGAAGGAAGTCAGGGAGGTTGTCCGCAAAGCAAGGGCAAGCTCTGCTCCAGGACCAAGTGGCACGTCATACAAAGTGTATAAGAACTGTCCCAAACTCCTGCTGCATCTGTGGAAAATCCTGCGAGTCTTCTGGCGAAGGGGGAGGATCCCTGAACAATGGAGAGTGGCTGAAGGGGTATGGATCCCAAAGGAGGAAAACTCCACTCAGCTAGACCAGTTCCGCATCATCTCCCTGCTGTGTGTTGAGGCAAAGGTTTTCTTCAGCGCTGTTTCCAAACGGCTGTGAACCTACCTGGCAAAGAACACCTACATCAATACATCTGTCCAGAAAGGCGGCATTTCAGGAATGTCAGGATGTCTGGAGCAAACCGGTGTGGTGACACACAGAGAGAACAAGGGCAACCTATCAGTGCTGTGGCTTGACCTGGCAAATGCATTCGGCTCCATTCCACACAAGCTCGTTCAGACTCGTTTCACCTTGACGAAACATCATGTACCCAGCAGGTGTAGAGACCTCATCGCTGATTATTACAGCAATTTCAGGATGAGGGTCTCTTCAGGAGCAATAACATCCAGTTGGCACAAGGTGGAGATCGGTATCATCACAGGGTGTACTATCTCTGTGACACTGTTCTCACTAGCCATGAACATGCTCACTAAATCTGCTGAGCCAGAGTGCAGAGGGCCCCGCACAAATTCCGAACAATGGCAACCACCCATCAGGGCATTCATGGATGACCTCACAGTCACGACAGAATCAGTCCGGTGGATTCTGAAGGGACTTGAAAAGCTGGTGGAGAGGGCCCGGATGCGTTTCAAACCCGCCAAATCCAGATCAATGGTGCTGAGGAAAGGGAAGGTGGAGGACAAGTTCCGGTTTAACATCACAGGCACAGCCATCCCAACTATCACAGAGAAGACAGTCAAGAGCTTGGGCAAGGTTTTTGACTGCTCTCTGAGAGATACAACATCTATCCAGTCGACATGCACTGAGTTGGATGGCTGGCTGAAATCTGTGGACAAGTCAGGCCTACCTGGGAAATTTAAAGCCTGGGTCTACCAACATGGCATTCTTCCCAGGATCCTGTAGCCCCTCCTCGTCTACTCGGTCCCTATCTCGACAGTTGAGACCTTAGAGAGGAGGGTCAGCAACCACCTCCGGAGATGGCTTGGACTACCAAAGAGCCTGAGCAGCATTGCACTCTATGGGAACAGCAACAAACTGCAACTGCCCTTCAAATCCTTGGAGGAGGAATTCAAGGTAACTAGAGCCAGAGAAGTGGTTCAGTACAGGGACTCAAGTGATCCGAAGGTGGCTAAAGCAGGGATCCAAGTGAGGACTGGCAGGAAATGGAGGGCAGAGGAAGCGGTTCAAGAGGCAGATGCAAGGCTGCGTCACAGGAGCCTGCTGGGAGTGGTCACACGAGGTCGAGCTGGGCTGGGATCCTTTCCAACTCCCCAAATGAACACCAGGGGTAAGGAAGGGCGACGTCTTGTTCAGGATGAGGTGAGAGCAGCAGTGGAGGAGACGAGAACCTGCAAGGCAGTGGGAATGAAGCAACAGGGAGCTTGGACGAGATGGGAGAATGCGGTTGAGAGGAAAGTGACCTGTGCTGAGCTTTGGAAAGCCGAGCCTCAACGCATCAAATTCCTCATCCAGGCAGTGTATGATGTGCTCCCAAGCCCGTCAAATCTGCACACATGGGGCATAGCAGAGACATCAGCATGCCCACTGTGTTCCAAGCGAGGAACCCTGGAACACATCCTCAGTTGCTGTACAAGGGCACTTGGAGATGGATGGTACAGGTGGAGGCATGACCAAGTCCTTAAGACCATCGCTGAAGCTATCAGCGCAGGACTGGCATGGGAAAAACAGTTCCGACCCTCCAAGAAAACCATCGCCTTTGTCAGAGCTGGGGACAAGCCAACTCCTGCCAGAAGAACATCTGCAGGCATCTTGACGTCTGCAAGAGACTGGCAGTTGTTGGTGGACCTTGAACATCAGCTGAAGTTCCCCAGCCATACTGCAGTCACCACCTTACGACCAGACATTGTCCTTGTGTCTGAGTCCACCAAGCAACTGGAGTTGACAGTCCCGTGGGAAGATCGCTTGGAAGAAGCCTTTGAGAGGAAGCTCTCCAAGTACGCAGGACTGGTCAGCGACTGTCAGCATGCTGGTTGGAGAGCAAGGTGTTTCCCTGTGGAGGTTGGATGCAGAGGATTTGCAGCCCGTTCCTTAGCCAGAGCCTTCAGTAGTTTGGGCATCGATGGAGAGAGGAAGAGGAGAGCCATCCGCAGTACCACCGATGCAGCAGAAAGGGCCTCAAGATGGCTGTGGCTCAAAAGAGGAGATCCATGGAGTCATGGTAGCTAGCTAGCCATCTGGACACAAGCTGGGGTCTGATCAGCCCCGGCTGGGTCACCTGGAGGAGGGCGTATGATGTTGAAAGACCCGAAACGCCCAATGATTCCAGGAACATCACTGATGATGTGTCCAGAGGCATCAGTAGATGTATGTACACATAACCAGGAAAGCCATTAAGAACAAATTCTTATTTACAATGGCGGCCTGGCAAAAGGCAAAGCCTCTTGAGGGAAGGGGAAAGGGGCTAAAAGGGAATGTTAAAAGTTAAGTTAAAAGACAGCAACACACATCCAAACATTTCCAACTAGCGCATAAGCATGCATGGGACAAACAAAAGTTTTTGAAAATTGTCCAGTTTTAGTGTTTGTTGCAAATTGTTCCAATCTCTGGCTGCAGCATCCCGGAATGACGACAGACCAAGTGCTGTATATGTTTTGGGGATTCTGAGCAGAATATGGTGAGCAGAACGGGTGTTGTATACAGCAGCTGTAGTTTGCAACAAGTGACACAGATAGGGGGGTGACAGACCAAGGAGGGTTTTGTAGATGAGCATGAACCAGTGAATATTACGACGGGTGTGTAAGGATGGCCAGTTGACAGAGGAATAAAGAGTGCAGTGGTGTGTTTTGAAAGGGGCATTTGTAGCAAAACGGACAGCAGAGTGATAGAGAACATCAAGCTTTTGGAGTGCGCCCTTGCATGCCGACCTATAAACAACGTAGCCATAATCTAACATGGGAAGGATGCTCATTTGAACAAGAGTTAGTTTAGCAGAGGGAGTGAAGGTGGAGCGCATTCGGTACAAGAAACCAAGTTTGGATTTTACCTTAGACTGTAGCCTGCTGATATGGTATGAGAAGGACAGAGTGCTGTCCAGCCAGATACCCAGGTATTTGTATTCAATGACCTGGTCTAGGATAGCCCCATCGAGGGTAGTGATATATTGGGCTGGAAGGGGTACAGAACCTTTCCTACCGAACCACATGACCTTGGTCTTGATGGTGTTTAGCAGGAGGCTTAGGGTGGAGAAAGCCTGTTGGACCTTAAGGAAGCTATCCTGAAGTAATGTAAGTACTGCATCTGGGGAGGGACCAACGGCATAAAGGACTGTGTCGTCAGCATAAAGGTGGATGGATGAGTCTACAGCAGAGGAAGCAATATTGTTTATATATATAGAAAAGAGTGTGGGACCTAAGATCGAGCCCTGGGGTACACCCTTAGAGACAGGGAGGGGCCGAGAGAGAAGTTGTTCCGATTGAACACTTTGCACCCTATCAGTAAGGTAGTTAGAGAACCACGCCAGTGAGTGACCAGAAACCCCAATGTTGCTCAGCCTGCCAGCAAGGATAGAGTGATCAACAGTGTCAAAGGACTTAGCTAAATCAATAAAGATAGCAGCACAATA
The DNA here is from genome assembly GCA_029706075.1 of Aldrovandia affinis. Taxonomy (NCBI): domain Eukaryota; kingdom Metazoa; phylum Chordata; class Actinopteri; order Notacanthiformes; family Halosauridae; genus Aldrovandia; species Aldrovandia affinis. The sequence goes on along the minus strand of JAINUG010000138.1, from coordinate 2,340,476 downwards.
TTGTTTAGAGTCTAAAGCGGAAGTGATGTCATTGAGGACTTTGAGGGTTGCAGTGACACAGCCATAACCTGATCGGAAACCAGATTGAACACCAGACAGAATATTATAAACATCCAGGTAGTTAGTATTAACTAGTAGTTAGTTAGTAGTGTGGTTATTGATTAAGTGGCTTAGTGTCACGTCCGATATTGCACGCCTGGTTATTGCAACGCAGGTTTATTTCTATCCGTAACAGTTGGGGGCTCGTCCTATTTGAACCATAGATCGCATATTTCGTTCTGTTTTTCTTCATGCTATTAGGCTACTTTGGGAATTGACAGTGTTACTTTGCTTGGTATGATTTTTCGTCCCACAGGGATTACAGTAGTGCCAGCTTTGTATTTAGTAACAGTGTTATTTTGCTTTATGCAACATTGTGTCCCGGTTGTAGTAAATAGTTTTGTTGTATTCATTTTGAATTACGCTACTTTTCTTAGTAGCTTTTGTATTGCCATTTACCATATACCCATACCAGTTTATTTTTGGTATTTCGTTGCCGTTGGCAGCAGTGGTAAAACTTGTTCTCTTTTGAATTGAACGTTTTGATACGTTGCCATGGAGTTCGAACTTGGCAGGTTCCTTGGTGACCCGATGATCGAACAGTTCGACAGCTGCAGGAAAGCTGACCTTCTATTGATTGCGGATCATTTTAAAATTGAAGTGCTTCACTCGGACACCAAACTGGCCCTTAAAACCAAAGTTACGGCCGGACTACTTGAGCAGAAAGTACTGTCTGAGGACGCTGTCCCTGGAGTATCTAGCGTTAAGGTCGAGAGCCCTGACGCTACTCTTCAAGCTCGGCAATTCAAGCTGGAGTTGAAACGGTTAGCACTGAGGGAGAAAGAGTTGGAGTTGGATGCCCAGGTACGGTTGAAGGAGAAAGAGGTGGATGCCCAGGTGTGGTTGAAGGAGAAAGAGGTGGATGCCCAGGTGCGGTTGAAGGAGAAAGAGGTGGAAGCTATGCGGGCTGGTAGCAGAGCACAACCAGCTGAGTTTAGCGTCAGCAGGAACGCTAGCTTGGTTCCTCCCTTTCGTGAGGCGGACGTGGATAGGTATTTCCCCATGTTTGAACACGCTGCCATCTTGTTGAATGGGAAGCCTGGCCACTGATGTTGCAGGGCGTGCTGGTGGGTAAGGCTCAGGCTGCATTGTCGTCGCTGTCATTGGAGCAGAGTCTCGATTACGACCTGGTGAAAGCTGCAGTACTGAGGGCTTACGAGTTGGTACCGGAAGCTTATAATCAGAAGTTTTTCTGCCGTATCGTAAAACCGACCGTCAGACTTTTGTTGAGTTCGCCCGTGAGAAGGAGAACTTATTTGATCGCTGGTGTACTGCACAGGGAGTTGAGACATTTGGGAAAAACCCCATAATAAGGATAGTGCTCTTAAGGATTTTGCACCATTCATTATGGACGGGTTCTGTGTCGTTGGCTGATGATCCTGGGGTTCCAAAGGCAGTTATAATACTGAGAGACACCGGAGCGGCACAGTTGGTTATTTTGGAGGATATTTTGCCCTTGTCTGAGAGGTCATCCATAGGCACAAGTGTCTTTGTGCATGGTCTTGAAATGGGTTACCTTAATGTGCCGTTACATGGCATTCTGTTAAAATCGGATCTCGTGACTGGTCGCATTGCTGTGGGTGTGTGACCCAGTCTTCCTGTGGAGGGAGTGTCCTTCATACTGGGGAACGATTTAGCAGGAGGCAGAGTTTTGGATAGTCCTGAGGTAACTCCTGTCCCTCTTGTCAATGACCCTGATGAACTTTGACCCTGAAAGAAATTTCCTGACATTTTCCCTTCTTGTGCTGTCACCCGTGCCATGTCTAAGCGATCTGAGAATGACAATGAGAAGTCTCATGATGTTCCCATGTTAGAGGACTTATGACTTAAGATTCATTCTTTGAGATGCTGGAGCATGGAGTGCAGACACCCCCTACTGGGGCAGACGGGGATGACAAAGCGCTTGCAGATGTGGACAGGAAGGCTGATTGTGTCGACGAGCTCGAGAAGCTGTCTCTGGCACAAGAACAGTTGACAGTGGAGCAGAAGAGAGACACAGATATCTCCTCTCTCTTTGAGAGCGCAATTCCCAAGGTGGAAGTTTCATCAGTGTCCACTGGATACTTTGTCAGGGGCGGAGTACTGATGCATAAATGGAGACCAGTTGACGCTTCAGTTCACGACCACTGGCGCAATGTCCATCAAATTGTGGTTCTGTCTGCTTATCGCAAGGAGATACTTAGCCTTGCTCATAATAGCTGCCTTGCTGGACATTTAGGCATGAACAAGACCTATGACCGTGTGCTGAAGCACTTCTTTAGGCCTGGGTTGAAGAAAGACGTTGCCAGATACTGCCAGACTTGCCCTGTGTGCCAGCTTACGGGGAAACTGAATCAGAAAATTCCCCCAGCCCCGTCGTACCCCATTCCAGCATTCGGACAACCATTTGAAAGGGTACTTATTGATTGCGTTGGTCCGTTACCACGGACTAGGACGGGTAACCAGTATCTGCTCACTGTAATGTGCGCGTCTACCCATTTTCCCGAGGCGATTCCATTGCGGAAGAAAATGGCGCCGGTTGTCGTTAAAGCACTCGTTAATTTTTTTCCTTGTTAGGGCTACCTAGGCTCCACTTTTTGGCCCTTAGTGGTGTTGACTGATCATAACCCACTTGTTTATCTTAACCGCATGCGAAACAACAATCAGCGTCTCATGCGGTGGAGTTTATTTTTACAGGGTTATGATCTAGATCAGGGGTGTCCAAACTACGGCCAACTGCGGCCCGCGGTCCATTTTTAATTGGCCCGCGGCCGCATTCCAATATAAGGAATATGGCCCGCGCATGAAACTTGCACTTGACTGAGTTGTAATTCTTAGTTTCACCACTAGTGGAGCCACCTGTATTCATTGAAAACTCCATGAAATAAGCGAAGTGCTCTCAGGTTTTTTTCAAAAATAATTATTTTCGTGTAGCTCCCCCCTGTCGACAGAAAATAAACGAAAAAACTCAGTAAACGCTGGTCTTCCCCCGTCGACAGAAAATTTTTTTCGCGAAGCACCCCCCCTCCAATAGTTTTCTATATTTTTCTGTATTTGGCCCTCAGTGGAAAAAGTTTGGACACCCCTGATCTAGATATTCGACACATCCGCGGACGGGATAACGTTGTCGCTGATGCCTTGTCCCGGACGTATGAATGTTACAATAAATAAATTATCACGTTCAGACCTTGATTGAAAATATGTTCATATACAAATACAATATGGGTTTAAGAGATTGGAAGTGTTTCATTTATTTATTGTCTTAAGGGTGGGGGTGTTACGTCCCTTTGCTTTGTATTAGCGCTGCTTCATGTTTCCTTTTGGCTTTGCGTGCTGCTGTGTTTCCTTGGTTTCTCCCCTTTAGGTGGAGATGACGTCACTGCCCTGCTGGGAGCTGCTTGAGGACGCACATGGTTTCCAGGGGAACCCTCCAGTCAACGTGACGAGAGACAATGCGGCTGGACATCGCTTGGCTACATCACTGAGGAGACTTTAAAAAAAGATGCGGGACAATATATAGTGGTTGCCACCTGAATGCCATCAGTTCCCTTTACGACATTGTTAATTACAGCTTGGTGAATGCGTTACTCTGATTGACCACCTAGCTGCTAATTAATTATTATTGCTATTCGTAATACATTTTTGGGAACTCCGAGGAGAAGACCTCCCCTGTCATTGTCGAGGGTCTGGAACCGCTAGCTGGCTGCCCGGTGAGACCTTGCAACCTGCTTCTGTCTTTTAAAAGACTTTCACGTTATAGAGAGAACAATCATTAAATGTATACATATTAATAAATATATGTTTAATCTTTCTATACCACTGTTTCACTGGTACTCCTTACGGGTTGTGGTTATTGATTAAGTGGCTTAGTGTTGCGTCCGATATTGTACGCCTGGTTATTGCAACGCAGGTTTATTTCCATCCGTAACATCCCAACAAAGAAATTGTTGGCATATCAGTGGATAGGTTATGATCTATTTGCTTACCATAGTAGAATTTTTGTGCAAATAAATCCTAATGTCTATTTTGACCTATGAGACTGCAGTTACTGCTCTTTGCCTTTGCATGGCCTTAGGTCAGTATGCTGGTGATACCAAAGCAGAAGGTAGTAACTACATGAATTTAGTGTTGGAAATTAGCCTCTAATAAACACTTAATGCAACTGATGCTTTTTAAAAGATTGTAATAATGCTTTTGCTAATACTTAATGCTATGTCCCTAACAAATAAACAAACAAAAAAATAATAATTTGTTGAGAGTAATGTTAATCTTTGTTTCCCGAAAAATGTCTCTACAGCATAATTATTTAGACTAATCACGCTGATAATTCTAATGCAGATTTCTTGTACTTTTGCACTTTTTTTGTTTGGAGCATGCTTGCTTTCCTTGGAACTAAATCTAAGATGTAAATGTAAATGTAAAATGTAAGATGGATATATGCTGAATGAACACAGAGCTAGCTAGTTAGCTAGCTTGTTACATCTTTGGTGAGTTGGCCCTCGTTATTCACATTATGTGTATTTGACACTATCACCAATACTACGTCTTTGATATGAAGTGTCTGTACACGCCAGCAATATGTTAACAAATGCATTGTTTTGTCTTTGGTAAAATATAACTTTTCTAATTAGCTAGTCGTCATCTGAATGTTGGCAGATGTAAGGGTAGCTAGCTAGCTGTCTTAGCTTTATAGCCTGTCTATTGGTGTCTAATCCTGTGTTATATAATCCTCATAAACATATAATTATCTTTCCTGTATCCATTTATTTATTTTTTTCTCCCATTTTTCTCCCAATTTGGTAGCCAATTACACCCACTATTTTCAGGTCAATCCCTCCCTCATAGTTCGCTGCAGTAGCCCTGTGACCGGCAGTGACAAAGGCGAAGTATCATCTCCACCAAGACGGCACTCGCCAAGCTCCTGTGCGCAGCGAATGTCTTGTCCGCTTCCCTTCCCCCTCCGTGGGGTGGACAGACAATTTCTGCCCCTGGTGGCATCAAACCCTGGTCGCTGTGGCCAGCGTCAGACATTGAAACCACCATGCGGGAGGCCAGTGTTTGCATTTTAAGGTAAGTTGTACAAGCATTTTCCAATTTGAAATACGTATATGCCATGTCAATTTTGTTCTGCAATAAGTGCAAGACAAAGTTGCATAGATTATTAGCTAACATCATTGGGCTCATAAATGATAGAACACAATAGAATACCAAGGTGAACAGCAGTAAGTGATGTAAAAATTATGCAGGCAATATGCAGTAACTAAAGACACTGCTGTATTCCTTGGTTTCGACTTAGTTTTTTGTAGATACTGCAGACATTTTTGGTTTAGGGGTCAAATTGGATCAGGATATTTGAACACTGCATAGATCAGATGCTATACAGGCCAAAACTCAATTTTGCCAAAATTGCAGTTAAGTTATTGCCCTTTTCTTTTGTACGGCAGTATAAGAGAAGTATTTTTCTGGTATTTTTCACCAGCTGGCACAGAGTTTCCTGTGTCTTTTTATTCCCTTTTGAAAGCATCCTTTTCCCAGTACTTTGTGGCAATACAGGTCTAAAAATTTGCTTCATCAAGTACATTTGTGATTGACTGATTGATTGACTAATATCGTGTCATTTACCACTTCAATTCAGGAAATGCTAATTTCATTCATTTAAATATCATGCAGAACAAATTCAATTTTGTATTGCAATAAAAAAATGGACCTGTTCATAAAGCAATGTCAGAATATTTCAGTCTTCTGACAATGTCAGTCTGCCATTTAGCCCTCAACGGTCCTTTTTGCCCTCATTAGCAAACTGTTATAATCAGTGTTCTAGGCATCTGCTGAGGAATTAGCACGTACAGATTTGGAAACACAAGGCTTGAATCCTGTTAACAGACACCACAATGATGAGGTCAGAGGATTGCGGGTGTGAAAAATGAGCCCTCTTCTCTGATCCTTGCAAAGATGAGTTTAATCCACACAAGTTTGAATTATGTGATAACAGCAATCGAGTTTCAATAAAACATGGTGGGTGGCTCAGTTATGTTCAATAAAAATACATGGAAAACAGAAGAATGATGATTCTTTACTTTTACATTTAACTAAAGAGGAAATACTTCAATCATGCCAAACATTTCCTCAAATGACTCTGTAAAAAATGGTTTGAAACATTCTAACCTCTTCCTGTGTTTAGTTATGTCATTTGTCCTGTGCTACAGACTCATTATCATGACAGATCTTGTGATGCCTTGGAAATATGCTATAAATTAGGGGTGCACCGATATATCGGTGGACTATGGGTATCGGCCGATATTTGCCTTGTTGATTGCAATTAGCTTATTAGCCGATAAGATCAAATTTACAGATGGCAGTGGCCAATAATTATCTGTCAGTTTGTGTTGCGTCAATCTGGTCTAAATGTTCAAACTTGAATGGAACGACAGCATCTTTTATTTACAGGTTAAACTGACTGAAACCATGCACAATTTACTGCTCTGACGATGCTGTGATTGATTAGCTATCACCAGTCTGGGCGATATGGCCAAAAATAATTAGCATGATATGTTGACCAAATACTTAAATAACGATATTGAAATTATCATGTGTATGCGGAAAAAAGCTGAGTATATACAGATATTCAAACACAACTTTATTGAATATTCAGTGCTTGTATGTGTGGTATGTTTTGAAGTATAAAGTTTCCACTTTGCATAAACAAACCCAAAAATGTATTTTACAGTCTATACCTTTCAGGGCTTTACAGACATCAGAAACAGTGATGGGCTCAAAGTGGAAAGGGTTTACAATAGAGCTTGGAATAGGGTTCACCACCAAGCTTCCCACAGAAGTATAAGACCCAGCATTAGAGTGATCAAAAACAGAACCAGCAAAGATAAAATGCTTGTTAAAAACAATATTATTTTTATCCTTGATTTCACTGGGGTCTATCTTAAGGTGGTCAGGAATGCTAGCTGAAGCTTTAGTACCAGACACTAATTTAATCCATTTCCAAAAATGTGTGGGATTGTTAAAATTTTCAGTGACAGAATTCTGATTTTGATGTTCTAATCAACCCTGTACACTATTTCTGAGGGATCTAAAAGAGGTCCAATCGGCAGGCACATTAGATTTCCTAGCCTTTTCCCAAGCAGTATCAGTGAGGTTCATATGGTGTCTGAAAACCAGGGATTATCTCTTCCCCTTATCCTTTACTTTTTGACATGGGGCACGCTTGTCACACATAGACATAAATATCATCTTAAAATAGTTCCAACCAGCATCAACATCAAGTATGTCACTGTGATATAAATCACATAGGAAAGCTTGCTCATCAAAGTTTTAAATATAAACGTGGTTTAAATTTGGGGGTTTAACTTTTCACATACATAGCAAGCCCTCCTACTTTATTCACTTGATCTGATCTAAAGACATTATAGCCGTCAATAGAAATCTCTTCATTTGTCCCATGTTTCTGACAACACCATTATGTCCGTGTCAGTCATATCTGGCCAGATTATTTTTGTATCTATTATTATATTCATTATATCCATTTTTTGATCATAAAATATACCTATATAGCTGTATATATATGCCCGTGACAATCCCTGGATGAAAACAGAGCAGCCAGAGATGGAGAATGGATTTTAGGGTCCAAGGATCTGATTTTTATTTACTATATTGTTCTCTTCTCCCAGACACAGGGAAGAGAACGAGAGCGAGAGTGCAAATAAACAAATTATATAAAAACCTTTGTCCGTCGCCCTCACAGGTTCAGGACCAAATCAATAAACTAAATATAACAGACTAAATCAAATAAATCGGCAAACACTTTTCAGTTTACTTTTCATGCACTTCTCGGTCTCGACAGCCTTCTCCTTCCTGGTTCCAGCCACCTACTATAATTGTCAGACACGTGGCGTGGCCGCTAATTGCCTCGATTCTTATGCCAAGACCGACCCCTTCCACATATGAATTGAAGGGGTTACAGTGACCTAATATCAAGCCAGCAGTTAGAGTATACCTTAAGTAGGTACATTTACCTTAATTTCTTTCACATTATTTATGTTAGCTTAGTTAGCTAGCTGTCGATACCTAACGTAGTAGCTAGCTTTTTGGTGCCCAATCAAAATAATTGGCTGCATGACCTGGGTAAGCCCCACTCTTTGTGTTTGTTACAAATGTAATGCTACTTACCACAGTTTGAAGACACAGACAAACAGGTTGATGAATAAATGTAAATGGGGGAAATGCCCACTCTCACTGGACAATGGTGAGCTGTAAAAATGTTGCTAGACATTAAAACTGGTTTTTGATCTTTTAATTGACATGTACATATGACTCATATTGTATTTCTCTAGACATGTGTAAAAAAGTCATAAGCTACTCCCCCTTTAAGTAATTTAGTTACAACCAAGATGGAAACTTTTGAAGCAAAGTAAATAATACAAAATTTAAAAAAAATACATAAATAAGTAAATAAAATGCATTTAGGGCGGCACGGTGGTGCAGTGGATAGCACTGTCGCCTCACAGCAAGAAGGTCTCGGGTTCGAATCCAGGCCGGGGGCCTTTCTGTGTGGAGTTTGCATGTTCTCCCGTGTCCGCGTGGGTTTCCTCCGGTACTCGGTTTCTTCCCACAGTCCAAAGACATGCACGTTAGGCTAATTGGAGAGTCTAAATTGCCCGTAGGTATGAGTGTGTGAGTGAATGGTGTGTGTGCCCTGCGATGGATTGGCGACCTGTCCAGGGTGTATTCCTGCCTCTCGCCCGGAACGCATGCTGGGATAGGCTCCAGCACCCCCCCGCGACCCTGACCAGGAATAAGCGGCTTAGACAATGGATGGATGGATGAAAATGCATTTAAGCAAAATCATAAACTTCAAGTTCCAGTCCATATATATATATTGTGGCAGCCGCCGAGAGGCATGCCAAGGGGTGGTGATCGAGGGGGATACAGTACATAGTATCCCGCTGGCTCAACCCCCGCACCTTAATGCGAAGTCCAGGGCAGATGGAGCACACCTGAAGCACCTTTCCCAGTAATGCTGGGGAAATAAAAGATGCACCTTTTTCGCCAGGCAATTCGCAAAGTAGCTGAAGGGAAACGCCCGGGCGAGTGAGTAAAAGAAAGAATAGTTTTTTTTATTGACCACTTTGATTGACTTGGACTGTTTTTGACTAGAGGGTGTAATTGGCTACTAAATTGGAAGATAATTTTTTTTTATGTTACTCGATTACAAGTGATATGTCCACATATTTTTCCATTTAATAGTTTTTATTAAAAACTCACATCAAACATAATTTTTATAAAGAAGTAATTAGTAATGTCAGCAAATATTTTAAATAACAATAAAAAACTGAAATATTCTGCTTGCTAAGTGTTCAGACCCCTCACATTAATATTTGGTGGGGGCACCTTTCACTGCAATAACAGCAGTTGAAGGTGTTTTTGGGTTTCTTTTTCAAAGAAACTACTACCAACTTTACATACTGGTTGGAGGTGATTTTCACCCATTCTTCAGAGCAGAATTGTTCCAGCTCTCTCAAGTTGCTTGGGCATTGCTTATGGACAGCAATTTTGAAGTTGTGCCACATATTCTCGATGGGGTTCAGGTCAGGACTTTGACTGGGCCACTGAAGGACATTCACCTTTTTATTCTTGAGCCACTCCAATGTAGCTTTGGTCCTGTGCTTTGGATCGTTGTCATGCTGAAAGGTGAATTTGTGGAAAGGTGAAGCCCCAGCTTCAGTTTTTTGGGAGACTGAAATAGGTTTTCTTGCAGTATCTGCCTGTACCTTGCTCCATCCATTATTCCTTCTATTCCGGCAGGTTTCCCAGTCCCTGCTGAACAGGAGCATCCCCATACCATGATACTGCTAACACCATGCTTCACATCTTAACTAGATCACTCCCACACTCTCTAGCAAACTCCAGGTGGGCTTTGAGATGTTTTGTTTTAAATAATGTTGTTTTGCCACCCTGCCATACAGGCCAGTATTATGTGGTGCTCTTGATATTGTTGACTGATGCACTATTACTCCAACTCTGTAGCTCTTTTAGAGTAATTGTTGGCCTCACAGTGGCTTCCCTCACAAGTCTCCTTCTTGTTTGGTCACTCAGGTTGTAAGGATAACCCTTTCTAGGCACGGTCTGGGTGGTATGATGCAGCTTCCACTTCTTGATTATTGAGCCAACAGTGATCACTGGGATATCCAAACCCTTAGATGTTTTTGTGTACCATTCTCCTAATCTGTGCCTTTTGATAACCATATCGCTGGCTTCCTGAGAAAGCTATTTGGTCTTCATTTTTGTGTCTTTCCTACAAATTCACTACCCGACCAATGATCCTCACAAAGACAGGTGTTTTTAATCCTGAAATCATGACAGTCACTGTTATGGCACACAGACACAATCAACTGAGGGCAATAAACTCATCGTGTGGCTTGATAAGGTAATGTTTGTGCACCTTCATTAACTTACAACTGCCAGAAAACAGGGTTTGAATACTTTTGCAATCAACATTTTTCCATTTTTATTTAATTTTAAGTATCTATATACTTTTTTCCACTTGTTTCTTCTTTTTTTTTTTTTTTACAAATGTGAGGAGTAGGCTGTATTTATAACTACTATTAGTTCTTAAATGAAAGTATTATAAATGAAAGATTGAAAGCAACAAAATGTGAAAATTGTGGGTCTGAGTACTTTTGCAAAGCACTGTATATACTAAAGATGAACATAGAAACCTCATTTATTAACCATTCCAAAACACTAATCAGTGCACTTAACAACTACTTTTGCCCTTTGCTCTGGTTATTTGTGTTATCAAAATAGGCCCCAAATCTGAATCTGAAATTCTGAAGTAAGAAATTGTTTGGTGGGGAAAAAAAATCAAGATAATATTTGAAAGGCGTGTTGAAATTGCTTGAGTGTCAACATCTAGAACACATTTCCTGAAGAACCAGTGCTTTAAATTATATTCCAACTACTTAAAATATAGTTAAAAACCATTTGTACTGTGGTTCCATATTAAGAAACCAGGTCAAATACATGTACTGAGTAAAATCCCTCCATCTCCCATTGCACACTGATATGACTGAATTTGATTGTATGCCTTTCTGAGGATTCATTTGAAATTTATGATGTAATTCAATAAAACCAACCCAAGGACAGTTATTTTACAAGTCCATTTTACAAGTTGTCTGTCAAACATTGCACTTTCTCTATTCTTGCATTTTGGCTACAAGCTCCCCAGCACATGGTGTTCAGCACCAAGGACAGCTCAGCAATCAGCTTCGTACACAAACACCATAATTTAGGACAAGTCATAACTCAAAGGCAAAGTAAAACTCAAGGCAAAAACTGAGTAGGTTCATGAAAAAAACATATGGGACCTACAGCTGCGCAATTGAATTGTTGAAGAAATGCTTTGAATCAACTTAAGTATAAAAATGGCTTCTATACAAGCTTCTGCTCAGAGGAAACATGAAGAAATCTGATGATTTGCACAAACCTGGATGAGTGGCAGAATTCAAAGGACTGACACTACCTTCCATGAATGCATAATTGTGTGTGTGCATGAATGCACTTTTATGCATGATGTGCTTGTGTGATATATGGAGTTTGATGTATGAAGTGGGTGAATAATGCTGGCACAAAGCTTTTTGTTTGTGTAATTTCTCTCTCTCTCTCTTTTGTTGTATTTTGTTGTAGTAGACAAAATAATAAAAACATCAAATGAAAAATATTTTGAAGTAACTCAAATTAAATTCAGAAGGTGTCTACACACGATTCATGTTAATGTCAATACTAATTACCACAATTTTTCTTCTATAAAATGCTTTTTAAAACATTTTAATATGTGAGTTTCTAGTTTCTAATATGTGAGGATTTAGATGAATCCATGAGACTTAATCCTTTGAAATGCTACTTCTTAAGCCTATGCTTTTGTTTGCCAGACGCGGGTGATTCATACAGGCATGTGCAGTCACTTCAAGAAAACCTGCTTGACAAGAATATATTCTTCAGTCAGAGATCCAGATATGGCCTTATATGGAATAAGCAAACAAATGGAACACAGCAGGGGTTCCCTTCTGGCCATCTCAGTAAATGACAGAGAATGGGAGAGGAAAGCAATTCCTTGAAAAACGACAGCCTGAAGGAAACTTTTCCCTGGAAACTTTGCTTTCCTTTTGACTCACCAAATTTTTTTGCACATGTGGTATACATGTTGGGGATGAACTGTATATAATAATGTACCCTTGGAAAATATATAATTTGTCATAATAAATAGTACAGTAAGTACAGTATGAAATTATTTTTTACAAAGTGTATATTACATCCTCACATATTTAACAGCTTTTGAAACTTGGACCTTGATGGTACACTAGTGCCCTTGAAATCCTGCCATCAACCATGTCTCTGCAGTGTTGTATTGCAAAGTTATAAGGCTTTATTTAAGAGTAGGGAAAAACAGGCAGAAATTGCTTTTCTTAAGCGCTCGACGACAACTTCCTTGGCTTCCCTAATCAATAAACTTAATTGAACCTTGAAAGTTCTGGAATGTAGAGTATGATGTAAAATTGAATCACCTTCATTTCTCAAAGACCTGAAGGCTTTCCGTCTTGAAGAATGGTGAGTGGTTTTAGAAACAATTCAAAACTTGCATAATATCATTCCAAGAAGGACTGAAACTGTTGGTAAATTTGTATCCCTCTTTGTACTGTGTTCTGCTTTCAATATACTTTCTACCCCTCATGTACTCTAATTGTTTCCTGGCATTCCTTACCTGTATGTGTGTATGTTTCAGTGACATGCAGTGAGGTCAATGACTGGGGAGGCACTGGATAGTCCCAGAGTCAGATTTAGGCCTACGCACATGAACCCGATAGAGGTAGCTTAAATTCACCATTCAATTGGCAGGTTGCGCAATGACTATTGGTTAGGCGACTGTATGTTTCATATTTCATATCAGCGTTCTTTACAACACACGCATACAGGTACGTTACGTAGGCCTATTCGATTCACGTTTTATTTGCCACAACGCACTTGTATTTCCCCAATATTCCCAAAACATAATCGGCAATAGCCGGTGCTCGTCTGTCATCACTCACATCATCAAATCCCCAAAACGCCTCCCTCACCTCACAAGTCACCTCAGTTTTAGCCATATAATGCAAGATTACAGAGACGTGGGCTTTGTTTGTGACATCCGTATGTATCCGTGGGCTCAAGATCGCCCCCCTCAGTGCGGCAGACGTAATTGCTGCCTCATCTGGTGCTTTTTCATTGCAGTTTTATGACGAGACCAGCGAGCCTAAATCTCTTATACACATACCTGAAATAAGTTACCTAGACTATGGAAGGCGAGGACATCTAATGAAGGGGTCTAAAAACATTACATTGATGACATACAGAGGCACGCGCTTATTGCCCATGCTCCAGCCAGTTTCTAAGGGGTTGCGCAATCAGAGGGGAGGCAGAGCTCGTCGCTGCCGCACCTCTCGTATCCCCCTGTATTTGCAGCTGAGCTGCGCAAATTTGGCAATTTTGACCGTACAAAATTATTGGAATCATACAGAAATTACATTTCTAACACAGATCAGTGGAGAAATCTTAATATTTATTTTATTTTATTATTATGTTTTTTTAAACTTTTTGTAACAGCTATTTTCATTGGAGTATGACAGGTGAGGCTCTGCCTCCCCTGCCTCCCCTGACTGCACGTCCGTGTATACACTATGCATATTTGCTGTGCCCGATTACAGGTTACAGCCAAATAGTGTAAGAATCCTATGGCACAATCAGCAGGATTGACTATCAATCAATTTAATTGACTGAAATTCAATAATGTTCCTAGCAGGAGCATCAATACATATTTTGAAACCAATCAAGGATTACAGAACATCTAGGTCAGTGAGAAAAGGCTCAAGGAGGCATTATAAACAAATAATGCCAGCTCCCCATTCGTCCACCATGCTGTCGTGGAAATTAAAACTCAGTAGGATCATGGAGAATTTCTTTAAACAGTATTAAAGCTTTAATTACGAACAGCTGCACGGAGACCCGTGTCACGCAGGACAGCGAATCTCCTGCCTTCAAATTCAAATTGATATTTATATCAAACACAACGGAAAGGGAGGGAATAGTGACAAGAGGGAGGTAACGGGACATTAACCTACAGGTAATAGGAGCTATGGGGCAACATGAAGATAGAACTGGGTGTTTCTGCAAATCTCCAAAGGTCATAAACCAATGGGATGGAGGTTTTCCTGTAGTGGGGGGTCTAACACCATATTAAATTCATTTGACTAAGGTTTTTTATTTGATTTTAAATTTGAATAGCACATCGAGATACGGTTTTCTTGAGTGGGAAGGAAGTGCTGATAGCTGGGAAACAGAGTTCCATGAGACATCCATTTTGTCTCACTTTCATGCAAATCAATGACCCCCTGTGGAGAACCACAACAGGCACTTCGCTGAAGGGGCAGAGAAAGTGCTCAGCATGCTGATCGCATCTCCGACATGCGAGAGGGAATTGTCATGCATTTTATTTACAGCTGGAGCATACTCAGACATAATTATTCATCAGCCAATCATGTAAAAAAGGGTCAAAAATGATATCTTGCCCCCAGTAGTAAACATCCAGAAGGTTTGAGTTTCATACCTAATGATTGATAATCTGACTCCTTTGTTCTATGCAGTATTCCTTGTATCGTGCATAGAAAAGCCTGTAGGAGTCTGTGTGTTGTGATGAGACAACAGGAACAATTAGATTGTTTCACAAAAGTAAAAAATGTTTCTCTCCTGACAAAAATACACAGGGCTGAAAATGGGCATTTTCCAGGCAGTCAAAACATGTAGACACATCCGTACTTCAAAAGTGCACAAAAATGCCCATCCATCCATTGTTTGCGCTCTGTCTGAAGCATAACAGCATTTCCATATATGGTTGATATGCTAACATATTGCTACTGCAATACCTTCTCATTGGTCTATTTTCTCATGTACTGGCTTTGTGCACATTTCTTCTTCATTGCATTCCTTTGCACATCACCAGCTGTTATGTCTGAATACATTCAGAGAGTGAAAGTTCCAGTGAGTAACCCTGAGGGAATAGAGAGAAACCCAATACGTATTAAAATCTGGCTATCTACTGATGTAGCTTTGCTAATGCAGTTCAGTGGGTTTGGAGAACTTGAATAACGTAGCTAGCTAGCTAATACAGCTAGCCATTTGTCTTTAGCTATTTAGTCTTTAGCTAGCTTATTTCTTAAAGTTAAATGTATTAAAGTCAGTTTGTGTTAAGTTAGTCACCTCCCAACTAGCTAACATGTTAAAATCAGTTTATACAGCAGCTCAAAGTAAACATTCATGTTTGAATATTGTGCGTTGTGTGCTGTGTGTGTAAAAATGCCTGAATTAATTTAATATAGCTTCATCATCTAAGCACATGTCTTACTAATTCACTTTTAAAGGCTCAGCTGGTTATTTAGATAGCTGTCAGTTAATGGGTTATGCTATTGGTTTTGTAGCTGAAGTGAACCCTGGAAAGGAATCATAGAAAGGCCTAGATTCAATCAACATTCAAGTGTTACATTGTTTTGTTCTCAATTGTTGGTGAGTGCATGTTAAAGATAACTGAACTCCCCAAACTGTGAATATAAAAAACAAACACATCCATGAAAAAAATCTGGATTCAGTCAACATTTGACCTTAACTTTAACAAATATTCAAGTGTTACCTTTTTTCTTCACAGACACAAATTGACTTTGTGATTGCCAAACTGTGTTTGAAACACTTGCCTTCAATTGTGAGATTGAGATTTGATTGAGTTCATTAAAGGGTTTTCATTAACAATTGCAAGATTGATCTATCTTTTTCTTTCATTATTTTATTACTCATTTAAAAAAGGTTTTTTCTTGTATTCTAGTTGTGTGACTCCTACCTGAAGAAACCATTGATGAACTTGGAAAACAGATGGTTAAAGTAAACAGAGCTGATTTACAAACTGGAATCCTGGGACTGATGTTCAGATTTCCATTGAGCACCGATAAACTCCCAGAACAGTCACAACCCATGGGGTGTCATTCTGCTCACACCTCCTCTATATTTAAAATTGATGACCCAATACTATCATAACCTTGGCAAGAAATTCTAATCCGACACAGCACTTTCTGATGCAACTCGTCGCTTTGCTGCATGAAGTATCAAGAATGGGTTATTTAGCTGAGTCTGCCAAAACAAACACAATTCACGGATGAGGAACTGCACTGTATGAGCCTGTTTAGTCAGAACACAAACAGTAGGGAAGCTTTTTATTTGTTGTCTGTAGTGATTGATTTGTAAACGGAAGGGTGCTTGGTTATGCAGTAGCGGTTGTAACCAAGGTTGTACTCTACTGTTACGTTTTGTCCCGGTACTCCCCTAGTGTGCCGTAGACTGTACTGCACTTGAGGGGAACACAAAAGAGAACAGTACCACTGTCCCGTATTTCCACGGCACAGTAAACAACACTGCCCCAAATGTCCGCAGTATGCTTTACAAGCATTAACATTATATTCACGATTAGCTATCTATTAAAGTTAGAAATCCATTTCAATAGTTACCCTTTTAAAAAGTAGTTCCTTACTTGTGTTGCTCAAATGTGAATGTTAAGTTGGTTGCTTGAACGGCAAAAGAGCGTGCTGCACTTTCATTATCTGTTCTGTCCCTCTGACTCTCTGTGTCCCGGGACTCTGTGTACTTTTTTTTGTGTCCTGCAAGAAAAGAACAGTAAATGGGACAGTGCTGTTTACTGTCCTGTGGAAATATGGGACAGTGTTGTTTATTGTGCTGTGGAAATGCGGGACAGTGGCGCTGTTCTCTTTTGTGTTCCCCTCAAGTGCAGTACAGTCGACGGCACACTAGGGGAGTACTGGGACAAAATGTAACAGCACAGTATAATCCTGATTACAACCCCCTCTATAGTTATCACTGCCATCTTGTATCTCCAATGGGAAATAGCAGGATTTATTTAACCCATTTTTTAAATAACTTAAAGTAACTACATGAAAAACAAAATAGAGAATTCTGAGTCTAAAAAATGTTTTTTTAATCTCCTATTATTTTCTCCCAATTTGTAATACCCAGTCATAACTGTGGGACTGTCAGTCATATTCATGCATGTATTAATTATACATTGCTAGAAACAGTTTAAGTTTAGCTGGGTAGTCATGTTAACCGCCTGCTCATTCGCTTACCATTGCTCTATAGGTTTTCAGGTTTTCAGGCTAGTGTATAGTATATCAGAGGGCATATGAGAATCCCATTTTCCTTTTAAAAGCCCAATTTGGATTTTATGCCTGTGCAAATTCGGATGATCTGGTTGGTGGGGGATAACCCGGGCTGTGAAAGCATGTTATGTGACATGATGCATTCACTGTCTGAAGCCATACATCTGAACTAGTACAATGGCTCTTACTTCAGTATTAAAAAGATAATAAATGCTTGGCAGTCCTATCTAGTGTGTTGCTCTGTATTCATTCCTGTGGATTAAATGTGTGAACTCTTCCCAGCTTGATTTTATGCTTTTCAATGGAAAATAAGTCAATGCATTTATAACATAATAGATATTACGCTATAGAGTGCATTATAATTACAAATATTTTCAATTACAGGTTGTGCCTGTTGCTGAGAACTCAATATCTCTGAATGGAATATCAGTGCAACCATATTGAAGAGCTGTTATCAGAATTTACACTCACAACAGACACTAAAAAGTGTGCACTTTGGCCTAGCTTCAAATATAATTTGTCCTTAATTGTTATGCCGAATTTGAGATGAGGCAGAGAGATGGGACCCAAGTGCAGAGGCGAAGCAAGAGGCAGATGTTGAATAAATTGAAGATTTATTGGAAATGACGGACTAATGAAAAGAGGTGGTTCTGGAGAAGCCACTGCAGCATCCACAGCAGCCGCTGTGGAGAACTCAAAAAGATGAGGATGTCGTCCAGGTAGACAAAGACAAAATGGTTGAGCAAGTCCCAGAGAGCATCATTGATCAGACCCTGGAACACAGTGGGAGCGTTAGTGAGACCGAAAGGTATAACGAGGTACTCATAGCTGACTGTGATGAAGGCAGTCTTCCACTTGTCTCCCTCTCGGAGAGCAACCAGGTTGTTGGTGTTGCGTATGTCCGGTTTTATGAAGATGGTGGCTCCCCGCAGCAGTTCGATAGTGGTGGACATCAATAGAAGAGGGTAGCGGTTCCTAACCATAATCCCGTCGAGCCCACGGTAGTCAATGCAGGGTCTAAAGCTTCCGTGCTTCTTTCCCATGAAGAAGAAGCCTGGGCCAGCTGACGAAGTGGAGGGCCAAATGAAACCAGCGTCGAGTCCGTCTCAAATGTATTCTTCCATGGTAGCAGTCTCAGGGGAAGAGAGAGAACAGTCTCCTGCGAGGAGGGCTGGTACTGGGCAGGAGGTCTATGGCACAGTCATAGAGGAAGAAGAGTTGCTGCCCGCTGTTTGCTGAACACCTTGCTCAGCACAGCATATTCGGGAGGCTCAGAAGAGAAGTGCTTGAGTTGACCAGGGTGGGTAGGAAAACATTTAGCTGAAAAATTAGGACCCCATTCACTCAGGATGCCAGCTACCCAGTCAATCTGGGGGTTGTAGCAGGGTAACCAGTGGTAGCCAAAGATAAGAGAGTGACTCGACAAGATAGAGCTGGATAATCTCCTCATGGTTACCCCAATGCATAGTCGAATTGGAGATGTGCAGTAGTGGACACTGCCAGAGCTCCTGTTAGGAGAGGTGAGTCCTGCCCAATTGCATGGGCTTCTCACTTGTGGAAGCTGGGAGACTTAGGGTGACCTGAGATGGCTTGAGGTGGTAGGGGTTGGTGAGAAAGGAGCTAGGACTGGACTCGGGAACCTCTGTTCTCTGCGCCACTCCCTTAGTCGGTTGTCGATGCGGACAGACAGGGTAATGAGGGACTCCAAGTTGTCCTCAAGTTCTCGGGATGCCAGCTTATCCTTAGTAGCCTCTGATAGCCCATAGTGGTGGAGATGAGGGCTTCACTATTCCACATGCTCTCAATGGCAAGCGTTCGGAACTTGATAGCGTGATCCACTACGCCGCGGGAGCGCTGGTGAAGGTTTAGGAGCCTCTTCGCTGACTCCCAGCCACTCACAGGATGGTCAAAATCTCTCCTCATCTCACTGGTGAAATACTGGAGATCCTGGTAACTAGGGCTCTGCTGCTCCAGCTGTAGCCCAGGCCAGGGCCTTATCTGAGAACAGGGTGATGATGTTGACCACCCTGGAATGGTCCATCGGAAACGTAGAGGGCTAGAGCATGAAAATCAGGAAGCACTGGGTTAATAACCCCCAACATTTGCCCGAATGGCCATCATACCTCTCGGGAGCTGGCAAGCGTGGCTCCCTGGCACCAGAGCTAATGGGAGCTTGAGGAGTAGAAAGGGCAGGGTTGTGTGGTGGCTGTTGGGATTGGAGCTGCTGGATCACTATGATCAGGGACTGCAGAGCCTCAGAGATGTTCCGCAGCAGTTGTTGATGCTCCCCTACCTGTGCAAAAATGCTCTGCCTCTGCTGGATCCATAGTTTGGCTCTGTCCTGCTGAGACAAGGCAAGCAAGAGATGAAGCAAGAGACCAATGTTGAATAAACTGCAGATTTATTGTGAATGACAGGCTAATGAAAACACGAGAACAAACTGGGAGAAAATAAACACGAGTATAAACTTATCAAAACACTAACACAAACAAACATGAGTAGTACGACAAAAGCTCAGAATGGTAACACTGGAACAATGACAAAGGAGTCTACCGAAAGACAAAGGAGTCTACCTTCAGGAGTCCACCGAGGGAGGCCAGCTAGGGAGTGCTCACCGCACGGTAAGTATCATAGTTTTGTATCTCCCTGTTCTCCCTCTGCATCTAACACTACATGCTACCTCCCTATCCCAGTGCATGTCTCCTCTTCTAGATTTCCTAGAAGGAGATATTCTAATCACACTCGACACCTCTCCAATCTCATCCACCCTCCTAGATTTTCCGGCATCGACGTCGTGGTAGCAGGCACACTATGGAACTGCCAGTCTGCTGTCCGAAAGGCCGATTTCATCTCGGCCCAGGCCTCCCTACTCTCCCTGCAGTTCCTGGCGCTCACGGAGATGTGGATCAATCCACAGAACACGGCCACCCCTGCTGCTCTCTCCGCTGCCTAGACCTTCTCCCACACTCCACGACCCTCAGGTAGAGGTGGAGGGACAGGTATACTAATCTCCCCCCTGTGGAGATTTGGTATTGTTCCTCCTCCTCACTCCTCACCCTCCTTCTTTGAATTTCATGCTGTCACTGTCACTGTTCCATGTAAACTGCACATCATTGTTCTTTATCGCCCACCAGGTCCACTGGGGAGTTTCCTAGATGAGATGGATGCCCTACTCAGCGCCTTCCCCCCACCCCCTAGCTAACTGACTCCATTCGGGCTGACCAACTCAAACTGCGAGCGGCAGAAAGGAAATGGAGAAAATCCAAATCCCCTGTGGTTCTGACTGATTTCCACACACTCCTGGCTACCTTTTCCTCTAACCTCTCCTCTGCTAAGTCTGCATTTTTCCTTTCCAAGATTCAATCTTCTGTTTTTAACCCTCGAAAACTCTACTCTGCTTTTTTCTCTCTCCTTACCCCTCCTCCTCCCCCACCCCCCTCCTCTCTAACCGCAGATGACTTTGCATCCTTCTTTGGCGAGAAGGTCGATGACATTCACAATTCCTTCCCCCCATCCTCTCCCTCACCTCATTCTCCCTCACCAATCTCGCTACCTAAACCTCTCACCCCTCTGTCCTCCTTCTCGCCCCTCCCTGACTCAGACATCCTTCAACTTGTTCACTCCCACCATCCCACCACCTACCCTCTTGATCCCATCCCTTCCCCCCTCCTCCAGTCCATTGCTATGGACATCCTCCCCTTTGTCTGCAATGTTATTAACTCCTCTCTTTCCTCTGGCTCTGTCCCCTCTTCCCTCAAACGTGCTCATGTTGTCCCCCTTCTCAAAAAACCCTCTCTGAATCCTGCTGTCATTTCAAACTCCCGACCTGTCTCTCTCCTCCCATTCCTCTCCAAAACACTCGAGCGAGCTGTCTATAACCAACTGCCTCATCTCCTACAGAATGACCTGCTTGATCCTAACCAGTCTGGGTTTAAGGCAGGCCACTCCACAGAGACTGCTGTCCTTGCGGTCACTGAGGCTCTTCACATGGCTACGTCCCAATCCCTCAGCTCCGTACTCCTCCTCCTCGACCTGTCAGCTGCATTCGACACCGTGGACCACCAGGTCCTGCTCTCATCTCTCGTCGAGATGGGAATCTCTGGATCTGCACTGATCTGCACCGGTCCTACCAGGTGGCCTGGAGAGGATCCCTCTCCTCTCCCCACACCCTCTCTACCGGAGTCCCGCAGGGCTCAGTGCTAGGCCCCGTCCTATTCTCCCTGTACACTAAGTCACTTGATTCTGTTATCTCTGCTCACGGTTTTTCCTATCACTGTTATGCCGATGACACTCAACTCTTTCTCTCCTTTTCTCCATCTGAGACCCAGGTCCCGGCATGGATCTCTGCAGGCCTGGCTGACATCTCCGCATGGATGTCGACCCACCACCTGAAGCTGAACCTGGGGAAGACAGAGCTGCTCTTCCTCCCAGCGAAAGGCTCCCTGATGATTGATGCGTCAATCACCGTTGAAGGCTCCATAGTGCCTCCGTCCCAGGCTACCAGGAGTCTTGGAGTGACCCTGGACAACCAGCTGTCACTCGGACCTGCCGATTCTCCCGACACATCATCCGGAGGATCCGACTG
Organism: Aldrovandia affinis; assembly: GCA_029706075.1. Lineage (NCBI taxonomy): Eukaryota > Metazoa > Chordata > Actinopteri > Notacanthiformes > Halosauridae > Aldrovandia > Aldrovandia affinis. The sequence goes on along the minus strand of JAINUG010000138.1, from coordinate 2,318,555 downwards.
TTCCTCACCAAAGAGGCCACACAACTCCTGGTCCAGGCCCTGGTGATCTCACGTCTGGACTACTGCAATTCCCTGCTGGCAGGCCTACCAGCCTGTGCCATCAAGCCACTGCAACAGGTCCAGAATGCTGCCGCTCGTCTGGTGTTCAACCAGCCGAAGTTCCTCCCCGTCACCCCTCTACTCTCCTCTCTGCACTGGCTCCCCATTGCAGCACGCATATGATTCAAATCACTGGTGCTTGCTTTTCAAGCTGCTAGAGGTACTGCTCCCCCATACCTCCAGTCACTCATCACTCCCTACACCCCAGCCAGACCCCTCTGCTCCGCCTCCTCTGGCAAACTGACTGCCCCATCCTTCCGGACGCCTGGCAGCCGCTCTTCGTGGTCTTGTCTCTTCTCTATCCTGACCCCTCACTGGTGGAACGACCTTCCGCAATCAGTCAGGACCGCGGAATCACTTGCGATCTTCCGCAAGAGACTCAAAACCCACCTTTTCAGATTCCACTACCACTGAACTGCAAAGACACGGAAAGACTTAAACAAAACAAAACAAAATAACGGACGATCAGGAACAAACAAAGTAAAGCGGTAAATCCAAAACGTATCCAAAAACTCTGAATAAACTAAACACTGGGAATCTAAACAACAATAAGCACACACGAACAAACAAGTTCTCGAGAGGCAAGAAACATTAATCACAATAGGTAGGCTACTATCAAGCTAAGCTAGATAATGTCCAAGCGCCGAAACAGAGAATGCCAGCTGGTTAAATATCCTCCCATTAATTATTTGCATCAGTTCGCAATTATTCTGATTATTTCCGTATAGCGTCACAAGACGCGGAATTCATATATTTTCACGAGTATTTGAAAACATGGGAAATAAAATAAATATCAGCATACAGTCTGTTGCTGGCAGATTGCAACCGTAAACACAGACAAGATGCGATATAATGTCGGGACATTGTTTACACAGCGATTTCACACATGGCCCCACGCCCCTCCCCGAGACTAGCACCTAGTTACCATATCAATAGAAGGGGGACGGTACTTCCAGGTAAAACAGAGAGGAAAAGGCAAGGTTTACTTTTAGTCTAATTAACCTCATTTAAAAAATCTCATATTATTTGCCAGTGCTCAAATCGGAAAGTCGTGATTCTAAGGTTTCTGTCAATGTTTTTGCCGCGTGTTTATGATAAAATCTCGCGATGTTAGAAATAGTAATATACTTTTATTGCTGCTCGGATCGTCGGCGATCCAGTCGACCTCAGGGAGTTAAGTGTTGGGGGGGGTTGCCTCACTCCCTTCTTAGCCCATCATTTACGATTTGTGGGAAGGGCCACCCCAAACCTTTTTAAATTTTTGTTTTGGGTTGCTTACTACCACAAGATATCTTTTCAAGATTGCCATTGATATGCTCCTCTCATGTTGAGAATCGTGGCGATATTGTTAGGTTCACGAAATTCACGAAATTCAGAAGACCTTCAAAGTGAATAGAGAACACTTGCACCAAATGAGAAAACAGGACATACAACCAATTTTCAACAGAGTTTATTCAACCAAATGCATTCGGGGTTCACCGCCTCCCTGCCAGGCAAATGAACAAATCATTTCCGGAGAGAACACTTCTTTTACACAATAATTTAGACAAATGCTATAGCCTCGCCCACACCCCAGTCACAAGACTTATTTTCCTATCTCTGGGAGAGAGTCGTACGAGTCTAATCTTTTTTGCAGGCACGCTCTGACCTCGACTGTGGCGGTTTAGCTAGCTCTCTACAACACAGTCCTAAGAAACAGACAGCTTGCCGCCTATCTCTTTTGGCACAGCTCCACACCTTGTGCCAGTGTGAGAAGAGGTTCAAAAACGATTTTGAACAGAAACAGAATTTCTCTATCAATCCCTCCTTTTTATGATTTTATCCCATATAGTCATAAAACATTTAGAATCTCTTCTAACATCTATCCCCAGCCATTCTATAGTATAGTGTTTAGGCTGGAGACCACTGCTGCCACCATTGCACATTTAGAAAGAGCATAGCAAGTTTATTTCAATGCAGAAGCTTAAACATCTTTAAACAAGTTTTGCAAGGCCATGGCAGTATCGTCTTAGTCTGGAGGATAAATTATCTCTTCATTCCCAGAGTCAGCTCCTCCAGGGCCAAAGCCTGATACGCCGGGGTACTTTGCATCATTTGGGTGATCATCCGCTGGATCATTGGGACACCGCAACAACTGCAAAACATTAGTAACAACAAGACTCCCAGAATCGCCACTGCCAATGAGGTGAGGGACTATTTCCAGCCCCCACCCATTATCCAGGACCACCAGTCATTATCAGTCATTAGATCTTTTTGTTGGGCCAGGGCTAATTTCTTAAGACCTTCCATAGCTTGATCTATGGTTTTACCATCCGCATCGTTATCAGGTATGTAGGTACAACACGCAGTTCCAATTATGTGGCATACTCCTCCCTTGGAGGCAGTCATGAGGTCCAGGACTCATCTGTTTTCTAAAACCTTTGTTTAGTTTCTGTGGTTCCTGTGTTGTCTCCGTTCTGTTGTGCTTGTATCTGCTTAAATGTATGTTTTATGTAACTTTTATCTACTCCTCCCAATGTACTGCGACCTTGGGTTTCTTGAAAGGCGCATAACAAATAAAATGTATTATTATTATTATTATTATTATAGGACCATACGATTTTGAATTGTCATTAATCTAAGTGCAGTTAACTCATTTTTTATACTTCTCGGTTGCATTCAGTGTAAAATTGATCAATGCACTCAGGCGGTAGTTTATTGTCTCTACCCTTAACATTAATTTGCCCACCCCCATTTGGGGAAAAATACTAAGAACCGCTTTGTTCCCTGTACTCCAAAGTTTGTGATCTTCTGGAACATTACTTCCCCATATTGCATCATGCTTATCCTCTAAGGATCTTTTTGCACGACCCTGTGTTTCAGCGCTTATTACCCATGTATTGTCAGTTAGCATTACATATGCACAAGTTCCATGCCACTTCTTAGGCAGAGCTATGTACACATTGTGTCCGCAAAGCCAGTACCAACCATCCACTGCCCTAGTGCCGTTTTCTGTAGGTACTAACGTGGAACACCTTGTCTCCTTTAAGGGCGTTCCGGTGATTCTATTCTTACAGTAGGAGTACACTGTCCCATCGCATTGGGATGTCTCCCCCACCGGGACTGTTCCCTCGTACACATTTTATAAAGGTCTTATGCGGGGTATATGGTACTACCATAGGCAGGCAGTGTGGTATAATGGTTAGGGAGCTGGGCTTGTAACGTTAAGGTTGCAGGTTCAATCCCCAGGTGGGACACTGCTGTTGTACCCTTGAGCAAGGTACTTAACCTGAATTGCTTCAGTTAATATCCAGCTGTATAAATGGATTGTAAACTGTAAGTCGCTCTGGATAAGAGCGTCTGCTAAATGCCTGTAATGTAATGTAATGTACCATAATGGGCGTAATCAAATGTTGTCGTGAGGTTTGTAATAAACCTTGTCAATCAGTGCAATTTATTCCCTTAAGTATATTCGTATATATGTTCACTTTGGTTGTGATTTTGTGGGTTGGGTCAAAGTATTTAAGTGTTCCTGTATGAGTTGAGAGCCCTATGGCACATGTTACAGTCCAGGACACATTTATTCCAATTCCTGGGGGTTGGTCCACAGTCACCCTTGGTGCTACGGATGATGCCGGTAGATAACATAACATAACATAACATAAGGGGAAAACGAGAACAGGCCATTCAGCCCAACACTGCTCGTCCATTCCTACCACTAATCTGCTCACACACTTTGATCCTTCAAGCCCCCCTCTTTCTCTCCAGGGTGCAGCTTCAGGCTGTATCCCTTTCCACTGAGTTCCTTCTCCCCCCGACTCCTCGGAGTGAAGGACCATCAGCCTTTCTGCTTCCCAGTATTTTATTTTCAAAAACACTGATCACAGAAAGCACTACTCACTTACTAACGCATTCGCTTTCAGTTTATAGTGGCCTGACTGTACATTGAGCCGGACTGCGATCCGACCGGCTGGTGACCCAGTCGATAGCGATCCCTAGTCCTGCATCTAATCAGGACCCCGTAGTAGCTGTTAACCACCCGGTTAGGAACCGACGGTCTGATCCCTATCCCACTTCGCTATGGGTATAGAAACTTTGACCGTTTTCACCAGCCTTGCTTGTTCACAGAGGTCGTCTCTAACGCCCCTCTGCTAGGTGTGGACTGTCATCCACGTACCACGCACTGCCTGCATACTTCCATGCGACAGCTACGCCGACTAGACGGTACCACGGCAGTATGTCAATTCATACTTCATCAGACACGGGGGCCTTCAGTCTTCTCCCCGGCACTATAAAACATCTTTAACGTGCCCTTGGAACTTTGCAATTCTGCCGCCGCCTGTTAAGCACTAGGTTCGGGGTGCCTAATCCCCTGCCTAATGCTTAGTTTACCCAAAGGCTAGAGTGTAGATGTGTGCATACGTAACAGTTGGTCTTGTTTACGCTCTGTGCTGTGCTTTTACAAATCTCTTCCCTCTTATACCGTGATTATCATCAATATGGTAAAAGACCCCACTGCCCGCCACTGGAGGTTCGCCATAGCTGTGTCTAAATCCCAGTAAGAGGGTTGTTTGCTTCACCGGTTTTGAGACAGGTGTGTTCTATATTTCACACCTCCCTTTGTAGCCGGACTTCTCCCTTCTGAGCACAACTCTTTTAGGTACCTGCTCACCCTTTGTTACCTTTTTACAGTGGGACAGATGCACCCAGGTGGATCGCTCGGCAATTTTTACTGCTGTTGGAGTTGTTAGTAGCACCTGATACGGCCCTTTCCACTTTGGTTGATGCCACGCCTTGTGCCTTGGATCTTTAATCAGTACCCAGTCCCCGACTTGCAGCTTTTCTTTTGGTATTCCAGCTGTAAGAGTTTACACATTTCTTGTTTATTAGATAACATTTTATTCATATACTCTGCCAATGTGGGATTATCATCTGATATTCTATCTCCAAATTGCGGTAGGTGATAGGCTTTTCCCATCTAGGTATTATTTCTCTACAAATTATTTTTATTTTTTTATAGTTGTGCATCAATTTTTGAGGTAGGGTATGCTTCTACCCAACCTGAGAATGGGTCAATCATTACTAAGCAGCTCTTTTTCCCCTCACTTGATGTGAGGTGGATGAAATCCATCATCCAAGATTCAAATAGTCAAAACATGTTAAACACCTTTTACATTATTATTTTTTGTAGTTTGTAAATCCAAACGTTGTATAACGTTTGTTGATCATATGTTGATCATGACATATGCCATGACTCAACTCTGCAGCTATGGTAAACAAAGATCTCAGTAATACAGGTTTCTTTTCTGGGCCCACCCACAGGCCAGTTTCGTTCTCAGTACATTTTTGGTTGCCCCACATCCTTTTATCTGGTACCCCTGCTTCATGTTGCATGTCTCTCAAGAGAGTGTCTGCAGCTGCTTCTTTTGCAGCAGAGTCTGCGAATGCATTCCCCAGGGACACCTCATCTGTTCCTTTCATATGTGCTGCACATTTACATCTCGTCATTGTTTTGGGTTTCTGTAATGTTGCAATCAGTAAATGTAAATACAATCTAACAGTGGCTGCATCAATTGTGCATAATTACACATCCAGGTTCGGCAGAAATGGATAATTCCTAAGAAAAACCATGTTTTTTTTATTTTAGGCTTTGGGGCCTGCAGTATCGCTGTTTTCCTATCCTGAAAGGCTCTGCCAGATATTTTACTTCTGGCAGATACCACTGCAGCGTCCCCTTGCTTATCTTGTGGCCTTGTGAGGCCAGAATGTCCAAACATGCCTTTTCCTGAGAAGGAGAGCAATTCAATATGTCGTCTACATACAGGAGGAGTTTAAATTTTTATTTTTATTTTTATCACAGATACTGCCAAATGCCTAAAATGCCTAAAATGTACAATGTACATAGTACAGTGCAGATCAGATGGTTCATTCATTTTTAGATTCTTCGCTGTCTACAACGAATGCGTCATTTTTTAACTTTGAGCCCAGAGTGTTTGCGGAACATCATACAATACCTAATTATTTATCTGATGTAAACTAGGATGGTCATCGGAAAGAGCCAGCAGCGTGCTGTATGGTTCAAATTGCAGTTGTGTATGCACACAGCGTTGTACAGGCAAAGAAGTAAAGAATGATATTTTTACAACCTTGGATTTCTGTCTGCACTCCCTACCAGGCGGCATTTCTCTAATGCTCTGTCCCCTCCCCCCTTCTCATTCCTCTGGCTCTGTCCCCTCCTCCCTCAAATGCGCTCAGGTTGTCCCCCTCCTCAAAAAACCCTCTCTGAATCCTGCTGTCATCTCTAACTACCGACCTGTCTCTCTCCTCCCTTTCCTCTCCAAAACGTTAGAGCGGGCTGTCTATAATCAACTGTCTGCTCATCTCTTAGAGAACGACCTGCTTGATCCCAACCAATCTGGGTTCAGAGCCGGCCACTCCACAGAGACTGCTCTCCTTGCGGTCACTGAGGCTCTTCACGTCGCTAAGTCCCGATCCCTTAGCTCCGTCCTCCTCCTCCTTGACCTGTCGGCGGCATTCGATACCGTGGACCACCGGATCCTGCTCTCATCTCTCGTCGAGATGGGAATCTCTGGATCTGTGCTGACATGGTTTGAGTCCTACCTGGCTGACCGGTCCTACCAGGTGGCCTGGAGAGGATCCCTCTCCTCTCCCCGCACCCTCTCGACCGGTGTCCCGCAGGGTTTGGTGCTAGGCCCTGTCCTATTTTCTCTGTACACCAAGTCACTTGGCTCTGTTATTTCTGCTCATGGTTTTTCCTATCACTGTTATGCTGATGACACTCAACTGTTTCTCTCCTTCCCTCCATCTGATACCCAGGTCCCGGCACGGATCTCTGCATGCCTGGCTGACATCTCCGCATGGATGTCCACCCACCACCTGAAGCTGAACCTGGGGAAGACAGAGCTGCTCTTCCTCCCAGCGAAGGGCTCCCCGATGATTGATGCGTCAATTACCGTGGAAGGCTCCATAGTGTCTCCGTCCCAGTCTGCCAGGAGGGTAACCCTGGACAACCAGCTGTGCTTCTCGAGCCATATTGCAGCGATCTCTCGGACCTGCCGTTTCTCCCTCCACAACATCCGTAAGATCAGACCGTTCCTCACCCAAGAGGCCACTCAACTCCTGGTCCAGGCCCTGGTGATCTCACGTCTGGACTACTGCAATTCCTTGCTGGCAGGCCTTCCGGCCTGTGCCATCAAGCCACTGCAACTAGTCCAGAACGCTGCTGCTCGCCTGGTGTTCAACCAACCGAAGTTCACCCACGTCACCCCTCTACTCTCCTCTCTGCATTGGCTCCCCATCGCAGCACGCATCAGATTCAAGTCACTGGTGCTTGCTTTTCAAGCGGCCAGAGGTACTGCTCCCCCATACCTCCAGTCACTCATCACGCCCTACACCCCGTCCAGACCCCTCCGCTCCGCCTCCGCTGGCAGACTGAATGCCCCATCCCTCCGGGCGGCTGGCAGCCGCTCCTCGCGGTCTCGCCTCTTCTCTGTCCTGGTCCCTCGTTGGTGGAACGACCTCCCGCAATCGGTCAGGACTACGGAATCACTTCCAATCTTCCGCAAGAGACTCAAAACCCACCTCTTCAGACTCCACTACCCCTGATCTCTGTCCATCTAGCTAAATTGTCTTCACCACTGTCTACTTGTTCAACACTATACTCTTTATATAAAAAAAAAAGTAAAATACCTTTTCCTTCCCGGTGTTACAGGTATGGTACGCAGATGCCTGCAATGATGTCTATTGCTGTATTCCTGCACTGATCTCGTGCGCTAACTGTGATTGTTCCTACCATGTATTGATGCACATCTTGTAAGTCGCTCTGGATAAGAGCGTCTGCTAAATGCTTAAAATGTAAATGTAAATGTAACCCAAGAACCCACATCTTCCCATTCACATTCGGTCATTTTCGATAATGAAATATGCGGCTGCCTGATTTGTTCAAATAATAATTTCTGCTCTTCACTCAAGTTTACTAGAATTCCAGTAAATTTTGGTCAACTATATATGGTGCCTAAACATCTCTTTTTGGTTTATTTGCGGCATGTTCCAGAAACACTCATATTCTAAATGTCTTAGTCAGGGGTAAGAGAGCAGTGCTATAAGAGTTCGCTGGGGCTGTCTGCTCGGACGGAATACATTCACACAGTTGTGCATGACTGGCAGTATATCAATTCCCATGTGTAATACCAATCTATCAATTGTATAAAATTTCCAAAACTATTTCCAATAGTACCTATACAAGTGACGTGACTGACAACCCATTTTCGTCACATTCAATAGTAATTTTTTTGTTTCATTTGAATTGGTCTTCCCTAGCCGTTCGCTCGAAGTGAATAGCATGTTCTATTATCACTTGCAATCGGCACGTTGCCCACGTAATTACATATCTTTTAATTAACATTGTTAATGCAGGAGTGAGGCCGTTCAGGAACGCATTTTCCAGCTGTTGTTCATAAACCCCATCGTTATTATTTGCAGGTGGTTCAAGACCACTGTTAGCATTAAACACTTTTTTAAGACGGGTTAGGTACGCCATTATCATTTTGTTTTTATTTTGCACACAGTCCAACATTTTTACGTAATCACAGCATCCTAGGAAAAGAAGAGTAACCCTTGTTAATAATTGATCAATGGGTCCCCAATAAGCGTCTTGTGCCCTCGCTGCCTGAGCTGGAAACTTCTCCTTTTCTCCCACTCAGGTCCTTGCTGATTGGCTGACTCCCTTTGGTTCAGGCTCTCCAATCAGCAACAAGTTACATCATCTGTCTTCGAAGACAGTGGGCACTGTCTTTGTTCTTATCTTAACCTTGTGAGAACAGGTGCAAGATTAAGAAAACAGGGCCCCCCGAGCTAGTCTGCCACTTCTGCGAGAACAAAGGGTCATAGTTGCAGAACATGAGCTCTGTACATTAATTCACAGTCAGGTCAGAATAAAAATATACTAATAAATTCCCACAGCGCACGTACCTTTCTACTTCTACATCTGTAACTGTTCATCATACCGTTCAAGTGTTGGACAAATTCTGTCGTTCCCTGGTCAGGGTGAGGGCGGTCTGCCATAGCGGCGGCTAAGTCAGTTTGTGTCCACACTCTGTACACATGACATGAATCACCTTGCCCATCCACTACTTCTATCAAAGGAAATGATGATTCCTCTGCCTCACCCGAAACCTGTAATCGTTGATGCGCACGGATTCTTTTTTTCGTTTCTGCAGCAACGGCCGCTTTTATCTGTTCAGCAGCTGGACTCAGCATGCTGCGTTCTTTTACCCATTTTTTGTAAACATCATCTTTATTTAACTGTTTATTCTGTGCTTCTCTCAGCCACATTTCGGCGAATAACAGTCCATATTTAATATTTTATATAATATAATATTATTATATATAATACTTGGTTCCATATTTCTTTTGCTTTGCTTTATCACCTTTAGCTTTATCTCTAATTGCATTCACAATCTTGCCACATTGCGGGACCTTCAACTTCCCAAACTTTTCTTTCCACATGCTCAACCCAATCTCCTGCCCCCGTAAACCTCGATTCCATTTCCCTTGAATCCTGAGGCAGGTAAACTTCACCATCACTTTCTTTCTTAACCCAACAACAACCACAACCACCTTTGCTATTACACTTTTTATTCACTCATAGTCATTCGCAATTGCATTCATATCACATTCATTTTTTATTCACTCATACTCAGGCGCAATTGCATTCATTTTTTATTCACTCATACTATGAATAAACACTCCACCTCTTAGAAAACAGTTCCTCATGTGTGCCGTTTTCGGCGCATTAGGCTCCAACCCAACAAATTGGAGACACCTCAGGGACTTGAACCCCGTCCCGGAGACCGGGAGTGTCACAACCTAATTAGGCATACACCGCCGCAGGGACTTGAACCCCGTCCCGGAGACCGGGAGTGTCACCACCTAATTAGGCATACACCGCCGCAGGGACTTGAACCCCGTCCCGGAGACCGGGAGTGCCACCACCCAATCAGGCATACAACCCCCGCCACTAAAAAGTTCCACATTCACTATTTTCTGTCACTCACTTTTATGGCAAGGCTCTAGGTTCAATATCACACTTTTATCTTAAATAGAATTCGGAAAAATCCCAGAGGAACGTTGCTTTGTCTGGCCTCGCTAATTATCCAAGGATCCTGCTCGATCCGGACCGAGGACTTTCAAAAACTTGTCCCAGACACACCCCGTGCATGGTTCAGACGTCACGCCCTTCCTCTGCGCCCGTGCAGTGAGATATTGGGATCCCGGACGAGCCCCCAATTGTTAAGTTCACGAAATTCAGAAGACCTTCAAAGTGAATAGAGAACACTTGCACCAAATGAGAAAACAGAACATACAACCAATTTTCAACAGAGTTTATTCAACCAAATGCATTCGGGGTTCACCGCCTCCCTGCCAGGCAAATGAACAAATCATTTCCGGAGAGAACACTTCTTATACACAATAATTTTGACAAATGCTATAGCCTCGCCCACACCCCAGTCACAAGACTTATTTTCCTATCTCTGGGAGAGAGTCGTACGAGTCTAATCTTTTTTGCAGGCACGCTCTGACATCGACTGTGGCGGTTTAGCTAGCTCTCTACAACACAGTCCTAAGAAACAGACAGCTTGCCGCCTATCTCTTTTGGCACAGCTCCACACCTTGTGCCAGCGTGAGAAGAGGTTCAAAAACGATTTTGAACAGAAACAGAATTTCTCTATCAATATCAAACATCACTAGGGCCTGGTGAAGCCAACTTCATTTATACCAAGATGTTAGTTGAGCTAAACCAGACCTCCGCTTTAATCTGGCGGGCCATAATTATTTTCTCCATGATCCATAATATTCAGCTCAACTGTAGCTATAAACCTGAAGTTGTGGGGTGTGGCCCTGGTTCACCAACCCAAGTGCCCTGGCTTCACTCACAGAACCATAAAGCCGCCAAAGATGGCCCTAATCTGTCTGCCAGCGCAGATTGGCTAAAATGCGCCACCCCGACAATTTTTATATGATTGAAAAAATGTAGGCTACAGATGTAAGAAATATGAGGTACAAAATGTGATCCTGGTCAATTTGTAATTCATTGGAGGACCAATGCCGAATAATAAATATGAAAGACTATATAGCCTAGTGTGAAGTCACTGCATGGTATCTCCTGTGCTCACTGTCCCCGACATGACTCCCAAATGCCTAGGTAGAGGTAAGAAAATTGTAGCTAATGTTATGGGGAAAGCCATGTTCTGAAGCCATGAATTTGAGATGGAATGTTTACAATGTCAATACTAATGTCACCACAGCGGTCGTGTTCTTTTTTGTCACTTAAGATAACTCCTCCTACTGGAGCGGGGGGGAGGGGGTGATGCTGCGCTGCGGCTGTGGGCAACCCAGAGTATAGGACCTATTTAATAGGCTATGCAAATATGTTGTTGTGGGCTTTTTCCTGTAATATTTGGAAATAGTATTTTAATTAAGAACATTTTGTTTAAAGAAGAGTGACACCGTGTGTTTTTTCTTCTCTTTTTCCCTTTTATATTTTTCCCTCTCCCTCATTTGGCCCCTATGGATGGACGGCGCCACTAGCATTCGCCTATATCGCCTATGCCACGGGCCGGCCGGCTCTGTTTGAAAGTAAAACTGGATTCATTCCATACCCTCCTGACTACATACGCACACTAAGTTAATTGTTTAAATTCAGAACTGCGTTTTTATACTGACTGCTAGTTGATTACAAATCAATAGAAATCCTGCGTCCTTTAATATTTTATTTAAAGTTCTAGTAAATAATATATATGCTATATAATAGGCTTATATATTTAACACTCTGACTTAGTTGTCTGTAGATACAGGTATTCCTGAAAATAAATCTGTCATGATATGAATTGTGATACTTTGCAATATTTGTGATTATTTGTTTTGCATCGCTGGGACAGAGACTAGCTCCTCGGAAAGCACAATACGGGAATTGTGAAATACCTAGGCAATATCAGCGCTCATAAAATACTGCCTGGTTTCAAGAGTTCTTTAAATTCTCACACGAAGAGGACTGTCGCAATTAAGGCATGCTTCAGTCAATCAGATGAAATACTTAATCGACCTAATTTACAAAATCTCCACCTTGTTGTAGCGCATTTACCCCAGATATACATATGTTTGAAGAAATGTAATCATTAATTTAAAGAAAAATTGCAGTGACTTGACCCCCGCAAATAAAATCCTAATTAAATCCTAGCGATTTGACTAATTGCAACGTTTATTAAATCCGAGCAACTGTTTTTGCGTTGGAAAAACTGTTGCAATCCCTTAGTAAATCTATCCCTCAATATAGTGCAGAAAAAGGCGACCCTTGAAAAATGACAAAACAAAATAAATTCAATACGAAGACTGGGCACCTCCAGAACGGATGGACTAAATAGAGTCAGTGGTGTTAATCAGCTGTGTGATGCCAAGACCTTGTCCCCCTGTGGAAGGGAGCAATTCACAGGAAATGATTGTCAGCTAAGCAATATTTTCAGACCCATCCTTCCAGGAGAAATTTGATCGATCTTACAGCATTGCCGAATAACAAAAAAGGGGAGACAATTAAGCCAACTTTATTGTTCTTCCAACAAATAAGAACTATAAATGCTGGGAGTTGGCTGAGAGTTGGTGCTGGGACAAACAAGCTGTTATTCAACATGGCAGCTGACCAGGATGTGTAGCTGTGGAAGTCGTGGTTCTTCTGCCCCCCTCCGCCAAGCCTGATAATTTGCCCTTTGGACAGGATTCCAATTACAGCAAATGCTTTTTTAAGTGTTTGAGATTTCATTCTGCTGGCCTTTGTTCCATTTTGTGCAGGGAATTAACCGAGAACAGTTGTGAGCACTTAAGGAAAATAAATGCTAATAAAGGAGAACAGAAAAAGTATTTCATTGCCTGGTAGACAGGACAGTCATTAACCATTCTCACTGAAGTAAATTATTCTTCCCTTAAAATGACAGTATAGTGTTATTTGGGGTGGGTTTGACCTATTTTGACAATGTGAATTGCTTTTTGAACACTTTTAATTCATCTACTAATATAGTCTATGTATTCATGGGCATCTTGCCCTTCATTAGTTGATCTTGTCTGTGATATTGTGAGGGGTAGCGCTTGTCTGTGAGGGGTAGCGCTCTGGTAACTAGGTGGTGTGTATTCATTGTATAAAGAAACCATGGTTGAACACAAACAGTGATGACTTTAAGCAAAACAACATGGTGACTGCATCCAAAATACTGGCATTTGGGAAATTAAGATGAGACAGAATATTTCAGCTAAATTCCAGCCATATCTCTGGGAACATTTCTTCCTGACATTCAAAGCCCCTTTCGTAAAACTTTCAGGAATTTCAACCTGTATGCACAGGAATCCATTCTTTAGCTGTTTTAAGTCAGCTGCAAACCTAACCCCCATCCTCTCTGGGGAGTTCTCTTTCACAGAATAATATGTAGGTGCGCAAAAACACTGGTTCACACCTACTCCCATCCACTCCTGTCTAGTGGAATGTGTGCTTTCTGCTTTCCTACATACTGCCTCAGTGTCATCTACTGATTCTGGTCATGTTTTATTTAAACAGGAGTTAGAGCCAACCTTTCACCGAAAGGCCTTTCCCAGTGCAGTCTTTAGTGCAATGGTGCATTGAGAGTGGTGTTGCTAAATGTAAAACTCATAATGTGTGTTCATCATGGGGGCTAACAAAACATGGAGGAGTGCCCGTTGTGGAGGAGATTCTCTGTGTTTGAGACTAAATGGCTCCACTTTACCGGCTTAAAAAGTAACTTTGTATTTATTCTAATTGCATTTACTCACCTATGTGAATTCAACTTTTGTAGATTTATAAAGAAAACAGAGTTAAAAAACATTTAAAATAAAGCCAATGATTGATTCCTGAAGGTACAGCCATCCAAGTTAACACAGATCAGTGAGGGAAGGTTGGACGGTTACAGAATGTATGCTTTGAAGAACAGCATTTACCTCCAGGCATATGCGTGGAACTTTGTGGTAGAGGCTGCCATGCGAGTTAATATTTGAACACAAAGACCACAATGCTTGAGATCAAAGTTACATGTATAAAGCTTCATCAGCTGCTCTCTGTTCCAAAGTAACTGCTCATGCCCTGAAAAATATTGCTGTTTACATGACTTCAAAGTAATACATATATCAAAGTGAGAGTGTATAGCATGGCCTAATTTGTTCAGGTGTATGAGAGCTTTCACTGTGGTGTGTTGCACATCGTAAACTATGATAACTTAAGAAGATCTTAAGTAGAGATTTTTTAAACAGTCAAATGATTTTTCTTACTTTTCTCCCAATTTAGAATGCTCAATCGTATCTGGTAACCCTATCCTATCTCTGCAACATCCTCCATCAGTTTGGGAGAGTGCAGGCTGCCACTGTTTCCTTTCACAATGGTGTGCACCAGCTGAGATACACATTGATTGCACTGGAGAACTGTGTGTCTTCCAGAGTTGGCACAGACAAACCGAATGCAGACTACCAGAGAAGACACTCTAGCATGATAAGGCAGAGACATCCCTGCTAATTGTTATCCTCCCTCCCTTGCCGATGCCATAGCCAGTTATATGCCACCCTTTGGCTCTGCCAGCCAAATTTGACATTGGCATGGTCATGATTTGATTACAAACCATGGAGTGTGTCAATGCACTAAGAATAAATACTTTAGCTGGACGTATTATAGCAACCCAATAACAGATTGTCGCAAGGTGGCAGGGGTGGGCACCCTGCTAGGTGGTGAGTGGATAAAATAAACCCAAAATAAAGTTCTAATAAGCCAGGTTTTCCTTCAACTTTACAAAATAAAACAAACCACCAAAACAACAAAGTTAAATCAAATGCTACTGCTTTAGAGGGTTAAAACTGCAACAAAAACCAGCACTTCTTCCTCCATGCCCTGAAAACTCTCCTCAGGCATGGCAGGCTGTGCTTTTATAATAGCCAAACGAAGGCAATGGCTTACAGCTGAGTTGATTGCTCATTACCCTCAGGTGAGCTTGTCTGTAAGTGAGGCTGCTGCTATTCAAGGTCCTGTAGTCCTCTCCAGGCTGTTGGAGGGAACAGGAGCACTTGAGAGCAGCCAAAAGGGAGGCGCAACCCTCTCTACTCCTCCCTCCACCTACATTTACATTTGACATTTTAGGCATTTAGCAGATGCTCTTATCCAGAGTGACTTACAAAATGTGCATTAATACATGGTAAGATTAAATTAATCATAGTCCACGCCAGAGATCAGTGATGTGATACAGTAATAAACATAATCATTGGCAGCTGAAAACCGTACCTGCAACACAAGGAGGGAAAGGTTTTTTAAAGGTGTAGGGTGTGATGGGTGACTGGAGGTAGGAGGGAGCAGTTCCTCTAGCAGCTTGATAGGCCAGCACCAGTGATTTAAATTTGATGCATGCTGCAATAGGGAGCCAGTGAAGAGAGGTGTGTAGAGGGGTGACATGTGTGTACTTGGGTTGGTTGAACACCAGACATGCGGCAGCATTCTGGACTAGTTGCAGTGGCTTGATGGCACAGGCCCGCAGGCCTGCCAGTAAGGAATTGCAGTAGTCCAGGCGCGAGATCACCAGAGCCTGGACCAGGAGTTGTGTGGTCTGTTTGGTGAGGAACGGTTGGATCCTCTGCATGTTATGGAGGGAAAATCGGTAAGGTCCGGGTGATTGCTGTGATATGGCCTGAGAAGCTCAGGTGGTTGTCCAGGGTCACTCCAAGGCTTGTGAGACGGAGACACTATGGAGCCTTCCACGGTGATTGAAGCCTCAATCATTAGGGAGCCCTTCGCTGGGAGGAAGAGCTGCTCTGTCTTCCCCAGGTTCAGCTTCAGGTGGTGTGTGGACATCACACACCACCAGAGATGTCTGCTACACATGCATAGATACGTGCTGAAACTTGGGTCTCAGAAGGAGAGAAGGAGAGAAAAGTTGGGTGTCATCAGCATAACAGTGATATGAAAAACCATGGGCAGAGATGACCGAAACAAGTGATTTTTATGTATAGGGACAACAGGAGGGGGCCTAGCACCGAGCCCTGCGGGACTCCAGTGGAGAGGGTGTGGGGAGAAGAGAGGGATCCTCTCCAGCCCAGCTGGTAAGACCGGTCAGCCAGGTATGATTCTAACCATATCAATGCAGATCCAGAGATTCCCATCTCGGCGAGAGATGAGAGCAGGATCTGGTGGTCTACGGTATCAAATGCAGCGGACAGGTCGAGGAGGAGGAGGATTGAGGTGAGTGATTAAGATTTTGCCACTTGTAGAGCCTCGGTGACTGTGAGGAGAGCAGTTTCTGTGGAGTGGCTTGCCTTGAACCCAGATTGGTTGAGATCAAGCAGAACATTATGTAGAAGATAAATCAAATCAAATCAAATCAGGTCAAAGGTCAAAATCTTGAATAACTCGTTCCCTTCTTGTTGCGCGGTTGGTTATATACAGCCCTCTCTAATGTTTTGGAAAGGAATGAGAGGAGAGAGACAGGTCGGAAGTTTATGCGGAGTGGCCTGCCTTGAACCCAGATTGGTTGGGATCAAGCAGGTCATTATGTAGAAGATAAGCAGAGGAGAGAGACAGGTCGGTAGTTAGAAATTATAGCAGGATTTAGAGAGGGTTTTTGGGGGAGGGGGATGATATGGGCCTTTTTGAGGTGAGAAGGGACAGAGCCAGAGGAAAGAGAAGAGTTAATAACATTGGACACAAAGAGGAGGATCTCCATAGTGATGGCCTGAAAAGGGGGGAAGGAATAGGATTGAGCGGGCAGGTGATAGGATGGTGGGAGTGAACAAGTTGTGAGATGTCAGAGTCAGGGAGGGGTGAGAAGGAAGACAGGGGGGTGAGAGGTTTAGGTTGTGAAATGGGTAAGGGAGAGTTAGGTGCGGGAGGTGATGGAGAGAAGGAGCTGCGAATGTCATCAACCTTCTTGCGAAAGAAGGATGCAAAGTCATCCGTGGTGAGAGAGGATGGGGGTGTGGGAGTAGGAGGGGTGAGGAGAGAGGAAAATGTAGATTACACTTTGTGAGGGATAGCAGCAGAAGATTTTTAGAGAAGAAAAATGCATATTTAGCAGAGGAGAGGTGCTGTAAAAAACAGTGCTCCTGACTTCCACTAGCCAGGAGAGTGTGGAAGTCAGACAGGGCACCCAGGAATTTGGATTTTCTCCAATTCCTTTCTGCCGCTCGCAGTTTGAGTCGGTTAGCCCGAATGGAATCAGTTAGCCAGGGGGTGGGGGGTCAGAGACGAGCAGGTTTAGTGTAGAGAGGACAGAGTGAATCAAGGTGCAAGAAAAATGTTTTTTGCGAGGCCGAAATTGAGGTCTTGTTGGCGGAGGTGCAGATGCGTGCAGGGATGCTGTTTGGGAGCCTTTCCAGTGGCTTTACCAATAAAACCAAGTACGTGGTCTGGCAGTGTGCAAAGGTCCCTGAAGGACGTAAAGAAAAAGTGGTCTGATTTAAATCAAATCAAATCAGGTCAAAGGTCAAAATCTTGAATAACTCGTCCCTTCTTGTTGCGCAGTTGGCGATATCTTTGAGAAGTGGCAATGCTGCCATTCTTCCTCTTGCAAACCACTGCATTATTGGACATTTTATAGCCCATGGATTGACCAAAATGTTTTACATGTGTGGAACCATAATATGTATATTAAATAAATTTCCTTCAAGGATGCGTCAATTATGCTAATATGGGTAGTTTTGGAAAACGAATGTGTTTTTGTTTTGTTTTCCAAAGGTAGCCTAGCTTATGTTGTTTTAATTTATTAATACCTTTATTGTGCAAACCATTACGTATAGCCTAAGCAATGTGTTCAATCTGGTAATACTACTACTACTACTACTACTAATAATAATAATAATAATAATAATAATAATAATAATAATAATAATAATGAGGAAACAATTAGGCAGCAGACAACATGTTGGCGCTCTTAGATTTCCGAATACATTTTACATTTAGCAGACGCTCTTATCCAGAGCGACTTACAATATGTAAATTAATACATGGTAGGAACAATCATAGTACGCGCAAGAGATCAGTGCAGTAATACAGCGATAAACATCATTGCAGGCAGCTGTGTACCATACCTGTAATACTGGGAAGGAAAAGGTTAGCTTTTTTTTTTTTTTTTTATGGAGTAAGCAGGGGTATATAGTGTTGACATTACATTACATTACATTACAGGTATTTAGCAGATGCTCTTATCCAGAGCGACTTACAGTTTTACATTTATATAGCTAGATATTAACTGAAGCAATTCAGGTTAAGTACCTTGCTCAAGGATACAATGGCAGTGTCCCACCTGGGGATTGAACCTGCAACCTTAACGTTACAAGCCCAGTTCCCTAACCATTATACCACACTGCTGCCTGTTGAGCAAGTAGGCAGTGGTGATGACAATTAGCTAGATGTACAGAATTCAGTGGTAGTGGAGTCTGAAAAGGTGGGTTTTGAGTCTCTTGTGGAAGACTGCAAGTGATTCCGCAGTCCTGACCAATTGCGGAAGGTAGTTCCACCAGCGAGGGGTCAGGACAGAGAAGAGACGAGACTGCGAATACCTGCAGTACTCCAACATTACCACAAGGAAACATGCCTACGCCAAGTTGGAACCTGACGTGGAGCTAAGTACTTTTCCACGTCAAAGACAGTTTTTATAAATCTGAACTTTGGAGTGGATTTGAGCGTACGCACGTTCTAAGATCAAATCTGTGCGTAAGCATGTTTTATAAATGAGACCCCAGGTCCAGTTGATTGCTGGCTTTGTGGGTGGATGGGGATTCAGTCATGGTGAAGTCAAGGGATTGAAGCAGGGGGAGAAATGCAGAGGACCGAGGAGTGTCCAGCAGCAAGTTGAAGTCACTGAGGAGTAGGACGGGAGTGCCATCCTCAGGGAAGTAGCTAAGTAGGGCATCCATCTCATCTAGGAAACTCCCCAGTGGACCTGGTGGGCAATAGACAACAATGATGTGTAGTTTGCATGGAATAGTGACAGTGACAGCATGATATTCAAAAGAGGAGGGTAAGAAGTGAGGAAGAGGAACAATACCAAATCTCCACAGGGGGGAGATTAGTATACCTGTCCCTCCACCTCTACCTGTGGTTTGTGGAGTGTGGGAGAAGGTGTAGGCAGCGGAGAGAGTAGCAGGGGTGGCTGTGTACTGCGGCGTGATCCATGTCTCAGTGAACGCCAGGAACTGCAGGGAGAGTAGGGAGACCTGGGCCAAGATGAAATCAGCCTTCCGGACAGCGGACTGGCAGTTCCGTAGTCCCCCTGCTACCACGATGTCGACACTGGTGAATCAGATTGGAGACGTTGTGCTTATAAGTTGCATCTCTCCTTCTAGGAAATCTAGAACTGGTATAGACACGGACTGGTATAGGGAGGTTGCATGTGGTGTTAGATGTGGAAGAAGTAGTGTTGAAACAGGCATCATGATACTTACCGTGTGGCATTCACTCCCTAGCTGACCTTCCGCGTTGGACTCCTGCAGGTAGACTCATCAGTCTTCGTGCGGTGAGGCTAGGAAGGTGAGGTTGCTAAAAAAAGCTGCCGCTTATCAGAATTAACAGTGCTTAAGTATGAGTGCTGGGGTAATTACTATTGCCAATTAGCCACTGAAAACAATGGACCGAAACCAGCTAATTAACGAGTCCACAGTTCAACACGCATGGAACTAAGCTGAATGCTTGTTAGAAACTATAATACAAGTAATAAACGGAGAAGATAGCTTCAAATTAAATAGATAAATACTAATGCGTAAAACAGAGCGAGGGTAGGGCAGATAAACTAAGCAGGGCACCGCAGTTATGAGCTACAGCTACAACAACTAGGTCTGAAACTGGTTAACTTATAAATCTCAACGTTGCCCGATGAAAAATCTCAAACCAGATCGAATGCACAATTCTCCCACTGTCACACAGATGTTTGCACTTATAATAGAGAGCAGGACCTAGAAAATAGCCGTTAAACTAAACGTGGGACTTTAGGAAGCTGCATAAAAACATGTTGATCAGCAAAAATCTTTAGTTAATGACAGAGAGACACAGGTCTGGACTCAATTAATACTTTTCATACATTTTTAATAGAAATGTACATTTTTTCCTATATACAGTAGTTTGGCAATTTCAGCAGTCGCGACTCACTAAACAGTTTATTTTTATTTTTTATTTTACCCCGTTTTTCTCCCAATTTGGTAGCCAATTACTGCCACTATGCTTAGTTCAATCCCCTCCCTTGTAGTTCGCTGCCATAGCCCTCTGACCGGCAGTGACAATGGCGAAGCGCTGCCTCCTCTGAGACAGCACACATCGTGCTGTCGACCCCAGAACCACTCCTGTGCGCAGCGAACAGTTGGCTTCCCTCCCCCCTCCGTGGGGTGGACAGCCAATTGTTGCCCCGGTGGCACTTCCGGCCAGAGCCGACTGTGGCACGACGGGGAATTGAGCCCCGGTCGTCGTGGCCAGCGTCGGACGTTGAAACCACTAGACCACGCGGGAGGTCCCTCTAAACTGTGTTTTTGAGGAAAAATGCACTTGAATTTATTTGTAACTCAAAGTTAAGGACAAATGTTAATTGAATCCATGCCGCAATTTACTGGTCAAGCCACCATTATCACGGAATACAATTAAACACTTGCGTCTGTGGTTTACAAACAAAGGGCAGCACCTACAGCAGGAGCTACTGTATCCCCTAAAGGCTCCAGCCAGGAGTTCAGCCAAGGTGGGAGCTGCCATCCCAAGGCATGCACGCCTTTGACTTTTAATCCTCTTTGAAATTAGTTGATATGCAATAATGGAGAGTGTTTTTTTACAGCACTCGTGACCTGTGGTGGGAGAGTGGGGCTTCATGAACCCCATAATGGGGTAGAGCTACCATGTGCTGTCAATCGCTGACTGACTCACACCGATCAAAAGACCATTCACTAGTCACTGATGATGTGCCCCTATTCATTAACATGAATTGTATTGCTTAACCTATATTCGCCTAATGCATTATTCTGTATAAACACGGTGTGTGCCTAGCCACATAACACAATCATTCACACTCAGCCAAGCTTCAGTCTAACACTTCCCTCTTATTGGAAATGGAAAGAGAAACAAT
Organism: Aldrovandia affinis; assembly: GCA_029706075.1. Taxonomy (NCBI): domain Eukaryota; kingdom Metazoa; phylum Chordata; class Actinopteri; order Notacanthiformes; family Halosauridae; genus Aldrovandia; species Aldrovandia affinis. Next base: position 2,297,325 of record JAINUG010000138.1, on the reverse strand, counting down.
AGGCAAATTATGTATCATTGGAAAGAGCATGAAATGATCTTTATTTTGATGAATAAACTGTTATGGGTTGTTGGGATCATCATAAGCAAACTTCTAGTAATGGAAGCAGACAAAGCATGGATCAGGACACATACGCACTTCACATACCGAACAAACAAAAACTGTGTCAACGCGTTGAACGTGCACCTTACAAGTATTAGCAGTTTCCATTCACTTTGGTGTGTGGGGCAAATCCCGATTGAACCTTCTGCCATTGTCTAGAGTTCCTACTGTTCCTACTGCTTTCCTGTAGCTTATACCTGTCAAGTATATCTACCTGAAGTTACGCAATTTCATCTTTGTATTATGAGCTTTATTGTAAATAATGAAAGCATTTAGGATAGCGATGTCAATAATTACCAAATTATTTTCTAGTACCACTTTGTTTGTCTCTTGTAACAGGTAATTTTTTTGTCAGGGAAGTTTACACCCTCCATGTGTTTGTTGTATAATGATATCATATTTGGACGTTGCACCTCAACGCATTTCATTTTCATTGAATTTCTGCTACAGGTTTTCCCCACAGGATTTTTGCTACAGGTTCACTTTAACAGTTAACACTTTATAATTCCTTGCCTTTTTTACCAAATGAAATACACATGGTGTCTATTGTAGAGTACATTTAAAAAAATAATAAATAATACAATAAATCCAAACAGTATATAAACAAGTGAAACAGCACTGTAGGGAATCATTGATAAATGGGGAAATGTTATACAGGGTAGAACTGTAATCTCAATAAAAATTATTTCAATGTAAAAAAAAGTTACTCACATATAGAAAGCAGATACTCTCTGTACATCAAGTACAATTCCTAAAATTGTTCTGTGTACTAAATTATTCATATCCTAATAATGGCAAATTACAACTACAAATCAATCAATGTATTTCAAAGAAATTAAACAAGCTCTGTTCCAAAGCAATGCATTCAATTTTTTCTTACCTTAAAGTAACTTGGCCCTGTGTTTCTTCATCTTGTTGTCCAGCAGTCCATCTCAAGAGAATGTAGAAAAATTCCAATACATCCAAACTAAAATATTGTCTCATAATTTACCTTTCTAGTTTTAAAAAATTTATAAATTCATACTGTTTCGTGATAGATTACAGAAAAATAGGACAGATAAGAATGATGGAATGTGATCATGTGAGCAGATGAGCCTGAGATATTTCAATAGTCTGTCATATTTCACGTCTGGGCTAATAAATAAAGTGCTGCCACATCCAGTTTTGAAAAGCTGAGCAATTGCATTTTTGTGCATGATGTGGTGTCTCCAATAATATTTCTGACCTCTGGCATAATCTGTCAACAACCTGACAGGAAGATCAATGGTTTCTGAAACCAAATGATAGTGCATGCATCTTAGAGAATAAACCATTGTCATTGGTTCATATTTAATTTTGTAAAAAAGGACACTTTTTTCACACTAGAATCTGTACTGTGCTGGCTAAACATTAATACCATATTAATAATGAAAAGCACATAGCACTAATGTTAGCTTGTTTTATATATATATTTGTTTTTTTCATTTTCATTTGCAACTGACTAATTTCATATAACTCTGGGGGCAGTCCTCCATCTGTTAAATATTAGTTTAGCCATAGGGATTATGTTATGGTTTATGTACTGTAATTGAGGTCTTGGCTTCTCCAGTGACTGTCATGTCCACAAAGCGTGATATATAGTACACACTACTGACACAGGATCATCCTCACAGGGTGGTGTATTGTACACATTATGGCATGGATTCAATCAATATTTGCCCTTTGACTCACAAATAGAGGTTTTCATTGTTTTCAAAATAAATATAGATAATTTCTGAACTACTGTATATTCTTGGAGAGAAACACTTGCATTTAATTGTGAGCCAAAGTTAAGGACAGGTGATAATTGAGTAGTGGGCCAGTCCTCACAGGGTGGTACAGGTAACTGCCAAAATAAAGGAGACACAAACAAAACGTGTCTCAATAGGACATTGGGCCACCACAAGCTACCAAAACAGCTTCAATGCACCTTCACATAAATTCTATAAATGTCTGGAACTTTACTGGAGGGATGCAACACCATTCTCCCATAAGACATTCCATCATTTGGTGTTTTGTTTGCTGGAAAATGCTGTCTCAGGCGTCACTCTTGGAGTGGCAGAGTCTCCCAAGTGTTTCAGTTCTCCATTCAGTGACCACTCATGCCCTGTGGATGGGGGCATTGTCATCCTGGAATAGCCCGCTCCTATCAGGGAGTGTTACCCTTTCCCTCTAAGGGCTTGAGTGGACTATCCCAGGAAAATGCAACCCACAGCATAAAAGAGCTGCCAGAACCCTAACTTTACTCAAATGTTACCTTCATTTCCACAGTTACCTGTATATTGTACAAGCTATATGACTTCATAGGGTGATATATTGTACAAACGAAGTATTTTTCACACCACACAATGTGATGTGACCCAGCAATGGTTATAGCTTGATTTTTGGCCATTTTGGAAAATGAGCATCAGGGAATGGAGGATGGGGGATCATGGCTTTATGAACACCAGGTCAAGACCTGTGGTAAAGTGATCATTCATCCTGCATGTAGCCTGTTCTGTTAGACACCAAGGCAACCATCAGTGAACTACACACTTCCTAGAGAAAGAAAGAAAACAAAATATAGTGTGGAAAACAACACATGCAATCTCTCTATGCTCACCATTGAACTATGTGTTCCTGAACTGGTCTTCCTGTCAATGAACAATCTCTGAAGGCAGACTGCCAGGATTACTATTGCACACAAACCTGGATTCAATCAAAATGTGCCATTAACCATGACTTATAAATGCAAGTGTCTTCACAGTAATCAGTAATTAACAACAAAGCTAAGAATATACCGTATGTTGATTGAATCCAGGCTAGATAGACTCGATACATAATAAAAAAATTTGACACTTACAATTTCTCATTCAAAATGTAGGCTATGTACATGTATGTAAAATGTATACAGCATTCTAACAGGACACTAAAGGACAGGACATTAAACCACAGGTGACTGTAAAATGTTTGCAATTTAAGATGGGATAATATTACACTAATGACACATAGCTTTGTAGAACACGCATCAGTCAGTCTAAGTATATTAAGAAAATACATTATTATACATAGTGCATTACTTCCCTCTGAATATGCTTTAATGTAATTTCCCCAATTTATCTAAATCAACACAAGTCCCAAGCTTTCGATTTTTTTTGCAGTGCATTAACCATGTGGTTGTCTGTATGCAGAGGATTATGTTTCTGCATATAGGCATGTCTAACAGATTAGAGTTGTGTGTATGTAAATGTTACTTTACAAAGACTGTTGCTTTTGAAGTGCTCAATTGGGGAAATTACTTTTGCCAGTTGTTATGATAAAAGCAAAGAAGCCTTTCAGTTCAGCAGTACAGTAATAATGCAGGGTAATTGCTCCATTAGCAAACAGACAAATACATTCCTGCATTGTTGGGAGATCAGTTTCATCCATTTAATCTCTTTCGTGATTGTTACATGTCATTTTTTTGTCTAGGATTTAATATTGTTATGGTAGTTGAACCTGTAGTTGAAATCTGTAGTTTTTACGATGAATAATTAGTTTTTGTCTAAGTGTTGTAACTTAATAAAACAGCTCTTTATTTTAAGTGAATTGTGAGTTGTATATTTTGATGAAAGTGATTATGTGTGGCTCAGTAGGTAGAACATGTTGTTGGCAACGCTTCGGTTGTGGGTTAGATTCCCACTGGGACCACATATACTGAAAAATGTTTGTATCCAGTACTTTAAGTCATTTTGGATAAAGGTGTCTGATAAATGGCATATATTATTATATTATGTTGATCCATCAGATTTCTCTGCCTATCAACGAATTTGGTGATTTAATTCATAATTGGTGTACTGTGTAGTAATTAAATCAAATATATATTAAATCAAATAAATATTTTTTTCATGTAAGATAAGTGAAATACCTGAATTACCACATGTGTTCAGTATTCAAAGTGCTGGACTTTATACATTTGACTGACTTGACTTGGCTAGTGGATTCTGGGAATATACATTTTTCATTAAAATTCTCACTCTTCTGACAAGTGGTTGGCTGAACTTGCTTCGGGGGACATGTGGTCTTACAAATTGACGGAGGATGTTACAGCATTGGGATGGGCCTAGAAATATGACTAGGCTTTCCAAATGGGGTGATCTTATGTGGGTGATCTAAAGATCCTTAGGTGAACTTAAAGAATAATTTATTTGCATTACACTGGTGTTGCCATGGCATTTAAGCATTTTTTTTTTTACTGAACTTCAGATAGAGTTGCTCCCGTACATTGAGATTGCAGGTAGTGCTCAGTGCTGGACCCAGTATGTTGTAAAACACTGCCCTGTTTTCAATCAAAATGTGTCTGTAAAGTACCCCTGAAACCATTTATTTAATTTACATTTACATTTTAGGCATTTAGCAGACGCTCTTATCCAGAGCGACTTACACAGTTTACATTCTTTACATGCAATCCATTTATAGAGCTGGATATTTTACTGAAGCAAGTACCTTGCTCAAGGGTACAACAGCAGTGCCCCACCTGGGAATTGAACCAGCAACCTCTGAGTTACATGTCCAGCTCCCTAACTGCCAGCCACAAAAATAATTTAAAACTGATTCTTATGTCATTAAAATTGTGTCAATTTTGTTTTATGTAACTGATGCAGAAATGGTTATTATATATAAGTGTAAATTCCAAACAGGAGCATTTCAGGATTAAATGGGTCTATCTGGACTGTATAGGAAATTAATTAATTCACTAGTAATTGACAATATGTTGCAATGGCATGCTTGCTTAGTGGCCATATATTATTTCCCGTAGCAAGCTAGCGAGCCAATATTAAAATGGCTAATTACAACTCAAAGTCACACAGCAGTGACAAAGAGATTTGTGAATGGAGCAGCAGGGTCAAGGCAATGCATGCATAGATGTGCAAACCAGTAAATTAAAAATAGAAAAGGAGGGCAAAGATGTTGCTGCAGTCAACAAAGATATTGACCAGATTTAAGCGTATTTGGTTTACTGAAAAACGTTATATAAATAAAATGCATTAAGATTATTATTATTCAGAATGGTAAACGAGCATAGCCATTGGTACACCTTGCTAACCATTGCTTACTAATTTACCTATATTGCTCCATTGAGCTAGCTGGCAGTAATGTATGGTAGATTGGCCATCTCATTCTGTAGATAATGTCTCTACAAAAGCTAGCGATAGTAAGTTAGTTGTACATTGTTGTTACATAGCCTGCATGAATAATGTTTTATAATGTAAACTATTTCCAATTTGGAATGTGGGTTTAGCATGGAAAATAGTGTATGGCAACCCATATGGGTTTTCAGGTATGGATAATCACAGGTGATTAGCTAAGTGTTATGAAGAGATAGCTAGCTACTTGGCTACCTACCTACCTAATGTAAGATAATCCTGCGTTATGTTTAAAAAATATATATTTGGTTAGCTAGCTAGCATCAAATAAATAATTGTAGAATGCAGGATGATGTTGAATTATTTGACTTGCTAATCTCGAGGATAATATAAACAAGCAATTATTGCCAATTAGCAAATCTTTAGCAAAGCCCATCCTCTTCTGCTCCATGTTGAAGGATACATTTGCAAATAAATATGTAAATTCTATCCACACCTTCCAAATACTTTGGCATGAAATGATGTCCCCTCGACACAATTAGATCCCATTAGACAATGAGGAGGCATTGTTTAAACTGTCTAATAGGATGGCATATAGCTTTCTTACTCATAAAAATACACATGCACATTCCTCAAAGATAGTTTATTAATATCTTCGCATATCCAGCAAATTTGTGTCACAGGTGATCACTGGTGGATACAAATATTGGCACTGGTTATGTACACAATTCACCCTCAAAATGGTACAAAAAGTACAAATCATTTACATTTTGGTTGCAGGGGTACTTTACCATTCATTTATGAACAATTTCAAGTATTACCTTCATAAACAGAGTTTGGCTAGTTAATTTTGGTGCTTGATTGTACATAAAAACTTGACACTTCATTTTAATTTTGAGTCAAAGTTAAGGACTAAAGTGTTGATTGAATCCAGGCCACTGTAAGAAAAGTGACAATACTGTCTCTCAAGCAAGGAAGATCAAGCGATTGGACATGGTAATTTCAGGGACAAAGGTGACATCTGACTAAGTCTGAAGCCTTAATGAATGCAAGGTTTAGGATTTTTCTTCACAAGAACAATTTGGCAAGTCAGATTTTATGCTTGCTGAACTATATGCTGCATTTGCTAAATAAAAAACAACACTTGCATAGCATTTAATTGCACTGTAAGTCAAAGATAAGGGCAAATGTGGATTGAAGTAAGGCTAATGTCACGGAGAACAATGGTGCATTACAGATTGGTTTGCAATACAAAATAGTGTCATAAAATTATACTTAAATGCCAAAATCATCATGTTGCTGGAAGCCCTGACCTGTCAGCTGCTATGTCTGTGCTTAAGATGACAGTAAAAGTGCTATTTCTGAGCATGTGACAGGCATTGTTGTGCAATACCTTTAAAGCCTCCCTTAATAATAAAATCTTACTTGATGGAACAGTCTAATTAAAGGAGGGTATTGTGGGCCATTTTAATAAAACGACAGATTAATGTGCTACCAAGAGCCGGCCCGTGGCATAGGCGATATAGGCGAATGCTAGGGGTGCCGTCCATCCATAGGGGGTGCGCCAACTGAGGGAGAGGGAAAAATATAAAAGGGAAAAGATGTTCTTAATTAAAATACTATTTCCAAATATTACCAAAAAAGTCCACAATAACATATTTACATAGCCTATTAAATGGGCCCTATTTTCTGGGTTGCCCGCGGCCGCAACGCAGCACCACCCCCTCCCCCCCGCTCCAGTAGGAGGTGTTATCTTAAGTGACAAAAAATAATGCGACTGCTGTGGTGACATAAATATTGACATTGTAAACATTGCAGTTCAAATTCACAAAAGCAGAACACGGCTCTCCCCATAAAATTAGCTCTACTAAGGCATTTCGGAGTCATGTTGGGGGCAGCAAGCGCAGGAGATACCATGCAGTGACTTCACACTAGGCTATATAATCTTTCATATTTATTATCCGGCGTTGGTCCTCCAATGAATTGTAATTGACCAGAACTAATTTACCAAAATCACATCCCAGACTCAGATAAAAAAATTTTTTCACCATTTCAGTAGGCTAAACTAATATTGGGGAAAATTGAATTGTTTGGGTTCCCTTAATTCACTTAATATAATGCCTATTCTCTGATGTCTGGAACACATATAATATCAATGATCAATTTCCCACCCATGTGTTTTGTTTCATCACATGCCATATCGCAATTGCAAGATGTAGCAAGATTATCGCAATATGAGACTTTGCCCATATCGTGCAGCCCTAGCTACGAGTAAAACATTTTTAATGCGAGTGTCGATTTATGAATTCACAAGATTATTCAAACACTTAGGGTCATTTGACACTGTCCAGTTCAGTTCCTTTTGTTTAAAAGGCCTGGGTTTAGCTCGACCATCGGAATGCATTGAAACAATTTCTATATCTTTCTAAAAATCTATTTATTTGAGGAATGAAAATGTTGTACTATGAAAATATATATTTTAATTGCCTAAATGAAAATGACAATATTATACTTTGTCCTTTCAAAGAAAACCTGTTTATTCAGTTTTCATAACGCAAACCTAACTCATAGAATTGCGCAAACCTGACAATAATGCCAAACTATAATACTCTTCAAATAATAGCCTACCAATAATCTAAGTGAAGCTAAAAAAAACATGGCAGTTGTGTCTGAGCCGGTCTGAGATTTAGTGTGACGATTCTGCAACGATTGCGCTTGACCAATCAATGATCTGCAGTATTGCTAGCTCCACCCTTAGGTCCCTGTTCGGCTTGGTAGTAGCTAAATAGAGCAGTAGCTAAATTCAGCATGGGTATTTAGGTTCGGTACGGGTCGTTTGGTGGTGGAAAGAGCGATAAAACGTTGGAGCATGGATTGTTAACCATGCTGTGCCGTACTGTACCGTCCGGTGGAAAAACACTCCTAGTTAGTAGTCTTAACTACTGTCTTAAGTAGCAAGTCTTAACTACTGACACTGACAGTCACTATGTGAATGTTTATATATTATACATTTAATATCACTAATAAACTATCACATTTAATATCATGTAAAAAAGACCAAAGCCCTTTGGTACCCAGGGAATAAAAAGAAGAGAAGAGGAGGAAAAACGGGAAAAAGACAGAGGTAATGTGATGAAATAAACAGTTTATTGCACAGTATTTATCGTTGGAGCAGAGCCAAGCTGTCCTCTCTATTGTAAGCAAACTTACTTTGGATGATAGTAACATTGCCTAATTTAATAAATAGCTTGAGTTAACGTCAGTTACTTCCTACTTAAGAACATAAGAATGCATAATGATGAGAACGGGCCGTTCGGCCCATCTAGGCTCATCATGTCCTAATCTAAAGAGTATCTAGTACTACATCTAGCCTGGACTAGAATAGCCCAAGCGTTTCTGCCTCTACTACCCGACCTGGCAAGCTGTTCCGGGCATTGACAACTCTCTGTGTAAAGAAAAACTTCCTAATATCTGTGCGGAATTTGCCTTTAACTAATTTCCACCTGTGGCCTCTTGTTCTGCTGACCCCACTTATCTTAAAAAAGTCTCCGTTTGCTAAGTTTAAATAGATTGAGTGCCTTAAGTCTATCATCATAACTTTTACCTTTCATACCAGGTATCAGTTTAGTTGCCCTTCTTTGGACTTTTTCAAGAGCTTCTATATCTTTCTTGTAGTGCGGTGCCCAGAACTGCACACAGTATTCTAAGTGGGGTCTGACAAAGGCTTAAATTTACGTAGGAAAAGTGGGAAACACTAGTCAGGTGTTTGGGGAATAACCTACATCAACCTACACCTACAACCTACAACGAAAACATAATTTTGAGAAATAAACTTTTTATTTTAAGTGAGCTGCACAAAGCATAAATATTTTCAATTTGGTTTGTATTTTGTGCAATACCCTTATATAAATTATATTTATAATTATTGATATGTTTAGTGCATTTGTAACAAGTGGGAAGTGTAAGGGTTAACAATCCCATCCATTGCATCACAGTGACTTATTTCCTCCATTGTATTATCCCTTAATGTTTTACCAGGGATTCGTTATTTACAGTATATTTGCCATGTAATTAATATTTTTTTGTAATGCATTTTGGACATGCCGCTAATTGCCCTCTTTCTTCCTGTTTCCGAGTTGACCATATTTGGAGGTTGAGTGGGGTGTTGGAGGTGTGCACCTATGACGGTACGGTCCGAAAGACGAGACGCACCTTTAACCCCCTGAGGTCCGTGCTTAGCTCAGAGAAGCTTTGTGATTTTGGCGTGGACTGATATTTATCTCAATTTCATCAACTTAACACACACTTACTCCAAAGTGTTTGATATTTTTATTTGAAGGACAATCATAGCTACATTTATATGCCATCAATCGTTTGGTCAGTATCATATGCAGCTTGTAAATAGATCTACAAACACACAAGTTATAAAGAAGATTTTTCTGCCGTCACAAAATGAAAGCACACACTAAACTATAGTGACAAATTGTTTTGCCAGTATGAGTTTGTTCATCAAGGTCTTGGTTATGTAAGGATGTCAAAATAGTTTAGCACATCTGAGATCTAAATAGCTAAAAACCTGTTTTTATCAGAACTGGTCAAATTTATTTCAGGCTGTGGGAGGGCTATATGATAATTTCCTGAATATTCATGATCCACACCTGAGGGTTGTCCACACCTGTAAGATCTGTCAGATGGGCCATCTCTCTCTCAAAGGCCATCAGAGTAAGCAATAGTCAGTGAGCCATGCAGAAGACAGAAAAAAAAGTTATTTTCATTTGGGAAGATTAATTGAAAACATCACACAAACTATATACATCAAATTCTAAATTAAAACATGGTGAGAAAATCTGTTCTTTCACAGTCTTTGGTGCCACTTCTCAAAACAGTTTCTGGTCAACTGTAGACACAAGGGAACATCACAAACCTTGCACTCCCATGGAGTGCACTGTTGTTTCCCCGACATCTTGCAGAGTACACATTTCTTGCGACCAACAGAAGCCAGTTTGCCAACATCCAGAGTCTGTTTGGCAGTGGGCGCAGGCACATGATCAAAAGTAGCCCATTTTCTGGGTTTAAGATATTTATTTATCGTTAAACGTCTGTAGGAAAACTAAAGCAAAATCTGTGTCTGCGAACACATGGAAAGACATAAACAAAACAAAACAAAATAACCAACGATCAGGAACAAACAAAGCAAGTAAAACGGTAAATCCAAAACGTATCCAAAAACTCGGAAAAAAATAAACGCTGGGAATCTAAACAACAATAAGCACACGAACAAACAAGTTCTCGAGAGGCAAGAAACATTAATCACAATAGGTACTATCAAGCTAAGCTAGATAATGTCCAATCGCCGAACCAGAGAATGCCAGGTGGTTAAATATCCTCCCGTTAATTATTCGCAGCAGTTCGCAATGACTCTGATTGTTTCCGTATAGCGTCACAAGACGCGGAATTCATATATTTTCACAAGTATTTGAAAACATGGGAAATAAAATAAATATCAGCATACACCGTCTGTTGCTGGCAGCTCGCAACCGTAAACACAGACAAGATGCTATATAATGTCAGGACATTGTATGTTGTTTACACGGCGATTTCACACATGGCCCCACGCCCCTCCCTGAAACAAGCCCATAGTTACCATGTCAATAGAAGGAGGACGGTACTTCTAGGTAAAACAGAGAGTGAAAGGCAAGGTTTACTTTTGGTCTAATTAACCTAATTAAAAAAATCTCATATTATTTGCCAGTGCTCAAATCTGAAAGTCGTGATTCTAAGGTTTCTGTCAATGTTTTTGCCGCGTGTGTATGATAAAATCTTGCGACGTTAGAAATAGTAATATACTTTTATTGCTGCTCGGATCATCGGCGATCCAGTCGACCTCAGGGGGTTATTTCTTTTTTGTTTGGTGTTTCCATTATTTTGTCTACCCCCTGTATAATGCCTTTGTCAGACCTCATTTAGAGTATTGTGTACAGAAGAAAGAAAAGAAAAGTGCAAAGGGAAACTAAATAGGTTCCTGGTAGGACATGGGGGATTTGATAGAGGTTTTTTATATTCTAGGTGGGCAAAATAGCCAATTATTGTCTCTATGAATTCTTATGTTCTAAAAAGGAAAAATAATCTCGTATTATGGACATCCAGAACATCCAGATCCGTAGCCCAAAGCACCACCTAGATTTTTTTCCAAAACGACATGCTTAGGAAACTATCAGTCATGAAATAAAGAATAATACAAATAAACAGTTGCAAAGTTCAAAAATATTTCAACACAAAAACAACTACATTGAAGTGACAGGCTGAATAAAACTGGCCAGCTAAGAAGGCTATGGCAGACACTATATTGACAAACCCTCATGGCTTCCTCCCCCTTAACTAATGTTGCTGTCTGATCAAGCAGTTGTCATCCAATCAAGCTGTTGAGCAGAGAGCAGAGCAGTATGCGTTCTTGAGATTCCACTGGCACTAGTATTGCATGGAGGCGCATTTTAGCCATCCTGCGTAGGCAGACAGAGTGGGGCCATCTTTGGCGGGGTTATGGCTCTGTGAGTGAAGCCAGGGCACTTGAGTTGGTGGGCCAGTGCCACACCCCACAACTTCAGGTTTATACCTACAGTTGAGCTGAATATTATGGATCATGGAGAAAATAATTATGACCCGCTAGATTAAAGCAGAGGTAAACATGGTATGATTGGCCTCTTCACTTGGTAGCAATGCTCTTGAGCATATTATGCCTCCCCAAATATCAGCTCAACCAACATCTTGGTATAAATGAAGCTGGCTTCACCAGGCCCTAGTGATGTTTGATATCGCCACGATTCTCAACATGAGAGTAGCATATCAATTGCAACCTTGAAAATATATATTGTGGTTGTAAGCGACCCAACACAAAAATATAAAAAGAGAGTCTGAACCTGGCTTGGGCTGGACCTTCCCACAAATCGTAAATTATGGGCTAAGAAGGGAGTGAGCCAACTACCCCCCCCAACACTTAAAGTCTGACCTGCTGGTGACAGGATGCTTAGATTGGGGGAATTCTACTCTTGCTCTGTCCTGTTTCTCTTGGAAGACTGGTGCCAGCTAACACCTCATCTGCGTGTGTTTGTTATTGGAGAGAGACAAGCTTGATTTGGTATCATTTTCTTCCATTTAATCTCTTTTGTGATTGTTACATGTAAATGTTATGTCTAGAATTTAGTATTTGTTAAGCCAGAATATCCAATTGAATGTTTATTTCCATGTGGGTGATAATTGTTGGGATTATCCAGTTTGGAATTTACATCTTTCAGGTCGCAGCCAGATACGAGCTGAGCTTGACGTGGTATGAGCAAGCTTGTGGAATGGTAGCGATAGATGTTCCACATGTGAGGAGACAGAACTAAACCCTACATATTGGATGTTCCGATTTAGTATTAGTTAAGGTAGTTGAACCTACGCCTGTAGATTGGATGTTGAATGTTTTGTCTAACTGTTGTAACTGAATAAACCAGCTGTTAATTTTAATTGAATTGTGAGTTGTATATTTTGATGAAGGCTGATCCACCAGTTTGCTCTGCCTATCAACGGATTCGTAGATTTAATTGATAATTGGTATCCTGTGTAGCGATTATTACATTAAATTAAATAAATATATGTAGGATAAGTGAGGGGGTTTTAACACGTAATACCACTTGTGTTCAGTATTCAGAGTGCTGAACTTTAAACAAGGGCATTTCACTGTTAAGGCTACTGGATTCAGAGAATAGACCATTTTTATTCTATAACTTCACTGTTCCGACAAAATGAAAACATTAGCTACATTTATCTTTGTGTTTACATTTGTGCTTTTATATAGCTTTTTGCTGCAAAAATATGTCCAGCACAAGTTATGAGTAGTAGTGAATGATATATCTTATTGCGATCACTATTCCAATATGAGCATTTGCAATATCATACCACCAAAGTTTACGATAGAAATCTATAGCAACGCTCGAAGCTGGGCATGTTTTGTCTTACATTTGATTCCAACACATACTTGCAGACTAGCTTTGTCTCCCAGAACTCATTTACCAAAATCACATCCCAGAATCAGTCCCAGCGCAAACAAGCACCAATCTAATTGATAATTGGTATCCTGTGTAGCGATTATTACATTAAATTAAATAAATATTTTATGTAGGATAAGTGAGGGGTTTTAACACGTAATACCACTTGTGTTCAGTATTCAGAGTGCTGAACTTTAAACAAGGGCATTTCACTGTTAAGGCTACTGGATTCAGAGAATAGACCATTTTTATTCTATAACTTCACTGTTCCGACAAAATGAAAACATTAGCTACATTTATCTTTGTGTTTACATTTGTGCTTTTATATAGCTTTTTGCTGCAAAAATATGTCCAGCACAAGTTATGAGTAGTAGTGAATGATATATCTTATTGCGATCACTATTCCAATATGAGCATTTGCAATATCATACCACCAAAGTTTACGATAGAAATCTATAGCAACGCTCGAAGCTGGGCATGTTTTGTCTTACATTTGATTCCAACACATACTTGCAGACTAGCTTTGTCTCCCAGAACTCATTTACCAAAATCACATCCCAGAATCAGTCCCAGCGCAAACAAGCACCAATCTCGGATGCATTTGAAAATGCAACGCCTTATGAAAAAAACTCTCAAACCGCACAGCGGTGAATTCAGTAGCCTAATGTTTGAATTGATAATTGGCATCCTGTGTAGCGATTATTATATTAAATAAATTAATATATTTTACATGTAGGATAAGTGAGGGGTTTTAACGCGTAATACCAATTGTGTTCAATATTCAGAGTACTGAACTTCAAACAAATGGCATTTCACTGTTAAGGCTACTGGATTCAGAGAATAGATCATTTTTATTCTAACTTCACTGTTCCGACAATACCATTATGATTCCAAATGTGTTTGGGTTTTTTATAATGGAATAATAAATACAATTTTTTACTACTCATTCACTGTGTACATGGAGTCATTGGGCTCATCGTTTGACAAATTCTGCTTGACTCAATTTCCAGGTCCTGAACTATCAAAGCAAAGTAAAATCACCACCCTTCTGGCACCATGCTTCATATCGTAAAGGGGTACTTTATTGGTTCCTCCAAGCTAATTCTCTCATTGAACTCAATAGGAAATGTGCATGAATGAACCCCACTGCACCCCATTGTACACATGTACCCCATTACAACGTGAAACATGGTGGCAGGAGGATGGCCACATTGCTGCCATCTACTGTGCAGCAGTAATTGCTTCCTGAATTTGGACAAATGAGGAATTATATTTCTTGTCAGATTTACACATAGCAAAATATGATTATTTTTACTTGATAACAGTTTTAATTTTGAACAATTTAGCATTTTAATACTTTTTTGTGGCACATAGTTGTGGTATATGTGGAATAAACCACTTCAAGCAACTTCCTTACATAACCGCTTGTTACCTTGTTACTAGTTTGCTATGAGTGCTTGTTACTAGTAGTTACGATATAACTACACAGGTATAGGTGCAACATACTGTAATGTTACCAACTTAAAGCACAACCAACATTTGTCCTTAAACTTAAAACAAAAATGCAAGATTTTTTTTCTTCACATACTGTACATAATTTAAGTACACAGAGCTAATTTTAGTGACTGAACTTGCCAAACAATGTTGGTCTTGCCAAGAGTTGCAGTTATTTTATTTTAAAAAAATCAATGGCATTTTTTCAGTTATAACATGATACTGTACAATTTAGTGCATACTTCTGATTAAGCTATACCTCCTGTATAAACAACAAAAAAAGAAGTCAATTAGCTGCAGACTCTCCCCAGCACACTAATCACTAACTCCAAGCTTTTCTGCATGTCTCTTTTAAAGGTAGCTTCTAATCCAATGCTGCTAATTATAAATATAATTGTAAAATATTTGTATTCAAAGTCTTTAAGGGAATCACATTCTGAGAGTGGTGCTTTCTGAGGGTAGTGTATTAAAACCCCCTGAGGTTGACTGGATCGCCGACGATCCGAGCAGCAATAAAAGTATATTACTATTTCTAACGTTGCAAGATTTTATCATACACACGCAGCAAAAACATTGACAGAAACCTTAGAATCGTGACTTTCCGATCTGAGCACTGGCAAATAATATGAGATTTTTTAAATTAGGTTAATTAGACCAAAAGTAAACCATGCCTTTTCCTATCTGTTTTACCTGGAAGTACCATCCCCCTTCTATTGACATAGTAACTAGGTGCTAGGTCGTGAGATTTTATCATACACACGCGGCAAAAACATTGACAGAAACCTTAGAATCGTGACATTCCGATTTGAGCACTGGCAAATAATATGAGTTTTTTTAATTAGGTGTTTAGGTTTAGGTGTTAATTAGGTAATGTTTCTTGCCTCTCAAGAACTTGTTTGTTCGTGTGTGCTTATTATTGTTTAGATTCCCAGTGTTTAGTTTATTCCAAGTTTTTGGATACGTTTTGGATTTACCGTTTTACTTTGTTTGTTCCTGATCGTTGTTTATTTTGTTTTGTTTTGTTTATGTCTTTCCATGTCTTCGCAGACACAGATTTTGCTTTCGTTTTCCTACAGACGTTTAAAGATAAATAAATATCTTAAACCTAGAAAACGGGCTACATTTGATCATGTGCCTGCGCCCACTGCCAAACAGACTCTGGATGTTGGCAAACTGGCTTCTGTTGGTCGCAAGAAATGCGTACTCTGCAAGATGTCGGGGAAACAACAGTGCACTCCATGGGAGTGCAAGGTTTGTGATGTTCCCTTGTGTCTACAGTTCACCAGAAACTGTTTTGAGAAGTGGTACCAAAGACTGAAAGAACAGATTGTCTCACCATGTTTTAATTTCGATTTTTTGGCATATAGTTTGTGTGATGTTTTCAATAAATCTTCCAAAATGTTTTTCTGTCTTCTGCATGGCTCACTGACTATTGCTTACTCTGATGGCTTTTGTCTTTGTGTGATGGCCGTTGAGAGAGAGATGGCCCATCTGACAGATCTTACAGGTGTGGACAATCCTCAGGTGTGGATCATGAATATTCAGGAAATATTCAGGAAATTAGCATATAGCCCTCCCACAGCCTGAAATAAATTTGACCAGTTCTGATAAAAACAGGTTTTTAGCTATTTAGATCTCAGATGTGCTAAACTATTTTGACATCCTTACATAACCAAGACCTTGATGAACAAATGCATATTGGCAAAACAATTCGTCACTATAGTTTAGTGTGTGCTTTCACAACTTTTGTGACGGCAGAAAAATGTACTTGTGTGTTTGTAGATCGATTTACAAGCTGCATATGATACTGAAGCGTGGATGAAGCCAGACTACATAAAAAGAAAGTTTTCACAGGGGTGAAAGTGCAGATATTAGGGAGGGGGAATACATGTATATTTAATGTTAACAAGAGCATACCATTCATATGCACATGGGGGGCATGTCATGGCAGTATTTTCCAACACACACTGCTTTTCATAATGGTACTGTACAGTACGTGACTTGATTTCAGACAAAATATGCTCACCGTGCGGCGGGTCAGTGGGGTGGATTTCTGAGGATTTAAATATTCTCTCAAACAGCCTAAGATAGTATAGATATCAGATAATATAAAGTGGTGACAATAAAGTGGTGTACATGCTGAATATAGAAATATAGATAGATATACTGTAGATCTTAGCTAGATGGCAAGAATAAAGAAAGAATTACATCTTGGTGTGGTTATCAGTCTTGCTCTTTTGAGTCACATCCCAAACATTCTATGAAAGTGCGGAAATGTATAAATGGGGTTATATGTTGGGTGGTCACAAAGTGAAAAAACTGCCAACATACTACAATCGAGGATGTATATTGATAAATGTAATTACCTGTGGCAATGTCAGGTGCTCTTTAAGAAGGAACCATTCTTTATGCATGCATTATCAAGCCTGTCAACACTCTCCACTTTCCTGACAAACCTCAGGGAACCCTTTGGCTCAGTGATTACACTGAGAAAGTAAATTTCTGCAAGCTCAATGCTCAATACTTCATAATATTATCAGGAAAACAAACTTCTCTTCCCACTGCAGTTTGGGTATCAGACCAAGCACACTCCCAGACAGCATTTTAGATTTCTCTGATGACCTCACTTTGTGTACACTTAGAAGGAGTTAACCTGGAGAAATTAGAAATGAGAAACGTGCAAAATTACGATGAAATTATTCAGCAGGGGCGAGAGCTCATTTTGCAAAAAATTGTTATTGCCTTCCACATATGTAGAAGCTCTTAAAGCATAACCTTTATGTGGATAGTAATTAAGATTTATGAACACACTTCAGTCAAATTGTGAGGGAGTTAAGTCTCCTCTTTTCAGATGGACACCCCATTTAATAACAATTTTAAAAAACACTTTAAGGCAAAATAAATAATAAGATATTAACAGGGAACTTTTCCTACCGTTCACATAACATACCATACATGATGGTGAGGCAGCCAAGTGAGTGGCTGCCTCAGCATTTGTTTTTAATTTGAGTTCTTCACAAGCACAGTTTGCCAAGTTTGGTGATTGCTGAAGCTGTGTTGGTGAAGATACAATTATTTAATAATTTACTGTTTAAACTATAAGAATTGTTTAACCGTTTTGAATGGTTAAACATTAATTTGATATATAATATTTTTGTTCTGCCCAGTACGGGTTTGCTTCCCCATTTTCCCCTACTGTGTAATATTGCCCAAATCAATTTCTCCTCTGTTTCCTATTTTGCCAGTGTATGATGATTTTGTTATTGAGCTTTGGCGGCATTGAAACCCAGCACCCCTGATCCTGCCACAGTGTGTTAATGTAGCCTACATTTATAACCCCATTCGTGTTTTACCTGTGTATTTCAATTAGCCTCTTTTAAGATGAATTGTCTCTCTTGGCTGATCAGTGTCACTGTATCACTGTGTTTTCTGCACATATACTTATTGTTCATCATAAATAGGAGCTTTATCATGTTCCATTAAATGTACTTTCTGTACTTATATTTTATAAGACATGTTTAAAGACAATTCTCAAGAAAATAATGATGCATTTCTTATTCTTACAAAAATTAGAATGTCACGGTTCCACGTATTCATGCTATGTTTTATGTTTCATTCATGTCACGTTTCATTTCATGTCATGTCTTGATTCTGTTTTCATGTTACGTTTCGGTTCATAGTTAAGTCATACACTTTTCCATGTTCTTTCCGCAGATCTTGCGTTCATGCTTTCTCTCTCTCTCTCGCTGTCGCTCACGTTTCCTTATTGTTTCTAACTCCTTGTCTGATTTACTAATTAACTAATTTACTAATGATTAGATAGGTTTATTGTTTCTGCTAGCACGATTGTCAATTTAGTAACTCTAATTGCCAACGTGCTGGAGATTTCCTAATTACTAACTCACTAACCATGTGTATTCATGTTTCCGTTCGTTTCTAGTTCATGTCAATTTACTAATCTACTAACGCTAGGTCAGGATAGGATAATTACTAACAACGACTAATTATCTTGTTACCTTGTCATGCTCTCCTCAGCTGTTTTCTGTTTCGCTCTGTTCTCAAGCTAAGTGTCTGCACCTGTCTACACCTCCATATAAGCTCAGTGTTTTTGTCACGTCCTTGCGAAATTGTTGCCTATATCTCTATAGCACCTTTGAGCATTACCCTAGTCTGATTTCTTTGTTACGATCCAAGCCTGTTTTCTGACCATTGTTACTGCCTGCCGTTTTGTTACCACTGCCTGTTTAGACCACGAGTTTTTGCCTGCTGTCTTTTGTGCCTTTGCCCCTTGAGCAGACTTCGGTCTTGACTCTTGCACCGTCCCTGACTACGAGCCTGCCTACCGTCCTCCTGTACCTCTGCCCCGCTGACAGCTACTCTGGTTTATTTAGATTCTTTGCATGGTTTACCGAGTTCGAGACTGCCTTCTCCCTCGGTACTGTATTTTGGTTATTGGCTTGATTTTTCGGTTATCAGACTTTGCTTTTGTTTTGACTACGTCTCCTGAACAATCCTCTAATAAAGCCCTTGCGGGTCTTTATTTTATGTCATTTTGTCTGAGTCGTGCATTTCGGGTCCAACCCTCACGTACCCGTCTCATAGAATTCACTATGAAAAGTACGCAGGGTTGCATGCTGTAAAGTTGTGAATATATTAGTCTGCTTGTGGAAATAAGAAGTTTAGGTATTTTAATATTTCTTACAACCTGCCTGAACAAAAACAAATCATTATCTTTGAGATCGTATGTACTAAATGGAATTATTACTACTTTAAAATGTTGATATCCAAAATGCATTATTCCTGTATGCCTAGAAACCTCCTAGTGTTAACCATGTACTGACTGTCTTAATTGTGTACTTACTTGAGGCCCATGACCTCAGGTGTACATTTTACATTTAACATTTTAAGCATTTAGCAGACGTTCTTATCCAGAGCGACTTACAAGATGTGTATTAAGTGTGCACTGACCTAGGACCAATGTCCTAAGCCATGTACATAAATATCTCTTCTGCTACATTCACTGACTGTCTATCTATAAATATGGAGGCTGTGGCTTTAAAACAAAGAAGGCTCATTTAATTACCTCAGAAAATGTACCTCTACAAAGGGAAGTGTTTCTACTACCATCCATTTCCCAGTCCTTCACAGTGAAATCCCAGCTTCTGCTCCACATACTGCCTGCAGAGTACTGTCTGTTATCCAAAGAAATCTGATTGAATTCCTAAGGATCCACTTTTTGGTACTGTAGGCCTAATGGATGTGACTGTTTCAAACACAGACCTGACCTCCATTGCTGAGCAATCAGCCACAACAATTATCCATTGACCTGCCATCTCTTTCCTGCCTATTTCTCATTGTGCATTACCTCCACTCTGATTCTGAATACTCCAGATAAAATGGACAAAAATAGCTCTGCATAAAATGCTGACACTCAGAAAAGAACACCCAGAATGGATCACTGAAGAGAGATCACCAGGGAGATTTGTTGGATGTACATATTTTCTAATGGGCATTGTAAAGGCCTTTGTGTGCATGGTACCTTATGAGTGGGATATGTCCAACTGGACACTGCAAGTTTGTTATTTTCTTTTTCTTCTTTGTCTCTCAAAACTAATTCTAATAAGATAAATTATAAATGATAGTGAGGTCAGGTATTGATATTTTTCCCAGAGAACTGCCTTTGAAAACCACAGAGACAAAAATCTGTTGTGGAATGGGATTGCATTTGCAGCTTTATTGCCTCCTTTGTAGTTGTTTTTCAACGTGCTTGCATGTGCTGCAACTGATAATTATGTAGCTTCATTTTTGAATTTCTCATGACCACATGACTCACTTCGATGAGATCATCTCATATACCCATTGTTATCTTGTACTGTATTTCAAAGAATAAATACAAATAATTGTTCAATCCTGTATGTCATTATTTTGGGTTGTCCACTTAACTGATGATTGATTCACTGTGAGTTACAGGACTCCTAATATAATCATATGCCTGTATGTGTCTGTCACTTAGTTCTAAGGATAGGATACACAATAGAAAGCTGTGTTCCTTACTATTGAATTATTAATTCAGATTGAATTCAATGATCTTTTAACTTTTTGTTATGTTGTATTATTGTATCTACAGGTAATGGCCAAAAGTGTGGAAACTTGATAAATGATGGACACAAAGTATGTTCAAAGCAGGTGCTCCCACACAGGTGGGATCTGAGTTAATAAGCAATTAACATTCCAGAATACTCATGGTCATGTACAAGAATGCTAGGAAGGCCTGATTGTCTATAATTATGGCTAGCATGGCTAGAACATGAGACCTTAGTGATTATGAAAGAAGGATGATTGCTGGGACACGTTTTCTTAGATTTCTTCAGTGCAAAGAGCAAAACTGGTCTGAAGCACATACTCCTGGATCCCAAACTATTTAGCTGATTCTGCTTGTTGCAGTGAATAGGCTACAGCTCTGAATCCTTTATTGATATGAATTGTTACATTCCTATAAAATTATTTCCTGAATAGGCTATCTTATTTTTTATGTTAATAGCACATAATAAAACCGGCAGCAATCGGGATCTCATTAGAACATTCATTAATTTTGGCGTCAATCATTCCTTGGACAGATGCCTTTGCAAGTCAGCTCTGTACCGACCGTTCCGCAGGAAATAACAAGCTTGAGTCCACATGTATTGTGAGGGCAGTTATATGTTTTCATATTCATTTACAATAACGGATACAGTAAGACAGCCAGCATTAAGAAGCCCTTTCAAAGATATTAGCTGTGCTGCTTATACTACATCAAGCATGCCAGAAGAAAATGTCTATTTATGGCTTAATTTTCATCCTTTCCTCCTTTTTAGGGTTTTATTTTCAATAACGGAGACACAACATGTTTAGATTTCAGTGGATAGGGATGTTAGGGAAGTTCCAGCTGCCACAGTCAGTCCTCATTAGACAGTCTGACACATCCCTGAACTTATGTTCCCCTGCAGCACACTAAATTGATGTTGTGTTCTTCTTTTGTATTGCTGGTCTCTATGTCTGTCTCTTCCTCTCTCTCTCTCTCCATTAACGCTGAGGACTAGATTGAACTGTGTCGGTTAAGAAATAGAAAACTTGCTGTTATGTTGCTGTTATTATTATGTGAAAGGGAAAATATTGACTGAATACAGGCCTAAAATTAACATATTATTAACAGATTGTGAGGGGAGGAGTCAAAGAAAAGGTAGACTTTCTACTCCCTGTTGAAGTGATCTCTGTATCTTTGCTGGGGATGAGTGGCATGGCACTGATTGACAGCAGTGCAACTTTAAGAGTCAGAAGTGAAGCTGACTGCTGTTGAGTTTTTCAGTTATACCTCTGTTCTCCAAGACCAGGCTGTGTTCTTTTATTTGTGCAGATCTGTACTCTTTGGTGTTGGTGTGCATGACGAAAATAGCTTTGGCTAAAAGGATTTGAGCAGAGACTTGAATAATCAGCACAATAATCTATGCTCCATTACCATGTGTGGAGTCGTTCTGAGAATTCTGGGAAACTGAAAGTGTGTTTTCCCCTCATTAATCCTCATGAACCCCTCATTAATCCCTGTATCTATTAACTGATGGCACACCTTCTTTAAGGAATTCTCATTTAGGAATCCCACCAGTCACCCAAGACAGCACACAGAAACGGTAAGTGAAATGTAAACATTTATTAACAATTCTTTAAAGGTTCATACAAGGTACTGGCAGCATGCTAGTCATCACCCTTCTGTCTAACCCCCCCCCCCCATCCACTTCTTCCCTGGGATACCCACTGCAGATCCTGACCCTCTTCACTCCGTCCACTCTGATGCAGGCTTTTCAGGGTGGAGTTCCCTGCACTTCCCTGAATACATGCACGCCAAAAACCCCATCACCAAATTCACATTCTTTTCTACTCTGGGAACTCCCAGGCTGCTCAAACTTTGCTCTGGGTCTTCCGGTCTGCTGTTCAGCTCCTGGTTCCCCATCCTGACTGATTTATTTTCTCCTCCCAGGTTTCCCAGATCTGCTCCTTCAGCCCCAGTCCCAGGTAAGCCTCCGCCGTCACACAGTCACACAGTCACACACACACAAAAACTCACACTATATTAAAATAAACTTGTGCTCTCACGCATTCAAACACAGCGAACACAAACAATTGCAGCCAAAAATAACATTCCCCGCTTGGAGTAAGGCAGCTGTCCCTACTCCCCGCTCTCCTCTTCCCACTCTCTCTGTGCTCTTTTTATTTCCCCTTAATGGCAACTATACATCGGTGCATCTCATTTTTCTCCCCGCAGCTCCAGTTTCCCCATTTCGTGACTCCCGCCCCCCCCTCCATTTCTGGCTCACTGCATTCCCATGCTCTCAACAATTATAACCAAATACAATTCTATCCAAATATTTTGGTATTTTGTATTATAACAGTCATTACTTTTGGAAAGCCAACCTGGTAAATTCAAAGGAAACATATATTTGAATGAGGTGCAGCCCATGGGGAATCCATTTCCAAGCTCTCAATAAGATGCACAAATAAAAAGATTAGGGCATGACATCTCCCAATTGTTTAGGTTATTACAAAGGCATTTTTAAAGGTCACGAGTAAAGTCATTGCAGAAGTAATGAATGTGACTATTTCAAACACAGACCTAACCTCCATAGGCGAGCAATGAAAGACTGCTATAATCCATCTGCCATCTCTTGCCAATGTTTCTTGAGAGATAAAAATAGCTGGGGGAATACAAATTTGGAGGATGTATACTAACAGCAGCATGTTTTCAGTCTAAATCATTATTTCATACCTTCTCAATCTAGCAAAATATATAATATAAAACATAATATAACATCTTTTAATTCAGATTTTGTTATACTATATTAAATGTAAATATTATGGTTTGTACAACTTTTACAAACTACAGGACAGGTTAAGAAATTCATTACAAAGCACACTACACAATTTAATTAAAATGAAAAGGAAAGAAAATACAACATCTGAAGTGTGAAGTAGCATTTCTACAAGAGACACACCTTCTAGATTGAGAGGTTCTGTGTGACTCAGTAGGTAGAGCATGGTGTTGGCAATGCTTAGGTTGTGGGTTCAATTCCCACTGGAACCACATATACCGAAAAATGTATGCATTCACTACTGTAAGTCGCTTTGGTTAAAAATGTCTGCTAAATGTTATATGTTATGAGAGTATCTAAAGCTTTCTCAATCTTGGCCAATCAGGTGTTTCTCTCATCACACATTTCAGGGAGGCGACAAGGGGTATTATTTATTTAATTATCTTTTATTTAACCAGGTAAGTCAACCGAGTTGTCTTTTGAGGTGACGACCTGGAGAATAAAAGTGGGTAGGGAATGTAAGGTATTGTGCAGCCAATCAGATGCGGGGAATGATTTGTGGGCCAGATGTAGGGATCCAATTTTGTGACCAGGACACTGGCGTTAACACCACTATTCTTTTGAAAAGTACCACTATGCCATGGTATCTTGATGGGAATGACTACAGTGAGTCAGGATTTTGGTTTAATGTCTCATTGGATTTCTATTTGGTCCAGAGGGAAAACCTACTGACCCACACACACCTTTTCCAGCAGCAACTTAGTTTTCCAAGGATTTCCCAGGAAATGGGGGGGATTTTAATTAATACCAAAAACAGAGCCATATAGAATTGTAGATTGTGAAATCCCCAACAATATCGTCTTGGATCATGGGCCTGTGACAATTGATTTGGGATTTAGATAAACATCAGACCATAGACCAACCTTCACTGTTAGATAAGGCTGAATTTAAACAGTTTCTGACATTCAGTCAGAACTTCAATCAGAGTTCAATCAAACACCTGACATTTCAGATGCTGTTTTATGGGAGGGGGCAAAGGCTGTATTGAGGAGGCGTATTATTGCATATGCATCTGCTAGGAAAAACAAAAAAGACATGGAGCGCAAAAGATTGGAGACTAAAATAGAAAGAAATAACTGGAAAATAGCCACAAGCAACAACGGTCATTTGAATCTTCCCCCAACTAAGAGGCCCATAAAATTCTTGATTCTTTTCTTTCTGAAAAACTGGAGGGAAACCTATGATTTTATTGATGCAAAGTTATTATTAGAATTGAAATAATAAGCGAGTTGCTTGTTTTCTTTTCGGTTAACCATTTACTGGATCTTGTAGCCATATGGCAACAAACCATTTCACTTCATTTCCCAGAAATGCAGGAAAACAAAACACATCTAATTACATATTTGAAAAGAAGAGACTTTCAGCTATCCAATCATGTAGTTTCCTTAGGTCATATGACCTTCTGCTCCTGTCAGTTTGTTCCTTTTCCCATGCACACAGGGAGAGAGGAGGTAGTCACAAAGTGCTCCTCAAATTCGACTAGAAACTCTACAAATCAACATTTATCCATCAAGAACAAATTAAGAACTCAATCGGAGGTAAGTTAAGAGTAATTTTTTATCATTTAAACAAGTATGTATTATCAGTTTTTAATAAGATGCTAAAAACTGAACTCTGTCCATCTAGCTAATTTGTCGTCACCCCTGTTTAGTTCTTCTACACCAATCAATCAATCAATCAATCGTTATTTTTGTATAGCGCCATTTACAAACAGGTTGTCACACAGCGCTTCACAATTGGCATTTTCCAGAGGGAATCAAAAAAACAGAAAACCATTGGAGCCAATGTGGGAAACTGGAAAATTATTCCCTGACCCCTTAAAAGATGAACTCCTGGAAAATGGTGGGATACAGTGAAAAACAAAAACAAATAGTCCTTGAGGCTCATGAGGCTTAACAGACCACCGAAAGGGCATTCTTCGGCATCCTAAGTGTAGGGGTGGGGTGGACCTCATCCCTCCAGATACCAGGGCAGGGCGGGGGATGGAACCAGCAGCTAGGGCAGCCGGCCAGCGGCATCCGGCTAACACATGGCAGGGGTGGGGGGTTGACTCTGGGGCAGGTGAGCTCCGGGCAGGTGCCACGAAGCCGGGGAGAAAAGAGGAGAGGTGCAATTATGACTATGATAAATATCACACCGGATCAGGGGAAAGAGTAGAGTGCACCTGCACCAGCAGCATAACTAATTAGGTGAGTGGCACAGGGAGCACGCAGCCATGAGGGCACTCAGAGACCATCCCACCACATCATCAGCAGTCCTGATAGGGGCGGATCATCACTTATGATTGGTGACAGTAAGGATAGCTCATTGCACCAGAAGGCTCTAATGCTACGCCCCCTCCACATCTGCACCTAATGACTATAAGAGAGACTAAAGAGATGTGTTTTTAACCTAGACTTGAAAATTGAGACAGTGTCTGACTCCTTCACAGAGACGGGTAGACTGTCCCACAGTAAAGGAGCTCTATAGGAGAAAGCTCTGCCACCTGCTGTATTTTTTTATATTCTAGGGACTACCAAGTTGCCTGCAAATGTGGGGGATTGTAGGGATGAAGTAGATCAGTCAAATAAGAGGGTGCAAGTCCATGCAAAACCTTATAAATTAAAATGAGTACCTTATAGTCTACACGATAGTTTATAGGAAGCCAGTGAAGTGACACTAACACAGGACTAATGTGCTCATACTTCTTTGCTCTAGTCAGGATCCTTGCAGCAGCATTCTGTACGAGTTGTAGGCTCCTGAGTGAGGTATTGGAACAGCCAGACAGTAATGCATTGCAATAATCTAATCTATATAATCACCATACACTATACTCAAAAAAAAAAAAAATACAAATACACGAACCTTTTCCTTCCCAGTGTTACAGGTATGGTACACAGATGCCTGCAATTATGTCTATTGCTGTATTACTGCACTGATCTTGTGCGCTAACTATGATTGTTCCTACCATGTATTAATGCACATCTTGTAAGTCGCTCTGGATAAGAGCGTCTGCTAAATGCTTAAAATGTAATGTAAATGTAAATGTAAAAAGGGTTTGTTGTCATATGGCAACAACATGCAATAAAGGAATGGCAAAGTCTACTTTGCTTATAGGGGTCTCCATATACTGGAGTGGGCTGAGACAGTATTTCCATTGTTATTGATACCAAAAAGTAGTATTATCATCAATAATATAATCACAATCAATGCTTTTTGTTTATATACCCTCTCTATGACTCCATGACCAATCAAAATCATGTTGTGTTATGGTTTTTTGTTTGTTTAGGCCATGAATACAAGTTTATTCTATGGAAAGGGTAAAAAGTAAAAAGAAAAAGGCAGAGTTGGTTCAACAGTGAGGAAGAGTTTGGAGACAGAGACAGAGACAGGTATAGATATCTGGGGAAGGTGTGTGTGTGTGTGTGTGTGTGTGTGTGTGTGTGTGTGTGTGTGTGTTGAAGGAGAGAGTAGGAATGGGTACGCTGTTTATATAGAGAGATGATATAATTTAAAGTGTCAATACAAGTGTCAATAAACTACCATTTAAAAAAAATATATTCTAAACTCTCACAAGTACAGCTCAGTCTACTGGACTTTATATATATAGATATTATATGGCTTCTTTAAAATAATGTTGACAGTTTGGAATGTGACCCTTTGACATTGTTAGACACGGTGTCCAATGGTACTGTTTTTGAACAAATTAATTGACCTTTTTGACATCGTTAGACACGGTGTCCAAAATGGTGTCTAACTTCAGAGACATCTGTTTTTTAATTAAAAAACAGATGTAGACTCTAACGTTCAAAACAGTTGTAAAAAGCACCAAAGGTTCGATACGTACTTCGTATCTTTAAAAATGTAAACGAAATAGGTTTTTTGTTAGTTAACATTTTTAAAATTAAATAAAATAGCAACACACTATACGTATCTTTTAAAAATGTAAATGAAAAACATAAACTCATATTGACAAGTTGAGTCTAGTTGTTTTTTTCTGCTGTAAAACCCCAGCCAAAAGATAACCGAAGTAAGAAGCCAAGTAAGAATCCTTTTTGCTGTGGGGTTAACAACATAGCCTACTGCCGTGAAATGACACCTGTTTTTTTCATTAAGCTCATGCCTAATACTAGCTACCTTTTGACATCGTGGTTCCCAGGGGAGGTGTTGTCCAATGGTCCTGTTTTTCTACAAGATAATTGACCCTTTTGACATCGTTAGACACGGTGTCCAAAAAGGTGTCTAACTTCAGGGGGGAAATTACATCAGTTTTTTCCATGGGGAAACCTTTTTCTGAGAGCCCAGGACCCCCCCGGTTCAAAAGACACACAAGCATACATCTGTGGGGGGGTTCCTTTCTTTTTGAACAAGGTAATATTTTTTAATTGTAATGAACAAGTCTGGCTAGCGGGCCAGGATACTTAAGCACTTTTTTTTCGATACGCATCTTTAAAATTTAAACTAAATGACGTTCAAAACAGCTGTAAAAACAGGCACAGCGAATATAAATGTACGGCCGTTTTTCTGGACATTTGGAGAAAATCTTTTCGAAGCGTCATACTGCTATGTCTCATTATATCTGCCCTGGTGCCCTGAAAAAAGTAATTCAGTTTAAAGCTAGGGTCTTGCTGGAATCTACAGAATCATTGGATCAACAATGGCCTACTTCAAACTAAATAATTGGTGGCTACAGATTTGATACAGTGAGGGGGATGGTCAAGCTGTATAATATGGAAAAGTCTTCAGTGCTTAATCCAGACATGACTTTTATTGAATATTTTGGGGATGACTGGTACAAAATCAGAGAAGAGTTTTGCGGCGTAAACCAAGAGTGGGATTTGTGTTTTAAAAACCCCCATAGAATGTATTCACTGTTTTTGAATGAATTACAAGACACCCCAGAGCATATAAACAGGATACATTGTGTTCAAATTGAGGATGTCGGTGAAGGGCAGCTTGTTTTTAACCCTTGTATTATGTTTCAATGTTTACCCAATGAATAGAGTTTCGGACAAAAATTATTCATTAAACTGGCCATGATGGTCATAATGTGCTTTAAAAACAAATTGCTGGCATGTTTTTAGTATCTTACACATGTAATGTTTGTCTTGCATTTAATGAGGGGCAGATTTGGCACAATAATATCCATTATGACCTGTAACTCACATCAACGGATTGACGGACTACAATGAATCAGAGGATGATTCATTGTAGTCCGAATTACACTATCGGTCAACACCCCCATTTTCCAGTTTTTACAGAAATTTAAGCAGTTCAAGTCCAGTGAATAACCTGAAATGGTACAAAGGTAAGCGGTAAACTGCCAGAGGTTAAAAAAAAAAGTTTAGGTTACCAAAAACTGAAAAATAATGTACATTTTATGGCAGTGAGTAGTTTCCTACACCATCAAAAGGCACTTGGAAACTGGAGGAAACTCTGACAGGAAGAGGTCTGGCAGACCCAAAGCCAGTTATAAAAAAGGCCCTTTTCAGGGAACAAGTAATGGGTTCACGTGGGTTAACAGTCACTCTGTGCAAGTCGCCAACTCTGGATCCAGCAAAAGAGCCCCAGATCATCATGCTTCCTCCTCCATGTTTGACAGTTGGTGTCACACACTGAGGAACCATCCTTTCGCCTACTCAACGGCATACAAAAACCCTGCGTGATGAACCAAATATTTCAAATTTTGATTCATTGGTCCATAAGACCTTCTTCCAGTCTTTAGTAGTCCACTGGTCGCACTTCATGCCCCAAGCAAGCCTCTTTTTATTATTTTGCCATCTTAGCAATGGCTTTCTTACTGCCACTCGACCTGTCTAACCTGCAGCTCGCAGTCTTCTCTTTACAGTTGAAACTGAGACTTCCTTACTTCAACCAGTGTTAAGCTGTGCTTGAAGCTGTTGTCCTGTGAGCTGCCTATCACGCAAGCTGTTGACTCTCAGAAACTTGTCTTCTGATTTTGTTGTGGCTTTGGGTCTGCCAGACCTCTTCCTGTCAGAGTTTCCTCCAGTTTCCAAGTGCCTTTTGATGGTGTAGGAAACTACTCACTGCCATAAAATGTACATTATTTTTTCGGTTTTTGGTAACCTAAACTTTTTTTTTAACCTCTGGCAGTTTACCGCTTACCTTTGTACCATTTTAGGTTATTCACTGGACTTAAATGTCAATAAAAAATGGAAAAATGGGGTGTTCTAAAACTTTTGACTGGTCGTGTATGTTCAACATTGTCCTCAGTTTCAGACACTTCCTCCTCTATTTCATTGTCATTATCATTGTCTAAGAGTACAGCGAGGGCTTCACTGGCTGTACATGAGTCTTCTGCTCATGTTCCTCTTCTGACAATTGCTTCTGAGTGATTGAGTGAGTAAATGGTGAGTGGGACCTTTTTTATATCAGTGTTGCCCCTCTCAGACAGCAACAGAGTGGATTCCCACAACTTAGATCTGCATCTGTCTCATGTTATGTCTATGAGGCATTGGTAAGCTTATTGAAGATAAAATATATTTATAAATATGCCTTTAGTTCAAATAAAAGTAAGAAAAAATATTTGCATCTATTTGGGATAGTCTTTATGCTTGTGGCGAGAACAGTGTGTGTGTGTGTGTGTGTGTGTGTGAGAGAGAGAGAGTGAGAGTGAGAGAAAAACAAAGTGTCCCTCTTATTTATACTAGCTGCTAGTTCATAAAGGCCTATTCTCCTTTGCGGCCAAAAATGGCCGAAACATCAAAATGGGGTGCAAAGTGCATATAGAAATAAACAAAAACATCAAGATGTCAATATTCTGTATAGAAGTTCATGACCCCAAATTAGGCAAAGTCACCTGGCCTCAGGCTAAAACAAGTATGTTAACCAGCCTTTTTGTGATGATAAACACCTAAATTCGGGTCAAATCTGTCCGAAGTTAAAGAAATCGCATTGTCGCTTCTTCAAAATATGAAACAAGAAACGGAAAGCACAATCGCTTTTCTCTGGAAAGATCTGCGTGAACTGACCACTTACTTAAAAAATATAGACCAACTGTTTTTGTGGTGGAAGGACCAGAGGGAGTTAAATTTTCTTTCTAGAAAATGATAACATCTGTAATCCAATCAACCTAAGGTCTGAAATGCCCCCACGCCCTGCCCCCACCCCGTCTTTGTCTTGTCTGAATTTAAAGGATTCGCGGTTATCCGTTTTAAACATCTCTGCCATCTTTAAACAACTGCAAAAAAAAAAAAACATGGCTCACGTCTCTAACAACCAAGATGTCAGCACCTGTGATGGGACCATTGACTTTGACGACACCTCGGTATGGCTGCAGCGTTTGGGACAAGAATTGGACGAAAGCAACCTGACCTTTCTACCGCCAACACCTCCTCACGACCCTATTCCTGACAGTGTTTCCACCTTGAGGATAGTCAGGATGATAAAAGCGTCAATAGCCTGCATTTTGGACTATATTATTGAGCAGGACTTGAAACAGAACTGCTATGAGTGTACAGTTAGCCACCCTAGTCAGATTCAACACAGTTGCCTTGACGAGCCTGACCAAAATTATTTATATTTTAATTATGAAAAAATATATAAAAGGCTGTTTCACCCTTGTCTGTGCTACACTCTGAATGTGCCGCTGCTATTGATTGGAGAGCAATGTTCCACAGAGAAAATTAGAGGTAGCCTATAGCCGAGGTAGTTGCTTTTGACCTGAGGCACGAGGCGTACATTCGTCAGACTCTGACTGCCATGAAAAACAGTCTCCCCGAAAAGTATAGAGACAAAGTTTTTTGAAAAACTTTGGAAGCTTGGATAAATAAATCCAATCCCCGAAAGCCTGAAATATGGGAAACAGAATACAATGCCTCTACCAAATAAGAAACGATGACTTGGCTGAGGAGGTAAAGGCAATCCTGTTCAAGACCATCGAAAACAATGTTTCAAACCCGGACATCTTTGCTAGACAAGACAAGGGGGTGTGGGTGGGGCGTTTGAGACCTTAGGTTGATTGGATTACGGATGTTATAATTTTCTAGAAAGAAAATGTAACCCTCTGGTCCTTCCACCACAAAAACAGTTGGTCTATCTTTTTAAAGTAAGTGGTCAGTTCACGCAGATCTTTACAAAGAAAAGCAATTGTGCTTTCCATTTCCTGTTTCATATTTTGAAGAAGCGACAATGCGATTTCTTTAACCCCCTGAGGTCGACGGGAGCGGCGCCGCTCCCAGCAGCAATAAAAGTATATTACTATTTCTAATTTCGCGATATTTTATCATACACACGCGACAAAAACATTGACAGAAACCTTAGAATCGCGACTTTCCGATTTGAGCACTGGCAAATCAAATGGGATTTTTAAATTAGGTTAATTAGACCAAAAGTAAACCTTGTTTTTACTCTGTTTTTTACCTTTTAGTAACGTCCCCTTCTATTGACATGGTAACTAGGTGCGAGTTTCGGGAGGTGTGGGGAGGGGCGTGGGGCCATGTGTGAAACGCCGGCGTAAACAACACAAACTGTCCCGACAATTTGAAGCAAGATTTTATACAGACATACAATTTTATTCAAGATGGAAAGATTTTCTGCGCTGCAGTGTTTGAGAGCATCGATGGAAAGCGGCGAAGACAATAACTGACGAAGAGTAAGTAACTATATTTGATTTGCCATGTTATCAAATACTCGTATTCAATATATGAATTCCGTGTGTGAAATTGCAGCGTAAACAATGTCCCGACATTATATCGGATCTTGTCTGTGTTTACGGTTGCGAGCTGCCAGCAACAGACGGTGTATGCTGATATTTATTTGATTTACCATATTTTCAAATACTCGTGAAAATATATGAATTCCACGCTATAAAAAAAATCAGAATCATTGCGGACTGCTGCGAATAATTAACGGGAGGATATTTAACCAGCTGGCATTCTGTTTCGGCGCTTGGACATTATCTAGCTTAGCTTGATAATACCTATTGTGATTAATGTTTCTTGCCTCTCGAGAACTTGTTTGTGTGCTTATTGTGGTTTAGATTCCCAGCGTTTAGTTTATTCCGAGATTTTGGATACGTTTTGTTTGTTCCTGATCGTTCGTTATTTTGTTTTGTCTTGTTTGTTTTGTCTTGTTTATGTCTTTGTTTATGTTTATGTCTTCGTAGACACGGATTTTGCTTTCGTTTTCCTACAGACGTTTAAAGATGAATATCTTAAACTTTTGATCATGTGCCTGTGCCCAATGCCAGACTTTGGATGTTGTCAAACTGGCTTCTGTTAGTCGCAAGAAATGCGTAGGCTACTCTGCAAGATGTCTTTGTCTGATGGCTTGACCATGATCTTTCAGGTGTGGATCATGAATATTCAGTAAATTAGCATATAGCCCTCCCACAGCCTGAAATAAATGTGACCAGTTCTGATAAAAACAGGTTTTTAGCTATTTAGATCTCATATGTGCTAAAACATTTTCACACCCTTACATAACCAAGACCTTGATGAACAAACGCACATTGGCAAAACAATTCGTCACTATAGTTTAGTGTGTGCTTTCACAACTTTTGTGACAGCAGAAAAATTAACTATTTTTAACTTGTGTGTTTGTAGATCTATTTACAAGCTGCATATGATACTGACCAAACTATTGATGGCATACAAATGTAGCTGTGATTGTCCTTCAAATAAAAATATTAAACACTTTGGAGTAAATGTGTGTTAAATTGATGAAATTGAGATAAATATCAGACCATGCCAAAATCAAAAAACATCGAAAAGCTTAGCACGGACCTCAGAGGGTTAAAACAAGCCGCTCTTCACCGACGTCCTCAATTTGAACAAAATCTATCCTGTTTATATGATCTGGGGTGTCTTGTAATTCATTCAAAAACAGTGAATACGTTCAATGGGGGTTTTTAAAACACAAATCCCACTCTTGGTTTACGCCGCAAAACTCTTCTCTGATTTTGTACCAGTCATCCCCAAAATATTCAATAAAAGTTGTGTCTGCAAGAAAGTACTGAAAACGTTTCCATATTATACAGCTTGACCATCCCCATCACTGTATCAAATTTGTAGCCGCCAATTATTTTGTTTGAAGTAGGCCATTGTTGCACCAATGATTCTATAGATTCCAGCAAGACCCTAGCTTTAAACTTAATTACTTTTTTCGGGGCACCAGGGCAGATATAATGAGACATAACAGTATGACGCTTAGGACAGATTTTCTCAAAATGTCCAGAAAAACGGCCGTACATTTATATTCGCTGTGCCTGTTTTTACAGCTGTTTTGAACGTCATTTAGTTGAAATTTTAAAGATGCGTATCGAAAAAAAGTGCTTAAGTATCTTGGCCCACTAGCCAGACTTGTTAATTACAATTGAAAAATATGACCTTGTTCAAAAAGAGAGAAAAAAAACAAAAACACAGATGTATGCTTGTGTGTCTTTTGAACCGGGGGGGTCCTGGGCTCTCAGAAAAAGGTTTCCCCATGGAAAAAACAGATGTAATTTCCCCCCTGAAGTTAGATACCTTTTTGGACACCATGTCTAACGATGTCAAAAGGGTCAATTATCTTATTCAAAAACAGGACCATTGGACAACACCTCACCATGGGAACCACAATGTCAAAAGGTAGCTACTATTAGGCATGAGCTTAATGAAAAAAACAGGTGTCATTTCACGGCTTTGGAACGAGAAACCAGTGTTGTGACAAAGCAATTGAGGGGTAGCCTACGCTACATATCAGCAGTAGGCTATGTTGTTAGCCCACAGCAAAAAGGATTCTTACTTGGTTTCTTACTTCGGTTATCTTTTGGCTGGGGTTTTACAGCAGAAAAAAACAACTAGACATCGGCTTGCCAATGTGTTTATGTTTTTCGTTTACATTTTTAAAAGATATGTATAGTGTGTTGCTATTTTATTTTACTTTAAAGATAGCAGTATGTTAACTAACAAAAACCCAATTTCGTTAAAATTTTTAAAGATACGTAGTACGTATCAAACCTTTGGTGCTTTTTATAACTGTTTTGAACCTTAGAGTCTAAGGCACTATGCGTCGCATAATGGGGGTGAGTTTAATAAAACAACAGATGTCTCTGAAATTAGACACCTTTTTGGACACCGTGTCTAACGATGTCAAAAGGGTAAATTATCTTATTCAAAAACAGGACCATTGGACAACACCTCACCATGGGAACCACAATGTCAAAAGGTAGCTACTATTAGGCATGAGCTTAATGAAAAAAACAGGTGTCATTTCACGGCTTCGGAACGAGAAAGCAGTGTTGTAACAAAGCAATTGGGAGTAGCCTACGCTACGTATCGACAGGAGGCTATGTTGTTAGCCCACAGCAAAAAGGATTCTTACTTGGCTTCTTACTTCGGTTATCTTTTGGCTGGGGTTTTACAGCAGAAAAAAACAACTAGACATCGGCTTGCCAATGTGTTTATGTTTTTCGTTTACATTTTTAAAAGATATGTATAGTGTGTTGCTATTTTATTTTATTTTAAAGATAGCAGTATGTTAACTAACAAAAACCCATTGGACACCGTGTCTAATGATGTCAAAAGGTCACATTCCAAACTGTCAACATGATTTTAAAAAAGCCATATAATATCTATATATGACTTTAAAATCAACATTGCATCCTGCCTGACCATGGAAAACAAGTCCACCAGCAGCAAGAGGAAGGGAAGACCGTCACAGTCTGTCGGGTCAGCTTTAGCAGAGAAACAATGACGGGGCCCTGCGAGCCCTATGCCCCCAGAAGCAGTGCGATAAGACAACATCGGCCACTGGCCCATGATGGCGGCAGTCAAGGGGAGATGCAAATACCCTGGCTGTAAGGGCATTGTAAGGATGATGTGTACAAAGTGTGGACTGCTTCCTGGAATTTAATAATTCCTAAGGTGCAACAGGCACGTTGTCAGGAGGCACCAGAAGAGCAGTGGATTGGAGCAGCAATTTTCCCATTTCATTAAAATGTACACTTGTCCTGTGTCCATGTTTTCATTTTTAAGATTGATTGTGTTTTTATTCAATTTGACAGAGAAAGCCATATGAGTTAGCTTTATATGAATAAAACTTGTTTTTTATTTCAAAAATTAGGTTTTTTTTAATGCTCGATCATCAGTTCGAATGCGGATGTGTATTTTCACTGTATTTTTACAAGTAAAATAATTCAATTAAATTGATATAGATTAACTCATTTGTGTTTAGGGGTGATAAAAGATGTAAGTGGCACACAAAAAAACGATGTTTTTTAGTTTTAGTGTAAAAAGCTGGAGTAAACTAAGAAAAATACAATTTTACAGCACTTTCCCTAATCGCATGTTGTTGCCATATGGCAACAAACGCCTAAGTATCCCCCAGAAAACAAAACATATATATATACAGTACTGTGCAAAAGTCTTAGGCCACCCAAGAAAATGTTTGAAGCTATGTTTAAAGCTATTTCTCTGGGCAGTGTTTATATGCTTGGAAAAACATTATACAGTCCCGGCCAAAAGTTTTGTCGCATGAGTGGACAAAAGTGACAATTGCTAATTACCCAACTCTTAATTAGCTAATAAAGTTAGGAAACAACACAAATTAATCATAAGTGTCTAAAGTTTATTTAGATACCATCAAAACAAAAATGTCATAGATGCTTATAAGGTTTATTGCTTGATAATGATGAACAAGCCAGTTTCTATCTGGACAAAAGTCTTGTCGCAAATCAAATTATAATCAAGAAATGTTATCTTTCTCAAAAAGTAAATAAAATAACAAATGAAAAATCAGTCTAGTATTTCATCATGGACTATAAGTTAAGAAATTAATATCTTGTATGGGTTCCTTTGGCCGGCAGAACAGTTGCCATCCGATTTGGCAGAGAGTCGTAGAACTTGTTGATGAAGTCATCGGGGATGGCATGGAAGGCCACCTTGCAGGCATCCCAAAGCTCCTCCAAGTTCTTCGGCTTGGTCCTCCAAGCTTCCTCCTTCATTCTTCCCCAGATATGGTCAATAATATTCATATCTGGAGACTGTGCTGGCCATCCCTGAAGGACCTTGATCTTCTTCCCCCTGAGAAACTTCATAGTGGAACCTGAGGTATGGCAAGGAGCTCCATCCTGTTGAAAAATTTGACCCCTTTTGTTGTTGGGAATGTACTGGGAGGCAAGAATCTGTTGATATTTGGCACTGTCAATGTTACCATCCACCTTACAGATCTCCCTGGCACCTCCGTATTGGATGTAACCCCAAACCATAATCTTTCCACCTCCAAATTTGACTGTCTTCTGGGTGAACCGTGGGTCCAGACGGGCCCCAGAGGGTTGTCGACAATATTGGCGGCGCTTGGGATGGAGCTCAACTGACGATTCATCTGAAAATCTATTTTTTGCCACTTTTCTGCTGTCCAACCTTCCGTCAGGCTATGGGCCTTGGCGTACGCAACACGATTTCTTAGCTGTCTCTTGTTTAGCGCTGGTTTCTGGGCAGCAATACGACCGTGGAGACCATTGCGAGCAAGCGAGCTGGCGTCCACTCCTCCTGGAGCTGTGAGGTGGTTGACATGGGGCTGGCTTTTGACAGTCGGACCAGCAAGCTGTCTTCTCGAGCAGTTGTCTTGTGCGGTCTGCCTGACCTGGGTCTGTCATGGACGACGCCAGTCTCTTGGTAGCGCTTGCGAATCTTCTCCACCTGCCATTTAGACACATTTAAGATGTCTGCAACTTCAGCAGGAGACTTGGACTTGAGATTCTTGATGATCAGCACTTTGGTTTCTGGTTTGATCTTGGGCATGTTGACAGAAGCAATGTTGAGCATGAACTGATGGCTTAAAGTGTCAAATTTCTGCTTTTATAGCTCACAGTTACCTACATCTGACTAATCAAACCCCTTGTTTGTTTCTTCCTTATTCACTGTGGCCTAGAAATTGGAGTTGGCCATTGCAACAAGACTTTTGTCCGGCCAAAACTGGCCTGTTGATCATTATCAAGCTATAAACCTTATAAGCATCTATGAAATTTTTGTTTTGATGGTATCTAAATAAACTTTAGACACTTATGATAAATTTGTGTTGTTTCCTAACTTTATTAGCTAATTAAGAGTTGGGTAATTAGCAATATTGTCACTTTTGTCCACTCATGCGACAAAACTTTTGGCCGGGACTGTATAACATTATAATAAATACAAATAAACATTTAATACAATACAAAATATTATTTTATTGCATTTTCCAAAAAGTTATTGAGATCTTGTGATATCCTCCTTGAGGAACACACAGTATTAAATTGGCCACCTCAGAGCCCCAACCTCAACATAATTGAAGCTGTATGGGATTACTTGGACAGGAAAAAGAACAAAAAGCAAGCAAAAGTCAAAAGAAGAATTATGGCAAATCCTGTAAGAAGCTTGGAAGAATTTACCACAGGACTATTTTACAAAAATTACACAACAGTCTACCAAAGTGAATTGCTTCAGTTATGCATTCTAAGGGAGGCCTTGTTTTAAAAACACAATTAGTTTTTGTTCCTTTTCATCAATGTTATATTGTGTTTTTTCGACCAAATAAACACTTACACTGCTCAGATAAATGGCCTAAGACTTTTGCACAGTACTGTATATTTTCATGTTTTCTCTTAATTAAGTCATTTTAAGTGAGAAAAAAACTACATTTTTTCCCATTATTTTTTTTATAATTCATGCAGTAGAGGGTTAAGGAAACAACAAGCATCAATGGTAATTCACAAGATTAAATCCAAGGATTTATTAGACGCTTTTGCAGTATTTTATAAAAATCTTTATACTAATACCAATACGTACATGTAGCCTACTGACTCTAATCAGTTACAGGGCTTTCTCATAAGTATCACACTTCCACAGTTGACAGATTCAGCAGGAAATCAGATTTCTTAATGAATTTTATAAAATCTTTGTTGAATATCTTAACAAAAGTATATTCAAATGTATCAAAAACAGGTTACTATGATATAATCAATAATCAGTGTTCTACATAAAGTAGGCAAGTACTCCAATGCTTATAGTCTGTTTGGAGCAACAAAATTAGTCTATGTTACTTGCTATTTTAGCAAAACCAGAATTACGTGCTCACAGGTACACTTTGCCGCAGTTTCGAAACTAAATGACCACTGAGGGTGTTAAAGGGAAGCATTTTTCAATTATAAAGGTAACAGAATCATTTGGAAGTGTTCATGATGCTTGCCTGCTCGTGACTGGGCAAAGCAACCTATGCTGCCACCTTCCCTAACGTGTCATCAGGTACATAGCTGTGGCTCACTTATTTTTGTTCATCTAGCTTGCTACACAAACCAGATTGTGTGTTGCTCTTCATTATCGGTAGCTACCAAGAGTTGTCATGGCCTTTTGGCATGAGGTACCGGAGACGATTACTCCATGTGGCTGGGGAAATCAGCCGATTTCGCCCCCTTCGCTCATGTTCCGTCTGGTACATACAGTTCACTAGCGCGCTATTTCAGTTAGCTTGCTAGCTAGCTAAATAAAGCAAATGGTGGGTTGCTGTTGGTTGTCGCTCGCTTCCAATCTCAAGTTGTCATGCTATTTGTGCTGGGTAACGGCATGACTGCTGATCTGTCTGCATTGGCTGCCCATTGTACCCGATGAACCAGCTGAGCTGGTACATAACATTAGCATTATGTAGCTAGCTAGTGAGTTAGCTAGCTAGCCACGTATTCACAAAAACACACGTCATCAATTATGACTGTATCCATGATGTGCAAACAAATGCATAATGCACTATTTAATTTACTTTGAACCTTTGTATCTACGATTATTTGGTCTCTTGTTATCGACACTCCAGTTCAGTAGGTGTCAGTCTCACGGAAGAAAGGATTATGTGAGCTAATGCCGAGATACTGTAGTATAGTTTCCAGCTAATGTCAGCTGTAATTTGAAATATTTGAAAAAAAAATGTTTTTACAATGTTCCGTTTACAATCACTCCCCTAACAAAATATGCAAAGGGATAGGTGATAGTCAGTACACAAGCCGAGCTCCTACAATCAAGACGGAAAGTCTGCACACCCCTTTCACCCTCTCCACGTTTCATTGCGTTACAGACTTATTCTACAATAGATTAAGTTCATTTTTTTGTCTCAAAATTGTACACAAAATAGCCCATAATGACAAAGTGAAAACAGGTTTTTAGACATTTGTGCTAATTTATTAAAAATCTAAATGTAAAATATGATATGTACACCCTTTGATATGACACCCAAAAGTGAGCTGAGGTGCATTTTGTTTCCACTGATACTGCTTGAGATGTTTCTACAACTTGATTCTAGTCCACCTGTGGTAAATTCAATTGATTGGACATGATTTGGAAAGGCACACACCTGTCTATATAAGGTCCCACAGTTGACAGTGCATGTCAGAGTAAAAACCAAGCCATGAAGTCCTAGGAACTCTCCATAGACCTCCGAGATAGAATTGTGTTGAGGCATAGATCTGAGGAAGGGTATAAAAACATTGCTAAAGCATTGAAAGCACCCAGGAGAACAATGGGCTCCATCATTGTGAAATGGAAGAAGTTTGGAACCACCACAACTCTTCTTAGAGCTGGCCGTCTGGCCAAACTCAGTAACCGGGCAAGAAGGGCCTTGATCAGGGAGGTGACCAAGAACACAATGGCCACTCTAAGAGAGCTTCAGAGTTCCTCTGCAGCAATGGGAGAACCTGGCAGAAGGACAACCATCTCTGCTAAAAATATTTTCATTTGTTTTTGACTTTCAGTATGCTTTTTGTGGCCCTTAGGTGTTAAGAAATTGAAATGGCTCAGAAAGGATTGTCTGATCAATCTACACCAGAGGACAGTTTGGAGAGGGAAATACAGCTTGATATTGATTAAGTAATGGCTGATCTGGAGGTAGTGTGCTCTAGGATATGTTTAGAACAGATAATATGCCTGTAGAAACACAGTCACTTCATCTATATTTAGTATCTAGCATGTGGTTAATTGTAATAGTGTCAACTACTTCTGAAATATATATGTTTTGAAATTATATCACTTAATGTACAATGCACATTTAGTTGTACAATGTGTTTGATTCATGAAAAATTAAGCATCAGGCAGTTGTATAACAACCACTGCTAAAAATATTTTAATTTGTTTCTAAGCCATGTTTTGATTTTCAGTATGCTTTTTGTGGTCCTTAGGTGTTAAGAAATGTTTATGGCTCAGAAAGGATTGTCTGATCAATGTACACCAGAGGACAGTATGGAGAGGGAATTACAGCTTGATATTGATAAAGTAATGGCTGATTTGGAGGTAGTATGCTCTAAGATATATTTAGAACAGATAATGTACCTATAGAAACACAGTCACTTAATCTATATTTGGAGGTTTTCAAAAAGGCCACACGTGTGTTATAATATGCTTTGTTTTGTGTTTGTACTATAGGGGATGAAGGAGGTCCTGAGTAGGTGGAGTCCATGCAAGGCCTGGTATGTGTGCAAATATAAAATGTGTTACCCTCTACATTGTATGTATATAGGGCTCACCATCCACAACAGTTTAAACATTTGGTTAATTGTAACAGTGTCATTTACTTCATTTACAGTGCACATTTAGTTGTACAATTTGGTAGATTCATGAAAATGACTAAACTCTAATGTACATTATTCCTCATAATTTGTTGGCTTTCTTTACAGTGGGACCAAATGGAAGGACTCGTGGGAGCCCTCCTCCGTTGTTGAGGAATGATTGAATTGTTATTATTTATGCACTTGTAACTTTATATAATTTATTTTTATTCACATAAGAGTCAATGTAAGCTTTATGTACTGTTATAATTTTGTAGCAGCTACTACACAACATAAAAAATAAAAAAGTGTTAGGTAAGCACATTTTTTAAAGTTTATATTTGTGCTCTAAACAACAATCAAAATATTATTTTTCATATGAAACATTAATAGCATGTGTAGCTATGTGGTCTTACATCATCTGTGCCATATAATACATGTAAGGCATGTGCTGGCCCATTTTTTCTTTTCTGCGCCTGGTTGTGATAACTTGGCTGTGACTCTCTACCAAGGTGTAACCAAATCACATTTTTCCAAGTTCTTAAAGTCAAGTTACAAGTCAATGCATTCAGTCCAAGCTGTAAGAGTGTTTCTTCAGTCTGTTATGGCGCTTTTCCGCCGCACGGTACGGTACGGCATGGTGAATAATCAGTGGCCCCACGTTCTGTTGCTTTATCCATTGCCAAGCAAACCGTACCGAAGCTAAGTATCCGTGCTGAATTTAGTTACTGCTCTTGCCAGGGTACTAACGAACCAAACAGGGAACTAAGAGTGAAGCTAGCAATACTGCAGACCATTGATTGGTCAAGCACAATCGTCACACGAAATATTAGACCGGCTCAGACATAACCACCATTTTTTTATATCACAATTCCGGAAGAAGATTGTATTCCTAAACAAGAAGAAACATGGAAAATTCAGTTTAGTCTGTTCTTGGGGTGCAAGCCCTCAACAGTGTTTGGCCAAAACATTCAATGAGATCTGGAGTCCAGCACTCGCAATGAGAAGGTCTACCAAGTCATATTGCAGCGTTTACTGAATATAGGGATCCAGCGGTCAGCCAAACGGTGCCGCGAAAAGATTAAAAAAACTCTAACAAGATTTGCATTCTTTTTTGTCACTTCAGATAACTCCTCCTATCTAACTCTTCCTATCTTCATGGTTCTGTTGTGAGATGGAGAAACGACACAGTGTTTTACACCCAGGCTGCTGGAGAGAGATGTGAGAGTGACCAGAGCTACAGGGTTGGAACAGGTCACACAGGTACTCCAGAGCATTTACATAAATGGCATTGAAAGTCAGTGAGAAAATGTTTAAATAAATCTGGTGGCAGACTGGAAAGCGCAGGGATGATGTGATCACATGATAAATTAACTTAAAACGGCACAATTCTGAACACATTGCAGTCCAGGCACTTAGCAGGAATACCTGTTAGGAGCCCTTTGTAACAGAACATTCTGGAGGTAATAAAGGCATGGATCAGCCTTGCAGCAATAGGCTGAGAGTATTGGCCTTTTCCAACTGATATTCCACAGATAGAAAAAGGACACCTGGGGGACACATCCAATTAGGGAGTAAACCTCATATGCAGGCCAGTTTACACATATGTCACTGATGCTTTCATGAAATGCATTAATGCATGCTGTTTAACATGAATGGATGCATTTAACTCTATGGAGTGTCATGTGCAGATGCTTTTGACAAAATATGGTGGGGACAATGCAGTAAGTTTACAGAGGAAAAATATATGCTAATAAATGTACGTGGTCCTGAAAAATGAATTAACTGAATAAAATAAAATGTCTTGGGGACAAATCATTGAACCAAATTTCCAGCATCAGTGACATATGTGTAAATTGGACTGCATATATGGTTTCCTCCCTAATTGGGTGTGTCTCCCAGGTTCCCCCAGGTGCAGCACATCATAACCTCAGTTATACTGTATAAAGGAAAGTCAGGCTTTTAAGTTCATATAAAGAGAGTAAGCTGTTTGCACTAACTACATCACCAACCAGTAAGGTGAATAAACGTCCCAATTAGTAGGCTACGCCCAGGACATTGCAACAACATAGATTGTAACTCAATGTAAATTGCAAACCCAACACCGATGCTGTGTCCTAGTTCAGATTTACATATGTCCTTTCACCAATATAACACCTTATGGCTTTCAACAGGCAACTGGCTACTTCCTGGAGTCAAATGTTTACCAAGGAGATGGTTAATTACCATCCATGGCACAGATTCCACCCCATACTGACTACACTGCTCTGTGTTTTATTGTTACCTCTCAGGGAGCATGAGAGATAACATGACCACAGTCATGCTTCTTTGGAGCTTCTGTGGCCATATAAACCATTCTTGGTCAAGACTTCTGCCCTTTTCCTTGTCTAGCCTATTGCAATGCCTGACATCTGTCAACAATGCTACAGATTTACATGGTTGGCTTCCCTTGAGCCAGATAACACACTTTGTTTTACCGTCATGAAACTCAGTACAGGTGATTATCATTCTGGATAGTGGAGATCTGTGGATTTGTTTTTGCCTGACTACCCTAGGAGGCTCAGTAGCACCCCATAGAAGGGGCATTTTGGCCCAATTTTTAAACCGATAAATGAAATAAGATAATTTTTTTACCTGCAACTTCATAACATTTTTTTTATGTCAGAAGCACATTACAGGCTTGA
Organism: Aldrovandia affinis; assembly: GCA_029706075.1. Taxonomy (NCBI): domain Eukaryota; kingdom Metazoa; phylum Chordata; class Actinopteri; order Notacanthiformes; family Halosauridae; genus Aldrovandia; species Aldrovandia affinis. Next base: position 2,253,513 of record JAINUG010000138.1, on the reverse strand, counting down.
ACATTCATAATAGAAAAATGCATTCCTAAAAATATCACATATACCTTATATACATGATTGTGTAATAGCTTTGAATTGTCGAGCCTATGTCCACAGCGTTTGTCATTTTAAAGATATGGCCAGAACTACAATGCGTGACGCAGACAGGCCCGCCATTTGTAGTTCATACAGTGACACGGTTTAGGGTCACTTTTAGATTTGACAAGGGTTTATATCCTCATTATATTTGAGGTAATTAGTGACACATAAGTACAGATGTTAATGGAGTACAATGACAATATGAAACAGTGAATAGATAGATTTATTTTACATGGAAATATGCACAAGAACAGCGGTCCGTGGGGGGGGGGTCATACCAACAGTGGTGAAGTGTGGAACGCGAATTAAATAATCTTACAGACTACACATAATTTCAGTGTAAATCGTGATTGGAATCTGTTATTTGTACATTTGTACACACTACAACCACTCACTATAAAATTGCTAGTTAAACTGGTTTAGCTAGCTAGCTAATAGAACAGTAAGTTAGTAAGCTAGTCTGTACGAGTTTAGCAAATCTCCTGACTATAAAGAGAATAAAATAGGCAAAATGTACATTCAAGTCTGTGCTAGAGGGGATTGGGCACTGACAACTCCTTCAGGCTATATTGTGTGAAGGTTCATTGTACCAACTTACTGTGACTTACCTTATTAGCAAATAAACTAACAGTGTATCTTCTATATAATACAAGGCCTGTATGCAGAAAAGGAGGGGTTTACCTCAATGCAATTTTTTCAGATGATATTTTAGATTAATTCCCTAATCAGTTTGGCTGCCCTCTGCCCTTTATGAGATTTCTTGATAGTCCATTTAATAATATGATTATCATATTGCTTTTATAACTGTCACTTAGGAATGTAACCTTTGACCCTTAAGTAATCAATCAAACTTTTTGACAGGTGGGCATGTTCCAAGGTCCCACTAGGGATTCTGGGTAATGGAGTTCTGTAAACTAATTAGTGGTGTGTCATTTATGAACGATTCGTTCTTTTTGAAGGAATCCTTTTGGTGAACGAAAGGAACTGACTCACCTCCATGTAGGATTCGTTCCTTTGGTTAATCTCTCAGGAAATACATTTGGGAACTGCCATTCGTTGAAACTGCAGCGACTCCTCCTATTTAACAATTTCCACCATTGGGCTCTAGTCTGTAGTAGCCATTAGCCAACGACAGCACTGAACCGCTTGAGCGGGGCGTGCTCTCTGAGCCCCTCCCGTCAGGGTGACCGAAAGCAACAGTAACTTCAGTTCCTGAACTGAAAGTGATGAGTACCAAATCCATGAAGGAACTGGAACTGGACATGCTGTTGCTGTCATTCCTCATTCCACGAGGCAGGTCCAGATCCGGAACGAGAGACTAGCCTACTACATATTCGCTGCAGCTCTATGTCTCTCCCTCCCCATAATGTCTTCATATTGCAATGACGAACTTGCCTGAGACTGAGTATAAAATTTAAAGCAACTTGTTTACGCTAGCTGCTCAGCCCAGCAGTTACATCTGAGAAATGCTTAGCCTATAGGCTACTCCCAATTAGTAAATACATAAACAGTGAACAAAAGAGGCTATTTCCCAACAGAGACTATTTTTAGTCGCAGAGTTGGTATAGTCTCAATTTGAGAAATTAAACCATATCATTATATTCCTTTATTCAAGCATAATATGCTAGTCTATATGAATTTATCACCACTTTGTTGATAATTCTAGAGGTCAACATTGTTTTAACATTGGTGCAGATAGTTTGATGAAAAATGTAGGCTATGATGCAGGAAACCGACACAAGTTAGTCAACATAAATGGACGTCTTAGGCCATGTGAATGATCACTTGGTAATATGTAGCCTACTTAGAAAGGCTGTCCATTCAAGTATTTGTTTAGATTTTTTAATTTGGAGATGTTCCTTCTGATCTTAGAAATTAACCATGAAAGGCTTTTATTTTTAGGCTGTTTGATCCATGTTACAATTAAGTATGATCATTGTTGTTGATATTGTGCTTTTATTGTTTTTATTTATCCTATTGTTACACAGTCCCAGAAAAATGTATAGTAATTTAAATGTAATGTTTTCACTCAGTTAAACAATATTTACCAACAGAGTCGGACCCAGTCACTGCATAACTCTCGTTCTTATTCACGGTCTGAACGATAGCAGCGAAGGAACTGGTGAACAAATCCATGAAGGAATCCTTTCAGGGAATTGAGTCAAATAATCCGTGTCCCTGAAAGGAACCGTAACACCCACCACTAAAACGAATCCCCAAACACTACCTAGGATTGTTCTCTGCCTTTCCCATTGACGGTAACTTTAAATTAATTTAACATTAATTTGGGGTAATATGCAAATCGGACCCCCCGTGACAGAACTACTTTCAGATTTTGGCATCTTGTCAGATCAGTAATGATTGTGACAATACACTCCGTAAGGCTATTATTAAAGTCAATAGTTACCCATCAAATTCAATAAAGCCTTAATTATTGCCCATTTGAATCCAGCCTCAATTACTTATAACTAGGCTAATAATGGCCTAAGGCCTAAGTAGGAATAATTATAGAATAATTGACATTACTTCCCAACCTTCTTAAATATGGTGTTTCTAATCAAAGAACTAAAAACACCCTTCAACTTCAGTATATCCTGAGGATTTGTCCGTTGATCACTATTTCAATAGTATAAGAGAGAAACCATACCGAATTCTTTTATGAATCAATGGAATGTTTATTCAACAGAAATAAGGTATTTAATCATGCCTGATTTTACTCTTTTGAACATTCATTAATTATCTTTGATGGAAGTAATGTCAAACAGAGAAGTATCACAAGGGAAAACTATGATACATACTAGGCAATATACTTAGAAGAGACCGGCAGAATCTAGCGAGGAAAAGTGTTCCATTAACTACAAAAGGTCCGCTTTATCCGGTCATGAACCATTATACAGATATGAAGATACTCTGGTTACTTACAGCTCACCAAATGAGGAAAGCAGCAGAGGGATAGTACAGAAAAGATCCTGTTTCTTCACTATGACCTCCAGGGAATGCGTCCCTTTTCTGGCCAACACTGAGTCCAGTTTCTCTGGGAATTCAGTAGTTCATGACCCCTGAAAACATCCACAAGTTCTATTTCCGCTTGCTAGCTTCCCTAGTCTAGGTAATACAGGGCAGTATACTCCGACATGTATCACAGAGTTTTCTGGGACGGTGATCAAAGAGACTCCGGGAGAGATTGGAAGTTTGATCCCAAGGCTGAGGGAGGCGATGGTGATGAGGAGAGGAGGGTGCATCTGCAACAGAATGACAAGGTCTATTATAGTGGGCTCGACACCTCACTTAGGTCAGGTTGGGGCAGTGAGGGGGCATATAGTCTGAGCTGGATGATATGGACCCACTTTTGGGAAGTACTGCGGTTAGTCTGAAGTTTTAGGTGATGGATAATGGGTGATGACGTGAGACCCTTTCCAGCTCGGAAGGAGTTTCTTGGAACGTTTCTGTTCACGGGAGTAGTCGGTACAGCACTTTGTCGCCCACTTGGTACTCCTTCTTGCAAGCCTTCTGGTCATAATATACCTTGATGCCGACTGCCTCAGCCTTCATGTTCAACTTAGCAAACTTGAAGATACCCTGCAGGTGTTTGCCTAAGTCTGTGAGGTAACTGGTTACTTGGAGTCCTGCAGGGGCACTTTCCCCTGGGAGAGTGCAGAGGAGGTGGAGAGGTAGCACCATCTGTCTACCAGTCATAATTTCAAAAGGGGATACCTGAGTGGCTTTTGAGGAGGTGGCCATGAGGATAAGGGGCAGCTTGATATCTTAATCCTTTTGGTTAGCACTTAGGTACTTTTTGAGCATGTTGATAACTGTCTGGTTAGTTCTTTCCACTTGGCCACTACTTTGGGGTCGGTAGGCCACGTGCAGTTGTCTTTTCACTCCCAGGGTGTTCCACACATGTTCCATGATAGACGCAGTGAAATGGGTCCCTCTATCTGAATTCACACACAGGGGTAATCCCCACCTGGTAAAGACATGATTAATGAGGAGGATGGCTGTGGTTTCTGCTGTGTCTCGCGGTGCTGGCAGACATTCTACCCACTTGATGAAGTGATCTGTTACCGTTAGGGCATACTGCTTTCCCCTGCTCGAGCGAGTTACCGACCCTATCCAGTCCCAATTGAATGTGAGACCAGGGTTGCGTTGTGTGGGCTGGCTGAAGTGGAGCTCTGTGCCGTGGCAGCACTGGTTGGAATCTGTAGCAAGTAAGACATCCCTTTACATATTCTTTTACATTCGTCCACATTTCTGGCCAGTAGGCTACTTGTCGCAGCATCTCGATAGTGGGTTTCTCACCCCGGTGCCCCCCACAGGGTTCGTCGTGGGCATTGTGCATCATAGTGACTCTCCATTGGCGGGGAACCACCCATTGTTTATCATTGGTGATGTTTATCATTGGTGCCCTTAACACCCTGAGGTCGGCTGGATCGCTGACGAGCAGCAATAAAAGTATATTACCATTTCTGATGTCGCGAGATGTTATCATACACACATGGCAAAAACATTGACAGAAACCTTAGAATCGTGACTTTCCGATTTGAGCACTGGCAAATAATATGAGATTTTTAAAATTAGGTTAATTAGACCAAAAGTAAACCTTGCCTTTTACTGTCTGTTTTACCTGGAAGTACCATACCCCTTCTATTGACATGGTAACTAGGTGCTAGTTTCAGGGAGGGGTGTGGGGCTATGTGTGAAATCGCCGGTGTAAACAACACATAAAATGTCCCGACAATGTGAAGCAGATTTTATTCAAGATAGCAAGATTTTCTGCTCTGGAGTGTTTGGGAGCATTGATGGAAAGCGACGAGGACAACAACTCATCGTGTCCCGATACTGAAGAGGATTCAGAGGATTCAGAGGAAGAGAGACAGCATACTCGTGAAAATATATGAATTCTGCATCTTGTGACGCTATACATATTCCGTTTGTTGTAACGTTACAAATTGCAATAGGCACTCAAGATCTATGTAAAAATACTCTTCACATTTTAATTTCAAACGTAAATTACGTTATCTTTACAAAATACTGAAGTTTTTGAATGAAAACATTGTAGGTACAGATCGTTTATTAGAACACAAAAGATAACATAATCTGGAATGCCCTCTGCCCTCCCCCCACACATCTGACAGTCTGACACCATAACAACATTTAAATCACACCTCAAAACTCACCTGTTCAAACTGGCCGGTATGACACAGTACACAGTACTGTGTGACTCTAGCACTGGGTATACTGTGGGTTTTTCTGTGTACCCAGGAAAGAACTACTTTCAGATAGGACAAGGAGGACTTACATATGACACTGTAATATCACTTGTGAATCGTGATTACTTGGGTTCTGGATATCATGTGTACATGGACAATATTTCTCAATTTCTCTCAAACCTTTGAGAGAGAAATGGCCCATCTGACAGATCTTAGAGGTGTGGAGAATGTGTGGATCATGAATATTCAGGCCATTAGCAAATAAATTTGACCAGTTCTGATAAAATCAGGTTTTTAGCTATTTAGATCTCAGATGTGCTAAACTATTTTGACATCCTTACATAACCAAGACCCTGATGAACAAAATCATATTGGCAAAACAATTTGTCACTATAGTTTAGTGTGTGCTTTCACAACATTTGTGACGGCACAAAAATGTACTCTTTATAACTTGTGTTTGTAGATCTATTTACAAGCTGCATATGATACTGACCAAACTATTGATGGCATATAAATGTAGCTGTGATTGTCCTTCAAATTAAAATATCAAACACTTTGGAGTAAGTGTGTGTTAAGTTGATGCAATTGAGATAAATATCAGACGACACCAAAATCACAAAGCTTCTCTGAACTAAGCACGGACCTCAGGGGGTTAAAGACTAACAAGCCTTCCTGTAGTGAAAGTTTGTCTTTGTGTTTATAGAGTGTTAGAAAGTAGGGGTCTGTGTGCAGATTGTCTGCATCAGTGGGCAGAGGAGTGTTCTGAAGGACATAGCTGATGCGTGCTATGGCTGGGTCTTCATGTTGTGCTTGCACTAGGTCCTCCTTTGTGTTATGTGTCACCAAGTTGGTTGTGGTTGGATTCAAGGGATTGTTAGGGTCTGGCGCTTTAGCATGGCTGCGGGTTACTGCCTCCACCTGGACCAGGGGTCGCGGGAATTCAGGGGTGTTGAGTTCCTGTGGAGTATTGCCAGGGGGAGGTGGGGGTGTGTTGTCATCTGGAAGTTGCAGGGTTCTCACGGTTGATGTGTGAAATATCCATGGTTAGCCTGTAGATACTCCCTCTTTTGCTAAAGTGTCAGCCTGGTCATTGCCTTGTTTGTCAGGACCGTCCAACTTGGAGTGACCTGGGATCTTTTTCCAAAACACGGTGAGGTCATGTGAGTGCAAGAGGTGGTGCACAGCTACAAACAGTTCAGCATGGGCTACAGGCTTACCATCGGTCTTAGCCAGTGTGGTATGTAGTCAAAGAAGCTGCGCACAGTATAGTCAGAGTCCGTACACAGGACCACGTTGTGGAAATTGTGTTCCACGACTTGTGTGAGAGCAATGAGTGTGCCTGGTAATTCTGCATACTGGCTGGATTTTTCTCCCAGTTGGAACTTGGTGGTGGTAAGTCACAGTTTGTCCATACTAATCCAATGCTGGCACCCGGTGTACCAGTCTTGCGATGGGCAGAGCCATCCACATACACCTTAGGAAAAGCAAAGCAGTCTGCCTCCACAAAGGTTTTGTGGTTAGTGGGGACGGGGGTCGGTTCAGGATGGTGGGTGTCAGAGAGGGGGAGCGGTGCGGCTGCATAGTCATGCAGCTCAGCGACACACTGGGCCACAGCATTATTCTTCTTCTTGGCGTACTTGACCTATAGGGAAAGTCCTTCCGTTGCCAGCACCCAATTGGATATCCTGGCATTGGTGACCTTGCCTTGTTGTATTCTCCCACTCGTGAGGTAGGTCAGTATTTGGTGACAAATCTCAAGAATGATTTTGATCCCACAAATTAAGTTCCGGTATTGTTGAATACAAGGCAGAGAACAATGCCTTTTCACAGTCTGTGAATCTTTGTTCCACCGGGCTGAGAGTTTTGCTAGCATATGATACCACTCGCTTGTCCTGGTTATGCTCCTGCTTGAGCACAGCATTGATACTGAGTGGTGTAAAAGCGGTTTCCAGGATGAAGGGTTTGTTTTTGTGTGGATAGGCCAGAGCTGGTGCTGAGGCGATGGCATCTTGTAGCTTTGCATGGCAGCTTGTTCTTTCTGGCCCCAATACTACAAAGTATCCTTTCGGAGCAGGTGTGTGAGGGGCTGAGCAATGGAGGCGTAATCCTCCACAGAGTGCCTGGAGAAGTTGCAGATGCCCAGGAAGCTGTGCAACTGTGTGAGGTTTGAGGGGGTTCAGTTGTGGCTTTATACCTTCAGACCCCACCTGGAAACCCCTGCTTGTTTGCACCATTGTCCTTTCTCTAGTGAGATCTTTGCCCCCGCGGCCTGCAGTCTGTCAAGCACATAAGACAGCAGTCCCAGGTGTGTCTCCCACATGTCACTCCACATCAGAATGTCATCCACATAAATAGCAATGTTCCTTGAACTGACATCCGGAATGGCTTTGTGGAGGAAAATGTTAAATTCTGCGGGTGAGTTGACATATCCAAACGGCGTGACTGTCCATGTGTATTGCACGTTGTTGAAAGAAAAGGTTAGCTTGTGCTGGGCCTCCTGTCGCACAGGGATTGTCCAGAACCCATTTGCAATGTCAAGGAAGGTAAAACATTTAGCATTTTGAACTTTCACCAGGGTTTCATCCAAATAAGCCATTGGTCAGCGGGAGGGGGGGATTTGTTTGTTGAGTTGTTTAAAATCAACCATTATCCGTGTCGTGGAAATTAAAACTCAGTAGGATCAGAGAGAATTCCTTTAAACAGTATTAAAGCTTTAATTACGAGCAGCTGCACGGAGACTCGTGTCACGCAGGACAGCGAATCTCCCGCCTTCAAATTCAAATGGATATTCATATCCAACACAACGGAAGGGGAGGGAACAATCACAAGGGGGAAGTAACAGGGCGTTAACTTACAGGTAAATGGAGCTATGGGCTAACATGAAGATATAACAGGTTGTTAGAACAGCCCTCCAAGGGTCTTAAACCAATGGGAAAGGAACAACTGTTCCTTTGAAGTTGTGGCGCGAAAAGCCTTTTGTCTCTGACTTCTGTGGCGCTGCAGTTTGGACCACTCCGAACTGCAGTGTCACACTGAGTTAATTAGTGTCTACTGTCCACCCCTGTGGATGTGGTCTAGCATCCCAACTTGATACAAATCCGCAATTTGCTGGATTGTTTAAGTACTGGCCAAATCGGACTGGAATAAGTGGAGTTGCATTCCCCAATGAGTCCCTTTTGCAATAGTTCAGTTATGATTTCCCGCACAGAGTCAAGGGCTGCTTGAGGAATTCGATACTGTCGAACGTAGACAGGGTCAGCGTGGAATGGTCATTTCATGCAGGAAAGTATTGCCACAGTCATAACTACCTCATGAGTACAGTCGGGAATGTTTAACCCCCTGAGGTCGACTGGATCGCCGATGATCCGAGCAGCAATAAAAGTATATTACTATTAGTAACGTCGCAAGATTTTATCATACACACGCGGCAAAAACATTGACAGAAACCTTAGAATTGCGACTTTCCTATTTCCGACTTCTGTGAGGTGAGTGTCAATATCACACCTTCCCTGGTATGGATTAAAGGGGGTGATCATCTTCTATCATGTCCTTGGCAAAAAAATGTTCAGGGGAGGCTGGTGATATAGGCTGGTAATGGTAACGGGGTGAAGGGGGAGGTGGCATCTGTAGTGGTTGCCAAGGGGAAAAATTTATCTGGGCTTAGCGTGTGTCTCTGGGGGTGTTAGTCCATTGTTTTGAGGTGTTGATCGACATGGGCTATTGCTCTGCAGCTGTTGCCACACATGCTTGAGCTTGCTTGTAATATAGCCTGGGCACGCTCAATTGGGGGGTTGGACGGAGGTACACATCATCCTCAAGGCCTAGCGTTAGAAACCTGGAGGTGATGTCGTATTCTGAGGCCCTGGGTGGCTCACGCTGTTGCCCTGACTGCTGAGGTCAGGGCCGAAAATCTCTGTGGGTGTGGTCGATTGTCAGTGTCCTGTGGAAGGTCACCTCCCAGGGTGCATGACCTTCTCAGCCCCATAGCCTGGCTTCGCCGCTCTGCTAGATGGTGACAGACCGTGAACTGTGTGTTTTCCAGTTGGTGCGTCACTCCGTTCACCTTGCATGTGGAGAGTTTCTTTGAGTTCATCCTTAGCTTTAGTCAGTTCTTCCATCTCCCTGACTTTCGTTGTTAAGGTCTCTCTGGCATGCATCAGTTCATTTCTTAGCAAGAAGGTCTCGGGTTCGAATCCAGGCCGGGATTTTGCATGTTCTCCCCGTGTCCGCGTGGGTTTCCTCTGGGTACTCCGGTTTCCTCCCACAGTCCAAAGACATGCACGTTAGGCTAATTGGAGAGTCTAAATTGCCCATAGGTATGAGTGTGTGAGTGAATGGTGTGTGTGCCCTGTGATGGATTGGCGACCTGTCCAGGGTGTATTCCTGCTTCTCGCCCGGAACGCATGCTGGGATAGGCTCCAGCCCCCGCGACCCTGACCAGGAATAAGCGGCTTAGATAATGGATGGATGGATGGATGGATGGTAGCTAGCTAGCTAACTCACTAGCTAGCTACATAACACTAAGGTTATGCACCAGCTCAGCTGGTTCATCGGGTACGATGCAGACAGATCAGCAGTCATGTCGTTACCCGGCACAAAGGGCATGACAACTTGAGCTTGGCAGCGAGCAACAACCAACAGCAACCCACCATTTGCTTTATTTAGCTAGCTAGCAAGCTAACTGAAAGAACTGGAATAGCGCGCTAGTGAGCTGTATGTACCAGACGGTACAAGAGCGAAGGGGGCGAAATCAGCTGATTTCCCCAGCCACATGGAGTAATCGTCTCCGGTACCTCATGCCAAAAGGCCATGACAACTCTTGGTAGCTAGCGACAATGAAGAGCAACACACAATCTGGTTTGTGTAGCAAGCTATATGTAACAGATGGTACGTGAGAAAAGGTGGCGAAATCGGCTGATTTCCCCAGCCACACAGATAAATCAGTAATTGTCTCCAGTATCTTGAGCCAAAAGGTCATGACAATCTCAGTTTGGTAGCTAGTGACATTGAAGAGAAATGCACAATCTGGTTTATTTATCAAGCTAGCAAGCTAAATGAAAATGCTGAAATAACTGAACTATAACTATATACCTGATGACACATTAGGGAGGGTGGCAATATCAGTTGCTTAGCTCAGTCACGAGCAGGCAGGCATCATGAACACTTCCAAATGACTCTGTACAGTTTATCATTGAAAAAAAAACGTGACAGTTGACTCGGGATCCAAGATAATGTTGTTTCTTTTAAAGAAACATAATAAACTTAGCTGCAATCTATTTCACATTAGTTACAGTCTAGGCTTCCCTTTAGCACCCTCAATGGACATTTAGTTTAGAAACTGCGGCAAAGTGTACCTGTGAGCACGTAATTCTGGTTCTGCAAAAAAGTAGTCAGAGCTACATATATCTCATGAGACTAGGCTGCTTTTACCCTGGATGCTCAGAAAGCCTTAATTTGGTGCCATGGCCTTACTTAATACAAGTGTTCCAGAATTTTGTATTTTGCTCTGCCTTTATAAGATGGGTCAAAATCCTTTATTCAATGCGTCATGCTAAATTCAGAGTAAATGGGAAGCTCTCAATATCTTATAACATCCGGAGAGGAGTGAGGCTGGGTTGTCTGGTTTTACCACTCCTCATTAGTGTAGAATCTCTGGCTCAGATTATCATAGCTAGCCCAAACATCAGAGGGATAGAGGTATGATGGGGACGAACAGAAGATATCTTTGTATGCCAACAATGTATTATTGTATATTTATCATGTTCGTAACTCTGTACCATACATGATGAATTGTATAAAGACTTTATTCAGGATTCAAAAGTCAATGTAAATAAGTCAGAGGCTCATACATTCAACAGAAAAGTAGCCTTACAAATTTTAAGTGGCCCGACAAGGGAATAAGACAGTTGGGAGTTATTATTCCCCTTTCTCTTTGTGATTTGTATAAAGTGAATTATAAGAAATGAATTGATGTAATGGCTGAGGATTTAAGAAGATGGTCCATTTTACCACTTACTCTAACAGGAAAGGTGGAGACGATTAAGCTGAATATACTCCCCAGGTTTATATTTCCTTTCCAGACATTGGCTGTTTTCCTCCCTGAGTCCACATTTATCTAGTTAGACTGTTTTATTTCAAGGTTGCTATGGCAAGGTAAAACAAACCTACAGTAAGGTTGAAAAATCTTCAGTTGCCAAAAGAGTCAGGAGGTCTTGGGTTGCCAAATTGTAGATAGTATTACTGGGATACTATCACAATATCTCAATTACAGCCAATGATTATATTGGTAAAAGTCTCATCTGAATCTAGATGGCTTAAAATATAAAAGGATAATGGTGGGCACTTGCCCCCATCAGTAGTTCCTTTCATGGGAAAAATGGGGATAGTGAGAATCAGTGAACCCAACATAGTCTCCAGATTTGGAGGAAAGTACAATGCTATCTTCACCTACCTAGGGATATATTTCTTCTGAGTGATATTTCATACCTTGCATTCTTCTCCACACTAATATTTGATTCAAGTTTCCAAGGGTGGTCGCTTCACAATTTGCAATATGTTCACCAAGTCTTGAACAACAACCAAATTAAATAATTTAACAAAGTAAGTGCAGAGGTCCATTTGCCTAAGTTAAACTTATTTCACTACCTACAATTGAATGTATATTTATTTATTTATTTATATTCAATTAATATTAAAAAGGCACTAATAAGGCACAAACAAATTAGCAAATGCTGGAGAGTATGGTGAAGTATAAGCAAACTATTTGCATATTTTTAGGTCTTGTCCTAAAGTAAAGTTTTTTGGAACCATTTTTTTGTTTTGATGAATGATTTATTTAATTCTATGCTGATAAACAAGCCAAAGCTCACAATACTAAAGGTAATACCTGAAAGGGTTAAGAATGTTTATCAATTGAATGTCTACTATTGGATTTATGAGACATAAAAAGAAACAATGTCAAAAAAACACAATGAGACCATTTTAAAATCTATTAATTGTTATGAATACATGCAATGATAGTGACAGTGACATCATCAGTGATGACAGTGACCTGAATAAAATGGTTCAGAGGACACTGGTAGCTAGATGGATAGTTTATACTCATTATTCAGAATAGTATTTTGTGTTGTGGGTGAAATAATGACTGCTCATCGTGGTGGCAGAAAGATAGGCGCTAGCTAGTTAGCTAGAGTGCCAATAACTGGCTTAGTAAACATATTAGCTGGTTATCTGGATACCTCTGTGGACACATACACTGTGACATGTTGGATGCTAGCTAGTTGCAATATCTATCTATTCTCAATGGCTTCGACAACTGACAAAGCTAGTTTGTCCGTTGTCTGTAATGTTAGCTAATGTTAGCTGTTTCTATGTGGATAGACTGCTAGCTAGCTAGCGTCCCAGTTGTCAATCAAAGGACCAGGAGTCAATCCAAATTTGTGCTCAGCAACACCACGTTCCTTGTGTAAATCAATGCAGGGCAACCACTGTTGGCCGAGCACAGTCCTTGGTAATTTATGTAAATGAATCTCTTTGAAATATAACAAAAACATAAAGTAGTCATTTGTGTTTTCATATCAAAATAGACATGGGAAGAAAGTGTCTTACAGCTTGCTACTTCAACTGCCAAATAGGACATGCTTTTTAATCATGTGCAAAAAAAATTGCCACAGTCCCAGTATTGTTTACTTCAACCTGTTCTCATCCCTGGCGCATATATTATTGAGAATTTTGAGGAGCAGACTCAAAGTGTCTTGTGGGAGTGACACACAAACAATTATCTTGTGCAGGGAGGCCTATTGGATTCATATCCTGTGTACTTTAGATTATTACACGTTAAAATTTGATTATTGCTTAATGTGTTTCATTGAATAGAGATTAATTATCAAATTACCTATTTCTATTATTGTTGGTTTGTTTTATCTGTTAAGTTGTTTTGGTGTTGCTAGAATTATCCCCTTTGAAGGGCTGATAGGCTTAATTTGCATCCACATACTATAAAACTCCTGTGCTTGGAATCCAAAAGTTGATTTGAGAAAAATAAATCAATTCATTTTTTTCCTTAACTTTAACTCGCAAATAAATGTAATTGTTATTATTTTCCTTCAGAGCTTGGTGAGCATGAATGTCACATTCACTTGTTTATAAGTAAAAGTTAAGGACAGATTTGGATTGAATCCAGACTAATGTCTCTCTGTATGAGTACAGTCAAGGAAGCCAGACTGAAGTGTTGCTGTAATGTAACTTTTTCCATCTTTAAGCATGCTCTTGTAATCAACCCAACAATAGGGAGAAAGCTTTGCACCCTAATCATTTAATTAAGTTTAGAGCACATCATTGCAAAACAGCCATGAGTCAAACATATTATTCAGAGGTAAATGTCACAGAAAATGTGACAGATGCCAAGGTGAACGGTGAAAAGATGGGGTTTCTTGTGAGGCAAAGAAAAGAAAGCTAGATTTGGAAAGGAGGCTAGCTTTAAAATATGCCTTTAGTCCAATGATTAAACAAATTGCAATCAAGGGTGTTTTAAGATCTGGCTCTTATATGAAGCTCCAGTCTCATTGTCACTGAGTGGAAACTAATTAGTCAAATTTGATTAAAGAGAGAGGGATTTGGAGCACAGTCATCATTTTCTGGAGTGTTCTTACTGGCCAAATGAATCCGATGAAATTCCCGTCATTCCTTTGACTTCATTTATTGCCAATGCAGCACGCAGTGTGGTGTGCCAGAAGCTGCTTGCATTGGGCTACACCTACCCTTTTAAGGTCAATTGCTTTTGTAACACGGCATTCTCCACTGACAGTAACAACTCCCAACCTTTCCTAATAGGCTTGCCTTGTCTTAAGAATTTCACTGGGAGCAAAATGCCCAAATCTGGTCTGTCCAATACCAACAATCTGAAAGTGTGGTATAGATCTGCAGTTCTGGATTCAATCAACAATTGTCCTTAACGTTAATTCATAATTAATGTAGTTGGCATATGTAATGGACCGAGCAAGCAGGCATGAGGACACAGAATAAAGTGTAAAATTAAGGGTTTTATTTACCCAAAAAAGGCAAAAGGGTGTTAACAAAACCAATTGTGAATGACAAAAATAGAATGAAAAACATAACTGTTATGGGCCCAAAATATAATACAAATAACTAAACACAAAATCCCACTGAACAGAACACGAGCCTCCACCAAATGGCAAACTGCAGAGTATATATAGACCTGGCCAGGTACATTTTCACCAAAAGGGGGACAAATCAAATCAATTAAACAAAAAGGTTACTATATTAAAATAAATGTAACATAAGTAATTAACTTATATCATATAAAGACAATTGCATTCAAACCAATAAACAATCAAGGTTTCAACTATCAAATAAAGACATGTACACAACTAAAGCAAAATGACAACTCCCCCCCTATTCCAGAGCACTTGGTCTGGTCAGACACTCCCCCTTCCAGTATAAAAGTATAGTCCAAATGCTACAAATGCTTCTTGGCAGTTTGGATGTCGGTGGACATGCAAGTAAGTAGAAGAGAGTTCAGGTTATATAAATGCAAAATGATACATACATGTTTGAACTAAAAAGCGTGCACTCTGATTAGAAAACAGGTAATGTCAATAATGCAGTTAATGCAGTTTGAGCATGTTGCTGAAAACCTCTCATGTTGTCAATAAAGTTTGAGCATGTTGAAACTAAACCCATGTGTCGTGTTGTTATGTGGTTTGTAAAGTTTGAGCATGTTGTTAAAATGAAACCTATGTGTTGTGTCATTATGTGGTTTGTATATATGTATTGTGAATGTAAACGTACCACAAACTAACCAAATGCAAACAAAGGAAAAGAGAGGTGAGGTAGGGGGAAGGAAGTGAGATGGGATTTTACTGACACTTTTATGTGCGGCGATTTGGTGCAGCCGTCACAGCATATTTAGCAATAAACTAAATAAACTAAAGGTAATTGGGTCACTGAAAAGAAGATGCATCATTTGGAAAGCCGTTATAGAATACAATTCTGAATGTTCTCGATGAGACCTCAATTACCATTGTTTTTTATTGGTTATTCTACAGTAAGCTTTATAGCTATGAAATATGAGTAGCATATTTAAGAAATAAAGCTACAGGAATGTAATTATACGATTCTGATCAATAAAGGATTCAAATGAATACAATTGGTTTATTTTCACTTGACTTTTAAAGTTGTGAATATTGCGGTTGCATTTGTATCTCTACTGTACAAGGGGTTCTGCTGTACTATATACGTAAATGACTATGGCCAGGATTTAATACATATTTGTCCTTATATATAAAGGCAAGTGTATGATATAAAAAATGAAATTTTCCTAAAATACTATCAGCATTCCACACTAGGGATTTATATTTATTAATATAATAACTATTTTGACTGCTCACTGTATTGCATAATTAATGCTGATAAAAATTAATTTAAGTAGCTCTGCAACATCAGCTCTGAGATTATTCACACCAGTTAGCACAATACTGTGAAAATGGAAAATGGAAATAAAATGGAAAAGCTCCAAACTCTATTTTGCAGAAGACTCGCATACGGAAGTACCAACTCTTGAACTTCCTACAGTTTCCAGCTTTGTTATCGGAGATGTTATTTCATATGTCATGTGTACAATGCTGATTATTCAGCTGTAAATTAAAGAAAAAAGTCCTGAGGAGGACAAAGGCTTGATCACGCAGCTTTGTTTTTGGAGACATGCTGATTGATCAAGCCGCCATATTTTTCTGTACTGTATTTACACTCTCCTCTTTCGCCTTCAAGATATTCTCTTTAATCCTTACCCTTATCCAAACTTTGTAAATATGACCTGTAGAAATAATAAAAACTATAGGTCATACCAATGTAGTCAAGGTAGGATTAACTCAAGAAAAAAGCAACTATGTATTTTTATACTGAATATCTTCTTGTAGAGTAGAAAACATTCTACTTTTTATAGTTATTGTGTTTCATAGTTTACTGCACGTAAGGTGCAGCTTATATCTTTTTGTGTTTATGTGTGTTATGTTGTGTTGTGCCTACACATGATGAACCCAGGAGGAATTGTCCAATTGGACTACAGTGTTTCTAAATAAATAAATAAGCAAACAAATATTCACGCTGACCATATTAAGAGGATTGCATTAAAGATCTCAAGCAGGGAAAAAAAAGAGTAAAAGCACAGGGCTCCCAAGTGCCTCTGTCAGTATAAGTACTCGCCACCAATGCAGGCTGGGGTTTCCGGGTATGCTCACAGTCTTGTGGAAAGCCCAACAGCACTTCTGTACATCAGTACGAGGATTACCACTGAGCTCCAGGGAAATGAGAAACAATTCCACTGGCCTCTCAAATTCAACTCACAACATGACCATTTTGTTGTGGAAAGTGGAAAAAATAGAACACTGCAATATTTTTTGTCTGGCATTGCAATGTAGGCATCCAGCTTGCCAATCAGAGGATGAGGGAGGATATTTGAATCTGCCCCCAAAGCACAACCACCCTGGACATACATTGATAGGTTACATTTCTTGGAGGCAGGGACATAAACTTCCCATCCCAGGTACGAGCTTCAGCTTTGTCATTAGCTACTATGACTATGACTGTATGTGACGATCTGGACAAGGACCCAAACGCAGACCAGGATATTGCAGAAAGAGAACATTATTTAATCAGTCCAAGTTCAAAGACAGTAATCAGAATCCGAGAAAGTACAAAAACAAAATCCAAAAGAGTAGTTGAGGGGCAGTGAAAAGATCAAAAACCAAACAGGCAGAAGGGCAAACAAATCAGAATCAGCGGGCAAAACTCAAAGTCAAACAAAGGGTGTCTCGGAAATCTCAAAATAACACAGGCTTACTGACAATCGGCACTGGGAAACTTGATCAACGTTCTGACAAAGTCAGAGTGCAAACTAGGGGCTAAAATACAAACGGGGAAGATAACACAAGAGGAATCAGGTGTGATTGGGAGGGGAAAGGGGCGAGAACACAGGTGAGAACAATCAGGACCACTAATACAATAACAAGGGGAGACAAAAGACACGGACTGGACAGCACATAGACACATAAACAAACGACCTGGGAAAAACAGGTGGACACGTGCACAGCTCGGAGGGGAGGAGCGCGTAGGTGGAAACACGTGCAGAGAATGCGAGAAGACAGAAAGCAACAGGGATTGGAAAACGAGAGGGAGAATGACAGCTGCTGATAGAAACACAAGATAATCAGTAATTAGTAAATGTTAGTAACGCACCCAAAATCCCTAACGTTAGTAGATTAGTTGGTTAGTACTATATACACGTAACGAATATGTACAGATAAAAAGAAAGAAAGAAAGAAGTAAACGAGATACGAAATAAGGCAGAAATCCGTATAGCCGAAATCACCTGAATAGTGCAACGACCAAGACAGGGAGTGGATTCTCGGATAACAAGGAACACAGACAGAGGGGGGAACTAACGTGAAAAATAAACGAACACGGAGAAAATAATAAAATACAAAAACAAGCAGAACACATAAATACAGAACATAACACTATAAGTGTCAGGATGCAATGGGCTTTATCCTGCCAAGGACGGGTTTAAGTTGTTTACTCTTGTTTCCACTAACAAAAAGAGTAAACATTAGTTCCACCCGACACTAGACACCCTCAGACTACCATATGTTGTTAATGAAAAATACAGCTATCCTGATTGTGACTAGCCCTCTTATAGTAGTTTGTAAAAAACTGACTTGTGGGAGAGTGTATCGGAGGAGTGCACACACTTCAGCATGCATATGGTGTAGGTGGCACAATGATAACTCAAGGCAAGAAAGAAAAAAAGCAGAAAGAAAAGCAGCTTAACAGATTTACAATGTGGTAATGCCAATCCTGCAAGTACTAGAAGCATCTATTTTATATAGTTTATTCCTATCAAGAGCCATTTTGAGTTAAATGTCCAAAGTTAATGTTGAGTTTAATATCCCTTTATGGTTGACAATTCATTGTCATTTGTTTATTATATATGTAAAAATTTACTTTAGGGCTACATCTTTTACATGCATATTTGATAACAATCCAAAGATCTTGGTGTTAAAAATGTCTTCCATTAAACACATGCAATCACAGGCGTGCAGTAAAACACAGTTTCTGAAAACGTAATAAAAGGTAAAACGCTGGTGATGAAAACACAACCATCTTTGAAAATGTGATCTTTAGTTTATGTTCTGTGTCAGGTCAATTTCCCCATTGGTGGAGTCAATTTCTGAGAGCAAACACACAAGCGAGGGGACTAAGCTTTCTCATTTGCCATCAATAATGATTGAATGTTTGCTCATTTGAACTGGAGATAATCTATTTGCTTTCCTTTGTTGCTTCAACTCTGTATGATTTGAATTGGGAACTAGGCATTGGGAAGCCTCGGGTGTCTCCAGTAATACCAGCCCCTTGTGGTAGGATACATTTCCCAATAAAGCCGAGAGACTCATGGCAGTAATTAGAGTTGTTTGTAACTGGATCCTGCGGCAATAGTGCTAAATCTAATCATAAAACAACAAGTTCACTGTGCACCAGAGACTTTGGCTGAATTCGGTTGTTCTGGAGTAGAGTCATAAAGTGCAATATGGCAACTCAAAAGTCCATTGCAGCCACACTAACTTAATCCCCAATGTGTGGTAGGCAGGCAGGAAGTTAAATGTTTCCAGAAGAGGCGTGTGTGTGTGTGTGTGCATGTGTGTGTATGCATGTGTGAATTTGTATGTGTGTACATTTGTGTGTTTATGTGTGTAATGTGTACATATCTTATATTTCAGCCAATTGGTTGGTTCCCTTGCTCAAGTGTAAAATGGCAGTTCAACACCAGGGGATCTGGCAACTTCCAGGTTAAAAATCAATCTCGATAACTGCTAATATTTCACAGAAACTAAACAAGCATCATTCAAAGGAATGCTAGCAATATTTCCCTACATTCATTAAAATAACTTAATTTAACTTAACTCCCTGTGTTTCTTCATCTAGTCATCTAATAATCTCTCATTAGTTAAAAAATATATATTATGCAACATCCCAAAATGTCCAAGTGTGCATAAAATAATTATAGAGTTAGAGTTTCATAGTCTGTGTTTGAAAACAGCACACTCCACCATCTAGAACGCCACATTATTATTATGAACACATAAGGACCAGAGACTTTGCCTATTAACTACGGAAACTTATTGTATTTCTATTCTTTGTCTTTTCCCTGTTAGCGCTACATGTATTGACACTCATTTGAATACTGTATGGAGCTATTCCATGTGCCGTTATTATTTGTAATAGCATTACTATGCACAAACATTACACTGATCCTAAATAAATATTTACTAACTTGGCGCTATGCAAAATGTACTTTCTTTTTTCATACAACACAAACTTACTGTAGAATTTGCTTGACCAAGCGACCTTGAGCAGAAGGGATATTCTGACTGGTGTTAATGGCCCGAAATTCACCCGCGGTATATTAACCAGGGGACAACCACAGCCAAGACATCAAAGTCACAATGCACCATAAAGCAGTAATAAAAACAACCAAGCAGTCATGATTTATTTCAGAACACAAAAAAAAAAAAATAACAAACAAACATTACCTCAAGACAATGTAGGTTGCAGGATATCACTAACGTGGGCAAGACAATGGGCATGCCAGGGTGGGGGCCTTCATAAGACTACACTACTCCTTCTAGCTGGTATCTATCTATCTCTCCTGGGGCAAGAGAAAAATAGGTGAATCTTCCACAATAATGTCCCTACACTGACCTAAGCCAAAAAGAAAATGTGTCGTACATAAACATTGCTTACATAAACAAAACAATACAAAAATAAAACAAAAACCCAAGGGTAAAATTAAACAGTTCTAAAACTGGAACGGTAGATGGTGAGCAAATGTGAGATGGCCTTTTTTTTTAAAGGCTGGCATTCAGGCATACAGGTGGCTCATTATAATCAGGTGGGCATCGTCAGCAATCACCAGTCATCAGCACCAGCATCAGCTCCCACATGTACTCATGTCACACTGCGACAGGCTCTGGTAATACGAAGAGTGGTAAACGTAAACTGTTTGACACATTGTCAAAAGGGAATTTAAAATCAGTGCACACTGATATCTTAATAAGCTCAGAGGTTGGGAGAATGGCATTACTTCTGATTACTTAGCTTGATGCTGTAAGGCCGTTATATATTTCAATGCACTTTCTATGGGTAAAAAAAATATTTCCTGATCATATTTTCTCATCTTGACAGTTCCCCCATTAGCCAGTTACAACAATATGAGATTTTTTGTACTGGCTTTTACTAAATTGGGGTCATGAACTTATAAAAAATACAAAAACATTGTTGACAAAAACTGTCCCTGACTACATCTGGCTTTGACGTGTCTTGATTTTTAAAATAAATTATATCTATTTAGTCTGAAATTAGTTTCCCTTTAAAAAATATTTTAGATATAGGAGGGTTACATTTCTGATTGAGACTTGTTCAAAAGATTAACCAACGTGTGATACCATCCGTAAATCATGCACCTCGCAGCTAGCTGTAGGCTTGCAGCAAAGCGGCTAACTTTTCTGACACAGAGTACTGGAGTCCAGACAAGGATCTGTGCAGCAGGGATTTATGTGAAGACTTAACTCCCCTTGAGCATGCTGTAATGGGACATCCTGAGACCAATTTTATCTCAGGGGGTGCTTCTCATCTGAGCTTTTTGGAAGAGGATTGGAAAGAAAGATTATGCTTGCATGATATATTTTAGATGGTGGGTGGTACCAAAGGCCATACAATCTGTCAAAAATTGATGTAGCTAATGCATTTTAAATGGGACTCATATGTTGACGGAGGACTATCCATTATTTTTATGCAGCTTTGTCAGTATTTTTTCATTGTACAAAAGTTGAAAGTGGTTGAACTTTAGCCAGACCGCATTATTCGTCATCATCCATTAACCATTCTATACCAAATTAGAAACAGTAAAGGATGTTTTTTTCAGCATGGATGAACAAATTGTATCTGCTGTATATACTTCCTGCTGTATGATGTAATGTCAGAGAGACATATATAGGCAGGAGTATAAAGACAGGAGTAAAACGGCATGATGTCAGTGTAATCGTTGGTCTTTCAGGCTGGTTTTATTGAATTGCGGAACCTGTAGGCACTAGTATAAAATGTCAAATGTAGGTGTGCCACAGCCAGAGTAATCACTGTGAATACTCCCAGCCATGCACAGCACTGTGTTCTTGTCATATGCAAACAAACGTTTTATGGCGGAGTATGGCTTACATACTCCCAAAATGACAGATATCCATAGCCACAAAAAAACTAACAAACAAGAGGACAGCCATTGAAAGATGAGAGATGAGAGAGAGACACACACTCTTTATTCTGAACAAACAAACAAGGAAAATGAAATAACAAAGTTTGTATTTGGTTTGTCATTGGATAATAGCAATTACATTTCTTTGGATCGTCGCCAAACTTGTGTGAGCAAAATCAAATTTACGTGTGCAAAATTCTCTATACTTTGCCGGAATATAAGAATGGTGCTTTTAACTTTTACAATGACGGAGGAAATTACATGAGATGACAAGTCAATGACGAAATCAAGCATACTCACTCTCTAGTTGGCAGGTCACTCAGTTTTAAAAATATTAACCACCACAAACTATAAATGTTAAATGAAATATTAGTTTTGTCTCAAAGAATTGTATTCTGTAAAAATAATATATGTATGTTTAACTCTTAAATGTGTTTTCTCGCGCACAAATCTGTCACACTTACAAGCACTGTAAAAAAATGTCGGACAGCATAATTTGACAAGCAATAGTGGCAGCAAGTTAACTTTGGATTGCTAGAAATGTACTAGCACACCTATGGAGGGCAGGCGGTAGTCATTGTAATCCCGCCTCATATTAAAAAAATGCTCAACTAATTCGTTTAAAATATTAATGTTTTCATCATCTTGACATTTCTCTAGCCAACCAATATAGATATTAGGGTGTTGCTGATTATCTTAGGCCTTGAAATCCTGCCTCAAATTCTCCATTCATAATTTCTGTTAACTTTTAAGTAAAAGCTCCTATTTTATTATAGAATACCATATCAACAATTGTATTGTTTGTTACAGTAGAAAGTATAGGCTACATAATGTAACAAACAATAATAAAATATTTGCCTATTACTGATTAGAAATAGTGAAATAGCTTACTTGATATTACATTGATGTTAAGTATATTTTGTATAATCACAACTACAATGTGTTTTCTGTGAATCATAAATTCTTCACGCGTTAAAATTGTTAGGAACCGGACAAGGACCCAGACGCAGATCAGGACTTAGGCAAAAGAGTAGTTTATTGGGAAGCAGGGATCAAAACCAGGAATCAGAGAATCGGAGGTACAAAAACGCGAGGCAGAGAGAAGTCGAAAACAGGCAGTCAAAAGGTCGATAAACAGGAAGGCAGAAAGGCAAACAAACAAAATCGCTAGGCAGGCTCGGGGTAGTCAACAGAAGGGTAGTCTCGGAAAAATCTATAAACACTGGCTTCGGAAAAGTAGGCTCAGGGAATAAGAATCAACGTACTGACACGGAGAAATGAAAACACTGAACATATATACAGGGAGACATAATAGAAATCAGGTGAGACAACGAGGAGAGAGAGGATGGAACACAGGGAAGAGATAATTACATAACAAGGGGGAAACGCAAGACACGGACACTGAACCATACAAACATATAGACAATTAACGACCTGGGAGAACAGGCAGACACGTGCATAGTAAAGGAGAGGTACGCAAAGAGAAACGTTGCGTGCGTATGAAGAGAGAATAGAAAGCTAATCAGGGATAGGATAATGGGAGAGAGAAATGAGCGATAGAAATAAGCGTGAGATAATTAGTGATTAGTAGTGTTAGTAACTAAATCTAAATCCCTAACGTTAGTAGATTAGTTAGTTAGTACTGTACACATCTAACTAATATATACAAAGTGCGATCACGAAAGTAGGAAAGAAGAAAACGCGAAAATAAGCGAAGGCGGAGGAAACCCGGAAATTCTAAACACCCGAAGTGCATGACAAGACAGGGAGTGGATCACGAACTAAGACGGAACAGAAACAGACACGGAGCGGGACGTGACAGAACAATGAAAACACAATACAGAATAACAAATAACGAAAGGGAACAGATGAAACATAAACAACGACCAAAAACAACAGAACAGGGACTCAGAATATAACAAAAATTCATTTAAAAAGATCCCACTAATATCTATATTGTCCCACTTCACACTGTGTAGGTACGTACTGGGTACCTACTGTGTATACTGTCCAGGAGGCACATTTTAACCATCCTGCGCAGGCAGACAGAGTGGGGCCTTACATCTTACATTTTACATTTTAAGCATCCAGAAGCATATTTGTTGGGTTTATGGCTCTGTGAGTGAAGCCAGGGCAGTTGGGTATGATTGGCCTCTTCACGTGGTAGCAATGCTCTTGAGCATATTAAGCCTCCCCAAATATCAGCTCAACCAACATCTCGGTATAAATGAAGCTGGCTTCACCAGGCCCTAGTGATGTTTGATATTGCCACGATTCTCAGCATGAGAGTAGCATATCAATGGCAACCTTGAAAATGTATCTTGTGGTTGTAAGCGACCCAAAACAAAAATATAAAAGGAGAGTCTGAACCTGGCTTGGGCTGGGTCTTCCCACAAATCATCAATTATGGGCTAAGAAGGGAGTGACCCAACCACCCCCCTCAACACTTAAAGTCTGACCTGCTGGTGACACAGTGTTTAGATTGGGGGAATTCTACTCTTGCTCTTTCCTGTTTTCTCTCTTGGAAGATCTGGCACCAGCTAACACCTCGCAAGCGGGTGTTTATTCTTGGAGAGAGACAAGCATGGTTTGGTATCATTTTCTTCTATTTCATCTCTTTTGTGATTGTTACATGCCAATTCTATGTCTAGAATTTAGTATTTGTTAAGCCAGAATATCCACTTTGGAACCTACATCTTTTAGGTCGCGGCCAGATAAGGGCGGAGCTTGACGTGGTACGAGCAAGCTTGTGAAATGGTAGCAATATATGTTCCATATGTGAGGAGACAGAACTAAACCCTACATATTGGATGTTCCAATTTAGTATTTGTTAAGGTAGTTGAACCTACGTCTGTAGATTGGACGTTGAATATTTTGTTTAACTGTTGTAACTGAATAAACTAGCTGTTAATTTTAATTGAATTGTGAGTTATATATTTTGATGAAGGTTGATCCACCAGTTTGATCTGCCTATCAACGATAATTGGTATCCTGTGAAGCGATTATTATATTAAATCAAATAAATATATTTTACATGTAGGATAAGTGAGGGGTTTTTAATACATAATATTAAGAGTGCTGAACTTTAAACAAGGGCATTTCACTGTTAAGGCTACTGGATTCAGAGAATAGACCATTTTTATTCTAGCTTCACTGTTCCGACAATACACACATTGTTACATAGTACTTAGAACCCTAAAACCTGTTTGCTATTTAAGTAGTTACACATGTGTAACAATTATGTGTATGGTATATGTAAGTACACATGTGTAACAAGAAATATGTAACAAAAAGTGTTACATTGTGGTAGTACACATGTGAAATATAATTGTGTAAAAAGAGTAACTATGAAGTGAATCAACACAATGAACTTCCCACTCAAGGTATTGTCCCAAACATGGGTCAATGATAAATGGAGAACTGCTGATATATGGATGTATTAAATGAAAGTCCATATTCACATGTTGTATGAAATGTATTTATGACATGTTTGTTGAACTTTGTAACACAGGACTTATTGCCTACAGCACAACAAGTGATAAGGTATTTTTAGTCACCTTAATGTGTGTAGCTGTGCACTGTGGCCACTTTAAAAACCATGGCAATTTACCAATTTACCCCTGAAACAATAGTGTACGTATGTAAATGGTAAGTGCACAGGAACTGCCCACTATTAGTAACGTGTAAAATGGTATTTACCTTTGTGAAACAAAAGTGTAGCTACATTGTAAGTACACAGGAACTTTCCACTTAATATAAAGTGTAAAACCTTAGTTACATCTGTGTAACAACAGTGCATGTACATGGTAAGTACAAAAGAAAAGCCCACATGTGAAGTGTAAA
Organism: Aldrovandia affinis; assembly: GCA_029706075.1. Lineage (NCBI taxonomy): Eukaryota > Metazoa > Chordata > Actinopteri > Notacanthiformes > Halosauridae > Aldrovandia > Aldrovandia affinis. The sequence continues at coordinate 2,228,061 of JAINUG010000138.1, read as the reverse complement.
GCTGTTATTACCTTTGTGTAACAGTACTGTAGGTACATAGTAGGTACACAGTAGGTATACAGGAACTGCCCACAAAATGTAAAGTGTAAAAACCTCATCACTTTTTTGTATCAATACTGTACATACATTAAATTCATAGGAAAATCAAACTAATTGGGTCCATGATATTTACTGCAACACTTCAGTGTCTTTCACTTTCAGTGTGTAATAAAAAAACTGTTTATGTCAGTGCCACCAAGTACACCTCCATATCTAGGCAATCAGAGCTTATATCAGAACTCCCTGTAAACTGTTCAATTTATGAGAACATGTATTTTGTAGCTTACAAAAGTATTACATTTACAGTAAAACAATGGAAATTCCAGAGAACAAAACCTTTTTCAGTGACAATAAAATTTGATGTTGAAAAGCAGGGAAATTCAAATAAGAGCGCCATGGCACACTTACCAGCCTTGACGGTGCTTGTCAACACACACTGCTTTTCAAAATTATACTGTACTGTACGTGCTAGAGTACTATATCAGACAATGTGGTCATCACAGATTAGTAGGTCAGTGGGGTAGATTTCAGAGAATTACTGTTAACTGTTACTTTTCATGTAAAACAGGGGTTCTCAGTGCTAGTCGAGGTATGCTAGTTTTTGCAGCCAATCTCTTGATTAGGGTTGATGAAAAGATATGATTAAGTTCTTTCATATATATTTTTCTCAAACGTATTAACACAATGCAGACTTGGCTCATTCTCATTTCCCTTGTCTTTGAACACTTCATTTCCCCACACATGGCTTATTTTCTGTGATCAGTTGTTCACACTTTCAATAATTAAGACCCCACTGATTTTAAACTGTCAGTATATCATTTCACCAATACAAAAATGTAAAGTCTATCATACTGCTCAAAAGACCTGGTATGTGAATATGGGACATTTAGTCTTCATGGCTTGCAAGGCTATTTCTGACATAATGGGGGTAAATCATCCCTCAATTGATATTAAGTGTGTTATTGACAAAAATTAACAGCTCATTACTATTCAGGGGTTACAACTGTGGTTGAAATGAAAACAAGCATACAAAGTGGTCCCCCAGGACCTAGTTTGAGAGCCCTTGACATAAAACAGTTTTTTTCTGGAATTACTTTTTTTAAATTTACTGAAATAAAAGAAGATTTTTTTGTGAATTAAATAGTATTTGCCAGGGAACCACCAGCCACAATTTATCCACAGCAAGACACTACTGTGGTTATTTGAATTCCATTGCTATGTGATCCGGATACGTTTTGGAGTCCCGACTGGCCTTGTCATGATGCAGGTTATTTTATTTTCTGTGAAAACGTCGGCCATTTTTTTCCTTAGTAACTGGTCAAATCAAATTTCAATTGCAAATGTATTTTTGTGTTTATCAGAATTGTAATGGTAATGTTGGAAGTCATATTCCCAGGTGAAGCAGTTTGTTCTTATTTATTTGGCCATGAATAAGTCATATCCAGTAACCATATATCTGTGCATGTTTGACACTTAGTGCTTTGTAATGTACAGGTAGGCCTTGTTATTTAAAGTTACATATATTTTGGGAAAATGTATTATGATGTACAAGTGCAAATTATTATTTACAAACACCCATGCTTTTACCCTTATATTCACTTTCTCTTCTGCTGTTATTCTTCTGCTATTGCAAACTATTCAGTTCTTCTTCTAAGTAGAATAACTATTCAGTTCAACTGTTGCAAACTATCAAAGTCATAGCAAATTAATTAATTTTGAAAAAATAATTTTCACTAGCTTCTGATGAATTCCTGCACTGAAAAAATGTATAATTTTCATTTGAAAGATGTCATTATTTGCAGGTACTGAGCACTAGTACTGTTGTTTGCTTTGCTTTGATTTGATCTATAGCATTATTTATAAATTGATAAATATCTGAGTTAATTGCTTTCATTGGCAATATGAAGACAACATATCAGGTTCAAGCAAACAAATGTAAATCAGCCCCACCTTGGAAGCACCATATAAACACGTTGAGTGAAGTTGCTAATATTATTATGTCAATAATACATACTGGGTGTGAAATCTCTTGAAATCAATCAACTTTTTAGAGACTGTTATTTCTTAGTCATCATTCAAGACTCTAGCATACCCTGGCTCCCACAATGCATCATATTCACAGCAAGTTCTAAAAAATTCATGAGTGCAAAAGAACCTATTGATTTTTTTCCACATACTCCACAAAGAACTCCTACAGGAAGCTCCATCACCAACCAACATCAAATCTACTTTTGAACCGGAAACAGAGGAGTAAAAACATATTCACGTTCAGCATTTTTCCATAGTCTTTACTTCAATTCACAACTAGATGTTAGTTGTTTTTCTTGAAAAACAGTCAGCGATCACCAAAATATGTGAAGAAGAAAAGAAGAAAAAATGCCTTAGTCATTCTAAAGTCAAATTTAAGGACAGATGATTGAATCCAGATAATTGCATCAGCTAAAAATGTTGTAATGACATTTTAATAGTATTTATTATTATTATTATTACTAAAAATAAATAATAATATTAAAGCAGTCAGTGTTTTTTTAGAGAGGACTACATCTACCAAAATACTTCTTCATCACTTCTCACAAGATAGTACACTGGATATGGTACACATGCATGACACACTTTGCCCCATTTTAATCTCCACAATAATTTTCATAAGGACACATAGTCACCATTCAATTAACCAAATAGTCCAATATGCCTTCATTGGGAGAGAATTTTGCAATTGGAAGGCACTAACAATTGCATAGATTTAAGAAAATTCACAATCTAGGTGCATGTTTCCAAACAAACACAGATCATTGTTAACATCTGAGTGGATTTTTCTCATACATAAGAGTATATTTTTTATGTGTTTCTAAGACAGCACCATTTGTGCATGTGCCTGGTATTCAAATAAACATTTGGCTCTGTCTTTTGGTTGCTTCCACTGCAGATAATGAGTAACATCAAATAGACTGCAAAGTTTTCAACATGGTGGCTTTGAAGGCTGTTTCAAGTGCACAGCAGTGTAGCCCTTCATGTGTGAGAATAAAGCTGTAGAGTGAGTTGTGACTAATGTTCTATGATAGGAGACCACAGGAGAACTGGTAGGTCAGGGAGGCCAAAGTAAAGCTTGGGGGCCAAATTTGTCCCCGGGCACACCTTGGTTTGACTATGCTGGTTTACTGCTTCTATATGTGCACGAGCTCAAATGCCATACACAGAATCTGATATGTGTAACTTTAACCTCATGTGTATTGATACATTCAAAATATTTATAATTAAATCATTTGAATTCTGCACAAACAAAGTCATTGAGGTTGAACATAATTTAATCAATATACTTTAACACTAGGAGCGCTGAAACCGGTCATTTGACTGGTACTGACGTCTAGTCACATTTCGAAAATTGTTACGTTAGTTACAAACAAGTTACAGCATCCACCATCCTTGACTTTTCCTAGATATTTATTCTTTACATAACAGTGTTAAAAAATGTGTGTTATTTGTGTGTTATTACGTTTCGCTCGTCTTCCAACCAACGATTCAGTTCTCTTTCACCACACCAGATGGCGCAAGGATCTTCACATAGCCTATAGCCAAGAGTCTCTATTTTACAGAATGGCTTTATAATAATAATAATAACTAGAATGGCATTTAGAGAGATGCAACACCCACGTGACCTTGCTCAAAATGAAAATTTTATATTTATCATTATCTGCACGTGCTGCGAGATTATAGACTGTCGAAGTCTCCAGTTTTACTTTTTGGCTAACTGTTATGGACATTCTAACCAACACATTGGTTACAGTCTAAATTATGATAAAGCCTATGACGAGTTTCGTTCCAATACGAACCTTTATCTGTGTTCAAAATATATCAGATTCTGAAATCATACATAGCCTATATGTGTGTTTGAAAATGCATTTCTCCACAAAACGCAATAGCCTATACCACAGATCAGATGTATGTTTTTTTCATAACGCTACATATCCATTGTGCAGCTGGATAAAATAAAACAAGGGTAAAAATAACCAACCCTCGACCATCAGTACAGTTATAGGACATTCCTGTTCAATCGAAAGTAGCGGAAGAGAAATGTTAAAATAAATACAATCTTTGCGAGATTCAATACAAAACGTCCGAAAATGGAAGAAAACGGGCTGGTAAGAAGTGAAAGGTGGGTGAATCCAACATTTCTTCCTCTGTTTACATCTCTCATCTTTGATACTTGGCTTGTCTTGTAAATGGCCTATAGTTTGTCAACAAATAAAATAATGTCTCCAAAGACATGGATAATAGCAAACGCTCACCGTTGCCTATAGTAGTCTATGTAGGACAGAATAAGTGCATGGTATACTTGGAATATATAACGTAACATGAAAAGTTATTGTGGCTGCGTTTACGATAGCCGTGTTATGCTAGTTGTACTCCTGCATGGCTCAGGTCACAGTTTTTGCTTGCTAGTGCCATGTGTCCAAACTATACTATCTTATAACCCACAAGAATCCATTCTCACTCTCCCTGGAGAGACAAACGGCTAATCTCTTCTGATTGGGGCAAACCGGTTTTCAGCCTGCTGTCTCTCTTGTCTGCCCACTAACTAATTTGCATCTGAATCTTAGAGGACTAATGGACCTGCTGTATATCTTAAAGTTGCAGATAACGCTTGAATACTTTATAACACTAAAGCAGAAGTATTATTTTATATTGCAACTTGTCATCACAGAGACCAATAATTGCTACAACCCGCCGCTACATACAAAAGTATGATTTAAGATTCTGATACCAGAAATATTTTGTATCACAGATTAACATTCATATAAACAGCCATTTCTGATAACAAAACGCAATTATAATTTATTTTGTTCGTAGTTAGCCAGCTCGCTAGCGGTATATTTTAGCTTAGTCTGACCAATTCCCCTATAATTTCAGTTGCGTGCTAGCCTGCTGAGCAGGCAATATGTTCGTAGCTTGACTGCACCTTTCACTACCTGGCAGAGCCAAAAGCGACCTAAAATTACACAAAGTGACACAAAATACTAGCCATCTAAGCAGGCGATCCATATATTATATTCGTAGCTAGGCAGCTAACTTAGCTGTATAGCTGAACAGACAATGCATATTATTATCTTCGTAGCTAGCTGGCTATATAATTATAATATAATTATATATTATAATTCATATATTATGTTCGTATCTAGCCAGCTAGCTAGTTGTACAGCTGAGCAAGCAATGCTTATTCGTAGCTAGCCACCTAGCTGTATAGCTATTTCAGAAATACTAGCTAGCTAGCCAACTAAGTACATTTCAGCAATCGGTAACTAGCTACCTGGCAGAGCCAAAAGCTACATATCGAGCATTGATGTAATGAGGTTTAATTATTCTGACAACAGTTGTAGTTTGAATGTAGCAACTTGTTAGCAGCTTACTTTTTAAAAACACATAACACCTTCAAAATTCACAGTTGGGATATGAACATGCGTAATTTATGTCATAGAATAAAATGTGAAACTCTCTTAGGCTTACTTCCGGGTTTTAGGACTACAAACTGTGTAAGAAGCGCCACCTGGCGAACATTTTGCGTCAGCACCAGTGCCTCTGTGTCTGTAGACTCAGCGGTCTTTTGACCGGACAGGCAGCGGTCATAGGTATTTCTAAGGTGTGGGCGGAGTCGGCGCTCCTAGTGTTAAAGCAATCTATATAGTATATAGCTACACTACCGGTCAAAAGTTTTAGAACACCCCCATTTTCTAGTTTTTACTGAAATTTAAGTAGTTTAAGTCCAGTGAATAACCTGAAATGTAAGCGGTAAACTTACGATTTAGCAATTTTGGTAAATGAGTTCTGGGGAGACAAAGCTAGTCCGCGAGTATGTGTGGGAAACAAATGTAAGACAAAACATGCCCTGCGTCTAGCATTGCTATAGACTTATATCACAAACTTTGGCTGTATGATATTGCTTATGTTCATATCGGAATATAGATCAGAATACGATATATCGTTCACTACTACTCGTCGCTCGTGCTGGACATATTTTTTTTCGACATTACTTGCATTCTTTGGAAGCCAAACATAATGGTGATGTGCATATCCAAAGAGCTCGATTTTTGTTTCATCTGACCACAAGACACAGTTCCAATTGTAGTTCAGATGTAGTTTGACGAATTCAAGACACCTTTTTCTCTGCCATAAGGCCATTGTCATGTAGGCATCATCAAATCACAGCTTTAGACACCTTGTAACCGAAGATGCCAGGTTGTTTTGCAGATCTTGAACTATGCCCCTTATTTTTTCCTCTCAAACCATCCATCTCACTACATGTGGGGGCAAGATAGACTTGGGTCCTCTACCTGGCAGGTTAGCCACTGTTCCAGTGGCCTTAAACTTCCTAATAATTGACACAACAGTGGAACGCAGTATGCAGCCATCTCCTGCTCTATAGAGGTCAATAACCTTTTGTCTGATGCTTTCAGGGGTGTCCTTTGCCTTTCACCACGATGAAGGCTGACCACAGTATTTCGAATGTGTGTTCTCTCCTTTTTATACCCTAGGATTGTGATCCAGATGTTTTCTTGAAAAAAATATTATTAATAAGACAAAATACATTTCTCTGAAGAATTGTATTAGTAATGTAGGTTTGGAATTTTCTTTATTTTCTGAGCATAAAATATACCTCATTACTTATGTAATTTATTTATACAACCTTTTTTGTTCATCTTTATTTATATACAGGTTCTGGCATGCTCTGTGTAGTTTGTGTACATAAATGTATTCATTTGTTTTTTATAAAATCTTTATTCTAGTATCAAAAACATATTATTTTAATTTGCTATGTTAAAAAATGTGGGATTATTTTTTTCCCCTTCCGCCTCAGAAAACACACCCTCTAACAATCAGTGATTTTGTATTTTTCTTTTGAAGCACTCCATTCGGAAAGCGATTCTAACGGTTTTGATAGCGAGATCCACATAGCGAAGCGTGAACCGCAATTTGAATTGTGGGGGAGAAGCTTGACGTGTTCATGGTTTTTCCTGAAGGGAAGACCGCTCATTACTGCACCCCTCAATGGCCACCCACGCTCTTCCCCCAGTTGGGGGGTACACATTTTCACCTTCACATCAGCCAATTGCGGTCTCTAAGGTATGAGCCATTAAAAAAAAAGGTCTCTAGGCTTCAATCAGCCATAAGAAAAGCCTAGAGTTTCATGTTCTCTCCTATTTTATGCCCACCCTGATTTTCCTCTATATTTAATAAGGTAGAATAACTGTCTTACCTATACTCCATTTCTCCCCAGAGATACCTTGGCATACGTTTTACTCTGTTCTATTGTCCAACTGGCATATTAGGGATTTGCTACTGATGGGCCAGTTATGTAACAAGGTGTCCTCCGTCTTCCATAGTGTGAAAGGGATGCAATGTGGTCCATGCTAAACAGAGGGGTATGCATTTTGATAATGAACCCCCGCACCCCCCTGCCCACCCCTGTGGCTGACTGATGGCTTGCATGAGACTTGTGTGAGAGCTGTTGGCTTTTCAATATAATGAAGGGTTCCTCAGAATCATGTTCTGATTCTGGTGTAATAAGCCAGTGTTTTGTGCCTTACCTTTAAACAATTCGAATGAACTCTTCATTAGCTATTCGGCTTTAGTGCAATTCTACAGCTGAATGTCGAGGGATGTACACCAATAATGACCCCTCTAAAGCTATTGAAGTTATACATTCATTTTAGGACTGAAATAACACATTTTGTTTTCTTCACAAAGAGTTTAGAGAGTTCAATAAAATCATTGTGTATGCATTGAAAAAGGTCAAATGAAACACCAGCACTGATTGAATCCAGGCATTTGTCACATATATACACACACGCACACACATATATATATATATATGGGAAATATAGAGATGTGTTAATGGTATAAATGAACCAAAAAAAAAAAAAAACTGAGTAAGGCAATGTTTTTTTCTCATTTTAAACAACATTGCTCACAGTGCCCTTTAAAATGTACCCTGCTAAGTTAGGTCATGATGGTAACAGCATGGATCTGCGTGTGTTCCCACACAAACACCCCCTCCCATGGGCTACTCTCTGCTTGGTCGATGCCTGGCTCCCCTAGTGGGACACTATAATGACCCCAGCAGGATTCGCCATCTCACATGCTGAGACCTCATGGTCGCAACCTCCCTGGATTCTCTCCTGATAATGAATTCAAAGCATGACTGCAGTTCTGCTCTGCATTGACTTTAATTTGTGTGTGTGTGTGTGTGTGTGTGTACATGGGGGGGTTCAGCCAAGCTCAGAGGTCCCACAGGAGAATTAAATGATGGAAAGGTCCTGCCAATGCAGCGAAGGAAAAAGGACTCAACGCAACGCGGAGTGCGGAGGCGTTATCGGGAGCATTGTTTCGTTACCTGGCAGAGGGCTCTGTATGGGTAATACGGCCCCTGGTTACCTTGCTTGCACTTTCAGGCACAGGTTACTTTCTATAATGAATGCCACAGCTTGAATCCTGTACGTATACTGTATTTAAAAAGTTTGGCCTCAATACACATTTGATTTTGAAATGCAATCATTCGTTTTTCTTCTTCACAAACACAATTTTCTGAGTTTAGCGATCATGAAAATTAACCCATCAAAATGTGTTACTGATGGAAAAAACACTTGCATTTATTTGTGAGTCAAAGTTAAAGAAAATATTGATTGAACCCAGCCCTGTGTTAAGAAAAAAATCCTCTTTATGGAATCACAATGGAGCCCCACAAGGAATTTAGCACCAGTTACCATTTTCACTTATCGGAAACAATCTTTTGAAAGGGTCAGGAAACTGCTGCCTTGAAAAGAATAAAGGATAAAAAAGATTGAGAGCAGATTTTTTTAGGATTAACAATATGCAAATACACAATTTCATTTGGTGATCATTTGGCACAGTCCCAGGTTTAACTAGCCAGTTAATGCTCGGTGCAATGATAATAGGCATCTGTGTTATCATTTTCATTACAGAAGATTATGTATAATGTATTCTTTTATCTAGAGTTGGTGTTAGGCAGAAGTCCAGTATCCTTTACTTTTTACTACATTGCAGTAAGGTAGTGGTGAATAGCAATAGAGCATCAACCTTTTAACAATGCTTTAGAAGTAAAACAAAAAAGGAAAATGTGCCATGGAAGTGGGTGGCCCTCCATGACCTGGGACAGCTCCCAGAAAGACTAGCCGCTTCCAGGGAGAAAACCTGCTCAACATACAGGAGCAGTCCAATGCTGAACTAGGGAGACAGCTGCAGGGAATTCTCTCATCAAGCAGTGGTCTCTCATCTTGCAGTAAAAAGCAGCTTCATAAAGTGGAGAAGCTGGTTCCTGGCAGAGAGAACTGTCCGACTATAACAGTCACGCAACCATGGCTCCCCTTTTTCAGCTTTTTCTCTCTATACTTTCTGCTGAGATTGACCGCTCCAGGTTTCCTTCCTCTCTAGACCTATGGTTGGACAGCTAGCTGACCAACGAAGGTGCTCCACTCACCGAACCTCTGCAGCCAAGCTGAGACGCACATCAGCCGGGACCTTATTTATTTTACCTGAAAAGCTGGGGGCATATTTAGGGACCTCACCGGTACATATGCTAATGTATGCCACTCATAACATTGCTATGTGTTTCACCCAGAACCAGGCCCATAGCCAAGGAGGGGCATTGAGGAGCAATGATGCATGATATGCGCTCCATGACGCATATCGTGCCCCTCCTCCCAAAATGAATTGTTGGCACATATCGTTCCCACCCCCCCCTCCCAAAATGAATTGTCAAGTAAACGTGTGGGGGTTTTTTTGGTCTGTGTTTGTGTGTATGTGTGTGTGTGTGTTGTTTATATATCACTTAATTTTGGATTTAGTAGCCTAATGAATTTCAGAAAGCTAAGTTTCCTGATGGAACAATGTATTGTAACAGCGGTGTACTGCGCGCGGTCAAAGAGAAAACTAGCCTAATTTCAGGAGTGTAGCCTACTTTTTTGCTACCTAGCAAACAGCATTTTATGTCATGGATATAAGAAAGTGGCTTAAAGAAATGTCAACCAACAACAATAAAGAGATGTCCAGTTCAGTCTAGTCCAACTCGTTCACTTGCTCCTTTGAATCTAAAGAATGACACGTTTTTGGATCCCCAGTTACTCTAGCACATCATGACATTAACAAAGTCAACTATCGTTGAGACAGAGTATATGGTTGCCAAAGTTTATTTAAGCACATTAAAACAAGACATTTAACTCATGAGGGGGAAAGCACCCTTGCATTTCCCCCACGCTCATCAGCCGGGTGCACTAGGCTGTATGGACTACTCAATGGCCCTTGCTTCGGAAAATTCTGTCCTCAGCTCACACATCCAGCTCACACACTCGTCTCGGTCACACTGGTCCATGTTGCTTGTTCAATCTTGTGACCTGCCCAGCTCGCTTGACACCATTCATTTGCCTCAGTCACTTGTATCGCACTCAGCCATTCACTGGCCTCAGGTTCCTTTTTAAAAGGGAAAAACATTTGCATTTTACATTACATTTTAAGCATTTAGCAGACTTATCCAGAGCGACTCACAAGATGTGCATTAATACATGGTAGGAACAATCATAGTTCGCGCAAGAGATCAGTGCAGTAATGCAGTGATAGACATCGTTGTAGGCATATGCATACCATACCTGTAACACTGGGAAGGAAAAGGTTAGTCTTTTTCTTTTTTTTAAATGAGGAGTAAGCAGGGATACATATACAAAAAGTATTGAACAAGTAGGCAGTGGTGATGACAATTGGCTAGATGTACAGAATTCAGTGGTAGTGGAGTCTGAAAAGGTGGGTTTTGAGTCTCTTGCGGAAGATTGCAAGTGATTTCGCGGTCCTGACCAATTGCGGAAGGTCATTCCACCACCGAGGGGTCAGAACAGAGAAGAGGTGAGGCGAGACCACGAGGAGCGGCTGCCGGGGGGATGGAACAGTCAGTTTTCCAGAAGAGGCAGAGCGGAGGGGTCTAGCTGGGGTGAAAAAGATGCCCCACTGCAAAAACTCTCTCCAAAATCTAGCCAATCCCATCATTAACAAATCCTAATAAAGTGTGCCACTCAACCCTTTACATTTTCAATGAAGGGAACAGCCTATCACCTGATTCAAGTGGGAAGCAAATTAACTGCCACACAGCTGGCTATCCTCAAGGGGAAATGGGTCTGTGGAGGGCGTCGGTCTCGGCAACATGGGAGTGGCAGGGTTGCCTTTGTCTTTGGGGCAGTGAGACTTTCCAGGGGCAGGTTTGGCACTCTCGCAGGGTGTGAGAGTGTGAACTGTTGCCCGGAAGGTTGCTCGAAAGGCCATAATTGATTTAATTAGTATTTAATTGGTTGATTGTTGTCGGAGGGTAAGTGATTATTCACTTACCTGGTTGTGTGTGAGAATGTGAGTGGATGTGAATTGTCAATTGTTTAGTGATTGTGATTGGATGTGTGAGTGATAGACAGGTGATTGCCTCATGAGTCCCACCTGAGCCAGGCAGAAAGTAAGCCTATTTAAGAGCAGGTGGGGTGAGTGGGGGATCAGTTAGTCTTGTCATGTCATTCATGTGTGTGTATTGAGAGTTGTTGGTTGTGTCATTCTTGTGTGCTCATTCAGAGTTGTGGTCTTGTCATTCGTGTGCACGTGTAGTGTTTGTGTAATGTAATGTCAGGTGTGACGTACTGTTTCGTGGGTGTTCCCCACAAGGGGGTTGAGTAGAGTGCTTCCTGTGTGTCTGGGAAAGAGAGCGCGAGGGCGCACTGAAATAGTGTCCGCCTCTCGCCCTCGGTGTGATGGGAAGAGAACTCGCACTCGGGCAGTGGAGAGTGTTTCTGGACAACGGCCCGAGAACTCTCACTGAAAGAGTGGAGAGTGTCTCAGGGATGGTTGCCAGAGAGCTCTCACTGTGAGGAGTGGCGAGGGTCTATGTGTGTTTGGGTCAAAAGATAACTCGGACTGAAAAGTGTGTGTCTCTGTGTGCATGGGTTTGGGACGTGCTTGAAAAGTCACTGGATATGTGTGTGCCTGTGTCTCCAACCAAATAATTAGATAATATTCATACACGTAACAAAAGTGACTAAATCATAAATAGATAAGTAAGAGGAGAATACGACAGAATTATGTGGGAGCACTCGTCACCCCTGTGACACAAGCATCCTTTTTGCTGCTGTAAGGCCAGAAAACCACATATATTTCTGGGATAAAGACAGGTCAAGTGCAGTGTCATCATTCAGAATTAACACTTGAGGAGTGCATGGAATCTCCTTATCCAAAACATTGGATAATGTCAAAACCATTTCAGAAGGACATTAGGACATACCCCTCCGAACAGAGTTCGCAATTAGGAGACTGTGCTAGTTTCATCATATAACATTTCCTGGGTGAGGGAAATTAAAATGAATAAGTTGAGGATCAGGATTCCTTGACACACGCACAAGATTCCTCCAAACAGTGTCCCAAGATATCCCATCATCGACAACGGACAAATCCCTGCTCCAGATTGATTGGATTTCTAGGTGTGTATAACAAGCCTGGAGAAAAAATGAATATAAGGCTGAAACCAAACCCCTTTTCCCATTTTGCCTGTCCAGGATAGTATGTAATTTATGTTGAGGAAGCTCTGCTCGCCATGGGACCCCATAGGCCTTCATCGCTGACTGTAAACGCAAATAAAAATAAAATGAAGTACCCGGTAAATCATATTGAGATTTCAAGTCGTTGAACGAGTGAAGGCTGTTCCGCTCAAAAATGTCCGTAAAAATCTGTGAATTCCCCTTTCTCTCCACAGAGGAAATGAAAAGGGCTGTGATCCCGTTAAAAGTGGAAAATTGTAGTGCATAAATTCCATAAGCATTTTGTGTCAGTATGCCTTTCAGCTGCTTCCCAAATTGTGAGGAGGTAGGAAATTATGGGTCGAAAACATAATTTAGCCTGTCTCAAAGAAATAGCGTCATGAAACACATTCTGGAGTCTATGTGGATGTACCAGGTTTTCCTCAATTTGTCGCCACAAAAACCAAGGCATTGGGATTTAGCCAAGTAGCGCTAAACAAAGGACCAAAAGTATAATTTCAGATTTGGCAAGGATAATCCTCCCGATTAACCTGCACAACCTCCAGTTTAATTCTGGGGTATCGGCCATTTCAAATGAATTTAGAGATTAAGGAGTGAAATCTTTCCCAATACCCATCTGGTGGAGGGAGTGGAATCATAGCTGCAATAAAATGTATACGTGGGAGAATGTCCATTTTAATAATAGCAATTCTGGCCTGCAAAGAATTTGGGAGATGTGACCATTTCGTAAGGTCAGACTCTATTCGCTTGAATGTGTTTTGAAAATTATTTAGAGCAATCGAGTGCAGGGAGAGGTAAATGGCATCACCCAAATATTTACCAGTATATGTGTGGGTAAAGCACCAATACTCATCACAGAATCAAGGGGTATCAATGCAGATTTCGTCCAATTTTAAAATAGATAATATGTGTGGTATCGATGTCGATCATTGACAAACAGCAATGCATCATCGGCATACAGTGAAATTGTATGATTGGTATTATTGAAGATCACTGAAGTGATTAAAGTAGCTTGCCGAATTGACTGAGCCAATGATTCTAGTGATAGCGCGAACAAGAGAGGTAAGGGCAGCCTTTGCGGGTGCTCAAAGTGAATTAACTTACCAGTGATGGACTGATCAAACTTAAAGTTGCGTATGTTTCAAAAGTTTGTCGTCTTGCTAGGTATGCAATTAACATTTGAGGACGCAAATGCATACTGTGTACCACTTATGTGCACCCCTGGTTATATAATACCTTACTATATGTCATCGTATAGTGTTCTTTGAGGACCTCATTCTCCTCGACACCTTAACTTGAATTGTTTAAATCAGCGGTCCCCAACCTTTTTTGCACCACAGACCAGTTTCATGCAAGACAATTTTTCCATGGACCGGGGGGGGAGAATCAATCGCATTAACAAACCACAATAAAGTGCATATTATATCATTTAATTATTAATTTAATTATTACATTTATAATGCAAATGTGACTCAACTCACCATAATGCAGAATCAGTGGGAGCACTGAGCTTGTTTCCCTGCAACGAGACGATCCTATCTAGGGGTGATGGGAGACAGTGAAACCCGAAGTGTGTTCCTAATGTCCAGTCTACTCTGTAATCTCGTTTTGGTTGCTGTCACTGCAGAAAACCCAGCTTCACAAAGATAGGATGTTGGAAATGGAAGCAGGGTTTTCAGTGCTTTTGTGGCGATCTCAGGATATTCCGCCTTGACTTTAATCCAGAACGTTGGGAGATTTGAAGTCTCAAACATACTTTTAAGGCCACCATCATTTGCGATCTCAAGCAGTTGGTCTTCCTCCAGCACGGACAAGGTCGATTCACCCGGCTTGTTCACAAATGGGTCGCGGATCCATTCCTTCCTAGTTCGCGGGTCTTTTGTGGTTGGAAAGTAATGCTCAAATCTTTTAAAAGCTGAGATAGGTGATCGTGCAGCAGCTGGGAGAATGAAGGCCCAGGCTCAGTCTCTTCCAAAATCCCTGCTAATGTTTGAAACATGTCAAATATCCCTATTTTCACTCACCGTCCCCACAATTCCAGTTTGGCTTTGAATGCAGCCACTTTATCTGCCGACTTGAAGATAGTGACAGGAAGTGACAGATTGAGTTCGTTGAGCAAGTTGAATATGTCACACAAGTAAGCAAGTTTTGCGACCCATTCTGTACTACTGAAATGTGCTGCAAGTGGTGACCGTTCTTCTAAAATAAATCTATGAAGTGGCTCTCGTAACTCAAAAACTCTGGCCAGCGATCTACCTTTAGAAAGCCATCTCACGTCTGTGTATAAGAGAAGACATTTGTGCTCCGCGTCCATCTCCTCAAAGAGCTGCTCGAACAGACGTGAGTTAAGGGCATGTACTTTGATGTGGTTAATAACTTTAATCACATCTTTCAAAACGCTGTTAAGTTCAGGTGACATTTTTCGGCTAGCCAGCATTTCTCTATGGATGACACAGTGCGTAGACTCACATTCAGACGTGACCTCTTTGACCCGAGTAGTGAAACCAGAAAGCCGTCCAGTCATGGCAGTCCGTGCATACACCGACACAAAATGACCAGTTTAGTTTTCCTGATATGTAATCATTCAAAGACTTGAATAGTTCTGCAGCTGTGGTGTTGGTTGGCAACAATAATGCACATAACATATCCTCATGCACATCCTCCTGAAAAATATATAGCACAAAAACAAGCATTACTGCCTTGTTG
This sequence comes from Aldrovandia affinis, assembly GCA_029706075.1. Lineage (NCBI taxonomy): Eukaryota > Metazoa > Chordata > Actinopteri > Notacanthiformes > Halosauridae > Aldrovandia > Aldrovandia affinis. The sequence continues at coordinate 2,212,747 of JAINUG010000138.1, read as the reverse complement.
TCAATGTCAGTAGACTCGTCACTGTTCCATGTAAACTGCACATCATTGTTCTTTATCGCCCTCCAGGTTCACTGGGGAGTTTCCTAGATGAGATGGATGCCCTACTCAGTGCCTTCCCTGAGGATGGCACTCCCTTCTTACTCCTCGGGGACTTCAACCTGCCGCTGGAGACCTCCCAGGCCTCTGCATTCCTCCCCCTGCTTCAGTCCTTTGACTTCACCATGGCTGAATCCCCATCCACCCACAAGGCCAGTAACCAACTGGACCTGGTCTTCACCAGGAACTGCCCCTCACCCAACATTACGGTATCGCCTCTACATGTGTCTGACCATTGCTTTCTGTCTTTCTCCCTCCCCCTCCCCTCTGTGCCTAAACCATCCTCACCTGTTCCTACTGTCCCTGTCCGTCGCAACCTCCGCTCTCTCTCCCCCGCTGCCCTGTCAGCTACTGTCCTATCTTCCCTTCCCCCTACTGATGCCTTCTCTCAGCTACCTACTGAGGTAGCATCATCCACCCTACTTTCCTCTCTCTCCTCCTCCTTTGACTTACCCTGTCCTCTATCCACTAAACCTGCCCGTCTCCGACCCCCCGCCCCCTGGCTAACCGATTCCATTCCTTCCCCCTCCTCCAGTCCATTGCTATGGACATCTTCCCCTTTGTCTCCAATGTCATTAACTCCTCTCTTTCCTCTGGCTCTGTCCCCCCCTCCCTCAAATGTGCTCATGTTTTCCCCCTCCTCAAAAAACCCTCTCTGAATCCTGCTGTCATCTCTAACTACCTGTCTCTCTCCTCCCATTCCTTTCCAAAACGTTAGAGCGGGCTGTCTATAATCAACTGTCTGCTCATCTCTTACAGAACGACCTGCTTGATCCCAACCAATCTGGGTTCAGAGCAGGCCACTCCACAGAGACTGCTCTCCTTGCAGTCACTGAGGCTCTTCACGGGGCTAAGTCCCAATCCCTTAGCTCCGTCCTCCTCCTCCTCGACCTGTCGGCGGCATTCGACACCGTGGACCACCGGATCCTGCTCTCATCTCTCGTCGAGATGGGAATCTCTGGATCTGCGTTCCTACCAAGTGGCTTGGAGAGGATCCCTCTCCTCTCCCCACACCCTCTCTACCGGAGTCCCGCAGGGCTCGGTGCTAGGCCCTGTCCTATTTTCTCTGTACACCAAGTCACTTGGCTCTGTTATTTCTGCTCATGGTTTTTCCTATCACTGTTATGCTGATGACACTCAACTCTTCCTCTCCTTCCCTCCATCTGATACCCAGGTCCCGGCACAGATCTCTGCATGCCTGGCTGACATCTCCGCATGGATGTCCACCCACCACCTGAAGCTGAACCTGGGGAAGACAGAGCTGCTCTTCCTCCCAGCGAAGGGCTCCCGATGATTGATGCATCAATCACCGTGGAAAGGCTCCATAGTGTCTCCGTCCCAGTCTGCCAGGAGTCTTGGGGTAACCCTGGACAACCAGCTGTGCTTCTCGAGCCATATTGCAGCGATCACTCGGACCTGCCGTTTCTCCCTCCACAACATCCGGAGGATCCGACCGTTCCTCACCCAAGAGGCCACTCAACTCCTGGTCCAGGCCCTGGTGATCTCACGTCTGGACTACTGCAAATCCTCCAGGATCAACTCTTCACCAATAGTGAAGGGCTTCTTAGCCTTTGCAATGCGGTTAGCCACTAAGAATGATGCTTTCAGTGCCGACACATTTGATGATGTGGTGGCCTTCAGTAATTGCTTCTGTCCTTCGTGTTCACGCTTTTTTCTTTCAAAAAACCCCAAAGGCTTGTCTTTTAATGCAGAGTGCTTGGTCTCTATGTGGCGAAGCAGTTTTGAAGGCTTCATGGCCTCGTTGGATAGCCGGTCGCCACATATTATACAGAGCGGGCTTGGGGCATGTGAATCACCTGTTGCGATGAACCCGTAATTTAAGTAGGACTCTTGGTATTTTCTTTTAAATGCAGCTTTCCTTTTTTTTGGCAGTCTTGGAGTCTTCTGCTGTCTCATCATAGGGTCTTCCCCCCTTTTCAAAGAAGCTCTCCAGCAATGTTTGTTTTTTACTCATTTTTGCTAAGGTTAGCTTGTGGGCTTAATTTATTGGTGCATGGAAAAAAACTGCGACTGAGACAAGTGCGGAAAAGAGGCACAGACGGGAGTGGTCATTTTTCAAAATAAAACACCCTTCAGATAAATAAAATGGAAATAAAATTAAAATTAAAACGTTTTTATTCTTTCTGTACGGCCCGGTACCAAATGATCGATGGCCCGGTACTGGTCCGCAGTCCGGTAATTGGGGACCCCTGGTTTAAATGATGTGACGCGCCCCTTTAAAGTCTACACCCCGTCTCAAAAAACTGCCCTTTTGTTCTGTTGCCGTACAACCTGAAATTAAAACATATTAAATCAGACTTTTTCCAGTTTTATTTAGACATTTTGCCCTACAACTTCCAAGTGAAAAATTCCCCCAAAAAGTTAATAAAAAAACTAGAATAGCCCTGGGATGGATTGGCAAACTGTCCAGGGTGTATTCCTGCCTCTCGCTCAATGCATGCTGGGATAGGCTCCAGCCCCACCATGACCCTGACCAGGAAGAAGTGGGTGTTCAATTGTAGTGATTCTGATTACTTCAGAATCAAATCAGCTGTTCCTAGAGGATTCCACTGCATTTCAGAGTAAAGCATCCACCATGAGCAACAAGGTGCTTTCCAAAGAACTCTGGGATAAATAAATAAATAAATAAATATAGTTGCTGGAAATGATATATACATATATATGATATATACATGATATATATGTAATAGTAATAGTAATATATATATATATATATATATATATATAGTGTGCACTGTACTTGTTAGATATTGTTCATAACTATAAAAAATGTAAAACTGCAGTATTGCTGTCTGTATCAGTGATACATGTGAAAAGTAATCCATGACAGACCTCAATATTGCACTCTGAGTCAGATCCTAATGCCTGTTCCTGTTTAAGAATCTGTTATATGTGGCATCACCACAAATAAACTACAGCAGGAACCGTGGGTGGAGAGTGTGGGTTTGGTGTGAGGTGGAGGGGCGTGTTTAACTGCAGGAATCTGAACGTGCATTTTGCATATTCACTCTCTGCAGTCTTATTTGAGCAACCCCACTGCTTCTCTTCATCTCATCTGATTCTCATGCTTCCTGACACGCGGTACCACTGGTGATTCCACAGTCGCCTCTCTGCTCATGACTGCCTCTGCCATTCATCAGCCCTTCTGTTCCCCGTATGCCCCCTACTCATGCGCCCATCCCAGGCCACAAAAGAATGCAGATGAGCCAAAATGAGATTAGAATCATAGCTTCTGCTAACATACTTTTCTCACCCTGCCTAGACTTCAGGAGGAAGAATCTCTGCTGCTTTCTGGAGGAAGATTCACAGTGAAGATAGTGCTAGCACACCAGCCTGGATTGATTCAATAGATTTATGATGTCTCACAAATTTACAATTGGATGATGCTGCAATAACATGGTCATTAATACTCATTAAATACATTAATACATTTAAAAATGGTGAATATGATAAATGAAATGCTACCCTAGTGATATCTGTAGAGGTTAGTAAGGACTGAAATCAAAATAAATTGTGCTTTACAGTCTTTCGCATTTCAGAATTGAAAAAATAGGAATGTGCATCAAATGATACGTCTCTATGACAACCATGGGTCTAGTAGCTGATTTGTGATTCTGTCTGTTCCACATGGGGAATTGTATGTGCATTTTTTAGTCGTTATTAAACTACCCATGTCCATCTACAGAAAAATCCCTTCAAGTGAAAGCCAGGAGGACAGGAGGTGTTCATTACCGATGGCATAGTGATAATTTACTGTGGATTAGATGGCTTTTAGTGAGAATGCGCCGGAGGACCGTGTCTGCAAAGCGGGTCCTGTCCCGGGCGAAAAGCACGACAGAGGCAATTAACTAGAACACTCTGTACAAGTCCGACAGGCTGCTGGTTTAAGCCAGTTTGAAAGTTTCAAGGTTGAAGACTGGATATGCTGCATATTATATAACATGTGTCAAATATATACTTCCACAAGAGAGTGGATGAATGTGAGACACTGATAGACCAAGCACTCCTATTAAAATTCACACTTCTGCTAATGACAACACAGGCATCCATGCTGCTCCACGCTGCAATAAATCAATGGGAAAAAGCTCTGAAAAATGTATTATTGTATGAAATATGTATAATACTCATGCCTTTGCATCATTTTGCTATTCGTACAAGCATATCTAGTTCTTGAATTTCTATAACAAAGATACCTGTCCATAACATTGTGTTTAGGCAAAGCCCATTACTCCAGGAGGTATTTAACAATGATTTTAATTCATGTTCTTCATAATTTTGTCATTACCAGTGTTTGCTTTAAGTCCTGTGTTTGTATCACTCTACTTTTAACCACCTATATTTTTTTAACACGGTACATTTATGTTTTATTTTATTATTTTTACTAACATTTTTTTCTCTACTCTCTACTTTCTCTGGAACAACTATCTGCCACCGCTGCAATAATACATGAATGTATGTCTCTCCATTCACTTTTGACTTTGTAACGATAATATCAATAATAAAATGCAGCTATACTTCTGGGTGGATCTGTGGGATTTAATTAATGGGACTTACTTTGAGAGGCAGAAGAAGCATAGCAAAGTTTTTTTACATTTGTAGTTTTTTCCCTCCATTTTATAATTTCTTAAAGTTCAGTCACAGAGGCAGCATCCTTTACAGCCAATTATATACCACCAAGCAGGGCTGCCAGCCAAAGTTGGCACCAGAATGCCCTGGATATGATACCAGGTTGAGGGGCCCATCCACCCCATGGAACAGTGTCTTAACAGGATGAGCTACCTAGCAGTCCCTTGTTTGAAAGTTGAGGCAGTATTAAAATGTACTAAATGTGACTTATGCAAACAAACCCATTAAATTCTGTTTAATTGAGAGATGTAGTAAACCCCAAGCAAGGTGGAGGTGGAGGTGGAGGTGGAGGTGGAGGAGGGAGAAGGAGAAGGAGAAGGAGAAGGAGAAGAAGAAGAAGAAGAAGAAGAAGAAGAAGAAGAAGAAGAAGAAGAAGAAGAAGAAGAAGAAGAAGAAGAATGAGAAGGAGATGAGAGTTGGAGAGAATTGTTTGGAAGAGAATTGTTTGGATTGTGTTTTGAATTGGATTGTTTTGAGGACCCCGCTTTTGACTTTTGAACTGGATTGGACTTTGACTATGGATTACGGATAACGACGACAAGGAAGGATTGTGGACTTTGTTTTTTGGATTCCCCGAATACCCCGCCCTTTGTTTTGTGTTTTGTCAAGATTTGTTTAATAAAGTGTCATTTTGTTTGTAATACTGCCTCCTCCGGGTTATTTAACTTGCCTAAACCCTCTGCAAAGGTCTGTGAGTGTCACCCAACCCCTAGGAACACCACAGTACAAATTCCTCCTTTACGTTTACAAGCTGGTGTTGCAAATATATGTTCTCGAAACTGCATTTCAGCTCATGATACGGATAATTGTATATAAGGCATACATTTATCCTCAGCAAATCACAGAATGTAATAATGTATTTGATGAACAAAGTATAAGTTATTACCCATATTTTCAAGTCCACTGATCAGGTAATATTATTTGACAATTACAGTATATCTCTGCCATGATTGCACAAAAAGGCTTAATTATGTTGAACCCATCACTGACTGTTGTATGAGTCAATAATAGACAGAGATGCTGCTAAAGGCACAGCTTGACTGTTGATATTGTTATGATATTGGCAAAGCATAACAATAGCATGTTGGGAACAATTTAGAAAGGAGATTATTGCTCCACTGGTAGCAACATGACAATATAACTGATGGGGAATTGATGATTAATGAATTAATATTCTGCTTGCAATTAACATAATGATGAGGGGGTTTTTATGGCCATGGATGGTGGACCTGTAGCAGTATTAAACATTGGAGTCCAGAATGTGAATTAGACTGAGTTTGAGCTGGGTGCACACAGAGATACACAGTGAGTGTGTGTGTGTGCATGTGTGTGCATCAGTGAGACTACAGTATCTTGCTGGGAATACAATTTGGGGGGTTGAAGGAAAATAAATATATTTCTCCTTTTCCTGATTGATACCACCAGCACTTTTTGTAGTTTGCTGTACTTTGCTGATATTGTTTTTCACTCCTGTTATCCTATACATAAACAAACAACTCAGAAAGAAGTACTCATAATCTTGGTGAACATTTACACTCATGCACCATCCATCTCTACATGCATCACCATTATAACTGTACCTCTTATTGTCATATACCCATACATGTCGTATTACTTGCTGTTTATTATAGAACAGTCATAATGGATTTAATGATTCAGTAGAAAGGACATGAAGTACACTGTGGAGAACTGGGTGTTGGCCCTGTGGGTTCTGTGTATATGCTTTTGACCTTACATAGATTTGCAAGACTTGCATTTTTTTTTAAAGATGTGAATGTTAAGAATATGAGCATAAGTGGATTCTCCCCAATTCCTATTATGCAGATTCAGTGCACACCATTTCAGGTGTTAATGCTTCTGATAATATCTTTGTCAGAAAATCATTTCACCGAAAGCTTACATTTCATGATTTCTAAACTTGCAATACTCCCTGGTGTGAAGCCGTTCACTGTACTCCAACACACCAGTGAGGATCAAGTGTGATCATTTTTAATCACACAAATATACAGTATGAAGGAGGACCTATATACACTACCGGTCAAAAGTTTTAGAACACCCCCATTTTCCAGTTTTTACAGAAATTTAAGCAGTTCAAGTCCAGTAAATAACCTGAAATGGTACAAAGGTAAGCGGCAAACTGGAGGAAACTCTGACAGGAAGAGGTCTGGCAGACCCACAGCCACAACAAAATCAAAAGATATGGAGGGTGTCGGTCTTGGCAACAGGAGTGGCAGTGGTGCCTTTGGTTTTCCCATGATGTGGAGGTCTTTGGAGCAGTGAAACTTTCCGAGGGCAGGTTTGGCACTCTCGCAGGGTGTGACACTTTTGCCCGGAAGGTTGTTCCAAAGGCCATAACTGATTATTATTCAATTAATTGGTGTGGAATTCACTTGGCTGATTGGGTTTGTGTGTGAGAATGTGAATTGTTTGGTGTTAAGTAATTGTGATTGGGTGAGTGAATGATAGACGGGTGGTTGCCTCACGAGTCCCACCTGAGCCAGGCAGAAAAAGAAAAAAAAAAAAAAATATATATATACAGTAGGCTCCATTTTTATTCATTTTTATTCATATCATGAACAAAAGAGATATTTAGAAAGTATAAACTATATAAGTAATAAGGTATATTTTATGCTCAAAAAATTTCCGAAAATGATATTCTTTAATAAGAATGCATTGACACGAACCACAATCGAACAAATTATTAATTTTTTTCCCTGAAAAATCAAGGATCACAAATACTATATCTGTTGTATAGATTTTCAGGATAAATGTTGTGTCGCAGAGGGTGACACCTATGTCAAGGCCTTTTTACAGAAATACAGAAGACCAAAATACAGCGGTTACACATTTATCACACATAATTCAAAGGATTATGATGGCTACTTGTTGATGAATCAATTAGTTAAGCAAGCGTTACCTCCGAGATCATTGCTCAAGGCAGCAAACTCCTGTGTCTTATAGATAACGATTTTAAACAGTGGTACATTGACAGCCTCAGTTTTTTGCCAATGAAGTTGAGTGCTATGCCTAAGGCCCTAGGATTTACAAATGCCAAGAAGGATTATTTCCCAGATTTTTGGAACACTGCACAGAACCAACATTGCAAAGGAACATACCCTGCTACCCAGTACTATGGGGCTGATACTATGATGGCGCAAAAAAGATCAGATTTTTTGAGCTGGTATGATTCTTTGTCTGGAGGGGTTTTTGACTTCAGAAATGAAATGGCCATATATTGTAAAAATTATGTAGTCATTTTATGGGAAGCGTGTTTAAGGTTTAGAGCTGATGTGTTGAGCTGCGGAGGACCTGATCCCCTGCAATGTCTTACTACGCTTCTGTATTTATGAAAATATTCAGGACCAGTTTTTACGGAGAAACACCATAGCCATTTCTTTACGGAGAAATACATTTAGCTACAAAAGTATTTTTCCAGCACTTCAACTCAGTGGCTGGGTTGAGAAAGGGTACAGAGTTGCCAAACTGTTTGAAGTATGGCATTTCGCAGAAAAGACCAATTCTCTCTTTACCGATTACATCAATACCTTTTTTGAAGGTAAACAGGAGGCTAGCAGTAAGTAAAGAGAGCTATATTCAAACCTATTTGGAAAAGTTAGATCCGGCAAAAATCTGTGTAAATCAGGCCAAACAGCAAATATCTAAACTCTTTCTGAATAGCCTTTGGGGAACATTTGGCCAAATATTAGATCAACTAAAAACATATTTGATGAGGGATCCCGAACAGTTTCTGCAATACATGTTCTCCAATGAGTACGACATATCACACTTTTCTTTTTTGAGCCAGGAGATGGCTTTGGTGCAGTGGAGGTATAGCGCTAAATATCCGGTCACTCCTGGTAATTTCAACGGCATAAACTACAGAGACGCATACTGTTTCATGACACCGACAGTGTGGTTTTTGTTAGTAAGCCTGGAGATTGGATGCCCGAGTGATATTCTAGGTGGTTGCACTAGCGAATTAGACCCACTAGCGGTCTCACTAGCAAATTACGGGTTTGATGCATACTTTCAGCACCCCCTTTCATGTATAATTTCTGGACCTTGCAATTCTGGTAAATCATATTTCATAAAGATTCAAAGCATGTTTTTTCCAAAATACCTGATAACATTGTCTGGTGTTATACATTCTGGCAGCCTCTGTATGATGAACTGTTTAAAAAATAAAAAACATTAAATTTGTTGAAGGAATTCCTGACTCTTTCTGTGATGGTATTTTGCTTCCTGTGCACAAGACAAACGTGTTGGTTATTGAAAACCTAATGGAGCTAGCAGGAATAAAGAAGTGGAGAAAGCTTTTAGAAAATATACCCATCAGAGTGTTATATACCTGAGCAAAATCTTTTTTTTCAAGGAAAAACAAGTATAACAATAAAACTTAACGCAAACTATACAATACTGTTTAAAAAACCTACTGATAAACAACAAATCAGTGTTTTGGCCCATCAAATGTTTCCAACAAATTCTAAATTTTGAATTGAATGCTTTGATGATTCCACTAGAAAACCCTGTGGTTATCTCTTGGTAGATTTAAAACCGCAGGCTCAGAACAGGTTTGTTCCTGTGGGAGTGGTCGACGGTCTACATGCTCATGAAAAAGTACAAAATAATAATAAATAAATAATAATATCAATATGTCTGCTCACTTAAAGAGAAATATGCCTTTACTGACCGCTTTATTTGAAAGATTTCCACTACAAAGAAAAGTTAGAGACCATGTCTTGCACTTCCCGGGAATAACATGACAATTTAACAGCAAGAAAGTATTTAGGGATTTCGGAGAGTAGATACAATCTGGAGGGTTGCCATCAGAATCAAAAAATTCCCCAGAGGAGTCCTCTGTAATGTAAATAGCCAGCCAATGTTCTCCGGGCTTGGTTTTAGAATGAGTGTTTATTATAAATGCTGCCGGTAAATCCTTGATCTTATCTCATGGTAGTTCATAACTTGCAAACCTACCATAAAATGATGTTTTTGGTAAAGCAATTACAGCTCATCACATTGTTCAGCTCTCTTGTATTCATGTTTAATAATGATCAATTAGAACTCTGACTCACTTCAATAATGTTGTCAAAGGTGGCATAAACAACCATAATAACCGTTCTGGGCAGGGACTGTTTGAACCTCATCTCCAAACGCATGTTTTCAGATTTTACCAGAGAAAGATGATGACCACATTCTTCGTCAGGGGTCAAATTTAAAGCGTATAGTGTGTTACCATCCAGGTATTCTGTTCTGTTAATGGCTAATACCTCATCCTTTAAATGTCTCCCTGTAGCCAGGACTAGACTGTAGAATTCCCTTACCGCCACACTGTTTTCAAAATCTGTCTGAAACAGTTTTTAGGGGAATTATCGTCCATCTACATATAAAGCTATAAACTGTAGGGGTACGTATTGCTGGATTGACTTACAAGCCTGTCCCCAAAAAACATCTACTTGGGAGAATCTGGTTGCTATAGGGTAATTAATTAGACCGACACGGTCTGTGTCCGCTATTGCACCACCGTTGGCTTCCATGATCTTGCAGCGAAGATGCAAAAGGGTATTGTTCAAATCGAAATAGTCTTCCACATTTCCCATAATGAAAAATTCCAAATGACCCGTGTCTGACAGGGCAGATCGAGGAAATATTTCCACATATTGGCTCTTGCCTATACAGGTTTGTGTGGAGGGTACTGTAAACAAATCCAATTCGTACTTTACACACTCCTCTGACATGCTATGCACAAAATACATTGCTCTTTAGAAAATAGTTCAGGTTTTTGTTTTAAAACTTGAGCTGGAGCGTTTTCTCTTTCCTCTTTGTCAACCTTTGGACACTGACCGAGATGATTTTGTGGTTTTACGCTTTTTAATAGAGGTATACGTCTGTTGCGGCCCACCAGGAGGTTTTAATCTTTTACCACGCGACATCACCATAAGCCCAGTGCCGTCTTGATTTATTACAAGCGGTTCGATTGGTCATGACGTTGCTTACCACATCACTGATAATATTCTTTGCAGCTGTTTTCAGATGTGATTTTGCAAGGTTAACATATTTCTTAACCCCCTGAGGTCGGCTGGATCGGCGCCGATCCAAGCAGCAATACAAGTATATTACTATTTCTAACTTCGCGATATTTTATCATACACACGCGGCAAAAACATTGACAGAAACCTTAGAATCGCGACTTTCCGATTTGAGCACTGGCAAATCAAATGGGATTTTTAAAATTAGCTTAATTAGACCAAAAGTAAACCTTGCTTTTTACTCTGTTTTTTACCTTTTAGTAACGTCCCCCTTCTATTGACATGTTAACGAGGTGCTAATTTCGGGGAGGTGCGTCGGGCCATGTGTGAAAACGCCGGCATAAACAACACAAACTGAAGAGGACAGTCTATGCTGATATTTATTTTATTTCGCTTGTTTTCAAATACTCGTGAAAATATATATAAATTCCGCATCTTGTGACTACATATTCCGCATGTCGCAATGTAACAAATTGCAATAGGCACAGAAAATACTTTTCAAACAGCCTAAAATGTTATAAAATATATCGTATGTCTGTGTTTACGCTTGCAATCTGCCAGCAACAGTATATTCACGAGTATATTTTCAAATACTCGTGAAAATATATGAATTCCGCGCCTTGTGACTACATATTCCGCATGTCGCAATGTAACAAATTGCAATAGGCACACAAAATACTTTTCAAACAGCGTAAAATGTTATAAAATATATCGTATGTCTGTGTTTACGCTTGCAATCTGCCAGCAACAGTCTATGCTATTGATTTTATTTCGCTTGTTTTTTATTTTTTTACATCTTGTCTGTGTTTACGCTTGCAATCTGCCAGCAACAGTCTATGCTGATATTAATTTTATTTCGCTTGTTTTCAAATACTCGTGAAAATATAGCCTATGAATATCGCGTGTTGTGACGCCAAACATTCCGCGTGTTGCAACGTAACAAAGAGCCAAAATGAATATTCAGGTATTTAGCATTTAGCCCTCCCACAGCCTGAAATAAATGTGACCAGTTCTGATAAAAACAGGTTTTTAGCTATTTAGATCTCAGATGTGCTAAACTATTTTCACACCCTTACATAACCAAGACCTTGGTGAACAAACGCACATTGGCAAAACAATTCGTCACTATAGTTTAGTGTGTGCTTTCACATCTTTTGTGACAGCAGAAAAATTTACTATTTTTAACTTGTGTGTTTGTAGATCTATTTACAAGCTGCATATGATACTGACCAAACTATTGATGGCATACAAATGTAGCTGTGATTGTCCTTCAAATAAAAATATCAAACACTTTGGAGTAAGTGTGTGTTAAATTGATGAAATTGAGATAAATATCAGACCATGCCAAAATCTAAAAACATTAAAAGCTTAGCACGGACCTCAGGGGGTTAACAAAGGGACAGCCATTCTAAAAAGCCCCCCCCAAAAAAATCCCCCAGCGCCGTACATATTGTAACCAGGCAGTCCGTGACCGGCTTGAGACGTATAATAATTTATATATCTATGAGGATCCACATAATCAGTAAATGCAAAAAGACTACTTTGAAGGTCTAAAATGTAATTTTGTTTCTGTAGCAAAAGGGGATATCTTGGTTTTGATCTGATTTACCTTCAGCGACTATATCGTCAATATGATGCTTACTGATCGGTACGTAATATGGCTTGTCATAAGTAACTGTGACCACCTCTTTGTTTTGGCCTAATATATGTAATTTATAGAATTAGGAACAAAGTTAAGGGGCAGAACCTCCACGGTGGTCTTCTCTGGAATTCTGCCAGTACCACGTGCTAGCAAAGGCAAGCAGAATTTTATATGGAGATTTAACACGTGGCTACAAACCTGGTGCAGGAAAGAGGGGTACAGGTTTATGGGGCACTGGGACTCCTTTTGGAACAGTGGTGACCTGTACAAGTGGGACGGGTTACACTTGAACCGGAGGGGTACAGATGCATTGGGCCAGCGTATGCTTAGGGTAGCGGAGGAATATTTAAACTAGGGACTGGGGGGGCAGGGAGGAAATTATTAGTAGTACTATTATGGATAGGGAGGTACAGACTGCCCAGATGGAAGATACCAGGGCAGAGTATAATAAATCTGAGGATATAATGAATTAAAAAAAATTAGATCATAATGTGAATAGAGGTGGTTCGGCACACTCAGGTGTGGAGGGGAAGGACAACGTAAGTGTGAGTAAGGCTCTGAAGCTCATGTGTTTAAATGCGAGAAGCATAAAAAATTCATTTTTGGAACTGGAGGCTGCCATGTTGAATGGGGGTTATGACATTGTTGGGATTACTGAGACATGGCTTGGCGCAGCGGATGGGGTTGAATATAATGTAGAGGGGTACAAATTGTTTAGGAAGGATAGAACTAATAAAAGAGGAGGGTGAGTGGCCCTTTATGTGAAAGACAATCTTAATGTGCAGGAAATTCCAGGTATAAACTCATTCGTTTCTTGTGAGGACATCTGTATTAGATTATTGGGAGATCATGAGAATATAGGAGTATGCTATAGACCTCCAGCTTCAGACAGTAACATAAATAGTACGCTCTTTGGTAACATAAAACAAATCTGTGCTGAAGGAGAGATGATAATAATGGGCGACTTCAATTACCCCTGTATTAATTGGGAGATAGTGACAGGTCAGGGCAAATGTGAAAAGGAGTTTTTAGATATGGTCAATGACAGATTTTTGGTACAGTCTGTTACTCAGCCTACGAGAGGGAAATCAATACTGGATCTGGTTTTGTGTAACAATCGTGATAGAATTTGCAGCACAGAGGTAGGAGAAGTTAAGTTGGCAAGTTAAGACAGCCTCCTCTAACGCTCAAATTTTTAATTTTAGATGAGCTGACTTTAATAAAATGAGAGAGAATTTAAGTAATATAGATTGGGTAAAACTTCTAGATTGCAGAACTGTGAATGAAAAATTGACTATATTTAAAAGGGTTATTGTAGATGTACAGTGTAAATTCATCCCCAAAGTAAGGAAAAATAGGATGAAAAAGCAGTCTCCACAGTGGATGACTAAATCTTTACGGGAGATTTTGAGGGAAAAGAAATGACTGTACAGAGTATATAAAAAGGATAACTCAGAGAGAAACAAGTTAGATTATTGTAATATGCGGGCTAAGGCTAAAAAGGAAATAAAATCAGCTAAAAGGCGGTTTGAAATAAAAATAAAAATAAGTTTTTTCAATATTGTAGTAGAAAAAGGAAAGTTAAGGATGAGGTTAAGTGCATTAAGAATAAGGAAGGAACTTTGGTTTATAATAATAAGGATATTGCAAACACACTAAACAGTTACTTTGTGGAGAGCTTTACTATAGAATAGGTTATAAATATGCCTAAATGTATAGACAAGGTACAGAATGTTTTGGAGGGCTTTGAGATAAGGGATGTAGAAGTACTGCAAAAACTACAAAAACTTTAGACAAATAAGGCAGCAGGCCCGGATGGCATATATCCCAGAGTACTCAAAGAACTTGGGGAAATTATATATAAACCATTGACAGATATTTTCATTCAATCCATAATCACTGGAGAAATACCAGATGACTGGAAGCAGAGTAGTATAATTCCAATATATAAGAAGGGGGACCGTACTGACCAGTGGTGGGCCGTCAGGGCCTGCAAGGCCTTCTCTGCTGGCCTAAAAAATATCTGAATCACAGACTGATGTTAATTATATTTTGTCCATGAATACTTATTAAATAATTCCAAATGGTCTGTTCGCTTCCTTTCATAGCTGTTCCCCTGGTTGCGCTGCATCCAGACGTGTATTTTCATATTAAAGCATTTAACCAATCACATTTCAGCCATAATTTGTTGCCAGGGTCAAAGAAATCTGCCTGGAGGCCTTCACAATCAGTTCTGCAGGCCCTGTAGCATAAAATAAGTGTTGATCAAACTGTTGCTTCAACCAATCAGATTTTGAGTTGGGGACACGAAGGCCTTCTAGAAGGCCTAGGTAACGTCAGCGTATTCACACCCTTTGATTGGATAGTCAGAGAGTGTCTGACTATGATGTAATGTGATTGGTTAAATGCTTTAATATGAAAATACACATGGATGCAGCGCAACCAGGGGAACAGCTATGAAAGGAAGCGAACAGACCATTTGGAATTATTTAATAAGTATTCATGGACAAAATATAATTAACATCAGTCTGTGATTCAGACATTTGAGCGGACATTTTCAGCCCTAAAGCGGGCAGGCTCGACTTTCAGCATTAGCTTCGATGGCGATAGAAAAGGACTTCTTGATGGAACTGAAACACACGGATAATCTGTACGACAGAGTAATTGAACTCTTTTTGAGGAAAGAAAGGAGGATGGATTTTGTGTACAAATAATAAGGATTTTTGGTGAGTAAAATGTTGTTATTTTCCTAAATAATATTGCAATTTTATGAGGTTATTATTATTGATGCTTTTTTATGTGTGTCGCAGCTGTAGCACCCCGGGTTTGTTTCTTCAGTAAAGGCATTTATTCTGGATACACGAGTTATCTATCTGCGATGCAACGGCAACGGTGCCTGTTCGGTTTGTTTTTGCACTTTGTTTATTTATCTTTCTTCAGTCATGTTTCATGAGAGAGAATGACAGCGATAGAGACGAGAGAATGACAGCGATAGTTAGAAGCGTGAGATAATTAGTGATTAGTAGTGTTAGTAACTTAATCTAAATCCCTAATGTTAGTA
Organism: Aldrovandia affinis; assembly: GCA_029706075.1. Classification (NCBI taxonomy): domain Eukaryota; kingdom Metazoa; phylum Chordata; class Actinopteri; order Notacanthiformes; family Halosauridae; genus Aldrovandia; species Aldrovandia affinis. The sequence goes on along the minus strand of JAINUG010000138.1, from coordinate 2,197,272 downwards.
GATTAGTTGGTTAGTACTATATACATCTAACTAATATATACAAAGTGTAATTAGAAAGTAAGAAGGAAGTAAAACAAGATTAGAAACGAAGACGGAAAAACCGAAACATAGAATTTCCCGAAGTGCATGACAGAACGAGAATGAAACATGACTGAAGAAAGATAAATAAACAAAGTGCAAAAACAAACCGAACAGACACTCAAAACATAACAATGGCTTTTATAGCCATAAAATAGTTATTGAGGGGTGGATTGATTCAGACGGAGCACTACTGAAGGCCTAGGTGTGAAATGCACGGCCCGCCACTGCATTCAATATTGCTAAATGTAAAGTTATGCATGTGGGAAATAAAAACATTAGACAGGAGTATTTTATGGGAGGAGAAAAGTTAGTAGGTGTTCAATTTGAAAAGGACTTAGGAATTGTAGTTCATCAAAGCCTATCTGCATCAAAGCAGTGTGCTACAGCAGTGAACAAAGTCAACAGGATGCTGGGATACATAGCAAAAAGTATTGAGTATTGAGTATTGAGTTCTGGGCACCGCACTACAAGAAAGATATAGAAGCTCTTGAAAAAGTCCAAAGAAGGGCAACTAAACTGATACCTGGTATGAAAGGTAAAAGTTATGATGATAGACTTAAGGCACTCAATCTATTTAAACTTAGCAAACGGAGACTTAGGGGGGGATTTGATTGAGGTTTTTAAATTCCTAAAAGGGATTAACAAAGTAAAATACCAAAGATTTTTTAAGATAAGTGGGGTCAGCAGAACAAGAGGCCACAGGTGGAAATTAGTTAAAGGCAAATTCCGCACAGATATTAGGAAGTTCTTCTTTACACAGAGAGTTGTCAATGCCTGGAACAGCTTGCTAGGTCAGGTAGTAGAGGCAGAAACGCTTGGGCTATTCAAGTCCAGGCTAGATGTATTACTAGACACTCTTTAGATTAGGACATGATGAGCCTAGATGGGCCGAACGGCCTGTTCTCATCATTATGTATTCTTATGTTCTTATGTTCTTATGTACGCATCTCAAAAGAGCCACAAAGCTATTTTCTACTCTCTGGTATTCGATAAATTTAGTATAAATGTACATCGTATAGAAACCTGCATGCATATCTACAGGAAGAGAGAATGTGCCCTGCTCAACGGGAAAGTATTCCCCTGATGGCAGCCCTAGCAATAGAGATAGATTACCATGGGCCCTAATTAAGCAACGGGTGGAGTCCGTAATATAAATTCTGTTTTTTATTATACTGTAACCTAGAGACACACCCGACCCATCACTAAATAAAAAAAATACCTCCATTTCATGGATAATTTTGTAGATATTTTTGTAATGGCCTAAATACATTTTTCAAAACAACGACCATTGTTTTACCTTGTCAATGATGTCAAACATGTTTTCCTTAGCTGTTATTAAGTCCCAGGTATGATGATATTGTGCCTCTGCAAGAGCGACTTCCCAATATGCTTGGAAAATGTTGTCCTGATTCTGTTTTCAGGATACGTGTCCAACGATGTATTGCTTGGGAGTGTAATATAAAACTTGCACCCTTCCATGCCTTCATGTGTATAGATTATGAGCTTGTACACATTGCAGCTGGGAAGTTTTATAACATTTGGATATTAACAATTGGATCACTAGGAATTTATGTATTAAATTTCTCTGGCCAGCCGAACCATTTCACTAAACAATTTTTTTTCCTGTTTTGCTTATTTTTAGCCGAAGTCTTTTCCACTTTAAAAGGTTTATCTTTACCCACAAAAATCTTTTGCAGTTCTTTCTCATAAAATGTCCCCTGTTTTTCAGTCTTCCAGTCTGTACACAGGCAGGTCCGTGGGTACACATTCTACAACCTTGAAATACTAATCTGTTAAATATTATTCATAACCTGTCACAAAAGGCCCTTTCACTCGGGATACTCGGACTGTATCGCCAACCTTAAATCTAAATTGTTGTTTTTTTTCTCACGGATTGGAAACAGTCCGAATCAAGTTTAAAAAACTTTAAAGGCGTTTTCACTATTAACATCAACAGGTTTAATTTTAATACTGCTGTGATAACTGTGGTTGTAAGCACCAATCATATCTTTATATATATTTTATATAAATATTTTCTGGCATTGACTGCAGTAAAATAGCACCAAATTTTAGTTTTCAGCATTCAGTTAAACCTCTTCACTACAGATGCTTTGGCTTCATTTCCTGTAGCAAAATGTAAATGTGTAATGTTATACTTTTTCATAAGATTTTGGAACCCTTTGTTGAAGAATACTTTGCCTCTGTCGGTTTGTAGTTTCAATAGCTTTCTCCCCTCTATTAATATGTTCACAAAAGCCTTCACAATTTCAGAATCAGATTTGTGTTTTAATACACAGACCCAAACATACTTTGACAGTATATCTATACAAGTTAGCATAAACTTCTTGTTATTTTGTGCGGCAAAACTAGACATATCAACCAGATCAGCTTGCCATTGTGAGTCTATGTTGCTAAGAAAAACCTGGTTTCGCTTAAATTTTAAAGATACATTTCAATGCAATGTGTAAGCATCTTGACCCGCTAAACATTCTGTGATTTGATCATTATTTATTATTTATTTTATGTTTATTTTTTGTTTCTGATTTTAGCCAATTACACCCGCTATTTTCAGGTCAATCCGTCCCTCATAGTTCCGTGACCAGCGGCGACGAAGGCAAAGTATCGTCTCCTCCGAGCCGACGACCATAACTCTGGCACCCCAGAGCCACTCCTGTGCACAGCGAACGGCTTCCCGCCCCCCTCACTGGGGCGGACAGCCAATTGCCGCCCCTGGTGGTATTCTCGGCCAGAGCTGACTCTGGCGTGGCCGGGGAATTGAGCTCCAGTCGCCGTGGCCTGCGTCGGACGTTGAAACCACTAGACCACGCGAGAGGCCTCCTGTACGAGCCAGGATTTGCTGGTGTGTAATACACTGATTTCATCACCCATTCTGGCATTGTTAGATGTCAAAAGAGTAATGACAGTCTGAATTTGTTTTAAAAACGTTATACAGGTATATGTAAAAAAAGCATCCCTGTTATCAAGGAACTTTATGAAATTCACACAGGTTTGAGCATTTTTTGTGAAGAGCTGCTGTCAAACATTCTACAACCTTTAACATTTTCAATTCTACACATTTTAATTATATATGCATCAGTTGCATAGGTAAATACAACCACAATGTTAGCAATCTTACACGTCCACTTATTTTGAAAGAGTATTGTAAAAAGGTTATGTAAATAGATATTGTGCCAGGACGAGGAAATGGCGGCCTGCCTCTTTAATTCTTGGTAGCCACTGGAGAGGAAACAACTTCATTTCCCAGCAACCTGCAGTCCCACACCTGAACAAAGTCAAGCGATTGGGACTACGGACAGCTGAAGGCCATTCAGAGGCCTAGTTAAGGAACCGACTCCTATCACACTGGGAAGGAGTAGGTTGGTGTGTGACGGAGTAGGTTGGTGGATTTTGTGAGAGTGTTTTTGGATTGCTACTTGTGTTTGAATTGGATTGTTTGAGGACCCCGCTTGTGCACTGAAGTTTGGACTGGATTGAGGAACTGGATTGTATTTGGACTACGGATCATGGACATTGACAAAGATAAGGATTGTGGACTGTGTGTGTTTGAATTCCCCTGAAGACCCCACCCTTTTTGGGTTTGTCAGAATTTGTTTATTAAATTAACATTTTGTTTGTATTACTGCCTCCTCTGGGTTAGTTAACTGCCTATGCCCTCTGCAAAGGTCTGTGAGTGTCGCCCAACCCCAAGGGACACCACAATATGTAATAGTAATGTACATCTATAGTGTCTGACAATATTTATTTCCAGTTTACAGCAAAAACGTGTCTCACACTATCCATATGTGTTTCCAGGAGCGCAAGGTTTGTGCTAGGCGGCGGTTTGGGGTTGTAAATATGTCCAGGGTTGACACATTGCGACTTTGAACAGGAGAGCACTCAGCTCCACAGCCAAAAAGTTGTTTCTTATTTGGAAGATGCGCTGTAAGATGTTCTCCATGTCTCAGTCTTAGTTTTTGAGGTGTTTTTTTCTTGTTCCAAAAGTTCAAAACCTTTCCAAAAACTTTGTCTCGTTCCTCTTCGGGTATGGCATTTTTACATTTGTTCAGTTTATCACGAATGTACGGCTCATTCTTGAGATCATGAATCACAGTCTCTGCAGCACCTTGAATTTTTTCTGGAGAACTTTGCAATCCGGACATTACAAGGGCAATGCTCAAAGTATCACACAGACAAGGATTAAACAGCCTTTTAAACAATGTTTCAAAATTAAAATGGAAAAATCCGGCTCTTAAAGGCAACTGTGCTGCTAGGGTGGCTATACAGCCATAACAGTTCTCTTTCATGTCTTGTTCGATAATAAAGTCCAAGATGCATGCCATAACCACTTTGATGTTGCTGACGACCTTGGATATGATGGCACTGTCAGGTACAGCAGAGCCAGACGGGGACTGTGACAGGTAGGTCAAGTTGCTTTCACCCAAGTCTCAGCCTAAACAATCCAGCCATCCGTCGGTGTCTCCGAAGTTGAAGGCCCCATCACAGGCATTGTCATCTTGGTTGTTGTTTGAGATGTGAGTCATGGCTTCCCTGCTTGACAGAGATGTTTAAAAACCAGATGTCCCTTGGTGCATTAAGCACAAAAATAGTCAAAGGAAGGTGGGGTTAAAAAATGTAAGGGGGGAGGGAGGGAGGGTAGGTTTGGGGAGTTCCGGGCCTATAATCTTCTCATAATAAATTGTATGGCACTCCAATTCTTCCACCATGGAAAAAAAAGATCTATCTTGCTAAAATACAAGCTTAGTTCACGTAGGTCTTTCCAAAGAAAAACTATCATGTGTTCAGTTTCCTGCTTCATATTTTCAAGACATGACAATGCGTTCTTCACCACCCCCAAATCCCATTCCCATTTATATTTGACCTACGTGTGTGTGTGTGTGTGAGCCTTTCGGCTGTCTTTAGAGCATGACAAATAACAAGGAAGTGGTGTGTGGCCTGGCTGAATGGTGTTGGTCTAAATACATGGCTTTCAAGGTGTGACAGCTTAACAAACACTATGTGCCTTTTTGCTATTTACCTTCTGTTACTGGCCACCATGAACATCTGATAAAGGTAAAGATGTTGTTATATCTTTAAGGGGTGGGGAAACAGGCTAAAGAACATGTGTTTATATTTTGCCTGACACAAATGAGCTAGCCAAAGACGGAGAGAGAACAGTTGCTAAAAAATCCTGCAGGTCATATTTTTTAAACATTTTATATTTTTATTTTTATATTCTTTATTGCGTATTATTGCTGCAGACCTGCCTGCCTGCCTGCTCACTTGAGGACAAAATTGTTATTTTCTTTCCTTCTTAATGCCAACAATATAAAACCTTAGCTAACACAAATAATCACAAAAAAAAGAATGTACCTTGGGTTTTTTTCTGAACAAGCCAAAAACAGAGAGAGAACAGTCATTAAAAAATACTTACATTTGTGAACTTACTGTATAACATTTTACCCGTTCAGAAAAATACATAGTTTTTAAAGATTCGGTTTTTAAGTTTTTCCTTTCCTTCTTAATAAAAAAGTATTTAACCTTTATTTAACCAGGAAGTCCTATTGAGATACGGGATCTCTTTTACAAGGAGACCAGGCCAAGACAACAGCAGCAATAAAACATACAGTATATCCTACATAAAAATGTAAAAACATACATGATAATAAAGGGCTTTGATTGAAGGTAATACTACATGTTGTCAATGGGGGCGCAGTCTACAGAAAACAATGACACTCTTCCTGCAAAGAGTTCTGTATCAGGGATTTAAATTCACTAAGCAAAATCAGGGTACCTAAGTAGGTAAGCTCTTGTAACCCATTCCATGCCAGTGGCGCATAGTGAGAGAAAGCGGTCTTTGAGTGCTCTGGGTATATTGAGGAGTAGCCACCTAGTGGACCTGGTTTGGTAGCTACTAGAGGCAAAGATAGATAGATAGATAGAATTTTATTTCAAATATGCAAAACAAAACCAATACAGTCCTGTAGCCTTAACAGCCATTATAACGAAACGAAAACAATGGAGAAAAAAAGAAAAACACAATGAACAATGGACTTTTTTTTTTTTTACATATTTGAAAAGGAGTGAGAAGAAGTATACCCTTATTTAATCCCACCCCTTTTCATTAAATCATAAATTACTCAATTAGAACTACCTGTTCCCTATATGGTCAAACTTAATGAAATTGTATATAATACATACATTCTAAATATATACATACATATACACCCTACACACATACACAGCCACACCATTACCACAAGTGATCTTAGAAATGGCATCATGCCACAACAGCAGCACCACTACCCCAAATGGGCAGCCCAACAATATTCTGTAACTCTTGTAAACAACCCAATATCAAACCCTTCTTCATCTTTGTACCTCTGGAAAACCATGTGTCTATACTTCTTTTTAAACTGGTTTATGTTTGGACATTGTTTTAACTCCACATTCAAACCGTTCCATAGTTTCACTCCACAAATTGAAATACAAAATACAACGTTCTATAACTGAGCCTTTTGAAATGAAATGAAATGCTTCCTTAGCAGCGAGGAGGCTGCATGCATATACATTTTTGTCACCATAGTCAATCACAGACAGGAATGTAACTTGAACAAGTTTCTTTCTAGCCTCAAAAGAAAAACATTGCTTGTTACTAAATAAAAAAAGATCTTTCAGTTTAAGTTTCTTTACAAGATTTAAATGTGCGCCTTAAAACAGAGCTTTTCATCCGACCACAATCCAAGATACTTGTAGGATGACACCTTTTCTATGGCTGCCCCCTGTAATGCCAACAATATAAAACCTTAGCTAGTGCTTAATGCAAATAGACAGAATTAACTTGAGGCCAAAATAAATATTACCTTATCTGCCTTAAATGTTTGCTGAATTATACTATAGTAGCCAAAAAACACTGGGTCTGTTTGTACAGGTTTTTACTTGGACCGCACAAATGTCAGAACACAGATGCCTCCATCTCTGGAGAATCCCCAAAGCAAATGTTCATACAGTATAACGGGCCACCATGAACATCAGAACATCAGATACCAACATCTCTGGGGATTCCATGTCAAAAGGTCACATACCAACCTGTCAACAACTTTGATTGATTACTTAGGGGTCAAAGATCAGCTGTCAAAATCTGAGTTACAATAGCAATATGGTAATTATATATATCACAACATGTGATACAAATTTGTAAAGCTTGATTTGCAAATATACAGACTGTTGATATCATTTTAACTCCATTTGCAATCCCTTGTATTCTGTACCCACTTTGATTCTCCTAGTCATTTCTATAATATGGAAATGAGTTCTTCCTTGACATTCCTGATTGCATTAAGGTTAGATAAATAAAATTAACCAAAAATAATGTTGCGCAAGGGAACAGCTGTCTTACTGACTCAAGGTTGAGGGTACTCTATCGTCAGCTGGCTCAGGTCTTTATGATCTAGCATAATATTTTACAGTCAAATACATTTTGACCAGCCCATGGGACACTGACCCGTTTCATTATAATTAATGGAAACAGTGCACGAGATGGTGTTGTATGAGCAGTTGAGATGGCCAAACCACCCTCCATATGTTTTGCCTGGATACATTTGCATGCTTTAATTAGTTGCATGTACAGTAATCGAGGACCAGAACATCACTCTGGCTCAACTGCTTTTTATGGGTTGAGGAAGTGCAGTGTTCTTAAATATTAATAATTACATACTATAATTAGTGATGTTGTATAAACATGTAAATACTCTCCCCTAATATTCTTAGTGTCAGGGCTCCAGCAGTACCTCCCTGTCCTGGCCGCAGGATGGCGACATAGCTCCCTTTTTGTTTTTTTGTGGTTTCACTGTTTCTTTTTCTCCAGTCACCCCAGTATTCCATTATGACAGTTTCAAGTCTTCCCCTGTGATTTTCCACTCACACCTGTCTCTAATTTACCTTATCACACTCAGTATAAAACCCAGTCTCTCCCGTTCTCCTGTGCTCAGTTTTGAGTTAACGTGCTGTGTTTTCATACCTGCTGTTTTCACATTTCCTAGCCTTTCTCCGTCTAACAAAGTTTTCTTAGTTAGTTTAGTGTTTTGTCTTTGTTTTATGCTCCTCCTGGTTTCTCTTATTGTGTTTGTTAATTTGTTCGTTTGTTTTTATCTCTCGTGGTTTGTCCCTCCCAGTTTAGTTAGTCCAGTGTATTTTTTGTTCTCTCCCTGTTCTGTACCCCCTCCTCCTTCCATCTCTGCGATTGGGTCCTTCCCCCTCTCGCCATTGTTCCCCCCTAACACTTAGGTCCAGCTACAACTAGATATGTTTCTACATAAAGGGAGGCATTAAAGGAAATATAATCGGACTCTTGAGATCTGTGCAAAGCAAGTTTTGAATGAGAATCCTTTATAGGTCTCAGCTGGTTACAAGTCTGTTAATTGAATTTGCACAACAGAGAACACACACCCATTATAATGAAGGGCCAAGTGAAGCACATACTTTATTCATGAAACTGAAGTTCAAAGATTTAAATGATTTAAATGAGAAACATATAGATAACAATGGCAATCACTGCTGTTTTCAAGGCTGTCTTCCTGAGTCATTTATTAATAAATGCATTTCAGACCTTGTATGGTTTTCATAGTTTCAGAGATAACTTGCCAAGATGAGATTCTAACAAAATTCAACACCGGAATAAATACCACAAAAATAAATAAACAAATAAAATCAGGGCTGATTTTCTAGAGGACACAAAGAGATTTTGTAGCTGTGTAACACAAAAGTATCTTAAACATGCCTTCAGCACACAATTTATCATTTCAACGCCTGTCTTGTAGTGTTGTTTGCATCATGTGAGAGCAGAGGTGAGGTCTAGATTTAGATTTCAGTAACATTGCATTGAAATGGTACTTTAAACTCAGTAGTGTCTTCTGTTTACATTTCTGTTAATGCCAGCCAAAAACCTGGGGAAAATCTTCACGCAAAGCAGATCTGGTAGTTCCTCTACATGCAACATTTCATTTGCATATGTGAAATATAACAATATTCACCACATCAGGTTATAAATACCATGAATAATAATATGCCTAAAACATATATTTGATGGTTCCTACAGCAACTATTGATGGAATATTATTTTCAATATATAAAACATTCATGTGAAGTGAATAAGGCAAAATGACTAATGGTGTGAATGTCAGAGTAGTCCAACAGTAGCAACAGTAGTCCAGGCATCACAGATGGATTGCCAGTAAACTGCTTCAACAGTCACTGCCCTCTTCCAAAACAAAGCTTTCACATGAAAGAAAACCAAAATAGCATGTTAATTTGGCATCTAATGTACTCCCATTACTGTTCTCTGAACTGCAAGTGAAAAACACCAAAAAAGGACAAAAAGTTGGTCTAATCTACTATAACACTCCAAAAAAGAAAGGAAAATCTTTAATTTTAATTTGATATATATGGGGTTTTCATAAACAGAACTAAGGTTTCAGAAACAGTCCATATTATTATATTGGTTCAACTTGTTAACGGGTCGTCAGTGTTATTTTTGAGTTATTTCAATTTCTCAACATACTACTTTATTTATCTTTGTTTTATTAGTGAATATTTTTATCATCACTTTTTATTTTAAATTATCTGTATGCCTGTATGACAAACAATGTATAAATAAAGATTATTATGATTAACATTGTTATCAGTCATGGAAACAAAAAGTGTCTCCTCTTCATTTCATTCTCAGTAATTCTCATAGACAGTGGTAAAGGCTACAGTATATTGGGAAGGCATGTATGCCACATAAATTACTGTAATGGGCACAGACTCTCAGTCCTTACAGTCATTAATGTCTGTACCCTCTGACCTCATGTAAACACACAGAATTCAGATACAACTTCACACGGACAAACAATAAAAGACTTGTGTTATTTTGTTTTTTTCTTATCTTCTTTTTCTGCTTCTCTTTATACATTTTTCTGTTGGTTATGTCATCAGGTGACATCATTATTTTGGACATATAAGGATGTGAAAAAAATTTTAGTCAATAGAACATGTAAAAAAAAATGTATGGGCCTCATATTTATTTTCAGTCAGAGCTAGCTAACTTGGTAAGCAATAATAACTACAAGTTTAATACTTATTTCTTATAGAGATGTAGAATGAATGCAGCCAATAAAAATATATTTTGAAAATGTATTTCTTATCATTTCACAAGTAAACCATGCATTGTATTGTTTCATGACTCAACATCTTGAATGGCTACAAGGTAGACCGTACAACCCCACACTTAATTTATACACTTTAACTGAAAATATGTGGGTGTAGCACAGTATTTCATTAAAACAATTGACTAGCTTGCTATCTAGCTTCTGGCAGTTCACTTAAAATGAAACTGTAGCTACTACCTAGCTAGCCAGTGACATCATTATCATTATTTTTTGCTTGTTAACTACTTAGCTAGCTACGGTTCAGGTGTTTCATTTAATTGACAACAGTGGACTATCTATTTTTCCACTGACATAACTATAACATAACTATATATAGAGTTAGCTAATTAGCTATCTACTGTGAGTTTATACCCTCCCCACCCACTGATGTTAAAACACTGCAACAGAAATGAAGCTCCATTTTCTTATATATATACCATTTAGCAGATGTTTGTATCCAAAGCAACAAAAATTTTTGTTATCAAATGTTTTCTTTATTGTAAAATTGTATAAACAAGACAAAACAAGACAAAGCAAAACTTGATGCCTACACAGAGTAGGAATCAAACATGGCTGGAATCCACAGCATGCATTTAAGTGATCATTTATCTTTTCTACTTGAAAATATGCCAGTTTATCATTTGAATGTCTGTGGTAATTCTTTAAAAAAACAAGATATTTAAATTGAGGTTGTATGGATATCGGATTCATGAAAGTTAAGGTTTTGGAGTTGCACTGGACTTACTGATGTGCAATAGTAAGTTAGAGTAAGTGCATCTAGCTAAGATAAATATTTGGGGTTATACTTCTAGGTAGCTTCATTTCCTGTTTGTTTTAATTCTGTCTTGTGTTGTGTAGAGATATACATTAAAAAGAAAAGGGTCAAATATAATAATGTAATTTTCTTATTGGTTGAATATGCACATGTGTGCAGGTGGGCACAGCCTCATTGGATTGGGCTGTTGGTATAATGTCAGCATCATAGACTCTTCACTATGCAAGGACATGACATCTAGCCAGTTTTCCATCTTGCTGGCTAGCTATTCATTTACTTCGGAGGTGTCCAATCTTATCTGAGAAGGGCCAGAATGGGTGCAGGCTTTTGGTCTAGCTGGGCAATTGAATACCTAATTCAACTAATCAACTAATCATGGTCTTCAATCAAGTTTGAATAGTTGAAGCAGGTATCAAGCGAAGCTCATGAAAAAATTCTCAGCCATCAGGGGCCATTTATTTTTTAAAGAATTATATAGGGTCGAGCATACGATCCAATTTATTCTAAATGTAATATAAAATGTTTTATCAAAAAGAGATTCTTCATCATGTTTACATTATACTACTTTACTATTCATTAATACAGAAGCAGCAAAAACAAAAGACCAAAGAAAACTTAAATATATCACCTCAAATTCATTTCTTTGTGATCAAGAAGACTATCGATGACCTTTTCTGTTGATTAATCTTTTGGATCGATGTGACAGAGACAATTCTGTGTAATGATGACTTGCATGAAGGTCACGCCATTGTTCATATTAATGGTTTTTGGAAGAACAGAGATAATAAGAGGTATCAATGAGCGGAAGCTGATTAACATACGAGTGATTGGCAGACAATATGTCAAATGGGCCACCTGGACCAATTAGGGAGGGTCTTATGGTAATTCCAAACCTGGCATAATATAACAATCTCTGTATTCATTGCAAGATGGGCCTGATATTTGGAACAGAAGACATTTCAATATACAGTCGGCCATGTGAATGGATGATATTAAATGTTCACAGATATCAGAGTGGAGTCTTCTTGTTTTACAGTCAGTGGCCCATTTGGATGAATCCCCCCTGGGAGTTGTAAGACAGCAGGCCTTGCCTTGATTGGGGGAATGTTATGCTGTTGGAGACAGCACTGTTTTCCAGAATTGTTTAGAGGTTGAGGTGTTGGAATTTCTTAGTTCAAATGTTGTTCTTCCCCATCCTGAGACGCCGGATGGTGGTCCAAATGTTGAAGAGCTCGAAAGGGAGTCAGGCCAAAAAGGTTGGGCCTGCACTTTTTTGGCCCACTGGACTCAATGTCCCCCGCCTCCCCCGACACATGGTTGAAGCTTTGGGAGTTGAAGCTTTCTGACAGGAGACTCTGCCAGACGTTCCCAAGTTTTTTGGCCTGCCAGTAAAAAGTACATGAAGATTGAAGTCTCCCAGAAAGGGGACTCAAACACCCTCCAAGTTGGGCCTGCACTGGAACTTTTATGTGAACCCCAACGTTATGGTTATACCCCCTCTCAAAGTTTTGAGCTAGCATTATTTTATAGCCGAGGATCGGACCGTCACACTTGGTTACCCCGGGCCTGGCTCCAGGGGGGCTGAACCCGCATTGGTTCAGTTTACTTGAATCACCTACAATTGAAGCCCTGCCTACACAAGGTCATGATTCAGCAGAAGAAGTAACTGATCAATGATTTATTAGCAAAGCCCATCCCTTGAATTCGGGCCGACTTATCTAACATCAGTGTCAAACTGGTCAGGCTTATAGTACTGTACGCTTAAAAGAGACTACTAAAAGGGTAATGTTGACAATTTGCCAGTCGATGGTCATGACCTGTTTGGTCAGGTGTCCTTGTGGCCCCTCTCGTGCTGTTTGTTGAAAAATATAGTTTTTGGAAAATTACTGCCAACAGGTGTCAGGAGCCTGGAATCAATCAACATTTGTCCTTAACTTCACTAACACTTGCATTTAATTATGAGTCAGACTTAAGGGAAAATGTTGATTGAAACCAGGCCAGGAACACACATCTATCTGCAATCCTCATTGCAGAATGATTTAACCAGGCCCCCAGCAAATGGTGGTCATAATTCAGCATGTAAACAGTATGTCACCAATGGCAAGATTTGGGTCTAAACAAATATGTATAAAAATGACATAATATCATTTTTTTCAGTTAATGTTGCTGCAGTACATAGGGTCTGTGCTCACAGCACTAACCAAATACAAATATATCAAAAGGCCCAGACAATTAACATATGGAACAGACCTCACATGCCAATTAGCTTTTAATCTCCAAAAGTGTACATAATATGATGAAGGACTTTCAAATTTCTACTGCTATGGTTATCGGAACGCAAAATATGCAAGAAATTACTCATCATTGCCATGCAGTCTGGAGGGTATTCTGTTGCAGCAGCTGTTTCATTGTTAGGCAGTCTGTTTAATGGTGCACAAAACATGACAATGTTAGACAATGGAAAAACAAATTGCAGGGTCCTGGAACAATTGGGCAATTTGTGTTTTTCAGGTTTGAAAAACAAATAAGAAAACAAAGTAGGACATTATGATTCACATGTAATGCAGTGACCATAAATAATTTGTAATATATCAGGGATGTGTGAATGTTAGACCAGGAGAAAAGGTTAACTGTGTGTTTTTGCATTCTGTCATCATTTGTTCTGATGATTTTTGGTATTAACAATTCCAGATATTAAAACATCTTAATTCTTGCCAATTGTATGCTAATCGCCAATTATACATTTGGCTTGTTTTACCGCGACAACCTCTTCACTTATGCAGGAGTGCTGAAGCGAGAGGAATGCAATCCTCTGATACACTTGCGGGCAGCCAGCAGCTATTTTTTGCACTACAAGTCCAACAGTGCACCACAGTGAAGTGGGCTTTTATTGGAGAATAGGCACTACCTAACTGATGAACCGCAGGGTGCCTGAGAGTGGGAGACCTACCCACCCCTATCCCCGGCAGAACAAAGCCAATTTGTTCAACCACTGCGCTCCCGTTCATTGTCAGCAAAGAAAAGATTTCCTGGCCTAGATTCAAACCCAAAACGTAATCGAGTGCCTTGCCAATTTAAACTTTCCATAGGAAACAATGAGGAAAATAGTTTCTGTACATTTCTGTACAAACCAAACTTGTCATCATCAAACCCGATATAGCAATGTTTGGTGTTGCCAAAATTCAATATGTCACGAGAGGATAATTCCATTGATGACCTTGAAAAGATGTCTTGTGTTGTTAAGTGATGCAAAATAAAAAGATAAAAAGGGGTACAGATCAGACTTTCTCTGGTCCTCCCCTTACCATAAATCTATTATGATGTGGGATAGGAAGAGATCTTCCGCATCCCTCCATCGAACATTTAAAGTGTGCCCTGTTCATGGCTATTCGGTCATTTTGGTTTTGCTACATTACAGGCATTTAGCAGACACTCTTATCCTTACACAGTTTACATACAATCCATTTATACAGCAAGTACCTTTCTCAAGGGTACAATGGCAGTGCCCCACCCAGGGATTGAACCTTAGTATTACAAATTGATTCCCAATTCCCTAACAATTACACCAGACTACCACCCTAATATTAATCTAATCCTAATGGTAATCTAATCCTAGTTCCTGGACATTCTAATTCTATGTCAGGGACTGTATGTATTTCATGGTTCTGGCCTGTTCTAACTCTAAGCCAACAGATAAGGCTATAAGGTAAACACAGAGAAACAGACTTCAGAATAACTAGAGAGAATGTACCTGGGGGTGGGTTATGCATGGTCCACAGAACCACCCCATGTGTGCATGTGTGTGTGTGTGTGTCCATCTGTTGAGAGGGTGACCAGATATCTTAAACCATACTAGAGCACATATTACATATGCTTCATTGTTACAATCTTTGATTGTATGTATGAGCCCTATGGCCGTGCCACATAGTAGCTCAACCAACATCTCTGTATAAACCAGTGTCCCAAAACGGTAACATAGTAGCCATATCAGTCATAGAGAGCGGTGAAGTTATATGTAGAGTACATAATGGGCTCAAAACACAACCTTTGGGACTTCCCGTGCTGAGTACCAATGGAGAGGACGCCTGACTATCAACTTTAACCACCTGTGGTCTGGAAATTTAAAAATCTAAAATCCATTTGCAGGTGGGTTTACACAGATATCGCATAGTTTCTACACCAATTTGGAAGGGATTATTGTATTAAATGCTGAACTGTAATCTAAAAGAGCATCCTGACATAGCTATTCCGTGTGTCCAAATGGGTGAGGGCAGAATGTAGAGCATATGTCACTGCATCTTCCACCGACCTGTTAGCCCGATGATAATGTAATGGGTTTATGTTGTCAGGTACAATGAATTTCATGTGAGACAATAGCAGGTGCTCTAAGCATTTCATTATGACAGAAGTTAGCACAATCGGATGATAATCATTTAAGCAAGTGACCGGGGACTTCTTTGGTATTGGAATGATCTTTTAAAACATTTTGGGACAGTACAGTATTTCAGAGGAGTGTTACATATGTCCATGAAGACAGACGCAAGCTGCTCAATGCAGGATCTTACCACCTGAGAGGGGATGCCATCTAGCCCTGCGTCTTTCCGTGTGTTCACCCTGACAAATGTCTTATGACCATCCGCTTCTGTTACGTGATGGTAGTTGCTGTCCGTAGTGTCCATGGTAAATGTCATTGGTGGCACGGTATTCCTCACATCAAATCTAGTGTAAAATTAGTTCAGGTCGTCTGGTAGGCGGTCGTCCTGAGCAGCACAGTGTGCCTTCTTCTTATACACGCTGATGGCCTCCAGCCCCTTCCAGACTCGGTGCATATCACCAGTAATGAACTGATTCTCCAGTTTGTCTCTGTAATTACGCTTGGCTGATTTAATTGGCCTCTCGAGGTTGTACCTCACAGCTTTATATAAGGGACTGCCTCCTGTGTTGAGAGCAGCTGAGCTATCATACTGATAGCTTCTCTCTAATGTCCTTGTTGAATCACGGTTTATGATTTGGATAACTGGTGACAGTCATACATGGAACACAGATCTCTGTGTAGAATTTGATATACTCTGTAACCACATCAGTATACTCATCCAAACCAATAGAAGAGTCTTTAAACACATTCCACTCAGTAGCTTCCAGAGACCCTTGAAGCCTACAGGTGGCGTCATCCGTCCAGTGCTGCACAGTGCGTACTGATGGTTTAATGCGTTTTACTTTCTGGTTGTATGCCGGGAGCAGGATTACGGAGTTCTGGTCTGATTTGCCATAATGTGGCCGGAAAACAGAGTGATAGGTCTCTTTAACCCCTTGTTGAAAACAAACCCTGATAGGCAAAAAATGTATAAAAAAATTTTTTTCAATTCAGGCAATAAGGGGTTAATGGTATAGCAATGGTCAAGGATCTTGTTACCCCTTGTTAGGTATGTAACATGTTGGTGATATTTAGGAAGGGTTTCACCTGCCACAATCAAAGTGCATCAGGGTGGGAGTTTTCATAGTTGCTAATAGTCTCAGAGAGCTCACAAAGTGCTGCACAATGAATTGTTAATCAGGAAGCAAACACCTCTGCTAATTACCTTCCATGTGGTCTCCTTTGACCGGTCCATTCGGTGAATGAAAAATCCATCCAGTTGCACTGCAGTGTCCAGCGTGCTGGTGCGCAGACAGGTCTCAGTTAGGCAAAACACACAGGAGTCTCTCAGACCACGCTGAAAGTGAATACAACTGAACAGTTCATCAACCTGGTGGCAGTATATTGGGTATAAGTTAGTCTCATAGATCCAGCAGCGGATGATGGTCATAGTGTAACGACTTGTTCAGCTAACAGGCATTTCCCCCAAACGCCTATTAGAAGAAATGAAAGACACGCCAGGAATTCACAAAGCCAATTAAGGAATTCACAGAAACAATCAAGATCATTGCGGACAGCTGCGAATAATTAACGGGAGGATATTTAACCAGCTGCCATTCTCTGTTTCGGCGCTTGGACATTATCTAGCTTAGCTTTGTAGTACCTACTGTGATTAATGTTTCTTGCCTCTCAAGAAATTGTTTGTTCATGTGCTTGTTGTTTTTTAGATTCCCAGTGTTTAGTTTATTCCGTGTTTTTTGGAATACGTTTTGGATTTACCATTTTACTTGTTTTGTTTGTTCCTGATCGCTGGTTATTTTGGTTTGTTTTGTTTATGTCTTTCCGTGTCTTCGAGGACACAGATTTTGCTTTCGTTTCCTGCAGACGTTTAATAAATATCTTAAACGCATTTCCGCATTCTGGGTCTCTCTCTCACCTGCATCTGGTTCCACACCTACAACACAGTGTGACACATAGGTTAGGATAGCAGAAGATTTTTTTTACAAACACCATAAAGTACAGAAAAGAAACAGGAGTAGAGAAGCTCATATGACGTCGCCATGCTTCGGCACCATCTTGGAATCACATGGATTCTCACATGGAACTTGAACTTGAAATGTCTCTACTTGAAATATGTGTCTCCCATCAAGAATCACATCCATCTCTGTGCTCTCATCTGCAAATGTCTTACGTTTCCCTGTCCGTTGGAGATCATGCTTGTATGACACAGTAACACCTGGTACATTTAGAGCTTGCTTCTCAAAGTTATCGAACAGGTCTCTCTGTGCAGACACAAAGTTACGCAAAGATTGAAGTGATCTCACTGCCGTTGCGAGGTCAATGTCACTTTTCTGTAAAAGGATACTTGTCGCTTGGAATCTGGATAGGACAACGTCCCAAAACTTTGCCATGAAGACTATCTCCAACGTATCCAAGTGCGCACAGAACATAGCAGCTTCACTTTGTGTGTCCCGTTTCTGTCTCATCTGCTGACATAGTCCCCAAGACCTTTCTTATTTTGCTATAATTTTGCCACAGTGCTTTTTTCGAGTCTACACGACAGCTCCATCATGTACCTGAGAGAGATGTTAGAGTAAGATCTATGTGTAAATGAGTATTCCCAAATACAAAAAAAAAATTGTAAAGAGATTGGAGCAAATCAAAATAGTTAGAGACTACAGTGTTACAGGCTTCGATACTGTTGACACCAACTAAGTTTAAAGAACGGGCCACACAAGGCATAGTGAATCAATGGATTTCTTCTCTTTAGATGTGTGTCACACACCATGTGACAAATCCCCGGATGTGTGCAAAGCAGCTGATGGTAAGAAATGGCAGAGAGTGGGGTTTGCCAAACTCCGGACTTATTTTTCAGAGAAACAGTGTGAGAGCATGTTAAATAAAACAAAACACAAAACACAATATGATAGTGTCACACGCCGCGTGACAAACCCTGAATGGGAACAGAACAGCCAGGAGACACGGAGTGGAGTTTGTCGGTCTACGGACCAGATTTTATTTATTAGTCTTTCTGTCTCTCCCCCCAGACATGGGAGAGAGACAGTGGGAGTAGCAGGTTAACATATAACAAAGACCAACACAAACAGACACAAAATCTTCACCCTACTCGCCGCGAAGCTTTCGGGTAAAAACAACAAACGAAAATAACAAGTTAAAATAACCAAACTTAAAGGACACCGCGCCTCTTCCTCCAGAGTTCCCCTGGAAGCTCCTCAGGCACACACATATCCAGTGACCTTTCAAGTGCTTCCCACCCATTCATACTGAGACACTCGAACCTTTCCAGTTCGAGTTCTCTTACTCATTCATCCAGAGACACTCGCCACTCCCAGGATGTGAGAGTGCTGGCAACCGGCTCTCAAGATACTCCACTCTTCCGGTGAGTTCTTGGGCTTGCTCAGACACTCTCCACTGTCAAGTGCGAGCTCTTTTTCACTAAAACCGAGGGTGAGAGGCGGACCCTCTTCCAGGGCACCCTCCCTCCCGCTCCTCCATAATCACACCGAGGGAGAGAGGTGGACACCTAAAGCGCACCCCCTCTCCCTCTTCCTCACTCACACAGGAAGCACTCTACTCAGTCACTTTCGACAAACGCACACAAAACTCCACAAAAATTAAACATCCAACATTCAACATCAAACATTCCACATCAATCGTGCACGCGCACTCACACACACATCAAGACAAGACTGACTGATTCCCCACTCGCCCCACCTGCTCTTAAATAGGCTTAGTTTCTGCCTGACTGAGGTGGGACTCGTGAGGCAATCACCCAATCACAATCACAACTCACATTCTCACCCAGACACCCAATCAGCCAATTGACTTCTATATCAATTGACTGATTGACACCAATTAAATAATAATTAAACCAATTAAGGCCTTTGGAGCTCCCTTCCAGGCGACAGTTCACTCTCACACCCTGGGAGAGTGCCAAACCTGCCCCCGGAAAGTCTCACTGCTCCAAAGGCCTCTACCACATGGAACAAGACAGGCAACCATGCCACTCCCATGTGGCCGAGACCGACATCCTCCACAGATAGGTCTTCACCTTACTTCCCGCGAAGCATTCGGGCGAAAACAATGAAATAACAAACTAAAATAAACTAAAATAAATGAAAGCCTGCCTCTTCCGAGGTGGGAATCCCCTTCTGGGGAACACAACAAACACAGTCAGCAGCTTTCCACACCGCTTCCAGTGAAAGTTCTCTGGCAATCAGCCGGTGACACTCTCCACTCTTTCAGTGATAGTTCTCTGGCCATCACCCAGAGACACTCTCCCCTGATTTAGTTATCTTACCCAAACACACAGCTAGAGAGAGAAAAACTCTCACTCTCTGTGAGCCCTCTCTCTCTATTCATAATCACACCAAGGGAAAGAGTCGGACATTCTTTCAGTGCGACCTCTCTCCCACACACAGGAAGCACTCTACTCAGTCACTTTAGACAAACGCACACAGAACTCAACATAGATTCAGCGTCCTCCTACACGGAAACCCCCTTCCAGGGAACACACACAAACACTCAACACTACGTCACACCCTACACCACACAATGCGCACACACAGAAACACACGAATGACAAGACCAACAACAACTCAATATGAACACATGAATGACAAGGCCAACAACTGAATATGCACACATGAATGACAAGAACAACAACTGATTTCCCAGTGAATAATCACATGACATCCACACCAATTAAAATTGATTGAATAATGACTAATTATGGCTTTGGAACAACCTTCCTGGCAACAGTTCATACTCTCTGTCTCACACCCTGCGACAGTGCCAAACCTGCCCCCGGAAAATTCCTCTGCTCCAAAGGCCTCCACAGCCATGCTGTGGCAAAACACAGGCAACCCTACCACTCCCCTGTTGCTGAGACCGACGCCCTCCACAATGTGCTTGTAATCCATTGTATTTTCTTGCATTGAAAATACAATGGATTTGTATTGCTTGCGTTGTCATATGATTGTCTGCGGCAATTAGTTCAATCTAACCCCAGATTTAAAATCTAACCCCAAATTTAAATGTTTAACACACAGTCAGCTTGAGTCGAATCTACTATTATAGAAAAGTATTTAGCCTCACGCAATTCCTCTGCAATTGCCTGTTTGTTTTTTTAACCCATAAGTGCTATAAACTGCTCACATGTGAAAGGATGAATATGAAACACTACCCCGACCCATCTGCCCAAACTTTCTAATGTAATCCGCTAGGAATGGGTCAAATTGCGAGAGGAGTTCTAAAATACCCAGATAGTTCCCGTTGTGTGGGGACCCTAAAAGTTTGTCATCCCCCCTAAAAGCAAGTCCCCGTTGGTATGAAAGGTAAAAGTTATGATGATAGACTTAAGGCACTCAATCTATTTAAACTTAGCAAACGGAGACTTAGAGGGGATTTGATTGAGGTTTTTAAATTCCTAAAAGGGATTAACAAAGTAAAATACCAAAGATTTTTTTAAATAAGTGGGGTCAGCAGAACAAGAGGCCACAGGTGGAAATTAGTTAAAGGCAAATTCCGCACAGATATTAAGAAGTTTTTCTTTACACAGAGAGTTGTCAATGCCTGGAACAGCTTGCCAGGTCAGGTAGTAGAGGCAGAAATGCTTGGGCTATTCAAGTCCAGGCTAGATGTAGTACTAGATACTCTTTAGATTAGGACATGATGAGCCTAGATGGGTTCTCATCATTATGTATTCTTATGTTCCCCCAGGAATTTTATGACAGCCACAACTCTTCTCAACACCTGCCTCCAATGCTGCCTTTGTGTATCAATTTGTTTGACTAAATCTAAGTCTACTGTTACACCTGTAGATACAAGAGCAAAGGAAACAGATGTGAAACAGAGCAAGCATGCATGTCATATGCTCACCACCTCTCTCATGCTCACTAATTCTCTCTGGATGTTTCTAATCACAGTATCCAGTTACGGAGGCATGGCTTTTTGACGACGAGAATAGCTTACAGGCAAAACAATAAACATTACCCATGGAGGGGGAGTACATCAACCATGCTCTTTGTACTACTTGACCATTGGGCAAGTGGCAAGTGAGTTGTTCATTTGTTAATGTTCAGGCCTTTCCCCCAAGCCCACTGTCCCTCGCTGAAGCCGGGTAGTGAGCTTGCCAATTAGGAAATGCTTGTGCACCTTTCTCGATGAGGATTGTTTTTACCGCGTCACTCTGTGTGTTTCCCCATGCGGCCGAGTCAGTGGTGCTCTCACACCAAGAGTGTCTGCTTCCTCTTGAACTTGCAGCTGCAGCATCGACCCTGACCAACCTGAAGCAACAGCATTGCTTGTTTCAGTCATTGTGGTGCTAGCTGGCTCTTCCTCCTCACAGCTGCTTTTGCTAACATTAACATTGTTAGCCTTGACCACATTGTTGTTCTCACCATTAACCCCCTGAGGTCCGTGCTTAGTTCAGAGAAGCTTTGTGATTTTGGTGTTATCTGATATTTATCTCAACTTAACACACACTTACTCCAAAGTGTTTGATATTTTTATTTGAAGGACAACCACAGCTACATTTATATGCCATCAACAGTTTGGTCAGTATCATATGCAGCTTGTAAATAGATCTACAAACACACAAGTTATAAAGAGTACATTTTTCTGCCGTCACAAAAGTTGTGAAAGCACACACTAAACTATCGTGACAAATTGTTTTGCCAATATGATTTTGTTCATCAAGGTCTTGGTTATGTAAGGATGTCAAAATAGTTTAGCACATCTGAGATCTAAATAGCTAAAAGCCTGTTTTTATCAGAACTGGTCAAATGTATTTCAGGCTGTGGGAGGGCTATATGCTAATTTCCTGAATATTCATGATCCACACCTGAGGGTTGTCCACACCTCTAAGATCTGTCAGATGGGCCATCTCTCTCTCAAAGGCCATCAGACAAAGACAAAAGCCATCAGAGTAAGCAATAGTCAGTGAGCCATACAGAAGAAGTTTTTTTGATTTTGGAAGATTTATTGAAAACATCACACAAACTATATACAAAAAAATCTAAATTAAAACATGGTGAGACAATCTGTTCTTTCACAGTCTTTGGTGCCACTTCTCAAAACAGTCTCTTAGTGGGGCGGCTTAGCCCAATAGTTCAAAAGAATTGTGCATTTTGTGATACAAGCACCAAATTTGGCACAAATGTACATTAATATGTTGCGAACATTTTCAGATATTTGGGCCACTTGAAATTCTCTCTTTATGTCCGCCATATTGGATTTCAAATGGCCGCCACTTGAAAATCTACATTTGCTATTATCTCTGGACATAATGCAGCTATTGACTTGATTTTGGTATCTAAATGTATGTTTTTGGGGGCAAGGAATCCAATGGTACCAATTTCAACTTAATATTATCTATCACAGTCTGTTATATAATTGTATTTGGAAATTATCTAGGCAAATATTGGATTCAACACAATACTTTGAAAAGAATGATTTTATTAAAGCATGTTAAATGTGTGTAAATGTCTTAGTTCTGTCAATGTCTTAGGTATAATACTGACATGCTACATGGTCTAGTATCTGAGGCTAGGTGTATACTGACATTCTACAATGGTCTGGTATCTGAGGCTAGGTATATACCGGTACTGAAGATACGTGTACATAAACAGTGTCATGTTAACAAGTTCAGCATTGCCACAAGTACATGTATGTTGTGGACTCATCGTCATGTGCAGTCCCCTTCACACACACAGAGGGCTGTGCACTGAAGGGCAGCCTTTTTGCACTTGCAGCGACTCACACACCCTTTTTGCACTTGCAAGAAAACCAGCTCAATGCAGCTGTGAGCTGCCTCAGGTAGCCTGGTCCAGTAAGGTGTGTACTGTCCTTCTCCAGTCCTTGACTAACCCCAGTTGGTTGGTGGAGGGAGCTCTGGTGCTGGCAGCAGTATCTGACCCCACACATGTCCACCTTGATACACTGCCCTCTTGACATGTTCCTCCAGAGCTGCCTTCGTTGGAGGGATGAGCTGCACATTGTTCTTCCTTGCGAAGAGTTTCCTCCTGGCCTTGTCAATGTCTGTGCATTTGCTGGTTCGATCATACAACAGGATCACGAACCTCTCGATGATGTGCATTGCATCGTCTGGTATGTCACGCGGTGCAGAGGACAGCAGCAGCAGCGCCTCAGTGAGTTCTGGCAGTACCGTCCAGACTGCCCACGCAGTCTTTCTTGCCACGTCTAGCAAAACTAGACACAGTGTCGCATCCAGTTAGAGCGTGGAACATTGGCAGTGCACGAGCCTTCTCTCGTCCCAATCCAGCTGCTATTTCGTGTGCTGCTAGGTATCGGAAACTCTGGCCTGTTCCGAATGCCAGCCACAGTTCGTCTTCTGGTTGCAACTCCTGTGCCAGGGACACTGCCAGCACCACAACATCGGTGTCTACAGTCCGGATGAGTATTGCATGGTGTCCATGCTGGCCTGCGTGAGATGCATGCAGCAACATCCGACTGTCAGCTTCTTCATGGTTACATGGGGCGAGTGAGGTCAGATCTGGCAATAGTGGCTTGCTGAGCACTGCCTCTCCATCAGTAATGACGAGTTGCTTGTCCTCCTGGTCAAACCATTCCATGAGAGCTGCTGAGAGGAACCTGAACAGCTCGGTCTTGTTGCTGTCCACTCAGAGGAAGTTCTGCCAGTTTCCTGGTATGGCTGCGGCAGCCACCACACGTCTCCGCACGCCTTGTCTCCGCTTTGCACGTGTACTACCTTTCAGTGAATCAGCAAGGTAAGTATCCCAGACCAGATCCAGGCGTGACACTGTTTGCAGCTTCGTGGACATATATGGGATGAAGATCTGTTGTGCATACTCTTCAAAGGTCTTTGATGCAGCCGGCTTCAGCATCTGGACGATGGCTGCTCCATCAAGCACAATACAGATCGTGACAGGAGTCTCTGTCTTTGCGTCGGAGACTTCTTCCAAGCATGTGAGGAGATCATTCTTGGTACCAGTGCAGAGGCTTCCACCATCAGACAGTGCAGGAGGACATGCCTGATTCTCGTGACGAAAATAACTCCTCAAGGTTTCCATCCCTCGCCTGGCAGCCAATGTACAGGCGTGCGAAGAGTTCATGGTCATTCTTGACGGAGGCGAGCTGTTGCTGACCTTTGCTCTGGCTTGAGTGGAAGTGCTGAACACCTTCAGCTTGTTACGAGGAATGGGGTCGTCCACTGCCTTTGTTCTGTCCAACAGACACTCTCTGGTGAAAGCCTCGAACTGCTCTTGGCCAATCCTCTTGGCATTCATCACGGTCTCCATGGCAGCAGGACCTGCGATCTCCTTGTGTCCAGTTTGACTACATCCTGACTCTCCTCCTCGAATGGGTTGCCCATCTCCTCTATGACACCGACGAGAGAGCGAACATCTTTCACAAATGAGGCCTGTACACTTGGCGTCTGATCATGATGACGTGTGTCTGCTGTTTGCCTTCTCCAGTGTTAGTTCCCATCCTGGAATTCTGAGATCACCCTGGCAACTTCTGGTCCCGCAACCATCCAGCAACGTAGGGCACTAGGGTTGTCAGTGAGCCCAACTGCTCCACCGTCTTCTTTGATGCAGGCATTATTCTGCTCATGTGCCTGGTCAATCGGGATTGAAGAGAACACCCTCTGTGTTTTCTGAACGGTGAAGTGGCTTTCCCTGAATTTCCTGGCTACATCTGGGTGTTTGGTGGTGAGTTCGGCCATGTCCTTCAGGTGCACTGGTATCCACCTAGCATAGTGGGTGTGATCCAGTGCGTGGAACCAGGGGACCAGCTCTGTCAGAGCATCGAGGTACATCATTAACGATCCCTGCCTGAGTGAATGCACATACACTAGAACTAACAGTTCTAATTCCAGCACGGTTGCCCAGTAGTGAAACTGGGGGATGTCTTCTCCTCTCTGGCAACACCAGTCTTCAAACTCGGGAAGGCCCTCTGCATCCCTGGTTTCTCCCAGACAGTAGTGGTTGTAGGCACGGTGTTGCAGGATGTACAGTGCTGCTGCAGTCACTTGATGTGCTCTTCTTGTGCACAAGACATGGGATGCTCGCAGGAATGAGTCTGCTGTCCCTGCTGTCGCAATCTCAGCTTGCACAAGTGCTTGCACCCAACCACTCCCTTGCAGCCAGTCCCCCAGTGTCTTCAGTGCCACCATCTCTATGTGGAGGCCACCAAACATCACCACTATCTGGTCTTCACCATAGCTCTCTGGCCACTTCCACTGTATCTGCTTGGCCAAAGCAAACAGTGGCTGATCAAAGGTGACCACTGGTGTCTGTCCAGGATTCAGGTGTTCCACAGCATTCTTCACGACGTCCATTGAGTGCCGGATCATGGCCACTGTGTGGGCACTCTCCAGGAAGAGTGGAAGCAGTGACGTGGGACAGATGACTCAAGCATCTGGTGGCTGTCGGCTGGCATGAAATGCAGCCCAAGATGTGCTGTCATTGTCCACTGTACCAGTGTTGTCTTCCAGGACTCGCTTTGCATTGCCTAGCCATTGGTATTCTTCATCAGTCTGCTGTTTGAAGTCTCCTCTGGTCAATGACGCCACTCTAGCAGCTGGGACAGGCGACTTCTTGATGCTGCTAGTGACAGGGGGTACATCAGTGTAGTAGTGCGGCAAGGGGGCGACTGTCTTGGACCGTGCATCCCCAGATCCTCCAACAATGACGATGCTCCGATCCACTCCTTCACCAGTGTAAGAAGGATGTTGTATGAGGGAGATAGCGGTACCATGGAAGGAGTCCTTTGATGTTGTTGCACTGGGGTTGTGATCTATGTTGTCTACAGCGGCAGTTGTGAACACTTGGCCACACATCTTCGGAGGGCAGACCACTCGTTCTCTGTGAAACTGTTGGCAGACACTGTTGCCCATCTGTGCTGAGAGCTGGAGCACTCTATCATAGGAGATGCTCAGGCCAAGGTGTAACAGTCTGTCAACCAATTCCTTCTTGCGTGTATGAGCATGCAGCATCATCCCTATGTATATTGGAAGTGGGGTCTCCTGTGCAACACTGTGCCTGACACTGGTGGATGATGTGGTGCCACGTGTTCGCTTGTGTTTGACGCTGTTGAACTTCAGTATCTGGGTTGTGGCAATTGCTGCAAGGTTAGTGTCTGCCATTTGTTCCTTGATGCTGGGTCCCTCTAGGATCATACTGACTAGGGCAAGCAGCAACGGTGGCACAGATTCTTCTTGACATCCTTCAGGGAATCCTGTGAAGGGCTTGGCTTCTCCAAACATGTGACGGCGAACAATCTGTGCAGCATGGGCAAGATGGACTGCATCACTATCACTGTCCAGCTCGCAGGCTTTGGCAAGAGCAGCACCGAGATCTTCTTCAAATGCCATCAGGATGTCTTTCCCCTTGGTGTGTGCCCGCATGTCAGGAAACTGAGCCAGCAGTCTCTGTTTCAGTCGTGTGGAGTGGACTCTCGTGTCGAGCTGGACTCCTAGCTGTTCTATTCTGGACTGATAGAGCTGGACAAGGTCAGCCAATCTGAATACTGGTGCCGTCTCCTCATCTTGTCTGGCTTCTTCAATGTAGAGGACGAGTTCAGCGAAGACAACTGCCGACATTGCTCGCTCTTGGTTTGTGTCCTGTGATCCTGTTGACTGGGCCTTTCTTGTGCGATTGTAAAGTCCTATCAAGCATCGTGGGTGATACTGGGCGTCCAACGCTATCATGTCCCCACCACTGAGACGGCCCAGCAGTTCTGTATCACCAAGAAGGGTTGCACAGGCACGCACCCGTCTGTCCATTTGGAATGTTGCAGCTTTCCAAAGACTGTCAGCCCCAGCAGGTTGTTCACAGAAGAAACACGTTTCTGGGACCTTCTTCTCTGTACTCGATGAGCGTGAATGTGACCTGATGCGTTTTCATGCAGCTTGTTCCTCATCGCTCTCACCTTCTTTCTTGAGTGCTCTCTTTTGTGCTCTCTGCAGTTTGGTGTTGTTGTACTGGAGCCTGCATCTCTGATGATATTTTGCACCGTGTGCAACCATCGCAGCTTCAATGCCATGACCATCATCGAGTCTTTCCAGGTGAAATGATCCTGGAAGCTCTCCAAGTTCACTGAATTTGACCAAGTTCTCTGCGAGTGAACTGTACCCACTCCCAATGTCTTTTCTCTTTGATTGGTCAGGTTTGGTCAGTGTCTCAGTCTTGTCCTCTTGACATATGAGGCATAACTTCCAGTCAGTTGTGGTGAGGTGCGGTGATGTTGATGGTGAAGTTCGTTCAACATCAGCTAGTCTGAAGCTCTTGGACATGGTGGAACTGTCTTCTGAACCTGCAATGAGATATACAATGTTACATTTCTGTTATCACCACTACCACTACAACTATCACTACAACTACCACTACCACCACCACCACCACCACCACCACCACCAGAATCAAGTCAATAGCTACATTAGATCCAAAGATAATGTCAAATGTAGATCGTGAAGCGGCCATGTAATGTAGCCCAAGATGTGTTGTCAACTGTAGACACAAGGGAACATCACAAACCTTGCACTCCCATGGAGTGCACTGTTGTTTCCCCGACATCTTGCAGAGTATGCATTTCTTGCGACCAACAGAAGCCAGTTTGCCAACATCCAGAGTCGGCTTGGCAGTAGGGACAGGCACATGATCAAATTTTTTTTGAACAGGTGAGTTTTGAGGTGTGATTTAAATTTTGTTATGGTGTCAGACTGTCGGATGTATGGGGGGAGGGTGTGTAATTTACGTTTGAAGTCACAAGACGCCGAATAAATATAAATAAATAATAAATAAATAAACATTTTAGGCTGTTTGAAAAGTATGTTTTACATAGATCTTGAGTGCCTATTGCAATTTGTAACGTTATACGGGATATATATAGCGTCACAAGATGCGGAATTCATATATTTTCACGAGTATTTGAAAACATGGGAAATAAAATAAATATCAGCATACACAGTCTGTTGCTGGCAGATCGCAAGCGTAAACACAGACAAGATGCTATATCAGCTTTTTTAATAACATTTTAGGTTGTTTGAAAAGTATTTTTACATAGATCTTGAGTGCCTATTGCAATTTGTAACGTTACAACCAACGGAATACGTATAGCAGAATTCATACTTTTCATGAGTATGCTGTCTCTCTTCCTCTGAATCCTCTTCAGTATCGGGACATGATGAGTTGTTGTCCTCGTCCCTTTCCATCAATGCTTCCAAACACTCCAGAGCAGAAAATCTTGCCATCTTGAATAAAATGTGCTTCAAATTGTCGGGACATTTTATGTGTTGTTTACACTGGTGATTTCACACATGACCCCACGCCCCTCCCTGAAACTAGCACCTAGTTACCATGTCAATAGAAGGGGGACGGTACTTCCAGGTAAAACAGAGAGTAAAGGGCAAGGTTTACTTTTGGTTTAATTAACCTAATTTAAAAAATCTCATATTATTTGCCAGTGCTCAAATTGGAAAGTCGCGATTCTAAGGTTTCTGTCAATGTTTTTGCCGTGTGTGTATGATAAAATCTTGCAACGTTAGAAATAGTAATATATTTATATTGCTGCTCGGATTGGCGGCAATCCAGTCGACCTCAGGGGGTTAAGCTAGCCAGATCACCGCTGCTGCAGCTGCTAACACTGCTACTAACGTTAGCTTCGTTCTGGTCAGCTTTTTTGAAGAAATGTAAAATTGTAGGTACTTGCTACAATAACGCTACTTCTTCAGCTGCTTTTTCTTTTTTATTCTTCGTTTGGCAGCCCCACTTAATAAATGCTGATCCATCTTTGTAACTAAACTGAAAATAGCTTTTTTTGGCCACACGTTGTCTGTTGTGTCTGCTGTCTTACTTCTTGCATGACTTCGCCACAGTTATTTGTAAAAAAATAAGAAATATGCATGAGACCAGTTTTTTGAGGCCCCTCTGACCTCTGGGCCCCTGGGCCTGTGTCTGACAGGCCCGTTCGGTAATTCGGTTCTGCATGCAACTAATAAAACCAAAGTGCAATTGCCATTTTCTCCCTGTTTTACTTTTCTCTCAATCACTCTTGCTGTTACCAACACCTCGTGCTATTCTCTGTCTCACCAGCACCTCAAACGAGAGGCCTCATGAAGACAATGTTATGTTATTATTATTATATTATTATATATGTATATATTACAAGTGTGAGACAAGTTCTCTGAATAGGAGCTGAACAGCAACAGAGGTTCCACGAACTTAGCCACAAACAACGGTGTGAAGAGCTGTGAAAGTATACAGCTAGCTATACTGGACATTTGAGTGGTACAGAAGCGGCCAGCTCTCTTCTTCAAGACTCATCGCTGACAATTAACTTTGCATCCAGAAAAGGAACCAGAGACTTTATGACAACCGTGAACTGTGCAAGAGACACCGAAAGGAATCATCGGACTTGTTGAAGACTTGGCAACCGGACATCCCACATGTCTTCCGAACCCGGCATGCATCGAACCCTGCTGACCGCAGAGCTGACAATGGAAAGTAAAGGCCATGATAAACTTGGCAATTTTTTGGGCTATGTTGCCAGCAATTGTTGCCTCAACAGTTTTCCATTGAAAAGGAGCAACTTTTTGATATCTCTAGAAATTTGATCAGGAGTGCCATCTAGTGGTCAATTGTTATTAATCCTCCAAACACAGCACGATGCTGGTCATGTGTCATCATCTCAACTTGAACTTTAAATTATGACAGCTATACAGCTACAGTGGAGTGAGGAGAAGGAGCTTTCCATTTTATTGCATTTTTAATATTGAACAACTATTTTTTTAAAATATTTGAGTAAATATTATAAACACATTCGCAATATACTGATAACAATCTATGAATCAAATCCAGGACTCTGCCCCACAGACTGTAGCTACCTAGCTAACTTTAAAGCCCCATCAAAGTATGTTATGGCTAGCTAGCTAGATAGCTTAATAGCTGGTAGCTATCTATCTATCAAGCTATTAGGTAATGTAGGGTTATTAAATAACCAGCTAATGTTGAAAGATGAACTCAGTCATGTTAGCTAACGAGCTAACAACATTGCCTCACATGAAACCTGGTGATTGACTGTCTAGCTAGCTTTGCTGTTGCAAATGGCTACGTTTGTTTTGCGGCAGATAATGCTAGCTGTTGAATTGCTTTACATTGTTTACACAATGTGGCCCCTGATTGTTTACGAGTTCCCACTGTCCACTGTTGAGGGCTTTGAGAGGAGGATTAGCCATCACCTCCGCAGGTGGCTGGGCCTGTCACAAAGCTTGAGTAGCATCGCTCTGTATGGGAAAAAGAACAAACTGAAACTTCCCATGAGCAGCCTGAATGAGGAGTTTAAGGTTACCCGCACAAGGGAGGTGCTGCAGTACAGGGAGTCCAGCGACCCAAAAGTCACGGCTATGCCACAGTGTTCTGGTGGGGCCAGTGGTGTCTGACCGAGCAGGGCTTGGTAGCATTCCAACAACCCGCTATGACAAAGCCCACGGCAAAGACAAACGCCAACTGGTCCAAGAAGAGGTAAGAGCTGGGGTCGAGGAGCTGCACGCAAGTCAGATGGACAAAATGGGAACAAGCAACAGACCGCAAGATCACCTGGTCCGGGCTGTGGCAGGCTGAGCCTTTCCGCATAAAGTTCCTGATACAGTCTGTCTATGACGTCCTGTCCAACTTCTTCTGCTGGGACAAGGTTGACTCACCAGCATGTCCCTTATGCCTCAGAAGAGGAACACTTGAGCACATCCTCAGCTGTTGCCCGAAAGCACTGGGTAAAGGTTGCTACCGCTGGTGCCATGACCAGGTGCTGAAGGTGATTGCTGAGTCCATCTGCAGCGCCATAGACCAGACCAAGCGCTGTCACACCAATTGTTGTCCGGGTGCCAATATGAGCCCGGGGTGATGTAATCCGGGTGAATATCAGTCCGGGGTGATGTAATCGGGTGATGTCATCTGAATTTTGGACTGCAGTTGCTATGCCAACATGACGTGCTCGCATTCCTGAGTGAGAAAACGCAAAAGAATGTGTCCGGGTGTCCGGGTGATGTCATTTAGCTACGAATAAGCTGTACAGCTAAGTTAGCTGCTTTGCTACGAACATAATATATGAAATATAATATATAATTATATTATAATTATATAGCCAGCTAGCTACGGACATAACAATATGCATTGTCTGTTCAGCTGCACAGTTAAGTTAGCTGCCTTGCTACGAACATAATATATGAATTATAATATAGAATTATAGGCTATTATAATGATATAGCCAGCTAGCTACGGAAATAATAGTATCCTTTGTCTGTTCAGCTGCATATTGTTAATTGTTTTAGATTTTACAGTTAAGTTAGCTGCCTTATCCTGACTTCCTTGACCTTCGAATATAATATATGAATTATAATATAGAATTATAGGCTAATATATTATATTGGATATGAATATAATCTATGGATGTGTCCAGGTGTTCAGGAATGTGTCCGAGTGATGTCATTGAAATTATTTGAATGTAGTTGCTATGACAACATGACGAGCTCGCATTCATAAGTTTTGCTCGGTCCTGCTTTAACCTCAAGAGACGGAGACATTGTCGGAGACAGACCACTACACAAGATAACCTTTACAATGTCCTTTTGTATAGGCTACTGTGCTTATATTGTTAATTGTTTTACATTTTAGATTGTGTTAGTGATTCATTTTGAAGTAGCTAGTCGGAGAGAAGAAAGTGAGGAAGAGGTGCTTAGTCTTTTACTGAAACTAACTAGCTATCACTAGCACTAGCTAGTGTTAGCTAGTTAGTTAGCTAATCATTTATTGCTTGCTTGCTAGTGAAATAAAAATTGTTAGCTGTTTAACATTTATTATTAATAATAATAATAATAGATATGGCATCCTTCAGTGATATATTTTTCTATACCAAGTACCAAGAGGGTGTCTCTGTGGCGACGAAGCGTTCTATCCGGAGAGGAGCACAGAAATACATGCTTCAGGGTAAGATTTGTTAAAGAAACGTTGATAGAACGATAGATAAATAGATATATAGATGGATACTTTATTGATCCCTGAAGGGAAATTCGGTGTTCCAGCAGCATCCAACAAAAGGCACAAAATAGACACAGAATAAAAGGCAAAAAAGTTAGAAATAGACAATAAACAGGCAAAAATAGGCACAAAATAAGTGAACTGTATAGCTGTAAACTGTATTGTCCAAGAGAAACGTCTGGGCACTAAAGCAAACTGTCTTAGCTCCCTCCGAGCTGGCTCAGGTCCATAGTATCCAGCCAGTCAGGGGATGCATACCCATAAAGCAATAATGTACATTTTTTAACAAGCCTTGGTCATTGTTCTCAGTCTATAATCCATTTTTGATATTCTAGACGGTTGCATGTATTTGAAGCCCAAGGATGGAATGCCACCAAGAAGGGTCATCCTGTCGGACGAGGAAAGGGAGGCAGTGCTGACCGAGGTCCACGCCGGCCACTTTGGAGTGAAGCGCATGCTGGGGAAGATCAATCAGCGCTTCTTCTGGCATGGCATTGTGAATGATGTGCAAAACTGGGCAAGCAAAACTATTTTGTCTTTAGTTGATGGAAATGTGAATGAATGAATGAATGAATGAATGAAAGGTGTGGTCTTTAGCCGTGTGTAAAATATGATCTTGCTTACAAACTGTAGCAAGATCATATTTTACACACAGCCAAAGACCACACATTTAATTCATTCATGCAACTTGCATTTACTGTTAATTTCAAGGTCCGTACCTGCGTGCCTTGCCAGAAGTTTGAGAAGGTGAAGACCGAGGCACCTGAGCTGAAGAGCATCAAGCCTGTTTCACCTTGGTACATGATTGGTGAGTTCTACACTTTTGACTTGTTCCCATCATGTTTTCTTTCAGTATTCTCTTTTAGTGTGAATGTTTTACTTCCTCTTGTCCAATAGAGTATGCCAATATTTATTTACATTACATTACAATACTGTCATTTAGCAGACGCTTTTATCCAAAGCGACTTACAATAAGTGTATTTAACAAATCAATACAAATACAATATCTGCTAAGAGGAAGGATCAGGGTAGTACTATTTGACTGCATGCTAGGTGTGGACCTCATCGGACTGTTCAAGGCCTCGTCCAGGAATGGCAATCGCTACTGCCTCACAGCGACTGATTTCTTCACCAAGTGGGTGGAGGCCATTCCCATCCAGGTGTGTTATATCTGTGTTTTTAGTGTTGATCTCTGATCATATAAACTGATAAACATGATAACAGGCGACATTCCTCCTCTTGTGGAGGTTGACGGGATCGACAAGGACACTGTTGCAGACTACCTCCAGGCCAGGGCTGAGAAGGATGAGGAGGTCTTTGACAAGGTGAAAGATATTACACAACTGTTTACTGAACAACCACCTGAGTGATGCTAAGTGAATCCCTATCTGAAGCGCGCAATCCTCAAGAGCGCATGGCCTCAATGGCGCGCATGACGGCATATAGATCTATCTGAAAGTCCAAGTTCAACCACGCCAATCTTGTAGCAGTTGTATCTCTCAACTTAGAGAATATAAATCTCTGCTGCTGCGTTTCTTTCTTGAACAATCAAGGTGCGACTCAACGTGGAGAAGGCCCAGGAGAAACAGCGCGAAACCTACCGGAGGAGGATCAAGAAGGGAACCAAGCGTTTCAAGATCCTCCCGGGCATGGAGGTACTGAAGAAGGACGAGAGGAAGAGTGGGAGACTTGGTCGCACAATGGATCCAGACTGGCCAACTCAGTACCGGTAAATGTTGGGCTTTTAAGAGTAACTCAGGTGAGAGGGTGATGATATCCAATTTTGCCATTACAGATCATTATTACATGTTTTTCTTAGGGTAACTGAGGTCGGGGACAACAACCTGGTGCAGTTGGAGACCTTGGATGGCCACCAGCTGAAGACCCAGACACCCTATGCCTCAGTGAAGCCTCTGCGGAAAAGTAAGTTTAACATGAAGTCCACATCAATGTTGTGAGAGTCATATGTTAATGTTTTTTTTCACTAAAGGACATTATGCTAAATATGGTTTCATTGAATAATTTTGTTACTCTTGGATTGACTTAAGGATCATGAGCTGGCCCGCCGCCTGGAGAAGCTGTGTCCCATCGGCCTGAGCTGGTGTGTTCGGATGACCCTGAACCACTGTGCTCTGCGCTGGAGGGGGACACACTTCAGGTAGATTTGCTACTAAACATTAAGAAATAAGAATAAATAAAATAAACAAATAAGAATCCCAATGCAACGAACGAAGCAATTTGGCTCAGCCCTAGTTTATACAGATGTTCAAATGCATCCTATTAATCAATTATATCTTCTCAGTTCTCACAGGTTGTCCAGGACAGTGATGACAGTGATGTTGTCATCACAGGTGTCCAGCGGGGGCAGGCCTGCCCCGCTTCACTGAGCAGGGTGGAGGACCTTAGGGGTACAGTCCTTAACCCACACTGTTGGCTAGATGACTGTGCTATTGACCACTCCCAGGCTCTCTTGCAGGCACAACATCCCCATGTAGGAGGCCTCTACGCCACTACATCCCTCGCCCTCCTGTCCTCCGTGCCTGCAACAACCCAGGGGTTTGTACAGATTTTAAATGTTTGTGCCAACCACTGGGTTACGGTAAGTAACATCGGCTGCCAGGTAGGTATTGTTAATGTTTATGACTCCTCTGGTCACAGCACGACCGAGGAGTTCATTTCACAGATAACAGGCCTTCTCTCTTACACAGGGAACCAGGTCCGCTTGCAGTGGCCGGATGTCCAGCAGCAGAGGGGCAGCTCAGATTGTGGGCTGTTTGCTATTGCAAACAGTCTCACTCTCTGCAGAGGTGAGGATCCATCCAAGGTGCAGTACCATCAGGCAGCCATGCAACATCACCTCTTTTCTGCTTTCAGGTTGGGCATCTGACACCATTCCCCAGCTCCATCCGGTGTCCCATGGCCAGGCCAGCGTATGCTATGGAGGTCAGCGTCCACTGCTCCTGCAGGCGAACCGTCTGGGAGAGAGGAGAAGAGCCTCTGCTATCTTGCAGGAGGGGGTGTGGTAAGTTGTTTCATTTATCTTGCCTGCCAGATAGCATAGACTTGAGTGAGTTTGTTTGTACTGCTTGTAGAGTTATTTTCTAGTGTTTTCACAGATTATCATATGATTTGGTAAGTATTTATTTATTCTTTAAGTTGTACATATGTTGAGGGAATTGGTATTGTATGTGTGTACATCTTTTTTTTTTTACAGATTGACTTCACAAAATGTATTGTAAAGTATTAAACCAAGCCATGGTACAAATTTTTTTTATTGACTGTACCTGGTTAATGTCCCAGTTTCTAACTGTCCCTTCGCCCCTTCCTACTGTACTTGGCCCCTTCCTACTTGGCCCCTGTTCTCAAGTTCAATGAAAACCCAATGTTCAACTGGGTACTGTTTTATTGTACAAGGAAGATTCTAGGGGATGAGATGACACTGGGCAATACAAATTTAATAACCCTCTCTAGGCCTGTACCTTGCCGTGGTGAGAGGGCTTTTCACCTTGGCCATTGTTTTGCCCACTGACAGCTTTCTCTCATAGTTTCTCCTTCTCTGTCTTTTTTTCTTTCTCTGCCCCTTTTTCCAAGGTGTAGGAGGTAGTTGGTGTGGCCCTAAAGGCGGGTGTTGAAGATGCTGCATGGATGTCATTAGATGTACTCCCATCACCCACCTACCATACACTACAATAAAAAAAAATGATCCTGTATTATTGCTGTGTGAACACGTATAAATTGTGAACCAAGAAAAAAACGATGGTTGTCTTTGTTGTCTTCAAAGCATAGGTTTAGAGGCTAGTGAGACCATAGCCATCATTACTCCTATGGTAAACTTTGAAGTTATAATAATGAATATAAATGGTGCAGTGAATTGTGATTACTAGCTATACCTGACAGCATCCACAGCTTGACATCCACACCATGGACTTGGATACACACTACCCTTAAACTACAGGTATAGAGCATGGCAGGTAGGCTACTGACAACAGATTAAGAAACATGGAGGGTGGCTGTGACATGAAGATAGGACAGGTAGCAGGTAGGTTACAAAGCAATGGGTATTTATTTACACAGAGTGTATAATATAGCCATGGATGGATTTAAATCCCAGCAACAGTATTCTGAATTACTGAGTTATGTTACACCACCTCATCCAATTGTGGGATGGACTAGCTTGCTATGTATACAACAAATAACACTGCAAGGTTTAAAATGATGGTGTGTGTGTGAAAGAAATCAACTAGTCTTGTGGGTACTACAGTAAGTTAAAATAGCAAACTAGTCCATCCCACGTTATGGCCTGTTATCTGTGAAATGAACTCTTGTAACGTTACCCACATGAGTTGAGCATAAACACTGTCGGTGACGTTAGCTAGCATTTACATGCATTAAACGCGAAGGCTACTCAAGGAATGTCAGGATATATGATATATCTATTATTATTATGTGTGAAACAGCAAACTTTCCCCCCCACTAGCATCACTAACACAATGTAAAATCTAAAACAATTAACAATATAAGCACAGCTCCTATACAAAAAGGAAATGAAAAAGGTTATCTGTTATCACGATTTTTATTTTACTAGCAAGTATTTCACTAGCCATCTAAGCAGGCGATCCATATATTATGTTCGTAGCTAGGCAGCTAACTTAACTGTGCAGCTGAACAGACAATGCATATTGTTATGTCCGTAGCTAGCTGGCTATATCATTATAATAGCCTATAATTCTATATTATAATTCATATATTATATTCGTAGCAAGGCAGCTAACTTAACTGTGCAGTTGAACAGACAAAGGATACTATTATGTCCGTAGCTAGCTGGCTATATCATTATAATAGCCTATACTTCTATATTATAATTCATATATTCGTAGCAAGGCAGCTAACTTAACTGTGCAGCTGAACAGACAAAGGATACTATTATGTCCGTAGCTAACTGGCTAGCGAGTGTGGTGCAGAGGAACAAACCGCAGACCATGTCATCCTGGATTGCCTGATTTATCGGGCACCCAATGGGATCCATAGTCTGTTGGCTTTGGATGACGACACGGTGACATGGCTGCTGGAGGTGTGCCCCAAAATATAGCCTGGGTGAACCCCCCCTAGGCTTGAGGTGGTAAAAGGATAGCCCCTCGGCCCTGAGCCTAGGGGAGCAGGAAAATAATATACCCAAACGAAGAAGAAGATTATAATAGCCTATAATTCATATATTATGTTCGTAGCAAGGCAGCTAACTTAACCTCCTAAGACCGTGCGTCCTCATATGGGGACATAATATTTCCAAATAGCTCGGGGAATTTAAAAATGCATACCAAAAGAATCTCAGGTCTCAGGAGGTTATCTGTGCAGCTGAACAGACAATGCATATTGTTATGTCTGTAGCTAGCTGGCTATATCATTATAATAGCCTATAATTCTATTTTATAATTCATATATTATGTTTGTAGCAAGGCAGCTAACTTAACTGTGTAGCTGAACAGACAATGCATATTGTTATGTCCGTAGCTAGCTGGCTATATCATTATAATAGCCTATAATTCTATATTATAATTCATATATTATGTTCGTAGCAAGGCAGCTAACTTAGCTGTACAGCTTATTCGTAGCTAAATGACATCACCCGGACACATTCTTTTGCGTTTTCTCACTCAGGAATGCGAGCACGTCATGTTGGCACAGCAACTGCAGTCCAAAATTCCGATGACATCACCCGATTACATCACCCCGGACTGATATTCACCCGGATTACATCACCCCGGGCTCATATTGGCACCCGGACAAGAATTGCCATCACAGCGCCTCTGACCGGCTAGGCAGGCGATCTCCTTTGTCAGAGCAGGGGAGAAGCCCAAGTCTCATCCAAAGGCAGCAGTGACCTGACTGGCAGATGAAGGCGGACCTAGGGAAGCAGCTCCAATTCCCAGAAAACATCGCAGAGACCACCCTGAGACCAGACATTTTGCTGTTCTCTGAAACATCAAAGCAGGTGGTCCTGCTAGAGCCCACAGTTCCCTGGGAAGAGCGGATGGAGGAAGCCAATGAGCGGAAGAGAGCCAAGTATGCAGACTTGGTGGAAGAGTGCCGCAGGAGGGGGTGGCGTGCTCAGTGTGTGCCCATAGAGGTGGGCTGTAGAGGCTTCGCAGCTCAGTCACTGTGCAAGGCCTAAAGTCTCCTGGGCATCACAGGTGCACGAAAAAGGAAGGCCATCAGAACCACCACAGAGGCAGCAGAAAAGGCCTCTAGATGGCTGTTGATCAGAAGGGGTGATCTGTGGTCGCATGCTACTTGGACACAAGCCGGGAATTGATCACTCCTGGCTGGGATGCCTGGGTGAGGATGTCTGATTGTTGAAAGACCCGAAACACCCGATGACCCCAGGTAACATCACTGATGATGTGTCCAAGTGCATCGCAAGATGTATGAATCAACACCTTGCACTTTCTTGTCTTGTTAATATGGAATAACAAGGATGCAGCCTACAGAAATTGTGATGAGAGGACCAAGGCACTCCAAATGTTGAGCAGCCAGCTGGCTTTCTTAGGTAGGTTAGCTATGTGACAGATATTTGTTCATGATTGTTCCCAATGTATTTTTTTCAGGAAAAAGGAATAACATTTTCAAACCAACTGCAATAAAACTACTACACTTTTCCATATTTTGGTGATGTATACAAGTAAGACTTGTAATGGAAATGGTGGAAACGGTTGAGTCTCCAGCTACTAATATCTTGGCACGATTATCGATAAAAAACTGCGCTGGGAGGCAAATACAAATGCCATCAAGGCCAAACATCTGTTCTTATTGCGTAAATTGAACACTTTTGATGTGGATTTGAACCCTCTTCTATAAATTCTTTATTGAATCCATTTTAATGTTCTCAATGATTTGCTGGTATGGCAACCTCAATGTTAAGTGCAAATCTCAACTACAGAGAATTATTCAAATGTGTTCTAAAATTACTGGGGTTGAAGAGCTGAGTCTCTCCACTTTATGCGATAAGCACATCCTGCGTAAAGCCACCAGTATATTGGATGACCAGTGCCATCCTCTGTATGCTGAGTTTCAGCTGCTCCCCTCTGGGCACAGATATCAAACGCCTAGGTTTAAAAGTGTACGATCACAAAGCACTTTCATTCCAAAGTAATCGCTGCTTATTGAATTAATTAATTGAATTGAATGAAGACAGTGTTGAGAATGTACATATTAATATCCTTTTTATGTGTACTTTAATGAAAATGTACCATTTACAAAACATAAGACAGACATACATGCATGGTAATGCATTCCTTGTTTTTGGCAGTGGAATTCAAGAACCTCAGGATAACTTTCCACAGAGTATAAGCAGGTGACCACAAGCAAGATGTCTGGCGCAGGGGCTGAAGAGGTGTATGTTTCGAGATACAAGTACTTCAACAAGCTGGCCTATCTACATGACTCATGTGACCAGAGTGAGAGCACAGACAACCTCCCGTCTCAAGATATTGTTTGTAAACTTACACCTGTCTCCCCAAGTCCACCTGCACCCTTTCTTATCCCCACAGGTTTAACTGAAACCCTCTCTCCAACACAAAGTCAGCCAGTCTCTG
Organism: Aldrovandia affinis; assembly: GCA_029706075.1. Classification (NCBI taxonomy): domain Eukaryota; kingdom Metazoa; phylum Chordata; class Actinopteri; order Notacanthiformes; family Halosauridae; genus Aldrovandia; species Aldrovandia affinis. The sequence goes on along the minus strand of JAINUG010000138.1, from coordinate 2,157,250 downwards.
AGGGTCAAGGTTCAAGTTAGAAACGCTCAAAAACCACCAAAGAACATACTGCAGAATGAATGATAATTTCAGTTTTCAATGTAAGTTATTTCACTAAATCTTTATTCGAAAATTTCACAAAATACATTTTTAGATTCAGTACGCCTTAGGCGATTTAACTAGGGTGGTTTTATGCCTGAATTAATTTAATAAAAAATTAAAAGATCGCTAATGTTTCAATTGTATTTAATTCAGTCGCGTTTCTAAAAACCTGCCTCCCAGAAAGGCATTTAGTATGAAAAACAAAGCAAACCAAAACATACATGGTTGTCTATCTCTTCACTGTAACTCTGCATCGAGATTTAGGGAATTGTTACTGTAAAAACAGCAGCAGAAAAACTATTTCTCTATGATGACCCATCCCCTATATCAGCCAATCACTGTGGGCATTCTGAGTAAGCTCGTTCATGAGAAACAATGTCATCCCTAGCAACGACGTCAACCCCGCCCTCACTCTTAGCTAGGAATTCCTTAGTATGAGTTTGTCTTTGGAGCTTTGTGAATAGGTTTTAAGGTGGGACTCCTAACTAAAAGGTTTTAGTGCAATTTAGAAGTACTCCTAGTGGTAAGATAAAATGCTTTGTGAATACGGGCCCTGGTCGTCTAATGGTTAGACGGAGACCTGGAGAGGCCTACAAGCCACAATGTCTCGCACCCACTGTGAAATTTGGTGGAAGATCGGTGATGATCTGGGGGTGCTTCAGCAAGGCTGGAATCGGGCAGATTTGTCTTTGTGAAGAACGCATGAATCAAGCCACGTACAAGGTTATCCTGGAAGAAAACTTGCTTCCTTCTGCTCTGACAATGTTCCCCAACTCTGAGGATAGTTTTTTTCCAGCAGGACAATGCTCCATGCCACACAACCAGGTCAATCAAGGTGTGGATGGAGGACACCAGATCAAGACCCTGTCATGGCCAGCCCAATCTCCAGACCTGAACCCCATTGAAAACCTCTAGAATGTGATGAAGAGGAAGGTGGATGTCACAAGCCATCAAACAAAGCTGAGCTGCTTGAATTTTTGTGCCAGCAAATGTGAAAGACTGGTGGAGAGCATGCCAAGACGCATGAAAGCTGTGATTGCAAATCAGGGTTATTCCACCAAATATGGATTTTTTAACTCTTCCTAAGTTAAAACATTAGTATTGTGTTGTTTAAAAATGAATATGAACTTGTTTTCTTTGCATCATTAAAGGTCTGAAAACTACATCTTTTTTGTTATTTTGACCAGTTGTCATTTTCTGCAAATAAATGCTCTAAATGACAATATTTTTATTTGGAATTTGGGAGAAATGTTGTCAGTAGTTACTCAAACACATACCTATAAATAGTAAAAGCAGAGAAATTGATCATTTTGCAGTGGTTTCTTAATTATTTCCAGAGTTGTATATATATATTTTCATATAGTAGTAGGCCTTATTCTATACTTTTTAAAAATAAAAGAACAAAGCTGATATGCAAGGGTGGAATTCAATTTATTTTCAGGATTCAAACTCAATGTCATTGTGGTTTGGTTTTATCATGTGATTAACCCTTTCCTGACTGAGCGGAATGTTCCATTTCTTATCGTAACGTGATCAGTCTATGCATTAATGATCATAGTTTACCGGTGTCAAACCAAATATTTAAATATGATACAGCTTCAGAAATCAGATAAATAGCTCTTTCAAATGATATTACATACAATAGCACAATATTAATAAACCTTTATTAAGGCAAGGAAAAGCACCCACAAAAATGTTTATCATCTAAGAAAGTTTATTTATTTAGATTACCCTCCCCACATCTGTCCGTCACTCAACTACTCGAGGCAAGCCAATTCTCCGTGGGCAGCGACCTCCTCTTTTCCTCCGAAACGGAACTCGCCCATCCACCCACGTTCTGGAGACTCCCTTTTCCGTGCTTCTCGGTGGACCCGAGCCAGCTCTCCCTCCCCTCTCCCTCTGGGGTGGACAGCCAAATGCTGCCCCCGCTCGCGCTGATGACCAGGGCCGGTCTGGTTTCGAACTGCCTCCCTGACAGGCAGCGTACACCACACCGGACCAGCCAAAGTGTGGTGCGTTAGACCTCTACGCTATCTGCCGCCCTCATCTAAGAAAGTTAATGTTTTTTCCCCGAACAATCTTGGGGAAACAACAATCTTAGTAAATTTTACTGACTTACTTTCCAATGAAAATAGAGAACATTTTTGAGTACATTGAGTCTATCCTATTTTGTAAGCATTTAAAATCTGCATTTAAAATAGAAATACCTTTACGGTGTAAGGGCTTTTTAGTGACTGATGGTGTTTTTCAAAAATTCTATATACGGAATGTTCCATAGTCAGACACTTTCTTATCTGGATATTAGATGTCGGGAAGGTGCCTTTTAAAAAACCTGCGCAGGCAGACAGAGTGGGACCATCTTTGGCGGGTTTATGGCTCTGAATGAAGCCAGGGCACTTGGGCATGTAGCGGTGGTGAACCAGTGCCACACCCTACAACTTCAGGCTATTAGCTGGATATTATGGATCATGGAGAAAATAATTATCGTCTGCCAGATTAAAGCAGAGGTCAACATGGTATGATTGGCCTCTTCACTTGGTAGCAATGCTCTTGAGCATATTATGCCTCTCCAAATATCAGCTAAACCAACCAGGCCCTAGTGATGTTTGATATCACCACAATTCTCAACATGAGAGGAGCATATCAATGGCAACCATGAAAAGATGTCTTGTGGTAGTAAGTGACCCAAAACAAAAATATAAAAGGAGAGTCTGAACCTGGCTTGCTTGGACTTTCCCTCAAATTGTAAATTATGGGCTAAGAAGGGAGTGAGCCAGCCCCCCCCTCAACACTTCAAGTCTGAGCTGTTGGTGACACCAGGCAGATCTCTTGGAAGATCTGGTTCCAGGTAACACCTCGGCTGTGTGTGTTTGCATTTTTGTAGAGAGACAAGCTTAGTTTGGTATCATTTTCTTCCATTTAATCTCTTTTGGGATTGTTACATGTCAATTTTATGTCTAGCATTTAGTATTTGTTAAGCCGAGATATCCAATTGAATGTTTATTTCCATGTGGGTGATAATTTTTGGGGCTTTCCAGTTTGGAGACCGGAGTTTGACGTGGTACGAGCTAGCTTGTAAAGTGGTAGCGATATTTTTTCCTGAAAGTGGTGGGTTCACAATTGGCTAGATACAGCAGTTGCTGCCTGCAAGCCTCACCATAGATGTATTGTTCAGTATTCAGAGTGCTGAACTTTAAACAAGGGCATTTGACTGTTAAGGCTACTAGATTCAGGGAATAGACCATTTTTATTCTAACTTCACTATTCCGACATAGAATAAACATAACTGCACCCTGGCATATTACAAATAACATTTAATCTTACATATGATAATACAGTGGTTCTGTGTGGCTCAGTAGGTAGAGCATGGCGTTGACAACGCTTAGGTTGTGGGTTTGATTCCCACTGGGACCACATATACTGAAAAATGTACGCATTTACTACTGTAAGTCACTTTGGATAATAGCGTCTGCTAAATGGCATATATATATATATATATATATAACCTCTGGCAGTTTACCACTTACCTTTGTACCATTTCAGGTTATTCACTGGACTTGAACTGCTTAAATTTCAGTAAAAACTCGAAAATGGGGGTGTTCTAAAACTTTTGACTGGTAGTGTATATATCACCATACATTTCAAGGTGTTTAATTTGATTTGGCACTAAGAACATGTGTTTGCTCCTCATACTTCAACGATTGTTGAATTTGGGCATGGGTAACTAGATGGAAATTGAAAAAAAATAATTGGACTGATACTGGAACATTGAAAACCTCCACTTTCCAACACAGGTTTAGCTCCTCTGTTTCATGAGCACATCCAGCTATTTCCTGGCAGGGAAGGCACTGTTCTGAAGTGTTCAAGCTAGAACTACAGGCCCAATATAAGAGTCTTCAAAGTTAAACTTGCTCTCTGTACTGAGTGGCTGAAATTGCATTTAATTCCAGCAGGCCTTATGAAAGTCCTTGATGGTAAATAATGACATATTCCAATGGAAAATCTACTTTCCTCAATTGCTTCAGCACAATTTTTAGTTGAGCCTTTTTTGATTGTGTAGGTCTCCTTACAAAATGGGCAGAACATAAAATTAAGTTTGAATAAAGTTAAAGCCAAAGGACCAAATATCCCCCTGCAGAACAAAAAAAACTTCCCCCATGCTCCTGGTTTTACTGAAGTGAAAATGTATGTGGCATTTTGAAAGCTGGGTATTAGCATGTTTCATGGGCACTACTGTAAAGTAGTGCAGGTGTGGGCAGTAATGTTATGGAACTTTCTTTGCAATCACACATTTGATAGTCCTGGTTCAGTTCCTGGTATGGGCAATGCTGCTGAACCCTTGAGATATAAGATTCTTCAAAGTACTCATCCTGCATGTCTTATAATAATCCCATTTGTTCTCTTCCATCTCTTCCACAACACACACATCTTCTATATGCTCCTTTTCATGCATGTACAGTGGTAAGTAGTTACTTTTGACCACTGCACTAAAGAAAGATCCATAGCATGCAGACCATTTAAACATATATGTCTGGATTGTTATGTTCCTCTGTGCTAGAAACAAGCTGGTGAACTGGATTTAAGGAGCTGCAAAATTAAGAACATTCCCTTCTCAGGGGTATAAAGGGAATTGCATTCCTCCCAAACTCACCTTTTCACTTTCTGTCTTCCCTCTAGAAGGAAGAAATTAAATGCCTGTCTGTTTTTCCTGGTATGAACTCACAATTGTTCTAAACCCACAAGGACTTCCGTGAAATGATCAACTAAAAACAATTCAGCAGCAAGGGGCTTTGTTAAGTGCAATGCCTCAACGTTTCACAGATTTCACAAATGCACAAGGACCTTGATGAACAACTTGCAGTTATATAGCACTTATATAATCATCTTCCGGATTAAAGTTCCCATAGCACTTATTGTAAAGAGTGGGGGGTTCCTGGGTGTCCTGTCCAAACGACCAACCTTGCTTTCTCAACCTGGCCACCAAATCATCCTCCAGTTTAACGGACATAATAATGCCCTCCCTCTCCACTGCAGTTGTTGTGTGGTTTGTGTTCTGGTGCAAAATGGCTGTTGTGAATCACCCAGTGGTTGGGGTGAGTTTCCCTCCTTTAGTGTAAAGCACTAAAAAATGCTATATACTCTAAATGCAATCATTATTATTATTATTATTATTATTATTATACAGTAGTAGTAGTTTTATTATTAATACTACTACTACTAATAATAATACCATTAGGTGGTTGCGGAAGACAACCACCACCAATGTTTTATATTTAGTTGTGCAGCAAGGTTGTGAATTTGGCCAGGACACCAGGGAACAAACTACTCTAATGACTAAAGTGCATCAAAATCTTTGGTTAATGTCTCAGCCTGAGGCATTGATTTTCTGCTTTGTCCAGATGTAAAACCATATCCTACTGGCCCACCAAAACCAATACCAGGAGCAACATTGTTTTCCCAGTAGGTCTCCCATGCAAGTACTAATCAAGCCCATCACTGTTTAGCCTCAGCCATCAGACATGTGGAATAAGTTACAGGGTGGTATGTCTGCTGGCAATTAGGCTCTAGGCTGATGGGAAGACAGTAGGATGCCTTCCAAGTGCTATGTTTTGGTAAAACTTACATCTTGGCACAGAAAACAATACAGCAAACCATGACCCTGCAATCCTTATTAATTCAGGTATAGGACTTAGCTATAGCCAGGTATAGCCAGAGATGGGGGGACAAAAATAGAGAGACCTGAGAGGATATCTGCTTGTTAGCCTGAACTCTATGAGGGGACCAAGATACAGAAGATCGTTGTTGGAAATATCCACTGGGAGAAGGATTGAGACCTTAAGAGCATTAAACATAACATGGGATTACAGGGTAATGCACAAGATGCGCAATTTTGATCCCTCCGAGGCCCACTCTGTAGCGGGCCCAAATAGAATCTGTCAGGATTCCTCCAGTCTTCTGCACCTCACGGACCCGCTGAAGCTCTCGGGAATGAGGCTCTGCCTTTACAGTGCAGGGGCCCTTGCTATAAATCAGTGTGGGGGAATGAAGTGGCTATTATCTAAGATTGGTTCATTGTGATGTTATCCTGATGAATCCAAACAACTTCCATCACAATTTTTCAGTTGTGAAGCGTTCAACATATGTGAGATATTATTGCACACCACTTAATTGTAGGTGCTGCCCAAGAAAGGTAATTCCTTCTCAACATTACAAATAAATTAAAGAAAAAGGGTACAACACTACTTCAAATTTGTATTAAAAAATATATTATTTAAGCAAATTCATAACAAGGTAGCAGCTTCATTTCAATTGTTGGACCTTCTACAGGCTGCATAACCTATAACCAGCAATGTTTTGATCATTTGACATTCCTCTGCATAACCATGCATAGCCTTGAAGAAGGTCAAACAATCAGAACATTGCTGCTTGTTCTGAAGTTGAGATAAAATAATAATTGTTCCATGTTTCTTTGACTTACTTGTTTCTTTGATTTACTTGATTTAGTTGTGAAGAGAAACTTTAAAGATTTGCTGTTGAAAATATAATAGAAAGTATCAGGGCAGAGCACTGCTACAGCGTGAATGAAATGCTCAGTTTATCAAGAGTGAGACAGGTACAGTAGAGAGGCCATAATCATGTCATAGAGATGCCTGTGACTAATTATGCGCACAGTTATTTCCCATGAGGTCATAAAAATGGGCTTGATTGGTGCTGCTAACATTTCCTTGATCTTTTAAGTTATACTGTGCACCTGTTACTCTCTTGTCATTTTAATTAACTAAAATGAAAATGGATATACTAATCACAGGGGTTTAAAACACATCTGACAGCAAGTTCCGTTTATGATCAATGATAGCTATTAGATCTGGACTTGTGCACTCATCTTGACTCTAATGACTAACGCAAAGGGTGGCGCGGTGTCAGTTGGTCTAAAATGACTTTATTTATTGACTAAGAACAACAAATGTTCAAAAGGAGTGTGTGGTTTATTTCGTTTATTTTAGAAGGGACTAATCACACTTATTTGTGAAACTATACATCAAGGTCACAAACATTTTGAGATGTGGACTGCATGTTGTTGGGGTTTTTTTGTACCATCAAAGGCTCTCCAATGCCTAATGAAAGTTACTGTCCCTATATGAGGTGACAGCAGTGGTGGGCCGTCAGGGCCTGCAAGGCCTTCTCTGCTGGCCTAAAAAATATCTGAATCACAGACTGATGTTAATTATATTTTGTCCATGAATACTTATTAAATAATTCCAAATGGTCTGTCCACTTCCTTTCATAGCTTTTCCCCTGGTTGCGGTGCTTCCAGACGTGTATTTTCATATTAAAGCATTTAACCAATCACATTTCAGCCATCATTTGTTGCTAGGGTCAAAGAAATCTGCCTGGAGGCCTTCACAATCAGTTCTGAAGGCCCTGTAGCATAAAATAAGTGTTGATCAAACTGTTGCTTCAACCAATCAGATTTTGAGTTGGAGACACCAAGGCCTTCTAGAAGGCCTAGGTACGTCACCCTTTGATTGGATAGTCAGAGAGTGTCTGACTATGATGTAATGTGATTGGTTAAATGCTTTAATATGAAAATACACGTCTGGAAGCAGCACAGCCAGCGCAGCCAGGAGAAGAAATGGATTTAGTTGCAGATTTATTGTCAAAGCCATTTTCAAGACGGACTTTTCAAGAAAAGCTGGACATCGTTAAGAAAGGTCGGGCAACTCCGAAGCTAGCAAGCCTGTCACAACCGGGAAAAGGATTTGTCCGCCACTTTCAGTACACTAACTATGAGCGGTACCCCTGGCTCACAGGCTCCGAGGAACACTGCAAAATGTATTGCTGGGAGTGCTTGTTATTTGCCACTGATCGACATGGTGTTTGGAGCCACACTGGGTTTGTAAATTTGACTTGCCTAACCAAGGCAGCAACGAGACACCAAAGCACTACCGGACACTTACAAGCAACGGTGCTTTCCAAAACTTTTGGGGAAACCAGAGTGGATCTACAGCTGAGCGAACAAGTGCACAGGGAAACGGAGCTCCACAACGAAAAGGTGAAGAAAAATAGGGAAATCTTAAAAAGACTGATAGACTGTGTCATTTTTTAGGGCAAGCAGGAACTTTCATTTCGGGGACACGATGAAAGCGCTGGATCCAAAAACAGAGGAAACTATGTGGAGCTTCTTTCTCTCATTGCTGAGAGCAACACGGATTTACATTACCACCTGTCCACTAATAAAGTGTTTAGTGGGATGTCGGGCAAAATACAAAACGACCTGATCACTGCTATTGCTGAAGCGATAGAAAAGGACTTCTTGATGGAACTGAAACGCACGGATAATCTGTACGACAGAGTAATTGAACTATTTTTGAGGAAAGAAAGGAGGATGGATTTTGTGTACAAATAATAAGGATTTTTGGTGAGTAAAATGTTGCTATTTTCCTAAATAATATTGCAATTTTATGAGGTTATTATTGATGCTTTTGTATGTGTGTCGCAGCTGTAGCACCCCGGGTTTGTTTCTTCAGTAAAGGCATTTATTCTGGCTACACGAGTTATCTATCTGCGATGCAACGGCTCTTTATACTGCATTTCTGCATAATAAGAATAAGATGGTTTTATAGCCATAAAATAGTTATTGAGGGGTGGATCGATTCAGACGGAGCCATAGGCGTAGCGTGGGGGTGCTCCCCCCGGTCCACGAAATAAATAAACTGGTCTCAGCTTTCTCTCGCGTGTAACACCCCCCGTCCGCGGAAAATGAAACCAGTGAAAGGTTGGGCACCGTTACGTTACTGCGCTACGCCACTGGGCGGAGCACTACTGAAGGCCTAGGTGTGAAATGCACGGCCCGCCACTGGGTGACAGTATACACTTATACACATATCCAGGAAATAACCTGTTGCTTTTAAAGCTGTACCAAAGAGAATAATATTCCTCAATATTTACTCAATGGCTCAGCTACCAGCTGGCAAAAATACTCAAGCTTTGTGTTGCCATTAAATGTAGTAACAGGGCAGACCCAAACTTTTTTTTCTCAAATTTCCTTCAGAATCCTTCAGGCATACACATGTTGTAAATAGCCTGCCCAATTAGCAATGATTTTCTGTTTTCATACCGGGTAGCTACTTAGCTACTGTTAGTATAAAGGGTGATGTTTCATTGACAAATTATCGTGGGTCACTCTTTTCGCTAGCTTTATTTGCTTTATAAGTTGAGTTCAGCTAGCAGAAGAAGAGGGCACAGGTGGAAATGAGTCAGTACTGGACTATAAGGTGTATTCTTCCACTAACAAAGTTATTCGGTCACCAAGCAACAATATATATATATAATACAATATATTTCTGAACATAGCTAGGATTCACACAGGATTTTATCATTTTTTATCAACCATTTTTCTGTGCGCACCAATAAGTGAAACACAGTAGAGCCCACTTTGAGGATCTGGACATTGAATCGAAGTATCTGAATGAGATTTTAAGTCTCAATTTTTTATTACGATTAACAGTTGCTTCATATCTAGTAAGTTTTTATTAGTAAAAGGCAGAATGATATCAAAATGATGTATGAACATTCTATCTAGCCATGCTTTATTGTAAATATTGGCATTGTGAGGAAGATTGATCAATCAGCATCCAGAATTATCAATTTTATAATGAACATTATCATTCTACAGTAAATGACAGTAATACATGTTTTAATTAACATAGCTGCAGATATGCATTGTTTCTCCCTCAATATCCTCGACTTGGAGTCTTTGGAAACAAAATAATTACAAATCGGAATTAAAAAATAATAGTACCCCTGTAATTTTTACAGCTGCAGTGTCTCCAATTGATGTCTCCAATTGATGCCAACAGTGACATAGACACTTTCATAGTGTATTTTTCATGTGTGTCATAACTTTAAATGATGGCTGCTGCCCTCAACAGTCGATAGAAGAGGAAAACACTGTCTCAGGCATCATTCCAGAATACCCCATAAATTATTGGGTTCCGATTTGGTGACTGAGGAAGCCATGTCATATGGATAAGGTCAGTGTCACAATTCTTAAACTATTGGGTGACTACTCTTGCTCTGTGGGCAGGATATTGTCATCTCACAACACCCCTTTATTTCAGGAAATAAATGTTTTCACATGGAGTGACAATGATCACTCAGTCCCATTAAGTAACGGCTGCTATTGTCTTTTAATTCTAAGCATATGAGTGAACTCAAACCAGGTCATGAAAATGTACCCCATACTATTACGCAACCACCAGAATCCTTCTCTTTTGCAACAATGTTGTGATTCCATTTTTTTCACTGCCTGCATGATAGATTGATTGAGTGATTGGACCCCACTTGCAAAGTGTCTTTGTTTCCCTTTAAGATAAACAGAGAAAGCAGCACAGTGTTCTATATTGTTGGCCTATGTGGGTGTGAGTCACACGGAAATGTACTATTACAATGAATTACAATTGCAATTTCTCTCCTTTTAAGGTACACAGAACTCAGCAGTGAGGGCCGAGCATGATTAAAGCCAAGAGAGAGGTGCTTTGGGGTGTATACATCTACCGGCCAATCGGCTTGGCAGCTACATTTCCTTTAAGAACCAAGCCAATTGATTTGGCTGGACTGACAGGAATCCTACTAACTGAAGTGCAAGCAGAGAGGTGGCCCATTTATATCTTTATACTCAGTAATGCACATTCTGGTAAGTCTAGAGCCTCTATTGCACAAATCATGTACTATCTTCAAAAGCTCTTTACATCACTCCAAAGTAGCATGTCTGCCAAATAAATAAGAATAGTGCTTCCTTATCCGGCACCCTGCAGTGTAAAAGAAGGACCAAAGAAGCAGTGCTAAATCATGCGTAACTGCAGAAAGATGAATGTTTACAGCAGCACAACAAATAATATCAAACTGAAATAAAAATACCATAAGAGGACACTGTGTCTGCAGAGAACTGCATTCATGATTACAAGGCCAATAAGACAGAGAGCTCTGTTGGATGGATGCTTTGATTTTTATTTTGGTTGTAAGGTCATACAAATACATTTCCAGAGCTGTTGCCACAGTTACAACAGTGAAAACTCACTAAGCAAGGTAACCTGGCCACCCTCGCTCTGCTTTCTAATGTTTCCTTTGACAGCATAATCACCTATCACAAAGTTATTGTAAACTTCAGTCTTGTCAGAGTCATTGTGAGCTGCACAATACCGTTGCAGGGGATCCAGAATGTTCTTCTGCTGTAGTGAGACTCAAAGTGCTGTGGACATACATATGGACATGCAGTCGCACAGTATTTAGATAATAGTTGCATGGCAAATACATAAAAAATCTGGTAATCACCATTCTCCTCCTTTTGCCATTCCAGTACCAATGTAGATTCAGTTTTTTTGGCCAAAAACTTTTCAAACTAATCCTTACAATTTTATACAAATCTGTTTACAAGTTTTTATTGAAAAGACAAGTGAAAATCATTAGCATCTTGTAAGACATATTTTCAGTCCTTTTACCATCTTTGTACAGCATTATACAGTTTCTCACCAAATTGAACAGTTTCATGTGCCACGTTTTTTATTAAAATTGAGATTTTTGGAAACAAGGCTCCGTTCAAAAGAAATGGTGAATAGTTAGCATGTTGTTTTAACAAGGTACACTTCAGTACAATTCCACACTCCCAGGTAGAGTACTAGTGGTTCAAAAATATTGTTAGCAGTTACCAAGGTTAGGTTAGACAGTCGAACAGCTTAGGTTTGTTGTTGTAAAGGATACAACTTTGTACTCTTTATTTATAATAGTTTTCTGTGTTTTGGGTTGTTCATATAACAATTCTTGGGGGTGACATCGCTTGCTAGACAAATTTATTTGCTCATATTGGTGAAAGAGATCAGACAGTAATCACTTAGCTAATGATAGCTAGCTCATTTAGAGCTTGCTACCTAACCACTTGGTTAGCTGGCTACCTTGTCCGTTTGCATGAACACAATAATACACATTGGCATGTTAGTCTGGCTAGGCAATGTTAGATAGCCAGCTGGTCTCAGCTTTACAGCTGGAGTTGGGTGCTCGTAGTTTGTCTCTTATTAATTAGCTAACTAATATTGCTAGCTATTATTAGCTATATTAGGTCCCATTAGATAAACATTGGTATATTCAAAATAGAAACATACCTAATGTATGTATCCACATTGTGGAACATATATTTCACCATGATGTGAAACCTTTCCAAGATTTTGGTTTTGTTAAATGTTTTAATGGTTGTAATCAAGTGTAGAAGGACCTGTTGTGGCTAACGTGCTAAGGTCAAAAGCGAACGCTTTCCCTTACTTCCACAAGGGCTAAACAGATAGCTAACAATAACTTTAGAAAGTCGTTTTCTTCCAAAGAGCTTTACTGAAGCATCTTGTTACCTAACTGTCTAATTCTGCTCAGAATGCAGTTGCGAGGGCAGAATAAAATAACATATCGTCACCTTCTTAAAATAATGGCATTATAAAAAAGTCATTTTTTTTTGCCTAAGTCATCTCTTCATGATGCTGGCCACCTCTGGTAAAATTGTTTTAAGAAGGTGACGATATTTACTCCGAGGCTACTTCACACTGTTCAGATGCGTCTGCACGGCTGTCATATTGGGGCGAGCAAGATCCGTGTCCAAACAAACGTGTATTGAGAGATGCAGACTTCCCCAGATAAAATCTATTGTAACTCGCTTAATTCTCAACCAATTTTCATGAAATCTGGCTTGCTATAAACGTGAGAAATTTCTACATGTTTTTTGCGATACAGATTTACTTTTCTTTAAATAATTTTACTTCAAGTAAATGTTATATTTCTCATGTTTATAACAAGCCAAAAGTAACCCCAGGCAACATGCCTTTCTTAGGGACTAAACTCGGTTCGCCTTCAAGGCTGGCTGTGTTGTGTGTTGGTTGGGGAAAGGCCAAAATGAATGCAGGAACTATTCTCCTCTGCACAATGTTATAGCGTAACCGCAATCATCAAAGTTTGTAAATTTGTTGTAGTTTATCATTGAAATTACAATAACGGTGTCAAATTTGGTTATCGCCTGCAGTGCTGTTTTTGTTTAGCACTGTGTAGCAAGTGTCTCGATGAACACAGCTACTAGAATGCTAGTACTCAATTAGTGAATGGACCAGACAAACAGAAGATAACAGATTCGTCCAAAGAGAGAGATGGTCAAGCACAACAAGAATGAACTCACATGGAGACATAAGCTATGGTTTAGAGGTAAGAGAATGGTTTGTGTACTTTTCTTTTACCCTTTAATTTATTTATATTTAAGAAAAGTAGAAAAATGGTGCACACAACAACAGACATGTAAGAATGTGGAATGAAGCTTACTGATTTCCAAATGACAATATTCGATACCCTTTTCTTTGTTTACAAGACAATCCAAGACTTCACTTCAATTACTAGGTAAGTATGACCTTACTATTTATTTACCCTTATAGTTGGTTACTTTTAGAATCAGGAATCGACAGGGATGTAATATTGGTTACTATAATAATAATTATTATTATTTACGGTTAGATTTTATTCAAGGTGTGGTGTCCCCAGGGGTTGGGCGACACGCACGGACCTTGCAGAGGGCGTAGGCAAGTTCAAGAACACGGAGGAGCCAGTATTAAAAACAAAACAATGATTTATTAACTAATAATCTTGACAAACGCTACACAAAACAAAGGGCGGGGTATTCGGGGGAATACAAACACAAAGTCCACAATCCTACTCGTTGTCAATGTCCAATCCAATTCCGTTATCCAAGTCAGTTCCGCAGTCCAGTCCGTAGTCAAAATCCAAAGGGGGGTCCTCAAACAATCCGGTCAAACACAAAAACACTCTCCTCAAATACTGGCTGGTCAATAGACTTCACAGTACTCACTCTTCAAACACACTCAACTCCTTCCCAAACACGTTCCTACTCCTCACCACGTGTAGCATGAATGAGTCCTTTAAATAGGCTTCCAAACGGCCTTCAGCTGTTCGTTAGTCCTAATCCCTTGACTTGGCTCAGGTGTGACTGTGGCCTGCTGTGAAATGTAGTTTTTTGGCTCCCATGTGTTGAAGGACCCGGCAGCCATTTCCTTGGGCTGCCACAAAGGTTAGTATCAGGGAAGATTTACTGCTATGGTATTCATTAAATGTTTAAAGATGGTAAAATACTTTAATCCTTTTTTATATTCTTTTGCTTGCTGTTATTAATTGGTAGCTTCTAGTCAAGGATGCACATATTAGATTATTCAACCAGGAATCTTATTTTGAACCCAAAAATCATCTTTTAAAACCAGGACTCATATTTCAAATGAGTTCAATAACTCTTAAACCAGTTCAACAGTTGTATTACTCAACTCTGGATATGAAAACAAATAAAATACCAATTCAAATATGAATATCAAAAACAACTGTCATATCATTACCAATACATCAATACTTTACAATTCAAAATGCATGAACCTGCACACTCCCGACGAGTGGTGACTTTAATTACTCAGTCCTTTAATAAAGTGAGTGAGATCGGATCCTCATCCAATTCGCTCAGCTCAGTCCGTGGTTGTTGAACTACTTTCCGTTGGTTCCGCCGGTGGGTAGGGATGGAAAAATAAAAGAACTGTACTACCAATTTGGAGCACAATTCAACTGCTCTCTCTCTCTCTCAGTTGAAAGGTGGTTCACTTGGGTGGCTCGCCAGTCTACACTCTGCCACGGCCCATTCAGCGGAGACGAGCAGGACGCAGACGATATCCAGGATCCAGTGAACTCAACAAAACTACGAAATAAGCTCCAACAAAAAACCCGGCCTTGCATAAACAAAGCCAAAATACCAATCAACATCCCATTTCAAATAACTGCATTATTTACATACATGTATGACATTCTTAATTGTGGTGGTCATTTAAGTTGCACTATGCATTTAAAATATACAATGCACCATGCTTGTTGTAACTTTCTTGATTTGTTCAATAGAATATGTTGAAATCCATGTCAATGATCATGTCTCTTTCTATACTTTTACGGTTTGTATACACTGTTTAAATCAACTTGAGTCAAATGCTTATCTTAGCTAAACCGGAGGTATCACTAGCTTGAGTCAGCTAACTTAGCTGCATATTAACAAGGGATAGTCTACATCAGGGGTCTTCAACTCCAGGCCTCGAGGTCTGCTGTGTCTGCAGGTATTTGCTCCAACCACGCACTACACCACCTGATTTCACTAATTAGCTCGCCTCCTGGACCAAAGAGGTAAACTAATTATTCTAAATCGGGTGGTGTAGTGCGTGGTTAGAGCAAATACCTGCAGACACAGCGGACCTCGAGGCCTGGAGTTGAAGACCCCTGGTCTACATCATTAACTGGAGCTAGTTAATTTAGCTTCACATTGCTATCGTCATGCTAGCTACTGGCGTGATCATCGTTGAGACAGTATGGCAAGGCAACCGCAACCCGCAGCTATCGTCATCACTCCAATCTGCTACGATATCAGGTAGCAGAGAGGCACACGCAAGATCTGCCGCCGAAACCGCCTACAGTCTCGATGACAAAAAGGCCCGCACACCTCTGACACCCGACACACAACAGATCAAAGAGCAATGCCGACAACCGCGAGCCACGAAGATAGCTCTAAGTTAGGCTAATCAGTTTTAGGAAGACGTGTCTCATCTCAATTACCAACGACAGTATGTTAAATACACCATTCAAGGACCTATTATTAAAATACTAACTCACCAAGGGAAGTTTTTGAATGTTTTAAGGGAAACGTTGGAAAAGGTGATTCGGTCTCTGAGAAACTTGTCATTTTTTCCCCAGGAGCAAACGGAGGAAAGTTGTCAATACGTCGATATCTCTTTTAACAAATATTCTTCAGTTCGATTCTGTGTATAGCCGTCACTACTCGTTTTACACTTGAATAGTAATATGAAAATTCTCACTCGATATATTTATGTCAAATTCCAGAGAAAACTAATTCAATATCTTTCTGTTAAACTCCAGAGAAAACTCACGTCTGTATGTGAACTTGGCTTCACACAAAATGGACGATACCTCTTCTCTCTCACTTAACGCAAGGGTGGTCCTACTTTCTAACTGGCCAATTCTCAAGGAGATTGTATTTCTCATTGGCTTATTACTGTCTGATAAAATCCACGAATCACCTCTTCCAAGTTTCTCACATGCAACACCATTTTGGTTATACATGTCACATTTAAGTCAACATTAATTTCCTGGTTTCTCTTTATTAATTTAAATTAACTATTTAAATTATTGTTGTTGTTTTTCTCTTCAGTGCATAACATTTAGTACTTATTCATTTCTTTTAAGGATCATTCTATTTATTTAACTAATTTTATAACACTGGAATTGCATTACTAATAGGCTCTATTTGTCTGGGTTACAACTGTCAAGCGAGAAAAATGTTGGCTGTGTGGGCCCATTGCAAGGTGTTGGAGAAATATTTGCTATTTGTAACAAATGCTCAAGTGAGATTTCAAGAGGAGGCAACTCAAGCAGGTACATACATCAAATACATCAAATCTGACCAGCTACGTATTTACAAGTAAGACATGTACAACGATTATGTGAAAGAATGTTACAATAAAAGCTGTTCCATACATTTGTATGATTGAATTTGTGCTCTGTTATGGTTGGCCAAAATTAAACGTTAAACGGCAGGTGCTTGATTGACAATTCACGCTGTCTGTGATTGGACTGTTTCCAGTTTCCTTGACCTTGACTGGCCCCACCCCTGTCTGGAGGATATAAGGAGTGGAGATACATTTTGGAAAGGTTTTTTTCTTCTTTTTGACTTCATGCCAATCAGCTGCACATTTTTACCTTTTTGGAAAACACTTTTGCAAAGGCTTTTTACCCTTACTTGTTTGTCCGTTTTTCCCTGAGTATTTCTTTTCTTAAGTACTTTCTTTTCTTGATAGTTATGGAAGCATAAAGTGGGGGAGGAGAACGTCCATTTTGATCTGCACCTAGTGCTAGCTTCTAGCCAGAACAGAGCCAGACTGTTTTATTGTTTTTTTTTTTTATCCCTTCGTTGTTATTTGAGTATATCTACTATATGTTGTATGTTATAAATAAACATATTGTTTTGTTTTTTCAAAACTGTATTTCTTTTATAATTTGTTGACTCAGAGGAATATTTGTTGTCGCGTCTTGTTTGGTTCGCTTAGCCGGGTAGTGAACCAAACGGGACGCGACAACAAATATTCCTCTGAGTCTACGAGTGCGAGCATCTTTTATGGGGTCGTAACATGCTCACTGAGAATTATAATGAAGGGCAGAATTATTTTCTAAAAGTTTTAGAACACCCCCATTTTTCCAGTTTTTACTGAAATTTAAGCAGTACAAGTCCTTTTTTTATAACTCTGAAATATACATTATTTTTCAATTTTTGGTAACCTAAACTTTTTTTTTACCTCTGGCAGTTTACCTTTGTAAACCTTTGTACCATTTCAGGTTATTCACTGGACTTGAACTGCTTAAATTTCAAGTGGAATTTTTTTGGGAAAATGTTCTAAAGCTTTTAACCAATAGTGTAGATTCCACAAGCGTCTCAAACTCAATTGCAAGGATGTAACACCATTCTTCCATGAAAATTTTTCAACAGCTTCTATATCTTTGCCCAGAACTGCACACAGTACTTGAAGTTGAGAGTATGAGAGAGAAAAAGGCATCATAAATCATTAATATAACGTTGTTGTTGGAAGAAAACCTCCTATCTCCAAAATGGAAACGTTTCAGGAGATGAACATAAAATCACAAAAATGTATGAATTTACTCAAAACGATGCTAGAAATGAGTCAGAGTAACTTCATAACTGAAGTTCAAATCAAATAGTTGTTAAACTGCAGTTACAAAGTTTTCTTACATCGAATTGTGGAGATATGTGGTTTTCACTGTATGAATTCCAATGGACCCTGTCAGTCTATTGGCATTCTGATCTCTGCCTTAATTCTGCATCATTTGACAGACTAAAGTAACGATGATGTCAGTAAAAGGGTTTGGCTAAATGTTTATTGAGGTATAGTGGAAATCAGACATTATTTATTTTCAATATTGCAAAGACGTTTTACATTCAGCTGCATTCTCACCTGATCTGCTTGCCTTGTAAGTGCGCACATCGTAATTGCACCCCGTAAAAAATCTCACATCGTAAAAAAACCCAGCTTCTCATCTCATTCATTCATTCATTTGACAGATATTTTCATTCAATCCATAATCACTGGAGAAATACCAGATGACTGGTAGAAGAAGGGGGACTGTACTGACCCAGGGAACTATAGGCCTGTCAGTTTAAATTGCATCGCATGTAAAATGCTGGAATGTAATTATTAGGGATAAGTTGGAATCATTCTTGAAAAATAATAGTATTTTAAGGGAGAGCCAACATGGTTTTCTCAAAGGGAGGTCATGCCTAACAAACCTCCTGGACTTTTTTGAAGAGGCTACAAAGTGTGTTGACCTGAACCAGGCTTATAATATTATATATTTGGACTTTTAGAAAGCATTTGACAAGGTACCACATCAGAGGGTCATTGCTAAAATGAATTCAGTGGGAATTGCAGGAGTAGTTTCAGAGTGGGTCCATAATTGGCTGCAAGGGCGAATACAAAGAGTAACAGCAGGTGGGGCCGTATCTGACCTCGGTGCTGTGGGCAGTGGTGTCCCAATCCAAGATGATTTAAACAAAATCCAAAAATGGGCAGACACATGGCAGATGACATTCAATATTGCTAAATGTAAAGTTATGCATGTGGGAAATAAAAACATTAGACAGGAGTATTTTATGGGAGGAGAAAAGTTAGTAGGTGTTCAATTTGAAAAAGACTTAGGAATTGTAGTTGATCAACACCTATCTGCATCAAAGCAGTGTGCTACAGCAGTGAAAAAAGCCAACAGGAGGCTGGGATACATAGCAAAAAGTATTGAGTATAAATCAAAGGAGGTTATATTAATGTTATATAATGCCTTTGTCAGACCTCACTTAGAATTCTGTGTGCAGTTCTGGGCACCGCACTACATGAAAGATATTTATTCAAAGCTCTTGAAAAAGTCCAAAGAAGGGCAACTAAACTGATACCTGGTATGAAAGGTAAAAGTTATGAGACTTAAGGCACTCAATCTATTTAAGCTTACCAAATGCAGATTTAGGGGGGATTTGACTGATGTTTTTAAATTCCTAAAAGGGATTAACAAAGTGAAATACCAAAGATTTTTTAAGATAAGTGGGGTCAGCAGAACAAGAGGCCACAGGTGGGAATTCGTTAAAGGCTAATTCCACACAGATATTAGGACGTTTTTCTTTACACAGAGTTGTCAATGCCTGGAACAGCTTGCCAGGTTGGGGAGTAGAGGCAGAAACACTTGGGCTATTCAAGTCCAGGCTAGATGTAGTACTAGATACTCTTTAGATTAGGACATGATGAGCCTAGATGGGCCGAACGTCTTATAAATCTAGACAATTCCTTCTTAACATTAAAATATAAATTTTCCCAGTATCTATCTGCATGCTTGCTGATCAGACAAAATGTTTTGTTTGTGTTTTTACATCGATAAACACGGCCCATATTTCCACATTACTGATTTGCATGTCATTGCAGGTGATGATGATCTGGTCCATGTCTGTCATTAAAAAAATCTGTTTGGCTAAATGTGATCATTTTAAACAAAAACTAAATTAATTGGCATTGTTTAAATGAACTATAGGATTGTACTATAATGTGTAGCCAAACCTTGAAGGTAGAAAGTGAAAGTAACCCTTAGGAAGAAAACAGTAATGAAGAGAAAAGCTGGTATGATTTCAATGTTGTATTAATAAGTACAGAGTATCTATACTCTAATAAATGAATACTATAATGAATTAATGCTTTTTTTTTGTTGATCATATAGTTTTATGTAACGTTATGTCTGTAAGCGTATCACAGCAATCGTCTAACTTTAAACTTCAGTCAAGGCCTTCATGTAATGATAACGTAAAATGTAATGTTAACGTTAGTCCAGCTAGAGGTAGCTAACGTTAGCTAGCTATCTAGCTTGTCAGCAATCAATCTTGGCAGTGCTATCCAGCTAACGTTAAGTAATGTTACGTTAGCTACTGGCTGCCAAATAATGCTGTGTTTATCACTGCTGTTAAACACCAAATACTGTTTAATCTGCCCCAAAAATAATTCATCCTGTGAATGGGGGAACTGTCATACTGGAAGAAACCATTCCCATCAGGATAAAAATGCTTCACCATAGGATGAAGGTAATCACTCTTGGCTTTGTATTTATTGGCATTTACCTTATCCTTTAAGAGGTTGAGTGGACCCAAACCTTGTCAGGAAAATGCACCTTACACCAAAACAGAGCCACCAGAACCCTTCATTTTCTCATGTGTTTCCTTTATTTTGGCAGTTACCTGCATATATATATATATATATATATACATTAGAACCTCTGAGATACAAAAGCATCAGGAGTGGAGCTCTTCCGGAATGCTGAAATGTTCAAACCTTTGAAAGTGATGTCAAAATACATCAATTTAACATTTTGGAGAATAGGCTAGGTTCTGATGATGAGTGAGATTTACTTTGTGAGTGAGTAAAAAAAACAAAAAACTTTAGATACTTTATTTTACATTCTGTCAGCCCTGTTTCTTTGATTCTCAAAACACAATAGCCTATATTATGGTGTTCCTTGGGGTGGGGCGACACTCATGGACATAGGCAGTTAAATAACCCAGAGTAGGCAGTAACACAAACAAAATGATAATTTATTAAACAAATTCTGAGAAACACAAAAAGGGTGGGGTCTTCGGGGGAATTCAAAACACATAAAGTCCATAAGCCTTATCTTTGTCGATGTCCATAATCTAAGTCCAAAATCCAAGCCAGTTCCTCAAACAGTCCAAAGTCAGTGCACAAACGGGGTCCTCAAAACAATCCAATCCAAAACACAATTAGCAATCCCAAAACAACTCTTCGACACACTCTCCAAAACACTCTCCAAACCCACCAACCTACTCCCTCCTAGTGTGACACACAAGAGTCCTTTAAATAGGCCTCTAAATGGTTGTTATGTGCTACGTGTTTTCGTCTCTCTGTCTTTGTTCTCCCCCCCCACTACATGCTGCTGAGAGGAGCTACGCCATTGGCCATTCCCCCGTGTCCATCATCATTACCGCAATATCAGAAGGTCCCGCCTCCACCAATCAACACGCTCCCCTCCGTCATATAAACCCCAGCTGCTTCCTGTTTGGGAGATGACTTCCTGGTTGAGAGATTTGATTTATGAAACTCTTGTCTCAAGTACAGATTTGTGTTCCATGTTGTTTTGTGAATCCTCTGTTTTGTTTACCCCGTGTTCCCTGAGACGTAAGGGAAAGGTAAGAGAGAGGCCTCTGTATATTTGCACGTAGGGATCATTGTTGTTAGACACATTAGAAAAGCAAGTGGTTGCCACCTTTGTACTTTGGTTTGGTTAGTTAGAGCAGGTAGAGAGGCTTTTGTTTTCTGTTTACTTTATGTTTAAGTGAGACAGCCATCTTCCTCTTTAGTTAGCCTTATTTGGTTTTGTTTGTATATCTTCGATTTGGCAACACTCTTTTCCCTGGTCTTGTGTCCTGTTATGTGTTTGTGTAGTTGTACATATTGTAAATATGTAAATAGACACGAAATATATTTGATTGCACCGTACCCTCTGCCTCAGTTCCATTTCTCCACCCTACATCTTATCATTAATTCCAATTTTCCCGTATATATCATTAAAAACATTGTTACACCCCTCCCCAAATACCCCTAGACCAACTGGGGTCGTAACAAAGTGGGGGCTCGTCCGGGAGCGATATAGACGAATTGGGTGTGTTTTGTGTGAGCTGTGTGTGTGTGGCATTGTTGGGTTTGTTTTTTCAGTTTTGCTTGGTTTTTGAAAAATTAGTAGACATGGCTACTGGTTTTGAGTTGGAGTTGTTCCTGAGGGAACCGTCCATGGGTGTGTTTGAAACGTGCAAAAAGCGGGAGTTGGTAGAGATAGCAGAACACTTTGGTGTTATAATTCCAACTTCCCTTTTAAAAAAATAGATTAAATCCCGGGTGTGGGATATACTAGTGGGAGCAGGAGTGTTTAAGTTGCCTGTGGTCATGCCCCCTGTCAGCCCGCTAGAAGTAGCTCGGGTGGCCAGTCTGTCTCCTGGAGAGACAGAGCAGGGCGCTGAGGCTTCCTCCAGAAGGGAGGTAAAGGAGAAGAAGCCTCCGTCTACCCTGCCGCGGTTCGAGGCATTCTCGCCAGGTTCCTCCGGGTTGATGGCTGAGGCAAGGCTTAAGGTTCGTATGGCCCGCCTGCATTTGGAGGCCCAGGAGAGAGCCCAGGTGCTGGAGGCCCAGGAGAGAGCCCAGGTGCGGGAGGCTCGAAAGCTCGAGCTTGAGCACAGCCTGGCGATGCGCAGGTTGGAGATAGAGGCTGACACCCAGGTAAAACTGCATCAGTTGGAGCTGCAGAGTGCAGCAACGCAGTTAGCTCCTGCAGTCCACTCAGGCATATATGATGTAAGGAGACAAGTAGCGATTCCCCCTTTTCGGGAGACCGAGGTGGATGCTTATTTTAGCACATTTGAACGTCTCGCTACTGCCTTGCACTGGCCACAAGAAATTTGGTCATCTCTGCTACAGGGTAAACTGACTGGAAAAGCCCAAAAGGCTATTGCAACCTTGTCTTTGGAAGACAGCCTGGATTATGAGGTTGTAAAGACTGCTGTTCTCCGTGCGTTTGAGCTCGTGCCCGAGGCTTACAGACAAAAATTCAGAAATTATAAAAAAACTTCACCTCAGACATTTGTTGAGTTTGCCAAGGAGAAGGTGTACCTCTTTGACAAGTGGTGTAGCGCTAGTAAGGCGACGGATCACGATTCGCTACGGGAATGAATATTATTAGAAGAGTTTAAAAACTGTGCTCCTGAGCGGGTGGTAGTACATTTAAATGAGCAGAAGGTTAATTCCTTAAACGAAGCTGCTATTTTCGCTGACGAGTTTATGCTCACGCATAAAACTGTGTTTGTACCTCGTAGTGCGGCTCTGTCCGATACGTCCCCCGTTACGCGCTCTAGACCGCCATCTCCACGCTCCAAAACGGAACATGAGTGCTATTATTGTCACAAGGTTGGGCATCTCATTGCTGAGTGTCCAACGCTAAAGAGGAAGACAAATGGCGCACCGAAACCCACAGGGTTAGTTAAGACCAGCTCACCGACAGTTCTGTCCTTCGAAAACCCCAATATTAAAGGTAGTGTTGGGTATGAACCTTTTATATTTGATGGTTTTGTGTCTTTGTCTGTGGAGCAAAACAATCAAATCAGTCCGTGTTTTAAGAGACACAGGAGCTAGCCAGTCTTTTATATTAGCTGATGTGTTGCCATTTTCAGAAGAAACCTCATGTGGCAGTAATATAATAGTGCAAGGCATTGAAATGGGATTCGTAACCGTGCCGTTACATGAAATTTATGTACAGACCGATTTAGTTTCTGGACGTTTTAAAGTGGCTGTACGCCCCGCTTTGCCAGTCCCGGGAATAGCTTTTATCATGGGGAACGATATTGCCGGCGGTAAAGTGAGACCTGTACTAGAGGTTTTAAAGCAGCCTGAAGAGCGCCCCGTGTCTGATATGTCACAGTTGAATCCTGGTGTTTTCCCTGCCTGTGCATTTACGAGAGCCCAATCGCGTAAATGGGGCAATCAGGTGGATTTGTCGGAGTCCATATGGGAGCCCGCGTTCAGTAGCGACGCTAAAACTCCCCCGTGTCCTAAAGAGGAAATAGAGGACGTTGGTTTTTCTTTGATTGAGCTGCCTGTTACCCGCGAACAGCTCATTGTTGCGCAACAGAAAGACCAGTCATTAAGTCCGTGTTTTAACATGAGCATCACCCCAGAAGCGGCTAAGTTAAAAATCTATGGCTTATTTTCTAGAGGGTAACGTATTAATGAGGAAATGGTGTTCCCCTGTTTCGGCTGGGATGGAATGGGGTATAGTTTACCAAGTAGTTGTGCCTACTGAATACCGCCAGCAGGTGCTGTCCTTGGCTCATGAGAACCCCTGGTCTGGCCACCTGGGGGTAATGAAAACCTACAACAGAGTGTTGCAGCATTTTTTTGGCCCAAGTTGAAGTCCGCTGTTGTCAATTTCTGTAAAACGTGTCACATCTGTCAGATTACCGGTAAACCTAATCAGGTCATTCCTCCCGCCCCTCTCTGTCCGATTCCGGTTTTGGGTGAAATGTTCCATCATGTGATTGCGGATTGTGTGGGACCGTTACCGCGAACCAAATCAGGAAACCAATTTCTGCTGACTATTATGTGTGTGGCTACCCGATTCCCAGAGGCTATTCCTCTTCGTAATATCACGGCTCAGTCTGTGTTAAAAGCACTAACTAAATTATTTTCCATGTTCGGTCTCCCAAACATTTTACAGACCGATCAAGGTACATATTTTATGTCTCGGAGATTTAAGCAGGTGATGCGGTCCTGGTCCATTACCCACAAAGTATCTAGTGCGTACCACCCTGAGACACAGGGGGCGTTAGAACGTTGGCATCAGACATTTGAGTCTGTTTTACGTAAGTACTGCCTAGATTCAGGGAAATGCTGGGATGAAGGTGTGCCATTTGCTTTATTTGCATTGCGAGAATCCGTGCAGGAGTCACTGGGTTTTAGCCCAGCAGAGCTAGTCTTTGGTCATACTGTGCGAGGTCCCCTTAAGGTTCTAAAAGAGAAATTCATGTTTGCTGACTCGACACCCAAATCTAATGTGCTAGACTACATCAGTCAGTTTCGTGAGCGTTTGCATCGTGCCTGTTCCTTTGCTAAGGAAGTGTTGTCCTCGTCTCAAAGCGCTATGAAGAGTCGCTATGACAAGAAGGCTGTTGCTCACTCCTTTAAACCAGGAGATCAGGTCCTTGTTTTGCTGCCCATTCCTGGTTCCGCGCTGTCCGCTTGTTTCTCTGGCCCTTATGTTGTGGAAGAGAAATTAAGTGAAAGTAATTATGTTATTAAAACTCCTGACCGCAGACATCAGTCACGAATATGTCATGTAAACATGTTAAAGATGTATCATGTAAGAGAAACCACTCCAGTGTCGGAGGTGGTAGAGAGTTTACCTGTTACAGCTGTAGGGTCTGTCACTAAGTATTCCAATCTTGATAAGGCGGGAGATGAGGATGGTTTGGTGCTCAGAAATGCACCGCAGCAGTGTGCTAGGCTGTCTAATTCAGAAGTCGTAGCAGACCTGTCTTCCCACCTCGTCCACTTGCCGGGAGAACAGCGCCGCGATATCATACAGTTCCGCCCCGATTCGTCAACACCCATATCGTGTAAATGCCGCCAAACGTGAAATGATGAAACAAGAAGTACAGTATCTTCTTGAGAATGATTTGGCGAAGCCCAGTTCCAGTCCCTGGAGCTCACCGTGTCTACTAGTTCCTAAACCAGATGGAACCTCTAGGTTTTGTACTGATTTTAGAAGAGTTAATGCCGTTACTGTGCCAGACTCCTACCCCTTGTCAAGGATGGAGGATTGTATTGATAATGTCGGGTCCGCTACGTATGTCAGTAAGCTTGACCTGTTGAAAGGCTACTGGCAGGTACCTTTAACTCCGCGAGCGTCCGAAATCTCTGCGTTTGTAACACCTGATGATTTTTTACAGTATAGTGTGCTAGCGTTCGGGATGCGAAACGCCCCTGCCACCTTTCAGAGGTTAATGAATGTTGTTTTATCAGGTGTCCCTAATTGCAATGCATATCTTGATGATCTGGTTATATATACCAGCACCTGGTCAGAACATGTTCGCACTCTTCGTTCTGTGTTCGAGCGATTAAAACACGCTTCGTTGACCGTGAATTTGGCTAAGTGTGAATTCGGTAAGGCAACGGTCACCTACTTAGGAAAGCAGGTTGGTCACGGGCACGTATGTCCAGTGGAGACAAAAGTGATAGCAATCACCAAGTTTCCTGCCCCTACCACGAAACGGGAGCTGCGTAGATTTTTAGGAATGGCTGGGTACTACCGTAGTTTCTGTCGAAACTTTTCTGCGGTATGTGCTCCCTTAACCGATTTACTCAGCTCGACCAAGCAGTTTAGTTGGTCATTAGACTGTCAACAGGCCTTCGAGAGTATTAAAGCATTACTATGTAGTGCCCCGGTACTGGCCGCCCCAGACTTTGCTCGGCCGTTTAAGTTGCAAGTGCTTTGGGTGCGGGAGCGGTACTCTTGCAGGAAAGCGCCGACGGAATTGATCATCCCGTTTGTTTCTTTTCCTGTAAGTTTACTAAGCCCCAGTTGAACTACTCGACCATCGAGAAGGAGGCCTTAGCGTTGTTGTTAGCCCTGCAGCATTTTGAAGTTTATGTTGGATCCAGTTCTAGTCCTATAGAAGTATTCACCGACCATAACCCATTGGTTTTCCTGGCCCGCATGTATAACCACAACCAGCGGTTAATGCGCTGGTCGCTGATCATACAAAATTATAACTTGACGATCACACATAAAAAGGGTACCGATAACATCCTAGCCGATGCATTATCTCGCGTATAAAGTGTCTTTATACTAGAATTATTTAGTACCTCTCTTGTACTCTGTGATGTTGTTTTTTTGATTATGAACCAACTTCTTTGTATTTTTGTTCAGGAAGTTCGTTCTTGTTTGTGGGAGTGTTACGTGCTACGTGTTTTCGTCTCTCTGTCTTTGTTCTCCCCCCCCCACTACATGAGCCAATGGCGTAGCTGCTGAGAGGAGCTACGCCATTGGCCATTCCCCCTTGTCCATCATCATTACCGCAATATCAGAAAGTCCCGCCTCCACCAATCAACACGCTCCCCTCCGTCATATAAACCCCAGCTGCTTCCTGTTTGGGAGATGACTTCCTGGTTGAGAGATTTGATTTATGAAACTCTTGTCTCAAGTACAGATTTGTGTTCCATGTTGTTTTGTGAATCCTCTGTTTTGTTTACCCCGTGTTCCCTGAGACGTAAGGGAAAGGTAAGAGAGAGGCCTCTGTATATTTGCACGTAGGGATCATTGTTGTTAGACACATTAGAAAAGCGAGTGGTTGCCAACTTTGTACTTTGGTTTGGTTAGTTAGAGCAGGTAGAGAGGCTTTTGTTTTCTGTTTACTTTATGTTTAAGTAAGACAGCCATCTTCCTCTTTAGTTAGCCTTATTTGGTTTTGTTTGTATATCTTCGATTTGGCAACACTCTTTTCCCTGGTCTTGTGTCCTGTTATGTGTTTGTGTAGTTGTACATATTGTAAATATGTAAATAGACACGAAATATATTTGATTGCACCGTACCCTCTGCCTCAGTTCCATTTCTCCACCCTACATCTTATCATTAATTCCAATTTTCCCGTATATATAATTTAAAACATTGTTACACCCCTCCCCAAATACCCCTAGACCAACTGGGGTCGTAACAATGGTCTTCAGCTATTCGTAGTTCGCTGGATTTACGGGCTTCAGCTGTGGGACAGCAGGCTGCTGGGAAATGCAGTCTTTTCCAGCTCCAGTGGCTCCAATGATTTAAAGGGCCCAGCAGGCATTTCCTTGGGCAGCCCATTGGGATGCCACACACCCTCCTCCTCAGCTCTGACCTAGGGAGGGCCCATGTCCAACGGCCACCATCCCCAGGTCCTGTCCCCCCTGGATCAAATGTCCGGCTGCTATCGTCTCCATCAACCTCCTGTACAAGCATCTGACAGATGTTAGTGAATGGCGCAAGTTGCTCACCTCGTCTGCCACTAACGGAGGCAGACTGGATTTGTATTTGTATTCAGATTTTTTGGATTTCCATGGACAGAACGATAACTCCTCGGGCTCTGGACTTCACCAGCTTTCCATGTCTCCTCCAGTGAACCTTGTGCCGTTTCGTGATCCGGTGTCCTCTCTTTGACCTTTTACACCACTTCCACTCCTCTTCCAGGTGGTCAGGTTTAGCAAACTGGGAAACCATTCTCTTCAAAAGATGGTTAGTTTTATCCTTGAAGTTCTTTTCCACATTCACATTTCCTCACCATAAACGTTTCCTATGACTCTTTCCTTTAACACTCAACCTGTTCGGTTTCTCATTTATCTTCAAGTGAGAACCTCTAATATCCACTTTTCTTCTTTCTCTCTTCAACTTTAGGGAAGGTGATGTACTCACCACTTCAGGAGAGGGTCGGGTGTTCCACCAGTCCTCAGCCATAGTTAAGAGGCTTTCTTCCACCCCATAGTCCCACCACAGCTCATCCTCAGCATGCTGCTCCTCTCGTCCCCTTCGAAGGTCATGCAGGCTGAGTGGGATTGAGGACTATCGACCACACTCCGACTTCAATGACTGGTCATCACCTCCTGCTGGCTCCACTGACTGTGAGAGCTCCACCTGTATGCAGGAATCTTTCGTGACAGGAACATGTTTCTGTTTGGATTTTTAATACGTCACAGAAATAGGTTTCTGTGGCCTGGTGCTGGGCTTCTTTTTAGTCCAGCCCCTCACCCAAGACATGGAGTTTCTCTCTCAGTAGAAGGAGCTCTTCATTTTTCTTTTGTTCTTCCAGGAGTGCTGCAGAGGTGGTTTGGGTAAGTTCCTGCAAAGCCTGAATCTTTTCTACCTGCTTTCCAGAAAGGATCTGCAGATTCAAAAATTCCTATTGGACTCCCACCAACTGTGTAAGTTGCCTTGTTTGTTCCCTTAGTTGTATCCTCATCTCGTCCAGCTGTGCCCCCAGATCCCCCCTTCCCGCACGCTCTTGCTCCGCTCAGCTCTGGAGTTGCTCTGCCTCAGACACATATGTCTCCACTGCTTTCCTCAGCTCCGCCTCCTTTTGAGCGAGCCTGGTCTGTACATCCTACAGCGCCTTGGCATACTCCTCTTTGGCCTTGTCCTGGGATTTCCAGATGTCCAGACACTGCAGACAGTCTTCCTCCAGCTTCCTGGTTAGGTTCCTCACCTCTTCTTCCAGCTCCAGGCTGTGGGCTTCCACACGTCTCACCTCATTTTCAAGAGAGGTTTTTTCGCTCTCCAGCTCCACAACCATGTTCCCAATCTTTCTCAGGGAGTCAGTGTGCTCCTCCAGAAATGTCCCCATGCCACCAGGTGGCCCTCCTCTGAGGTCCCTAACTCAACCTTCGCCCTGTCCAGCTCAGTCTGGGCATCTTCAGCTGTTGGACCTCCTGGAGGGTGACTCGCCATCGGTCCTCAAACATGGCCGCCCGTATCTGGTTCTTCACCAGGTTTTCCTTCTGGTCCCGACAACATTTCTCCAGTTTGTAGATCACTTCCTCTTTATCCGTGATTACGGCTATTGCCTCTCCTAACTCTACCTGTAAACCTGCACACTTCTCAGCCATTTTTGATTCCCTTCTAAACTGCAGTTGTGGCTTACCTGGGTTCTTCCTGTTTTCTGTAGGGGGCCAGAGAAAATAACATAAAAATAACAATATTCAATCCCCGGCTGCTCCAGCCCAGCTCTGGCTGGGTGTCCTGCCCAGGTGCAGCGATTAGCTGTCTGCCCCAGAGGGAGAGGGGAGGGAAGCGCCACGAGCTCGCCGCATGCACAGAAAGCTTCCCTGCGTGTATCTGAATCACATCTCATAGGAGGTGGTTCACTCGCCCTCATCACTGTCCCAGGGTAGTAGCTGGTCCTGTAGTTGCAGGTGGCATGCTTGTGGGGGGAAATTATATATTTTTTTTAATAAAATAAAAATTACTTTAAAAAAACAGCTGCATTCTGAACATTTTACAGCTGGAGGCACTAATGAGCAAACACTGTCTCCTGGGGGGGAATTGAATCAATAAAGGGTACAGTTACCTACCAAATTGGGAGAAAAACTGTGAAAAAAATCTGAAACCAAAAAAAATGAACAGATGAAAGAATGAAGTTGAAGGATACAATGAACTTTACCTATGATTTCTTCTGATCCCCGGTTTGGTGGGGAGGGGGTCCAAGCTCAAAATTCTCAGCAACAAATTAGCTAAGCCCCCTGTTTAGACAGCCTGCATAATTAAGCATTTCCAAATGTGTTTTTTGGTTTGTTTTTCTGAACATTACTTCTGCTCTGTATGTGGCTCTTACTCCGGAGGCGCCTGGGGGCCATGCTGGAGTCAGCTGGAGCCAGACGCAGGGGCAAGTCTGCTAATCAGCAGAATCGAGGACCTTGTTTACAGAGAGAAGAAGGCAAAAGCTCCAAGACAGCCCCTGGGCAAGAGGAAGTAGAAGAGGGAAGAGGGGAAAATAAGAACATGTTGATGACTGCTAATCTAATCTGAACCATAGAGTAGGAGGAGTGCAAATTGTTTTTTTAAAGAATATTGTTCATGCTTTCAATCCATTTATGATATTTTTTAACCCAGAAAAGAAATAAAAATCTCGAAATAAATTAAAGGATTGATACATTATAGAACAATGGAATTACGGAGTGGAAAATGGAATCGGTCATTGAGCACGGTCATTGAAAATAGCATGTCCTTCTTTGACAAAGGCCACATCCCAGCAACAAACTGCATCATAGAACACAACTTTTGAGAAATCCTTCCAGACATAATTAACCATCAAAGTATTTTAAAGCTCCACTCTCCGTCCAAAGTATTGTAAGCCCCGTCCTTGGACACAAGATCACAGCTTACCATACCATTTCTCATGTCTGACTGTTCTCACCTTTATTGGTAACTAGATTCACTCTTGCATCCTCTCCATCAAATGTAAGAAGGTATGCTTTGTACATAACCGAGGCACTACTTGCGAAGAACAAAACAAGTGAATATGCCATGCTTTATAGTAATTACAATTTTAGAAATGTGATTACATTTGACATAAAAACAAATGTACAGGGTAAGTGCTAATTATCTACACGTTGCTACACAAGTAATTCAACAGGTTTGGTTGTCAGTTGTAAATAATGTGCAATCTGGTGAGATGTATTCACCTAGCAGTTACACAGGATAATAATCTAATTACAAGGTATATTTGCAGGAACTGTATATTGTTTGGTTGATATAAAAGCCTGGATTCAATCACCATTTGTCCTTAATTTTCTCGAAATTTTCCTGTTTTTTTCCCAAACTAGGTAGCCAATTATACCCTGTATTTCGTTCATGTATTTCGTATTTTGCCCTCCTCCATGGGCCCACTGCTTGTCCTCGGAGTCAAGCCAGTTTTTCCCTTACAAGGACACCTTTCATGCTTCTCGGCGAGCTTGTGCCGGCTCTCCTTCCCCACTCCCTCTGGGACGGTCAGCCAATCACCGCCCCCAATGGGGCTCTCGGCTAGAGCCGGGCTGATGCAGCCAGGTTTCAAACTGCGGCCCCAGTGAGCAACCTGCATTCCAGATGAATGCCTTTACCGCTACACCACCCAAGGCCCCCCCATTTGTCCTTAACTATGACTTAGAAATAAATTGTTTTTTCCCCCCCAGTTTTTGTCAATTCAGTAATCACTTATATTAAATCGCCAACCCATGCTTGTGAGTAAACAAACAAATGCTTGTATTCACATTTATTGAATCCGGGAAAAGTTTCACCAAAACTTTTTCCCATTTTATATGATGGGTTACAAGCAATACCCTCATATGTATTCACATATTTATATACACATACGTTACTATTTTAGTTATTGGGAAACAAATCATTTCAAAATAGGCTTCAACAAAAATATATTTTGCATATAGTTGTCATTGTGAAGTGGGCAGAATGAAAATAAACAAGTGAACTAAACTACTGTACCTTGTACATGTAAGGGTAAAAATACATTATATTTTATTAAGCAGCTGGCATGTGAACATACCAGTCACATTAGCACACATCAGTAGACACGATCTCGCACACGGTTCTCAAAGGACAGAAAATACCATTACTATTGTTTCAGAGTAGAAATGGAAAATGAAAAGAGTTGCATATGTCAGGGTTAATATGGGTTAATCCATTGTAAATAGCAAAGTACATATACATAATACATGAAGCAATGCATAAAGGCACGCCCCAAAAACTGACTGCATATGCTTGTAGTTGTAGCAAGCACTCTCCATGGCATCTAGTGTTGTATAATTGTATGAAAATTTTGTTGCATACTCTGTACCACCTTTGCAATAGTTATTTATTTATTTAGTGTACATTATAATCTGGGCCAGTTTGCATGTATTATATTTCACATTACAATCTGTTAATACAGATAGAGGAAATATTGGAGAGCTTAAGGGTACAGCAGCAGTTCTCCATCAGAGATTTGGACATTCAACCTTCAGTTCCCTGACCACTACACCTAAAACCCATAATCAATAATATTTGAGAAGCATGAAAGGAGTGGATTGATACACCTGAAATTATCAAACAATGTATTGAGTCCTGGATTCAGTCAATAATTGTCCTTAAATTGGACCTAATTGCAAGTTATTTTTTTCGAATTAAAAAATTATTGCCAAACATTTCAAATGTCTTGGTAGAGTGTGTCACGGTTTTACCACGCTCGGCCTCTGGAGGGCACGTGGTCATGTGATGATCTTTTCCTCTTACTGCTGAGAGGAATCGCTGTCATTTCCGCCATCCTTATATGGTCTTGTGTCGGCGGGTGCTCTGATATCTTTCAACTGAGAGCAATTTGTGTTAATCTCGTCTCCTACTTAAGGTCTGTTTTTCCCTCATTCAAATGCTTCTGTGTCAAACTAATTGTTACACGATATCCGGTATTACAAAACAAAGGTTTAGCTTACCACCCTGTGGTTCGCTCAGTTAATGAGAGAAGGTTCTAACTCATTTATCTCAAAATAAAGGTTTAGCGTCACCACTCTGTGGTAGCCTTTTAGGGATCATCTCCAATTGAAGGGTTTTAAGCTCATCACTTCGGTGGTTTCCTTTTGAGGTTTATTCTTTGTTTGTCGGGGCTAATGTTCCCCAGAGCTAAAGTCTCGATAGCCATTTATTTTCCTAGTTCCTCGGTGAGGAGTGTTTGCCCTTATTGGGTTGTTTCTGTTGGGTTTATTTCTGTGGAGTTTTGTTCCAGGGTTTTCTTATCCCTTTCCTTTTCTATTTGTTTTCCCCGCTCCCTAGTCTGTTTTCAGATTTAGTGGCTGATCGCTTGCGTTCAGCTTTTACATACCCGTGAGATCTGCGTGTGGCTCTTCCACCTTCGATCCACACTACAGAGTGAACAATAATTTCTTCAGTTCCCGACTCCAGCAATCAAGGGTGAAAGCATTCAACCTTCATTTTTTTACAACCTGATTGCTTCAATGACAGAAGCTTATATGCCTGCATTATGTCATTACCACCTAAGTCATATATCAATCCTGTCAAACTATTTCCTGCACGTTCACCCCCCCCACAGCTGTGATCCTCTATCCATATGCGAAGGGGGGTCGGAGATTGGCCTGCAATTTGTTTATGCTGCTAATTATAGTGCGGCGTGACTGTTCTACTCTGTGCATTGCCTCTGTTGCAGAAGCAGGGAGCTGCTGCTTCTATTTTTGTCCACCTCTTCAATCCTCACTTGTCAGCCACCGAACATCATGCAGTGACCCAGTCCATTTCTCTCTGGAGGAGAAATGCATGCTGGCTCAGGGAATGCTTACATTCAGGTACATACTAACTAAAAGAGTGAGAGGGGGGGCTGGGGTTGGGGTGTCCCTTCATCCTCTTTCCTTTTTCCACCCATTTTTCAATACATATTTACCTCCCATCTGCTGAATTGCTCAACAGCCAACCCATTACGAGTCTCCCCGAGGACCCAAAGGTTGTGAACCTCAGTCCCAGACGTGGGAGAGTGTGCCACAACTGTAATTGTCAGATAAGACACAGAGAGATAGAGAGCAAGAGGGGGTGCAGAGGGAAATCGGAATCAGAAGAGAGAGAGAGAGAGAGAGAGAGAGAGAGAGAGAGAGAGAGAGAGAGAGAGAGAGGAAGATAAAGATAGAGAGAATTCTGCATCTCCATCTCAGACACTGTGCCGAGAAATAGAAATAAATAAAATGTATATAACAGAAAAGGGGAAAACACACACCCACCTCTGTTTTTCTCCTATATGCTAAGCCACAAAGTTTTTGCACCCAGAGCAGCTTACAGACAATGGGATGACCTGAAAGGGTGATTTGTCAAGGTGGGAAAGCACTGACTGGCTCGCGCCACTCACAGAGAGACCTTGTGCGCGTGGAGCGCTACCTCCCTATCTTTCTCTTCATCCTTCCCCGCGCTCGAGCAGGCACCAGCTGGGCTTCTCGAACGGGAAGCGAAAATAGAGGGAAACAAGTGGGGAACACTAATAAAGAAAAATTTTACAAAGGGAAAATAAAGACAGTGAGAGAGAAGAGGGGGAAATACGTCGTTCCTCTCGGTCCTGGTCGTAAGCCTCTGACACGCAAAACTGAGCCGCCTCACTGAAGCGGACTGTAGCGCGCACAGGGCTGTGCGCTCCTTCAGCCAGCTAATCTCGTGGACTAAAGGACCGCGCGCGGCGTTTCAAGGTAAGAAGCAAAGCTCTCCTCTCTCTTTCTGTCCGTGCTTTTTCAGAGCTTAGATTCGGTGTCTGTGACACATAGCTTGAGATAAAGAAGCGAGAGGTACGTGAGCCATTCTATCCGTGGTGTGTGTCTTTTAAACGTATTTTAAAATGGATGTGAAAAGTTACAATTGATTGTTTATAACCTATACTGCATGTTGGCAAAAGGTCGTTTTGTAACGTTGAATTAAATTAGGGGCATATCTTCAACCTTAAAATAGGTTGATGGAAACTGAAAGGGCGATGCCAATCTATTAAGATTGTAGCCTATCTTCCGTTTTCCCTCGTTGCATTCGAGTCACTGAGAGGGAAGAAGGCTGAAGGTTGAATAATTAACGGAAAAAGTGTTTGTCCTCCACCTCGTGAAACGCCTTGAATGCAGGCGCGGGGATACTGAAGCTTGGTTGGTTTTATGTGCTAATGTGAATTCGCCACATTCTCAGAAATTAAGCACTCAATGTCGAAACCTGTTTGGTACAGATTAACGACGAGCTAGGCGTTCATTTCAAGGCTTTCTGTACCCCGTAGCGGTATATTCTACGCGTCCGGCATATTTACTATCATCCCCAGAGCTTTCTGGGACGGTTTAGTAAAAATAAATACATGTGTACATTTCTGTACAAGAGCACTTGTGTGTGTGTTGTATGTATGTGTGTGTGTGTGTGTGTGTGTGTGTGTGTGTGTGTGTGTGTGTGTGTGTTTGGGGTGGGTGGTGACATTATCTTAAATTATTTCTGAAAATGAAAGCCATGGTTTCTAGTGTTAAGCTTTCGCTGCGTATTCGGGGAGTGAATCATTAGTCCCGCCTGCGGAGAGCTGGGTAGACGAGCGCTCCCCTTTTACAAAAGTGCCTGAAACATTTATGACTACATTATGCATTGCATCCTCGCTGCCCTGAAATATTTGAAATAATTGAATTATAAATAAGCTTTGCTATCGAAGCCTTCCACAGCTCAGCCGGTGTCTCCGTGCTCCCCGGCCGGATAACGCGTGGAACGGTAGCTGGTAAACGAATCCCGAGTCTTTTCTCTCAAGGGCTGTTCAGTTCAGGGCTCCGGTAAAGAGACGTCATGCTGGAGAACGTACAGCGTTGTGCGCTGCCTAGAAGGGTAGTAAGACTTGGTCTACTGGTGAAAATGGGGAACACAGAGAGCTGTTTTGATGTTATGAGTCAAGTCAACAAAGTGCCCATGAGCTAGTTACTAACAGTCATTTAGCACAGGGCTGTACTGCAGAATAATTGTGTAACTTCTTATTTACATACTTGCATTACAGTGTGTCTTCTCAGCATATGCCCAGCTACATATTTCTAAAGAACAACATTTTCTAAAGAACAACATTTACACATAGTCTACTGCACTTAGCCCTGTAAGAGTGTCAAATCATACATAAATAATAATCATAAAAAAAGAATGCTTTTCAAGCGCAATTTTGGGAATGGTTTATAATGCAGTGCTGAGTATGATCAGTTTGAAACCAGAACATAAATTAGTCTTACCCCAAGGCTCAGCTGAAGAACTTAGAGGATGTGAGAGAAAAAAAAGAATCTCTTTCAGGAATAAATTATCTCTGTGACCGTCTCCCTGTGCACAGGTAAAGCCCGCTTGAGTTTAGCAGACGCTGTGCTTGATGTGTGTGGGATGAGAGTGGTATTCCTTTTGATGTTTTATTAAGTGTTAACCAACGCCGGGCCAGCGCCCGTCTCAGATGCTCGCTGCGCATGCTAAACAGAGAGCGGAACGAGGCTGCGGGCAGGGAGTAACGCGGGGGTCGGGGCATCGCCGGGGATTAGCGTTGCCTGTTATAATCACTGCCTTTCCTGTCCAGTAATTATCTGTATTCGGGGGGTGTTTACGTGTGCATGTGTGTAGCTCTTGGGAGGAAAATTGCATGTTTGGGGCAATGTATACTCCAATAATGCGTGGAAATGCACGTGTGTGTGCATGGCTTTGTGCATACATTTGCGTGTGTGTGTGTGTGTGTGTTTGTGGGTGTGTGTGATAGGCAGCTCTTGGAAGTACATGTATGATGTTGGGTCAAAGGTGATCTGCCTGTTCCCCATGGATGCAATGCTTTGTTTTTTTCTCCATTTCCCGGCAGGAGCTGTATCATGTATGCAAAATTCCCGGTTTGCACACGTATTCCCCCTGAATGATTTTGAAAAGTTGGTTCATCACCTTTCTGCCATGTTGTATTGCACTGCACTGAAGAAGGCCCTTTCCCCATGTCCCCTTTCTCAGCCTCTGTCTCAGCCTCTCACACAGGGAGAGAGCTATTGCAGGCCAAGCAAATGACCGGCCCACTCGATTTACAGCGTTTGTGCAAGGAAGCGATTGAAAAGGAAAAGCATGGGTTAAACCATGACAGGCCTGTTTTATCCCTTTTTTGGAACAGCATACTCAAGGAAGAATTTCAGTAGACATTACTTAAGGAATTGTCTGCCTCTGTTTTTTTCCATTGGTGCTAAATGAATGGGAAGCCTTGAACATAATTCGTCGGAATCCAAGATTGATTGTGCTCCACCAAGTAATGTGCAATGTGAGCATTCTCTTTTTCACTGAATATGTATGTGAGCACATTTCTTCATTTGCCATTAATCAAACATTCAGTGCAGCCTCGGCTGTTTGCTGTTATTGCTGGCTGTTGTTTTGAATTCGTTTCAGACTGACAGTGAAGGGAGGCTTTAGCTTTGCGTTCCCCATATTTTTTTTATATGCTGGCTGATGTGGATTAGCATTGCAGATGGAGTTACCTCAGGCTTTCATTCCAGCAAGATCAAGGCTGTCAGACATGAAGCTAAAGTACATACATGTATATATGCGCACACACTTGCATGAACACACATACACATGCGCAACACACGTATACATATAGAACAGTGCACCAGGACTCATAGTAGAAGCACAGTGCTGAATACTCTCTGGACTCAAAAGGATTAGCCTAGATGGGCTGAAAGACCTGTTCCCAAAATCAATTTTTTAAATGTATTTATACACACAGATGCGCACACACACACACACACACACACACACACACACACACACACACACACACACACATGCATACATGCAAATGCACACAACTACAATTGCTTCATGTCTGCAACCAAATTGTGCTGATAGATTGTCTGGCATGTTATGGAAGCACTGCTCATTCTGCAGTGAGTAACATTGGGAGATGGCTGGGAACAGAATGTCTCATGCATTTAAGGGTGATTTTGCACAGGGAATCAAGCTTACCATAATTATTCCTTCCTGATTGAACCCCTGGGAGAATCACAACCCATCACAAGTGATCCCTGCTCACCAAGTTTCAAACATGCTGCTTGCTCCTCGTTTATTCTAGGGGGTGCTGTGCTACACTCATTTATACTTTTTTTCTGTGCTACACTCATACTGGACTCAATTTGTTACTGAATTACCAGACGCCAACCATGACTTCCATGGCGCAAGAATGCTCAGAGCTTTTCTGCCTTTCTCGAGGTTAAATATGTAACACAACAAGAAGACATGCTGAGGTAGTTCTATATGAAAGAGAATACTTGGCTCTTATACTGAGCATATTTTTAGCCAGCGAGCCCATTAGCAGAGATAATCGATATTCACTTTCCCCTGTTAGCAGGACCCTGGCTCTACAAGCCTGCCTACTGTGTCCATTGATGGATAGCTGTGTGGAGCCGGACAGCATTGTCTCAGCCTGGCGAAGCATAGGGGGAATGGGACCATCAGGGAGGACTCTGACGTTTGTCGGGCGCAGATGGAGATGAGTTTTCCATCTGGTTCCACAGATTTGTAAGGAAATCTGATTTCAGCTCCGGAAAAGGTTGGCCGTCCACGTCGCCCCCTTTTCCGTTTATTTGATCTCCTGGACGGATGAACAGATAAGATCGATCAATTTCAGGCTTTACAAGATGCAGGCTCTCTTGTTCGCCATGCCAACAGCGCATTAACGGTGGAGTGATCAGTCTTCAACCCTCGCGCATCTGGGCAATGTCAGCAGACACCTGGCCCAGGGTAAATGGGGCTCTCCTAGTGACCTCTGATTGGTCCAACGATGGAGCTCATATTTCTCCACACCGCAGTTTGCAATGCAGAGAATCAAGGCCATTAGGCTGCACAGCTGAAATGCATTCAGGGCTGAAGAGATTCCACCACAGGAAGTGGAGGGGCTGATGTACATTTGCCATGTGTGAGCATGCTACCACAGCAAGGTTATTACTATTTTTGAAAACTGAAACAAAAATGAACAAAATAAAGTGAAAAAGCATCTTGTTAAATAAAAATGAAAATTAAGATGAGTAATAAACAAAAAGTTTACAAAAATTATATGAATTCCCCTCTCAACAAAGATATAAATACTATTAAAAAACAAATAAAAGATTTCCCATTTTTGTTTTTCTTATTCAAAGCATTCATATCATTGGTTATGAACTCTGGTCTGCCATGCGAGGCACAATGACCACAACTAGTTATCTACGGTATATTCAAAATACTGTGCTTCATCGGAAAGCAAAGGCAGGCACAGTGCTAGCTAGCTAGCTTCAGATTTCTAAGGCTAGCCCCAATAGTTTAGCAAACCAGAAAGCCAACTTGTCCATGTTAGAGCATGTTTTTGATAAAGGAGTCCTGCGCAACCCACCATATAATTAGGAGATTAGCTTGCCAGTTCACTATATAGCTTAGTTATCTAGCTAGTTAATATGAAACTGTTAAATTCCCTTAGTTAGCAATACGGTTAAAGTGCAACTGTTAGCATTCACTAGCTACTTAGGTTGCACCTGTGTCTTACTCTACATTTCTGCATTCTTGTTCAAATAACATATAATGCTTATTTGTGATATATGGGATAAAATAAATGTAGGAAAATATATCGTAACTATGCAGAGTAAATACGCAGAGCTGATTTACCGAGTGAATTGTAACTAAAACAAAAAAATTGTTTGTCAAAATAAAAACTGAAATGAAAAAAATAGGATGGCTTTAACATAAATTAAACAAAAATGGAAATTAACCCTTTGACTTTAAAGGCATGCCCAGGTCCCCACTCGAGGATGCTGCATATTTTCTGTCACACTTCTAGCCACGGCTCCTCTTTGTTTCCTCAATGTCAGGGTGAAAGAGAGCCATCCAGGGAGAGGAGGCAGGAGCTGTGACTTGCCAACGAGTCATGCTGACAGTGACCTTGTCAAACGCATCACTGCTGAGCTTGCCTCTGAGCTCCCAGCGCCAGCCGAGAACTGCCGCCACGAACTGTCAGCTCTCCTAGCCCACCGAGCCAATAAGTTTTGCATAGGAGGGATGGCGTTTTCCTGGGAATGTAGCTGTGGGTGGGTTCAGAGCCGACACGCCAATGTATCTTCCCCCTTTCCCCCTTGTTGTACTGGGAATTAAAGGGAAACGCTCCCAGAGTTCTAGAATCAGTTTTTCCTTTGAAAAAATAAAATACTATAGATATTTCAGAAAACTTTGTTTCAGACTCCAACTTTTGGGAGCAGAGGACTGGCTCGTATTTCACATGGGAGATATCTCCCAGGGTACAGTGAGCACAGAAACTGTGATACAGTCATTACACACAATTTTCTTAGTCACAACAAACTTTTTTGTGAGTGAAATACAAGCCCTATGCTTCCGGGAATTCCTACGAGAGTATACACATACATGGTGAGATTTCCTCTGTTTCCAACAGTTGTCTGAAATGAACAAGATTTCTGAAACCTCTTGTATTTTCATGGACAATGTATACGTTTCCTTGTTCACAACCGATAAGAGAAAGAAAAAATATATATAAACCATCAAGGTGTCAATTTCGTTTTTATTAGATCGTATTACAACTGTTCTCAGGGAAGTGAGAATAGCTCATATATTCACAGGAAGCAGGCAGGACTTCTAGATCTGAACTACGTGCACTGAAATCACAGTTCTGGCTATTGGAGCAGCTATGAGACCAAAGCTAAACTCAAAACACGTTTTTTTTAGGTTAGGAAAACATATAGAATTCTACAAATCTGTGAGTATTCCCCTTTAAGAATATTGATCGGTGAGGAATGGAAGTGCAATAGGCCAAAAGGTCTGATCCTCCCATTCAATACTCCATTTTCCCCTAGATTCACATTCAGCCGGGTGACAGTACAGTGGTCGACACTAATAGCGCTCAGCAGAAGGCTCTGTTTCTCTGCGCCTCCTCCTGCCACCTCCAACACCTTCAGAGCAGCATTTGATTTCTCACACCGTTTAATATCACCCAGCCTATTGTAGGGGACAAACACACTCCCTGCAACCTTAAGTTTGTGTCCTTGCCTGTGGTGGTAAGGTATGTAAATGCACAAGGCACACAGCATGCGTGGTAGAGGTCTCTGCAGCTCCCATGCTCTCTCTGCTTCGCGAAGCCTGATTCTGATTCACCAAGTGTCTCTTTTCCCCCCAATCATCTGAGTGACTTGCCTGCTCTTCTTTCCCCTGCATGGGCTTGAAAGCCTTAAATAAGACATGAGGCCTCTGCTGTACATGGGGAATGGCGGAGGTTCAAAAAGTAGCATGAGTCCCTACAGTAATTTAATCATCCTACTCAAAATTAGGTAAAGTGTGTGTATGTGTACACAGTATGTAAATACAATAATGTCATGAAAGAGTGCTGGGGTGGGAGAGCAAATGCCCGGCTTTCTTTCCTTTAATCTAGTGCAGTGTATTACCATTTCATATCCCTCCAGCTGTCAGTCAGATGAGGGATTAATTAGCATAAGAACCACCGCGATACATTTGTGTGGCAGACTCTGCTTAACCACACTATCTTTTGAAAGGTTTCATTTTTCCGCCTTTATAACGGGGCCTTATCGCCAAGCCGAAGCTTTTAAGATGGATTGGCATTTTTAAAGAGAAGGAACCACCGCTGCATTTTCCTCCTCCCTTCCTCCCCCCACATTCCCCGGCAGCTTTCCCTCATTGCAGGTGGTGTCTGAAAACTTTGGGGCCTTGGCCGCACAGCCGACGGCGTGACCATTAATGAGTTGGCACCTGGTCCTGGTGTGACCGTGTAGTTTTTGGGTTAACCCCTTGCAGTAGGCGGCAGTAATTGTTGTCAATCAAACCTGCATGATAGCAATACTACCAACTATCATGGGGGTGGATTGGGGGGAATACTACTGTCTATAGTGTCATTTATAGTATTAGCTGTCTGGGATCATTTTAAAGTTGCAATCCGGGGCCCCCCAAGTGACGCAACCGGTAAAATCACTTTCCCAGAGTGAAGGTTGCCCTCTGCGACTGGGGTTCGCTCGGCGGTGGCAAATGGCTGTCCGCCCCAGGGGAAGGAAACCCATCACAAGCTCGTCGCAAGCCCAGAAACCTTCCCTATGGGTGTGAATCGGAATCACAGGCAACGGCTAGGCGAGTTCTGTCTTGAAGGAGGTTGTTGTCACCATCGTCCCTGCCTGTCTCATGGTAGTGGCTGGTCCCATAGTTTTCCCCACAAGGCGACGGGCTCATGGGGAAAATCTTATTAAAAATAAAAAAGATTTATGAGGCACTAATGAGTATAAATGATCCACTTAAAATGTGCACCACATCAGGAAAATGAGAGTTTGAAATGCTACAAATAAAAATCACAACATACTTGAAAGAGGAAATCTGATTGGCTATCACTACACTCCCACTGGTCCCACCGCAGACTTTACCTGCTTACCTCATTGGATGCAAATCCACCCCAGCTCACTGCTGTAGTACAGAAATGCACAAAAAATGCAATAGGTTTTTTTTAATCTCCTTTGTAGGGACATGCCTTTTCAATATTTCTCATTAAGATTTATAATCGAGAACAACACAAATGAGCTAATAAGCATATGCTTTATGACATCACCATTGTTATTTTAAATTATTCTTAAAGAAAGTTTTATTTAGACGCATAAATAAGTTCTGTCATCAACTTACCATACAGTGGATGCAAATGAAACACTTAATGGAGACCCTCCGAGTTAGTCAACCAGTCATGTTAGAATGAGCGGGGATAGGGCTGTAACAGATATACACAGGTATATGGGTA
Source organism: Aldrovandia affinis (assembly GCA_029706075.1). NCBI lineage: Eukaryota > Metazoa > Chordata > Actinopteri > Notacanthiformes > Halosauridae > Aldrovandia > Aldrovandia affinis. Next base: position 2,114,637 of record JAINUG010000138.1, on the reverse strand, counting down.
CTTTCAATCTTGGTCATCCAAAGTGTGGGAAATGCATATGACACAAGACACTCCATGGTTTTGAAACTTTTAGACCTCAAAACTTCTCATTTCATGGCACTATGAGGTAATATTTTTATTGATATGATTATTATAATTATAATTGTCTGTGATCCACATATTTTAATCAACAGTGAAATTGTTAGATAAACACTGATACAGCTGATTCTCTGGAATTCAGCTTTAAGGAGGGATTGGGTATGGACGACTTAAGTAAATGCTGCTGGGAGTCAGAAAAGGCTTTCTTTTTAGAATAAGAAGGCCAGTGAGCTGTATCATGGAGACAAATGGAAATCTTACGGAAAATGAAATGGGGAAAAAAATAATGAAGGAAAGATTGACCTAAACTTTTGCCTTACTCTAGCTGGGGCTTATGGATATTTTCCAAAGCTGCGTAACTTTGGTGCTGAATGTATTTTTCTTATCCTCTGCTCTTAGTTTCCACAATGGGGGGCATGCTAGGATCAATGCAAGTGAAGGTATGCTGGACTATCTGCTGCCACTGCCCCACTTACCACATCCAGGTGGAGGCTAAACTCTGATAACAGCCTGCAGAATCTTTATATGTATAAAGAAAAAGTTTATTTCCATATGGTGGTCTGCCTGTTTTTGTGGTGGGGCTTTATTTCCCCATTGTTGTTGCTCGGGTATCTCTTCCACTGTGTTATTTCTGCCATTGATCTGGCGGGGTCTCGCGTGCCTGCGCCTGCTTTATGTGGATAATTTGTTGGCTCGGAACCATGTTAGATAACCTCTGAGTCGGGTCTCATCAGAGGGACGATACCTATGGCACTGGTCACAGTTTTATTACTGTATGATAACCTTAGGCTTCCGTGATGTAGTAGCAATATCCCCATGGAGCACCTGCGAAACAGCACAATATATATTGTGCCATCTTTGGCCTATTTACATACAGGGGCATGATACATAGTAGCTCTGCGGCTGTGTCACCTCCCTGCTCTCTTTCAGTGTGTTTTTGGAAGGACCTTTTGGAATGATATTTTTATTTGAAATGGTGTCAGTTACAAGTTATACAATGTATGAGAATGTTGTCACATGCAAATACTGTAAATGGATCAAAATGCGCCTAGCCTTATGTTATAGATTTGTCAATCCCACACATTAGTCTGGGAAGATCCCACAATGTATTAATGCTGCAAAATATTTTTATATAATAATTCCTAGATATGAAATACAAAGATGAGCTCTGTAGTTTATATTCTAGGTCAGTTTCAGTGCGCGGGATCAGGCATGTGTATGCAGGAGGCTCCTGCCTGCTAATGTATGAAGATTGTATTGTATGTATAGAAGATTCAATTAATTTGAATGTTCCCAACAGTGAGTCACAGCCAACCAAGGCAAATTATGTGGCAGAATTACTAGTAAAAAAGTTTGTCAAAATGGCTAAAATTTGATTCAAGTGGCACTATTCATGCTGCTGATTCAAAACAGAAGCACAAAGCAGACGTCTCACATGATGCTGAGAGCATTAAATAATAATAAACATTAGAGCTTATTAACTCTTAGAAATGCCTATTTCATTGCAAATAAATAGTTGGCAAATGTAAATGTCAAATGTATTTCTTGAAGCATGTACAATGTCCCCTTGTGCAACATCTAAACTGAGAAGGAAAAGGGTAGCTGAGATACAGGACATACAGTAGGAGTACCATTATGATGATATAGATGTGTTGTTGAAACCAGCCCTGTGATTGGGTTCATTCTGAATGGCAGATATAATAGCAAATGTCAAAATATTCATGTCTAGGGTTCCACTTCATTCGCAAAAAAATGAGAAAATGTATAAGACTTCCAATGTATTCATACTTGGTGTGTCTATGGGCTTGATAATATTATAATTACATGAAAATGTATGCATTTTGGTGGTATTAGTAATTGTGTTAAATATGTTTTAAATTATATGTCTAATTTCAACAATTTAACTCCAAGACTTTACGTCAATACATTCAAATTGTTTATACTGGTCTAAGGTTTTTCAGCAAAGGAACAGTGTATTGAATCACTCAGCTATATAGGATTCAGTATTCGTCGTTTGCAGTTGTTATGTTTGCTTTGTTTAATGCTCTTAAGATTAATATGATTAATTACCCCATTCAATCAGGGGTATGAATAAATCTGGAAGGCACTGTATAGCCTATGTATCCTGTAAGTATTGTAGTGCCACTTGGGGTGGGGTGACACTCAAGGACCTTTTCAAAGGGCGTAGGCAAGTGAAGAATCCGGAGGAGGCAGTATTCAAAACAAAAAGATAATTTTATTAAACAGATTTCTTTCTTTCAAAACATAAAAAATATGAGTAATCGGGAAAAAACCAAACACATACAGTCCACAATCCTTTTCTTTGTTTTTGTCCATAATCCACTGTCAAAATTCCAGCCCGGCTCTAGCCAGGAGTCCTGTTCAGGCCGGCAATTAGCTGTCCGCCCCATGGGAGGGGGAAGGGAAGCCGGCATGAGCTTGCGGTGTGTGGGAGTGGTCGATGACTTGGCAAGTTCCGTCTCGGAGGAGGGAGTTCATCGCCTTTGCCACTGCCGGTTCCAGAGCTACAGCAGTGAGTTCGCAGTATGAGGCTTAGTATGACAGTATGCAGTATGATTGTGGACATGAAAAGAGTGTACAAATCTGAAACAAAATGTAAAAAAAAGAACATGTGAATTGGTCCAGTGACCTGTCCACTCTGAACTGGAGATTCGCGAAAGTTTATTTGGCCAGTCCAGACTTGTGCTGGACAAGCATGGACTGTGTGTCTTATCAATTGTTTATTCAGCATGTTTATTCTAAACTACCCAGGCAAGTGTCTGCTTCTCAAGAAATGTCTCGTACCAGCAGCCAGCCAACCCTGCCCACACAGTATTGTGGTATATGTGCCTGCAGTCACATGTTGAGCATGACAATGCAGGAATCACAATCATAATAAAATATACAATATGACAATAAATATTTGAGAAAGTGCTGAGAAACCTTCCAGTAATGCAAGATAAACAAATAATTGTTACAAAATAATATTAGTGCCATTTGGTTTAAATACCAATGTGATGCGATTTAAAGCCTTTGTATACTAATCGCTACAACAGTGCTGTTACGGTAGACATAGGGGTTAAAGAACTAGGCCTGTAAGCTAAACGCTGCTGGTTTGAGTCACAGGTATGGCAGTGCTGCTATACTGTTGAACAAGATAATTGGACTGAATTGCTTCTGCAATTATCCAGCTGTATAACTGAATAATAAGCAAAGCTGGTACAATAACTGCTATTAACTGCTACTACTATTACAACTAATACTATTAATACTATCATTGATACTACCATTCTACACTTCAAAAGACGATCATCTGGGCCATTTCATTGTCATCATACATGCAGAAAACAGTGTGGTCCATACAGTGAATGCAGGGTACAGCCAGGTTTGTTGAGTTTCCCACTGAAGGACAGCATAGGTTGGCCACAGAGTTCAGGACCTTGTCAAGATCAGTCAGCTCTTGCTTAGTTGAATAGAAATATAAATCACTATCTGCACATAGTGAGAGAGTGAGAGACAGTTTATGACTGGGACAGTGGCAGCCCAAGTGGCTCAATTATTTACCAGGAGCCAGTCCGTGATTTAAAGTCTGTGACAACAGCCTCAGAATTTCAACCGCGGAGCTGTCACATTGCACTGTGGAACGCCTCTGTAATTCCCTCCACATGCGGATTTGTGCAGACCAACACGTGTTTGCTCAGTCAATATAAGGACTGTTGGCAGTGCCCATAAATGGCTGCTTGAATGCTGTTTGAATGAATATGTCATAGCTGTTTCATAGGCATTTGCATTAGGGAGATGACTGTTTGACCTGTCAGGGAAGGGTAAAGCTCTTTGTCAAATAAACTGAATTCACTATGATGGCTCATGACAGAAAGAAAATTAAACAAACAAAGCATAGAAAATATGTTAAAATATACATGCTGTTACCATACATCTGAGATATCAAGAGTATAATAATATCGGAACAAGGTGCAAATTGTAACAATGGTGTAAACACTATATATTTTTCCTGCATAAACCTAGGCGCAAATATCTTTTGCAAACAGTTATACAACTCAAAAACCATAAAAGTTTAATGCACACACAGAATTGCACTTTAAGCCAAAGTGTCTCTTCAGACAGATCTGCTTCTTTGCCTGCACTTGGGGATCTCTTTAATGTGTCAGTGAGTTTGTCCTGAAACCAGCAGGAGGATTTTAAATTAGAGAATTAAATGCTTATCTGTGCACATCTGACTCTATGTGAAACACTCCATTTTAGCCCTAGCCAGATTTATTTTCCTGAAACGGGTGATTCTCTTGGGAAGTCTCACTTTGACCCATCCAACCTGCTTCAAATTTACGCTGGAGCACACCCTGACCTTAATTTAATTGATTATATGTGACAGGCAGCTATATGACTTTTCAATTACAATTTGTATGACTTTATAATTAGGTTAACTAATTCACCTTTACACCTAGATGAAAATATCATTGTTATTGTCATAATTAACAAGTGACGTAAGTAAACATTAGTTCATTCTTCTGTTCATAATTATTATCCATAAACTATTCTGGGGGTTCATCCAGGTGGACCATCCAGTTAAGGCACTATTCTAATGTGTGGATGAGGTCCACAGTCTTGTATCGAATCCACATCATGCCAGTGCCGATTGTGGCTACCAGCTTCGAAGGGCGACGCATATTTGATGGTAGCGTCGCCCAGGAAGGGAGGAGATTCAGTCAGCTGGGTTGTCTGTGTCTAGTCAACCACCAGCGACCACCTGGTCAATCAGGCCCCCACAGTCTGCACATGAAGTGTATTCCTTCGACTCATGTCTGTGCAAGCATAGCCTATAGGCTGCAGTGTGAAAAGAAGCAGCGGCTGACACAACATGTTTTGGAGGAGCATGTGTGTTTGTCTGTGTTTGTCTACACTATCCCAAACTGACAGCAGAGATTTGTGTTTGTACAGTACACATACAATTGACCTCTGTATAAACTAAACAGGAGGGTAAATGCAAAAAATGTATTACATAAAATATAGAAGCACTGTAATTCAGCATAACATAATGAATGACATGCTCCACAGTATTCTCTCTCATTGCATATATGTATCCAAGTGCATAACCAGGTCAAACTATGTTGTGGCACAGAAAATGGCATCTAATAATCCACATGGCTGCCTAGCACAAATCTGATTATTAAAAGGCACGTTGCAATTGTAGGTTCTAATGACAGCAGTTAAAGACACTTGGCTATTTACTGATTTGAATTGGACCTTATGGCTACTTGCTGCTACTGTTCTGTTTTTTCAATATAAAAAGTAGTTAATGTGAACTTATAATTGGCTTCTCTTGGGTGAAACTTTTGCAAGGTTTTTCCAGGAGGTGGAAGCATCATCCCTGATGATTGGCTGTTCACTTCTTCTCACATTCTCAAGTTGGCAGCAAATCATGAAAGGGCATATTTTTTTGTAAAAAAAGTGGAATCTGCATCAGTGCTGAACACCAACTCTTGAAATCCAACCCCAGTTTTTTATACCAAAATACAGCCAGTATTCTTAGGAGCCAGGAAAATGTGTCTGGAGTAGTACATAGGTGGCCAACCCTGGTCCTAGAGAGTTGTGGGGTACATATTTTTAGTTTTAACCTGAAAACCAGAATTGGATTTAGGCCCATGACATTGGTGTAAGTACTTGATCCAACCTGCTATCATGCCTGAGTATTATGGGGGTTCACACTGAAATTATGGAATGATGCATAGGTATGCATTGTTGGTTTGGTGTAGGGGGAGGGGCATGTGTATGTTGATGTTTTTTTTCTATGAGTGGCAAAGACTTTCAAACATGAGCCAATGAGTTTCTCTTTCATCTTGTTTGAAAATGAAATGAAATGAAAATGAAAAAAAATGAAAACCCACCCACTAGGCCTATTGGCTGATGTATTACTTCATCAGAATGCACTCAGCCCGTGAACTTTTCTGCCCAATAATAGAGCATTGTCTTACTACCATGTGCTGGTCCCCATTGCCCGCCAATGCATTGCAGTCATTTTGAACAATGTCAGAGGATTGTTTTTGACAGATACCAAAACAGCAGTGTGAAACAGCCCTTACAGAAACATTTTGCCATTCACAGTCTCAGAGTCTACTTCATGCATCTCTCAGGCATTGTTTTAAATGAATAAGCCTATGAAGAACAGTTTGTTTAGACAGAGCCCTCTTGTCTCCTGCAGGTTTTGAACAAAGTACTTTTTCCAGTTTGAAAGATGTTCCAACTGACAATAGTTACATACCCCCTTAAAATAATGTAAAAATCTCCTCTTTGAAGCAAAGGAGAGGAAAGGTCGAATATGAGCCTGGTTCTTTACTTTGGTTTTAAGGTCAAGTACATCCTAATGTGCTAATTGGCAAATCCCAAAGGTGTATTCCTTACATAAAAAAAACTGATAAATTCATGAAATAAACATGCTTGTGTGACTTGAAAAACATTGATCTAATACACAAAGGACAGTACGAACTGACAGGGCTCTACCCCTCTACTCTTTCCCCTAAGTGGTTAGATCCTGCCGTGAGAAAACGTTTTTAATTGGGATTTATAGCCAATATACAGAACACAAATCCAACATACAAAACCTTTTTATTAATTAATTACAAATAAAAAACAGACAATAATTGATTACATAAGTATTTACCCCCATTGACTTAATACTTGTTAGAAGCACATTTAGCTTAAATTACAGCTGTGAGTCTATTTAAATCTCTACCATCTTTGCACATCTAGACTTAGCCATTTTCACCTATTCTTCTTTACAAAATGTATTGAGCTCCATCAGCTGCACAGATTTTCAATGGGATTGAGATCTGGGCTTTGATTGGGCCACTCGAGGACATAGATATTTTTTGTCTTTTAAACCACTACAATTTGGCTTTTTCTGTATGCTTTAGGCAATTGACCTACTGGAATTTAAATCTCCCAATTCCCGGTCTCTGCAGCAGATTTTCCTCCAAGATTTGTCTATATCTTGCTTCATCCATTTTTCACTCTATTTTGAGAAGTTTTCCAGTCCCTGAAGTAGAGAAGCATCCCCATAGCATTATGCTCCTGCCAACATGTTTCAAGATAGGGATAGTGTTCTTGGGATGATGCATAGTGTTAAGCTTGTGCCAAACATAGCGCCTAACGTTGATGCCAAAATGTTCTGATCTCATCAGACCATAGAATCTTCCTTCACTTGGTTTGAGAGTCTCCCATATGCCTTCTAGCAAACTCTTGACAATATTTCATGTCAGTTTTCTTCAACAATGGCTATATTTTTGCCACCCTCCCATAAAGCACACATTTGTGAAGCGCTCAGGCTATTGTTGTCCCATGGACAGTTTCTCCCATCTCTGCCATGGAAGACTGTAACTCCATCAGCGTTTCCATAGGCCTCTTGGTGGCCTCCATAACAAGTGCCCATCTCTCATGGATGCTCAGTTTTGGAGGACGGTCTGTTCTAGGCAAATTCACAGTTGTGCCATATACTTTCCACTTCTTTATGATGGACTTAATAGTGCTCTGAGGATATTCAAAGTCTTAAAGTCTACACCCCTTCTCAAACATTTAATCTTGTGTTGCCTTACAGCCTGAAATTAAAACATATTAAAATAGATTTTGTCTACCTTTATTTACACATTTTACCCTACAACTTTCAGAAACAGAAAAAACTATTCTGAACATTAATTAAAAATTAAAAACTAGAATATCTTGGATTGATACACCTCACTTATCATACCAATTGTAAACTAGCTCAGGCGTAACCAATCATCTTCCAGATCACACACCAAGCTAATTGGCCTCTAGCTGTGATCAATTGTAGTGAATCTGATTACTTTAGAATCATAATAAATATTTTCAAAATAAAATCAGCTGTTCTGAGAGGATTCCACTGCTGGGTAGTGCATTTCAGAGTAAATAATCCATCATGAGCAACAAGGAGCTTTCAAAAGAACTCTGTGATAAAGTTGTGGAAAGACGCATATCAGGAAATGGGTATAGAAAGATTTCAAAGGCCTTAAATATCCCTTGGAGCACAGCCAAGACCATAATTAAGAAGTGGAAGGTGTATGGCACCACCATATTGCCTAGATCAGGCCGTCTGTCCAAGCTGGATGAACGAGCAAGAAGGAGACTGATCAGAGAGGCCAATGATGTAATGGTTCCTGCTTGCCGCTAATGGTTCCTGCTTGTTTCATTATTTTATTGGTTAATTGTTTTATTGTTTTGAGTGTTTCCACCTGTGCCTTGTTTCATTGTCTTGAGTGTTTCCACCTGTGCCTTGTTTTACTGCCATCATTTAAGCCACCTGTCTTTTCCTGTTCTGTGTTTTGCCTTCTTCACTGTAGAATGGTTCTTCCCTGTGTTTGATAATTGATGGGTCAGTGGTACCATTTTGAGCCTTTATCGGGCTACTTGTGTTTGTTTTGTGTTTGTGTTTTATTATTAATTCTCGTGTTTATTTTATTCCCGTTTGTGAGCTTGTGTTAATAAATATTCAGTTTATTGCATTGCTGCCTCTGGCTTTGTCTTTGCGCCTGGGTTAAATCTCTCTGCATCGTTTCAAATGGCAACTATAAAGGAGCTACAGGATTTTATGGCAAAGAGTGATCAATGTGTGCATGTGACAATACAGAAAGCTCTCCATAATTCTGTTCTGTATGATAGGGTTTCAAGAAGAAAGCCATTACTCAAAAAAGTCCATATTCAGTCCCATTTACGGTATGCAAAAACAATACTCTAAAGATTCTGAAGCCATGTGGCAAAATGTCTTGTGATCAGATGAAAGTAAGATATAATTTTTTGGTTTAAATGGAAAACGTTACATAAAGCATGGTGGTGGCAGTATTCTGTTATGATGGAATTTCTTGTCAATAGAGACTAGGGCACTTGTCAGGATAGAAGGGAAAATGGATGGAGTAAAATACAGAAAAATTCTTGAGGAAAACCTCCTGCTGCTCAAAGAAATTTGGAAGGAGTTTAACTTTTCACCATGACAATGGCCCAAAGCATACAGCTAAAGCGGAGTGGCTAAAAACAAAAAGGTGTATGTCATTGTGTGGCCTAGTCAGAGCCCTGACATAAATCCTATTGAAAACCTGTGGAATGATTTGAAGAGCACAGACCATCAACGGTCCCCATGCAATCTGGCTGAGCTTGAACAGTTCTGTAAGGAAGAATGGGCAAATGTTGCAAGTAACAACACATATATAATGTGTAATGGGCAAATCTATGTGTGCAAAGCTGATAGAAACATATCCAAACAGACTCATGGCTGTAATTCAAGCAGAGGATGCTTCTATCATGTACTAACTCAGCAGGGTATAGACTTATCAATCCAATTTATTAAATTTTTTATTAATGTTCAGAAATTGAGAATTTTCTTTAACTTTGAAGTTGTAGGGTAAAATGTGTAAATAAAGGTGGAAAAATTCTGATTTAATGTTTTAATTTCAGGTTGTAAGACAAGAAAATTTGACATTTTTGAGAGGGGGTGTAGACTAGGGGCCAGCTGTAGCCCCGTCAGGAATTTGCATTTGCATAGCATAGCACCCCCAAGCATTTTCTTACAATTTTACATTTTCATGAAACACTTTAAATCAAAATAACTACCAGCCGACAATTATTCTATAATTCCGTGTGTGTGTGTGTGTGCGTGTGTGCATGTGTGCGTGCGTGAGCGGGCTGGCGCGGGTGGGGGCATGGGTGGGGTGGGGTGGGGTGGGGTGGGGGGGCTCGCGAGACGAGAGTACCTATAACTAGCCTACGTACGTTACGTTGCCATTTTGAACATTAAACTTCATTGAACTTTTACAAGCACTGTCGCCTCACAGCAAGAAGGTCTCGGGTTCGAATCCAGGCCGGGGGCCTTTCTGTGCGGAGTTTGCATGTTCTCCCCGTGTCCGCGTGGGTTTCCTCCGGGTACTCCGGTTTCCTCCCACAGTCCAAAGACATGCACGTTAGGCTAATTGGAGAGTCTAAATTGCCCGTAGGTATGAGTGTGTGAGTGAATGGTGTATGTAGTGCCCTGCAATGGATTGGCGACCTGTCCAGGGTGTATTCCTGCCTCTCGCCCGGAACGCATGCTGGGATAGGCTCCAGCCCCCCCCCCGCGACCCTGACCAGGAATAAGCGGCTTAGATAATGGATGGATGGATGGATGAACTTTTACACGTTATTGGCAAGTTCGACAAAACTGTTGCGTAAAAAATATCAGACAATCCCAGAAATGCTAAGTATACTCACCATGATATACAGAACGAGTTAATTGAAATTATGGCAAATATGGTTAGGGAGCAAATAAGTAGTGAAATAGAGGAAGCTGGACTGTTTCCATTGATAGTCGACGAAAGTAAGGACGTCAGCAAAAAAGAACAGGTGTCTGTGGTGGCACGCTATTTTGCATGATGTTGCACTGGAAGAATTCCTACATTTCACTCCAGCTGATGGATTAGATGCTGATTCGCTTTTAAAAACAATCAAACTGACACTTAATAAGTTCCGGGTTCCGTCCCTCATGATCTTTTCCTAAAAAACTAAAAGAAATCGAGCCAACACAAGCTCCTGTTGATTTTGCAATGAGTGAGATGGTCTAAGCAGTGTTTATTTGTTATGTTGTGGCAATGTTTTTCTGGCTATTGGTATTGAGGGTCTGGGTCATTGTATTCATTTTTGAGTGCGTGAGATGGCAGTACATAAGCTAAATCAATGCATAGCATGCTTGTTGTAGTAGCCATGCTGTAATATCTGACTATATGGTTTAAACATTATGCGTAGTAATGTAGCCTTCATAGCCGTGGTGTGCGCGCCCATGACCTGCAGCAACCATAAAGCATATCTTTCCCCTGATTGGTGCTTTTGAAAAACCTTTTCTTGGAATTGCTTCAAATTTTCTTTGGTCTTCATGATTAAGCTCTAGTTTAAAAATGTACTAACCAAATGTGGGACCTCACAGACAGGTGTATTTAATTTGAAATCACTTCAAACACCTTAATTGTACACAGTTGGACTCCAATCAAATAATTATGTGACCTCTCTGACCTGACTTCATTTCCTCATAGTTTATTTAGGTGTGAATACTTATGTTTTTTATTTGCAATTAATTAAGAAAAAGCTTTAGAGTTGTTTTTTTATTTGACATTATACAGTATTTTGTGTTTATTAGTGGCTGGTCATCACAATTATATCAATTTTGATTCCATGAAGTAAGAAAATAAAATGTGAAAAATGCCAAAGGGGGTGAATACTTTTATACCCATTTGTACATAGATAGCTAATTAGTTAACAAACCACAGCATAGATACAAAAATAAACAAACTTGGCAACAATTATGATTTTGTTTTGAATTTAACTTTGATACCTTGCTGAAAGACCAAAGAGTGAGATTAAAGATAATACAACTTTAGCTGGCCAGCTAGCTTTCTGGGAAGCAATGATTTTCACGGGTGCTTGTGCACTTCCTAGTTAATTGCATTTTTATCCATTCGCATTGAGTGTATGCGTCCTCTTAGAATTTGTGAATAAATTATCTCACTTATAATAGTATTTTCAAGCATGAGGGTATGTAGCAGAAAACAATGCAAGGTCTATCTCTATGAGCGATAGCTGAGAAAGTACAGAGGCCAGCTTGAAAGGTAGGAATTGTGTTTAGGGACCAAAATGCAATGGAAAAATAAGACTACTGACATAACTAGAGAATATGTCATTAAAAGATAAGCCTTGTGACATGCCTGGTTCAGCTGTATGTCAATCAATAAGCAGAACCCCTCCCCCTTATATCATTGTTTAAAGAAATCAGTGCTCTATTTTGATATTTACTGTGCAATGACATGGCCATGTGTTTTGCGCTATTTATAAAATGGATACTTTTGAAATGCATAATTCTGTTAATAAGTGGACATTCTGTTTTCCAAGGTGAGTTCCTCTGTTCCATTGGTGATCCTTTTATTCAGGAAAAGCATAGGTACTACATTTCACAGGCATCTATCTCATAGTTCTTGCCGTCAGATATGTGATTTATGCGGTCAAAGTTCAGATAAAGAATGCAAGAGCATCTGAGATGACACTGGCAAGTTTTCCCCCAAAAAGTTGTTACTGAATAAAGACTCAGTTCACATCAAAATGATGCTTAACAATTGAGTTATGAGGCCACTGAAGGGATCCATCATGATTTGACACATTGAATCTTGGAAACTAGAGCACACATTCTAAGTAGTAGACACTGTTAGTTAACACTGAACAATTTTTTTTTTGACAATGCTCCAAAACGTCATCGGCTGAAGACTTTTTGATCTGAACTGACTAAGAAAAGAATAGACATAAATTTGGGGATTTTCTTTTTAGTAGTTTCCTATCTCTCTACTAAAGAGATCTCTCTCTTACCCAGAATTGTCGATAAAAATGCATTTATTACTCATTCAAATTTCAATGAAAGTAGGATGGACAAATGTCCCTGTTTTATACAATAGGTAAAGCGAATTACAATATGTATCTGCATCTTGAGACAATTCCCACTCAGCCTGTGATTAGGCGAAAACAGTACCATCAAGGATTGATTTTCAAGGAGTCTGATGAACCCCAACATTGATTTACTACAATCGGATGTAATAAAACCCTCATTCACTGACATTATGATCTAGCTACCCCTTGGAAAGGTTGCATCTAATAAAAGAAAATGCTACCAAAGGATAAGGATAATAAAATCAGGGATTTGAAAATTGTCCTGTAAACATATTTATTATAATTGCATATGGGAAAAAATTTAACAAAAATATGTTTTCGGAACTAAAACTCAACGCACTTTCCTGCCAGAATTTTGACATTTAATCCATTCCCAGCATTTTCTGACATGTTTGATATGATCAAACACAAGGTGATGTCAGTTTATAGAAATGTCCCGTTATTTATGACATTCATGAATGCACAGGTCATTTTTACCCACTCTCTGTTCTTACAGGTAGAAAGGGAGCACATTAAAAATAAATCAATTCTTTGGCTTACCATCCAGAGATCAATGGCACAAAAGCACATCTAAAAACCTGTTGGCTCAAGGCCATATTTGATTTCCTCTCCCCGGTTTCTTTAGTTGAGTCGGTCCATTGAGACTTCATTATTTCCAACTTATTCTAAGCTATTGTTGAAAGACTTAAGAAGTGCGTGTTTTAAGTCAGGCACTGACATCTTTGATGAAACATGACAATATGTGGCATCGGGGAAATGCGGCACCCCGGAATGGAAGGCTGTGATGGAGTGTCGTGCATTACAATTCAGCCGCCAGCCGGCGGAAAATTCCTCACTGGCACCAGAGAATTTGTTTGCTCTATGTACGAGAAGTAAGAATATTTCCAGCTCAAATTCGGCCCTTTTTTCTCATTGCATTTCTTATTAATCGTCCGGTGGCCTTTCTAAGCTGCCCCTGTGAGGCAGATAGCAACTGATAGCAGAGAGATACAGATGAATTATTACCGAAAGCTCCAGATTTCACCCAACGATGCCATGTAGGCTCTCTCTGTACTTCATATATATTTAAAAACAGAGCCTTATGGACCGATACGTAGCCACTTTTTTCTCCAAATAAAGATTTTCATGTCACGTTTCCCCAGAATGCGAAATGTCCTGGTTGCACACTGGGGGGACACACTAGCATTTCTGCAGCACAGCCAGGCAGAGGGATGAAGCCTGGACAGGTGATTGCATTTAAATGGATAGCTGCTATGACCACAGGCTAATGCAGGGAGAGGGGAAAAAGACTGGTGTTTTATCTCTAAAGATGACAGCGATTTATTTATTCACTTATTGCACTTTTCCAATGTACTCATATGAGACATTTCTGCAGATATGCTCTAATAATAGTATATATAATAACAATAATAGATTGTATTTGTATAGCACCTATCTAAACCCCACAGATGCTTAACATGACTCATGTGAGAAATAAAATATCACAATACAAATAACATAATGTCATTTAAAAAAATGTCTGGTTACTTTGGCACTCATGATTAGAGGTAGAATATGTAGAATTGGCAAGAGCAAGGAATTGTAATATTCTTATTTATTAATTTACTTGCTTAATAACTTGCTTATTTTTTATCACTTCATTGGGTTGTTGATTGGTCAGCTGGATCACTGACTGGTTCTTTTGAGTTAAGGCTTTCAGTTTTCCATGTTTGAATTTATTTTATCACACATCATGAAATGCAACGAGGAGACTTCACACTATTATTTATGAGCAAATAATCTACACTACTTAACATATGCAGTTGCTATTACATTCTCATTTATTTCTGTTATAGAGAGACTCTGATAAGGCTGTAAGCATGATTGTGAGTTTCCGAACAGAAAATGCCTTTTCAGTGAGATCTAATGATATGAAAGCCTATCCCTTTCATCACTCTATTCTGTGGTATGTCAACGAATGTTGACGCCTCAATGAGAATTTACTTAACTGCGTTGATTAAAAATGCACCATATCCTTGCCCTCTTTGTAGATGAGCTGTGCCAATTAGGTTGTGAATATGCAGAAGATTATTAACGAGACTATCCAAAACAAATTGGCACCCTAAGTGGGTGCAGTGGCACTCTGTAAACCAAATAATGTACACTCAGAAAAGCAATCCTTCATGCAAATGTCATATTGATGAAGCTGGCACACTTACTGTATTCCAAACAGTTTACAATTATAGAAGTGCTTCCTGAGCTGTGAAGTGTGGTAATATTTAATAAAACACCACCTATGTGTAAAAAAAAGGCTGTTTGGACATTTTGGACACTGGACATTTTGTTGAGCACAGTTGACAGCATTCTCATGGCCTGAATACAAAACTGCACCAAAAAAAATGCACAAAACTAATGACAGACATTTGATATGTCAACAGTATTGCTAGGTAGCAGTATATAGCAATTTAAAGTGAGCATGGCCTTCATATATAACTCAAATGGATTCAGTGGTGTTGGCCGGCTTTTAGCATTTATTGCAATGCATTACATCACATGTTGATTTATATAGCATTACAATCTCTTCAAAAAACCTCAACAATCTCCAGCTTTTCTTTCAGTAAATGAGAAAAGCTGGTTTATTATCATCATATTACATTAGACAAGTTTTGTCACATGGTGTTTTGAACAAACTTTATTAAGTCACAGAGCCACAAAACATTGACAATACATACAACTGATGAAGAAATTCATTAGCCATTCAATTTCTTTACCAGCCACAGTATTTTCTGTGAGAAATATGTATCTGCATTTTGCGCTAGTCTCCATTGAGTTGGACTATTTTGTTTTGCACACAACAGAATTAAGAATGAATTAATTTCATTAAGAATGAAAAACTCCAAACTCCATTGATAACACCAAACTTAAATTGGTTGAGCTCAAATGGTCACTACGGAATACTATGAAATTGAAATTGGCCAGGGATTTATTGTACACTGTATGTTATCCAAAGTACAGTGGCAGGGTAATCATCTTGTACCTCTAGCTAATTTATCTTACCACCTTGGGTACAGCCAGAACAGTATGCTACTGTTTGTATGCTAGTTAGCTCAATACAATTATGGTCTACTCACTCACACATCCATGCAAAATCTGTGAAAGGTCTCCCCTTATGGAATGGACTTGAACATGGGTTTTAATGCTTTGATTGTGCTCAGACCTCTCATTGCAACACTGAGATGGTTCATTTGAGTGATTTCTACATTTCATGATACATGACCGCTTCAAACTTAAAGTTCTTTGTTCCAATTACAAATTCATAATTTCTCAATTTGTCATTGGTATACTGCCACACTCCAAAAAGTAACAGAAACCACCAATTGGGAAAGTGATTTTATAGCATTTAGCCTCTGATTATGACTCATGGGATGCTGTTGTTAAGGGTAGCACTTCTGAACCACAGTCAATCTGTGTGCAACATTAGCTACCATTGTTGATGAAGCCTTGTTGTCGACTTGAGCTCATGTGATAGTGCTGTATCATTGAGTTCTGAGTGCTAAATTGAAACGTACATGCTAAATGAAAGGGTCCAACTCTAAATGAATGTCAAAGGGAACACCCACCAAAGTGGCTGGTAAGGCTGCCTAAATTACCACACACAACTTTCACCCATATTTGGCAGCTGGGTGGATATTCACTTAAAGCTCTACTGATAGATCTTGATGGAATTTTGGAGCTCTCTTTGTGCAATTCATCATCACAGTGATTTATGTTGTGCATAGACATTCATAACAGAATTTAATAAGACTATATTACACATTTTTTACACAAAGGTATATGTTTAGAAACCTTAGTTTATTATTTTTCTCAGGTAGTGTTATGACATCAAAAAAATATGTTTGGTTCAAAAGGTCCTTGAAAAGCTCTTTGCAGAATATGCAGATAATACGTTTTTGCCTAATATTTTGAAGGAAATGTTATAAACAAGGTTTTTTCGTGCTTTGATGGTAACTGATTGAGCAGTTGGAAAACCTTGTCCCCATCTTGGCTGTATTAAGCCCAAATCTATGAGTCATACACACATGTGTGTATTTGATTCAGAACAAAATGGCTGGAAGTGATATGGATGACACAGTATGTAATTTAAAAAAAAGGCTAAATTAAAAACAGTTTTATGAACAATTTGATATGAGATTAATTTATGCCCCCAAAAGATTGGTGCTGAAATGTCCTCTGCCCAATACCTGTTTTTTTTCTCAGAGTGGAACAAACTGGCAGTGGCAGAGGAAATGCTTGGTCTTGACAGAGATGGCAGTTTGCTGTTTGCAAGCCTGTTTTTCACCAGACTAGAATGCACTGTATGTCTGACTGGGTTGACTTTCAGTTCAGGTAAATCAAATCAAATCTAAAAAGCCTAAAACCAGGCCTAAACCTAGGGTTAGCTGTGTATTAGTAGCAGGCCGCAAAGATGTATATTTGAAATAAACATAACAGTCGACACAATTTCAAAATGTGAATATGCACAAATTAATTATTATTTACTTATTCAACAAACCACTTAAAAAAGACAAATTCATGACCAAACATATCTTATCCAGAGCGACTTACAAAATGTGCATTAATACATTTTGTAGATAGGTAAGATTAATCATAGTCCATGCCAGAGATCAGTGTCATGATACAGTAATAGACATAATCGTGGGCAGCTGCAAACCATACCTGTAACACAAGGAGGGAAAAGTTCGGGGTTTTTTTTTGGGGGGGGCAGACATCAACATAGATGCATATTACAAAATGCAGTATTGGATCAGAATCAGAATCAGAAATACTTTATTGATCCCCGAGGGGAAATTGGTACACTGAGGGGAAAAATAAGAAAGCAGTAGTGAAGACAATTAGTGGTAATGGAGTTTGAAGAGGTGGGTTTTCAGTCTCTTGCTAAAGATGGCCAGTGAGTCGGCGGTACTGACCGAGTGCGGAAGATCGTTCCACCACTGGGGGGTCAGGACAGAGAAGCACCTTTTGCTGTTTATACACAACTGTTTGCACCTGTAGCAATTTTTTCATGTCATCTGGCGACTTTTAAATGTCTGTTATTATACTTTGTCTTGAAGTTAAATATCTTCTCCCCTGCTATGCCCTTCTCCAGAAGCAAAATTATTTCAGTTTTTTCTCATTGGAGAGCAGAACTCACAACTTTTCACAGACAGCATCAAGAGCTCTGCTGGTCATATGATGGTTAAATAAAGTGTTTTTTCTATATGACGTTTACTCAACTAACATTTGGTTTGATTTAGTTTGCTGCATACTCAGTGAGGAGTGTCTCAAAATTAGGTAGATAAATTAACAGCACTAATAGCGTAAAAGTTTGCCAAGGTATCAATCTGCAATTAGACATTAACATCTAAATGAGGCTGGCGGATAATTTGATAAATTGCATGTGCGGGTGTCTGTTCTGCGGGAGTATACTGTATGAAGAAATACAATATAATTTTAATGTAGGGTGCAAGGGTTTCAACCAGCTTGACATTTCTGCTATTTCTGCTGAAAATTAGGATAGAAGATGACCAAAAAAATCCCTAAAACACTTTGGTAGCACTGCACTTTAAAGCCACTTACCATGTCATTTCAGTACAATTGCCCTTTGGTACTGTATAAGGAGCTACACAAGTTCAGATAATTGAAATGTAACCTTGCAATATTATTTTTTAACGCTTTATCCTGAGCTGTGCTTGTGACACAGTATTACCCCAAGCTGCATTTTTGCCACGCTATTACCTGAAGCTGTGTTTGCGCTACATTATCAGCCATTTACAGAGTACTGGGTTTGAGTCATGTTTGTACCACATCATTAGGACTGTACCCAGTGCTATGTTTTCATATTTTTAGGCTGAGCTGTGCTTGTACCACATTATTAGGTCTTTACCGCAAGCTGTGTTTGTGCTGATCCTGAGCTGTGAAGCAAAGTGACCCAGAAGGGCTCCTCTGGCTGGAGTGAGTCTACTGAAGCCATTCCTCATTTGAATGGGTGAGGGTGTGAAGGGCCATTGAATTGGTAAACATTTTGGGATTAGGCTGCAGTGCACCAGAGGATTATGTGTCCCCATAGCATTACAGGGTGCCACTGTCGCAATCCAAACCCTGACACTGACAACCACCCAATCTGCTAAACGAAAGGGGGTTACACACCAAGAGAAAACTACAGAAGCTTGGTGTTGGGCTGCTCTACCTGATTGTCATGGTGGGACTACCTTCACTTTTAGCCATTTTCTGTAATACAGATTTTTCAACTTCATATCAGATTATGATGTCAGTGAGAACCGGCCTAGGACTCTCTCTCTGCCTTTTACAGCTATTGTCGCCCAGTCAATACCAATCTAAGCTTTTGGTATTTTGATGTTCTCCAACATTATATTCTGGGTCAAGATACAAAGCTCTCCCATAGTTGCTTCAAATAGAGAGCTTGGTGTCTGTAAATGCCAAGTGAATTAAACTGTTTTTTGTCTCTCACTTTTGTCTCTGCAATAAATGGCTGCATGTTGGGAATACAAGGGTAAGAGCTTGTTAATGATATCAGAGTCTATCTCTTTACCTTGAATCAGCATTTTCCACTGTTATGCTGGGTTTAGGTAAAGAACAGTGGTTCCAAACTGTGGAGGAAAATGAAAGCTGGCTCTCTGATTAGTCATTATAATTGACTGCAGGAAGGCAAAGCATGCACAGGCACAGCTTTAGAAAGTAGTTATTTTCCCCAGCTGTCCCAAAATGCATTGTCCCCAAAAGGCCTAGATTCAATCAGAATTTGTCCTAAACTTTAATTTACAAATAAAGTGATTGTTTTCAAACGCAACTATGGGAGTGACATTTGTGACCAATATATAAATCTAGGTGTTTGTATTTTTCTTCTTATACCATCCTTATACTTATTTTATATGTCTTATGCAGTTACATTGGATTATTGCTGAACTCGTCAAACTGTTATTGTGAAGCTAGAAACACTTGCATTTCATTGTGAGTCAAAATGGAGGATACATGGATTGAATCCATCTTATAATGCACCATAAGTGTTTTGTAGCAACCAGAGTGTATTCAGTAAGTCATGTATTGCACGTATGTGCAAGCACACGAATGTACACTGTGCAAGCACACACATTGTACAAGCCCACATACACACACAGGGCTAGAAATCGTATTCCATAATGAATTTTCTTAACCTTTTAAGTTGCGCTATAATTGACACTAAAGGTTGAATACCGCCTGTGTTTTAGTAAAGGTTATTGATGACAGCCCCAACAAGCCCTGGAAGTGTTCCTTGAAAAAAAGTCAGACTCCTTCGCCTCCTTATCCAAGTCTAGGCATTTAAGTGAATGAGGCTGTCACTGCAAATTGACATAAAGGATAATTAACTGAATAGCCCATCGCAGAGGGCAATTATGAATAACTTCCCATCATAAAATAGACAGAATGGGCCCATTATGTTTGGTAATAATGGCTGCCTCTGTTGTGTTTGACAGATTCTTATATCCAGTGATGGCAGTTGACATAAATAAGAATGTAGGGAAAATTCTCTCAAGTGTCAGATTATCGCTCTGAATAATTTTAACCATTTATTTATCAATTAGAATTTATAAAATAACACATGCCCACGACCATGAAATAATATAAGGCAAATCCTAAACAGTCCTTTGCATCTGTTTAGAGTCAATTATGTCATAATTTATTTGAATCTAGTTTGTATTACTTTAGCCTTTGTTGGTTTGAACCAGGTAGATTTGGGGCAGATTTTGCATGTATATTTTATGTGGCAGTTCTTAATTCGGTTCCTAAACTGTGGCGTTGATCTGTGGCGACTCATCAGTCGTAATATGTTGTGTGATGTTATGCACATAGCGTGGGTGTTTATCAACTTTCAACTTGCAGATTCATATCCTCACAGTTACTGGATAGCAGGGAAAAGCACAAGTTGTTAACTGGAATGAATGTGCAGTGTTTATTAGCATTGATCTATCTTATTTTCTCCATAATAGAGAAGCATTGTATAGTTGTCTTTAATGCTAATGCTCCATTTTTGTATCATTCTTAATTATAGACATTGAAAAAAAATCTGCTGCACTATTTTCTATAATCTACACTAAAAGGCTTTTGGATGTGCTAAACCTAAACCATATGCCATAGAGAATGATGAATTTCATTGAGGGCTGTTCATTTTCTCAGGTGAAATCTGAGGCAGTAATACAACTTGCCTGTCACCTGAGGTGATGTATGGTACGTTCCATTTGTGCTGGTGATTGGATCAGGTTCATGTCTTGCAAAAGTGCACCTTAACTCTCTGATTACCCCCGCTCATGCTGAGGGGAGAGGCTTTGACACGCCCTGTGATGGGGGAGTGTTTTAAAGACATTTATTTCAGATGAGGTGATTTAGCAAAGCAAATTCCACCTCCCACCTCCAGCCGACTCATTGTCGGGTCTTCTAAGAAATGGCATGCCCGCCAGAGGGAGGTCCATTGGTGCATAATTACAGATGAAAACGATGGCATTCATGGAGCCGGGAGACTCACTCTTCGTCAGATCCACTGATGGCATGTCAGGCACAGCAGTCTGTTTGGGAAGGCGCTGTGGCTAATTGAGCCATCGCCATGTTGGCAGCCAGTTGTGTGTGTGTGTGTGTGTGTGTGTGTGGCGAGGGGGGACTTATGGTTATGAGTGATGGACCCCCACCTTGGCATATATCTCCAAGAACGACCCACGTTGCACGAACGGCCCACGTCGCATTAAGCTGGACGTTTGGCCACTGGAGACATGTCATCTAGGTGTGCCAAATTGATTTGTTTTTAACAAGCGTGGATAAATGAGGACATCTGCTCCACGAATGAGAAGAAATCGTACAACTTCCATGCGCTGAAGCGTAAAACAAAAAAAGAGGTGTTTTATAAGTCTCAACAAATCCATAGCATTGAGCTGTTCTAGAGTACAAATGGCTGCCATTGTGCTGTGATGTATGGGGTGTTCACTCATGCACAATATCTGCCTTACCTGGACTGTAGCCTAGTGTGGGGAATAGGTGGGCGAGCAGCAGTTATTGGGTGGTGAGTATATGTGGGGAGGCTGCATGAGAGGAAAGGAGGAGTGAGGGAGTGGCCTCGGAGTAGCAGCCATGTGAACCAATCTTGGCAATCAAACACTCTGCTTCTCATAGTGAGATGAGGGACAATTTGAAAGAGGATGGAGTGCATTTTCTTTATTTAGAATTTTGTGAGGAAATCATTTCCTTATTTAAAAAGCAGTGCCCCTCCCAGGTTTGGACAGATAGATCTCTTGGTTTAAAGCCCAGTTAAGAAATAAATCTACACGGTTGCCCATGGAGCTAAAGGGTCTCTAAACATTCCCATTTTCCAGATATTAAAGAAAAATCATTCAATCTAATTTTCTCCCAATTTAGTAGCCAATTACACCCTCTATTTTTCATGTCAATCCCCCCTCATATTGTGAGTTCACTGCCGTAGCCCTGAGACCGGCAGTGACAAAGGCAAAGTATCGCCTCCTCCAAGACGGCACTTGCCAAGCTGTCAACCGCAACTCCTGTACTTCAGAGCCACTCCTGTACGCAGCGGACTTCATGTCGGCTTCCCTCCCCCCTCCCTGGGGCGGACAGCCAATTGCCGCCCCCTGGTGGGACTCCCAGGCCAGAGCCGACTCTGGCACGGCTAGTGGAATCGAACCTCGGTTGCAGTGGTCAGCGTCGAACGTTGTAACCACTAGACCACTCAGGAGGCCCCAAAATCATTTGATTTGAACAAACCTTCAATAATGTCTGTCAAAGAAAAGGTTGATGCATCACTTTTCTTAATGAATAATATACTGTAAACCAGGCAGTAAGCTTCCCCTTTTAAATTGTAATGTTGAATAACATGCATATTCCCAATAATGCTTCTGTAATATTGAAGGCCCGGAATCATTTTGGCAGTCTTGGTGAGTAGCCCAAGAAATTCCATACTGAAACAATAAACACAGACTGCAGACTGTCTGCTTTTCAAAACCTCCTTTTCTCAACAACCGATGTGATAATAATTAACATCTCAGGCTGCCACCAATATCTTGTATTGCATTCCAATATTAAATTATGTTTTTTATATTATATAGTCTTAATAATAATGATCGGGAAAAATGAAAACATTTTGAATGCTGTCTTAATACTTACAGATGGGCTCATTTAATTATCCATGGGTGCTTCTGCGGCATCACGCCACCAGCGCGGTATTGTAAATGTCTCCAGTAGATGGAGTCAAGAGCTGACAACTGTTTGTGTTGTTCCCCAATCTTCTTGAAGCATTTGTGTTAGCTGGGGTCATTCCTCCATAACATACACTGGAAATTAAATGAGGCCATCTGGTCTACTGGATCCATGTTTAAAGGGTGACAACCTGGAAGTCTGCTGTGAGATAATATAGCCTTTTACTGTCACTTTCCACATAGCTTATACATATTGGTTTGGTCCACAGTTTGGTTTATATACAGTGGGCATAATAAGTATTCATTTTTGTGATTTTATTTTCTTACTTAATGGAATCAAAATTGACTTAATTGGGATTTTTTGCCACTGATCAACACAGAATACTCTTTAATGTAAAACAAATAAAAAACTCGAGATTTTTCTTAATGAACTACAAATAAAAAACAGACAATAATTGATTACATAAGTATTCACCCCCCCTTTAACTAAGACTATTATAGCCTAATAATAGCACCTTTAGCTGCAATTCCAGCTGTGAGTCTATTTGAGTAAGTCTCTACCAGCTTTGCACATCTAGAGATGGCAATTTTCACCCATTTTTATTTACAAGATTGCTCAAGCTCAATCAGGTTGGATGGGGATTGGTGGTGAAAAGCAATTTTCAAATCTTACCACAGATTCTCAATGGGATTTGACTGGGCCACTCCAGGACATATATTTATTTGTTTTTAAACAACTCCAATGTGGCTTTGGCTGTATACTTTGGGCCATTGTCCTGCAGGAATATAAATCTTCTCCCAAATCCCAGGTCTCTTGCAGACTGCAGCAGGTTTTCCTCCAAGATTTGTCTATATCTTGCAGCATGCAGTTTGCCCTCTAAGTTTTCCAGTCCCTGGAGCAGAGAAGCATCCCTGTAGCATTAGGCTCCCACCACCATGTTTCATGGTAGGGATAAGGTTCTTGGGATGATGCGCAGTGTTAGGCGTACTTGTTGCCTTACAGTGATGCCAAAAATCTTGGTCTCATCAGATGATAGAATCTTCCTCCACTTGCGTTGAGAGTCTCCCTCATGACTTCTGGCAAACTCTAGGCAAGATTTCATGTGAGTTTTCTTCAACAATGGCTATATTTTTGCCACCCTCCCATAAAGCACACATTTGTGAATCGCCCGGGTTATTGTTGTCCCATGGACAGCTTCTCCCATCTCTGCCACGGAAGACTGTAATTCTGTCAGAATTATCATTGGTCTCCAGGCCTCCGTAACAAGTGCCCTTCTAGCACGGATGCTCCGTTTTGGAGGACGGCGAGCATCAAATTTCTTCATGATGGACTTACCGATGCTCCGGGGATAAGTCTTTGAAATATTCCTATATCTTTACCCTGATTGGTGCTTCTGAATAACCTTTTCTGAGATTTACTTTGAATATTCTTTGGTCTTCATGATGAAGCTCTTGGCTGTGTTCGAAACCGTTCACTCGTTCACTCGTTCCCTATTCCCTATATAGTGTTCCTATGTAGTGAACGATTAAACTGTTTTCGTATACTGCAACTGAACGTCATTTGCGTAAAAAAAAAAGTGCCGGATATTCAGGTGATGCAAGCGGATGCGCCCAGTATCACGTAAACAAACCGAGCACTCATGACAGCAGGTTGAAATGTACTGAGATAGTATCGGGTTTGCATGTTCAGTTTTGAATGTTAAATCCCAAATAAATTGTTGAAATTCTAATGATGTGCAAGTGTAGTTTTGTCAACTGTGGTGCTGTCTGCTAGCCACTGGTTTAGCCACCAATAGCTACCGTTATGGAAGTTGTGAGCTAACTAGCTCATGTGCTAACGTTAGGATAACTCACAAGCTCACGACTAGCACCAACTCCCATAACGATAATAACGGTAGCTATCGGGGGCTAAAGCAGTTAGCTAACGTTACCACCATGATTCCTGTTTCTGTTTTACTGCTGTTGGCTCAACTTTTGTTCTTGAGGCATAGACGGAGGTGTATGTATGACAGTATGACACGACCGCATTGCATTGTGGTACACGGGATAAATTGTAGGGTACATTCGCTGTTCACTACAAATCGCTGTGAATTGTGGGTATTTTTTTGTTCACTATATAGTGAACAAAATTAACCCTCCCGTTGTCTTCGGGTCAAAATTACCCGCCACTGTGTTTAACAGCAGAGAAAAATCCCCTAAATGATATTTTTTCAACTTGAAATTTCATGACTTTTCCTAGATTGACCCCAACATTAGAAAAATGAAATGTTGCCTTTATTCATATTTCCATGTAAGCTGTACAAAAAAATGTACTACTATTGTCTTCGGTCAAAATGACCCGACAGTCAAATTGAGTTAAAAAATCTGTCACAGATTCAGTTACACACCACAAAAATGGCACTATAGATGAGGCAAGGCAATGCCCAGCTGGGGCAAGTAAGAGGAAGAGGCTGGCCCGCGTTAACCTATTGGGCAACATGGGCTGCAGCCCAGGGCCTCGGCCACTAGGGGGCCCCGGGAATAGCCGATTACTGTAGGCCTACATTGAATTTTTGAATGCGGGTTTATGGTGTTTTGACTGTTACTGTACATTTTGGTCCACTTTCCCACCTGTAGTAGTCCACATTGTCCTGTCGCAACAGTCAGCGTCAGTGAGAGTGTGTTTGTATAGTCTGTTCCCTTTTGCGTAAGGACGGCTTTGTCTCGGGAGCTCGATTCTTCAAGTGGAAATTGCCGTCGGTCCAACGCGGTGTGTCGGAGGACTTTCATCTGTTGCAGACAGTCGGTACTCTTTGACGGCTTTTAATACATTACAATGTTCAAAGTTTTCAATTGGAGGTCTCATTCTGTAACATATTCCCTATCTACTTCTGATATCCTTTGTCATAGGCCTATTTGTTGAATTTGCGGCATGTCTTTATCGTTGCCAGGCCTGGTCGCGTCAATGTGCTTTTACTTTTCCAGTTGAAAATCGTGAACATAGGGCCCCGGGATGTGTGTTAGCCCTGGGCCCCAGGGAGGCTTAACGCGGCTCTGGGAAGAGGTGTCAGTTCTGCCCGCCAAAGAAGGACTGTAAAACACATACTGTGTGCTGGAGGTATAAGAAATATATCTGCAAAGGCTGTGTACTTGCATACTGCCCTACATGTGCTAATTCATTGACTGAGTTATGTTGTTTGGTTCACATGTTCACATTTTTGTTTTGTATATTTTATTACATTGTTCACTGGCAAAAAAAATGAACAAAAAAAACTGACTGGATTCAAAACTACTTTTTGCTAGAGATGCACCGATTGCAATTTTCTTGGCCGATTCCGATTTCCAATTTTTGATTATTCTGACTTGCCGATACCGATTTTGGCCGATTCCAATTTTTTTTTCCTAAAAACAATAATTTACAACTTACACAAACATTTTTGTAACTTTGCTTTAATAGAAAATTAAGATTGACAGTAAGTCATTAAAAATTAAAAAATTAAGATTGAGGTAGGTCAGAAGCATGAGGTAGGTCTCACTAAAACACATTTCAAAATAAAAAAAGTGTTCCAGGTTACTGGACAGAGCTTTTCTTTTTTTGTGCAAATTAAATTAAATGATGAATAAAAGAGAATCCAACAACAGTGGCATGTAGCCTTTAAGTAATAAATAAAAAGAAACAAGAGTAGTTTAAATGTACTGACATGGTGACAGACCATTAGTCCGGAAATATTTATTTAAAACACTAACGTTATATTCTGATGACAGATGACACAAGCCCTTTTTCCATTAAATAATTATATGGCTTCAACTTGATGTGCATCAGAAAGTTATTGCGACAATGCTAATGGAAAACAGGTTAGTTCGAACCTGTGATGCGCTAGACTAATTTGTTTGCTAGAGGTGGATTAGAGTAGATCCCAATTCTATATAGTGCAATGGAAAACACTTGTAGCGATATAAGGGCGGATGTTTCAGTTGCGGAGCTTGTCAAAGGCATTGAAACAAGCCGCTCTTAAGCAGAATTTCGTTATTTGCATGAGTCAGGTAGCCTAACGACTACGACTTTAACTAGCTTCAAAGCCTAGATAAAAATGTTTCAAACTAGGAGTAATTGGAAAAGAGGCAATGCTGCTGTTTCTGAGTTTGTTTGATAGTGGAAACGCACAGCTGTGGTTTAGCTAGAAATCGTTAGATGAATTTACCATTAGGTCTAATAAGTTAGATTTGTATGAGTGAATAGCACTGTTTCATAACGTCACTCATTAGCGAACATAATGATTTCAGTGCAATTCAGTGCTTCAGCAGGGCATTATTACGTCAAGTGTATGCACTACCACCATGTTCTATTAATGGAAAATGGTTCAGAGGAACCGAACTAGCGCAACGGGTTAATTATTAATTAACCCGGTACCTACGGTACTGTAGAAAAACGAGTTGGTCAACCTAAATGATTAGGTTGGTCGCGTTCGAACGCTTTCGAGGTTGTTCCTCCGCGGCTTATTTTCGATTGACATGTATGACAAACTGAAAGCTTTAAGTGTTCAGCGCTGCGCTCATCTGATCTGTCTGCATTGGCTCACGGGTACGCGCACGTCACGTGAAAAAGAGGGGGGCGAGGAGCCAACCGGCGCACAGAATCGGCTATGTGGAGTGATCGGGATCAAGTCACCGATTGAGGCCGATCATCTGAAAATCGGCCATTTCCGGTCAGAGGCCGATCGATCGGTGCATCTCTACTTTTTGCACATTGCTGCTACTTTCTTAAGATATAGAAATACTATACAAATATTGCTTACTACCTATACAGTAAAAAATAATACAATTGACAGTGTCATAGAAACGAGTGGTGTCTCCTGAATAAATGCAGTCTTTCTGCCATGTGAAGAGGGAAAACTCAGGTATTCACACAATTTGTAGTGAATGACAAGTTGTTTCTTCAGGCAAAATAGATTTGGTGTTTAAAATTAAATTAAGCTGCTTTATATTGGGGGTTTAGTGAAGGCGGAGGACACGGCGTGTATACAGAATATGAGGACATCGGGAGGGTTAACAGTTTAGAATTCGAACAACACTACAAAATGGCGTACACACTATATAGTGCACTATATAGGGAATAGGGAGCGGTTTGGAAATGCACAAACCAGCTGTGGGACCTCAGGTATATGGTGTATTTAATTTGAAATCATTTGAAACACCTTAATTGTAAACAGGTGGACTTCAATCAAATAATTATGTGACCTCTGAAGACAACTGATTGCACCAGAGTGTATGTAGGTGTATCTTACCAAAAGGGGTGAATGCCTATGCTATTAATTATTGTCTGCTTTTTATTTGTAATTCATTAAGAAAAAGCTTTAGAGTTGGGTTATTTTTATTTGACATTATAGAGTATTTTGTGTTGATCAGTGACAACAAATCACAATTAAATCCATTTTAATTCCATAATTCCAACAAAGTCAAATGTGAAAAATGCCAAAGGAGGTGAATACTTATTATACCCACATATATCAGGCTATATCAGACTTGACTTGGACTCGTCCCAAAAGACTTTGACTCATATGTCTACATTAGAGACTCGTTGACGATTTATATGCAGATCATAATAACATTATTGTTATTAAAACAAAACCATTTGCTTTAGTTTTGTGAAATAATGTCTAATGTCTGTGTCTGTGATAATAACACTGATCTATGAATAGAATACTGTATCGATTCCTACTGCTTTCAGTTGGGAGATGCTGTTCAGAATGTTGTTCTTCTACTTTAGTCAGTTCATGCATTTTTTTGCGAAACAGAGTTATGAAATTTAGGTAATATACGCTTCTCCACAAATTATTTACATTGTAGATCTTGTTTGTTGTTATATTTATATTACATTTTACAATTAAACTATATGTTCATCGAATCAATCATTGTTATGTGTTTTTATTAATAAGTAAAAGTTGTGAGAGTTGTATATAATAATATGATTCCAGAGTTGGATTTGTCACTGAAGACTTGAGACTTGACTTGGACTCGCATGAAGTGACTTGTTGACAAGTATGATATATATATGTGTGTATATAGATAGCCTATATATATATATATATATATATATATATATGGTTTACACGTATAATCACATTTTCACAAAGTTATTCATCTGAGTCCTTTTCATTATCTGAGCTAAAAACAGGCTATTGAATCCTGTTTTCCAGTTAAAAATCCTATTTCTTATCGTATTTTATCCCTTCTACAATCTTACCTTCACTGCCTCACTGACAAAACTTTGGAGAAGAAAGGAATGTGTGGAAAAATAAACTTGTCTACAAAGTTTTACTGCTCCACAGACTCCGTAATTGCCAAAGTTTGTCATACTGTATGAACATAAATTTGTAAACAGTCACATCTCAGTGGATTAGAATTGTTCTGTGGGTGTGTTCTGTGTTACTGTGCACGCTATCAGAAGGGCTCGTTTGGGAGAGCAGTTGTGCCTATTAGACGGCTAAAGTGCTCTTCCTGGGTTTTCTGCTGTGTGTGCACAATGGTCTGCTGAGTGACTATCAGATCCGTGCATAGACCTACTGGGAGCACAAAAACAGCATTCTAAGAGCATTTCACCTGCCTGGCCAATGAAATAGAGGAGCCACCTCCCCCTTTTTGAGCAATGGAAATAGCGGAGCCGTCCACCTGCTTGACCAATGGAAATAGAGAAGTCATTCATCTGCCTGACTAATGGAAATAGAAGGCTTTCATCAATACTCGCTTATGTAATCTGTATGTGACTGAGCACTAATGTTGCTTTTCAATGGCCGTGCGAATGAATACTCACATAAGGGCAAGATTTACTAACATAGTCGCAGTGCAAAGATGGTCACTATTTTTTGGAAACTATTTTGCGGTCACAAATAGTGACACAATAATGAACTATTGAGATGAAACGCCCTCATTCACAATTTGCCATATGATACACCCAAAAGGGTCCATAACAAAATGACAGGCTTACACGTCCAGATCACAAAGCACCCATAAATGGATACAGAGCAGCGAGGGAACCATGAGAAAAATACTTAAATATGCAGAAAATAGAGGTAATTTCTCAACAAGGCACAGTCACAACAAAGTGACATCACAAACAGACATAATTCATTAGGCATAAGAAAATGAACAGTAGATGATGTAAAGAAAACAACAACCGATTATGTAAAGAAAATATGACGACGTTAGGAGGCATCCAAAAAAAACATTCCTACAACATAATGCGGGAAAAAACACCTGCGTTGGTCCAACCAAGGATTGGAATAGGAATAAAGTATAGAAACGACTAAACTTGTGATGGGAGAAGGCCACAGAGCATCAGAAAATAAAACACTATTCACAATTCATTCGATATCCTCCTGACAACATAAGCACAGTAAGATAATTGTTCAAAGAACTCAGTTTTTATATCGACTGCTAGCTGACAAATGCGTCCTTTCATATAATTTTTATTTCAAGTTCTAGTAAGTAATATATGTATGCTATATAGAAAATGTATTTACAATTCTGACTTAGCTGTCTGGAGATACAGGTATTCCTGAAAATAAAGCTGTAAACAACATTTGTGATTTATTTCTTTTGTATTGCTGAGACAACGACTAGCACCTTGAAAAGCACAATACAAAACGGGAATTGTGAAATACCTAGGTGATATCACCGCTCATAAAGTACCGCCTGGTTTCAAGAGTTCTTAAAATTCTCACGCAAAGAGGAGTGTCAAAATTAAGTCATGCTTTAGTAAATTAGATGGAATACTTAATCGACCTAATTTACAAAATCTCAACCTAACATGTTCACATGTATACATGTCCACAGACAAATGTAACTATTTATCTAAAGGAAAGTTGCAAAGTGACTTAACCACCGCAAATTACATCCTAATAGCAATTTTACCCGCTTGTGACCGCATGGTAAATCTGATGTAGATATTGCAACCTTGTAGCGACTGCTGTTGCATTCGAGAAGCAGTCGCAATCCTTTAAGAAATCTGGACCTCAAAGTTTTGAAGAATTAAAGGAGTGAAAAATCTGGGCAAGGAGGCAGAGGCAATTCAGCATCTTTAAGTAGCGCATGGCCGCTTAGCCCTCTGGAAAACTAAACCTGCCAGCTGCTGCACTCCTTCAAGGCCAACTGTTATGGAACAGCTTTTCTGCCCCAGACTGGCAAGCTATTCAGTGAACATGGGAACCACACGGTCTCATTACCGCCAGAGTTACAGCACCTGTCAGGAAGGCGAGCTGCGAAGCTGTCTGAGGCGACGTCCCAGTTCCGCGCTTCCATCAGAGCTGTGGAGAAGTGGGTATTTTCTCTGGGCCAGGTGAAGCTGTGGCAAGGGGAGCCAGATTCCCTCTGAGCCTCCTCAGCCTGTTGGTTTGGACCGACAAGATCAGAAGGAGGTGCAGTGACAGGATCAGAAGACCTCCTCTGAAATGAGGAAGTGCAGCGACAGGATAAGAAGGCCTCCTCTGCACTGCGGAAGTGCAGCAACAGGATCAGAAGGCCTCCTCTGAAATACGGAGGTGCAGCAACAGGATCGGAAGGCCTCCTCTGCACTGAGGAAGTGCAGCGACAGGATCAGAAGGCCGACAAAGACAAAAGAGAGTGTGGGGGTACAGAGGAGGTGCAAAGTGTGTGGAGTAGGGGACAGAGGAGGCCACTCTGCACCAATTGACTGTGAGAAAGAGCACTGTTGAAAGTCTTGTGTTTCTTTAGCTTCTGAGTTAGCTTGTCCCTTTGATAGGGTTGCCAAATCTGGCAGTTTTTTCACCAGCCTGTCCAAATTTCTTATAGAATCCTTTTTTTTGGCTGGTACTATTCAGCCATTCCTACTATGAATGAGTGGAAAAATACCCACTTTCATTCTTTTCCTGTGTTCAATGTGTGCATTATCTTCCCATGGTGAGTTATAATACTACTAGATTGACAGCTCTGATGGTGGCTTTGACAGAGCAGTCCAAAAGGTTTATTTGGTAAGCTTGTCGCTAACATAATTTAAACAGGCTGCCAAAAGAAACCATGCAGTATTCCCCCCTTGTTTCAATCCCATTATTTATGGTACAGTAGGTACCATATAATAATATTAATATTAACTATTAACACGCATTAGGAAAATGCATTGATTCTTGAGAGATAGTGAAGGCATGCATATGTGGGATTTGTTGAATGTGGAAGCTGTACAGCCCTACTTTGTTCAAGTGACTTTAAAAATACATTTATGTTACGATAACAGAAACGAGGCCTGACAACCCAGGACAGCCCCTGAGGATTTAGCATCAGTGTGAGTCAGTTTATTAGCTGGGTAACCTGCTCCATGCTTGTCATGCACTACTGTTCTTAGTATAGCAGCCATGTTCAGCCTTAGAAAGATTATGCTGAAAAAGGTGTCATGTCTATGTTTTAAAAGAGGTGCATCTTGCTGCATTGCCAAACAGCAGGCTGTCATGCTCTCATTTGGTGTGGTTTCAGTAGGGTATGTGGTCAGATCGTGAAACTTGAGTAGACTGTCTTAGACTAGACTAACCAATGTATATCTGCCAGAGCATTCACCAGTGCTGGACCCCAAATGTAAGACATGTATCCATTTGCAATTATACATATGGTCATTGTATGAGCACTCCACTTAATGATTGTATTGAATCGAGGGAACCTTTAATTACAATCATTGTTTTGCCTTTGAATGCTCTGAAAAACTAGTTGAATTGCCCCTTTTCTCCATACATTCTGACACCTACATGATATTTTTCAATGTACAGTATCCATTATTTGATTATTATTTCAATTTGGAATACAATCAAACAGTAATATTCTTATAATAAGTAATAAGTAGTATACTTTTCTTATATGATTATACTTTTACTTTTCTTATTGTAACATTCATATATTAATACAGTTCCAATACATTAATAAATAATAATAATTTTCATATTTTTCTTGATTAAGTACAGTGTAGACCAAATCCTTTCAAGGACAGTTTTGTGTTCTAAACACAATTTCCACAATTGCACCATCCTCTAAGCCCTGTGAGATTAGCCTGCTCTCCAAGGTATACTTTGCATTTACGCGAATGCCTCTCAGCTAATCTTCTCAAAGACACTTTTACCAGCTCAGCACAATACAGATAATTGCGCACAATAAGGCGTGAATAGGTGTGAGTTGAATCAACCTTCTCAACTACCCCCCCACTGCTTTTTGTATTGAGGTGAGCATTTGGATTTGAATGCTTAAATGCTGAAGGTAATATGGATGATTCAATTCTAGGACAGTGAGAGGGATGGTGGAGACTTACTGGAACTGTGTTCAGGCTCTTCTCTGTCAGTAAATGTAAATGTAAATTGTTTAATGAGTTATTTATTCACAGCAATTATCTTCAACTTGTTGTTTTTGTGCTGGCCCACTGCAGTAAGATACCATTAGTGAGTGAGATTGCTGAAGTCTGTTTGATTCCAAGTGTTTCCCGTGTCTATCAATGCATTAAAGCCTTTGAGGAATTACATTCTGAAGCCAATATAAAAAAGTATGCAGGTTGGCAGGCATGTTAAGAACTCTGACTCCTGAGTTGCTCCTGGTACAGTTGATTGTCACAAATGCAGGCTGGGTCTTATAGTGAAGACATGCCAGGTTCAAGCTTAGGCTGTATCATTACCCAACAATGACTGGGAGTCCACAGTGGTGGGACACAATCAGTTGCATCCTATGAGGAGAAGGGTGAATTTTACAGGGTTCCTTGGGTTACTGTTGCATTAGCCTCATTTAAGTCTGCCCAATTCTGGGGATTTGCTTTGCTAATGAACCAAAGGTCAGTTTCTTCTTCTATCAAATGATGATCTTGTGATGGTTGGGCTTCAGTTAAAAGTGGACTCAACTCAACCATTGACCTATAACATAAGGTTGGTTAAAACATTGTAGAACCAATCAGATTGCAGGAAACTAATCTCACCAGCTGTAACTTTGTGGTCCAGACACTGAGAAATTATGTCCCGGGCATCTACAGGCTACAAGATGTAGTCAATGAGAGATACGACTTCAATCGGTGATAGCTCTCCTGTAGCACTGTGTGACCTGTAGGGTGTAAAACCGTCACTGGCTCATTGGCAGTCGCACAAGCTGCAGTGCTCCTTGCTTGATGTGGGTGCCTCAGTGCTGATTTGAGTGGGATGGTTTTCAATTTCAAATTGTGGAGACATAAAGGAGAACAAATCTGACAAAACATCAACGCATCTTGTTTCAACATGGTTCCATAATTTTAACAAGCTGTCCTTTTAAATAGCTGGAAACTCTCTACACAAGGAAAACCATATGACAGAAAGTAATCACAATTGTTTTTATGACATATTTTGAAGTAACAACAATTTGTTGTTTCTCTATTCTCTTGTTAATTTAAGGACATTGAACATGCCCTAGGGGCACTCTTACAGTTTATTAGTTCTCTTCTGTAAGATTGAGTTGCTGGATTATGCTTTTTGAAAAGGCCAATTTACCATTGAGTCATTGATGAATAACCAGGCCAACCTCTTCTGCCTCTCTTCACACATGGACCTCTCAGCACCTTGTAAATTGTAAATATCTAAATATATTTATCATGTTCTATGCTTTGAAATGCTTTGAATGGTATTGTTCAAGTAATGTTAAAGGCTAGGATAAAGCTACATATTTGTGGCATTTTTAGCAGACACAACCTACTGTTTGACAACAAGGTATAGAGCACTGCTTATGCCTAAGGTCTAACAGGCTACAAATGGTTGTCTGGTCTTTTTTATATAGGGTACATATAGTAGCACAGTAGCACCTAATGTACATAACATGCAGAATAAGTCTTTTGAATCATTTCATAATGATCTCCCAACAATACAACAAAACATACTAACTGTCAAGCACAGTCAGTATTAGCAACTCAAAATAAAAGTCAGTCAAAGCAATGCAAAATATATTGCTTCTGAGGCACATTCTTGAAAGATTTAAAGCAGCAGCATTCAAGGCTTCTGGGTGGCTCATTCTATTAAGGTACTGGCCTAGTGTTTGGATGAGCCCCGCAGTTTGACATCGAATACTGACCGTGCCAGTGCCAACTGTGTGGAAATCCACAATTGGCCATAGCATCGTCCAGGAAGGGAGGAATTCAGTTGGTGGGATGACTGTTTCTCACTGTGCACCAGTGACCCCCTCTGGTTGACCATGCACCTGCAGTCTTCCTTTGCAAGGTGCACATGAAGGGAGTGGACAAAGACTGGGAAAGCTTGAGTGGTGGACTGTGGATTGAAAAGAAGCAGCAGCTGACAGTCACACCTGTTTCCGGAATTGACGGAGGAGATCGCAGCGCTGAGAGCGGCTTACTAATACAAATGGACTTGTGAGACGGAATTGTGAGAAATAGGAAAAATCAGGGTAGAAATTATTTTTAAAAATAATGACAAAAAACAGCAGTATTCAAATAGGGAATGTGACACGTGATAATTATGTCCATTTTTATGTAAATGCAGACCATTTTCCTCCCAAAATGCACAGTGGTGCTGAGCCAAGTCACAATAAAACCAACGATGAGGTTCCTGGGGTTCATGCAACCATGCATGAGAAGTTTAGTCGCCGATTAAAAGTTTCCCTGTGAAGTAAATAATGAAAATGCTACCGTTTACAAACAACTGAGCTTAATGGAAAAGGCAGTAAAACCAAGAGAGGCAGTAATATGAATATTTCAGCTGGCTCTAGGGAAGTGGAAGATTGCAGTTGTTTTCCTCCTTTTTGTCTGTTTCTTTGGAGCCGCTGCACTTTAAAGGCCCTTAAGTACAGGGCATGACAGCAGAGAGAGCGATTAAACCATCACAACCATAACGTGCCTCTTGTCCTTGTGATGGAAAGTAGGGTGAGCTGGAAGTTGCAGAAAAGAGCAGAAAATTAGCATTTGCAGGGCTCAACATAGCAGATGAACACCACAGCATTGCAGGCCAAAGATGTTCAGAGTTTGTTCTGGACATATTTACAACGTAGGAAACGTTGTTAATATTGCTAATATTATATAATAACAATATTGTTATTATCCACAACCTTGGTGTCTTGCAGACAATTTCAGGTGAACTTGCTGATGGTGTTGCCTTTAGAATAAGCCTTCAGTTCCCTCCAGCCCAAGTTTCTTATTATGTGCTTCTTATGCTCACTGAAAGTCACTTTATAACTTATAAAATGCTCATTATTAGCTTTCTGCTGGTCTGCGTTTTTTTTCCCAAGGCATGTCCTTATTCAAGGGTTCTGATTCTGAAAAAATATATTTGCTCTCAATTAAAGAACACACAGTATATACAGTATCATATTACTACCCTATCATTACTCAGCAGAATAGCACACAGAGTGTGTATCATATGTAGGCCTATTTCTCTCTCAGATACATGGAATCAAGTCTGAGAAGGGCCCCAGTTTGCCTTTACTGCAGCTGACTCTCATTTCAGTAAAAAGATGAGGGAGGTGCGGAAGCTATAGCTATATATAAGACACAGAGCAGATTTCTCACAGGTGACTACGGCTCTTCCTCTTTCACACCCTGCCCCCTTCCCTAAGTACACCACCAGCGCCTGTATTAAAATATCCATTTATATAGCTCTTCCTTTCCTGAAGGCAGGTGTGTCCTATAGGTATTTCATTTGATTCCCACATCAAGTGTACCACAATCTGTCTTGGTATTTGTTTGTTCTGATTAAATTCTCAATGTCAGTTTCATTCCCTGACCCTTGTGAGCACCGCTCTAAAATATGTAATGACAAAATGGATGCACACATTCTTTTTTTAGACGGGCTGTTTCCTAGGCCAAGGGCATGGAGTGCAGACGTCGACTGAGATATAGCTAGATATAGAGTCTGCATCTGCGGTTTTCCGGGATGCACACTTGTCATAATGAAGGCTCTCACAATTTTGCTTGCTAATGGAGGTGAAATGAATGGTCTGCTTTGTGTTTGCCACCATTTTATGTCTGCCATTGCACTGCTTATAATATGAATGAGAGAAAGGTTTTTGCACGTGCACATATGTGAGTCTGTGTGGGTGTGCGTACATCAGGACTTTTTCCTTTCTTACTTTGATCCATGCTCAATCTTTCTTAACCATAGTTCATGTAATAGTAATAATCATTTAAAAAATATATATTATTATTAAAAAATGACTGTATATTTATTATCAGCAGCAACATATGCAACATACAGGAAAATAAAGGAAGCACTAACATACGTAAGGGGCCCTATTTTGGTGAATTAGGATGGTGTCGGTAACGCAGACGCAAAGCAAAGACGGTGGCGCTTTAGAGCGTGTCTAACGCAGTTTCGGTAATTTTGTGATTTAGGACGATAGGGCACCTCCAGCGCAGTTGTAAAAGAGGTTGGATTAACTTTTAAAAAATGTGGGTGTGGTGGGAGTTTGGTTTCATAATGGCCAATTAGAACACATATTTTCTATCCCTTTAAATACCAATACGCTAACGCTATAGCAAATTGGCAATTTCCTGACATGCATGACAATTTTGCGCATCTGCGCCAGGATTGCTTCTCAAAAGAGGAGAGTGAGGAGGTGCGGAAAAGTTGGCGCGCGAATCAGAGGGGGAAAACATTACATTAATTTGTTATTTTCATGATTTGAGTTTATACTTTGAGACCTACATATTTTGAGACCTCCATCTCTTTTTACTTATTTGTAGGCTTTCCAACTTAAAAAACAACGTTTCTTTTCATCTAACTTAATGTAAAAAAATCCTGTTTAGTTCTCTGCTGGCTGTCGGGTGTAGAAAAAGTCATAAACTAATTTGCATGTTGGACAAGACTGGAAGAAACTGCATGTACAGCCGAACTGATAGCCGTCTGGCAAACACCAGCTACCAAACCCTGGGTATCGCTCACAGTATCACCTTCGCATAACACCTATCACATTTTCTGTAGTGCAAATGGAAAGAATTAAAACCCTTTCACATAAGAAAAAAATGTGCATACAAACATATATTTATTTAACACGTGTATCTTACTGAACGGTAGCAATGGATGGCCTGCTGGCTTCAGTCTTTCATGTCCGTGCATTGAATAACCACAAGCTGTGGTGAAATAGTTTTTAGCTTAATTGATTACGCTTGCAAGTTGGATTGGACGATTTGCCTCAACGTGGGGGGAAATTCACAATATTCACAAAACATTCTCATGTGATTTCAGATAACCTTATGTTCATATGTACCCATCAATAAAGTCACCAAATTGCACAGAGCGCCAGCGTTTGCGCTAAGAGGTGGTCTAATTGGACGTTAATGCAAACACATTATTTGACACCAAACTTGCATAGCGCTAACTATTTTCATAGTCACACCCCTTATTGCGCTGCCCAGCCCATAGTTGCACAAATGCCTTCATTGTACACCACAAAATTGCCAAACTCGGCGGAGACGGGAAATATTCCATTTGCGACAGACGAAACTGGCAATTCGCCTGCGCTAGGACATAACGCTGCTTAGCGCCGGCACGAAAATAGGGCCCAAGGTGTCTTAATAGGGTATTGGGCCACCACAGCTTCAGTGTGCCTTGACATAGATTTTGCAAGTGTCTGGAATTCTCAAGTGTTTCCTTTATTTTGGTAGTTTTCAGTATATAGCCACACCTCACATTCAACCTATTAAACTGATGACTTTCCATTGTAAGTCATCCAAAGTTTGTTTACTTTGTCACCCACAGTCTTTACATGTCGCATTTTATTGGATGATCTCACAGTGTACTGCTAAGGAAGCAGCACATGCCACGGAGAGGATGTCAATCTGGTGGCAGCAGGAAATTACTGCTGTCAGATTTCAGCTGTAATGATTCCCCCTGGTCAGCATCTCGCAGAAGACTTTCCATTTTGTGCCTTGTCAAAAACTCCATAGTCATGTCACAGTCATAGTAAAGTTTGCATTTATTTGCAAAATCATTTTCAGTTGAAGAGGTTTGTGATTTGAATTTCTAAGCATCGATCATTAGAGACCAAGGATTTTAGGATGATCCATTCCAAATTAATAATTAAATGGTACACCAACATTTAATACTTTACTTCATTATTATTTTAGCACATGTTTGTTGTCCTTTCATGCAGTCTGAAACAGAGAGGTCATCCATCGTACCGTTTCCCTGCTTTCAGTGGATCCATAATGTACAAGATTTTATGAAATTCAGACTTCCCATAGATGTGACATCATCACCTGTGCTCCATGCT
The DNA here is from genome assembly GCA_029706075.1 of Aldrovandia affinis. NCBI lineage: Eukaryota > Metazoa > Chordata > Actinopteri > Notacanthiformes > Halosauridae > Aldrovandia > Aldrovandia affinis. The sequence continues at coordinate 2,075,674 of JAINUG010000138.1, read as the reverse complement.
CTTCTTTAGTAAAACAAAGTCACTAATGTCCATTTAATGCACAGCTATTCCAGGCACACAGCCGGAAAACTGATGTGCTATTTCTTGCTCTCTGCATTTCTGTATGCATGCAATTTGTGTGTGCGTTTTCTACACAGCTCTGCTCAGAAGGTTGTCTACATCAACATGCAATGGGTTTTTTTCTCTCTGGCTCCCTTGACCCTGCCTTTCATGTACCTGATTTACAGTAATGCCTGATATTGACAACCTCAAAAGTGCAAAAACTGAGCTATAAGCAATTTCCCTGGTGCTACTAAGCCAAAGCTCTGCTTTGAAAAATAGCGATGGACCTAGCAACAGAGTTTGCCAAATACATGACTTTGGTCTGGATCCCTTGCTACCCTGTTTATAAACCTGCCACATACATACATTGTGCTCTAGTTTGGGGAGGATGGTAGCGAAAACACACCTGGATGGTTGTGTAATTGCTAGTTTTGCCCAGCGCATATGGAATATTTGTCACCTCCACCCAGTCTGGTAGTTTCGTCGTCGGAAATGTTTGCGTCAACATGGGTTGGGCATCGCAATGTGGGGTGTGTTAATAAAAACATTCTTTGGTGATGTAACTAATGGGCATATATGAACAGAGAGGCAAATCGTTGCACTTGTCAGGAGTGGTTCAGTGTACTTGAATGCACTTGAATGAGAGACCGTGTCTACACAAATTTAATTGTGTAAGGTACCTGTTTTGTTAAATAAAAACTGTATGTGTGTATGTATGTATGTATACGCATTGCTTTCTGTTATGTTCAATATTAAACATTCACTACAATAAAATGTAGGCTACAGAATTGGCCAGTGCATCATGGGGCAATGCCCTGAGCGATTACAGAGGTTGGTTATGATTGCTTGGGAGAGGAGGGACCTTATAACAAGGAATAATAATGAACGAAACATAATGAAGCGATTGTTGATGATATTGTTGAGCTGTAGGCGGGGATCATATGAGGATCATATATCCATAAAAGTTTGTATGCAGTAATAGTCAAAATAACAGCAAGATAATTCTGAAAGGACGTTTATTGGCACAGGGGTGATGATATTAATGCGCGAGGGCTAATGGATATTAATTAATAAAATAACATAAAGGTTACGTATATGTAATTATGCCGGGATTTTTGCAGGATATGGGACAACGAGTCAATGTGGGACATCCGGTCACCCTATGCGGAGCATCACAAGTGCATCAGTGAAGCGTAGTTAATATTTTGAATAAACACGCTTGCTGTGGCTTTGATGAAAATACACAAACTAAACTAAACTGATGTGCACGTATTTTCATTTTCCTCCTCCCAGACAACTATATCGGTTTACTACTGAGAAAGGGGCTTTTCTCAGAATGAAATGGATACACATTTAAAAAAAATGTATTATCTATATTTTTTTTATTATAATGTTGGATATAAATGTAAGTACTTATTTATTCATATATATATATACAGTAATGGTCTATTTGCGTTTTTACTAACACAGCCCTCTGCCCCAAATTATTGGTTGAACACGACAACATAATGACAAAATTCCTCTGGCATCATATCAACCCAAAAATAGTTGAAATGCAACATGGGACTGATGCAATCCTCCTCCTCCAAAGCACTCCAGCTTAACTAACCCAGTTTCTTGGGGGAAACACAGGGAAGCAGCATTTCGAAGAGGTGACTGTGCAGTTCCTTCTCCCCGCCTTTCACTGCAGATGATATATTACTCCGAACGCAGCAGTCTCTGAGAACTACATTGGAAATACCAGCCTCATTTAAAATACCAGCATGGTTCATACAGCAGAAGTAAGGGGGTTCAGCAAACTCAGTCCCCGGAAGGACGCTTATGGACAGAGAGAGGATGTGTGACCTGAAAAGGATTCATGGCGAAGCAGAAACATGACCTTCTTCTACAATACAGTGCTCTTCCTGTGCATTTCAACATCGTGCTGCGCTGGGATCTGTACATTTGAGTTGGCATGGCCTTTATTCCTTTTATTGTTTCTTTTATTTAGTCTGCATGTGACACATGCCAATACTATTATCAATATTAGTTATTATGTGGTTCTGGTTTCCAACCATAATAAAAGTCATCAGAATCTCCTCTTACAATTTTGGAGCTACAGGCACCATGCTTTGTCAAGACATAATACTCTGTCCAACATAAGTTTTAATAATGTTCTTTAATCCTACTAATTTCCTACCAGAGGTGGATTTCTCAGCGTGTTGTGCAGGTTCTGTTGTGCTGCTTTTTAACCTTCACTTGATTAATTTAGATAGGTGTCTGCAAAACTGTAAAACACTAAAGCTACCTAATTTGGTATTTTGAATTCAGTCCCATGGATTCTGTATGCATAAGATTGTGTTTTGAGTTAGCTGCAGGAATTGTGTTAGCTGGCTACCAAAGCTAGCTACTTAGTGCTATGTTAATAGGCTAGGCTGAAACCAAGGTGCTGTACTCAAAATGCCAAATAAGCCAACTTAGTAGTAGGAAGATAGTTAGGCCCCGTATAATTTCATGACCATGTGACTTAAGAGGCATGTGATTAATGTTTCGATCCTTATCCTCAAGGAGTCACTGTAGGCACTCTAATCACAGAAAATATTAGATAAACAGCCCAGGTACACAACCAATTATACCATCAAGGATTATTAGAATAACTTGTACAGACAAGTCAATATTATGACACAGTTAAAAGAAAGTGTCAACAAAGTGAGACATGGACATACCAACGACATGTACAAAAATGATTATGAGACAGAACAATATCCAACTGGTTCACTGCACACTGATGCTTTTGATTTACACAACATGAAATATATTATTAGACCATTCCCAATAGCTGAAATTGTTTTACAGGACTGTTCAGAGATAGAATACAACTGCAACTCATACTGTTTCCAAAAAAAATCTAAACTCTTTAGTTTAATGTTGATTTCTACTGTTCATCTCTATTAAAGTTGCCCCGATAGCACTGTTTTCTAGCAGTTTCTCTCCACCACATTTTTCAGGGAATCATTTTTCAGATTTTGCCCACAGTTCTCTCTGGGTGTTAAATGTTTTCCCCTTTTGGTTCTGTCAGAAAAAATTGACTCTGTCTAGCGTTCTGAGAAGATGCGATTGTAAAAATTCACCATAACACTCCCCGTGGTGCTGCCGTAATCTTGCTCGCTTGCACCAGGGATTCCCTCCAGGCCTATAGAGGCAGCGTTCACCCATCCCATCCTTTAATTTCCTCTCTCATTAAGGGCAGGGAGTCCGGCTGCACACACGTATGGCTCAGACTATTATGACTTCTGATTCCATTCCATTCAGATTCTGTTTCCTATGCCTTTATTTAGCTCTGTGTTATCATCTGGGATTCATCTCATCTTGGAAACAGAAATTTGGATTTGGATTTGGAGATCTGAAGGACTGTTTTGTGTCACATTGCGTGGTGGAGTACTGGAGTAGTGGAGTGGAGTGGAGTGGAGTAGAGTGAGTGAGTGAGTGAGTGAGAGAGAGAGAGAGAGAGAACTTTGGAAATAGTTTTGGATTGTTTAATGGCTTAAATTGGATTGTTTTGAGAAACCTGTTTGTGTATTGAATTTGGATGATATGAGGACCTGGCTTGGATTTATGACCTTGGATTATGGACAAAGACCACGAGAGAAGGATTATGGACTGAATGTGCTTGATTTCCCCAATTACCCCATCCTGTTTTGTGTTTTAAGAATTAGCTTAATAAAATTATTGTTTTGTTTGGAATACTGCCTTCTCCGGATTATTCAATCGCCTACACCCTCTGAAATGGTCCTTGAGTGTCACTCCACTCCACTCCTTTAAAGCCAACACCCCATCTCAAAAATGTCACCTTTTGTTAATTTACAGCCTGAAATTAAAACCTACTAAATCAGGTACACATTTTAATTTACAACTTTCAAGTAAAAATAATTCGAAATTTCTGAAAATTAATAAAAAATAAAAAACTAGAATAACTTGGATTGATAAATCTGCACCCAGTTTATCATACAAATTGTAAACTAGCTCAGGGGTAACCAATCAGACCACACAACAAGTTAATTGGACTCCACCTGATTCTGATTACTTCAGAATAAAATCAGCTGTTTCTAGAGGATTCCACTGCTGGGTAGTGCATTTCAATGTAAAGAATCCACCATGAGCAACATGGAGCTTTCCAAAGAACTCTGGGATAAAGTTGTGGAAAGGCACAAGATTTCAAAGGCCTTAAATATCCCTTGCAGCACAATGAAGACCATAATTAAGAAGTGGAAAGTGTTTCTATTAGGCCATCCATCCAAGCTGGATGACCAAGCAAGAGGAGATTAGTTTGAGAGGCCATCAAGAGGCCAATATATATATAAATATACCCTCAGTTGGTATTAAGGGGCCTAATGTGTGCCAAGAAAACATTCCCCACACCATTACACCACCAGCACCAGCATGAACTGTTGACACAAGGCAGGATGGATGCATGTATTCATGTTGTTTATGCCAAATTCTGACCCTACCATCTGCATGTTGCAGCAGAAATCAAGACTCGTCAGAACAGGTGACATTTTTCCAATCTTCAACTGTCCAGTTTTGGTGAGCCTGTGCCCACTGTAGACTCCCTTTCCTGTTCTTAGCTGACACTTAGTGGAACCCGGTGTGGTCTTCTGCTGCTGTTGCCCATCCACTTCAAGGTTCAAAGTTTTGTGCATTTAGAGATGCTCTTCTGCATACCACTGTTGCAATTCGTAGTTATTTGAGTTACTATTGCCTTCCTGTCAACTTGAACCAGTCTGGACATTCTCCTCTGACCTCTCTCAATAACAAGGCATTTTCGCCCACAGAGCTGCCACTCACTGGATGTTTTTAGTTTTTCGCACCATTCTTTGTCATCTCTAGAGACTGTTGTGCGTGGAAATCCCATGAGATCAGCAGTTTTTGAGATACTCACACCACCCAATCTGGACACCAACAATCATTCCACCGTCAAAGTCACTTAGATCACATTTCTTCCCCATTTTTGGTCTAAACAACAACTGAACCTCTTTTATGCATTGAGTTGCTGCCACATGATTGGCTGATTAGATAATTGCATTAATGAACAGGTGTACAGGTGTACCTAATAAAGTGGCCACTGAGTGTATATATACACACACTTTTGGTGGCCTATAAGTAGTTGCTGTAAAAAAGTGTTTGGTATGTGATCTACTTAGCCTACATCTTCTCCCAGGTGTCCCAGTCACCAACACGGTTTCCCAGTAGTGTCATCTAGCACAGTTACCCGGCACAATCACCCAGCACAGTCACCTAGCACGGTTACTCAGCACAGATACCTAGCATGATCATCCAGCACAGCGATACCAAACAGTGCTCAGTTTCAGCTGTGCAGCCATCTGCATCTGCTTATCTGTGCAAGCTGGCTGTTAGAATGCACATGGTGGATTATCTTAACTTAATCAAGCTTTCTGGAGGAGAGAAAAAACACAAGCTCAGAAAATAGAACATTTGTTAATTATTTTCCTGCAAATCGACTTCTGCCCTTGGTGTCCTAGAAAGGGCAAAAAACTCATCACATCCATTCATGTAACTTCCACGGAGGCAGATGAATTAGAAACCTATCTGAAGGCAGATTTGAGGACAGAGGGGTGGGGGTTGGGGGAAGTGGCAGTGGAGGGGCATCATTCTTCCTTTGGGGATTTAGGAAACTGAACTTCCAAGGCGTTTTGAGAGAAAAAAAATGATCAGCCATAGTACAGAGGCGCTAATCCTTTTCTTTCAAAAATTCCAATTTTTATATTCGCTAGAGGAGAGAGGCCTTATTCCAATGAAATATGAAAATGTACCCAGCGGCATGTGATTTGACAAATGATCATCATCGTCTCCACTCCCCCTTCTGAAAGTTGCTAATTCTCCATGTTTTCGGGCGACTTAACTTTGCTATCGACAGCAACACCTGCCTTTTCGGCTGGTAGAGGAGAGCACGTTTGAACAACGTCCTCCAGTGTAACTGTCATGGTTCGGCGGAGACAAGAGAGGCAGTGGCATGGGCCTGGCTACTTCTCTGCCTCCGCTCCTCTAACTGGAGATAATCAGAACCAGGCCAGGGGAAAACAATGGGCAGATATAAAAAAATACATACAGCACAGAGAGGTGGAGGGTTTGAATAAGGAACAGCCGTTTGTTCACGCAAAGACAAAGGGAAGCGTTGATTTGCGCTGGAGAACAGAGAAGACTTGCGGATGAATGGGAGTGTGACATTGGGAGAACAAAAACGGCAAACACTGCACTCGTGCGATAAGCAGGGTGATGGAAAGGTACAGGCAAAAAATTGCAAAATTGCATTTTCCCACTCGCAAAAATTAAAAATAAAATAAACCAAGCATTTCCATGGGTAAATCCCTGCCATTTGTTGGCTCCCCTAAGAGCCATTGTGAACGGTCAATTCAAAAACTTGCCCTCTGAATTGATCTGCTTTGGACTAATTAGGGTGTGATAAATATATTCCATATGTATTATATTATTATTAAATAATAATGGTTTCATTTTTTCAAATGCTGCAGGCTTTTGTGTCCTAAAGTTGTGGATGGGCATTTGGTCTTTCAGGTTACTGTATAATGCCATAATTGTGGCTCATTTCCCCTGCTCATGTTTCATGGAAATATTATTTTCTGTGTTTGGTGGATGCAGATGAAATGGAATATGCAATCAGCTTCATGCTTTGTACTTTCAAAAACACAACCTGTGTCTGCAAGTGTGTTTGAGGTTTTCATTAAGAGAACGTTAATGTGGGCTCCTGAAAGGTTCAGTCGATGAAGGCACTCATCCTGAGCGCAGGCTGGGTATTATAGTGAAGACGTGGCAGGTTCAAGCCTGGGCTGTATCATTAGCCGACTATGCCCGGGAGTCCACAGTAGAGGGACATAATTGTCTTCGTCCCCACAGCCATGGGTTGGTTGAGGGTCAGCCAGGGTTCCCTGAATTAAGCCTTCTCGACAACATGCCATGTTCCCACAGGGTACCCGGTTTTCATCAGTGGCCTCCGATCTAGTTCTGTGAGCGCTTCAGCTGCACTGCTTCTTGTGCCAGTACGATTGGCTCAGCGAGACTCAAGAGGCACAATTGGTGATTCAAAATTGGAGAAAAAAAAATTAAACAAGAGGGAGGTAATTATGGGTGTGGGGGCATCCATCTGCATGCCCATATATACTAGCCACACCAACAGAGGCAGCTTTAGGAAATTGTGAATAGAGTTCTATCAATATAGCTATATCAATGTGTCATTTTAGTCAGTAAACTAGAGGACCCAGATGTCACTGGTTTGTCACTGGTCTGATTTGTTTGTTGCATACTGTGGCACATTGTTGTTGAGCCTGATATGGCTTTATCTTGTTTTAATTAGACTTATTCCTTGGTTCTGATTATTATTTCTTTTTAAATAGCATTTCTGTTTTCCCTGAATATTTGCTTGGCAAAGAAAATAAAGCCACTGTTTGCTTCTGGTCTGGTCTTGTTCCTCCATTCACCCGCCCACAGAGTGACCACACCTGGATGTAATGGATACAATGCAAAAGTTTGAAACATCTGAATAAACATACAAAGCAAGTCAAGATTTTGATTAAAAGGAAGACAGATAATAGAGCAGCTGATGGATGCCAGGTGTTTTGCCTTGTATAATAGGGTGATTGACTAAAAATGTAGCATTGTATTTCACAATGCCATTAAGACTTGCCATATTAATTAAAATACTGCCATTCTGACTGCTCCTAGCAGGTTAAAGTACTGTAGTTAGTGATTGCAACTTTGGTTTATTTGTGATTCCGATTCCCACAGCAGATGCTAATGATGTTGATTTGTTTTAATTCTGAAAGCTACCTATGCAGTGGACTATCATGCATCCTTACCACTCTTATCAGAGTTGCTACAGGCCTGGCCTTTTGGCTCAGATATGTCCCACAAATATGTACATTGGTCCACAATACTGGCTATGAAGCAACACATCCTGTTTTCTACAGGAAATTAAGATGGTAACAAGAGGCAAAAAAGTATTGCATATCTCCAATTTCTCCTTTGTATCTCAGGTTCATGTTAGCATCTCGTAAATGATGCCTAATCCATACTGTGGAGTTGGGTGGATGAATCCTATAGATATTCCAGCCCGCCCTGCTTGTTAGTATGCACAGACCATTAGCTTCTTGCAAAGGTTATGTAAACCCCTGGATCGCTCTGTGCTCTGAATTATCTGGGTGGATGGACTGCTTGCCAGTTTGCTGCAGGGGGCAGTCAGCTGTACAGGCAAAACAACCTGGGAAATCGAACAGGCAGTGAAAAAGGCACCTGCATCAGTAATGAAAGGCCCGGACCAGCACGGCCACAGGGTTCCCCCGCTCCCAGTTTCCAGTCCAGCGCTCGATTTCTTAATTGAGCTAATTACCTGCTAAATTGAGCCCATCAGGCATTGTTTCCAGGATCTGAGCAAGGCAGCAATTTACAAGCGTGCAAAGTCAGGACTTCGGCCCTAGAGGACCTGCAGGGCTTTGGAGTCCCACCAAGACTTACCGCCTCTCTTTGTCCGTTGCTCACTGTCTGCCCCCCAAACGGCCACACCCCAAGCAGGCGTCACCACACAGCAGCCTGAGTTGGAGCGCAAAGAACCCTTCTCATTGAACCACAAGATAATGCAACTTGATCCACAAGAACAGTCAAATAATATACATTTGTTTCCCCGTTTCTACTTCCTCAGTGTGGTAAGAGAGGGCTGCTCATAATTTCAGCTGTGACCTTCAAAGGAACATTAGCATTAAAGTCATTGAACGACTATTACACTTGCTGGCTCACACAATCAATTTGGGGCCTTAGTCCAAGGATTCTTGCCAATTTTTGTTCAAATTGGGAATGAATAAAAAACCTTGTTAACCTGTGTTTAACTAAGACAGCTGCCATATACAGTAAATTTACAGTAACTTTGGAACCTGCAGAGACAGAAGCCTGATTTTGAAATGTAGGAAGGAGATTTTAACCATCAGCATGTTTTATTTTATTTCATTTTTCAATTCTCCAACTATTATATTATTTAAATTGACAGTTAAGTAGATATTTAGGTATGTATTCTAAGAACGGAGTGCTTTTGATAAAATCACTCGGAATTCTGTTGACAATGGTACTATTTTATTATGGTACTGTCCTAAAATCTAAAAAGTGTATACATGATTTCTCTGTATTCATTATTCATTTTCCAGAAAAGAAGATTTAATATTTGGAATGATTTGATGATGGTGCTACTTTAGCTGACATTTCAGAACAATGTTGACATTGTAGGGTTAATATGATAAAAAGGAAACAAATTAACCATAAGCAAATGTGTTTTTCTTCCAATTTTCTTCCCACAGATTTAGACACTAAGATAGATGTGAATCAATGTCTTCCTCATTTGTTCAACAGTGCTGCTATTGACAAAACCAGCCTGTCACGGGCTACGTCCTGGGCCATTAATTTCTCCCTTGTTAACACAAATAATCAGAATCATTCTGACCATAAGCCATCCCTTTACCTCTTACGGATCAGTTATGATAGTATTATTTTTTTAAATGACATTAATCAAGGCACTCATCTTCATGTTTCTTCATGTCTTTGGTTTATTTTCATTCACAATGAAATGTATTATGTTGCAATCAAGAGTAACACAGAATAATAAAGAATATACCTACATTTATTACCAAAAGGTATGGACAAAACGAATTGTGATGAATGAAAACAGAGGCCCTAGTATCATGTCAAAAGTGTAAACCAAAATGTCAGATAAGTAGGTCACCAGCTGTATGCCATTATATACAGTGATTAGTCATATGCAGTCTCGCCAAATAGATATAAGAGTTGGTATGGTACAGAAAGCACACAGATGGTGTATGTGGGAAGATGTAGGTTGATTTATGCTACCTCTATAAAAATATTAATGGGATTGTTACTTATTTATTTATTTATTTTTCCTGTGGCAGCAATTTATAGTTCCTATAAGATTCTGTATCAGGTGATGTTACATCAAATAAATTTAAGCTCAAATAGTCCCATGTTCCACTCAAAGACAGAATAGCTGATGCAATGTTGTTCTTGATCAGTGATTTAGGGTATACAGTAACCTAAATGGTTTCTTGCAGGATAAACTGAATAATTCTGAATACATTACAATATGAAAATTAAGTTCACTCTAGTCTGCACACACTAATTTAAGATGTGTGTGCTACATAATACAATATCTCTGCAAGGCTGACCGATGGTCTACACATGATATCTAAAGGTACCATATTCCAACACGGTCTCATCCCAACTCGTCAGATATCGGGCCGCCCCTTGTCGTCGCTTGGAGACGCGCCGGGAGGCCGTTGGCTTCACTTAATGACGATTTAGTACGATTCCCACTTCGGTGGAGTTTGACGCCAAGGGCAGCGATATTTTTGTATCATTTTCAGTGTATAGTAAATGAAATAATTTCTGGTATATGTGTATGTGATTTTAAGCAATTACATTTGAATAAGTCACAATAGTTTGATTGTCTAACAATCAGTTACTACACATTTGCGTTCAATTATTAGATTTATTATTATTACACATTACATAATTATTACACATTCTTCGCACACGAATGACCACACAAAGACTCACAACTCTCCAAGATACACACACATAAATGACAATCACTCCATGCACACACATGAATGACATGACAAGACTAACTCTCTACAATATGCACACACGATAATCAATTCCATGCACACACATGACAAGACTGACTTTCTACAATATGCACACATGACAATCAATTCCATACACACACATGACAGGACAAGACTGACTGATTCCCCTCTCGCCCCACCTGCTCTTAAATAGGCTTACTTTCTGCCTGGCTCAGGTGGGACTCGTGACGCAATCACCCATGTATCAATCACTCAACACCAAACATTTCACATTCTCACACACACAGCCAATCAGTCAATTGACTTCCACATCAATTACCTGATTGACACCAATTAAATAATAATTAAATCAATTATGGCCTTTGGAACAACCTTCCGGGCGACAGTTCACTCTCACACCCTGTGAGAGTGCCAAACCTGCCCCTGGAAAGTCTCCCAGCTCCAAAGGCCTCCACAACATGTAAACACAAAGGCAACCATGCCAGTCCCATGTGGCCGAGACCGACGCCCTCCACACACATATATACCAGAAATGATTTAATTTACTATACATGGAAAATGATTAAAAAAATATTGCTGCCCTTGGCGTCAAACTCCGCTGAAGTGGGAATCGTACTTAGTCGTCATTAAGTGACGCCAAAGGCTTCCCGGCGCGTCTCCAGGCGACGACAAGGGGCCAGCATCAATATCTGACGAGTTGGGATGAGAACGTACTAACAAACTTGAATATGAAATGCAGTTGTCACTGCTGATATAATATACGCCATTTAGCAGACGCTTTTATCCAAAGCGACTTACAGTAGTGAATGCATACATTTTCTGTATATGTGGCCCCAGTGGGGATATATGTGTATTCATTTGTTTTTGTAACTAGAGTGTGAGCAATTCATGTAATACAGAGCATGTAATCCTGCCCAAAATATACAGTTTTAGGACAGTGGCACTGTTTTTCATAAAGTGTGGTTTACTGTCTTCCTAAATGCTTTTGAATTTCCCTTCGGATCCATGAATTTCTGGTTGTGATGCAAAAGCAATTGCAGATGGATAGTATCGACCCTGCAGTCAAAAAACAAAACTCTGTTGATACAAACGTGCCAGACCCAGAGGCGTGGGAAGATGTTTTGACTTAGGGGTGCTGAAATCCGAAACGAAAAAATATAATGTTATAATAACGCAATGGGGTTTAATAGTATTGTTTTGAATAGTACTTTCACTGACCAGTTTTTTATCCACTGCTTTTACACAGACGTAGCAAAGAACATGGTTGGTTTCTTTGATATAATGCAACCACTTTCACCAATCAAACCAACCTGGCTTAAAGGAACATGAAAAAGTGCCAATGTAAGTTACACCATTGAAATGCATGACCAAAAAAAATGCTTCTACTTTCGGATTGAATTAGTTTTATGAGTAAAGCAGAAAAAAACAGAAAACCTGTTAGAAGTAACTTGCATCACCAGTTCCAGCCCTGTTAAATGCCCATGAATATTTTGCCATAAACTGTATGGTCAAATCAGCATACTTCTATTCTAGATTAATTTAGGTTATACAATCTAATACATTTTTTAATCATATTTCCAATGAAATGTTAATTTATTTTGCATCATTATGACATTTTAAAATACTTTTGCAAATGATAACCTTGTAGTTGTCTATCAGCCTCACATATCAGAGTAAAATGTTTCATTTTTAAATTTTTAAATTTTTTGTTTCAGATTTGTATCCCATTTTCTCCCAATTTGGTAGCCAATTAGACCCGCTATTTAAGTCAATCCCCCCCGTAGTAATGTGAGTTCGCTGCCGTAGTCCTACAACCGGTAGCGACACGCGACCTGACGCCTCTTCCGAGATGGCACTCGCCCAAGTATCAACCGTAACCCGGTATACTGCGGGCCACTCTTATGCGCAGCGAATCTCATGTCGGCTTCCCTCCCCCCTCCCTGGGGTGGACAGCCAATCGCCGCCCCCGGTGGCGCTCCCGGCCAGAGCCGACTCACATATCAGAGTAAAATTTAAGAAAAAGTAGTTCCAAACAGCAGCTTTTCAGAGCAATAATACAACCATATGGGCACCAAAGCATATGGGCAACATTTAATTTGCAAATCAATTACCTTAACAATTTTGGGCTTGATGGAGTGTGATAATGTGATGTGTATCATGAACACAGCTTTAGAAATGCTTTATGTTGTAGTTATGGCATGTTTATACATGCTTTATACAGAGGGTAGACAAAATAATGGAAAAAATGAATGAATATTCAATAAATATTAATTAACTAATAAGGATTTAGGTCACCCTTTGTCTTCAGGACAATTTCAGTCCTTCTTAGAATGCTGCTATACAAGTTTGTAACTGTTTCTAGTGGGGTATTGGACCATTCTTCATGAAGCAAAGCCTGCAGGTCTTTGAGAGGTTAAGGCAATGGAAATCTACTCTGCACAATACGTTCCAGAGCTTCCCATAGAGGTTCATTGATGTTTAGATCTGGTGATTGGGGAGGCTATGCATGGTGTTTGACTTCATCCTGGTGTTCATGAAACCACTCTTGTATTCATTCAGGAGTGTGTATGGGGACGTTATCATATTGGAATATGAGAACATCTTGAGGAAACAATGTTGCACCATAAGGTGCACCTGTTTGCCCATAAAATGGCTTTGTATTCATTGGCCAGAATTCTACCATGCAGAATACAAATTTGACACAATGACATCGATGAGATGGGTGCATGTCACGTCTCGTGTTCGTGTTCCCCGTAATTAGGTGTTTTAGTTTATTCCATGTTTTCCTGGTTGCCCGGTCCGTTTCCCTTTCACTTACCTGTTTCCAGTCTTGTCATTGTATTATCGTTTTCACCTGTTCCTCATGTGTCTGATCGCAGTTAGCTGCATTCGTGTTAATTCCTGATTGTTTCTTGTTATGTCTAATGTATTTAGCTGTGTGTTTTCCCATGTTCGTTTCCAGATTGTTTCGTCATTGTATTATCATTTTCACCTGTTCCTCGTGTGTCTGATTGCAGTCTCCGGTGTCAGCTGCATTTATGTTCATTCCTGATTGTTTCTCGTTATGTCTAAATGTATATAAGCTGTGCGTTTTCCCATGTTCGTTGCCAGATTGTCTTGTGGTTTGCTTATGCCTATACAACTTTACAGCGGTCTCTTTGTTTACACGTGTTCGTGCTTCCTCGTGTTCGTGCTTCCTCGTGTTCGTGCCTGTTCATGCTTCCTCGTGTTCGTGCTTCCTCGTGTTCATGCCTGTTGGTGCTTCCTCGTGTTCGTGCTTCCTCGTGGTTCGTGCTTCCTCGTGGTTCGTGCTTCCTCGTGGTTCGTGCTTCCTCGTGGTTCGTGCTTCCTCGTGGTTTGTGCTTCCTCGTTCAGTCCTGTCTCAGTCTCGTTCCCGATCCACCTGTTCGTGCTCCTCATGGTTCCTGCCCTGCTCCTCTCTGTGTTCACCGGACTGATTCCCTGTTCTCGACCTCCGCCTGCCCATTGACCACGTCTTGCCTGCCTCTGACACACCTGAAGCCTGTCCCGACCACTCTTTGGATTCCTGTATTGCCCTGATTGCTCCCGTATGAACTTTGCCTGTCTTTGCAATAAAGAACATTATTGCATTCTTGGGTCCGCGCCTGGTTTTCCTACTCCGTTCCTGACAGGTGCACATACCATAACAGATTCTCCACCATGTTTAACAGTTGGGAACAGGCAATGTGGGTTGAAGGCTTCAGGTGTGTCCAGATGTAGGAAAAAGTCATCAGATCATATTCATTTCTTCAGCTGCTCAGAAGTCCAGGCTTTGTGCTCATTACTCCAGGTTATGTATTGGTGTTCATTGGCTTGGCTTTTTTACAAGTGGTTTCCAAATGGCAGCCCTACCATACATATCAGCTTTTTTAAGCTCACAACATACAGTAGTTGAGACTGGGTCGCAGAGGTGTAGATTCAGTTCTGTGGAAAGTTTTGAGGCCACTGTGGCTTTGTGGTTTTTATAGTGATAGTCTCCGTCTATCCTTGTCAGTGAGCTTCCACTTGCGACCTTCCTTTTTCCTAATGCAGTTTTACCTTGTTTGGTGATGCTGTCATGCTTTTTGACACTATTCCCCTGGACACATTAAATAATTTTGACGTTTCTGTGACTGACGCACCTGCAATTCAGGCATCAACTATTTGGCTTATCAAAATCTGTTTGACATCTCATGTTGCTTTAGAAACTCACATATTAAAGTATTGATTTTAAAATGTCTTATAGCAGAAATGTATTGGTATTTAGTATTGACATTAATACGAAACACATTCATATTCACATGTGATACTTACTTCAAAACACTGCTGTGCATAGAAGAAACATTGTAAGTCAATGTTTCATCATTCCTGTTCCTGTGTGGATGACAAACAGAGGACAATTGAACCCAGCCCAGACTGGAGACTAGAAGCTGTTGAATTCTGCAGAATATTCTGGCAAGGAGTTCCGAATTTGGAAAGGAGAAACAAACATTAAAGTTATAGTTAACACAATGAGACTTCACAAAAAATGTCAGTGACTTTGTGAAGCTGCCCTAGCTAGAACCAGTTATGCTGTTTTTCTGCGAAGAGCAACACATTTTGATTGATTTAAGCAAGTCAGTGATTGACAGCACATGCTGGCTTCACCACATTACTGGGTTTATGATGCCCAATTTGGATTTATTGAAATCCAAATAATACTTGGCATTTACATGTATTGATTTGCTTAGTAAACAGTTGTACCCACAGCATTTACAGTTTACATTTTTACATTGGATGTTTCACTGAAGTAATTCAGATTTTCTGGGAGTACCTTTGCTCAAGGGTACAATGGCATTGCCCCACCTGGGATTTGAACCTGCAACTGGAACGATACACTGCTGCATATTTCAGTATTCATTTTCTGCTTTCCTTGATTTTATGTATATTATATTTTTTTCTTTCACATCTCAATATATTTTGCCTAAATCCAGAGCCAAAGTAACAGAATTGTCAATAATGGCACATAATGTTCTCTCTAGTTTATCTACCCTACCTGAGCTTGAGTCACACACACACACACACACACACACAGCCTTAAATCAGAGAAACAGCAGTGACATATTCAAAGGCCACATTCTCATGTTCATTTCCCTTGCTGACTGGTCAAGGTGAAGGTGAACTGCATGTCGTGGTTTGGGAGTGATAATTAATCTCACGCCGAATAGATTTATTTGAGCACTTTTATTGTGCTGCGTTAGTGTGAAAGAAACCAAACGTGTCACTTTAAATGTCACCATGCCCATAAAACCCTGGGTTGGGTCAGCCAAACGCGTCGATGCGGAGGAGCCGATGCGGTCCAGTGCTGGAAATATGGCTCTTTGAAACAAGAGAGGACTCTTTACGATAAGGTTATGGAATTCAATAATTCCACTACAAATTCACATAAGCCATTTGAAGGTCTACTGAGCAGTGAAAAAGAAATATTGGCATGGGCAACTCATCTGTATTCATTAAGATTACATGCCAATGGACTCTATTGCACTGTGAAGAGAGCTTTAAATAATTAAAGATATATGCAGTGACTGACTAATAAATATGGCGTTTTTTCAATTTTGGTCCATAGAAAAATAAAATGGTTTGGGCAAAGGATTTGCTGTGAGAATCGATTCCCTAGTAAATAGAATTGATTGAACATCCCGTAACATCATCCTCTGGGGACTGATCAAAATTGATCTTAGCATTGTTTTTTTTTATCAACACTTTTCTGCAAAGAGGAATAATCTAGGCCAAAGATCTTATGGTGGCTTGTATGATGCTGTGAGACTCGACAGTGTTACCTGTCTGGTGCACGTACCAGTGCACTTCATATGTGAATGGTACCTGTTCTATATCTATGAAATCTTTCAATATAAAATATATTTGTATGGATGTTTGTGTGTGTGTGTTAGGGCTGACCCCATTTAGTCGACTGGTTGATTGTTTGGTTGATGGGCTGTTGGTTGACGAGATTTGTTTTGGTCGAGCAGTCGCGCGAAATAATAAAAAATGTTTTAAAAAATCTCCACACAGCATGAGACACCTAGATTCATGCCACAGTTTGGCACGCTTGTCAGTAGAATAATCCATTCTGGATGATGCAGGTATGGCAGTGACAGTCCTTCACTCTTAACATAGGTAGGCCTATATATGTTCTAATTATATTAGGCAGTTAAGGTAATAGTAATGTTGTGAATAATTCTGCAAAACTAATAAAAATAACATTTTATAATAAATGTGTTTGCTAATTGTATGGTTTATATATTTATACTAACATGCATAACACCCTCTTTCCTGTAGCCTATATTGTATCCTTCTTGTTTTAGGCACGTGAATGTGCATTTTAATTGTAGCCTAAGATTTGCCTACAGTTAAGATTAGTGATATATTACTGATTTCGACAAAACCTAAGAACATAATGTCAAAGAAAAAATCTGGAGTATGGCAGCATTTCGTTTTAGTTGCGGACGATCCAAAAAAAGTGGAATGTAAACTTTGCAAGTTTATCGTTAATAAAACGAGGAGCAGCCTTTTTCCAAAAAATGTAGACAAGCTAGTGTTCCTGTGCCATAATATGAAACGACTGGGTAAGTAGGCCATCGGATGGTCTCTGACTCCAGTAAGTTATTTTCGGTAGGCTATAGCCACTTTATGTTCTGCTTTAGGCTACAATTTAAGACATTTGGCTATGTGTGATCATTCGTTTGTTAGCCTATTTTTTTGCAAAAGAGATATTAAATCCCAATGAGACCAACCTGGTTAATTAAATAAAACATAGCCTACGCATTAGAATGTGTTATGGTTGTGGTCAAATAAAAGCATCAGCCTATTATGTGGCCATACCACAACTTCACAAGCACAACGGCAGAATCTGCAAGGACAGCATGAAGAGGCTCGGAACGGAGACGTTTTTTTTTCTTTCAGGTAATCTTGAACTCCGGCTCCATAAAGTCATTAGCCTATTGTTACTCATTTCTGTCATTCACTTAAGAAAGTTATAAAACACGAGACAAGCACAGTGTGCATATAGTTGTATTTATTAAAATAAATACGGTGTGTCATATAGAAAATGAGGTTCGACCAATCGACTAATCAAAAAAAACGGACGACTGTTAGTCGACCAAGATTTGTTTTAGTCGGGGACAGCCCTAGTGTGTGTGTATATACTGTATATATATATATATATATATTAGGACTGTGATGGTATGACATTTTCACGGTATGATAATTGTACTACTCAATATCACGGTTTTCGGTATATCACGGTATCGGTTTTTAAGATAAAAATGTACAAAAAGTACAGTCTGCACCAAAAACGCCCATTTTGAGTTATGGTGTGTTAACAATTTATACATGTTTTCATATGAAATAAAATAAATTACACGGTCATATTGGACATAGCTAAATACAAAATAGGATTAAAATAAGACCAAAGTTGCCTATTTTATATACAAATTACCAGTGGCGGACCGTGCCCTCTCACAATGGACCTTCAATAGCAGCGCCCCCCAAAAAAAAAAAAAATTATAATCTGGCGCATCAGCTAGCTACTTAAATAGCCAACTCAACACTACCAACGGCAAGCCATCCGATCACACAACAGGCATATTTATTTTACAATTAGGCCTACATCCACAACTGAAATTAGTGTCATACTGTCAATTATAGAGCCATTAAAGAGCCGGAAAGCAGCAACATTGTTACAACTTAAAATTGTTATACACACAAACATTGAAATTCAATTTTTAAACAACCCAGCTGCACTCACTCATTTGTAGATGAAGTCCATCCTCCTCTCCTTCTTGATGCACTGATTAATGACCTCATCGTGCAGTTTATTCTCCCATTTTAGTTGTACAATAAGCTCCTTCTCTATTGAAATAAATGCCAGTGATGAAAGTCGATTTTGTCCAGTTCTATTCCTGCTGTAGGTTTTAATCCATTTAAGAGCTGAAAACGATCGCTCAACAGAAGCGGTGGAAACAGGAATTGTTAAAATTAAACAAGTGACTGAATACAGTTGAGGCATGGCTTCACAAAGCCCTTTAGTTTGAAGGAAGGTCAGTAGATCGCCTGGACCCTTTCCTTGGAAATCAGACATCGCATACATCACACGCAGTTCAGTCTTGAGCCTTGTCAAGTCAAAGTGTCCGTAGCTTTGGCCCAGGCTCGCCAGTGCAGTTTCTGGGAAAGAAGTCTTGTAGTCAGAGAACAGCTGAGGTTCGAGCAGTGCAACAAAGGACAGTCTTTCGTGGTCTTTGAACCGGTTGGTTATTTGAGTGAGAATGTTTCCGATCACCGTACTGTGCAGATTTCTGTAGTGACAACGGACATCTCTGCTCCCTCTCCCCCTCAAATTGGGTGGCTCACCAACGGCCTTCACAGTATCCTCGTAGAAGCTGTCAAATTTTGTGCGCTCCTGTTCAATGCTCTGTCGGAATTCTTCAATCCTCACGAGGCAAAATTGTACATCTAAAGATTTATTTTGTAGAATTCCGAAAAGTACATCAGCATAGGCAAAAATGCCATTGAAAGTAAACAGCAGAAAACAAAAATCAAAGCTTCTTAGTTGTGAGACGTGTCCCGCTGCACAGTGGATGGAATCTGCGTCAAAATCATTTGCATGATCTATAATGTGATCGAAGACCTCAACCAGCTCTGCCCGTTGCTCAAAAACAGTACCCACTAACCTTGAACTGAAATTCCATCTTGTCGGGGCAACGCGCGGAAGCCGTTTGGCACATAAATCGTCTAATAATTTTGTACGCTTCGGTGAACGTGAGAAAAAATCCGCCAATCCACTAATGTGAGCGAAAAAGATTTTGCACTCCTTGATTTTTGCTGCTCCCTGAGACAATACAAGATTCAAGGTGTGTGCATAACAATGCACAAACAGTGCCTGTGGAACTGATTCTTTAATTCGTGCTTGAACTCCATTTATTCCCGAAGCCATAACGGCAGCACCGTCATAGCACTGAGCAACTACTTTTGACTTGCATTCGTAGCTATCTAAAAAATCTATAATACGTGGTGCAATGTCCTGTGCACGTTTGTTTTCTGTGACATCCTCAAATTTCAAAAAACGTTCTTTCAGACCACTGTCACTCACGTACCTTAGGACGAATGACATCTGAGTGGCATTGCTCCAATCTGTGGTCTCGTCCACCATGATTGCAACATACTTCGTTTTCTTGATCTCCTCTTTAATGGCATCATCCAGTACATTTCCAATTGCGTTAATGAGATCGTTTTGAATCTTTCCAGAGGTCCCAGTGAAAACAGTGGCCGTGGCCAGATGATGGCGCAGTTCGGCGTCCTATTCCGATATCAGGGAAAGCAGTTCCAAGTAATTGCCCCGATTTAATGAATCCGTGCCTTCGTCGTGGCCTCTAAATGGCAGTTCTTGTTGCCCCAAAAAAACGATACAATCAATGAGGCGCGTGAGTATTTCTCTGTTCTTGCGCACATTTTCATTGTGAAAAATTGTCGCTGTCCTCCTCTGTTCATCCAACTGTAAATCCACCCGTGTGCTGCCGAAGGTTTTCAAATGAACAGCAGCAATGATGTGCCGTTCAGATTCCTGATGCTTATTTGCAGCTTTGGTGAGAGAGCTCAAGTTGCTGTAGCCAGTGCTATTCCATGGCCCCTTGTCTGAATTGAATAGCAAACAGTCCCAGCAAAACAACCTGTTCAACTGTGCGCTAGCTGTTAGCCATTTGTAGCGGCTATAATTTGCCTCACTAAAGTGTCTTGTGCAGCCTTTGCCTGGCTGCTGAAGTCCAAGCTTTGGTTTCAGTCGACCCCTGTCAACTATTTCACTTTTTTCAGTGAAATTTCGTCGACTAAATGGCACGCTTAACAAGTCACTAACCAGATCGATCTCTATCTCGATATCTCCGCCACCAGTTGCCATTTTCCAAATTAGCCAACCCTTGCTGACGAAACATCACGTTTAATGGGCTAACGTTTATAATTGGCTAATATCACAGGACCTTCCATAGAACATCCTGAATACCCCGCGGCATTCCCACCCACCATATAACGCATTTTGATTGGTTGGTTTTATTGTCACTCTGCATTATACTGTACAGCAAGGGTCTTCTACTATGGTCAGAGAATCCCCTGGGCTGAATGAGATCGCTGTAACTGCTATAATTACCATCATCCACCAGAGGGAGGCATAGTTTAGTCAAACAGTTCAAAAAAATCTAGTGAAATAGCAATAGAAATAGAAAAAAATAATTTATATAAGGAATATTGTTCATAACTATAACTATTTTTATTATTAAAATTGCATTGACTTCTCTAATCTACCAGGGTATTCAGAGAATACCTTGAAGGCCCTGACGGACCACCACTGCAAATTACTAAAGGTACGATGAGTTTTCCATCTATTTTCCATTGACATTCAGCAACATGAATCGCGAAAAGTTTGCAAAAAATGGAAGTAATATCCCTCGTAATCCTTTAAATACTGAGAAATTCTGCAAGAAAGAACAGCAAGAAGAGAAGATTTTGGCTTTGAAGGAACTTCACCAAACCACTTCTGCAGCCCTCCAGATCGAAGAAAGGCAAAATGAAGAGCTCCCTGTCCTGAGAGTGAAACTACATGGCTTAAATAAGAGGCTGGACCAAAAAGAAGCCCAACACCAGGCCATCGAGAAATCTTTTTGTGAGGTCTTGAAAAGGAGGAGATGATGACCAGTCATTGGAGTCAGAGTGTGGTCGATAGTCTTCAATCCCACACAGCCTGTGTGGCCTTGGAAGGACTAGAGGAGCAGCATGTTGAGGTTCAACTATGGTGGGACCATAGTGTGGAAGAGGGCTTCTTAATTATGGTTGATGAGGCCTGGTTGAACACCCGATCATCTCCTGACATGGTGAGTCCATTTCTTCCATTGAAATTGAAAAGGCAGAGAGAAATTGAAATGAAAGATTTTCGCCGGAAAAGAAACCAGGAAAAGAACGGGAGT
Organism: Aldrovandia affinis; assembly: GCA_029706075.1. Classification (NCBI taxonomy): domain Eukaryota; kingdom Metazoa; phylum Chordata; class Actinopteri; order Notacanthiformes; family Halosauridae; genus Aldrovandia; species Aldrovandia affinis. Next base: position 2,053,986 of record JAINUG010000138.1, on the reverse strand, counting down.
AAAGTTACATGGATTGACTGTAAAAAAACGTTTATGGAGAGGAAATGCAAATGTGAAAAAGAAAGTTAAGGATAAAGTTAATTGTCTTTTGAAGAGCATGTTTTCCCTGGTTACCACACCTGACCATCTGGAAGCAGAATGGAAGTGGCAGAAAAGGAGAAAGAGAGGATCACGGATGACAAAGCTGCACCAAGTTAGCAGGTAGTTAGCATGGAAAGCTAGTGAAACCCAGAAAATGAGTGGTGATCATTCTGTCCTTGAGGCTCAGATCCAGTATCCGCATGTGGCCATTCAGGGGCAGACGAGTTGAGCAGCTTGCGCCATTCACTAAACTGTCTCAGATGCCTTTACAGCAGATGTATGGAAATTATGGAATCCAGACATTTGATCCAGGCGGGGCACTGGATGGGGGCTCTCCAGGTGACCATTGGACATAGGCCGCTCAGCCCTCCCTAGGTCAGAGCTGAGGAGGAGGGTGTGTGCTGATGGTGTACCGACTTTTAATTGATTGAGGAACTGCATTGGAATTCGATTTGGATTACGGACTTGGACAAAGAAACAGATTGTGGACTGTATGTATTTGAGTTTCCCCGATTACCCATCCTTTTTTATGTTTTGTCAATTTAGTTTAATAAAATTATTCTGTTTAAAATACTACCTCCTCTGGATTATTCACTTGCCTGTGCCCTCTGAAAAGGTCTGTGAGTGTCACCCCACCCTAAGTGGCACAGTATATAATACCATATATAAAGGGAACTGTCAAATAAAGGAAACACCAACACAACATGTCTTAATAGGGGGTGTCGACCCACCATGAGTAGGCAGAACAGCTTCAATGTACATTGACATATATTCTACAAGTTTCTGGAACTCTATTGGATGGATGCAAAGAATGCACCATTCTTCCATGAGAAATTCCATCATTTGGTGTGTTTTTTTAACTGCCATCTCAGGTCTCCCATCTCCACTCCAGAATCTCCCATAAGTATTCAATTGGGTTGAGATCTGGTGACTGAGATGACAATTGCATATGGTCTACATTGTTTCCATGCTCATCAAAACATTCAGTGACCACTCTTGCCCTGTGGATGGCATATGAATTGGAATGCCACTCCCATTGGAATATAACTGCTTCACTATAAGATGAAGGTGGTCACTTAGAATGTGTTTGTAGTTATTGGGATTTACCTTGCCATCTAAGGGTTTGAGTGGACCTAAACCATGCCAGGAAAATGCACACCATAAAAGTGCCACCAGAGCCCTTCATTTACAAAAGTGTTATTTGGTAGTTAACTGTGTGTGTGTGTGTGTGTGTGTGTGTGTGTGTGTGTGTGTGTGTGTGTGTGTGTGTGTGTGTGTGTGTGTGTGTGTGTGTGTGTGTGTGTGTGTGTGTGTGTGTGTGTGTGTGTGTGTGTGTGTGTGTGTGTGTGTGTGTGTGTGTGTATATATATATGAGATTATACTGTATGAAAGACTGAAAGATAGATACATAATTTATCATGCGTGCATGCTTATATGTGTATGTGTATGGGCCTGTGTATGTCAGTGTGTGTGTGCATTATTTTTATTTGACTCTGTGTTTGTGTGCATGTGCATGCTTGTGTATGATCACAGTACATTTCCCTGATTACCTTTTGAATGCTTTCCTACATTAACCAATTTGGATGCCCTATTTATGATTAGAGAGGAAGATCATACTAATTCCTTGGCCCACATATGGAGTCAGCAAACACAAATCAAGTGTTCAAAAATAACCCACAGATTCCCTGCGGGACACAGACCGCTGTTTACAAAACTGCAGCCAAAGTTTCCCCATGAAACACAGCGGAGGCTGCAATTAAACTTTCACCAGGGGATGAAGCCTGGAAACTTTTAATTGAATTTTGTGAGTGAATGATGGTTTGACATGTCTGATCTATTGCCACTGCTGCTCTGCATTTTGTTTTCTCATACAGGGTTTAAACAGAAAAAGACTTGACATTCTGTTACCACTGTTCCAAATCTCACATAGATATCTGTATAACACTAAATTCACTCACAACCCAACTAGCCAAATAACTGTATTTTAAGTTAGTGGGAAGTTGTTAAAACAGTGTGTTCTTGTGACTTGCAAACACATTATTTTCCTGTGTAAAGAAATATTAGTGCAATTTGGACCTACTTTATAAAAGCTGGAAAAAATACACACTGTAAAAACATTGCTATAATGTTGTCATTCACTCCAAACATAATACTCCATGGGATTATATCCATCTCTTAATCAGGTCATCTATAAAATAACCACATAACCTGTTAGTTTTGGAACAGGGTGTAGGTGACACCAATAAAGAACATATTTATTACAGAAATCCCTTACCTTTTTATCTCATTCTCCTTACCATCCGATAATCTGCATAAATTGGACTCAAACCAATTAAACCAATACGTTTTTTCCCCCCCAATGTTAAATAAATGGCTAAGTAAAGGCAGTTCTATGAACATCTGAGAGGCATCTCTACAAATGGGGGTTCCTTAGACAAATCAGAATGGTAAAGCATTCATCTTTGAGGTCATCTTTGAGTAAGGAAAATATGCACAATCCATGCTGAAGCAGGAGATGGAATGCCATGGCGTTTGACACTCGGTTATATGCAGTTCCTGTGGGCAGTTCCTATGGGCACTTCCTGTGGACTTTGAGCACATCAGAACAACATTTCTACAGTTTGTTTTCAAAGCTTTCACGTTTACAGGGCTTCTACTGCTGTAATTGGCATTTTTGTGCTGTAATTTCATCAACCACCGTGTCTTTTGTAATGAATAAGGGTTAACACTTTTTTATGAAAAACTTGGACCAGCATGTTTAAACTTAAAGCAACTTGGAGAAAAACAGGCCTGCATATGTATGTGCATGTGTCTGTGTGTTTATGTATGTGTACTAATGTGCGTGTGTGTGTTTGCGTTTGCACAAAAGTGCATATTTTTATATTGAAACTGTGAGCCTTTAAAATGTATGAGAATGAAAGTGCTTTCCTTGAAACGGCTCATTTGAATGACACCACTGCATCTATGGACAGGAGCAGCACATGAGCCCGGGACCGAAAGAAAAAGACAAAATAAAAACTGAAGCATGGTAACTGTGTGGTGCCAATGAGGCTTAGCCCTCAATGTTGACTGACTGAATTAAGGAGCTTTTAGCTGGGTGCAGACCAGTGACTGTGGCAAGCAGGAAATCAACATGGCAGGAGTTTAAAGAGAGAGAGGGAGAGCTCATGTATGTTGACTGCCAGGGGAATGTTTATGAAAGCACACCAGAGGGGCTGTGAGCCGAGGTTCGGGGGAGGCCTGTTTGGGCTCCAGTGCATGGCCGGGAGACGTGTGCAAAGTTTCTCTTTTTCCTGACTTCAAAGCGGCGAGTCCTAACTGGGTGAGGCCTTTTGCCCAGCCATGTCTAAGGCAGCCGCTGGGAGAGCAGAGCTGCCCTGCTGTCACCAGTGGTGTTCTCCTCCACGGCTGATGTTCGGCCTGGCCCTGACTGATCACCCCCATGCCTGTCCCCCAAGGACTGACCAGTTATACGTTAAAGTGAAGAACATTTTTGCTTTGAAGTGTAGAAGTATGTGCTAGAGTGGTTTAATATGGTTTAAGCTACCTCACCCTCTAATCAGATGCACACACACACACACGCACACACGTGCATGCACATGTGAATTGCCCTAAAGAGCCATTAAGAGCACCCCCCATAGAGCCATCCCTGACAATACCTTCCACCAGAGACAGAATAATAATAAGTAATAATAGCTATGCATATTTTAAGAAGGCATTTACTTTATGTAAACACATGTATAATACATCGTAAATTGTGAGTCCTACATTCTTCAGTATGTATGTGGAAAATGTGCACCATTTTTAAAAAGGATTTGGCCCCCAGGGAAAATTAGTTGAAGAACACATCGAGTGTGTTCAGAGATCACTGATATTAACATTCAAAATCATAATATGTTTAATACTAGAACCGCCAGGATTCACGAAAATCACAAATAAATAAGAGTTAATCCATTCAACAAAGTTTGACATTTATTAATAAATATTCATGACACAACGCATAGCCAATCGACAGGATAGAAATAACCTCAGTGAAATAGGCACCTTAGGCAAACTGAACAAAAAATATGAATTTGCCTTTTACACTCTAAATCATTGGCCTATTCACAGTTAGTGCAAACACTCATAATCTTTGATGACAAATAGATGTCAATGCCATTAGGCTATGTTGCCCACTGGCACTGAAGTAATGATGTGAGATTAGATACAGTAGCCTATTATAACAGGTATCTGTAACAATAGTTACATTACACTATCAATAACTAGCTAGCTAGCTAGCTAGTGCAGACATCAATATAATTGAGTTATTGAGATACGTTACCTTATCAATAACTAGCTAGCTATAGGTACAATGAGAGTGAATGCCTTGTGCAAGTGCTGTACATATGCCCATAGTTGACACTGCAGGCATAACAGGGACAGGATCTGATCATCTCGATACTTTCCTCCTAAGCTCTGGCTCGTTGTCAGATGATCCATCTGATGCATCTTCCTCACTGACCCACGACACATCTCTCAACCCAGAGACCTCCCTACCATCAGACTCCCCATCATTCATAGCACATAGCAATGCTAATGCCTCCTGGTTATTCATGCATCATTTTCTTCTATCCATATTCGTATTCTATTTTATTTTATAATGAGCTAACTATGCAGCAATAGAGTCCTGTCACAGAACACACGCGCTATTTGTAAAGATGGCTTTGTTCAACCATTCAAACGCGCAAGAACAGTGGAATGGGATATAAAAACAGAATAACAAAATTAGAACAATCAAATGAAAATAACACACATTGCTTGGCAATTAAAATTCAAAATAAATGCCCTTATATCGTTACATTGCCTTCTGTGGTGGGTAAATTTTACCCTGTGGTGGTTCTAGGTATAAATACCTAAAACTTTTTTCTGTTTCTTTCTTACATTAAGAGGTGCTTAATAACACAATTTTAGGAAAAGTCAAGGACTGGGAGACTTTAGTTTTTATTGAAACAGAGTTACATACAATTGAAAAACGGAAACGGGTCAATTTTACCCCGTGGCAGTTCTAGTGTTTAAAAAAAACTTCATTTGCAGGAATAAAAGTAACCTGTGCACTTATTTTCAGAACAAATGTTCAGGCCAAAAGTATAATAAGCCCTCAAACTTCCCTCATAGACGGAAGGGCAGGAAGGCGGGTCTATACCCCTACTTCCAGAAAATGACCCATCAGCCTGTAATAAGCCTCTCCAGACCGTACTTTAGAGCTGAAACCACATGGCTGAAATCAGATTCGCTCATTTAAGCCTGCATACACTCTGCCAGGAGCTATCTGGCAGAGTCCCCGGGGTCGTTTGACTTTCCCCTCCGGACGAATATGCGCTGCCTCTTCACTTTCTGGGGAATGTGGCGAATTTGTATTAACCCCATTGTCAAAATAAATGCTTATTCATTTTCAGTGCAGAGGATTATCATTTAAAAAGCAATAGTCAGACATTTTAAGTTTGGGTGTACAGTGAGAGAAGGGAGAGGCTGCCAATGTGTGTATTAAATGAACACATTGACAGTGATTATACTAGCCTGTATGTGCTGTGGCATAGAGTCTACCGACTTCTGAGAATATACAGTAGGAATATTACATATTTCCAGAATATCCCATAAATAATTGATTGGGTTCAGATTTGGTGGAGAAGGTTATGACATATGGATAACATTAATGTTATTGGGCGATTACTAGTGGATGGGGGCTGTGGAAGGCGTCGGTCTCAGCAGCTAATCAGGACGATTAGCGGCCACGCCTACTGGCAGAGAAAACGAGAAAAGCGAACCAAAGTGAAGAAAATATCCGGACTAAGAAAGAGCCGCCTCTTCTTTGGAAACGCCTCTCTGGTTCCAGCCCCTAAGAAATGCAGTTTAAAGCATGTAATTATTATCGACAGGACCGGTGTGATGCTCTGCCATTCCTAACGTCCTGATTAGCTGCTGAGACCATTTTTAAAGACCTTCTGGAGGAAAGAAATGCTTTAACATGTGGTGAAGATGATCGCCATTCCTAACAATTGCCATTTGCCTTCTAAGGGTATGTGCCCCACACCAATATAGAACCACTAGAAACCGTCATTGTTCGCAAACTGTTGCATATACATTTTTGTTCACTACCTGTATATAATTATCAAATTTAAAATTGTCCTGCCTTGGCCTAGGCAGGGTAATTGTAAAGGACTTGATTTTTCTTTCCAAGACAGAGGACATCAGAAATAAGGCCCAAGCTGATGTCATGAACATGTTTATATGATAATGGTTATGATTTTCCTCGTGCTGATGAATTCGGGATGGTGCACAATAACACGACGCAACTCAGATGCTGCTTCTTTTGACTTTTTACAATCCATCAACTGAGCTACTGCAGTTCTGCTACTGCAGAGGGGTCGCTATTGAGGGATGAGCTGAGATGATGACCCACCTATTGAAGTGCTTCCTCCCTGGGCGATGCTATTGGTGACTGAGTGACACCCTGCTGGACCCCTGGCCACAGACTGCACTGGCAATCCCACCTGTACAGTGTATCCACTACACTAGGAACAAATGCCTCAATACCTTACACCTTTCTGGAGGACTATTTTAAACCTAAAATTTTTATTTCAGTGTATTTTGTCTTTAACATTCTTACTTGCTCAGCTCTGTGCAGAATACTTGATGTATGCTGCGATATGCTCACTCCACAGAACAGGGGTTTCCAATATCAAATCATCTTTCATGTGCTTTTTTGTTTTTTTACTATGCACTGAAACTTTTGACATGATTATGACCACCGTGCTCTAGAACACATTCAGTCCTGCTGCCATGCAATGAAAATGCTTTTGATAGAGCACTTTTAAACATTATTAATAAGAAAACGCTCTTGGAATGATCATGTAGTGTCCTGGAAATAAGGGTTGATTTGGTGGCCTGTGGCTTGTGGTGGTGGAGGGGTTCTTAGTGATATGTCATGCATGTTGAGGTTAAAGTCATAAACAATTGTAATATGTTCTTATCTCAGCCACCTTAGATGCACTTTCTTAGCAGTTGATCTTGATAAGAGCAGAGAAGAGCATCTGCTGATGCATAAATGATTAAATTGATAATTGTAATTGTATTTAGATTTCTGCACAAAATGTATGGCACCAGAAAATAGCATATGCCTTGCTGTTATATGAGGAACTGAAATTGCGTGCCTAAGGCATCTTAGCCAGACTCAATTTCCACCATGTTGTGTCACCATGCTGTGAGTCAGATAAGCATTGTCACTTCTTCTAAATCACTCTAGACAAAGAAAACAGTTCTAGCAGAAAAAAAATTGATTTGCAACTCTTGTTAATTGCAAGAGTAGAACTTTACCTTGTACTTAGGAAAGATTTGCTTTTTGTTTTAATTAATTCAGAGGTACCTTGTTGCTCTAAAGCAAGCCATGGGGGTATGCAGAACATCTGCTGAATTAATGATTGTGAGGGTGGTTTCAGAGACATTTTACATTTGGCCTGGGTTTGCTTTGATTCTGAAAATGCAAAAATGCTAAAATTGTCTATGTGATAAAACTTCTGTAAAAGGCTACAATGTGTGCCTATGGAATGCTAAATAGCGTGTTTGTGGAATTGGTTTGTGGTGTTTTGGTGAATAACATCACATTAGTGATAAATGAGAGTGGTACTGTATGCGAGAGAAAGGTAGCTTCAACTATATATATATATATACGAATACATTAATTTGTATGTGACTAGTCCTTTTAGTTCCAGAGTAAAAAAAGTTATTCCGTGCTTCCCTTGTCTTGAAAGGGTGTGCAGGCAGACTGTGATAATCATTGTGGCTCCGTTGCCATGGTGATTGCACATGGTTGTTTTTTTGTCCTCCAGTTCGTTCTGTTGTAGTGTAGCTGTTCTTTGCAGAAAATAGAAAAGTCCTTTCTCCTAGAGTAAATGGTTGGTTGAGCTTAATTAACTAGTAAAAGCCAGAATGAGATGCTAGCACATCTTGTTGAGACAGATTTATCTAGGCAGGAATTCATATGTAGGAATTAAAGCTCTTTTAAAAATTTCTGCCCAACATACTAGCAAGTTGCCACAAGGCAGAATAGTGCAGACTGTAGCTACTTACTCAGTATGGGAAAGAGTGAGTAAGAGTGAGAGAATTCAAAACTCTGTTGTGCCAATGATTTTATCACCTGAGATGAGTTCTCACCTTGCAATTGGCTTACATATTTTCGACTGGCCACAGGCAGTGCACCTACAATGCTATTGGAATTGTATTCTATTTTTATTCTATTAGCCACAGGCAGTGTACCTATAATGCAGAGGGTAAAACTTGTATTTTGTCTTATTATGTCTTAGTATGAAACATCACCTTTAACAACTCAAAATAATGAATATAATAATTTCATAAGCACACATAAACATGATCAGCTTATGAACATAATGTTATAAATCATGTAATGATAAATGTTTTGACACTAGAATCATATATCACTATGAAAGGTAGTTATGAGCTGGATACAATATTTATGTACACTAATGTTTATGATGCATTATTTAATGCTAATTAACGTGTTATGGATGATATCACAAGATGATCATCACTCATCAACACCCTGTCGCTTCTCTGAAGGAATGCCCGTATGCTTAATAATTGAATGCAGGTGCCAAGGAAAGATGCCAAAGTGGCAATGACAGGTAAAATACCACAGGGACCTCAGGAAGACTAGTCCTTTGTAAATAGTGTTATGGCCATAGTTAGTGATTATATATATATATATATATATAAAACCTTAATTAATTGCCAATGGTTTCATAATGATTCAAGACATAATAATAATAAGTAATAAATGAATAAATAGATAGATACATAGATAAATAAATACATTGTAGAATGTATAAATACAAATGTCTTATCATATGAAGCCAAGCGATCTCCATTGCGGTTTCTAATGCAGTTGTTAATTTAAGAGCATGGACTCAGGGTCCATAGATTTGCTGAAGCAGTGCAGGCAGCTGACAGACTGTGAGAAACTTTGTGGGCAATGCTTTAGCTTCTCCTTGTTCTGTTCAACGCCAAATTAATTCTATTTAGCCGTGCCCACTTCCGGTGCTCTCTGATTGGTGTGTTTACTTTCAGCTTCTCACATCCATTTACTTCCACAGCAGGAAGCAGCTCAAGGGAATGAAATAAACAAAAATCTATTAGATCACAACTAGAACATAACACAATGTATTATATGCCAAAAATAGTCTGCAGCGGTCTCATGTCAGATGACAATAGCCATAATGATCCAAAAGCAAGCCTCTGACCAGACAGGGAAAAAGCATAAGATCATGTGGTCTTGTGCTTGAGTGCACGGCCAACGGACTATTTTGTTAAATCAAGGGGAAAGATGGCTGACGGTGGTTCTTTCGCATCGCGCGGGGGAAACGATTAATGGCATGAGTGGTGAACAACTCCGGCTCCCGTCTCTTTCAGATCTCTGTGCTGACCATCTCAGTGCTGTTCTTAGCCCAATAACTGATATGTTAAGCCTTCCCCTTCGGGTCAGCATTGATAAGGCTCTTCTTGTCCTCGGACTGAATGCAAACGTGTGCAGAGCCAACCGTTACTCATTTTGATTGCAATGTGTTTGCATCAATTATCCATTCTCAGAATAATCGTCTTCATAGAAAAAAATAGAACAAATGCAATCATGGCAGCCTTCAAGTAAACAGTGTGCAAATCTGCGCACATTGCTTTGATGTATTATTCTGTGGAATAATGCATCTTAAAATTAAATTAAATTTTTAGCTTGGCAGCACTCGGCGGAAGGGGGAATGGTCAAGCGTGATTTAAAATGAGCATTGCTGGGGCCTCGGCTTCAGATGTGGGCAGGTGTTGCTCATCCCTCCTTGCTATTAAAGCAGGCAGATTTGCTATTTTAAACTGTGTGGGAAGCGTGACTGCTGCATCACTCTTATTTCGATCTGAAGCCTCTGTTGTATTTATGACCAAACATTTCCTTTCAAAGCACATGTGAGGGAACTATCTGGGGTCTATAAATCTGTCTATCTGTAAACATAAAACACGCGGTAACACAAACACAGGGCTAGGCAACCCTGGTCCTGGAGTGCCAGATATGGTTCTGTTTTTTGTGCCAATTGAACCCCATCTACGTAATTGGATTCATTATTATGTTTAATGAATGCAGGTGATCATGTGCTGTAGGTTCTCAGCTTTTAATCATTTTAATCAATCCCTGCAGTAGGGCAAAACAACAAAAATTTGTCATCAGATGAAATAAGTGAATATGAGGTTGTCAGGTATAATCAGATAATTAATACAAACTGCAGTTACTGCAGTAAACATACTTTTTGCATGCAGATGTGTACTCTGCACTTTCCTTTCAACAGAGACCTCAAGTGCAATTCCCAAGAGAAGCAGCTCTTCATACTCAACCGATTTTTTAAATGTGCGAGAGTGTGTTTTTTGGGCCGTTAATTTATGTTATGTTTATGTTTTCATCATGTTCCATAGTACTGACTCTTTGGCTGGCAATTTAAGTTTCACATTATTTATATTTTGTTGAATTGCCCAGTGTCATATTAATCAATGTAAAAGTTTTGGACTGAACTTGTTCAGTGTCCATTTTTTTATTGATGGCCTTCACATCTATGTTTCTCACTGCGAAACTATAACCACACGTGACCGTCATATTCTCTGAGGGTTTTTACCAATTTATCTTGGATTTCTAATCATTTCTATTTGATTTAAGTAACATTTAATTAATTACATATGCTGTGATACAGTATTTCATTTCTTATTGAATGGGTCAGCATTGCAACTCCCACGCGTGCCTGAAATCAGGAAATAAAGGCAAAGCACCACAGCTCAGCTAAAGCAGGGTTTATCAAATTTTCATTAACTTTGCATGTATTGTCAGTGCTTTCATGTGTGTGCTACATGATCTATGACCTCTCCTATTCATTTAAATGGGTTTTGCCTGGTACAGATCATGGATGTAAACTGTTGGTAATGTAAGAACACGGTGCTACTCTCTTCTTCAGTGAGGTTAAACTGTTGTACCTGAGGTGGCTTTGAAGGGAAGTAGAATTCTCTGCTCTGAGATATTATGTGTTCGCCATCACTGCTTTAAAACACCCACATGCAATATTTCAATGTGGAGGCCATTTGTATCCAACAGGAGAATTTTAATAAGTATTGAATTTCACTCGTAGTATCAAATTTCACTAGCGTAAGGTCAAAATAACTTTTGATATTCGTTGAGAGCTCCTCACCGCTTGGCTTCTTGGGGTGAGGAACGGTTAAAAACCAAAGCCTGATTTATTGTTGCCTTGTTCTGTGTGGCGAATGGCATTTTCACTGGTTACTGCTTCTCCCTGCAAAGAAGATAAAACTCAAGGATACACTGAAACATTCTCATAAAGTTTAATTTCAGAGATCAATGTTAGCGATTGTTTTGTATTTTCTGGTACACAAATTTCCAGCCAATGCATATATTCCATATATATATAAAGCTGAGCAATTTTCTATTCATTAATGTATTCTTGTCATAAAATATAACACACAAAGGCCTGGGCAGAGGCAAGGTTTTTATATTTACAGTGTATTTCCAGTTTGGAGATGAATTTTGTGTTGGGTGGAAGAAAGTTGGCTTTCAGTATTGTTAATGGATATGCACCATAAAAAATTGATGAGTTCTTCTGGGACTAAAATTAGAGCAACTTAACAAGAAGAGTGCCCTTCAGAAAGAGCAAATGGCAGACTACAAATCTACCACGGGAGAGAGCTGAACATCCGTCAGAAGCGCCGCTCATAGCAAACAGGCTTTTTAAGGCACATTGGGAAAAAGGAATTGGGTTTGTATCCAAGCCACACCTGAATGGAGGGATATGGAAATCCAGTGTTTTTAAGTATATGTAATTTTTTCCACCAGTTTAGAGAAGGCTGTGCATTTATGTTTCCGTTAGGCTTTTATAGTTCTCATGCACAGCATGGGGTTTCTGAATCATCCTTTTGAAAATAATGCCCCTTTTCCTTAAACCGTTAGCAGTCAGTGGAGTTTCCTTTTGTCACACATTCTTATTTATTGCATGCAGCGCCATATATTTTATCTGGTTGGTGGGGAATGAACAGAGGCAATGGATTTTACATCTCTTTGAAATACACCCACTGCACTCCAGGAAGTGGTAACATAGGGCCCATCCATATGAAGCTGTGAGCTTGGCTATGATGCATACATACCCCTTCTGGCTCGCCCAAACTTTTCAATGCCAACAGATAAATATTGCACCAACACTACCTATATTATGTGAGCTATTAGGGGTCTAAGCAGTGAAGCTGCTGGAACCTTATTGTTTTTGTTTGGAATCCTATCATTATTAGGGAGCCAAGTAGTGAAGCTGTTTGAACATGTTGTTTTGTTAAAAAAAACAATTTGAATTTATTCGCTAATTTGAACAAAAGGCCATACAATCTAGAAAGTTCCTGACAACTCATGAAATCTGGCAGGTATACATGAGCTGAATCTTAAGAGGCCCCATCCATACCCATACTTCACATGGTTGGACCACAAAATGTAATATGTCTGGCAAATGTAGTAATCATGACTAAATAAATCAAGCTCTTCAGGCCTGTACATATACTGTATATTTGCTTGGGCATTCCACTCATTAATTTCTCATTCAATTGACATGATTTTCTGCCATTTTAAAAATATTTGTTAAATTGCTACTTCTCACAACCCAGGGTTGTGCAAAACGTGTTACACATCATATGAGGACTTCCATGCATTCATACATTCATACATAAATTCAGATTTTTATGTGAAGCAAGATGGTTGCTACAAGCCAATCTCTAACTTGCATACTATATGGAAATGAGCCAATTCACCATTGCAATAATTGTCAAACTTTGAGTGTAGATACTATAGGCTACAGATTATAAGTGTATTAAACTTGAATGCAATCCATTAAATTATCTTGACACCATAATCAAAAGAAGATGCACAATTTAACAGTCCAATTTCTGCCACCAAGGGCACATTAACAAAATAATTTTGTCATGAATGACAATGCATAAAAACATGAAATTGAAATTATCATTAGAGTATTTTTCTCAGATTTGTTCATGGGAAGTTTGAAGGTTAAATAATATTGCTGAAATTCATATTTAAAAATTTGATTTAAAGGGCATACATATTCTATAAATCTGACAGTTTATATAAATGTATTATTAATTTGATTTTATTTCATGGTAAATATAATTTTCATAGGTCACTGTAGTTTTTAAATGTATATATTTTAAATAAACTACATCATAATTAACAGCTATTACTTAGTTTGACTGATGGAGTACTGAACAGGTATGGTAAGGTGTGTTTAATCCACAGGGGAGGGAATGGTAAACATCAGTTATAGGGAGATATGTTGAACTATCCTGATTCACACTTCCTTAGCTGACTTATTTATTTGTTATTACTTTCAATGCTAAGAAAGTAATATTATTAAACTGGAAAGACGGGGGAAAAGACCACTGCAGAAGCGAAGGCTGAGTGAAGAGGCTCTAAATCGACTCTTAATATTCATGCGTTATGGTTCCTGTAACCTCAAACATTGGAAACCCTTAAGGATAACTGGCTCAATACAATTAAACCACTCATCGGTTGTTATAATTTTCATGTCTATCTCTTAAATATGGTAAAAATCACCCATGTTCCATCCGTCACACCAAATGCCTGCATTATTTAGGTCAGTAATCTGAAATTTCAATGAACGTATGCCATATTGAAACAAGGCTGCCATACTAACCTTCAGGCAGGTGGATGAATTAACATCTGTGCAGAACAATTAATGCACGCTTTTAAACCCCAACATATTGAATGCATGTCTTTAAACCAGAGTGCCCTGTATTTCTGCACATCAAGGCAATTTGCCTGGGGTTTAGTTTTAATATGCCTGTCATATTGCATCCACATCTGTGGGGTACAGCACCACAAAATCTCTGACAAGATTATTTACAGTGCATTGCATTGCATCGCATCAACTCACCATTACTTGTAGCCATTTAAACACTGCGTTTAGGTAAACACTTGTCTTTGTCTGTCTGTATCACCTACAATGATTGTTATAAGGATGCAGAATGTCACATCTGGTTCTGTCTAAGAGACAACCATAGGTAAGTGAACAGCCTAATAGCCCTCTATTGCTAATGGGCAATAGAGACACATTGTCAGAGTTGTACAGTCAGAGATGGGCTGTCAATTATGGGCAGTCAGAGACAGGCTGTCAAACATGTGCATATATGTGCAGTCAGAGATGACCTGTCAAAGATCCACAGGCAGTGAAGGCCGCCACATAAGTAAAACCAAAAGAAAACTTAGAGAAGATATACTCTTTCTCTCTCCCTCTACTCACCTCTCTCTCTCCCTCTCTCCTACTGCAAAGCACTAAGGCAGTCCAGTCAGTGAGAAGAATGAATGGATGAAACCTGGTAGCGAGCCAGGGGCCACAGTGTGTGTCCTTGACTGAGTTCCTGTGCTGGGAGAACAGGGGAATAAAGGATGTGTGTGGGGAATGGCCATGCCTGTCATCCTCCATGCCTGCACAGTTATAAAGTAGGGCTGGGTACCAGCTGCTGTAGTAGCTGTTACAGCAAACCTGTGTCCAGATAACAGTCACGAGAGATGCGTGACACATGAAAGTTTCACATGGAGCAAAATAAACCTAGTTGTAAAACTGTGTGCTTGTGGGTGTGTGTGTGTTTGTGTGCGTTTATTGCATATGCTTGTGCTTGTGTGTGTTTATTGTGTACACCCAAATATGAATGCACTACACACAGAAGCAAGAGTACCCGCAGGGAAAATACATAATTATAATTATATTTGCCCACTGCCAGCAGAACAGTGCTTATGACTTTCACCTCTATCAGCAGCCAATAGAATAGCTCTGCTCTGCCTTCACTCACGTGCAGGCCTGCAGCGGGCACTTCTCCTGCATGCCTTCCTGGAGTAACTGATAGAGTATCTCTGCTGTGCCTCCACCCATGTGCCTCCATCAGCAGTCAGGCATGCAGCGGGCACTTCTCCTGCATGCCTTACTGGAGCATCGCTGCCAGAGATAAAAGGAGATGAGGAGAACACCTAAGCATTCATTAGCCTTGCAGGCTTTTACATTTACATTCCTAATGAGGAACCAGCCGCTGTAGTTGGCAGGAGACTGGTTCACGCGGTGGTGGTGGCGGAAGTGGGGGGGCTTAAAGACTCCTAATCAGAACTGCCTCTGTTCTGATCTGTTGTTACACCAGCAAGTACTGAGAGCAGAGAGCAGAGTTGTAGTGGTGGGACGTTGCGGGTACTGGGGGCATTCACAATCGGAGAGCCGCATGGCACAGACAACAGGGCAGTGGGCATAATCACAGGGTTTCAGGTTCAGATCCTAAAATCACAAAGGGCTCACTGTTGTCAGTACAGGAAGCAACACACCCACATTGAAATGGTTCACTAACGTATCCAGTGTATAACCATGATCTATACACGCCACCCTGAATGATGGAGAGAGCTGGGTGGATAAATAATGCAGTGGAATTGCCTGCAGATGCACGTTAACATGAGCGCAGAGCTCATATTGCCAGCGCCTGCAATGTGACCTTGGCTTAGGATTGTGCAGTTTAGCACACGGCCTATTTAAATTCACCATCTCCATACATGTTGGCCTGATTCAATAAACATTTGTCCTGAACTGTGACTTACAATTAAATGCAACTGCTTTTTGCAAACACAATTTGTCCAGTTAATTTTTTTGAGTGCTGAGCTAGCAGGTTTTGTGAAGACACAGGCGCAAATGTAATTGCATTTCAAAGTTGAGGACAAATGTTCATTGAATCCAAGCCGTTAACTTTTGCTACACATGACACACAGTCTTACTACACAAGAGGCGAGACTAGCAAATACTTTCATTGCGCTCTAATTTTTTCTCACTTTCCTTTTCTGTTGCTTTATTATTAGTAGCTTCTGATGTTACTCTGTGCTGTCAACTTGTGGTTATAAACATGTTAGTGATGTCTGAAGTTATGTGGTGACAGTGAACCAAAGGCACAATATTTCAGTATGAAAATAACACAGGCTTTTCTTTGAGTCCTGTAAAAGTTTTGTTTGTGATGAAAGCACTGCACCTAACTGAAACCATAGATTTTTATATGTGTTTTGATTCCAAGAATACATTGTTAAACATACATAATGCAAAATGATGAATACATCATCAGGAGGCAGCACTTAAATATAATGGTAGGTACTCACAAGTTAAGAATGAAAATGATCCTTGTTGTATAACATTTGGCCATCAGAACAAGATTTCACACTGGACACTGGACTACACATTAGTTGAGTCAGTACATTTACTATAGTATACATAAGGAATAATTTTAATGTATGTTATGAATTATATATATATATACTGTATATAGTGCTTCATTGTGTGGTTTCAGCTGCAATGTTATTGAATGTTTCCTATATATATATTTTTGAATATATTAATGTTTCCGATTTTACCCTGTTTTTCTTCCAATTTGGTAGCCAATTACTTCCGCTGTGCTTAATTCAATCCCCTCCCTCATAGTTTGCTGCCGTAGCCCTGTGACCGGCAGTGACAATGGCAAAGTGTTGCCTCCTCCGAGATAGCACTCGTTGTGCTGTCGACTGTAATTCCGGCACCTCAGAACTACTCCTGTGCGCAGCGAACTGTGTCGGCTTCCCTCCCCCCTCCCTGTCCTCTGGCGCGACGGGGAATTGCACCCCGGTTGCCGTGGCCAGCGTTGGATTTTGAAACCACTAGACCACACGGGAGGCCTAATGTTTCCTATATTTTATCATAATTTTTTTTTATAGGAAAGCAAAAAAAGTTCCAGATGCATTGCTTTGCAAGCCTTATAGTTGTACGTAATTTCCAACGCCACTCACTAGACTGGCTTTTAGTTGCACACACATAAATAAATAAGCAAATAAGCACAGACAAGTATATTATAAATGTATAAATGGAAATGTGTTTATTAATTATTAATTCTGTACAAAAGCTGAAAAAGTATCATGGCATGCTTACCACTGTACCTGTACCATCTGTGGTTTAATTTCAAGCAAAATGTGGTCACCACTCTGCAGGCCAGTGGGGTTTTTAGGATTCAAATTGAATTGAATTACCTTTGGTATGATTGAGTAGGGTAGGGCAATTCAAAACTGTAATCTATCATAATCAATATCTGGCACCAAGGTTGTATATAAAATAAAAATGAAAGTGTTTAGTCAGACGCACCAAGCACTCGACACTAGAGGTGACATAATTTAAAGCTCCAATTAGATATCCAAATTAAATGTTAATCGAAGGTAAGCAACTAGTAACTTTCCAGATGACTGTCTGCTTTACATTCTTACTGAAACAGTAACATCTTACAAACTGCCTTCCCAAATGCAATATGGACTACTGTTACAAATAGCATGCAGGCATAATACAAAGAATACCTTAATTTACATGCCCTGAATTAATTGTTTTGTGCCAGCTGTTACAATAGTTATATGCAGCCCAATAATATCATGCCATTCTCATTCCGATGGCACAGTGAAAATGGTAAACTCATGAACACAAGATTAATACAATACAAATACATTGAAAAGAACACTGAGTGACTGGGATAGGAATTCATTTCCAATTAATTCAAATAAATCAGGTTGCCATGGACATACTTTTCCCAAATATTTTTACTGTGTCCTTGATGCAATATTTGAAACATAAGAAACAGAATCCAGAGGTGGTTTGACAGATATTCAGGTAAAAACTTGCAACATTCGAACATCAGATATTAATGTAAAAACCCAGACAATCCAATAACCTCAGATAATGTCCTCAGATTGTCAGAGTATGGGTGGTTGTGTAGTGTACTAGCTGTGGTTGGCCAACACAGGAAAGGGGAAAGAACATTCGACTTGTGGCATTGTATTGAAAGCTTTTTGTGGCTTGATAGGAGCATGATAGAGCTCAGGGATGAGTATAATTTAGGAGCTTGTCTTAACTCCATAAGCATAATTACTCTTCATTAATCAGACAGAGTGAGTCAGATTAATGGGCACAGGAAAGGGTAATTGCATATTTGCAGAGGGTATTGCACATCTCCAAGCTGCAGGCAAATTTACATCAATGGCAGATGAGAGGTGATGAGTGAAATGTGCCACTGTTTATGGATGTAGCAACTGAATAACAACAAAACTGCATAAACCCACAACCCCAACCGCACCACCATACAACCAATAAACCAGGCAACTGCACATCCACACCACCGATCAACCACACACTGGATAACCACACAACCCCGCAATGGATTACCATACAAACAAACCCCCGAATAACTGATTGACACTGTTACGTCCAAAAAATTCACTTTCAGCAGAAAGATGCTGCTGTCAGTCAAATAATAGCATACAATGGCAGCCTTGGCTCCCCTGTAGTAGATTCTACTCATGGCTTCATAACTCTCTGATCCGGCTGTGTCCCATATTTCCAGGGTCACTACTTTGTCTCCCACCTGGACTTAGCAACTAATGCTGCTCCAATAGTCTGCCAGTAGATTAGTGTTAACCACAAAAGGGTCACAGTAGCAACATTCTGCTCTGTGTTCATAACAATGCTTAAATTAGCATTACTATGCATTACCCTATCTATAACAAAACATAATGAAACAACACAATATGCCTGTTACATCCCAAAAATTCACCCATGTTGCAATAACCGGGTAACGACACTGGACACAACACACACAAAAGCATCAGACCAAGCCGTCCAAAAGTATAACAAAGTTTTAGTAAAAACAGAGATTTAATTAACAAAAATGCATACTTACATACATGTTGAATTTTAATAAAAACAAAACTGCTATCTTCCAATCCTCAAAAACAAAAAGCTCTACCCCTCTCTACTGAAGCAAAAGAAAAGGTGAGTCTTCTGCAGTCTGGCTAAACTACACGTACTATAACAGCGCAACTCCACAACCACACAAAGAATTGACACAACCCCACAATCGCAGAACTCACAATCATACAAACACATGACACAACTGATGAACCACACAACCATGCCACCAATCAAACACAACCATGCAATCACACTATAGATTGATCATCATGACCACCAGTGTTGGGCAAGCTACTTGTAAAATGTAACAAGCTAAGCTACCAGTTACTCTACAAAAAACATTGCTTCGCTACATCGCTATCCCTCACTGAAAACTATGAAAAGCTATCCCGCTATTTGATTTAGGAAATAGTGACGCTACCACCACGCTACTGGGAAATGTAGTTAAGCTAGTAGCTTCACTGCTTGTAGTGATGCTACTGTCCATCACTGTTGGCCACATAACATTGCCCAGCCCTCATCCAACTGCACAATCACATCAAATCAAATCAAATCAAATCAAATGTATTTGTATAGCGCTTTTCACAATTGAATTGCCACAAAACGCTTAACAGAGGGGGAACCCAGGCCTAGACCCCCCCAAAAGCAAGCCTAAAGGCAACAGTGGCAAGGAAAAACTCCCTTGGTAGGGAGAAACCTTGGGAGGAACTAGACTAAAAGGGGGGGAGCCCATCCTCTTCTGGCTGGCACAGGGTATGTCCAAAAAAGACCATGTCATGGTCAGTCCAAGGTGACTCAGGGCTGAAAGACTTTGCCCCTCCTGAGTTAGGTAGTCAGCGGGGGGGGGTGGCTAAACCACGCAGAGAGAGTCCAGATCCAGGAACTGGGGTTGGCGTGGGGGTGAGGGTTGATGGGGGAAGCTCACACTTCTCGCAGGATCTAGGGCTCGGGGGCAGGTGCCGAGGCACAGAAGAGAACATGCAGTCAGAAAAAAGAAGAAAAAAATTACTGTATAAACACATATACTGTATGTACATCTGGCCATACAACTCAACATCCAAACAATCACACAGAACTGTACTATAACCCAAATATAAAACATACACTCTTAAAACCATAAAATCACCATAAAGTAATCATACAACCACACTTTCTATCTTTTTTTATTTAGATTGTTGGCCATCTATCAAACTATTATAGCATGCTCCAGAATACTCCAATATACATATCCATTAAAAGTGGAGAGGAAACAGCTCATGATGTATTTTTATAGGGAACGATGCCCTTTAGGGTCACATGGCTCTCCCCCATATCTTCTCTCCTTCCTTGCCTCAATTTACATTCTTTATGGAATTATTTCAGGTCTAGATAGATATTTACAGCATACTGGAGCCCACTGAAATGATACATTGAATTAAAAGAAAAAAATATTTCATTGATTCAGGCTCTGCTTTTCATGAGGAATAATACATCACAGGAATAATACATTATTTATGTTGATGTGACATCAGTACAGGAAACGCAGTGAAGCTTTCCTGTTCACTACAGGAAACACAACCTGCACCCTGCTTCCCTGCAGCTTCCCACTCACTAATTTCTCTCTTTATTTTTAAAGGAAGTTGCTCTTGACTATGGCACCTCGGGCTGACTCCTGCCTCACCTCACAATTATCACTGAAAATGTGTGTCAAATTCAAACTTTAAACATCAAAGTTTTCAGGAGAAAAGCCAAGGAGTGAAATAGAATCTCTGGGAAGTGCCAAATATAGATTGTGGCTCCATGCAAATTTCACCTGCTAACCCTTCCCTAGTTTGCATCTCTTCACAGAACTATGTGAAGTACATTTTAAAACCCTTGTTAAACTGTAATGGTTTTCTCAACTATTTGCTATCATGTGAATAAGCACTATAAGTAAGGGCAGGTGTTTTTCATCACCTCTCTCAAGAAGCTACATCTTTCTGATCCTCAAGGCATCACTGTAGGCACTCTGTTTTCAGTAATTAGTGGCAATTACTCAAATTAACATGACCAATTATACAATTAAGTGCCAATCTGAGTGCTTTGCAAGTTTGCAAGTCTACAAATTGACATTGTTTCAGAGGGGATCAAGGCATCCCATCAATAACATTTTTGTTCTTTATATTTTTATTTTGCCTTTAGGCTGTCAAAAAACATTTTCCTTTTGCTTTCAATAGTTTTTATAAGTTTGTGCAGTTTAGAAATATCCATGGAATAACTGTTTATATCCACAAGTGAAAATGGACGCCCAAGCTGTAACTTTGTCTGCTGCTGACCAAAGTTGGAGAAATTTGGGTAAAAAAATAAAATGTCAATTCAATACTTGGAAGGATCGGCAACGCAAGACCCTGAAGGATGCAGGGAAACCCTACATCAACAGGAAGGGAGATGTAAAAAGGGGGAAAAGTCCACCCAAAGAGGTATGTGGAAGAACCGTATATGAAACATTGTAGCTAGCTAGCTAGCTAGCTAGCTAATGTTAACGTAACGTTGGCTAGCGCAGTGGGTGATCAAACTTGAGAACTGATATATAACTATAACAATAACGGTAGCAGGTTTTGTATAATGAGATAACTGATCAACCATAAATTACATCTAGCTGTGTTCATATCACTAACGTTATTATTACCTACTGTTACAACATCATGTAACGTTAACGTTAAGTCTAATGATAGCCACTGGAGATATACCATTCTTCCACATAGCACAAATTAAAATACTCATAAAAATAATAAGAAAAACTATCGCAAAAAAATTACAAGTGTATTAGAAATATATGACTGTGTTTTAAGTATGTTGCAGAAAAAAACAGAATTATGTCATATATATAGGGCAAAAAATACAAATATCTGATTATCTGAAAATTGAAAAAAATCGATTCTGTAGGACTCAACTGCTGACTAGTCTACTACATTGCAATACACATTACTCATTTGTGGTAATTGAATGATTATTTTAGATTGTAATGCCTTGATTGCGTAACCTTCAGAAAGTCCTCTATCAACCAATTAGTGTTGGAGGATGGAACTGCAGGTTCCTGACAGAGGTGGTGAAAAACGCATGCCCTTAACTATGATAGTATAGATCCAAACAATTATGTGTTGAGTAACAACAAAAACCTGCACACCCTGTGGCTTTCCAAGGGCAAGTGTGGATACCACTGGTGTAGAGATATAAATATAGGATAGTATATATAGCTATGGGAAACTAAATCAAACAAGCTGTGATTGAGATTACGGTGCCGTATTTGCGATTTCCAAATTGTTTTGTTGCAAAATCTCATGCCCTCTTGTTAGCACAAACTGAGATATCCACTACTGTATTTCATCCTTTAAAAGACACGACGTACGAAATTCGGACAACTGCACAGTACAATTCAGAACCGAGACCTACGAAGTGAAAGGGGACAAGATTGGTCTTTTCACCATAATATCAGGACAGAGATCAAAATTGCCAGTTGTCAGTACAACCGCTGTTCAATAGCTGAGTCTCGCTCTGGGCGAACCAATTTCGATTTTTCGATCTATTTTTAAATGTAGATTTGAGAAAATCTGGCTTCCTGTTACTTAGTTTCCTTCAATTTAGGGTCACCCTTTTCGTGTTATACCAAGAAAACACAATAAAAAAACATGATTTACTGAAAATGACAAAAATTCTGCTTTTGCATCCGAACTCTTAATATATATCTGTTATCGAATCCAGATGTGCCAGTGCCAGTGCCGACTGTGGCCATCAGTCCCGCAACGCATACTTGGTGTCCTCCAGTGAGGCAGGGATTCAGTCTGTCTGATTGTCCTTGTCTCATCGCACACCAGCGACCCCCGCTGGTCAATTGGGCACCCACTGTCTGCCAGTATAAAGCTGCACATGAAGTGCCTTATAACAAGTTAACTTGTAGACTGCAGTGTGAAAGTGGCTGACATCACGTCTTTCGTAGGAGAGCACATGCTTGTCTACACTCTCCCGAATTGACAGTGGAGGTTGCAGAATTTGGGAGAAAAGGGGGGAAAAGCATAAAAAAAGAAATACATTTATAAAAAATATTGAACATAGAGCATTCAGTCAGTATCTGAGGGAAGGTGCCTTTCCAAGGAAACCTCTCACTTACGCGCCAACGAAAATCAAAACAGTCCTCGACGCCTCCGACAACAGCTTAAAACCTGTGCAAAACTGCAGAGGCAACCTCATTGGTTTGGAAAAGTGGGGCTAGTGAGGAGTAACTCCCTGAGTCACTTTACCTATATATATGTTTACATTATGGGGAGGAATAGAGGCAGCCCTATTGCCAGGCATGCATCATTTCAGTGATTTAAGGGATTTTCACAGAAGGCTCAAAGCTCAAAATGTACTGCTTTGTCACTCCAATCTGCTGAGTTGTTAACATATATCGGTGCATTTGAGGAGATGCTGTTTCCACTGACCACTTGCAACCAGGTGATTGGCAGGTGGCAGCTAGCAAGGCAGATATTGTTAGACAACATAAAAATCTAATTTTAATTTGAGATCTTAGAAAAATAAGGCATTCCGACCCTTTCATCTAATGACGCTGTTATATGATTACCTTAGGTGGAGTACTACTCCCATTGTGCAAGTGGTTAATTACGTACGTACGTGATTTGCAGTGGTTTTTGTAAATGCGCACTTGCTGTGCCATAACTGTATCGAAAAGGATAGAAGACAAGAAACAGTTTTTTTTGTTCATCAGTTTTTTATTTTCTTCCATCTCTTGTCAAGATAGATAGACCATTGAGAAGCAGAGCTGTTGTTCTAATTAAGTGTTATATTCTTTTGGTAAACAATGTGACTCTTGCACTGGATGAAGAGCGAGCCTTTCCATTTTACCAGGAGACAGCTTTAATACTGCTGGCGGGGGTGCAGGCAAAGTGGTGGGAATGAGATTTAGACAGCCAAGTTTGAGTTGTAATCTGCTCGACGGAAACAAGCTTTTCATCAAAGTGGATTTAGCACAGGCCCCATGCATCTGTCTCTGTAAACCTGTACCAGAGTGGCAAGTGAAAGGGGAGCAGCGGGCCACATCACACTGGTAAGGTGGTTGTAACAATGTCTGTGAGTTTAGGAGGAAATGGATGAAATTACTAGGGTGACTGTACTGACTGGATAACTACACTAAAATCCCTGAAAGGATTTCAATTAATAAAATTACTGAAATTACAGAGTTCATTAAATTGAATGAATTACCGTAATTATTGCAATCTTTGAAAGGATAACCGAAATTGACTGAAATAACTTAAATCTTAAATAACTTAAATGGAAATGAGTTAAATGACTGAAATGACTGCAATCATTAACATGACTGAAATTGTTTCAATTAATTCACCTATTTTAGTAATATGACTGACATCATTGAAAGAATGAAATAATTTAAATAAGTGAAATGACTGAAATGACAGAAGAGGGAAAGTATGCTAACAGTGAAGGCTCTAACCCTGGGGTGACTAGATGTCGGGTTGTCCTCCCTATTGCTAAACGTATTGCCCTAACTCTGTGAGGAGTTATTAATAAACGCGTTGCTGTTCCTGTCAGGTCTCCTTATTAATAAATGTGTCTCTGTTCTCCAGGTCTGCCTTACTGCTTAGAGAGAGGAGGTGACCTACCTTATGGTTGCTGTCGGGCAAGTAGGAATTTCTCAAATTTAAGGTGTGGCAGGGCTGAATCCAGCCATGTCTACTATTAATTATCCCCTTATAACAGGTTATCCCTCTGAAAGATAACATGATGGAATAAGGAACAGAGGACTCCTAAATGCTGTACATGGATAATAATATTTGACAAATTTAAATTATTAGGCATAATTATTATTAAACTGGTGGAATTAACCCACAAGTCAAAACTAACTCCAAATAGGATTACAATTTTAATATGTTTATTCCATACGTTACACACAATCATCAAACGAGAAACAAAAATATAACACTACACTTGTGAGTGTAGGTTCACTATTTATAATTAACTAAAATTAAACAAGAAATTATAATGAAAAATTACCAGCAGAGGGAGAGAGAGGACCAGATAAAACCAGACCTTGCCAAAGAATAACCAAATTCCAGCACAAAGTAATAAAACAAAGGAGTGGAAAATAAAAGATGGAACATGCACAACCAAGCAACCACCAAAAACAAAAGAATAAAACTTGTTTCTTCTCCAAATAATCAAATTTAATCCAAACTGAAACTCAACCTTTCCTCTCCTGTCGCATAACTCTTTCAGCCGGCAGGGCACCGAAGGGGTCGGGTTCATTTATGGCAAGGACTGGCTTATCTAAAGTCTTAAAGGTCCTTTTTCTAAAAGTAACTCTAGGTTATCAAAGCAGGGCTATGGTGAACCATGGTATTATCAAAATATGTGTTGTTTTAAAGCCATTTTGATGGAACCAAACACAAGCAGGTTATGAGGTCATTCCATTTAGTTATATCTCTAACAAAAAAGGGAAATTTACTCTTGCTCTGGATTATAGAGATGATGTTTGTAAATAATAATCGTCAAGTCCATCCAGTTGCCATTCTCGTCCTAACTCTAACATTGAAAACTCCCAATATCAGATTGTGAAAAAAGAAATGTCTGTACTAACTGTATCCTAAACATTCTGATAGTTGACAAGCTGACTAGATAGCAAATGCGACTAGCTAACTTAGAAATTCAAATGGGGGGCTGTACGTATGGTAAAATACGTCGACACGATTAAACAGAAAAAATAAATAAAGCTAGCTTAATTTACATGACATGGCATGTGGTGGTGATTTGCGCAGCAAGCTAACTAATCTTAGCTAGCCTCTTCTCTAGTTCGCTAGCTAACTACACTATGCAAGCTATGGTAGTGTGTACTACTGCAGATGTGCAACTCCCAAACTGTAACTGCCAGGAATTTGTGGTCTATGCCACATCGATTTAAATCTCTTGTCTTCTTGAACATTCATACAAGGAACTGGAAAAGCAAAATTGGAAATGATCACTTAAATGTGGATTCCATCACTGGTGCTGCTTTATAACAACACAAGTAACTGCCGGCTGTAGTGAAATTATTTGAGTGCAGCTAAGACCCAGAAGCTAAAACACTTTATTTAGTTATAGCTACCTATTTATTGTTGTGCATTGCCACAATATGTATTTGGTCTGAGTATTATCTGCTTTTTAATAGAGGTGTCTGTATCATCTGTATATAATTTCACATTGTTTGTAAAACAGTTTTTCACAGTAATGCAACCATACAATAGCAAACTAAAATGAGAATATGTTGGTCCTACTACTATTTGCTTTGTAATAAACACTAAGGTATAGTTTGTATTTTTTAATAGTTTTTTCAGCTTTAATAACTTAATTGAACTAGATACACAAGAGTGTTGAAAATCACAGATTCCTCATCAGAGAATATAAAATAATAGAACACACAAACTGTTTTCATCTTTTGATGCCATTTTAAATTGACACCAAATTGTGTCAATAAAACTACAAATAAAGCACAGAATTGTGATCTTGGGACTATGAGTATCCTGGCACAATAATACATTTTTCTTATATTTGCCTTCTTTATACTTGTAACAAATATTGAATGCCCACAATTATATTCAATGGAAGAGCGCTGTGCCTGTATGTGAGAGTTTCTTGTGATTTAGAGAGCATCTAAAAAGTGTACAATTTATTTGTTTACAGAGTGAAATATAGGCCTACTTAGATAAACATTTTTCGATCACATGAACTATATCACTCAAACAAAATATGCTGTGGTCCTTGGACAATGGGGATGGACATACATAAAATATGTTTGTAACAGTGAATTACTCCTTTGGATGTTAGCACAGCTTTTATGTGCCATGAAAAAGTTTTGAAATTTAAATTAAATACTATATAACACACAGTATTAATAGTTAGGGGCCATCTGAAAATCTAAGTATTTTGATACCTTACATAACCACATGATGTAGAGCACTCAAACAAACTGTGCTATGATCCTTGGACAATGGGGATCCAGGCACACTGCTTCAATTTAACACAGATTTGATTTACATTATATTAAAACAATTTTAATAACATAGTATCTGTGTGGCCACCACTGCCCACAGCACCGAGGTCAGATATGGCCCCACCTACTGTTACTCTTTGTATTTACTCTTCAGTTTGAAGGGGAGGAGCGCATAGAAAGAATCTGCGTGCAGATAAAGCTAAAAGAGAGAAGCGTAGTGGGATAGGACAACGAGAGAGAGAATGATAGCAGTAGATAGAAACCTGAGGTAATTAGTAATTAGTCAATGTTAGTAACTTAATCTAAATCCCTAATGTTAGTAGATTAGTAGGTTAGTACTACTGTATATACACCTAACTAGTATGTATGAGTGTAGAAAGACAGAAGGAAGTAAACGAGATAGGAAAATAAGGCAGAAAACCTGTAAAGTCGAAATCACCCGAATAGTGCAATAACAAAGACGAGGAGTGGATTATCGAAAAACAAGGAACACAGACAGATGGGGAAACAGACGTGAATGAAACGTAATGATGAGAAAATAATAAAATACAAAAACAAACAGAACAAACGTGGCAAAACATAACAACTCCTGCAATTCCTACTGAATTCATTTTAGCAATGAGCCTCTCATGTGGTACCTTGTCAAATACTTTCTGAAAGTCCAAATATATAATATCATAAGCCTGCTTCAGGTCAACACACTTTGTAGCCTCTTCAAAAAAGTCCAGGAGGTTTGTTAGGCATGACCTCCCTTTGAGAAAACCATGTTGGCTCTCCCTTAAAATACTATTATTTTTCAAGAATGATTCCAACTTATCCCTAATAATACATTCCAGCATTTTACATGCGATGCAAGTTAAACTGACAGGCCTATAGTTCCCTGGGTCAGTACGGTCCCCCTTCTTATATATTGGAATTATACTACCCTGCTTCCAGTCATCTGGTATTTCTCCAGTGAATGAAAATATCTGTCAATGGTTTATATATAATTTCCCCAAGTTCTTTGAGTACTCTGGGATATATGCCATCTGGGCCTGCTGCCTTATTTGTCTTGAGTTTTGTTTAAAAAAAATATATTTTTTTATGGAGAGGACCATATGAGGATTATTGCTGTTGTAGAGTGGGAGTGCATTGTGTGCAGTTGCCTATGGTAACTTGAGTGGTGCAGTGATTGTGTTGCAGGTCATCCACTGATCCAATGAATGTTATAACATCACCCACTGATCTATTGAATGGCATGGCTGTGTGAGCATAATTCATACAAAAGTATATAATACTGTCACCAAAAAATAACTACAACATTCCAGGCTTTAACATTCCAAGTTAACTTGACAATGCACTGGCAATTCGTAAACTGTGAATGGGCGTGTTGCACTCCTCACAGAGTAGAAAATGAGATAAATTCACAGCATGAATCAATGTTATCATATACTTTGAGAATATACCTTAATAGTAAATTTAACAGACTGCCTTCTTCAGAAATTAACACTCACAGATACCAATCAGTTGAACAGAAGATAATTAGGTTGTCTGCATCCTTTTTGAGAATGTCAGGCCCTTATTTTATTGTAAGTAGATCAAAGGATTTTGAGGTTCAAGTTTCTTGTGTTTTTCAGAGATATGGATTCACAGTATCTATCCAAATCTTAGGGAAAACAAAAACAAAAAAATGCATGAACAGACACTCATTAAAGGCTGAAACTATGTTTTCCCTCTAGTGGTGAAATGCTATACTGTTGTTCACTGAGAACTCCAGTTCAACAGTCTGTGATGCTGACTCCCAATCCCTTAAGAGTACCTCTAATGGTGATGCTACTACAAACATAACATGCTGCTATTTTTTAAACAAATTATCTCCCCAATTTTGAATCGCCAAACGTACTTCTCAAGTCATTGCTGTGCCACTCACATTCTTATGTGCTCTCCCGTGAACCAGTGACTAGCGCCGATTGGAGGAGAGGTGTATCTCTCACTGACAACTAATAGCCTGCTTGGCGCCTGCTTGGGAGGAACTACACAGCGGTAACATGATCAACCCAGGCTGACTTACACCCATCCCTCCGATGGCAGGATGACTGCGCTTGTAAGTTCCTTTACTGATAGAGCTACTCTGAAGCCCCCTGCACAGCTCATTCAAAACACTGCAGTGCAGTGCAAGTTTTTGAGCAGCTCTGGGAAGAGCTACTGCATGTTTTATGATGCTGCTGTTGCTATGCACTTCATAAGTTAGTGCAAGCCAGAGGGGCATGGCGTATTACCACACGAGCGTTATTGTCTCACAGTGAAAAGAGACTCATTCATCAACACAGGAGATTGTGCTGGATGCAAGCAAAGGGAGGGGAGGCGCCTGGCTCTATGTTATAAAACATGTATGACCTTGTAGGCTACAGTATGATTCACCTTGAGTTCCGGAATTATAGCAGTCCTGTTGAAAACAACCTCTATAACCTCTAACAATCTATAATTGAAGAATGTCTGTGAACTGTAATGTTCATCTTTAGTTTAGGAAATGGGCACATATAAAATATGTTGTTTTCAGCAGTTGTGATTATTCTTACTATTTTAAATGCAATTATTGTAAGTCATTCTGGATCAGTGTCTGCTAAATGTAAAATGTATGCAACAAGATTGTTTCCAAAGGTGTTTCATCGAATCTTTCAGCACATTATGTCCACAGCATAAATTGCATGGTAAATATAATAACTATACATTGTTACATAACATCAATCTGCAGTACAAAGGAATCCTCTAAATCTTATGTCACCTGATGTAGGTATTGTGGCTCATCCGTTTACCCTCTGAAAGCAGTGGTTCTTTTGCACATGGTACACATAATATTTCAAATTTTACATACCAAACCACTCAGGTGTACACTGTCACACATTTGTTATACATCATATTGTTATTCATGTGTATGGGCAGAAACAGCAAACCCATCATTTTTCATTTGTTATGTAATTATGAAAGCTCCAGGCAACATTTGTATCCATGGTATGTAGCTACTGTCTAACTATGCATATAGTAGCTACCAGTGGCAGGTGGTGGGCTGTAAACCTGAGGAGGTGGGAGGGGGCCATGACAGGGCATGACAGTTCTTAAATCAAAGATTTATATTTATAAAAGTGTATATTAAATATGATCATATTATTATATGTTTAGATTCTTTGTAAATATTCTTATTATTATATCATATATTATATTTAAAAATAACATATTTCCTTCCTTTTAGCAATGTTAATTGGCAGTCATTGCATGCATGTCATTGCATGTATCATTCACAGCCAAATCATTAGCCATATTTCAAAATTGTATTAATTGTTCCTTATGACCTCTTAAAGATAATCCTACTGGCCAACCAATGTTGTATTGATGACCCATTTAAGCACAACCTCATTTCACCTGATAGTTTCATTCATTCATATATTATTTCTACCAGAGGTCTAGCCCCCTGGTGTATCATGACATTCTCTGTGTGAATTTGTAAGTTTCAGGAATTAACGAACATATTTCTTTAATTTTGCATGCTGTTTGACAGCATAGTTCATAGTCCATAGTTTTTGACTTTGTCAAATCCATGTTTTGCACAGTACATGTCCCACTATATCCTGCGCAACAGTTTCTGCAGTTATCTAGCAAGGTTTCTAAGATAGAGGGTAATATGTGCCTAAACTAGCTAGGTAGCAACAAGTCAGATAACGTTTGGTAGCTATTAGAAAACAGCAGCAATTTAGCTCACTGGAACTCTGGTCTTTCATACATATATACTGCAGATGTAAATATTCTTGGAAGTTCAAGATCGGCCTCTGTTATTTCACTTTTGGTCGATAGAGGTCACTGTTTCTGCCACAATTCATAATAAAATTATACATATGCTCTCATATGTTTATATTTGTTATTATTTAATTAATTTGTATTATTATCTTTGACATTTTGAGGAGGCAGTGCCTAATTTCCCTACCTGGTACAACCTCCACTGGTAGCTACACAGTTAATTATTTTATAAATGCACAATCATTGTACAGGAATTAGGGTGATTTAATCTAATACATGGCTTTCAATATCCCAGTGTTCCATCTGTGTCTGAAATAGAGATCTACCATAGAGAAATAACCTTCTCTGTTTTAAATTAAGCTTAAAGTCATATTAAACAAATTATGCCTTTCCCTAAACATTGTGGTCTTAATTACGTTATTATTTCACTGTTCAGTTACCGTTCAAGTTTCATGAGTAATTCAAAATAGACCATGTATATAGAATGTACACTACCAGTCAAAGGTTTTAGAACATCCCCATTTTTCCCGTTTTTACTGAAAGTTAAGCAGTTCAAGTCCAGTGAATAACCTGAAATGGTACAAAGGTAAGCGGTAAACTGCCAGAGGTTAAAACAAAAAAGTTTAGGTTACCAAAAACTGAAAAATAAAGTAAAATAATGCAAAAACCCTGTGTGATGAACCGAAGATTTCAAATTTTGATTCATCTGTCCATAAAACCTTCTTCCAGTCTTCAGTAGTCCACTGGCGGTGCTTTATGGCCCAGGCAAGCCTCTTTTTCTTATTTTGCAATCTTAGCAATGGCTTTCTTACTGCCACCCAACCTGTCAAACCTGCAGCTCGAAGTCTTTTCTTCACAGTTGAAACTGAGACTTCCTTACTTTGACCATTGTTAAGCTGTGCTTGAAGCTGTGCTTGCAGCTGTGCTTGAAGCTGTGCTTGAAGCCGCCTATCATGCAAGCTGTTGACTCTCAGAAACCAGATTTTGTTGTGGCTTTGGGTCTGCCAGACCTCTACCTGTCAGAGTTTCCTCCAGTTTCCAAGTGCCTTTTGATGGTGTAGGAAACTACTCACTGACAAAAAATGTACATTATTTTTCAGTTTTTGGTAACCTAAACTTTTTTTATTTTTTATCTCTGGCAGTTTACCACTTACCTTTGTACCATTTCAGGTTATTCACTGGACTTGAACTACTTAAATTTCAGTAAAAACTGGAAAATGGGGGTGTTCTTTTGACCGGTCGTGTATATAAGTCAACCGTGTGCCAAAATGACTTACATCCATTTCAAATAATCTTCCCCAAATAGCGCATGATAGGAACCAAATGAGTAACACATATTCAATCTCCATCTTCCAGACTCTAAATGCTTTTCAGGTAGCATCCCAGCTGTGTTATCTCTTTAAGTATAAATAGCTGCAGGTGCTCTGGAAACCTCTGTTCTTCCCTGAAGTCGACAGTCAGCAGAAAAATGCCACAGGCATTAAAGTGGCAAAGTGTGAAGAGATGCATCAGGCGGCACGTGGCAGAAAACTGGATGGTAGTGCTCACTTCTGCTTTATTGTTGTCAGAGGTATGGGGTTGAAAGGGCTGATCAAAAGGAAGGAAAAAATCTCAGGGTGCAGTGTGCATGAGAAGGTTCTTCTCTCACTTTAGAACAGGAACCTGTGATTCTTTCACATTAGAAATATGGGAATCTCTGACTCAATTTAGAACTAAGGGAACCTGTGGCTCTTTCCCTTTATAACTAAATTCATCTCTTTTGACTTTTATGTTATGGTTATGACCAATACCTGGTGAAGAAAGTAATGCTGATTAGGTACTATGGAGAGATCAGGAGTGTGGTTCAAGATAAGGAATTCCAAACAAACTAGGCCCATGTGTGTGCGTGCGTGTGTGTGTGTGTGTGTGTGTGTGTGTGTGTGTCTGCCTGCATGAGCACACACACACATACACACACAATTTAGACATAATCAGTTTCAACATAAAACTTTGTCACAGCTGGATAGTGCAATCGGTGGGGGAGTGCTGTGTGTGTGTGTGTGTGTGTGTGTGTGTGTGTGTGTGTTGGGGCTAGCAGTGATGAGATGTTTTGGACTGTGCCAGGTGGTTGAATTATAGATATAGACAGTATCAATATGTCTGTGTTTTAAATGCCATTTATCTTTATGTCAAGCCTTCTGCAGATTATCATGTAGAAAGCAACTGACTCGATTTGTCGAGCAAAATGGTGGGCCTCACAAAACAAGCATAGCCTTGTCGCAAGGACCAGGCAGTTGTGGTGGGCTGAAGGGAGAGGAAATGCCTCACAATTAAGAAGAGATTTTAGCTTATCCACATACATATCCTGCTGTTCCATTAGGACTGGAGGTTTACAGATTAGATTACCATATATTATACCACAACTGGACCCTGTCTGCCTCCTCAATTAGTTGGAGACAGGTCAGTGCAGCCATAATTCTCTATGCCCACAGAATCTGCTCATTAACAGAGAACAATGTAGAGACCATTTTAAATGAGTCATACAGTAAAAACCATGAAACAAAGGCAGGCTAATCACAGCCTTTATTTGTGTACTGTTTTCCCTATACAAACGGAAATGACTAATCACGACCTCCACCTGGTGTATTTACCCATGGCGGCCATAAAGCATTTTCCCGTATAAATAATTAAGTTGCCGTAACACAACCTCAAACGGAAAGCAAGTGGTCCAGGCCACTTTCAGGTTTGGATTTTGAAGACCAGCCATTTGCCCACCTAATAGTCAATAGTGAACCATTTTCTGTGACTGGGAATATGCTTCATGATGCACTTTTTTGTATGCATTATATGTACAAAAAAAGGTAATAAGTAGGGCTGTCAATTTAACACGTTAATTTAGTGCAATTCATTATTTACAAAATAACACAATAAAACACATTTAATCAATTTCGCTGCCTGACCCCATACGTCACTGTACTTCACACAATTCCAACTGCAATTGGCGGTCGGTGCGTCGTTTCCTGGCTGCGAACATGATGGAAGCAGATGACCAAACTTTGCTTGGTCATCTGAATGGAAAATGTACCTACAAAAAACGCCCAGATGGAACCGTTGATAAGAACACAGTCATATGCATTCTCTGCAAGAAGGAATTTTTGTAGCATCGGAGCAATTCAAGCTTGAAGTATGACCTCAATGCAAAGCATGTTTTTGCGAGTTCTGCAGTCAGCCCAGCCCCAGCTGCTACTACAGGCAACGCACCTCACCAAACCACACTTTCCGAGAGCAGGCATCACAGAATGAGTAAGTCTTCTTCAGACAGATTGACAAACTCGATTGCAAAATGGATTGCTGTGGACTGCAAGCCAATTGCTATGGTAGAAGACAAGGGGTTAATGGAACCGTTTCAAATTGCATTTCAAATTGCTTATGTTCATTAAAAAAAAAAAAAACATGTATTTGTGAGAACTTCTGAAGATATGGAAATAAAACAATATATTGACTTATAAAGCCACCTTTTGTAATGTATTTTCAATGCTTTACTTATCTGCCACAATAACGTAATGTCTTTGAATTGAAATATCTTCTTTTGGGGGCTTTTCCCAGCAAATATTGATATATGCGAATATTCTGATTAATTTGGTTAATGTAATTAATTCGATTAAATGTTTTAATCAATTGACAGCCCTAGTAATAAGCCATTTACCTGTATATTCTGTACACACTGATAAGGTCCCATCTTTAAAAAAAAAATGTTTACTGAAGCATTTATTTTCTTATGTAGTGACAAGTAACTGAGGAAAAAGCATATGTACGTTGCTGATAAAGATTACATTATATTGTATTGATTGATTAGGGTTTTTTACTAGCACATAGCTCTAGAAACACTACGTAAATTGTGGGAAATAGACTAATTATATTGATTGACTAAAAAGTGAAGTGTTTGCATTCATTAGCAAGTATCACCAAAGCTCAGAGATGAGCTCTGCAGTCTGTGAGGTCAAAGGTGAAATACGGCAATGGTAAGAAAGCAACACACAAAGTAGCTTCAGCTGGTCATAGAGGGACTTATCTGTACAACAGCTTTTGACAACATAATCAATTACTGGGATGTGGCAGCTTTCAAGGCTAACTGAATGGGCAGGAGAGCTGGCTAATGTCACACTTTCAGATCCTGCAATGAAAACATTACAGTGACTGACATAGTCTTTAATCTAGGGGTAGGGGGGATTTCTTACTTCAATTTGTTCCTTTCAATTTAGCCAGGAAGAATTGGTTTGACCTTTTACATTGTATTAAGTTCAGTGTCGCGGTGCACACCTAATACATCCAAGGACAGATGAATAGATTGTGGCCTATCAGTCATTTGTAATCTGTACAATTTCCATCTTTACTCTTTTTCTTTCTGTCCCTCCACCCCTCCCTTTATCTCTATCTCCTTCTCTCTCTCCCTACCACTCTCTCCCTGTCTCCCTCCAGCACTTCTACTCTCTCCCACCATCTCTCACATTATTTATTCTCTCCTTCGCTCTGACTCTCTCTCCCTCCCTTCCCCTCTCTCTCCCTCTATTTTTCTCTCTCCCTCTCACTTTCTGTCTCATTCCCCCCTTCTTGCCCTCCCTTTCTCTCACTCTCACGTTGACCTGAATGTTCACAGCAACGTTATAGCAGGGCCGATGAAGAAGACGTTTGGACAAACATTGTGTGGCTATGTGACTGACAAGGCAATGTTCCAGGAGAGATGTTAGTGAAAGTACTCCGTATTCAGTATGATAAGGCAGCAACCTTTTCTCATGCATTCTGTTATCTTTATGTGTGACATGAGGGGGTGGGTGGGGGGAGGATTGTCGGGATGACATCACCTTTGACAAGTGCAGTCATAATGGCAAGTCTATTTGATGAACACAGTGTGAACACACACACACATTTACATTACATTTACATTTTAAGCATTTGGCAGACACTCTTATCCAGAGCGACTCACAAGATTATTAATACATGGTAGGAGCAATCATTGTATGCAATGATCAATGCAGTGGCAGCTGCGTACCATACCTGTAACACCGGGAAGGAAAGATATATTTTTTATTTGTTTGCCAATTGGCAAATGGCAATTGGCTAGATGTACAGAGTTCAGTGGTAGTGGTGTCTGAAAAGGTGGGTTTTGAGTCTCTTGCGGAAGATGGCCAGTGATTCCGCGGTCCTGACCGAGTGTGGAAGATTGTTCCACCACCGAGGGGTCAGGACAGAGAAGAGGCGAAACTGTGAGGATCAGCTGCCAGGGACAGTCAGTTTGCCAGAGGAGGCGGAGCGGAGGGGTCAGGCTGGCACACACACACACAGACACACACAGACAAACACTGTATGTAGCATTGAAATATTATCTATATTATAAGTAAGGGAGCTGATTTAAAGCCCTCTCTGCAAAATTAAAATGATGATAATGAAAGATTATTATTAAATCATTGTGTCAGGTACAGCTGAACCTACAATTAAAACACTGAACATTGCTTTTTAATTTCCATATAAGTCACTCGAAGTACAGGGGATAGATAAAATTAAATTAAGGTAAATTAAAAAGGACTCTAAATTTAAAAAAACTAAACTAAATCACAATTAAAAAGGAGTCCACATGTATTTGATGTTAATGTCAATACTATGTTTCTGCTATAAAAGCCATTTTGAAATAATTTGATATGTCAGTTTTTAAAGCAACATGAGATATCTAGCAGATCAACTAGTTTTGGAGGTGCATCAGTCACGGGGAACAGTGTGGCTGACGGCATGTGCCAAACAACAGGATAAAAAGTTACTAAAAACCACAAAACAGCGGCCTCAAAATTGACCACAGAACAGAATCTTAACTTCCATGATCGAACAAAAAAACTGCGTCGTGAGCTTCACAATGTTGACAGTTATGGCAAGGCTGCCATTTGGAAACTAATTTTAACCAAGACCAATGAACAACAATGCATAACTTAGTGTAATAGGCACAAAACTAGACTTTTTAGTAGTGGAAGAAAGTAATATCGTGTGATGAGTCATCATTTACTCTTTTTCACACATCTGAACAGGTTAATGTTTGGGTTAAAGTCAAAGGAAGCCTTCAAACCACATTGCCTGTTCCCAACTGTTAAGCATGCTGTTGGATCTGATATGGCATGGGCAGCCATCTTGTGGGAGTCATTGGGTCCAATTATTACTCTGCATGTTAGAATTATGGCCAAGGAATGTGAAGACATCTTAGGTGACCAGGTGCAAACATTATTTCCTCAAGATATTCTGATATTACAAGATGACAACGCCCCCATACACACTGCCAAATTGATTCAAGAGTGGTTTCATGGACACCAGGATGAAGTCAAATACCTTTCATGGCCTCCCCAATCATCAGATCTAAACATCATTGAACCTTTATAGGAAGTTCTGCAACATACATGTAACTGTCAAAATAAAGGAAACACTTGAGCATATGAGTGATACAAAGTGTATTGAAGGCAGGTATTTCCACACTGACTCCTCAGTTAATGAAGCAATTAACATGCCATCATGCTTTGGGTCATTTATAAAACTGCTGGGCAGGTCCAGTTGCACATTATTTTGACTACCATTGCTAGAAGAAGAGATCTCAGTGACTTTGAAAGAGGGGTTATTGGTAGGGCATGTTTGGCAGGAGCTTCAGTGATAAAGACTGCTAAAATTGTTGATGTTTCACAAGGAAAAGTGGCTCAGGTGATATTGGTATGGGGAAAGACATCATCAACTAGTTCAGTGGTTCCCAACCCTCTCCTAGGGGTCCACAAACCGGTCCATGTATTCATTAAATTCCACCACCAGCACATCTGATTCAACTAGTTAATTACTTAACAAGCATTGATTAGTTTAATCAGTTGTACTGGTGGTGGAATTGAATGAATACATGGACTGGCCGGTGGTCCCAAAGGAGAGGGTTGGGAACCACTTAAGTAGAGGCTCTGGTCAAAAGAACACCTCATGGTCTACTGAACAGTGGAAAAAAGTTATCTGCTCAGATGAATCATTCTCACTTTGTTCTTAATAAGGTTACTAGTGCATGTGTGGCACATACCTTGTTCTGACAGCTCTGCTATGGTGTGGGGTACATTTTCCTAGCATGGTTTAGGTCCACTCAAACCCTTAGAGGGCAAGGTAAACACAAATAAATACAAAGCCATTCTGAGTGATCACTTTCATCCTATGGTGAAGCATTTCCATGCGGATGGGAGTGGTCTCTTCCAGGGTGACAATGTCCTTATACACAGGGCACAAGTGGTAACTGAATGGTTTGAAGAGCATAAAAACAATGTAGACCATCTGCCATTACCATCTTAGTCACCAGATCACAATCCATTTAATTTGATATATTATTGAATAAATATTCATATATTGTTTGTTGTTTCCATTATTTAGTCTACCCCCTGTACATTCACTTCTTTTGTTTTACTATAAATCAAGCGTATTTCTTAATTTTCCTGTGTTGAGCAAATGCCTCAAGAGCTTGCGCAGGGAGAACGAGAGAGAGGGAGGCCCGTTTTGCAAGAGATCACAGGGTTAGCTCATTTGTCCTCTCACTGTGGGGGATCTGAAACGAAGCTGCTCCTCGGCAGCAGAACTGTGCTCCCGCACCGCTTTGCGATACAAAAACCGTCTAATCCTCAGCTTTCCTGGTACTGAAATCCTACCTTGATCCTCTGGATTGGGAGAAAGAAAAGAAAAAGAGTGTTACAGGAAATATCAGTCTAGCAGTGAAAAGAGATCATGTGCATTCTGGTTTGAGCAGAACAATAGGAACCAGCTCTTTTTATTAAATGGAGTAGATTCTGGATTTATTACAGGGGAGTCACCAGTTTCTCTCTTGTGGATATGACAGGTACTATGAGCTGGAGAGGTACAACTTGGCAGGAGGATGAAGAGTCCAATAACCTGATGTGACTATTGAGTCAAAATGAGATGTTATTTGAAATATTTAAGATAATATTTATTGCGAAGTTAATCCCTTGTCTGAGTAGGAAGGACGTAGAGGTTCAGGTCCACTCTTTTATTATGTTTATAATGGACTACTGCAATTATTTGTTTAGTGGACTAATGGACAGTAAACTCAATAGGTTGCAGCTCATCCAAAATGCACTGCCGGTTAAACAGTGCATCGATTAGGGGAGACTGGGGACAGTTGCAACAAGAGGCAGTTGCAACAAGTCTTATTACTCCAAGCAGAAAAATGCTAGAGTGATGAAACTCATAGCGCAGATGCTCAGTTAGACCCTCCCCCCACATGGAAGAGAGGAGCCACATTCGACTTCTGGTTCTGGATTTATTGACAAAACTTGTGCTGTATGAATGTATTTTTGTCATACTGTCCTGATCTTTTGCATGAATTAATCCAAACTTACTTAGTTTGAATCAATGTTTTGTTGACTTCTAAGTGACATGATTAGCATGTATCAAGGTTGTTGTGTCTAGCTAGCATATGAGGTTTTGTCATGGCTGTTGGGGTTGGGGACAGTTGCAACATGTTTTTGCAACTGTCCCCAAGCTAAGCAGCAATATCAAAACAGACCACACAACAACAACAAAAAGGACATTAGGTCCTAATGGAGAAAGCAATATTAAAAGTGTCTTAATATACAATTACTTTAAAAGGATAGTTTACCCAAATATAAACATTTGTCAACTGTTGTCTTCCCATGTAGGCCAGTGTTTTTTTGTTGTTGTTTACCGAAAGTGGTGTAATGGTCCATTAGCAAATAGTAAGTTTATGTTCACTGGAGTAGGAAGAAAATATTTTTTCTGTCTAATTAAATAAAATAATTTGAACAGTTCACTGCTGATTTCAGAATTGGTTTGCTGGTCAGCCTTGCAGTGCAGTTGCAGTTTTGTATTGAAATAAATATTCAATAAAAGTTTGTTACATTGCAAATGGGTCCATTCTTCCTGTCTAAATATGGTAAGAGATTGAATAGCCTAGCCTGGCAACATCTACCCATTGATGTAAGGTAGACCTACGTTCTACGCATAAAAAGACAAAGCTCAATAACTGTTATTTTCATGGCAATACGATAATATTATTGTAAAACAATACATATTTTCAGAATACTATGCTCATTGAGCCAAAAAGCTCAAGTTAATTAGTACAATTTAATGTATTTTTAACATGTTGCAACTGTCCCTGGATCATGTTGCAACTGTCCCCAGGCTTGTAATGTAATGCCTGCATGAATATTGAAAAATTGCAATACATTTGACATTTTATGTATTGATTTACTAGCAAACGCCTTTGTTGCTTATTGTTCTCCAGTATATGCGGCTGCTTTTACATTTCCCTTTGCATGGAGCGTGCTGAGACAGTGTTAAAGTTTCCACTGTCACATCTGTGACTTGTGTAGCTTCCTTAGTAGCAAACTCTGGATTTGTCCTCTCTGCAGAGCAAGGCAGAGAAAAAAAATCTAAAATCAGGCCACAGATGACAAAATCTTCAAAAGCAGGGAGCAGAGGATAAGATGCCTAAAGGCCCAGAGGGATGAAAGGGAAAGAATTGAAAGTTTGCGAAATAACTGATATAGGGCTCAGCACAGACACAGAGAGGGTGCAGGGCTCAGCACAGACACAGAGAGGGCAGGGTTCAGCACAGACACAGAGAGGGCAGGGTTCTCTCTCTCTCTCTCTCTCTCTCTCTCTCTCTCTCTCTGAGCACAGACACAGAGAGGATGGGGATCTCTGGGGCTCTGGGGATCTCAGCACAGACTCTCTCTCTCTCTCTCTCTCTCTCTCTCTCTCTCTCTCTCACCCCAACACACACACACACACACACACACACACACACAAGCATCTCTCTCTCTCTCTCCTCTTCAGCCACATAAGCACACATCACCTCATCTCATATGGTCATACTCTCTCTCTCTCTCTCTCTCTCTCTCTCTCTCTCTCTCACACACACACACACACACTTATCCTGAAATAGGTCAGAAAGAAGTGATCTGACAGAAACACACATTTGACCCTGTCAGCGATTACAGATCAGATCCACTTCCTCCTGCTCCAGAAGAGTCACCTGGCACCCATCGTCCAATCCTGCTGCCATGGAAAGGATGCTCGTCCCGCCCCCACCACTGTGTTGATTACCATCAGCAATTACCTGTGCAAATAATCTCCTTGCCTCTCCACACACATCCCACCTTGGAAAGAGAGGCTCTGCCGGTTCAAGGCAAGGTCGCGTCATGCAAGCTTTTTCTCCCTCAAACAGGTTCCTTAATTCTCCACTCAAGACCACGCTGATGAATCTATGCATAATTCTACAGTAATGAGTCCCAGCTCTCACCCACAGCTTCAAAGTGCTCCCATAATCTGTATGTGTTCTGGCAGATCTGCTACTGCTAATATTCTCTAGGAAGAAATGACATATACTTCACTCAGATACTTATACGGACGTTTACTGACCGACTTAAATTCCTTGTGCAATTTCAAAAGTATTAGCGTCTCAGATTCAACTTAATTGTTTTCAATGAATAAAATACTTTAGGTTTAGGTTTAATGCCCAATATTAACAATGAAAATATAGTGGCAATACTGTAGAGATGAGTAAAACGTCTGGTACTGGAGTGACACAATGCACATTTATCAGCATTGGACTTACCTGTGGTGCTAATATTTTTCTCAATGCTTGTTTTTCCACATCCAACAAGATTAATTAGCATTTGCCCCTTTTCCATGGCAGGGAACCATCGAACAATAAGGAAAGGAAAATACCTCCAGACAGCTTGACATGTCAAGTGATGCATAATGACTGCATCAGTCACCATAAGTGATATTTGTATAACGCTAGATCATTTGTTTTATTAATGTGAAGGAGCAGTGGAATTCTGTGAAATTCGGGCAAAGCTCCCGATATGGATAGGCACTCATTTTCCCCCCCATAGTGTGCTGTGGAACTGTGATGAAAAGAGTTGTTCCATTTCGAGCAAAGCTGGCTATCGATTTTTGATCCATTTCCCTCTGTGTTGCGGGTCTGTGTCTTAGCGCACTGCTAATCCCTCTTCAGGTGATTTATCACAAACCTCAGTGCGGCTCCAGGACCAACCACAGTGTTGAATTGACTCATTTCCCAACGCGACTTAAGGAGAGAGTAGATTCTTACACGGACCTGGGCCATTCATCAAAGAAATAAATTATTTTGGCTGGCTTAACAGTCTATTTTGTTTTTGCTCATACAAACAGCTGTGTTTGTTGTGAAGAAATACATTGAAAAAATCTCAATGTTTCATAATGAGGGGAGATATAAGGTTGAACAGGAGTGGAAGCCTTTGCAGATTTGACATTTTCAGTGCTTTTCCTGG
The DNA here is from genome assembly GCA_029706075.1 of Aldrovandia affinis. Lineage (NCBI taxonomy): Eukaryota > Metazoa > Chordata > Actinopteri > Notacanthiformes > Halosauridae > Aldrovandia > Aldrovandia affinis. The sequence goes on along the minus strand of JAINUG010000138.1, from coordinate 2,011,930 downwards.
CAGGAAATAATATACTTGACTATATTATTATACCCCCTCCATTTTTTTTTTTAAGGTGCCTCAGGTAACTGGAAAGGTGTTAAAGAAGGAAATTCTCCTTCTGAAGCATGCCGATACTCTGGTTTTGTGTGCGATCAGACATATACTCTGTTTGTGGTTATACAGGTTGTTACATCCCGCAAAACTACCCGCACTATATTAGCCAGATAGCTAGCCAAATAGGACACAACAACAAATACCACCAGTCAAAATGGATATAAGATTACAATGATTTATTTACAGGATGAACCAAACAAAGAGACATGCTCACATAAATGCAGGGAAATAAGAAAACCAAAAACCAAACAGACTGCCTAAACCCTATCTCCTTAAAGAAAGAAATATATCCTCTCTCTTGGGGCAAAACAAAAGAGTGAAATCTTCCGCAGCCTGGCTAAACTCCCTACATTTTCCCTACCTACAAAAGGTGCTCAAAAAGACAAGGGAGGGTAGCAAATAAAAGAGCAACACATTCACAAGCGGCACACAAATGAAGCTCTATACAAAAATGTCGCACAAAAATTCTCCAAAGATGGCATTACACAACAAAGCTCTTCCGAAAACTGCGTCTCTCTCTCTCTGGAGTGCAGGGCCTTAAAAGCACTCCAAGCTGGGGGCGTGGCCAGTCGAGGTCGGAGACAGGTCAACTGGTAAACAAGTGATCACATGCTCTCAGGCTGCTCCAGCGAGGCAATCATGCAGCTGTAGTGAGGAAGATCCTCTTGCCGGAACAGCCGACCGTAACACAGGTACTCTGATTCTGTGCATGGTCATACTCTAACTCTGTTTGTGGTTATACAGGTACTCTGGTTCTATGTGTGGTCATTCAGATATCATATTCTGGGTCTGTATGCAGACAGACATTCTCTACTCTCATCACAGTACCCAATCAAAAAATAAGTAATCTCAGAGATGGCTAAAGCAATATGTTGTTGTTGACTATACCAAAACACAGCTGATTATATATACTCATGTTTTATGCTATAAGTTATACATTTGCCAATGGTCCATCCATAATTATAACAAACAAACAAATATAAATTATATGATCATGTGAAAGCCAATAATTAGAATGGAACATGTGCAGACTGAATTTTCCAGTGGCACTGTTGGAGAAAAATTGCTTTGAAAAAATCTAATAGGGCAGCACATGATTAATCCTTTTTGCAGACCTGGGGAGTGATGGCATAATACCAAAGGTAAAATGAAGGGCTATTAAAATCCTACTGAATTCATTGCAGCTGGGGAGCTGGATTCCCTTTGCTCCGCCCCCTGATATAGGTGTCATGTGATTAAGATGAGGGGCGCCTCAACAAAAAAACTTGCTGAAGGTTTAACTAACTGCAGATTAATTCTGGTTCTTCTGCAGGAAAGGTCTGTGTGTATTCATTATGGCCAGTGATTCCCCTGACCCTCACCATAACAGAGAGAAAACATTTTGCTGCTGCAAGTGATCTTGACTTTGCATTCCTTTTGGGAGCCCTAGACACATTGGTGTAAAGTCTGTCAACCAGAATGTCATCATACAGGAGAGCTTAATTGAGAGAGGAACACATGAGAAAATGAATCCTCTAGATGTAATAGAAGTTGCCTTCGATACTGCCATTATTTAGGAAGGTTAAAGTGCCAGAGAGGATGCCTTATGAAAATAACGTGTAGCATGTGGCACTGCACTGTAGCCACAGGGCTTGACTGACTGCTGTTGTTCCAGCAGTGCTATTTGCATCTGTTTCAGTCTTATCACACGACCCACAGACAGGGCTTCATCCTTCTTTGTCATTACACACAGCAGTGATGTAAAATGCCCGGTACAATATGTTGCCACACAACCGGAAGCCATATTTTTTGTTTTGCCATTGTCTGATTCAGCTGCTGCAGACTGAGCATTGTTGTCTTTTTTTTATATTGTGCTTAATTATTCAGTCTAAAAGCAGTCCACTTGGTAGATGTTTCCTGCTTTACTGCTGATGATCATGCTGTTGCACAATTTATAAATGTGCACAAGCAAGTTCTACATGTTCTCTCATTTTCATCAAAGATTGAATAGTCTTTACCCTTAACTTAATCGATTAAGCAACCAACTAAGCAACCAATCAAGGAACCAGCTGTCTAATAAACCAAGCAACAAACCAACAAGCCAACCAATCCAGGAATCAATCAAGGAATCAATCAGTCAAAAAAGTCATTTATCTATCAATAAACTGCATTTAGTCCTGTGCCATGTGAAGGCCGAATTGCCACAAATAAATACAGCCAACACAGTATTTTTGATAAAAGTAATCCAATCAGAACTCATATGACAGTTATATCATGACAATTTATGTAATTTGTAAGATTCAGTTATGCAATTTGTTTACTTCATTACTGTGGAGATTACACTCTAAATCTTCCTCCTCACTATCCATCCATCCATCCATTGTCTAAGCCGCTTATTCCTGGTCAGGGTCGCGGGGTGCTGGAAATCTTCCTCCCCTGGACAGGTCTCCATCGCAGGGCACACACACCATTCACTCACACACTCATACCTACGGGCAATTTAGACTAATTAGCCTAACGTGCATGTCTTTGGACTGTGGGAAGAAACCGGAGTACCCGGAGGAAACCCACGCGACACGGGGAGAACATGCAAACTCCACACAGTATTCAATTGTTTGCTATCCACTGCACCACCGTCATTCAATTGTTTGTGTCATTCATTGAAGTTGAGAAAATGGATTGCATCTCATAATTGTGTCGAAATCAAAGAAATTCAATTATATCTGGTTTAAGGTAAGAATGTAAACATTTCTCTCCCTCAAGGCACCTGCTCTGGGAGGGATTGATAATGCAGGATTGCAGTTACAGTTTGCTACACTCCCGTGATAATGATAAAACAGTCAATGGCAGTAAGATGATAATATCAGCCATCTTCATTGTGCAAAGTCCCTGAGCTTTGAATTGCAGGGAAGTCTGTCTTCCTGAGGCTGAGAGAATGTACCTTTCTAAAAGAATGCAGACATCAGCAAAGCCGGCTCCGGTGCATCCATCCCTGGGGCCCTGTGTGCCTGCCTGTCTGCTGCAGGTTTTTAGAGAAGCTTCATCATAGCCTGGGATGCAATTCCCGAATCATGCTCCAAAGGAGTCATCTAGAAGAATCTTGGCTGCATCAATAATGAATGCATTCTTGGTTTACGGTATCTATTTTAGGACAGCATCAGACATGTGCATAAGTTGTATCAAAGGACAGAACATCCATCATTAGGAGTGGGTGTCAGTCAGCAAACAAGAAAACAAACTACTATTATTCAACTTCAGCTGTCAACCTTGAGAATAGCTAGCTAACTAATGCTAATTAGCCAGACTAACATTCCTAGATGTATTGGACTCCATGTAAACAAGAATAAGGTAGGCTATCCAGCAAATTAGCTAACCAGGTGGCTAGCTAACAACCTACAGCTTAGCTAGCTACTGTTAGCTGACACCGACTGATATTACTTAATTGCTTCACATACAACAGTAATACCAATCAGTGCTAGCTAGCTAGGTAACGAAGCTGGACAGCTGAAGCTGAGTGCTAGTTGTTTGTCTTTTAATTAGTTAGCTGTGTAGAACTACAAAATCAGCAGATAGCCAGTTAACATCCGCTACAATAAATTGCTTGCTAGTCAGTTAATAATAATGATGGTGTCGTGCTAGCTAACGTTAGTCACAATCATGGTTTTCAAAAGCTTTACAAACAAAATTACTTTGGAAAAGATGCTCTACAAATTAACATGTCAGCTTTTTAGCTAGCTAGATGGCAAAATATTTTTTCACATCCAAACAAGTGTAGTATGTCTAGTTAGCCAACTAGCTTGCTATTATTTTCTTTATATATAGCTAGTGCTAGCAACCAATCTCTGCCAAAACAATATTGTCACTATGTCAATATTGATCATTTTTGGCAAGCTTTTCAAAATACTGTGGGAGAAAAAACGAGAGAAGTTTGCACTTAGGAACTCCATGCCCTATGTTGTCCAATAGATCACTTAGATAATGTAATATCTGCACACGGCTAATCCCTGTATGTTTTGTTAACTGGGCCAGTAACAGTCTGCATTATACATAAATATAACCACTGTTAGTATATTATCAGAATGTCAAGCAAAACAGAAATATTGCCTACATGCTATGCTTAGGAGTGTCACGCTTAGGACTTGAAATGAAGCTGGCACATTAGGTTGTGCAGGGTACAGAACTCATAATACAAAGAACACAAGGATTGAGTCAAACATAAATTCAAATTGAAGGTCCAAGTGTTCATTTGTGCAGCAGTAAAACTAGCTCTGTCCGATGAAGTAATGGTCACGTGTAGGGGAGGAATTCGGACTTCACAATCTGAAGCCCAAGGCCCAGACGCCGCACTCTGGGGTTTAAATCAACAGTGGTTCTCCCCTCACAAGATACATTGTGTGGGAACGATGTAGCCATTTATCAAATACAATTATCAGTATATGATACATGTAAATATATAGTACACAGTTAGGTGTCTGTTTATGTCTGTTTATTTCCTTTTATTAAAGAGTGAAGGACAAAGAACTAAATGATGGAAAATGTAAACAAACGAGAGTAGAAGTGGTCACATGGGAGAATGGAATGTGATGAGATCATGGGGAGGGGTTGAGTCAGGTGGGTGTGGTGATGATGTTCAGCTCCGAGGCAGGAGGGGTTATGACATGTTAAAAAGTGGATGCATGGAAAGGGGGGCAGAGCTGTTTTCACAAACCAGCCTGGTTTCTTGTATGTGATTTCGCATTATGTACATTACATAAGACTCTGAAGAATGTGCTGTTTTTTGAGGAAGTATTAAGTGTGGTTTGGGATCTCTCAGTCTAACTGGCCCTGGCTGAGATCTGATTCTCCCACATTAATTGGCGAGCCAGCCAGGAGGGTCACGAGGGGCCGGAGACCTGGGCGGGGCTGCTGCTTTCGGTTCAACCATGGCCACTGAGGGATAAAAGGTAAGCAGAGCCTTTTTCAAAAAATCTGCACGTTTTGGTTGTATCCGGAGGCAGAAGGTCCGTCCGTGCTATGGCGCTGCAAGCCTCTCTTCCAAAAAACCTAAATGATAGTTTTTGAAGAAGTATTAAATGTGGTTTGGGATCTCTCAGTCCAACTGGCCCTGGCTGAGATCTGATTCTCCCACAATACCTTTTTGTAAAATTAATTATAACTCCAGCTAACCCATGTTTGTCTGACTCAAGTAGGATCCATAACGTGTCTGAATGACTTGAGTTTGTCTGACAATGATACCAAATGAAATAGCTTTGTCTGAGGGAGGGTTTGCTGACTTTGACACCAACTCCTCATGTTTGTCTAATTTTGATACAACTTCCGCACATATCTGATGCTGTCCTAAAATGGACACGATAGGCTACTAGTTAACTAATCCTTGTGCTGACATATGCAAATGTTCTTCCAGATTATTGCCCGTGGTGTGATAATGGAAGGTGGTTGGTGTAATCAGAAACTGAGCAATACCAGAGACTTGGAATTCAACATTACAGACGTGGTTAGTGTGACCAGTGTGCTGTTTTGCTAATGTTAAAAAAATAATGTTATTGTAAAAAAAAATGCACATCACATTGACATGCATTGGCAGCTCTTTTATGTAAGATATAAACCACAACATGTTGTACATATACAAAAATACATGACACGACAGGGGTGGTGATTGACCGAGGCTGAAATCTGACAGCCAAGGGCAATTGACCACCCCTACAGTGCAATATATTCCTGTATACAGGGTACAAAATCACCAATGGTTCTTGGGGGTCCACGCATGTATGTGCATGTGAGCCCACGTTTGTTTGTTTCTCTTGAGACTATATGGCTTAATTGAAACAAATTGTCCTTTATTTCTGTATAAAAAATGTTGCTTATAGGGCTATAGATTGAAGTACATAGAATATAGGCTATTTTCTATTTCTATAGGCTTTTATAGGGGGGGAAGCATATATAGCCATGTGAGCTCGCTACAGGGTTGACATCGTAGCTAGCTCACATGGCTATCGATAGCATAGCAGCGTGCCAGGTCACTTGGTTTTAAAAATTGTCATTCATAAAATAGCAAATTAAATAATGTTTCATACTCAAACTATTACTTAGTGGACACACATGATTTGGGCCTGACAGAACCCACAGATCTTAAAATAATTCTTAAAGACCGTTTCTATTGGTTGATTTTATATACTGTAGTTATAATGTCCTGTTTGACTCACATTTGTTCAAAGATGTTAAAATAAAGATGGGACCCACCAAGCTTAAAAATGTATTTCTTATGGGGGGGTCCCTTGTGGCTTATGGGTGGTCCCGGATCCCCCCAACCCCCCCCATTTTGAACACTGCTTGTATATGCACTGACTCTTATACCCTGGATAAAATGCAAAGTATGCAAATTTTTTTATAAAACATATGATAACACCTGCCACATGTAGATAGTTCCAGTATCTATCTAGTTCCCACTAACCTTCAGATCCTACTTAGTGCTGGCTACTTCACGTTAAGATCACAAGTAAAGACATTGGGAATAAGAATAGGACATAGCTATACAATAGACATAGCTACACAAGTCCTCCCTTATTGTTTGTTGCTGGAGGGAAACAGCAAGAAGTGCTGGTTTTAGTGCAGTTTTTGTAAATATTTTTGGTCACAGAAATTTCACAGTGTCAGAAAATGTTACAGCATTTTTCTGTGCTCCTGCTTAGATGGTAAAGACACTGCGTCTCTTCTGTTACTTATAACAGGGCAGCAATCAATTGTCATGCGTCTCATCTGTATGAAACATAAAGTGATTATAGGAAGCCAGTTAGCCAAAATATCTCATCTTGTTGACTAATTTGCATCATAGTCTTTAATACAATGTAGCATTATCTATTATGAGCTAGCTAGATAACAAAGCAAAAGTAGAAATAAAATATCTGTTTAGATCTCAGCTAGCACAGGTGTTGTTCAGCCAGCATTTTGCTAATTCTCATTACAGAAGGCTGCTAGCGTATAATTGATGCAATCGAGAGAGGATCAGCTAGTATGGTGCCGCGCGAACACTGATGTAGTGGCGGTTTGCAAAGGCTGGTATGCCGACAGCTGCTGCAGACAGCCGTCTGATAGGTGTTCGTTTGCGTATTCACTAACGTTATGATTTCTGTCAACAATATTTCTGGCCACAACTCAGTAAGGATCAAACCAAATGTCTGTTTCCAAACCCCAGAATAAATTAAAATAAACAGAATGTAACATTAGCTATCGCACGTTTAAATCTTATTTGTTCCTGAGCTAATGTTCTTTTGTTTATGAAAAATAGAACTCAGTAACGTTAGGTTTTGAAATGTGTATGTGTAGTGATTTAGAACTGTGATGCGGCACTTTGCCATGCATATACATGAAAATAAAGCACAGCTGTCAGCCAATCAGAATCAAGTATTTGAATCAAGTCAGAATCAAGTCTAGTACAGTAGACTCCATTTTTATTCACACTCAACCATTCCTCCATGCAGAATTGTTGTAGTTCCTTCAGATTCTTGGGTTGACCTTTTTTTTATTTTATTTTTTTATCTGTCCCCAAGACATGATTCCAATTGTAGTTCAGATATAGCTTGGCAAATTCAAGACACCTTTTTCGGTCAATTGTCTTCAAAAGAGGCTTCCTTCTTGCAACTCTGCAATAAAGACCATTGTCATGTAGGTGTTGTCAAATGATAGCTTTAGACACCTTGTAACCCCAAGATGCCAGGAGATCTGAACTGTGCCCCTTGGACTTACATTACATTACATTACTCTCGAACCATCCGTCTCACTACACGTTGGGGCAAGATAGACTTGCGTCCACTACCTGGCAGGTTATCCACTGTTCCATTGGCCTTAAACTTACAAATAATTGACACAACAATGGAAAGCAGTATCTTTAACTTTGTAGTGATTTTTTGTAGCCATCTCCTGATCTGTAGAGGTCAATAACCTTTTGTCTGATGCTTTCTGGGAGTTATTTGCCATTAACCACGATGATGGCTGACCACAGTATTTCAAACATGTGTTGCCTTATTTTTATACCCTAGGGAAACAGGAAACCATTGTAGGCCACTGTATAGTCCCATAACCTTCCAATGAACCTCAAATATGTTGAATATTTATGAAGATTTGTTTTTGTTGGATTACATAAGAATGGCTAGGGGTATATACAGCTCTGGAAAAAATTAAGAGACCACTGCAAAATGATCAGTTTCTCTGGTTTTACTATTTATAGGTATGTGTTTGAGTAAAAACGAACATTTTTGTTTTATTCTATAAACTACTGACAAAATTTCTCCCAAATTCCCCCCCAAAATATTGTCATTTATAGCATTTATTTGCAGAAAATGACAACTGGTAAAAATAACAAAAAAGATGCAGTGTTTTCTGACCTTTAATAATGCAAAGAAAACAAGTTCATATTCATTTTTAAACTACACAATAGTAATGTTTTAACTTAGGAAGAGTTAAAAGTTCAGAAATCAATATTTGGTGGAATAACCCTGATTTGCAATCACAGTCTTAGCATGCTCTCCACCAGTCTTTCACATTGCTTTTGGGTGACTTTATGCCACTCCTGGCGCAAAAATTCAAGCAGCTCAGCTTTGTTTGATGGCTTGTGACCATCCATCTTCCTCTTCATCACATTCCAGAGGTTTTCAATAGGGTTCAGGTCTGGAGATTGGGCTGGCCATGACAGGGTTTTGATGTGGTGGTCCTCCATCCACACTTTGATTGACCTGGCTGTGTGGCATGGAGCATTGTCCTGCTGGAAAAAACAATCCTCAGAGTTGGGGAACATTGTCAGAGCAGAAGGAAGCAAGTTTTCTTCCAGGATAACCTTGTACACGGCCTGATTCGTGCGTCCTTCACAAAGACAAATCTGCCCGATTCCAGCCTTGGTGAAGCACCCCAGATCATCACCGATCCTCCACCAAATTTCACAGTGGGTACGAGACACTGTGGCATGTAGGCCTCTCCAGGTCTCCGTCTAACCATTAGACGACCAGGTGACATTCGAATGAGTTGGGGGTTATCCCGGTCAGTAGAGAGTCGTTTTCGCCCCCTGCCGGTCTGTAGCTTTGTTGTCCCCAATGTCTGCTGCTTGACCTTGTTCTTATGAACCGCTGTCTTTGAAATTTGAAGGATAGAAGCAACCTTATGCTCACTGTATCCCTCTGCCAGTAAAGCCAGAATTGAACCCTTCTTTTCCTCACTCAAAACTTTTCTTTTCAACTCTTTTGGCATGGTCAATAGTTCTTTTTTGATTCCAATTACTTTTGAGGTACTACTAGCGCTGTTTTTTGCCATCCAGCTGGTCCTATTGCAAGAGGATAGTGATGACCACAGCAGTGGTTTTTATACTTTTCCTCATTAAATAAGATTTGGTTCAGGCGATCACATAATCAGTACTTCATTAAGTAGAATGAGATATGCTTGTGTTGGAATTCAACAGACACTGGAATGGAATGGCTGCCATACATGTAGAGATGCTGATTTAAGAAAAATTTTGAGTGGTCTCTTAATTTTTTCCAGAGCTGTATGTATATATACATATATGCCATTTAGCAGATGATTTTATCCAAAGTGACTTAAAGTAGTGAATGCATAAATTGTTTCAGTATATGTGGTCCCAATGGAAATCAAACCCACAACCTAAGCATTGCCAACACCATGCTCTACCTACTGAGCCACACAGAACCACTGGGTGTGAATAATTGAGATCCAGATGTTTTCTGGAAAACAAATATTATTAATAAAACAAAATATGTTTTTCTGAACAATTGTATTGTAGGTTTGGCATTTTTTGAGCATAAAATATACCTCATTACTTATATAGTTTATTTTATACGATCTCTTTTGCTCATCTTTATCAAAGGTATGAATAAAAACGTACATAAAAACTGTATGTTATGATAAATGTGGAAAAACACAAGTATATAAAAAAACAGGCCAGGACATTATCTATAGATTCCTCGGTGAATGTGGATAAAAACACAAGTTGGCGCCTACCAGAAAGCTGCATCATTGCGGGTGAGGTATCAATGTCATCATTATCAATGTCATCATTTCTCAATCCTTTGATGTTTCCATGGTCGACACACGTTGCAGTATTAAACTGACACTTTGTAACATTGTAATTTCTTTGAGCATCTGGCAGTAAGCTAGTATAGACAGTTAGAGAGGTAGTAGAGAGAAGATAAAAAACACATAGGTCTAAAATGGCAAAAGAACATAGCAAAATGGTAACTTAAGTTTATGATGTTTAGGTAGTTCGCAGACATGAATCAGTGTGTTTGCAAACTCAAAATGAATCCAGCTTGCAATGAGGAACAGTAGCTTAATAATGTGTCAATCTAACTGGGTAGTCTACTGGGTGGGTACGTGACCAATAGGCAATACCAAATAGCAAGGCAACCAATGTCAACCAAAACAACGTGGGTACTGCACGCCAGGGGTGCCAAACTTTCTTTGATTGAAAGGGGGGATATTTAAGAAGTCTGATTTCATTAAAGACAATCAATTAATAAGCAAAGGTCGATTAAGTCAATTAACTCTTTGAAAGAGAGTGGTTACTGGGAGAAACCACATATTCAAGGCTTGCTTCTAAAACCACTTTATCCTTACTACTGGGAATATAATGTAAGAAACATCACTGGAAGTATCTGTAGTTAATCTTTGAAGTTGGGTACACATGTACTTTTGACTGGTCTATAAAATCAAGTTACCATTTGATCCAGGTTTGTTTTCTTGACATTTCTATGATTGTTTATTGTAGATAACATGTTGAAGAATTGTTATTACCAAAAAATATTTATTAAAATAAATGCATATTGATTTTATAGAGAAAAAACAAGTGGTTTAATTTGTTGTGACAAGAGAAAGACACATGAGAAAGAGCATGTCATTTAGAATGTGAAAGGATGCATGCTAGTATAATAATGCACTGTCATGGTCAACAATTAACATTTTAAAATGTTGGGGTTACCAATATTTTATGATCTCAATATGGGGTTGTGAACCAAAAAAGATTGGGCTAGGATGTGTGACATTCTAAAACAGTTAATCAACATGCCATCATACCTTGATGTGATGGGCAGGCACGTGCACAGATAGGGCTCAAGGGGGGCTTGAGCCCCTGCCCTTTTGCCCTCAGAGTCAAAAAGTGCCCTTTTCTTGGCTGGTATTAATTGTATGTAATTTTTTATGTATTTGTTATTGAAATTCTATCAAATATAAAGAGGGAAATGTATAGTAGTATCCACGAAACAATACACTTTATCAATTTAAAAAGCACTCCGCTTTCCAACCCCCCCGTTCCAAATGGTTTTGTCTCAATCAATCAGTAAACGTTGCATCTTCCGACATTCCGAATACAACTTGTCATGAAAAGCACCGCATTCCCAGCCCCAATTCAGTTACGGTGAATGATATCACTCAGGTAGGCACTGTTTTAATTATGAAACCACGATTAAACAACACTTACTTACTTTTTCGTCATTACTAGCCTCAGTACTCGCGAGCAAGTAAGCTAGTCTAATTAAAAAGACGTTATCTCCGTCATGCAGGACAACTTGCAAATATGCAATTAATTTCTGAAGCAGATAGTTATGTTTTGCATAGTTTTGATAGTTTAGTGTAGTCACACCCTTTTCTTTATTGCCAGTTTTCTAAAAACGTGATGTTTAAAGGTATATTATTGTTTGGTCATGTAGCAGCGTGTTTCCCTGTTAAAATAAAAGTTTCAATCAATCAATCAATCCATTTTGATTGGGAAATAAGAAGCAGCATAAACACTGCTAGAAGAGGCAAATACACCTGTCTCCAATGAAAGGCAAAATACTTCTCACCTCCCTGACCCTGGATCAGTTTTTGAATATAATATAATACTGTGGTTTATTTTCCTCTCAGTGTGATGCTCAAAAACATGTTACTAAAATCAAACTGTAGTTCAGTAGTTGTACCATATGTCTCATTTATAAAATATATGCAGTGTAACAAAATGATACAGAACATGAAAACAGAAGGAAGTTTTGAAACCCCAAATTCAGGGGGCTTATGTATCAAGCATGTCAGAGTAGGACTGCAGATCTAGAATCTTATCATTACTTATAATGAAAGGTAAAACAGGTCCCAGGTTCTTTCTCAAAGAAACCCCTGATCTAATGTGACTGAATTGGTCTAAGCAACTGAATACTGACTGACATGCATTACTACATCAAATCTGTGGTTTCTTCATGGAATAATATGTTTCAGTAGAATTTTAACAGGTCCCATGTTATGAACATAGTGCGTGATTATGGATGGTGGCGGTGTGGCAACATCGGGGTGGGAATTGTGTGTGTCGGTGGGGTGAGTGCCCTTTTTTTTTGCTTGAGCTCCTGCCCCCCAAAATGTCTGTGCACGGCCCTGGTGATGGGTGAAATTTTGTTTCAAATATGAAAAGAGCAAATCTGCTTGAGTGTAAAGCAATATACAGGCAATCTTATCAACTAACCTAAAAAATAAACAATACAACTGTTTTAAAAATGTTTTTGATAAACAATTACTTTCACATGTGAAATACTTCTGAAATGGATTGAAATGCATAAAGAATAATGATATTCATGTAACAATAAGTTGCCTGTAGCTTAATAGATATAGGCTATAATTCAAAGAGTAGGCCTATGACTTTGAATGTGAAAAGTAATGTGAATGTGAAAAATAATTAACAGATAATTATGGGGGAATCAATAGATAAACTGCGGGGAATGTATACATTTATACATGTCCACCTGGAATTTATGGGATTACTGTGGGATGCTCTCATTTTAGATTCCCTGGGGAATGTATTCCCAACAGGACAGGGAATGTATAGATTTCACATTTTTACCGCAACACACACACATATATATATATATATATACCAGAGGGGGCTCATCCATAGAGGATGGGGAGGATGTAGCCGGAGGGCGGAATCTCCTCCTAAACCTTCATAAGCCCCCATTCAAATGCATTTTTTCCCATATTTTCTCCTCTCCTATCCTTTACATGGCAAAAATGACTGTTAGGGAGGATGTCCTCCCTAAGGCCAATAGACTAATCAGCCATTGGCATAAAATAATGACATACTGTACACATCCAATTAAAGTAGAGAGGAGAGGGGTTGATCAAGGTTATCATGCACAAGCTATGATATTCAGTTGTAGACATGTAGGAGATTTTGTGTGAGAGAGAGAGAGTTTTTTTTTTTTTTTTTAATTGAGGGTAGTAGTAGACATCGTACTAATTATTTTTATTATTCATTGTTGGAGGATCTTGGTGAAAGAACGACGTTTGGCTAACAAGCTAACAAGCTAATCAAATGGGCGGGAGAGGAGGAGAGCTGACAATAATGGTGGGAGCTAGCTAATGTTAGCTAGCTAATTAGCAATGGCCAGAATGGTAAACGTGGAGAAGGACGTGGTGAAGTTTTTATTGCAAACTCCATTCCACTCATTGAACAGAGGATTAAAACGGAAGGAAGACCACTTCTTAAAATTACGTTCACTAAGAGAAACTAGAAGGTAGGAGTGTTCAATACTTCTTGGTATGATAGGTAGGCTACACTTGGCTTACTGGGAGCCTCGCCACCAACCGTTTGTATTGCTGTCTTCTCATGGGAAAATCACTGACATATGTACTACTGTTCGATAATAAAGTTGCCATTTGTTTGTGTGAATTTAATCAAAAGGAGATGTGCAGTTAAACCTTGTTTTCTATAAACAATAAATATGTTCGGCATATACAGGTAACTGTCAAAATAAAGGAAACACATTTATTAAATCAATTATTGAATCAAAATGCTTAGAGTGACACCTTGGGGGTCATTATTCCTCCTCAGAGAGCTGTTCTACAAGGTGTCCGGAACTCTATTGGAGGGATGCAACACCATTTTTCCATGAGAAATTCCATCATTTCGTGTTTTGATAATGTTGGTGGAAAATGCTGTCTCAGGCACCATTCCAGAATCTTATATAAATGTTCAATTGGGTTGAGATCTGGTGACTGAGACGGCCATGGCATATGGTTTACATCGTTGTAATTCTCATGAAACAATTCAGTGACCACTTGTGCCCTGTGGATGGGGACATTGTCCTCCTGGAAGAGACCGATCTCATCAGGATAGAAATGCTTCACCACAGGATGAAGGTTATCACTCAGAATGGCTTTGCATTTATTGGCATTTACCTTGCCTTACCTCTAAGGGGTTGAGTGGACCTAAACCCTGCCCAGAAAAATGCACCCCACACCATAACAGAGCCGCCAGAACCCTTGAACCTTCAAGTGTTTCCTTTATTTTGGCAGTTGCATACAGTTGCTGTATTATAATGGGAAAAAAGTACGTAAAGTACTCTATCACATTAGACTGAAAACATGTGCAAGGAAATTAACGTCTTTGTTATTAGGACGCACACGAGAAAATTCATAAATTAATATTAGTAAAATTATTGTTTTATTATATAGACATCACCATATATTACTAACCTCAATTAGTAGCAGTAATATGCACACTTGCTGTAAACAAAAGTGAGCAGAGGAAACAATGTTCCTGACAGGGAACAGGTATCGCACAAGAATGCCATGGCTGAATTCTAGCTTGAATCAGCTGCATTTTGAAGAGACTGCAGAACTTGGAGGCCATTGTGAGATATATTATGATGAATCATAATATACCGGCCTATAATTTTTGAAGGGGTGGGGGATGCTAAACCTGAATGACAGAAAAACCTATTCTCAATTATAAAATCGAAAACATAAATTACTATTTGAAATAAATTATAAGCTGTGCTTTGGTATTTTGTAAATCAATGGCACTGTAATTTAATTTGTTCACTAGGCAAATACATTCCTGCATTGTTTTTACTTCCTGTACATTCAAAGTTGTACTGGAAGCAGATGAATAATAATCTGACCCACAGTCGTACATAGCAGAAGGAGGTCCACAGAACAGCTTGTTGTTTGAAAGCCACATGGAACTGGAATTCAATGAAAATATGATTGGCAGTGTCTTGGTTTATTTAGCTACAGTAAATTGTATTATTCCTACGCTGTAGGAGGTTGCAATATTATTTGTTTGTTAGATTTTTAAATTGTTTTAAAATGCTCATTAGTTAAGAATCTTCATAAGAAACTAACAATGGAATGGGGGTATTCCTTAAAGTAGCCTGTTCATTGCTAAACCAGCTCTTGATAGATTACATTTACATGGATAGAGAACATTTGATCCCTGTTGGACTCAACTAAAATCTATTTGAGTTAAATAAACGCTGAACATTTTACTACAGTGAATGGGAGTGCACATTACACTCTACAATGCCATTTAAATGCCATTTAACTTATCATCATGATGGAGTTGACATCAAAGATCTGTGAACATTAGTTTTTGTAACACTGTAAAACCAAATCATTTGATAATTTGGTCAGGTACAAAGGAGTTTGAGTCAAAAAATGGCATTCTCCAAACAGCAACAAAACAAGATCTAAAGGAAATGTTTTTGGAGGTGGAGAATATGACTGAAGCTGCATTATGATGCCTGTGTAAATCCGTGTGATGATTTCAGAAGTGTAGAGCACCTAGGTCTGGCTGAACTGGAATTCTTTTTTTTTTCTACAAAGGAATAAGAAGTCTAAGAACAGAACGAAGAGGGGCATGTCAACCCCACTGTATGGTCATCATGACACGGTCTAATCTGTCATAGTGTTCAAGTCTAATATCAGGAAGACCTGCTTAGAGTTATGTACATATACATATGTATTAAATTAAATGAATTCATGACACCGTGGCCAACATCTTCCAGAATCTTTTGTGCATATCTTATTTGGACATGGTGTATATTGCAGTCACTGAAAAGCTGCAGTAAGTAATCACGAAAGTTTTACATTTTAGAGTAATCATAATGCATGGTTGGCCATCCACTCACCTGTCCTTTTCCTCACACATGTAGAGACAAGCAAAGGGGCAGCTGCATAAATGTGAGAGGAATTTTTCTAAAAGGACATTATGTTTATGGCCATACAGCAGAAAGTTTATTTTGGTAATAGTGATTATGGAACAGGTTTCTTTTGTAATAAGAAGGTTGCTGCTGCTGCCTAACATTCAATGAAGGGATTTACCTTGTGGGTGTGCATTTGTGTATTTGTGCTATAAATTCATAATATGTGTTGAGCCAAGCCATTGCAGATACAAATATCCATCTTGCAATATCTTTTGTTATATTTAAGTTATTATCAGATTTTAATTTTGGGCTGTGTTCTTGATAATTGTGTAAATAATAACTTGGAATGTTCTGACAACTCTGACAAAGCAAGATTGCCTGAAACCATTGAAATCATTGATGTCTAGAAATTGAATTTCCATTTATGTGCCATTTGAGGATCTGAGGTTGAATAATTTACTCGGGATGTTTTGGTTTATCTTGAATACTCCAGCATGCTGAAATAAGATGCCATTAAATTAAATTGAAGGCAAGGATTCTGAGGTAAGCGATTCTGAGGCAATTTTACTTTGGCCGTATTACCATGACAGTTAACCTTCTCTAATCACAATAAACAGCAAGTTAGCAGAGATCAATAGGTCAAGCTAAAAACACAATTTAAACAAGAAAATCAATGCACATTGTTCACTCATTATCTGAACACAAAGAGAGGTCATTCAGCTTTGCTCATTGCTCACATTTTCAGATCATAAGTGTCCTCACAATGTCCCCAAATGAACCCCTGTGCCTTATCAAGTCAACCATCACCCTCTGAAGTATTGACCAGTATGGCACCTTGCTCATGGGACATTATATTGATAAATATCAACATGAAGAACTCTAGTTTCTTGACTGAGACTGCATAGTGATGCCTCCTTCTGGTACAATTATACAATACTGTATAATATTTTACACAGTATGTAGTACAGTGATGTGCAATTAATGATAGGTATTTTGTCAAAGTAGATATTGAAATAAAACAAATACAAGATTGAATGAATCCTCCACTAGCCTCCACTAGCCCCTGATTCATTACAGTTATTATATGCATTCATACTTTACATAGCCTTCTTCTTTAAACAAAAAATATTATATTTAAGAATATTATCATTATAAATTCATCATTGTTTACGCAGGCATTTTCTAAAAGGTTTTATTAACGATGGGAGAGTGAGGCTTTATGAAGCCCCAAATGGGTGGAGCAACAACGTGCTATCATAGACTTACTTCTTTGAACCAGTCATTGTTTTTCTGCGGAGAGCAAAGTTGTAAGTTAGTGACCAAAAGCATATAGTTTCCCCATCCATTACCATTAAGCTTCACCCTACCAGGTTGTCTCTTCTGCTAAGGCTAATTCCAAACAACACCTTCTAAGGCAAGGCTGCATGTGCTTTTGGCTGTGTGGGTCAGAATGAAAAATACAATTTCAGTCATTATTTTTTAAACAAATCAATATGTACCCAATATGTGTGATGTGTGGGAGGAGGAAGCTTTAGAGGAAGTAGGATGTAATGTGTGAATGTGGGGCAGATCAACTGTGAAATCAGAACCCGAAAGCTGGTTATTGAATGCACCATTCATTTGGATGTCTCTCTAAACTTGATATTTTCATAAACGGTTTTAGATGGTGGCGTTAGGAAAGACAGTGCAAACGAAAGTGAGGCATAAGTTTCCTCACAAGTGGAAAAAGGCCATTTTGAAAGCAACCTTTGTGTGAATAATCAGAGATTACTGTCTGTTTCGTGTTAAAAGGCGCAAAGCTTAAACACAACAGTACATGCACAATCAGCACTCTAAACAATATCTGGACAAACCAATGACTTACGTGTTACGACGGATCTGGAGCCTAAATTAAATTGAGTGAAAAAGAAAGCAGGGCTCAGACTCATGCTCCACCTTTTTTGTGCTCCACCATGTTGGTCCCTCTGTTGGTTTATTTTAAGGGGCTGGTCTGAGTCCTGCAGCAGTTCTGCTCCTGATCCCAGAAAACCTTGAAGCTTGAGGCCAGAGAGAAGCTCCCATTCTGCCATAGAGTCCATAGAGCGGCTTAGATAATGGATGGATGGATGGATGGATGTTTAAAATGACTCTAACCCTTCCTTCCATCATGTTCACACCTGTTGTGCTGTTGCCACATCTTGATATTTCCCACACGTTTATCTCTTAAGAATATCACCCATCCCTGTTTAAATGTAGCTGGCAACATAAAACAACATTCCAAGGTCCTTTCTGAACATTTGGGGCCTCATTCACTAATATGTTTGTAGAAAGCCTCATGGAAAAGTAACATCGGATTCCTGAAACATGCGCATCAGTCAATTTTATTCTTACCCACATATGTATATTGATGAATCCCAATTGTTGTTACGTTATTTGCATGTGCATGTAATTGGCATAATACACGGCCCAGAACCTCCCTTCTGATTTCACAGTCGCACAGTCAAGAATCAAAGTCAAAGAAAAAGTACAATGTAGTGGGGATCGAAGGTGGAAGACACGCAGATCTCACGAGTATCTAAAAGCTGAACGCAAGCGATCAGCCACTAAATCTGAGAACAGACTAGGGAGCCGGGAAAACAAATAGAAAAGAAAAGGAATAAGGAAACCCCGGTACAAAACTCCATGGGAATAAACCCAACAGAAACAACCCGAATAGGGCAAACCACTCCTCACCGAGGAGCTAAGGCAAAAAAAAACGAATGACTACTGAAACTTTCGCTCTAGGGGACATTAGCCCCAACAAACAAAAAATAACCTCTTAAAGGAAACCACCGAGGTGGTGAGCTTAAAACCATTTACCTGGAGACAATTAATCTCCCTAAAAGGCCACCACAGAGTGGTGAAGCTAAACCTTTATTTTAAGATAAATAAGTTTGTTCTTTTTCTTTTTAATAAGAGAAACCACAGAGTGGTCAAGCTAAACCTTTGTTCAGAATACCGGCTAGAGCGTAACAATTCATTTACACAGAAGCGTTTGAGTGAGGGAAGAAGAGACCTTAAGTAGGAGACGGGATTAATACTGATTGCTCTCAGCTGAGAGCGATCAGCGAACCCACCGACACAAGACCATATAAGGGCGGCAGAAATGACAACGATTCCTTTCAGAAGAAAGAGGAAAAGACCATCACATGACCGCGCGCCCTCCAGAGGCCGAACGAGGTAAAACCGTGACATACAAACTCAAACATGTCACCAAAAGGTATAAGAAAGAAATATAACTTCTCTGAAATAGAGATTTAAATAATATTAATCGAAGTTGAGCCAGAAAAGGTGTTTTATTTATGAGTGTGTCCGCTGGTGTAACTTGTCTGGGAAGAAAGCTGTCTGGAATGCCATTTCTGAAGCAGTCAACGCGGTCTCTAGAGAGACTCACTGTGGCATAAGTTGGAAAGAAATGGTTCGATTTTAAAGTTGATAAAAAAAAGAGAAAAAGAAAAGGGCAAACAAAACTGGTTGTGGACAAGGGCGATGTTAAAATGATGAATTCCAAAATTTGCATCAAATTGCTTGTACGCACACTTTATGAACAGATCTGTGCATACACACTGTTCCTGAATGAGGCCCTTAGGGTGCAGATAGATAGTCTTTCAACAAGATCCTCACATGCAGTACTGGGTGAGAAATACTGGAGCCTCATAAATCAGCTCAGTGTCAAAGTCAGGCTTGACGGGACTGAAGACTGAGGAAGGTCAATGGAGGCGTGCTTTCCTTTTCTGGCCCAGTTTGCAATACACAATCGCAATTGTTAGCCTGTTCCGTCTCTCAATTCTGGAGGGCCCATAATAGCAAGCGTGTCCTCTGAAGCAAGCACAGACAGCCGCAATTAGTTTTCAATTTGCAGTGCAGCAGTTGAGCCAAGGAAGACCTACGGAGGGCAGCACTACATTAACTTAGCTTGGTGCAGGAAGTGCAGGCACCCAACTGACCAAAGTAGGGGCTATTGCACAATGAGGCAGGGAAATCCTTGCTGACCAAATCCCTCTTCCCAGCCGAAGTTGCATCCAATCATGCACTGCCCCGCAGCACTGGCATGGTGAGGATAAGATTCCAGACTGTGGGGCATGCCTTCGGAATATGAGTGGCTGAATTTGCCACTCCATAGCTCTAATGGGCTTGACTGATCTCTTACAGCTCTGGACATTTGGTTGGATCTGCCCACCCTTGCTTATTTAAAATAATTAAAATTCTACCACGTTATTGTCAGGAAAACAGTCTGTTGAAAGTCACGTCAGCAGTGGTACACTCATTATATTTTGCAGTGCAAAGGTCTGTCATTTAACTTGTGGGCAGAACTAAAAAGAGGCTGGGAGAGGAGGATTAAATCATCTATGCTTGTTGATTCATGGAATATAGGTTTATTGTCTCACATTTTCAGTTTCATGTTAGCTGTTAATTTTTACGTTTTCTGATAGACAGCATGGCATTATTACAGAAGCAATCTGCTCCATCTGTTATAATGCCATTTTACTGGACAGCTGCAGGCAATTTCAATCAGCTTGAATTTCCACCACTTCATGACAAATGTCAATCTGTTGTTTGAATATGAAAATATTGGTCTTATTTATTACCAAAACTGTGGCTTGGCCTTGGGCACCACCACAATATATGACTGTATAACAAAATAATTGACTTGTTATGGGTTATTCCTTACACACATACACACACACATCTTGAAGCTTGGGGTTGTTTTTAAAGGTCTTTAGAGTGGTCAAATGAGTATTTAAAATGAAACCTTTCTAGAGTGATTGATTGGATGTCTGTTCACAAAGCTGACTTTATCCAAACACCATCATCCAGGTTTCCCTGAATTCTATTAAGATGGAGGGAAGTGTAAGACCACAGCATGAATAGCACTCAAATGCCAGTGATAGTTAATACTGCTATGCAATGGACTCCAAGGAATCAGAAGTGTACTTTATGAAAATATAGGATTCAGACTGAATTTTTACAGTTGGGCCCTGGATTTGTGCCAAAGCATTGAGAATCTCCACATCCTGAATTAAACCTGAGCATAAACATAGGCAGTCATAACAACCTGTTTCCATATCTGCACATCTGTCTGGATTAAAGATGTAAAAATCCTTACCGTTAATTTTTCCCAAAAGTTAGTTGGGCTTCATAGCAAACTTCCACCTACATTGCATTAGTATCCTTTAATCATTTGCAACACAATTTGTGAACATTTGATTCATAATCAAGCAGAGAAATTAGCCACAAACCAGGGTTTAACCACTTGATGATACCTGAAATGTGGATGTTTTTAAAACACATGGCATGCACTGAAATAAAGGCCTAGAAGAATGGATGAAAGGTGGACAAAGTTTGTGTCTTTAGTGTGCACAAAGAGCTCAAAGTGACTCTCCTCTCATTAAATTGTATGTTCTTTAAATAATATATGGTTTATGTGCATTCTTATATATCCCTATATATATATATATATATATATATATATATATATCAGTGGCGGGCCGTGCATTTCACACCTAGGCCTTCAGTAGTGCTCTGCCCAGTGGCGTAGCGCAGTAACGTAACGCTGCCCAACCTTTCACCGTTCACCGGTTTCATTTTCCGCGGACCGGGGGGTTACACGCGAGAAAAAGCTGAGACCAGTTTATTTATTTCGCGGACCGGGGGTAGCACCCCCCACGCTACGCCTATGGCTCCGTCTGAATCGATCCACCCCTCAACTATTTTATGGCTATAAAAACCATCTTATTCTTATTATGCAGAAATGCAGTATAAACATGGGGCTATGGGGACGGTATAGGGACAGGACATAACAGAGGAAGACGGGGGGTCACTGTCCCCTCTCACAGACCCAGGCCTGCCTCATCACAGCGGGTGAGAATCTGTGCTTACAGAAAGACAACTCACTGCTGCCACCAGAGAGACACGGTTCTCTTCTCACCGCGAGACCGGATCGGCAGAAACAGAACCAGCCTGTGTTCAGTGTGGGATAGTTATGCTATCTATAACATTTTGTAATGCAGCCTGCCGTGCCATGTTATTATCTGCCTTGCATGCTGGCTAGCTTGTTATTAAAAATTGAATGATACAAAGTTAATGTTAAAGACTAAGGTGGTTAGCTATAATAAGTTAGCCACTTCATTAAATCATACAAACACACTGATCATAATAAGAAAAAGCGCTAGCTGACCTGTTTTATGATCGCTATTTTTATTCGAGTCACAGCTCATGTTTATTACATAAACTTAGCTGGTTAGATAGCTAGCTAAACAAGATCGTAACATGAAACATCAATAATAACCTCATAAAATTGCAATATTATTTAGGAAAATATCAACATTTTACTCACCAAAAATCCTTATTATTTGTACACAAAATCTATCCTCCTTTCTTTCTATCGCCATCGAAGCTAATGCTGAAAGTCGAGTCTGCCCTGTCGTATTTCTGGCATAAGTTTTAATTCGCTTTAGGGCTGAAAATGTCCGCTCAAATGTCTGAATCACAGACTGATGTTAATTATATTTTGTCCATGAATACTTATTAAATAATTCCAAATGGTCTGTCCGCTTCCTTTCATAGCTTTTCCCTGGCTGCGCTCCTTCCAGACGTGTATTTTCATATTAAAGCATTTAACCAATCACATTACATCATAGTCAGACACTCTCTGACTATCCAATCAAAGGGTGTGAATACGCTGACGTACCTAGGCCTTCTAGAAGGCCTTGGTGTCTCCAACTCAAAATTTGATTGGTTGAAGCAACAGTTTGATCAACACTTATTTTATGCTACAGGGCCTTCAGAATTGATTGTGAAGGCCTCCAGGCAGATTTCTTTGACCGTGGCAACAAATGATGGCTGAAATGTGATTGGTTAAATGCTTTAATATGAAAATACACGTCTGGATGCAGCGCAACCAGGGGAAAAGCTATGAAAGGAAGCAGACAGACCATTTTGAATTATTTAATAAGTATTCATGGACAAAATATAATTAACATCAGTCTGTGATTCAGATATTTTTTAGGCCAGCAGAGAAGGCCTTGCAGGCCCTGACGGCCCACCACTGATATATATGTACATATATTCTCTACAAAGTATATTTTATCAGACTATATTTTAAACTATATATTTATTTTTGGTATGGGGAGATGTTCAATGATGTAAATGGTAAATGAGAAGCAAGGTTGGCCATACGGCAAGGGACCGTTAGCTTTGGCAACCGGTGATACAGACTTGATTCAATCAAAAATCATCTTTAACTTTGACTCACAATTAACCTCACATATTTGTGTTTTTCTTCACGGGTTCGGCGATCACCCAAAATTAACTATCAAAACTGTGATTGCATGGGAGAAAACGTAACGCTTGCTTTTAATTGCAAGTCAAAGTTAACGATGGATGTTGATTGAATCCAAGCAACGGAGGTTATCATTGCTATTCACCTTCCATATCCCAACCCACAAATCATTGCTCTGTGGTCTTTGTGCTGCCTGCCCCCTGGTTTGTGCTGTGTCAGCACAGCCAGTCAGAGATGGGGCCTCTGCAGTGGGTGGGTGGGGTGGGCTGTGTGATCCAAGCTCCAGGGTCTATATATATATCAGGTGTTCCCAAAATCATATTTAGCACACCAGTGCATGGAAGTATGTCTAAATTATGATGTAATTATGTCACTGATGTATATAAAAATATGGGCGAGGTTTGTAGTATATACAATATGTTTTAATGAAATATGGAAACATAAGAAAATCCCTTAAAAGGGATAATGCTTTTAAAATGTTTTTTCCATTTTACGGATGACACCCTGGGACTTTAGTTTGGGAACTCCTGATGTATATCATGATATACAGTGTTAATAGTATGGTGTTACAGCTAAGACCCCTACAACTATGGGGACAACACAACCCATAAGATAATGGGCTTATTGATAGCCACAGCTATGGCCATGGCATGCTGAATTTTGACTTGATTTGACACTTGTTCTGGTACCTTGATATTTCTGGCATGTTGCCTCCACATTCAAAACATAATACTCAATAGGCAGAGTTAGGGCCGTTGGGCTACTTTGGTAATGCATAAAAAGGTACAATATCATGACATTTTGAATAAGTGTTATAATATGCAATTTTCTTGTTACATTACACCTTTTATATTTAACTTCCCAAGTGTAGTGAACCTGTAAATGTGACTGTGTGAGTTATCTATATCCTACATCCTGGGTAGGAAGGCAATTTCCAACAGATGGCATTAAACCATATATATATATATATATATATATATATACACGCACACACATATGTATAAATCCAAAGGACACACAGCACATTCAAATCTAATTGAAAACGATTCATCAAATTGCTGTATTAGGCCAATCTGTACTGAGTGAACACAGAATTTGGCATATGGCCCATTCCTTTTTCATATGAAAAAGATACTTTTTAAATTGCAATATAACATCAAATCAAGTCCTCAATGTCACAATGCTCAATAGTCCTCTATACAATTAAATAGTTGGAGGGAGCCCAGTGGAAATGAAAGTAAAAGGGTAACAATGTTGCATGTGCATTTAGATGGAACTTATAAGTACACGGTTAGGCAGTAATGGCCAGCCTCAAGTGTACGTTACATAAGCCCACTCACAAAACCTCAGATTTCCTAGTTTCAATTAGAACAGTGCTACAGTCCCAACCAGCTACCTGGGGGAATCTTTCAGAGGAAGGAAATCTTAGACTCGCATGGTTTCCCCGATCAAGGTTTACATGTAAACGACAGCATTGCTCCCATCAAGCCTGCTCTCCATTAGCAGGTAATCCATCCCTAATGGCCTTTCTCTACCCACACAGACATAATTAATGATAACACATCTTAATGGCTTTAAATTACTTAAAGTTTCTCAAAAGTGAGCCTATAGTTGATGTTTATATAACACACACTACACATAATATGATGCATGTCTAGGCTCACAAAAATGATTGCATCTTCTTGTGGAATGGAAAATTATGATGTTGTATAATCCAAAGCAGCTGCTTCAGTGGCAACAGTAAAAAGCCTGTTACTGGCTTCTTCATCTGATTAGCATCCCATGGCCCCTCCCCCTACCACATAACCACCAGGTACGTGAGCTGGGTTACATTGTTTGCAGATTTTCCCTGGGTTGCCCATCTCCAGCAAAAGCTGTTTCAATCATGTGTGCACCGTTCAAAGGAAGTCAATACATCTTTGCTCTATGTCATGATTTATAGCAATATTTGTGATTAGCATGCATGGACTTTATAATTGATTGTGTTCATTGAAAAAAATACAAACAAATGTGTATATATATATACCGTATACTGTACATGCAGTGGGTATAAAAGTTATTGTTATTAAAGTTATTAAAAATAAAATATCCTTTGGAATGTTTCACATTTTATGTTCTTCATGGAATCAAATGGATTTAATTGGGGTCCACCTGTGTACAGTTAAGGTGTATAAAAGTATTTACAATTAAATACACCTGTCTTTGTGGTCCCACAGTTGGTTAGTAAATTTCCAAGAGCTTCATCATGAAGAACAAAGAACATTCAAAGAAATTCTGAGAAAAGGTTTTTCAAAAGCACCAATCAGGGGAAGATAAGAACATATCAAATACTTTGAATATGTCCTGGAGCACCGTTAAGTCCATCATAAAGAAATAGAGAGAATATTGCTGTAACTGTGAATTTGCCTAGAATAGGCTGTCCTCCAAAACTGAGCATCCGTGCGAGAAGGGCATTTGTTAGGGAGGCCACCACGAAGCCTATGGCAACTCTGATGGAATTAGTCTTCCATGGCAGAGATGTCCACAACAATTGTCCACAACAATATCCCAGGTGTTTCACAAATCTGCGCTTTATGGGAGGGTGGCAAAAAGAAACCCATTGTTGAAGAAAACTCACATGAAATCTCACCTATAGTTTGCCAGAAGGCATGTAGAAGACTCTCAAACCAAGTGGAGGAAAATGCAAGCCCAAGACTGGGCATAAATCTAAAAACATTATCCCTACCGTGAAACATGGTGGCAGGAGCCTGATGCTATGGGGATGCTTTTCTACTTCAGGGACTGAAAAAATGGTCAAAATACAGGGCAAAATACCATCAAACCTGATTGAGCTCAAGCAATTTTGTAAAGAAGAATGATAAAAAAAATGCAATGGCCAAAGCTGGTATAGACTTACTCAAATAGACTTAATTGCAGATATTAATCATGAAAAAGCTTGAGTATTTCGTGTTAATCAGTGGCAAGAAATCGCAATTAAATCCATTTTGATTCCATGATGTAAGAAAAGCTGTAATATATGATGTAATATACCGCTTTTTTAAGCAAAAAAAAAGTAGCACACAAAGTTTAAAACTCGGATCTGTTTATTGTATGGTTCTTATTGGATTTATATACCATTTTAATTTTAAAATAATTTAAAAAATGCAACTGAATATAGTTCACTCCTTGTAATTGTATGTTTAAATCATTCACTTTGCGAATTAAGAAACATATTGCTTTATTGCGTTATCGGCTTATCGGATCTAGTACTATGTTTAGCTACTCACTTTTTCCATTGTGGCATAACGTGAAGGCATCAGAATCCGCATCGGGCATCGCAAGTTTTATAAGGGACTGCAAACTGAGGTTTATGCTGTGTAACTAGCTAGCTAATAACAGCTACCTACCATTTCATTAATTTTCATTTATTTGACAGGGACAGTGCACATTGATTACGTTTCTGTAAATGTGCCAGAGTTAGTCAAGGAGGCTAGGCTAGTCAAGGAGGCTATTTTCATCTTTAGTCCTTGGGCAGGCAGCTACTAGGGTTGGGAAATGCAATGGAGCTGTCTGCACGTGCGCAATCGCATGTTGTTGTAAACAAAACAAAATGCAAGAACAGTCAAAGAGGTGGTGGGATTAAATTACATCCCCAGGCCCAGTATTATATTATTTAAAATGGGTTATTTACATATTTTAGTATGGTAATGGTTGAAATACTTTTTCCCCACATGAAAATAACTTTTGTCACATGATTTACTATCATGGTATTACGTAATAAGTTTATGATAGTACTATTTCATATTTTAATATTGTGGTATACCGTCACACCCCTAATATATATATACACTCAGTGGCCACTTTATTAGGTACACCTGTATATCTGCTCGTTAATGCAATTATCTAATCAGCCAATCATGTGGCAGCAAATCAATGCATAAAAGCATGCAGACATGGTCAAAAGGTTCAGTTGTTGTTCAGATCAAAACAAGAGAATGGGGAACAAATGTGATCTAAGTGACTTTGACCGTGGAATGATTGTTGGTGCCAGACGGTTTGGTGTGGGTAATACCAATTGAGCATCGTTTAAATGCCACAGCCTACCTGAGTCTTGTTGCTGACCATATGCATCTCTTTATGGCCACAGTCTACCTATCTTCTAATGGCTACTTTCAGCAGGATAATGTGAATGTCACAAAGCACACGTCATCTCAAGCTAGTTCCACGAACATGACAATGAGCTCAGTGTACTCAATTGGCCTCCACAGTCACCAGATCTCAGTCCAATAGAGCACCTTTGTGATCTGGTGGAACGGGAGATTCGCGGGAGATAAAAAAACTATTCTTGCATTTATGTTGTAAGTGCTGACTTCTTGACTGAAAATCATCTGACTTTATCTTGGATTTTAAAAAGAAATTCAAGGGTTTTCAATTCAAGACCTAAATATTTTGTTGACATTTCTTTAGACTGTATCCTGCATGATGGCAGACATCATGGCTTTAATTATAAGCTGAGAGGTTTTGGCTGCACTATCATCATCTCAACAGCTGATATGAGCACAGCCAAAAACACGCACATCATCATTAAAAAAGGACAAAGCAACAGCCGCAAGCTTGTCATAAAAGATATTCAGGTTGGCTTTTAATTGTTTAACCCATTCAGACCTAAAATGCCTGCTAAAAACGCTGTTCCTATTATTCTGAGGGTTTTCTGGAAAAATTTCCACAAAAAAGCCATCTTCATTTCCCCCACGTCTATTTCAGCGAATATTTCATTAATCAAAATCGAAAAACGTCACTCCAGGTCTTAATGGGTTAAGAGAAGCTGTTCATCTGGGTTGTCAAGCCATCTACAGCATATTATCACAAAAAACTAATTCCAGCCTTCCATGCAAAATATCTGAGGTCTTGGCTAATTTGCACTCCTCCAATAAGGCTATAAATAAAATGAATTTACACATCCATAGATGCATAAATCCACTGCCTTAACACGTCAAATGACGTGCAGTGTGAATGCATATATTAAGTCAGAATTAACTGATTCAATTCAGACTAGGACCTCACTTGCACCTCATTCTAAAACAAAGTATCCATGGTTCCATTTTTGTATGTTTGTCATGGTGGTCCATCTTATATATTAATGTCCAACAAATAAATGAGTGGTGTTGGAATTTTTAATCTGCCTCTATTGGCATTGTTAATTAAATATATGTATTTATTTTCTTATGGATCAAATAGACTGCATAAATTATTAACAATAAAAGTACAATTTGGGTCTAGCGGTTACAGCGTTCGACGCTGGCCACTGCGACCGGGGTTCGATTCCACCGGCCGCGCCAGAGTTGGCTCTGGCCGGGAGTGCCACTAGGGGGGCGGCAATTGGCTGTCCGCTCCAGGGACGGGGGAGGGAAGATAACATGAGTTTGCTGCTTAAAGGAGTGACTCTGGGGTACTGGAGTTGTGGTCGACAGCTTGGGGAGTGCCATCTCTTTGCCATTGTCACTGTTGGTCACAGGGCTATGGCAGCAAACTCACAATACGAGGGGGGATTGACATGAAAAAGAGAGGATGCAATTGGCTACTAAATTGGGATAAAATGGTATGAAATCAGAAACAAATAAAAAAATGAAATAAAAAAGTACAATTTGACCCATAGCAGTACAATGCAAAAATGATTCCTCAAGTTATGTCAATAGAGTCTGTCCCAGAGCATTTGGATTTGAGTCAAAATATTAAGAATTAGAATATAATGCCTGTGAACACCACAGTCTCTTGTTTCCTAGCAGCACACGCCCTGTCACTCCTGGAAATTTAACAGGAACACGACAAGGGCTTGTATCCGTTTGGAAAGGAAACACCTGCACCGTGTTATTGCTTGTCTGTAATGAAGAGTCTCCCAAGGAATGCAAAGTGGAGCTTTCACTTTAAAAGGAGGACATTGACACACACACACACACATACACACAAAACTTGAAAAGTTGTAATAAGCCCGTGTGTAATTGTGTGACCCGGAGATTCAGCCTTGATGCTCCACTGACTTCTGACAGACTCGAGCACCGTGTGCCGACGGGGGGGTGCTTAGGTTGACGTGTTCTTGGCATATGCTATCCCCTCAAGCTGGGGAGCAATGCTTTAGAGCAAAGAACCGACCAGAACCCTGTCTCATTTGATTCCGATTGTCTTTTGTCAAGCCCACTGCTGTAATTTAGCAGCTTGGATGCACTTTAACAGGAGGGATCTGGAGTCTGGGGAGCCTGGAAACTCCTCTGCTCTGACCTGAGTAGGCACTGCTAGCGATGTACCCAGGGAGAAAGGGAGGGGGGGAAAATAGCATAAAATTAAAAAGTCAGAGCAGGCATACCTCAACACACTGCGCAGTAATGGGCAGCACTGATATGAAACCTGACGTATGGAACCATTACAGCTGTACTGGTTTGAGGTTTATTTGATCATACACAGTCGCAGTTAATGACCACGCAGTACCGCTGTGCCTTTTGCCCCAGTCCTGTTCATGGAATAAGGTCCCCATGTGGTGTCTGAGTTTGAAATTCGCACTGTCACTTCTCTGATTCCTGCTAGATATGTGGGTGATTGAACAGACGCTAACGTTAAAGGCGTCAAGCTGAAACGTTCACCTCAGGCTGGTGCTTCCATCTGCATCTGGAGTCGGCAGCAACGTGTGGCATACGGTGTGCACCACATGTTTTTGGTTTCCCCTGCTGTGAATGTGTTGCTGTGGCTTGGAGCACCAACTTTTTTATTTATTTTTATTCTGACTCTTTGTAATTATGAGTTTTGCTCTATCAATTAAATTAACTAAATGTTAATGTTTAATGAATGGAGAAAAACACACACAAATGCATTACCTAAGATCTGGGCCTTATAGTTACTACAGCACAATAATGGATGGTCTCATTAGAATTGCTGCATTGCTACAATTGGGAGAACACATTAGAGATTTTTCTGTAAGTGTTTTGAGAGCACAACATAATGGATGATATTTTACATTTTATCTGAATGTCTACAGCTGTATATATCAAATGCACATGTATGCCCAGCACAATAGAATTACAAAGCACCCTAATAACATTACAGTTACGTTCAGGGAAAAGTCAAAATGTTGAGGTGATAAAGAAAAGCATTGGAGATTTCCACTGAGTAAATAATTATTATGTTGTCTGTTGTAATATATTGCTTCACCATGTTTTTTCTGCCTTTGTTATTTGTGTTTTGATGGTCTGTTGAGTTTGGCAGGAGTCTTTTCCTCAGAAGACCTAACAAGGTCTATGTAGGAAAACATTGCCACTGCAACCCTTCATTATCAGCTAAGTGACCAATCAACATCTCTCTTCCCTTTTATTGAAAGCAAAGCGAATTAACATGATCTTTATCCAGTCAGAGAGACACTCGCAGTCAGAACGGAGAGCCAGAATAACAAAGCCTATCAATTATGGACCGTCCGTCCATTGCCTCCAGCAGAAATGCTTTTGTTAACATTCTACTGGAAAATTATCTCCATATGTTCTCAGGCCTGTAGATCAGCCCAGTGACATGACAGGACAGGACAGACAGGGCTCATTGCATTGTCCAGGGCCATCCACCTCAATAAGTTTCAAGAGGAAATACGACCATGGGATCTATTTTTAGGATGCAAAGGAAGTCATAAAATGCTAGGACAAGCAATAGCACAGATAAAAAATCAGTGTGTCCAAATCAGTTTTGGTATTTTACAGACAAAAACGCAGGCGGCGACCAAAAAATGCCTGGGACAAACAAAGTCACTAATTAAAATAATTTGCATAACACATCAGTTTAAACATCAAAATAAAGATAATTTCATGCTCTTTCCAATGATACATAATTTGGCTATTGTTTCTAAATTAATTTTCAATTTTCAAAATGGTTGCAAGAGAGAAATAAATGTATAAACTGAAGGTTGGCTGAGTGTGAATGAGTGTGTTATGTGGGTTTTTCAATTGCAACTTTTTGGCACACACCGATAATGTTCATACAAAATAATGCATTAGAGAAAGTATAAACTGAAGGTTGATATAGTGTTAATAGAATAAATAAATTAATGCATTTTCATATAGTGTTAAATTACTGCTGCTAAATAATTATAAATAAAGGTTGTTAATTATGCTATACTTATATGTATGCTGGAAAGGCAGAAATTACAATGTTCCTTTAGTAACACAACACGCTCATAAAGCCCCCCCTCCTCACTGGAAGTTAATTAGGATAATCTGATATTGTGATTTATAAATCATTGCATTAATTGCAATTAAAAATAAATATATATATATGTCACCGAGTAGTATGTGCTCCGGGCTCCCGTCATGCTAATTTCGAACTTCAAATTGTGACTTGTTCTTGAGAAGATGTGCTGCTACAAACTCAATGGGGTTTTGTGGTCGTTCCTTGGCCAGAACAGAGAGAGACTGCAGAAGGATTGGCACCACCATCTGATCTAAATAAGCTCGTGTGAGAAGCAACTGTAGGTCCACCTTCTGTTTTGAAGCCTTGTCTGCGTTGGATTTCTCGTTTTCCACGATTCTCTGGACATTTTCAGTGAGACCATATTCTGCATGTGGATTTTCTGCCACTTTTCTGCCAGGGTACATGCATCACATCATGAATGAATCACATTTGTGATCCATTCTGGTTATGGTCACCTGTGAAATTATATAGAAAGAAGAGTTGATGAGAATGAAGGATTATGTAGACCTGTGCTAATTGGCGAATACGTGAGTTATGTAGCATTTTGAATTGTGATCCATTTTGATAAAATCGACCCCTCTATGGCTCACATAACTGCCATTATTGCAGTTATATGCACTTTCTTTTACCCGTACACCTAGAGGTAAGAGAAAGTGACAGTATGAATTTCATTAGCAATATATCACAGAAACCAGTAATTGATGCAGCTGGAGCTTGTATGGGCTCAGATATGTTGAACTGTGGCAGTAGCTACTTCTTACATGTATAACCTAGCTGTTGGAGGTTGTGTGTGACATCTTTGGGCAGTCCATATCAATAGGAATTGTTATATGAGGGCACGGTTTTTAAACATTATAAAAATGTTTGCTCCCATGTGCCTACACTGTATACACAACATTTCAGAGTTAATCTTTAACCTAGATGTGTAACTTTCCGAGGAGGAGACACTGCTGTTATGTAGAACATATTCCTCTGAATATATGCAGTAGGCAACCTTGACTGCATGAACTGCAAGACTGTTTTGACATGATTTATCTGGCAGCGATGGAAATGAATTAGCTAATGACGAAACATACGCTTGATCCGTTGTCCCTGTGCTCTATTTTAATTGTATGTTTGCCGATATACTATTTATTTGGCAATATAAAATGAAAATGGTTATAGAATAAACACATCAGGATAATTTATTGTGCTATGATCTATTTAAATTTGATATCGTTACTGCAGTAGCATGTGTATGTATCCACAATATATTCAACAAATCTTTATTTTTTCATAATTGCCCCTTATCAAGGAGCCTGGTATTGCCAACTTAGATTCTGGTGGCAGAATATTCAGACCCCTTAAATCTGTTAAAATATCTCAGTGCCCCCCAGCAAGCTCTAAAATAACATGGATGACAATACCAACGGCAAATGTTGTTACACTCCTCTGTGCCACTTCTAAATATCAATCTGCCCTTGCAAATTTGCGCTTGCGAGGGACTTTTTACATCCTCAAAATAGAGGGCCTTGACTCCTACTTCTTAAAGTTAAACATGAGCAGCACAGACATTCAACTGTGTGTAATCCAAAATTGATTCAATCATATACATATATATTCAATCACAATTTATTAACTTGTAGAGCCAGTATATTGATTACATACAGTACATATTTAAATATGTATATAAGACATATTGAAATATGCAATGTAGCTGAACATACCAGTAATCCAAAGAGGATATTGGATATTAATTGGAACAGTTGCATTATAACTGATGCCATTTTAAAGCATAAATCAGAGAAATTTCTGGTTTCTGGTTTTGCAAGACTAACAGATTGTACTACCAGCTGTTTATCATGGCATGGCTTGTCACATAAACACACTTCTGGGTGGAAATTATGCAAAGTGATATGTTTTTAAGGACAAATACACATCTGCTGTCATTTTTTACCCATTTCTCCCAGATGTTAAATGATCTTTGATATGTATGAGTAGTTGTTTTCTGTGATGCTGTCTTTGTTGGTGTAAAATGAGTCTTCCGTTAAATGTGGATTTGGAGGCCAATTTCCACATCACAGGAGCAAGTCCTTCTCCATGCTATCCTTGTTATCCCTGCTGCTCTGTTGCATTTATACATGCCAGCTTACTTGAGCAGTTCTGTACAACTAAGTCTGCATTGTAAATGTACATGTAGCTGAGTAGAGCTGTTCTGCACAGCTGAGTCTGCATTGTACTGATGTACCTATTAACTGCCAAAATAAATGAAATGAGTAAATTAAGGATTCTGATGGCTCTGTTATGGTATGGGATGCATTTTCCTGGCATGGTGTAGGTCCACTCAACCCCTTAGAAGGCAAGGTAAATTCTGAGCCATTCTGAGTGATCACTTTCATCCTATGGTGAAGCATTTATATCCTGAATCTATCAAGGTTGACATTGACCCCATCCACAGGGCACAAGTTGTCACTGAATGGTTTGATGAGCATGAAAACAATGTAAACCATATGCCATGGCCATCTCAGAGTTACCAGATCTCAACCCAATTGAACACTTATGGGATATTCTGGAGACAGTGTTTTCCACCACCATCAACAAAACACAAAATGATGGTTTTTTTCTTGTGGAAGAATGGTGTTGCATACCTCCAATAGAGTTCTAGACACTTGTAGAATCTACGCCAGGGTGCACTGAAACTGTTCTTGGCCCAAAGCCCTATTAAGACACTTTATGTTGGGGTTTCCTTCATTTTGGTGGTTGCCTGTTCATGTAGCTGACTAGAGCTGTTGAGACTGCATTGTAGATGTGCATGTCAGCTCAGAGGGGTAGCTACGCATACTTAACCCTCTGCCATTCGAGCAGCAGCATGTGAGCATTGGTGTCTGTCTGGCTCCCCTCTTAGTCGGGCCATGGTCACCACTGTGTTGCGTTGACAGCACATTATCAGCTTCTTATCTGACCCCAGAGTACAGGCGGGGCTCAAAGTCTCCTTGTGGAATTTATTGATATTTGGCATTTTAAGAAAATGAATCCAAGTCAACAAAATGTTGCGCCGATGTGAGTGTTGGTATTTATAATGGACAAACGCTTGCATTACCTGGGCTTAGCTGTATGTGTGGCCAGATACCAAGGACATCTGGTGGTCTGATATAAACAGAGCTCTGGGCTTGTGTGTTGCATTATACATCATATTATATAATTAAATTATACTTTACAATATAAATTGTTCCTGCTTGTGTTGCTGGTGACACAGTCACTGATATGTTATGACATCAGTTTGTCTGGCATATGCATATGCATCTCATACACACTAAAGAGGAAATATAGATATATATTTGACAGAAATTACAAGGTGGAACATAATTACCAGTATGGCAATGTTGAACCATGTAAAAATATTATAATACATTTGGTGTGATGTCAGTACATCATTGCAATCATTACAAAACTATAGTTTTAGAAAAAATTGAGAGCTTACCGGTCACTACCGGTCAAAAGCTTTAGAACACCCCCATTTTCCAATTTTTACTGAAATTTAAGCAGTTAAAGTCCAGTGAATAACCTGAAATGGTACAAAGGTAAGCAGTAAACTGCCATAGGCTTTAAAAAAAAAAGTTTAGGTTACCGAAAACTGAAAAATAATGTAATGAAGAGAGCCCGTTCTAACAGATAGCCTGGTCTTATAGAGAGCCAGGTCTAAATTAAATCCTAGTCTAATGGAAAGCCTTTTAGATTTCATGCAGCTAGGTGTTGTACATGGTTATTCTTCAGGGGAATACAAGCACACAAAGTCCGCAATCCTGATCTCATTGTCAATGTCCAATCCAATTCCAAAATCCAGTTCCAAGTCCACAATCCAGTCCGTAGTCAATCCAAAGGGGGTCCTCAAAACAATCCAATTTCATACACAAAAACACTCTTTCTCCAAATACTGGCTGGTCAATAGACTTCACAGTACTCACTCTTACAAACACACTCAGCAACTCCTTCCCAAACATGTTCCTACTCCTCTCCCAGTGTGATGCAAGCAGCCCTTTAAGTAGGCCTTGAAATGGCTTTCAGCTGGTCGTTAGTCCCCATTGCTTGACTTTGCTCAGGTGTGATTGTGGCCTGCTGGGAAATGTAGTGTTTTGGCTCCCATCTGTCGAAGGACCCAGCAGCCATTTCCTTGTGCAGCCCCTTGGGCTGCCACAATGTGTATTTTATGAAGTGCACAAGGATTTAGACCTTAGGTATCTTTAGAAAAAAAAGTTTCACTTGGTCAATAAAGCCTGAAAGTATGTCATATTAAAGACTAGAATAAACTGAAGTTTCAAAATGTATGTGTATATTTGAAATTAAACAGGGACACATCTACTGATTGAAATAAATAGCTTAGGTCTTGAAACTCCTCTTAATCTATTATTTCCATTGTTCAAAGAGTGGTGAGTGCATTGTTTGAAGTAAACCAACATAGTTATAGTAACAAACAATGGTATCAATACACAACCGTAGCAGGTATCAAAGCATCATGTTTTGGGTGATGGAAGACTTATTAGTGCATAGGTCATGATAATGGTTGAGGTGGTTGTGCAAATGTCCCATCTTTTTTGAGCTTTTGCCAAACATTCTCACTTAAAACATAATTTTTGGGGTTTCATTTCCAGAATATTTAATCGGAAACTAATCTAGTCATGGGTCAATGACATGACATGCATATTTTTGTGTCCGAGTTCATTATTTCCATTTAAAAATAAATTAATCAATTCAAGTCATATATGATTTTATTATATAAAACATGTATAGTTTGAATCCATTTTCAGTACATTCAAATAATATATATTACTTTGTGTTTTGGCATCTCAAACCCCCAAAATGGGTGGCGCAACCGTCCGAGCAAAGTCACAGATTAAGAAAACTGTAAAAAGTGGTATTTTAATAATAATAAATTCAATATAAAATACTGTGGCATGATTTTATGTTTGAAACCTTTCAAATAAACACAATTTTACAAATAACAATAGTTTTAAAGCTATTGAGATAATTGAGGAACTTTTGTCCGGCAATTTGTGCTTTTCAAATGTCAGGGTGGCACAACCGTAAACATGGGACTTTTATTTTAAAGTCAAGAGGCTATTGCATCAGCCAGGTGTTACATCATCCAGAGGACCCTATCTGACATCCATGGCTGACTGAAAAGGTTTGCGGAGCTCTCTCAAATATTGATAAAAATAGCTACGTTCACCTCATAGGTAGGATGCTACACTTTCCATGTCAGGTGGTACAACCAATGTAAAACTAGGAAAATGTTATTTTATCATAAAACTACTTATTCTGTTTTTAAATGATTTGTATGCTATTGTTAGCATAGGTCAAAGCTAATGCAGGTGTCCAAGTAGAAGCCTGTTTAATTTGAAATCAGTTGCAAAAGTCAGGTGGCGCAACCTGTAAGTCAGGTGGCAAACCGTAACGAATGCCACTATATGAAATAAATAATATTATTTAAAGCTTCAAGATGCTCTAAAATGTTTATTCGTTTCAAGTTAAATATGTTATACACGTTGGATGTTAAAAATACTAAATAACTGACACTTAGAATGCAGTAATCTTAAATTATTGTTAATATAATAATCAACCCCCAAAAAACAAATCTGCAAGGCACTATAGACACTCTAATAGATACTTGACCAAGATTTCACTTCAAATAAATAAATAATAAATAATAGGAAAATATAAATAATTTTACAAATGTTTGGTTGCGCCACCTGACATTTTTTGGTCAGTCAAGTTAAAAATACAGTCAAAAAATGAATTTAAACACATTGAAATGTTATTTAACAAATGAGCTTGTTTAAGCACATTGTCACAGATTCAAAAATATGCATTTTATCTATTTTGAACAAACTTTTTTTAAATAACTTTTTAGAGGCCTTATTTGTCATTGACCCTCATACAGATGTTACCCATAATTATGTATATTTGCCAGTAAATACAGTGTATTATACTTACTTTATTCATGTGGTATATAAGCACTGCTAAAGTAGTTCAGACCAGGACGTCCTGCCCTGTATGGGCTATACTTCCTTGAGAAGTATGCAGGGCTTGTATTTCATGCATCACTTTATTGAAATTTAGGTGTAGGAGACATACCCTGGGTACAGAGTAGGAACGGAGTGATGCAACCATTATGCTGAATTTTCTTAGTCACAACAAACCTTTTGTGACATGTGGAATAGGAGCCCTGCACTTCAGGGATTCCCCTCGAGAGTATGCGCATGCGCGCTGTTAAGCCTTGCTCTGCTTCCAAAAGTTCTCTGAACAAGATTTATGAAACATCTACAGTATTTTCAAGCACAATGTGTACATTTCCTGGTTCACAACCAATAAGAGCCATACAAATATAAGCCATAAATCTATACATCTAGATCATATTGCAACAGTTTTCAGGGAAGTGAGAATAGCCCATACTGTACATGGAAGCAGCTATGAGACCACAGCTACTGGAGAAATCTATGAGAGCACTGCACAAATCAAACCACATTTTTTGAGGTGGGAAAAACATCAAATTCTAAACATCTGGGAGTGTTCCCCTTAATGTTAGCATGTTCACCACAAGGGGTTCGGCTAAAACCATTAAAGCATTTAACAAAGCCAAAATATGGGAAAGATTTCAAATCAAGGCAAACTATGTGTTCCACAATACGGAGACTTACTTCTAAATTATGTATGTTTCTCTTTTTAATATATCAATGTTTATTCATTTAAAAGAAAAGCTCCTCCCTTGCCACTTGTTACCAAGATGTGCCAAATCGTGCCTGTGGTATATGAAAAGGAATGCACCCGCTATGTTTCCTGGCTAGCTTTGACATAAGTTCTAAACAACAATTGCAGTAATTGTAGTTTCTGAGGTCATTAGGTTTCTGTCCCCAAGAGATAGCAGTCACAATACAACAGGGCCCTGAATGTGCTACACAATGCTGACACTGTCTGGAAGTGTGTTTTTTGAACGACTTGAAATAGAACGTTCTATTTAGTTTCAGATTTCTTCCTGTAGCTTTGCCTATTTAATTTTTAGAGCACAAATTACACCTTGTTTACACCGTAATTTGCTGTCAAGGAGATTGCCTATTGTTATTACCTATTTCAAATGTCTTGAAAATGTGAACATGTTTTATTTAGGGTTGATTTGTACAACATCGCCATCGTTAGCTATAAGTTACTTAGTAACTTTAATTCACAGTCTAGATAATTCCGTTATTGCACATACAAAGTTAGCTTTTCTAAAGCTATTTAAAAAATAATGATTGTGTCTAGTCAAGAGAACATGACCCGGCATGACACCAACTAGCTAGCATTTATAGATACTGCTAGCTAGGTAACATGATGAAGACTAATGAAGAGACAAGCTACTAGCACTCAACTTAACATTACCTAGCCAGACTAACATGCCAATGTGCAATATTGTGTCTATCCAAGTGGACAAGGTAGCCAGCTAACCAATTGGCTAGCAAGCTGGAAATTAGCTAGCTATTGTAAGCTAAATGATTGGTATTGTCTTATCTCTGTCACCACTATGAGCAAATGAGTTAATCTAGTGATCGATGTCGCCCACAACAATTGCTATATCAACAACCCAAAACACAGAAAACTGTAAATAAATACAGAGTAAGTTCTATAATGTACAATAACTAACCTAGATAGCTGTTTAAAGTTAAGCACGTG
The DNA here is from genome assembly GCA_029706075.1 of Aldrovandia affinis. NCBI lineage: Eukaryota > Metazoa > Chordata > Actinopteri > Notacanthiformes > Halosauridae > Aldrovandia > Aldrovandia affinis. The sequence continues at coordinate 1,972,726 of JAINUG010000138.1, read as the reverse complement.
ATCGTCTGCTGCAAAGAGTGATGTCGATAAGAGTACACATAGTTCCCAGAGGTAGCGACTTGAGTCTTTAGCTCAGTGGGTTAATTGTCTCTCTAGTCATGTCAAGATGCTCGGTTCAAAACTTGCTGCTCGGTTCAAAACTCGCTGCTCAGTTCAAAACTTGCTGCTGGCAGAACTAACTCTGTTACATTAGCAACCTATGTAATGCTAATTAGCTAATTAGCTAATGAACTAGCACCGAGTCCCACAAACTCTGATAGCATCATTAGATAACTAATCTAGCTAGCTAAGTTAGCTCCCTATGACAACATACTGTATTTCGCTAGTTTAAGTTCGGTCATTAATGTTAGATCTTTTTTTTTTCTTATCCTTCATTGATAACGTTACTTTGAGTTAATCTTGACTAACAGGCTTGCTATAATTCTGTCTGTCTTCTTGACAACAAGGATGTGACTGGAATAAATGTCTGCTTCCAACACAGATTTACAAATATCTGTCTATCTACATATTAAATATTGCTACTACCATGCAAGTAATGAACGCTATCATCTCTTCTTGAACCTGGGCAAATGGGGAACTATATTTCTTGGTGGATTTACACATGCCAAAATATGATCATTTTACATGATAACATTTGAATTTTTAATACTTTTGCATTTTAATATTTTTTTGTGGCAAGTAGCCGTGGTATAAGCAAAATATACCACTCATATATATGCACTTCTGGAGTGAGAATGGCTGTTATGCATCACCCCAGGTGTATCAATATATCCTGAGAATGCATGGCTTGGAGTAATTTATTCCTTACACACACACACACACACACACACACACACACACACACACACACACACACACTCACACACACCAAAAAAAATGCAGTGGACATAATATTTGTTTTGTGTCAACTTCACCCTCCCAGCAAAGAACATAGACACTAACCCCATTGATGCTGTTGCATTAAATCAATGGAAGAGCATTTAATTTATCTTTTTCACCTGACAAACAGCATGCAGGAACTAAGGCTGATCCCAGTCTGGCATCGGCTAATGCAAACACAATAACTGCCATGCCAGAGGGTCTCTGAATTGTGTAGGAATAATCTGACGGCAGGCAAAAGTAATCAGTGCGTAACCCTCGGTCTGGATAAATAAAGAGATGGAAGGAAGGAGCTGATCCCAGCCCAAGAAGAAAAGCAATTGTATCATTAGTGGGTTTAGAGATGATAATATGAAAACAGGTTGGAGGCTGGACCGTGTATTTAACAGTCAGATAAGGGATTTATTATTTATTTATTTATTTGCCTGTTTATTTATTTTTATGATCTGGTGTGAAATGTGTCAAACATCTAAATAATTTGTTTGCTCTACTGTTCTACTGTTATTATTTAAATTGTATATATTTAGTTTTATAATTATGTGCATTTAAGGTCTGTTTTCAAACTGCATTAAAATGAGTGTCCGCTTTAGCTCCATTTTATTTGGAGGGATTATGGGTTCTTAGGAGGAAGCAGACTGTGGAAACCGTGGCAGGCATGAAACCTCAGGGGACTAACCAGTCATTATTGTGTTACAATTTTCTCCCAGTGAAAAAAACCCCACTCTAATTTCACTGTTATTAAACAAATGACCTTGTTAAATTTCACGATTCTGATTAAACCCTCCAACAAACATGGATCTAGGAATACCTAATGTTTACAACAAGCCATGGCATGAAACATTATTTTTTCCCCTGTTTCTTATGTAGGTCTCTATGTTCATGTCTTAAAGCTCCAGCATGTCTTTGTGCTCTGTTTGTATCTCATTTGGAAGCTTTGTATGCGGCGTAGCAACATGCCGGGGTAGGCTGCTTTGTGTACAGAGCAGTCCCTGGAAGCCCTCATTAATTCTGCATATGAACAAACCCCCTCCTCCCTTGAGTCTCTGACAGGCTCCCCTGACTCCAGATCAGCACCGAAGCCCAACTCCTGTGGCTGGCTAATTAACCATTCCCATTGCCGCGCACCTGTGTACCTGTGGTCCTGCTTCATAAAAAGCAATGCATTTCACCTAAATTATACAATGACACAGAAAAACACCAAAGGGAACTGAATCGGTCCCTAAGAATGTAGGCATCCACTCTAAAGCCAATTAATCGGGCAATGTTGGCATTTACGTGACATTTCCCAGTTTTCTGTCATAGAGCAGTTTGTTATTGCGTTTTTCGTGATACTTTTGTCTCAACATTTTACAATGGTTTTAATATTCAATCCTTCTTACTCTTGTTGTTGTTCTTCTTCTGGTTTTGCTCCCTCTTTACATGCAAACAAAATAAGCTACAGTCGTCCTGAATGTGAGAGTGTGAGCATGGCTTCACAATGGATCCAAGGGCATCATTTCCTCATATGTTCTCATTAGAGATGCTGGCATTTCCAATTTGGATCCAACCGAGCTGTTTGGGTAGTGTCTCTCAAGCCACTGATCATTTCCCTTTTAAATCAACATCTTTTCACACCTTGTTATACATGGCGCTGCTTTAGGTTTCACCTGACACCACAACAAGGTGTAAATACAATTTATTTCATTAGAAATGGCACATCCATTGCTCCTCAGTGCACAAACTGTAATCAATGCGGCGGCTTTTATTCCATCTCTCAAGTGCAAAGACACTAGAAATAGTTATTTAGAAAGCCAATGTATTGTCCAGTGGGCTTTAAACAGGAAGTAAAGCTGAGAACATTGAGCAGAATGTAGCTATACATAGCAGGACATTGTCTGTTTACCAACATACTCTTGAGTGACAACACAATACACTTTAAAAACTCCCCTTAAAATTGTTCTCATGGTTCCATCAGACGGAGCTTGTGGCTCCCCCTTTGAATATGTGCAGTCCTGTAGGAGAACTGACATTGGTGGTGCCTTGTCAGTGATTAGCATGGGGGTGAGGTGGGGGAAGGGGAGAGACCTGACCCTGATCCAGCTCATATGGCCACCCCTGACCTGACCTGCTGGTTAGAGACTAACTCCGCCTGGGGTGGGTAGAACTTTGCCTCTCTATGGAAAGGGGTTCTGAGCACTGTTACTGTTACTGTTTTGGGTGGGTTGGGGGAGGGACAGAAATTATGCATTTGCTCATTAAATACAATGTGAATATTTGATCCTATTATTCTCCAACCTGTCCTATAGAACAGTACCGGGTTCAGGCTCACAGCAGACTCGTCCATCTCAAACACTATTATCATAGTGACGTGTTTTGGCTCAACTGCACCTATGCCATCTCCCCTGGAAGGCTTGGGAGAAATTAGATGGCCCCAGTGAAGTGTACGTGTGCCTGCCTCCAGGGCAAATGTACATGTGGCGTTAGGCACCAGATTGCTCGGCAGTCTCTGAAAGAGATGATGTATAGTTTGCCGAAAAATAAAATTGTCTTTTATTTATTTCGAATATGTTTTTCTTACTTATTCTTTTTAAATACTATTTTGTATTACTGTTCAATTTATTGAATAATTGTACACCATTAGACATGTCTATAAAACTAAAAGTTATATAAAAGTGTGCCATAAAAACACTTACAACATATGTTTTCAATTAAAACAATACCCATTAGGAGAGAAATTGTTTCCATGAAGAGGACATTACTGGTTATTGTGAACTTACAGGAGAATACAATACTTTTTGGAACATATGAGATGATGCATATTCTGACTCTTTTTCAGTTGGGTATCTTAGTATATTGCAAATTTACTGTCAAAGGTCCAGTGATTTGGATGCTGAAATGAAGATGGAACATTAAGCCATTTCCAAGAGGTGGAAGCACCTATTGTGGAAGAACAAAGAAAATGGGCAATGAAAGTGTATATCTTGGAGAAAGCTCAAATGGAACAGAACACATTCCTTCTCTGCATTCCAATAATGTGCTATTGGTTTCCATCCAGTCCTAAAATTGCTGCCTGGAGTCTTTCCAAGATGGCAAAATGTGTGCCCGGTACAAGACTGTGCCCAGAAGGAGAACACAGAGGAAATGAACTGAGAGGGAGATGCTTTTCTACAGAGAACAGAATAATAGATATTATACCCTTCCTTGCACCACCTAACCCTCACAACATTTTGCATTTTGCATCCAATTTTTCTGTCTTTTTTAGGTGGATTGGGAGTGTTCCAGATTTCTGGAGCACGTAGAACTTGGCGGCACAGTCATTGGTATGCTATGACATTGGCATCTGGAATATGCGTCATCTCATATGCTCCAAAAATTGTGAAATATATGTATAATTCAAATTACAAGGAAGAACATAATTACAGGTATGGCAATATTGAATCATATAAAAATAATATAATACATTAGATGTGAAGTGGAAGAACAGAGGAAGCCCTTACAGTCACTCCAGGAACAGTCAGGGTTGCCATATTTTTGTGTCACGGACCACTACTCCCAGACACAGCTGCCCTAGTGCAGTGGTAGTGCAGCATGGGCACTGACAGATTTGGCAGGGAGGTGCAATCCATCAGAACTCAGCTGTCAGAGCACTGCCTCTTACAAGGATGGGGGAACACATTACCCCTATCCCACACAAGCCTCAACGGCTCACTGCGATGTCTCAGAGACCCTACATGGCAGTCAATGGTGTCATACCAAGTTATGTCAGCAGAGCCCAGCCAACCTCCAATATCAGCCAACTGATGGACCAACACAAATCTTCAATCTGAGGGGATATTTCTTTGGGCACCAAAACTTTGGAATTCCTAACCTCAACAGATTTGAGCCTATACGAAAACTCCTAGCAGTAGATTACATCTCTTCAGGCAGGCACACTTTCAGCTTTATCTCTTACTATTTTTATTGCCTTCGTTTGAGTCCATATTTTCTTTATTTTACTCTTCTTGTTTTTATAAGTGTATTCTCGTGTTGTATTTACTTTTAATCTGTTATTATTGGTACATTCTTAAGTGTATGATCTGTGATCTTGAATTATATTACTCCATATGACATTTTATAACAAGTAAGCATAAGGTTTAGAAAGATGCTATACAATGTGATATTGTTATTGTCAATGTGTAAAATCGTTTCACAGGTTTCAGGTAATTCTAGTAGTGTCAGACATGGGAAGAGAAGATATTGCAAAGTTGCGGGTTCAAGAGCTGTTCAAGGCCAGTGCCTATTTTACATGCAACAGGCCATGCCACACAGTACTACAGGAGAGCTAGTACCGATGGCAGCGTATCTCTCAATGATGTCAGGGAGTTGCCTGTCATCACCTGATGCATCATTGGGAGGAGCTAAAATAGCAGCAACTCGAGCAACACTGATCTACTTAAAACCCAGCCTACTTAAAGCACAGCCCAGAGCTGAACCCGCAATCCACTTGCATGACAATTGCCCTTGCTGACTAAGCAGACTAAGATTCAATTCAACAAACAAGTCCAGTAATCGGAGAAAAGGCTCACTTGGCTGTCCTGCCTTTTTTTTTCACCTTACAGCAATTAGTGTTCTGTCGATAAAATATTTTTTATTTTCCCAATTTATTTATATACCTGTAAACTGTTGAGAGACTGTTTGAAGCAGCACTGTCTGTACCTGCCTCGTTCGTCATGTGCTGATCACTGTTCTCAATGGACCTCATTAGCTTTCTGTTCCAACCAAAAACGACCCTCTGTCTCTTTCCTGCAAGACCCTCGCATGGCTAATATCCCATTATTCACACGTACAGGTGTAGCGGTTTCAGTCCATGGGGCGGCAGGGATCCTGGGAGGTCGCGGAATCACAACGCTGACAAACACCGTCAAAAGCAGCACCTCTTCAAAAGCGGCCTAATTGTTTGATACTCGCTGTTCATCTTCTGACTACCATTACCTCTGCGCCACGCACATTTTTCAATCCTCGATACATCACAGCTTTCTGCGCTGATAACCCAGGTGCACCGCGGCAGACATTGAATTCAGAATGCACTGTCAGACGAATGCAAATGTCAAACATATCAGTCTTTGAGTCTTATCGCAGGGGATTATTTGAACTATTTGATTTGTTTGCTTGGCCTGTGAAAACAATTACCCACCTTCGCCATTTCTCTAACAACCCAAACAAACAGTGGCCATTCAATCTCAAAACCGCTCAAAATAGATTTCATTTCATTTAGTCATTTGTCAAGGAATGGAGTAGACATCAATGTAAAGAACAAACTGCGAAAATTGGTCTCAAAGTCTGCATATATTTTTTTTAAGTTATTGTTTTCTTGTTCAGCTTTTTAAATTGAAGTGTTCCAAATTTTCAAGTGCATGACATTTTTGGAAATATGGTTTAAGTTTTCACCCTCAAACTCCAGATCAAATATAACAGTCTGGTTCCTTATTTGTGTGTGACTATAGTCAGATAATAACTAATTTAAGATAAACAGAAATGAATATATTCACTGTTACCTCTTGCAGAGGTGAACCCAGGCCACGAGCACCACAGGCTCCATACAGTGTATGATAAAATGTTCAGGACTTAAATGTCCATGGAAAATGCCTGAAGAATGAGGTGAATGACAATGTAAGGCTGTTCAGCTTGTGATCTATTAATCACTAGTGAATTTCTCAATCATATACTGCCTATACAACACAACAAGCCCACAACAGCAACAAGAAACGATCGCAGTATGTATAAAATATAATGTACTACTACTACTACTATTAATAATAATAATAATAATAATAATAATAATAATAATAATAATATAATAATAACAGTGATAATGGTTTGCTTTAACATGCCAAAATACATGCTGAATAGCATCGTGGCATGCTTGTTTAACATTGATGTTGAATTTATTATATATAATCTTAAAAATTAACTCAAATCATCCCTGCATTCATAAGACATTTCTCTGTAATTGCCATATATATAGGGAACAATAATACATAGATTGAGTAATTATGCCACATTTTTGTGATGAATAACTCATTTCATTCATTGTCTGTAATGGTATTTTAATTGGGACATTAATATTTAATTTTCATACATTGTTAGAGAAAATCATTGTCCTGACAAGCATATGAGGGGTGGCAGTGGCTCAGTGGTTAATGACATGGGCTGGCAAGTAGAGGATTACTGGTTTGAAATCCCAGGAAGGTCAAACAAAAAAACAATGAACTGGAAACCGGAAGGATGCTAGTTCACTTCCTGGGCCACTGCCAAAGTGCCCTTGAGCAAGACACTGAATCTCTAACTGCTCCAGGGGCATCGTACTATGGCTGACCCTGCGCTCTGACCACTTTTAGGAGAGATACGCAGGAAAACTAATTCCAATTACCTTGTGTAACGAGGCAATAAAGAATATTACAAATCAAAGAAATATCTGGGTCTGTTGATAAGTCTTTTCAGAAAAAATTCTGTGATGAAATAAACAAATAGTGCAGAAAATCTGGCAAACATTAGCATAGGGACAGCAATGCAATATGCCATAACAGGCCAATCATCTGCTGAATTAGTTTACTTGATAAGCTCTAAGTGGCAGAACGCTGGATTCAATCAATATTTTTCCTGATTACAAATAAATGTTAGTTTTCCATTCATACTGGTGAACTGTGTTTGAGAAGGAGACAATTATAACTTATATATAGGTGCAGGACAATTGTTGTTGGACACATCCTTTAGTCAAACTTAACTGTTTGTAGGGGTTTGGTTTTTTTCTTCTTTTTTTCTTTTTCACAAACACAGTTTGGTGAGTTCATAAATCACCAAAATATATTCAACTCCCTCAGAAAACAACTTATTTTATGTCAAAGTTAAGGAGTGTTGATTGAATCCAGGGCAAAGTCACAGATGCAAATGGAGCTTAACTCACAATTTTGCATTTTTGGATACAAGTGTTGATCGTGTCTTCTCCAAAAGTGGAACCCATGTCTGTGGCCAGGTTAAGTTTCATCACATTGCAACAGTGCCATGTCCTTCTCTCATATACAGACCACACAGAAACTGTACAAACAATAAAGACTAATTTTCAAATATTTTATTTCTCTGTTTTTTTTCCACATCATTACCTTCTTTAGATCTTTATGAACATAACTGGTGGTAATGTTATGTTTAATGAGGCACACAGTGTATTTGACAGATCGTATGAAGCAAACAGGAGCCAAATTTCCCTCTGTGCCCTTGAGAAGCAGTTTGGTGAGATACAGGTAACTGCCAAAATAAAATAAACATTTGAGTAAATGAGGGGTACTTGCAGCTCTGTTATGTGTGGGCTGCATTTTTGCTGGCGGCTCGTGGTGGCCCAACTATTAAGACACTTTACGTTGGTGTTTTCTTCATTTTGGCAGTAATCTGTGGGTGAGCAAAGGAAGCCTAAACAATGGTTAATATTGTGATCTGTACAAATACATTACTTAATTGCATTCATTCATTATATTCTGAATTTAGCAGTATCATGTTCTATTCCCAGTTATGTCAGCACTGTTTTTAAAGTAACATGACCATGTTGGCAGTAAATATGTAGATATTTTTATATTTGTGTTTGGTCTGTGAGTCACAATAACTCATGCATTACTCATGGGGAGATTGACTAGCCAGGAATGTAAATTAATGCTTTCCCTCCTCTTACTCTCTGTTTTATATTTAGGGCTCATTAAAAGCATGTTCAAGATGACTGACTAATCATTCCTGAAATTATATATGGCAGTCAAGTTAAACTGTGCAATGACATAGCTAGTTATCTATTAGAAGCCCTTTCATGTATAGCATGTTGAGTGTAGGACTTACTGGGGCATAATCACCCCTAGGTTACTATGTCTTTGAAAACAGTATGCTGTCATGACAGGAAGGAATATGAAATATGAACTGAGGAAGATAATATATATATATATATATATATATATATATATATATATATATATATATATATAGAGAGAGAGAGAGAGAGAGAGAGAGAGAGAGAGAGAGAGAGAGATTTGGCAAGAATTGAATCTAGGTCTCCCACGCACAGCTTGGAATATTACAATTAATCTCTAGATCTATACCTGCTAGCCATGCAGCATTGTGATAGTAAGCACTAAATGTGCTTATTTTATTTTGCATTGGAGTGGTAAATCAAAGTTTAAAAACCAGTGTGGCTGCTATAGATTTTGCAACCAGTCATCTCAGCCAGTGGTGTGGAGTTACAGGAAGGATGGTGTAAGATGAGCAAAGCAACCCTATCTAACATCATTTGCAGAGAAAGATGAAGGGAGTGGGGGAGGTAAAAGGCAGAGGAATAAGAAGGATGAAGTTAGATCTCCTAAAATGTGTGTGTGTGTTTGAGGGTGGGGTATTAATAATTACATTAAAAGTGAATCAATAGTATTGTCAAGCCCTACTACAGAAACCACTGAAGGATTCATGTATAGAATGTCTTTTAATAGTCTTACAGGACTGTGTGTGTGTGTGTGTGTGTGTGTGTGTGTGTGTGTGTGTGTAGTGACAGATATTAACTATTACATTGAAAGTAAATTAGCAGTCATGTCAAGCCGTAGTACAGAAGCCACTAAAGAATTCATGTCTCCTATAGAATGTATTTTGGCAGTCTTAAAGGACTGTGTGCGTATGTGCTTCATGCTGTAAGGACTAAGATCAGACACCCTAACATGGAATAAACAAACAATGAAAATGAACAGTAAATGTGTAATCACTCTACATTGAATATATATGAACTCTTACAGAGCAATAATGCTAGTATTATATATGATAAAATTTTGTCTAATCTCATATCTCAAATTTATACATTTTGTTGTACACCAGCGATGTCAAACTCCATCGTGGGCCGAGTTTATGCAGGTGTTTCTTGCAGCCAATGCACTACACCAGGTGATTTCAGTTAGTTCCCATCCTTGGTTGAAGAAGTGAAGCAATTAGATAAATCACCTGGTGTAGTGCATTGGTTGCAACAAAAACCTGCACACAATCGGCCCTCAATGGAATAAGTTTGACACCTGTGCTGTACACAATAGTGTAAAGATGGGTCATTATTGCGAAATACAACATTCCAGTTTGGTTTTGACCCAAAGAGGTAAAAATATTCAAGCAAATATGTTTTTCAAGCCATTTTTGTCTTTTTTGTAATAATCATTGCGCATTATTTAAAATGGGGAAAATAGGGAAAAAACATTATATTGCACTATTGTTTACTTTCACAAATATATTCAGACATCTTGGGTTTAACTGGAGCTTTGCAGGTTAAATGTGTAGCCCAAGGACACTCTGGGACAAAACAAGGATATCTGCATGGTATGTGTAGTCCTGTTCAAGGCTGGATGTTTCTCCTTGCTCCACAAATACTTATTCATATTCACTGTGTTGGCTCATTATGAGGAATTGATCACATTATGTTTTTTGTTCCCTGCATTTCTTCTGCATGTTAGCGTTTCAGTAGATCTTGTGCCCAAGGCCCCTGATTAAAACATTCAAGCTTTACAGATTTTTACTGGGACAAAAAAAATGTATGTGTTGGACTTTCTGCATGCGTGATAGTGTGCCTCCTGCTAAATGTGTTTATTAATATAGTTCATGAAAATAACACATTTGTATTTGTTTTTGTATTGGCTTTAGCAAATTGTTCCTGTGTGTGGTCAGTTTGTTTTAAATGTGTGGCATATATATATCTTTATGTATCTTTTTGAGCGAATTGCTGTGCTGTGTAAGGTTTTTGTTGTGGATTCTCAATGTTTTGGAGAGTAGGATAGAGATTTAGTACCTTGGCTTGTAACTCAGAGGTTGTAGGTTTGATTCCCAGGTGGGGCAGAACTATTGTACCCTTGAACAAGGTACTTAACCTGAATTGCTTCAATAAATAACAAGCTTTATAATTATGGATTATATGTAAGTAATGCAAACTGTGTTTGTGCTATGGATAAGAGTGTCTGCTAAATTCTCAAAGTAAATATTTTATAGTGGGTAGAGGTCTTTACAAGGTATTTTCTAGATACTACTTTGCTAGATTGCGGACAATCGCCCGTATATCATAGTGCACTTTGATATCAACTGTGCAAATACTCTCCAAGTATCAAGGGATACCATGGACAGATGACCTAGTTAAACTGGCGTTGTCTGTAGAGCATTGTAACCCATACTTGAATAGGGTCAACAACAGCATCGCTTTAGATGTTTATGTTGGGGGGGAGGCAAGGTGTCTGTTTGTGGATGCGGTAAACTGACTCTTTGAAGCACAAAGAGATTACTGAAAGTAATGCAAGAAAGATCAACAAATACTAGATGGAAATGTAATGGAATATAATGCATCCCTTACTTCTTCTGGGTTATCAATCACAATTCCAAAGGCTGTTTGTAGCCTATTTTCCTAAAGATAATGGAAGGGAGAGAAAAGTCTATGGTTCTGAATAATATTCCTCAATAGGAAAATGCCATACAGTGCATTGGGTAGTAGAGCCCTCACATACCTCTGGAATATCCATTTATTACTTGTAGCTTATGTGGACAAATTAAATACAACTATTTAAATGATATGGACTGTATTAAAGATGAATTTTACAGAATCCATATTCTATCATTGAAAATATTTCTGCATTTCCTCAGAAAAGCCTCAGTTGTGGTGGTAAAACTGGAACTGTGGTGTTGTGTAATCAATCATCCAATCATCTGTTGGAGTGCTGTATGTATGCCATACCAATGCAGCAGTGAATACTGCCATTCCCTTTCTTACCGCTATAGATCCATGCGCTTCATGTATAAATTGATTTTCTGAGTGAATAGTACACGTTATTTTTTTTTTTTTTACTTTGGATACAACCAGCTAGGATTGTTTTGAGATCCAAATGTAATCCTCATCTTTCAATAAAAGAAGGAAAATTGGCCCAACATTCTGTAAAAAGAATAATGTACTGTATAACACATAAACATAATAATAATCTCCCAAAGGCACAGCTTGTTCAATTTGGTGACTGTGTTCAGGCCTTATAGTTTAATGAACTATCGATGAACCAGTTAGAGCCGATCAAGCTCGCCGGAGCGTCATAGTGGCATATCCCCACTCCCACCTCCCAAACCCAAACCTTGAGTGTACTCAATGACAACTTCTCATCTGGAGGGCCCTCTGGACCCAGCGCTCCTCTCGTGCGCCGGCGAATTATCCCTGAATGACCTGTAATTACATGTGCTTTATCGCTGCTCTTACTTTCAGAAACCCTGATGTGGAAGTACGACTCGGCATGGTTCTGAGGACGGGAGGGATTTTAAAGTAGCCGCACTTTTTCCGCGCTCTCGTTTCCAGGACATCTGTTTTCAGCAGCTCTGCCAACCAGGTACAGAACGCATGCTGCCGTTATTGATCAGCCGCCTTTTCAATTGTGTCTTAATTACATGAAAACAGATGTGGAATGAAATGTTTGACGGGGCCAAGCACACTAGCACAGAGAAAAGGGTACGATACTTATTTATCACAACCAGGGATGGCCTTATAGTTTGTGATGTCGGGAGAACATTCAGTATTATTATGCATACCCTCAGTGTTAACAATGAAGTCAACTCTGATGGAGGGCATTTGATCCTCTTTAGACTCATAGAAACTCTGTTTGAGTTGAATTAATACTTCACATTTTAAGTTGTAGTATTCACAGTAGTAAAGGTAGTAGCACTAACAGCAGTGGTGGTATTAATAGTAGAGGTCTGGTTGTTTTAGATTTGCAGAGGTTTTTCTTCACTTAACATGGTGGAGGTAATTACAGTTTAATAGTTTACACAGCCCAGATAAAAAAAGATTGATTGCACCCCTCAGAGTATGATGTAAGGGTTAAGGTAAAACTCAGGGATTGTATCTCCTAGAGGTGGGTCTAGGATGGAATGTAATAATGGCGCTTTTCCATCACACAGTACGGTATGGTATGGCACAGTAACCACCCGTACCCGTAAATATCCCCTTCATGGGTCGAGTCCCTGTGTTGTTTTTCCATCACACAACAGAACCGTGAAGATAGGAGGAGTTATATAGGAGGAGTTATCTGAAGTGACAAAAAAGAATGCGACCACAATATATATATTTATATATATCGTTTCCCCACAAGGACAAATAAAGTATATCGTATTGTATGTTTATTATTCGGCGTTGGTCCTCCAATTAATTACAATTTACCAAGACCACATTTAATACCTCATATTTCTTACTGTAGCCTACATTTTTTTCAATATTATAAAAATGAAAACATTAGCTATAGTTGTCTTTACATCTGTGCTTTTATGTAGCTTGTTCCTGAAAAAACATGTCCACCACAATCTACAAACGAAAAAAAATTAAATGCCGGTGATTTATTGAGGTGCAAGGTTGTTCAAACACTTTGTTATTTGACACTGTCCAGTTCAGATCCTTTTGTTTCAAAGGCCTGGGTTTAACTCAGAGCATTGGAGCATATTCCAATGTATATTCTAATTGCATTAATGAAAATGACAATACTATACTTTGTCCTTTCAAAGAAAATGTGTTTACTTCAGTTGTCGTAACATAAACTCGTAGAATCACACAAACCTGACAATAATGGCAAACTCTATATAACATTTTTACATTACATTTTAAGCATATAAAACCAATAAAACCAATAACCGAAGTGAAGCTGAAAAAAAACATGGCGGTTGTTTCTGAGCCAGAGTGAGATTGAGCATGACGATTCTGTGATGATTGCGCTTGACCAATTAATTATCTGCAGTATTGCTAGGTCCACCCTTAGGTCCCTGTTCGGCTAGCTAGTACCTAAACGGAACAGTAGCTAAATTCAGGTCAGGTACTGGCAGTAGAAAAAGCAACAAAACGTGGGAGCACGGATTGGTTACCGTGCCATACCATACCGTACTGTGCGGTGGAAAAATGCCATAGGACACTATGCAGTGCTAATACTGGCAGTTTGTCTCATCACTGTCTGGCAGAGGCGCGGGAGGATGTTCTGACTTAGGGGTGCTGAAATCCGAAACTAAACAATATAACGATATAATAATGCAACAGGGATTGAATAGTATTGTTTTGAATAGTACTTGCACCGACCAGTTTTTTCTCCACTGCTTTTACACAGAACATGGTTGGTTTCTTTTACATAATACAACCATTTACACCTATCAAACCAACATTAGAACATGTTTAACAAACCTTAAAAGAACATGAAAAGGTTATGGTGCCGATGTAAGTTAAAGGCATCACCAAAGAAATTGCTTCTACTTTCGAATGGAATTATTTGTATGGGTAAAGCAGAAAAAAAACTGAAAACCTGTTAGAAGTAACGTACGTTATAATTTGGTATTATGATTTTTAACAGACGGAAATAGTGCACTGACCTATTTCAAGCACAATTGTGACACTAACTCCCTCAACGACTCATTGACGAATGCTTCGGAATCACCATTGAAAGGCCTCAGAACCCTCTGTGCACTATGTTGGGTGCCACATAGGACCATATGAATATGGTGATTAAGACAGCAAAGTGCTCGATTTAATGGAGTGATTGTGGTCAAATCGGGCGCTGTGCCTTTGAGGTTGAGAATAGAGGTAGTGGCGATGAGGACATGATAGTGCTGTCATCTGTGGTGTTTTGTTTTTTGTTGCAGACTTTTGGAAGAATTAGCTAATACGTTTTTGAGACATTTTTAATAAAAATGTAAAAACACAACAGCTCAAACAATTCATTACACAGCATTGTGGAAAATGTGTTACTTCTTAATAGCTAGCTAGCTAACTCGCTTGCTTGCGCTGCTAGCTACGTTGATACAGATTTTTTTTCCCGCACACCTATCAGGTGATTAGTCGATCAAATGTTTTTTTCTTATTAACTTTTTTTTACCTCCTGAAGCTCCATGCAGCAGCTTCCGCAGTTTCATGCCGATTATGACACAGACAAAGACTCATTTTGTCTTTAGTTTAAATATGATATACTCATACTAGCTATATAAGAAAACTGTTCATGACAGCAGGTGCTGCAGCACCGTGCGTATGCTGTGGGGGACAGAGGAGAACAGATTGAGATTTTGAAACAAAATGGAAGGAACGATGGAAGAACAGACAGAGATTTACAACATGGGGAAAGCAGAGAGAAAGAACAGAGAATGACTTGACAACAGAAGAGAGGGAAGAACCGGTAACTTAACCGGAGACTTAACTACAGAGGAACAAAAGGGTAAAGGGCAGATGGAGACATAACAACAGGAGGGAAGAAATAACAAATAGATTCACATGTGCATACAAACATATATTTATTTAACAGGTGTATCTTACTGAACGGTAGCTATGGATGGCCTGTTGGCTTCAGCCTTTCATGTCTGTGCATTGAATAACCACAAGCTGTGGTGAAATAGTTGATTACGCTTGCAAGTTACTCATGGATTGGATGATTTGCCTCAACGTGGGGGAAAATTAACAATATTCACAAAACATTCTCATGTGATTTCAGATAATGTGCACATCAATAAAGTCACCAAATTGCACAGAGCGCCAGCATTTGCGCTGAGGTGGTCTAGTTGGACGTTAACGCAAACTCATTATTTGACACCAAACTTGCATAGCGCCTGACTGTTTTAATTGTCACACCCCCTATTGCTCTGCCCAACCCATAGTCGCACAAACGCCTCCACTGCGCACCATGAAATTGCCAAACTCGGCGGAGACGGAAAATATTCTGTTTGCGACAGACTAAACTGGCAATTCGCCTGCGCTAGGGCATAATGCTGCTTAGCGCCGGCACAAAAATAGGGCCCAGAGACTTAAAAGAAGACTTATAAAAAGAGAGGACAGAACAGACGGAGACATAGAAACCAAATTAAAATGAGAGAAAGACAGAGCAACAGAAAGGAGAACAGATACTTAGCAACCAAAGAGGAGAAGAAAGGGAAGAGGTAGTCTACCAGGTGATCTTAGAGGATGAAGGGGAAAATCTGATGAAACGATTGGAGATTCTGAAGAGCAGATTGGCTAAGACTGTGGTTCACAAGAGTGCATTTGTTTGATGTGCATTTGAACTGCAATAAGGAGCCAATGGAATGGAGGAAGGTGCTAAGTGGCTACTGTGATGGCTGTGACAGCAGAGGAAATGAACGCATTCCATCCGTTGCTATTTTTTCTCTCACAAAATAGGTTTCCATTCATATTTGTCCCTACTGGAAATTTACATATAATACATTCAATTTATAATACAATATAACCAATATTCCTAATATATTTCCCAAGCATATAGACTATTAACATTGTATTATCAAGGTAATAGTAACACCACTCTAATGCATTGAAAGACCTCTCTAATGCATTGCCAGGACATTTCTAAGGCATTGTAAGGGTGCCAAGACATTTCAACTGCATTGTAGGGGTGTTTACAATATATTTTGAATGTATTGTGAGGATGTTGTAATACCATGGAAGTACAATGCCAGAGTATTACGAAAACCTTTTCTAATACATTGACAGGTATTACTAACACATTGACAATGCAATGCCGTTGTATTGCTTATGAAGTTCTAATCAATGTTTAAAACATTTTAATGTGTATATATATATATACTGCATATATAAATGCATTATTCATTATTAACATAATTAATATCCCATGTAAATACAGTAGTAATCTCATAAAAATATGTGTTCATGCTTTTTAAAATCAAAACTCTTATTTCAAACATTTATTTCATTTTATATTTCATATTTCAAGTGCTTGACTGTATTATTGGTCTTGGGTTTAGTCGCACAACATAATTTTTGGAAGCAAAGTTGTCATATGCATGCATTTACAGGACTAACTCTCTGCTTATTCATTGAGCCACGTGGACTGACAACACTTTCCCTCGTGAGATTGCATCATAAATATGCATCAAAATGATGTATTTTTGTATTTAAAAAATTTCCATCAGTAAGTATCAGCTCCTTGATTCAAATTAAATGGACTGTTAACTTCAGCATAGAATCCTTGCCACGGTTACAAAAGGAGGACATTTGATACAGTTAGTGATTATTGTGGCGGACAAATCAGGCTTTTCTCTTTATTTGGGGGGAGGTGACTCTCTCTCCCCAAATAATTCCTTCTTACGCTCATGCAACTAGCCAGTCGTATACCTTGCAGAAGTGTTCCTCTGTTCCTCTACCCCCCCTTCCTACAGCAGGGGGGTGCTTCATCATACTGGTTACCAATTTCAGGCATTGCAGCTGCTGCAGCCTGGGGCCAATATGGCGCAGTGGGGAGCGGAATGTGATCGGATGAGGACTCAGAGTCATGGCACGGTCCGCATTTTTACTGTCATCATTCTCCAAAGGATCAAAATCTACATCTTCTTGTACATCACTGTTTGCCCTCATCTCTTTTCCCCTGCACTCTTTAACCAGGTCAATATATCTAGCTAGCTTGCTAGAAATGTATAATTTGGGCAAGATGGACCAGGGGAGATGATGGCAAAAACACAACTTGGCCTTCAAAAATCCTGCTGTGTTACATTGGATGTTGGGGGGAGGGGGCTGCTTTATGACAGTTGCAATTTGGTTGATTCAATTTCATGATCTTTGATAGTGGCATAGAGACCTTTTGTGAAAAGTGCTTTGCAGAGTACTTAGTACTTAAAGAGTGGAGAGAATAAAAATCTGAGCATACCGGGGCACATATTGTAGAGCCAGTACTCATAAAGAGGAACTAGGTGGTCGAAGGGACCGACAAGTTCAGTCCCAACTCAAGCACTGCTGATACTAACTTAATGGATGTACAGACAGAGGCACTTTATTTTTTCAGATTTTCAGATTCTGGAAGGCAAATGAACAGAGGAGCTTTTTATTGTTTTCGTCATTATCTTTGTTGCGACAACTGGAGTGGAAGTATAATGTCCATTGGTCACTTCTTGTTACATCAATCTATGTACGACTCCAAAGAGAGATTTCATCTGTACAATTGAATACAGTGCAGCAAAATTGTAATTCTTTTGTAGAGCTAATCCAGTCTCTGTTTTAAGGAGCACGACTTGTTCAATGTCCATCTGTTGTTGCACCTACCTCAGGCAGTCCAGAATTGGCGTGCTATATGGGTTTAGTTTTTCTTTTGAATCTTTGAATTGTTGCATTGTATGTTTGTATCATGGTTCCAAAGGTATACAAAAACAAATATTTATAAATATTTGCTTAGTAACGGATTTATTATTAAACTGAAACTTTTATTTGTCAAGTGCTAGCCTTGTACTATTTTATTGTATGAACTATTCAGGGCTTTTACTCTCAGGACTATAGGATTTCATAAATAAATGATTTGGCTGTTGTCAAGAGCTTGGCATTTCTCATCAACTTGTACATCAGCAATCATTTTATAACCTGAATTTGCTTTGGAAGAGTATACATGATTCAGAATATGTAATGTAACATTTTCATCTATTACTCAAACAAGGCAGACTAGGCCAGCAAATGACATTTATTTTAACAACCGATTTTCTTTAATTACTGCCTTTGTAAGCGTGTCTTTTCCAGACAGGGAATATTTTGTGGTAATCATGAGGCCCTTACAGATTGTAAACAGATTCAGTGCAAAATGGAATTGCCTTTCACTTAGATTCCCATTGTTGTGTGAAGTGAAGGATATTAGTCAAGAGATTAATCGGAAATGTGTTTTGCTGACAGTTAAAGGCAGAATGTTCATATGTGCTCTGCCAAATGCCAAATTCTAACGACTAAGTATTATAGTGCCAGAGCGATCTGCTGTGTTAATTACCTTTTATTTGAATCATGGAATGCGAACGGGAGGTGGGGAGAGACTTATTTCGCTCACTTATTCCTTGGTACAAGCGAGTGCTTCTCCTTCATGCTGAGAGGACATGACATTCAGCCCCGATTAATGCTGGCTACACACTACACGACTTAAAAAATCCTAACATCGGAGAGACTTTCACATTTCTCGATCATCTTTCCTGTAATATTGTGTCTTGCCGTCCTTAGTAGTGAATACACATAGCGATGTTGCCTAAGCTCTGAGTTTTTTAGTGATGCTAATGGTGAGGCATTATTAACTTATCTGCCATCTTGATTTCTTTTCATTGTGAAAGAAGTCTGCTGCACCAACAGTGGATTGACAAATTCAGACCTGTTAACAGAAAGCAGTGTTGTTCCAGAGAATGTAATAGTATTGTTTGTGGATTGCATGTTGAATATAGCATCATTTATCTCAGGATCTCGCAATGAAGAGAGGGGAACTCACCTCAACCAATTCATAGCACCCACCTGGGTGATGCACGGCAGCCATTTTGTGCAAGAATTTGTGCACCACACATCAGCTGGAGGAGAGAGGGAGCTACTTATCTCACTTAAGTGGGGGATGATTAGAGGACCAGAATGAGAGAGCCAGGTTGGGAATTTGGCCAGGCCACCAATAATGGACAATGCTACACTACTATAACATTGTTCATAATTCCAGTACAAACAGAGCTAATACCCATGTACAAGTAAGTGATATTATGAATAAGAACAAAATAAAACTCGACACCCTCCCTTTCCCCCTGCTCTATCCAAAATACACTTGATATTAGTGGCACATGCTAAGCCATTAATTGAGCGAATCGGTGTTAAACATTATGCACGACGCAAACGCCCCATTCATCACAACGAAGAAACGCTGGCCTCAGTCACTTGTTTTAGCAGGCAGTAATTAAAAGGAAAAAAGGTAAGACTTCAAGCTGGCAAACTAATTGAAATGCTAAGCCCTTCCCAAAACAATGAGCAATTAAACGGGCCCCGTGTATATACAAAAAATGTTTGGTGTTTATAAATATCAGAATGAAATGTGAAATCCGTGGCAAATCCTGGCAATAATAATAAACAGTAAATTGATGAATAGCATTCATCTCCTTTTTTTTTACTGTCCAGAAAACTCTGGGAGACTCAGGGAGGGGATTAACTTCTGGGCTTTTTTGAAAAAAGGTGAAGTGTGTCCACTTTCATGTGCAGGAGGGATACGGAATCCCTAAGTGGCATTTGTGGTGGGAGGTAAGAGGATTCAGGCCTCTGATTTAATATTCTGTTGAAGAATCTATTCCATCACATTTTGAGGGTGTTTGTGAGGGACAAAGTATGCTGAAGACCTATTCTGGCTGGTTTAGGAGCTTAAAAAAAAATACTGAGCACAGGGGAAGTCTCATGTGTGCAAGTGTGTGGGTGGGTGGGTAGTGGTGTGTTTCAGTGTTGTTGCCCTTTATGAATAGTAGCAGTATAGGTAGATATGCATTGTATTTAGATTGAAGATCATTTGGAATAACCAGGAATGGATTTAGCACATTCTTGTACACGGACATTAAATATGTATTCAGTTAATATTCTCAATCTGGAAACACTTGCTCAAAGACCTTTAGCTATATGTAAGCATTTATTAAATGTGTATGGGTGGATTATTACATATATATATATATATATATATATATATATATATATATATATAAATATATATATATATATATACATATATATATATAATATAGTAATTATTTATCATCATTCAGACACTCTGCATTTATCAATTTGTTTCTTTTCACTTTAAAAATAATGGCGTAATATATTGTCCTATATATTGCATCTTGATAACAATTTTGGAGGATCACTCATAGAGCCAAGAACACCATAGGTTATGTCTGCCCTTCGATTTTAGAATCCACATTTATGGAGACATGTTATACATCATTATATACAGCATGCACATGCCTTCTTATATTAACTAATCTCCATTAAATCAGGTGCTAGCAATCAGAATCTGAGTAAATCAGATTTAAAGTAAATTATGAGTCAATCTTGATTTCTTTTTGATTTAACCCACTTCCAGTGAATACGTAATTAATTCAATTAAACTAAGAGATGAGAACTATGTTAAGTATACAGTAATTGCCTCAGAGATAAAGAGTTCAATTTCTCCTGCATCATATTTTTTTTATATATGTAAGTTCATTTTACCTCAATATCAAATCTCTGGTTCTTTGTTATCACCCATTCCTGCCACTAAAAGAAAGCCAAAGTCAATGGTGGCTGACAGTTTGGATCCATCTTTATCCACGTTTTCCATCAGAGCTGTTGTAAAGGCTGTTTTATCAAACCTTTAATGTAGTTACGTTGAGTGGAGTCAAGCTGTCAGAACCTTGGACGACTGGTACACTTGGTTGCTGCAAACGCGGCTTCGTCAGCTCTCACTGGTTCACTAAGCAGCCCGCGTTATGCAAGTTGCCCATTGTTTTGAACAGAAACACTTGAGCTTTATTTATGTAATAGCCCTGCTTGCAGATGCTACAAGTGGCCTGCTTCTGGGAGAGTTTGCTTTTATTGGCAAACCTCCATGCTGTAGAGAGGGCTGTTGTCATTTGAGCTTGGTCATCCTGCATTTTACTCGAAGGGAGGCGGCACTTCAAAGTGGATTTTTAAGTTAATGCGAGAGAGGGCATTAAGAGGCAGTGTGCAGTCTGCAGTCTGTATTGGGGCATTTCAATAGATACACAGAGGCACCCAGAAATCTCACAGGCATATTTGGAAGTGTCATCTTCCAGGATGTCAATGCCCCCATCCACAGGGCACTGAAGTGGTCATTGAAAGGTTTGATGAGCATGACAATTATGCAACATGTAAACCATATGGAATGGCCATCTCAGTCACCAGATCTCAACCTAACTGAACACTTATGGAAGATTCTAGAAAGGCACCTGTGACAGCATTTTCCACCACCATCCCCAAAACATCAAATGATGGAATTTCCAGTGGAAGAATGGTCTTGCATCTCTCCAATAGAGTTCCAGATACTTGTAGAATCTATGTCAGCATTTAAGCTGTTCTGGTGGCTCATGGTGGCCCAACACCCTATTAAGACACTTTATGTTGGTGTTTCCTTTATTTAGTCAATTAGTTGTATATGCAAATACAGGTGCGTGATGTCATATTGTGCATTCTCACTGGTATCAGTCATGTCATAATATATAGATGGACACACAAACAGGTCTGTGTCATACTGTATATTCAGCAATGTCAGACATGCTCATATGGGTCACATAGAGGTGTTTGTAGGGGTGCATATTTTAAAACCAATTTATTTATTGGTGTGACATCACATACATGTAATAGATTTCTGTGATGTTGCGTAAAGGTTATGAAAATCTTGAGAAACAGTTTGATTTACTCCTGTACCTGCCTTCATTGGTCTTTCATTCACTTCTGCATGAATTTTGTGACAGAACCATGGGTAAAACAGAGGAGAACTAAACCCAGTAGGCAACTTGCACAGGGGGCCCAGACAAGTGCTTCACGTGCAAGCAAGATAAAGACAGAGAAACAGACAAACATGCAGACCGGACAGAGACAGAGGCGGGGTGCCACAGCTCACGGTGACAGGGAAGATGAAAGTTCCTGCATCCTTCATGTGTCAGGGGACACAGTGTGTGTACTGCTTCTCAGGTGCCTGCTGTTTCCTTTAAACCTGTGTCCCAAAGGAGCCACTGCCCTGCTTCTGTAGTTTGTGTCACTGCCCACTCTGTTGAATTCAGAAACATCTTAACAGACCCCGCCCCCCTGCATGCCTGAATAAAACTTGAACCCCATCTCTAATTAACACTGTGGCTTGGTGTTTTTCGCAATCTGTCTTGTAACCATAAGGTTCCAGTCCCAGGTGGGCCATTATTCTTGCACCCCCAAGCAAAGCACTTAATATAAACTACTTCAGTAAATATCCAGCTGTAGAAATGGATTAATAATGTGTAAAATTGTGAACATTAGATTAAGGCATTGTTTAGGAAATAAAAATGAATATGGTAATACAGATTGTAAAATGACTACTACTACTACTAATAACAATAATAATAATAATAATAATAAGCAACATTGTCATAATCAAAACAATCATAATCATAATATATGATGATGATGATGAAGACAAGAGGAAGAACATGCAGAAAAGATTGAAGAACAATCTTGTTTATATGCAACACCATCACATTTGGCAGCCATTTCTTCATTCTGTATGCTTCTTTTTTCTCATTTCCCCTCTTATGTGTGAAATGAGCATGTCATTATTTTTCTCCTACTGCCTTTGGCCCCTCTACTCTCTCCCTCTGCCTTTCTGCTCCCCTGTTCCATTAGCGAGTGCATTATCACTTCCCTTACCTCACGGTGTGAGCAACTGGGGGTCTGCAGAAATATTGAGCCAGCACAACTTCGCCCCCACAATCTAACCCCTTCTGTGCACACAAATTAAGGTGACTGTTTTCCAAATCAATCAAGCACACTCAAACAGTGCTCCCTATCGGCATCTTTCTTTGGTTCTTCGGTCTTGACTCGAGTAGTCGGAGCAAATGGCAGATTGACTTAGATCCACTGGAATACAAAAAGCAATTCGTTTTTCCAGAGGCCATGACAGCCCATTGATTACCGAACGGATATAATATACCTAAGGAAATGCAATGAACAGCAGGGGCCTTTTCATGAAATGTTAATAGAGAATTCCAAGGGGGATGGCTATTGATTTTGCAGTCCTGGCATGAATTTGCTTGGAAAAATTGTATATAGCATGATCATTTTAGCATTTATTGTTATACTGATGGCTTGAATTTACATAACTGAAAATCTCCTGTAAACCAGTTTAAATGGTCAACATTTTTCTGGGAAAAATAGGGAAAATGTATACAAGTCTATACAAGTTGTTAAACAGGATACATGTGTATCTCTCCAGCACATTGAAAGAGAATGACTTAAGATCAAGGAGTTAAAATAGACCATGGGAACAAATGCTTGTGTTGCATCTGGAAATGATTCCCATGCTGCCTAATCTAAATTATTGGCTTTTCCATGAAGCCACGATGTGGTATCACATCCTGTAAATGAATGGAAGCCTCGTAAAGCCAAACACTAGCTTTGCACATGGTGGTATTGGTGTTGATTTATTGGTAAAACATGCCCATACCAAATGCAACCCATAGGCACTTGTGTTGTCCCCCTTTTCTGGGGTTTACAGTAGTGAAAACCCCTTAAAAAAATATATTTCACTATGAAATTCACTGACTTTTCCTGAAGCCTACCATTAGAAAAAGTGAAACGTTGCCCTTTTTTATATTTTTATAAAAGCTGTACCATCAGGGCACAAAGATTGTACACATCTATTACAGCAAAACATATATATATAATTTGTGATGTGTGTTTTGTAGTAAAATCGAGTTGTGTACACTGAATAAATACAGTCTCTCTGCACTGGTGAAGTAGGGAAAAAACTGCTATTCACCAAGTTGTTGATGAGTGACAGGTTGTTTCTTCATGCAAAACAGATTTGGGATTTAAAATTCAATTAAGAGGCTTTATCATAGGGATGCAGTGAGAGTGGGTAATGTTTGACCTTGTGGACACGGGGAGTATACAGAATATGAAGATAACACAAGGGTATACTCAATTAAGCTTGAAAAACATACCCACAAGAGTGACATGTTCTGTTGGAATGAACATGTTCTGTGCTCCTCTCTGAAGGGCATCTTTATGGTGAATGCAAACGCTTCCTCATTATCACATTGTGTCATAAAGATTGTTGAGCCCACAGACATCACTAACTCCTCTGATGCTACATACGTGAGCCTTTTTTTCCAACCCCATATTCTTTGGAGCACACAATCTCAAAACATTGAATAGCTCTTGTTTGTTTGTTGGATTTCTGAATACGTCAAGACAATTTGATGGGAGCTTCCCCAAATGTTGTGTCTGACCCCCCTTCCTTTCTTCTCTCTAGTGGGAGTCAATGTCTCTTATCTATCCAAGAGAAAAGAAAATTTCCAAGGTAAAAATACAACTCCCCCATGTTCACCAAAAGTGGACACATGGTATGTAGGTAATGAATTGACAATGATAGCTCCATCCAATATTTTTGCATGGAAAGAAGAGGGTTTCACAGGCTGAGACTCATCTTCTAGCAGACTTTCTTGAGGGGGATTCAAACCCGGATCACCTATTCCACAGGCAACCGCACTAACCACTGTTTCAGTATATCCCTCTTTGGTGAATGACATGGATTACTGCATGCAGACCCCTCAGTCATGCAGTATTGTACAGTACGGTCAGGTCATAGAAAATACAGTGAGTGCAATTGCACTTGATTTGAGAAAAGACTTTGAAAACTACAATATTTAACCTCTTCCTGTCAACCCCAGAGCAGTATGGTGACAGCACCATGAGAATTATAATCATTCACAATTCATAAATATTACTCATTTTAAGTTTGGTTGAATAAAGTATGGTTTAAGTATTTTAAGTATGGTTTATTTTCGATAGTCTGAATATTTCATGAGATTGATGCACAGAAGCACCAACCATGAGCCTATGTCCAGCTAGTAGCTGAATAGCTAGTGGTTGGTTGTACATGGAAGTCATCGTTAGAGTGGATAGGTTCTAAGCTTTCAAACATGCTCTCGTTGGCTTCTTGGAGTCACTGTTGGGCTGAGATAGGTCAACGCGTATCTGACTTGTCCAGTTCCGCTTGAATCACGGAAGCACGGCACATGCATGCGAAAACTGCAGGCACACAAAACTTCTGGGTTCTGCGTAATTTTAACAAAATATACAATTTGTAATCATTTATATTTCATGTAGGCAGCAAGTGACTGTCAATTTAGGGTCTTGGAGTTTTGATAGATAGATACAGAAGATACAGATGAAGATACAGATGAAGAGCTGGCTTGTTTTCGGAGGGTGATTCGTCTGCTGCTTTTATAGATAGCTTTTTATTTTTCTCTCTTTCTCTCTCTCTCTCTCTCTATATATATATATGGAACAGAGGAGTGTACAAGCCCTTGGGGTAGCACACACAATTATCTTAACATTCTGTCTTTGTCTATGTATTTTACATTTTATGAACTTATAAAGTACTTAAGTACTTATAAATTGCACCATGAGTTGCATATTTAATATATTTTTAGATGCTGCTGACACTTGATTTCTCAGGGTGCAACTGTTTACTTCACATCAAGCCCTCCCTGAATGAAGGAGTCTAAAGATGTATTTTGATTAATGGACTGTTTTCATGCACTTAAGGTGTTCTTCTTAAGTTTGACAGATGGTGAATTTTATTTCCATGCACTTTCATTATGGGTACAGCATATCGCCCAGAGGCACAATCAATAGACCATGCTCATTGATATGACTTATTGTGATCTACAAAGGCATTGTTCTCCTACATGTAAAAATAAATCTCTATTACTCGCCTGCAAAGAAGGTATAATGATAGATTTAAATGTACAGCAAAACACTATTTGTTTTACAAACAGGCCTCTAGATTTATGATTAAATAATGTATTCATTTATATTTACATTCCTCATGACAGCGGCATGTTCATCATGCTAAGGAATCTACAGACGTGTTTCCTTTCTCATGCATTACCACTTGAGCTTTATGTGTTAATGCGTTATGTAACAGGCAGTGTGATGTAACCATGCTTTTTTAAGGTTCCCTCTCAAGGTCAAAATGGTGATTCACCAGCCCTGGTATTAGATAACACAGGTATCATGTTCAGTAGCAACACACACACAAAACTATATAATTTTGTATCATGTGGGAACTTTTACATTTATGGAATTGATTTAGAAATAGATTGTCATGGTATTAGATCTATTCTTAATTACATACTTTTGTGTGTGTGTGTGTTTGGTGGGGGGGGGTTAGACTGGATCCAATTGAGTGTTTTCAATTGTCTTTCAAAAGTCTTCTGTCATGTTGGAAGTGATTGATTTTCAATGCGAGATGCGCATTGCAGCTTGAACCATCCATCATGCTGAAGTTGGACCTCACTTTGTTTTGATGTGCTGGTAAATAGGCTTTGGAACTGTTCTTGAGCCTTCTCACTGTGCTTAGAATTCTCCAGCCAATCAGTGGAAAAATTTGAAAATGAACTATGGGCTGTATATAATTTTCTTTAAAAATAGCCCTGCATTGTGAATTTAAGTGGCATTATCTGAAATACATGAAGTTCACCCTTGTTTCAAGCTGTGTTCTGTGTGGCCATGTGAATACACTGTTTGAATTTTTACTTAGGTATTTCGTTCTCAACTATTGCTTGGGGTTAAATCTAATTTGATTGTCTTGGTGGAATATATTGTCATGTAAAATAATTTTCAAAAGTAGACAAACAGTGAATCATAGAGGCATACTCATATTAAGATTCACGTATAAGGCATACAAAGGCCCAGTTACCTTCCATCAGTAAAGCAGAAATTGAAGGACTCCAATGGATCTGACTTTTCAAGACATTTACGTTTTCAGGTCTGTTCCTTCGCAACGCTTTCATAAAGCATGCATGACATATTCTTTAGCTTGGCATTATGTAAAAGTACAGGTCAGAGTGGGAGTCACAGTAGCAGGACACAGAGTCACAGTAGCACAGGACACAGAGTCACAGTAACATGGTTAGAATGGGATTTCCAATAACATTGTCAGAATGGGAGTCACAGTAACACAGTTCAGAGTGGGTGGTCACTCTGTTGGCAGTTTATTGAATGAGACCAGACAAAAAAGTGCTTCAGCAAACATTGGCTTACATTTCACAGCTGTAGTCAGAAAGAGAAAAATATATACACAAAATTAAAACAAGCATGGAATAACCTATGAATTATTTTAAAGAGAAAGGTGAACAACAACAAAAGACTATCACTACTTTAAACAACGGAATGCCTCTATAAGTCACTCAAGCCCAAATCACAGCTGCATTTAACATAACATACCATAAGGGGAAGACGAGAACAGGCCATTCAGCCCAACACTGCTCGTCCATTTAACCCCATCCAGCTGTGAGTGGACTAGTGCTGTCCATGGTCCTGCAGCTCTCCTGTCAGTGGGGCTGGTGCTATCCCTGGTTTCGAAGCTCTGTGAGTGTGGCTGGTGCTGTACACTGTCCTCCCGGCATCACAGTGGGTTCAATTAAACCTGCTCTCAGCATGGCCACATAGTGATAAATATATACACAAAAATATAGCAAAAGTGTTTCTGAATCAGAAGTAAGCAGTACGCTACATTTTATTATGTTCATTTCCAAGCCCATTTCATCCAATGGGTTGTTAAATCAAATTTCCCAATTAAAATTTTTAGACTTTTAACAAAAAAAACAGCAACGTTTCCATTCGTTGACATCAGACTCTGAATATCTAAAAGGACACTGGTGCCACTGCGATTGTCCTCTAAACTAGTGGTTCCCAACCTTTTTATACCACCATTATCATTTTTGTAACAAACAATTATACAGCACACACATTTTTAACAAACTGAAACACTGTGGCACTAAAGCCACATTTATAATAATATTATATAAAATGTATATTTTATATATAATTATAATATTATTATACACTATATTATACTATTATATAAAAAAGCCTCCATCCAGTTATCTATTCAATATTTAAAACAGTTTACAATGAACACCCTATCACTAGTTACAAATGTTACATTTAATATTTTCTATGACGCATTTACAAATGAACTGTCACGACTCTATATACACTATGTGGCCAAAAGTCAGTGGACACCCCTGCTAATTATTGAGTTCAGGTGTTTCAGCCACACCCATTGCCAACAGGTGCATAAAATCCAGCACATAGCCATGCAATCTCCACAGACAAACATTTAGAATTCAGAATGGTTCGTAAAGAGCTCAGTGACTTTACACGCGGCACTGTCATAGGATGCCACCTTTGCCACAAGTCAGTTTCTGCCCTAATAGATGTGCCCCGGTCAACTGTAAGTGCTATCATTGTGAAGTGGAAGCGCCTAGGAGCAACACACAGAGCGGGGCCGACGAGTGCTGAAGCACATAGCACGTAAAAATCGCCTATCATCTGCTGCATCACTCACTACAGAGTACCAAACTGCCTCTGGAAGCACCATCAGCACAATAACTGTGCATCGGGAGCTTCATGGAATGGGTTTCCATGGCCGAGCAGCTGCACACAAGCCTCACATCACCATGCGCAATGCCAAGCGTCGGCCGGAGTGGTGTAAAGCACGCTGCAACTGGACTCTGGAGCAGTGGAAACATGTGCTTTGGAGTGATGAATCACGCTTCACTATCTGGCAGTCTGATGGACGAATCTGGGTTTGGCGGATGCCAGGAGAATGCTACCTTCCGGAATGCATAGTGCCTACTGTAAAGTTTGGCGGAGGAGGGATAATGGTCTGGGGCTGTTTCTCAGGGTTTGGGATAGGCCCCTTAGTTCCAGTGAAGGGTATTCTTAATGCTACAGGATATGAAGACATCTTAGCCAATTGGGTGCTTCCAACTTTGTGGCAACAGTTTGGGGAAGGTCCTTTGCTGTTCCAGCATGACTGTGCCCCTGTGCACAAAGCGAGGTCCATAAAGACATGGTTAGACGAGTTTGGTGTGGAGGAACTCGATTGGCCTGCACAGAGCCCTGACCTCAACCCCATTGAACACCTTTGGGAGGAATTAGAACGCGGATTGCAAGCCAGGCCATCTCGTCCAACATCAGTGCCTGACCTCACAGATGCTCTTTTGGCTGAATGGGCACAAATTCCCACAGACACACTCCAATATCTTGTGGAAAGCCTTCCCAGAAGAGTGGCAGCTGTCATAGCTGCAAAGGGGGGGTCCAACTCCATATTAATGCCCATGGTTTTTAGAATGGGATGTCCAACAAGCTCGTATAGGTGTGATGGTGAGGTGTCCACTGACTTTTGGCCATATAGTGTAGCTGTATTGAGGCTAAGCATCTGCATTTCTTCATTACTGAGTGTGGTAGTTCATATTTGTAACAATAAAAGC
This sequence comes from Aldrovandia affinis, assembly GCA_029706075.1. Taxonomy (NCBI): domain Eukaryota; kingdom Metazoa; phylum Chordata; class Actinopteri; order Notacanthiformes; family Halosauridae; genus Aldrovandia; species Aldrovandia affinis. The sequence goes on along the minus strand of JAINUG010000138.1, from coordinate 1,943,032 downwards.
TTTTTTTTAAAAAACAATTTTCTAAAATAAGCTCTTTAGCTAAATGGATGACAGACAAATTAAAATTAAACAATATTGCAAGTAGCATTTCACTGGGAGCAGACTGAGACTACTTGCAGATCTTGCTTTATTGACAGACGCTCCCTCTGGTTTTGTGTGGAAGATAAAGAGAAGGCCAGCTCGCACTTGTGCTGGGGAAACGTTTGCATTGCCAGCCCATGAAAGTCCCAATGGTAAGAACTGTAACACTGTTACTTTATGTTTATCGTCTGTGAACATTATTAGACCATAGTCTTCAAGTTCCATTATTTCTGGCACAGAATTGTCACTTTTTTCTGAATGCTGTTTCGAATATAAAAGACACATATGAACATTAACCTGCATATTTACAGTTTTCTTTTGAAATATTGATCCGGTGTAATATTATGAGACTTAAGCTAAAGTTTGCTAGTTTTTATATGTGGTAGTATTCATTATTTGATATTTTTATATATTTTTTACTGTACTGACTGGAAATTCTATACGTTTCAATGCACACCTGGACAACTTCATGTCTGCAGCACGCTAACAAGTGGCAATGTAATATAATGCTTAGAGAACTGGGCTTGTAATGCAGGTTTGATTCCCAGGTGGGGCACTGCTGTTGTACTCTTGAGCAATGTACTTAAGCTGAATCGCTTCAGTAAATATCCCATTATATAAGAGGATTATATGTAAAGACACGTCAACTCTGTATGTCGCTCTGGATAAAAATGTCTGCTAAATTCCTGTCATGTAATTTAACACTGGTTGTAACCACTGCTTTCAGGAAACTCAAGAACATTCTCCCATCTGTGCATTAACTATGTATATTTATATTTTTTATATTTTTAGCAGACGTTCTTATCCAGAGCGACTTACACAGTTTACATTTCTTTACATACAATCCATTTATACAGCTGGATATTTTACTGAAGCAATTCAGGTTAAGTACCTTGCTCAAGGGTACAACAGCAGTGCCACACCTGGGAATTGAACCTGCAATCTCTGAGTTACAAGTCCAGCTTCCTAGCCATTACACCATACTGCCCTCCATAATTTTTTGGAAGTCAGAGCTAAGCCTTTCAACCAGTCAGAATCCAACCAGTTGAATAACTTTTTATTTCCCCTTATATATTCTCTTTTTCGAATGCCTGTTCCAATCGTTACATCTTACATCAATTTGAGACAGAGCAAACTTATTTCCACTCTGTAGTTCTCCTGCAGCTGAGCTGCACACCTTACCCAACAAAGAAACACCTTACGCCAGCTAAAAGCCTCGTGTAAATCCATCCTAAATATCTTACAGCTGACGTCAGTGATATTGCACATGATCATAAGACATGAAAGCATGGGGTATATCTCTCTCTCAGGTGCCATTATGTTAATAAATGTGTTAATGCCATGCTTATGAAGGTTATACTTAATGAAGGCTAATGCATCTTCGTTGAAACATTGCCTTTGAATGTGACAGAAGCAATGCAATGCAGGAAAGTCCAACAACCAGAATGAATGCAGGCTGTGCAGACTGTCACCATGGCAACAGCAGCTGCCTCTCTGCACAGCTTCCATTGGGTGCAGATGAGTTGCGTTGTCTGAAAGGATGTTTTTCTATGTGATTACCCTCCTCATGGTTCGCATTGTACCCTCATTACTTGCCAGAGCAGGACAGACATGAGGTTAATGTGGACTGAGGAGTGGAGCTGAATGCCTTTGGCCTACAAAAGTTAAACTCAAAAGCTGTTTTCTTTTCATGCTAATTCAGGCAGTCATCAGCTATTTATGCAGATATTCTGTTTTGACAGCTCCAATTGAAATATTTGCTTATTAATTAGTTTATTTTGCCAATTATTTATGGATTCCAAGAACTCTGGAAAACATGTAGATATTCATTACTTTTTTCCACAATCGTTTGATGTTGTTAGCTTTAATGTCTCAGATAGTGGCCTTTTTAGAACTTTCATTTTTGTGCTGTATTATTTTAGAGGAACATTCGTTTATTTATATATTGAATTACATATTTGCAGAGTGATGCAATCTCAAATTTGCAAATGCGGCTTTCCTATTGTCTCCACTACTAGTCTCTCTTCTCTTTCTCTCTCTTTTTAGACCAGTTGAGTTTTTAACAACGAGAGGAGCAGTGAGTCTCTCATGGGAAATTCTTACCTATATTTCAGCACTAATAACAGAATTGCAGTTAGCTGTCAAAGAGGGTGGAGCAGCTCCCCCAGCTATGGACTGGGAAGAACAAGTTTTGGTTTTTAATCCTAGCACCATTAAATACACCCAGAGATATAGTGTAAATGGGTTCTGAATTCTGGGTCAGAGCCATAGAGCCTATTCCAGGTCTGTGTCACCTTACTGTTTTTCTGCAGAGGCCATTACACAGTTAGCACAAAACGTTACAGCAGAATTTTGCAACATTGCAGTGAGCTTGTGTATGATTGGGGTGAATGACAATATAATTTTTTATAATGTTCCCTTTTTTATCACCCCCAAAACACCCCCTTTAAAAATGTCCATATCATACTTCTTTCCTAAACATATGTTTAAAACGTTATTTAGCTAGCTGTGTAGTCTCTCTCCAGTGTAGGTCTATAGAGCATTGCCCTTGGGGACAGAGAATAAACGGTCCACCCTTTGCACTGCGGCTGTGTCTCCCTGAAAATGCCATTTGGCTTCTGTGCCTCCGAGTGGCACCTTGGTGAAGTGGAACCTCCTCGTCATCGTCTTTTTTCTCAGAGAGGGAAAACCCAATGTCTCAATTCGCCAATACAGAATTCATGACTTGGCACTGCCCCAGCTCCTGATCCACCAACAGGGTCTCCAGTCACCCCAGTAGGGGCAAATTTTAATGAGAGGGTCCCCAATGTAGGAGCCGATCAAGAGGAGCATCAACAGTTAACAAATTGCGTGTTACACCTTCAATTTCGGATGGGAAGGACATTCCAGCTAATTACTGTTTTGGTTTGCTAAAATGGTTTGCTAAAATGGTAAACAAAAACAAAAAAAAGTGATTGACTTACTGGTGTTTTCTCATGGTGATTTTATTGACTATTTATGTTTATATACTGACAGGGTGCTGTGAGACCTTTGTTATTTGGAATGTAAGTGAATGTAGGTCACTCCGTACTTCCCTTGCTTCCAATTATTAGTATTAGCGCTGTATCCTACACTGTAATTATTAGCATTGGCTCAATAGCATACAGTGTAATTATTAGCATTGGCTCTTTATCATATAGTGTAATTATTAAAACTAGCTGTAAGTGACACTGTGTAATTATTAGAATTGGCTCCATATCATACAGTGTCATCCTTAGCATTGGCTGTATGTCACATGGTGTAATTATTACCATATGATATGATATGGCACATGCTCCTGTGTCATGCTCCTTCATTATTGGTTTCAGTGGAGTTGAGAGTGGGAGAGTGCTTTTTTCTGTCCCTCTCTGTGTGATGACCACCATCCCGCCTCACTTCCCAGGAGGATTCTTGAAGCGCCATGCCAGCTGTGGTCCGATAGCACTTTTCCCATTGGTGATGGGAGCTAAACAGATGTTCCCTAACCTCCGCCCAGCTGGATCATGCCCACCACAACACCCGTGGAAAGTGATCCTAAGTGAGCCATTCTGGATGAGTTTCACTACCCCCGCCATGTGTACAGTGAGCCTCCACTGGCAGCTTGGTGCTGGGAAGCTGGGCTGCATCAACCAGACCATCGCCCATCCTGGTGGATGACAGGGTTGTTTGTCAAAGAAAGAAATAATAAAATTTTGGTATAGACAGGTATAGAGAGAGGACATGGCTTTCTGGCAATTTCCCATCTGTAGATGCATGTCCTTTGTTCTTTTGGTGTTTTATGGCTGACCAGGCAGGTATGCTGAGAAGGTTATCTTGCCAGCCGAGTAAGTTGAGTCTGGAGTACATGTCACTCAGCAAAACCTACACCAGACCATCTGCTGCTGTAATAGCATAAAAGGCAGAGGAGCCAGTGCCCTTTAGATGGGAATCCCAACCTGCCCTCCTCTCTCAGTAGTCCATTACAGTCGGTAACAGCAGAGAGTAGGACTACATCATCTTCTTTAATCTCTTTTTCCAAGTGAAATTCTTTCAATTCATTGGTGTAAAAATGCCAAGTGTACAGACAGATTGGAGCTTGGGGTGGGGGCAGAAAGGGTTAGGAGCAGTGCATAGGAGCTGTCCACTCTGGTTCTGTGGGTTTGGAGTAACACTGTGTGGCAGTTAGCCGGGACTAGTGCCAGGGGGGCTTGAGTGATGTAATGATCTCAGCCCTAACCCGGGGGAGGGGGGGGCTATCTCCACCTCACCGGAAGAGCTGTTATGAGGGTTGGATGAAGCTGGAGGCTGTTACTCTGATACTGCATGCTCTCACTGTGACAATACGGCGTGCTTACCCCACAGCCTATGAGCCTTGTAGGGACTACAGAGAGAGCCATGACCATGATGCTGTATAGCTGCTGTATATACAATGCTGTATAGCCACACTCAAAGAGAGCTGCACTGATCTAGAGCAGCACTGATTTTGAGCCTTTTGATTGGCTTTTACAAGTCATAAGCTCCATGTACCACATCTACATAAACCATCAAAATTCTTTTTAGAAATAGCTCGTAAAAGGTTAGCCTTGCACTTCATACAGATTTGGTTAAGTAAATAAATTATGTGAATAATATTTGTTTGTTTCACTGTGCACCATCCCTGCCAGACAGAAACACACATTGTTTGGAGACATACATCTTCCTGTTTCATTAAATGGATGACAACGGTATTTGTTTAATGAAAAAGACAGTGCAAAGTTAATTGGATGCAGGAAGTTGGAAAAACTGTGGAAATGGATGGTATCTCATATTTGCTTGCATATTCGCTTGCATTATATGTATACTGTATATAAGTAATGGCCAATGCCCAAGGCCTTGTCTGTTGCCTTTTCTGAGAGCATGGCCTGGATTAATTAACATTTGTTCTCAACTTTGACTCACACAGAAATGCTGAACTGTGTCAGAAACAACACTATCATGTAATTGTGAGTCAAGGTCAAGGACAAATTTTGATTGAATGCAGGCCTATGTTATCATAAGTTGGCTAGTTGCCTTCAAATAAGGTAGAATAACATTTTAATTGTAGTCTATGTAATTTGGGTATCACAGCCAATCAATCAATCAATCTTTATTTTTGTATAGCGCCATTTACAAACAGGTTGTCACACAGCGCTTCACAATTGGCATTTTCCAGAGGGAATCAAAAAAACAGAAAACCATTGGAGCCAATGTGGGAGACTGGAAAATTATTCCCTGACCCCTTAAAAGGCGGTCGAGATGAACTCCTGGAAAATGGTGGGATACAGAGAAAAACAAAACAAATAGTCCTTGAGGCTCATGAGGCTTAACAGACCACCGGAAGGGCATTCTAAGTGTAGGGGTGGGGTGGACCTCATCCCTCCAGATACCAGGGCAGGGTGGGGGATGGAACCAGCAGCTAGGGTCTGGGCCAGCGGCATCCGGCTAACACATGGCAGGGGTGGGGGGTTGACTCTGTGGCAGGTGAGCTCCGGGCAGGTGCCACGAAGCCGGGGAGAAAAGAGGAAAGGTGCAATTATGACTATGATAAATATCACACCGGATCAGGGGAAAGAGTAGTGATAACACAGTAATCTAGGGCAGCATAACTAATTAGGTGAGTGGCACAGGGAGCACGCAGCCATGAGGGCACTCAGAGACCATCCCACCACATCATCAGCAGTCCTGATAGGGGCGGATCATCACTTATGATTGGTGACAGTAAGGATAGCTCATTGCACCAGAAGGCTCTATTGCTACGCCCCCTCCACATCTGCACCTAATGACTATAAGAGAGACTAAAGAGATGTGTTTTTAACCTAGACTTGAAAATTGAGACCGTGTCTGACTCCTTCACAGAGACAGGTAGACTGTTCCATAGTAAAGGAGCTCTATAGGAGAAAGCTCTGCCACCTGCTGTATTTGTTTATATTCTAGGGACTACCAAGTTGCCTGCATCTTGTGAGCAAAGCGAACGTGGGGGATTGTACGGATGAAGTAGATCCATCAAGTATGAGGGTGCAAGTCCATGCAACACCTTATAAGTTAAGACGAGTACCTTATAGTCTACATGATAGTTTATAGGAAGCCAGTGAAGTGACGCCAACACAGGACTAATGTGCTCATATTTCTTTGTTCTAGTCAGGATCCTTGCAGCAGCATTCTGTACGAGTTGTAGGCTCCTGAGTGAGGTATTGGAACAGCCAGACAGTAATGCATTGCAATAATCTAATCTAGATGTAACAAAGGCATAATTTTTCTGCATCTATTAATGACAGGAAGCCCCTAATTTTGGCAATATTCCTCAGGTCATACTTCAATTATGCATATGAAGACTCAATAGCATTTTAGAATGTTGTGTTAGCTTATAAAGGCCTCATAAAGTCAAACTTTCCACAAACAAAATACAATAATATGATGTGTGGAGGGCAGGGAGCAGGGAGACTTTCCGGGGGCAGGTTTGGCGCTCTCACAGGGTGTGAGAGTGAATTGTCGCCCGGAAGGTTGCTCCAAAAGCCATAATTGATGTAATTATTATTTAATTGGTGTCAATCAGTTAATTGATATGGAAGTCAATTGGCTGATTGGGTGTCTGTGTGATAATGTGAGTTTAGTGTTGAATGATTGTGATTGGGTGATTGCCTCACGAGTCCCACCTGAGCCAGGCAGAAACTAAGCCTATTTAAGAGCAGGTGGGGCGAGTGGGGAATCAGTTAGTCTTTTGTCTTTGTTTGTGTGTTTCATGAAAGTTAGTCTTGTCTTGTCATTATGTGTGAGTGTTGAAAGTGAGACTTGTCTGTGTCTTGATGGGTGTGTGAATGCGCGTGCACGTATGTTGTGTTGTGGATTGTGGAGTGATTTTAGATGTTTGATGTTTGTGGAGTTTTGTGTGCGTTTGTTGAAAGTGACTGAGTAGAGTGCTTCCTGTGTGTGTGGGGAAGAGGGAGAGGGGGTGCACTAAGAGTGTCCGCCTCTCTCCCTCAGTGTGATTGTGGAGGAGAGCGAGAGGGTGCCCTGTCTTGGGGCTGGTTGACAGAACTCTCACTGTGGGGAGTGGCGAGTGTCTCTGTATGCATGGGTAAGAGAACTCGGACTGCAAAGTTTGAGTGTCTCAGTATGAATGGGTGGGAAGCACTTGAAAGGTCACTGGATATGTGTGTGCCTGGGGAGGTTCCAGGGGAACTCCGGAGGAAGAGAGAAGTTTGGATTATTTTAGTTTGTTATTTTAGTTAGTTGTTTTTACCCGAAAGCTTCACGGCGAGTAGGGTGAAGATTTTGTGTTTGTGTTTGTGTTTGTTATATGTTAACCTACTACTCCCACTGTCTCTTCCCCATGTCTGGGGGGAGAGACAGAAAAAAATTATAATAATCTGGTCCGTAGACCGACAAACTCCACTCTGTCTCCTGGCTGCTCTGTTCCCATCCAGGGATTGTCACGTGGCATGTGACATGATGTTATTCAGTACAATTTGAAAATGTGTATGGTTCTTGTACTTGGTGGTCTCGTTAATAAAGAAGGAATTAATGTTGAATTAGATATTGGATTTTACAGAAAAAGATACTTGTTCAGATGATATACTTTTTGGTGACATACAACCCATTGCACATACAAATATTGACCCCTAAACAGCCCAACATTCTTCTTTATTCAGAATTTTTTTTCCTCACCTGTATTCATACATTTGACAGTTCTGTTATTGAATGTAAAACCATGGTTATATGCAAGTCCAGGTATCAAAACTTAGCAGAGTATCCCTTTCATTTAATAGTTGATAGTTTCATTTCAGTTGTGCTTTCTGTAGGAATATCACCTGTCCCACATGCCAATATGGACCCTTGTCCTTATTAATTATCTATATATATATATATATATATATATATATATATATATAAAAATATATTTATTTGCAGAGGGCGTAGGCAGTTAAATAATCCAGAGGAGGCAGTGATGCAAACAAAACAATTGTTTTATTAAAGGCAAGCTTAATGAAACACAAAAAGGTGGGGTATTTGGGGGAATTCAAAACACAAAGTCCACAATACTTGTGTTTGTCTTTGTCTTTGGCTTTGCCTGTGTCTGTAATCCAAGTCCAAAATCCAAGCCAGTTCCTCAAAGAGTTCAAAGTCAGTGCACAAACGTGACACAAATCAGTCCTTTAAATAGGCCTCCAAATGGCCTTCAGCTGTCCGTAGTCCCAATCGCTTGACATCATTCAGGTGCGGGACTGCGGGCTGCTGGGAAATGTCGTTTTTCCCGGTCCAGTGGCTCCCAAGAATTAAAGAAGCAGGCAGCCATTTCCTCGTCCTGCCCCTTGTATATATATATATATATATATACAGTATATACATAGTTCACTCAATCACATTATTTACCGACGAACAACCATGGAGATTAAATGGGTTAATTTGAAAAAAAGTGTATTAGGGTTCACAAATGCCTGTAAATTGCATCCACTTGAAAATGTGCCAAAATTGGAGCTACATTCTGCCCACTTGTGAGGGAGATAAGTCAGAAAATATGTGCACTAGGGGCTTAATATCTTGCCTCACAGAATTAAAGCTGTGTTTAATCAGTATAAGGTGAATACTGTAAGTGTAAGTCACTGCAGTGTTAGGATTATTCTACGTCCATCATCATTGATTTGTTTGGCTGTTGTTATTCGAGGTGGAGGTTGCAATAATAAAACCAATAGCACCGTTGTGTGAGATAAGCAATATGAATTTCACATTAATTACCCCTCTATTTGAATTCACTTGATAAATGGCCTGCCTTCAGCAGAGGGACAGATCTTTTAAAACCTCCATTTATCATTATGTCAGTGCGTAGCCCAGTGAAAGCTGTACTGATAGAGAAGGAAGGGACCATTCTCTGTGTCATCCTTATAAAAACTATTATATGTCCGGGTACTCTGTCTTATAAGCAGTCAATACATTTCTATAATGATTTATGAATTGGAGCATTTACGTGACTTTATTAAATAATAAACATGTAAAAAGTGACAGAACTAGTTAAGCTGTTTATAATTTACAATCGTAAAAAATATTTTCTCTAAGCTATTGAGTTGGTTTTATTAAAAACAATCTGCAAAGAGTTGGGTAAAAGTTTTAGGCCTCCAGTTGAGTGCTAGAGACTTTAGAAGCTCTTCGGAAGGAGGTGTCATCTTTATTTATGAGACTGGTATAAATCCTGACTAATGTAGTTGGTGGACATTTATTGTGGTGCATTATACCCTCAATGCTGCTGAACTTAATGATCAATGCCTTTTCCAGGCTGGCACTGAGTCCAGTTTATTGCAGACTGATAAGGTAGATGGAAGTCTGACTTTGTTGTAAGAGGTCACTGAAGTAAATTTGTCAAGATTTCTATCTTCACAGTTAACACAAAAGATTTTAAGAAACACAGTTAGTTTCCCATTTAATTGTGAGATATTGTTATGATGAGAATGTTCCCCAGTCTTAGAGAATATTTATTATTCCAAAAAACCTGTGTCAGACACATAAAACCATTCCAGGCATTCACAAATGTCAGGATAGCTCTTCATTGTATGGTCCTGTCCAGGCAAATCGCATGTGGCCTGTCATTTCTAACCTAAATATCCATCTTGTGTCTCTCTTCTATCCCCTCCTCGAAGGTAACTCCTTGAGCACCTAAAAAAAACACTGATCACACTAATATACATTGTCTGTTTTGGGGTTATCACTGACAGGTTTTATTACTCCTTGAATGAACACCAGTGCACTTAGGTATGTGTTTTTAGTGCCAACTTGCTCTACATGATGGGTTAACAAGAAGCAATAAGCAATAGCTACCAAATCTTTTTCCATCTTTGAGTTTCCTAAAAGTTGAATCCCTCGAAATTCCATACTAATCAATTGAATGTCTTAATCCTAAGTAATGATGGTTGAGGGTTCCCAGGTTGGAATTGATGTTTTCCAGGTCGCAGTGTCATGATTGGCCTTGTCATGGTGGCAATAGTCTTTGCTTGAAAATGGAAATGACATAAAGTTATATATTTTGATGAAGGTAGATCCACCAGATTGATCAGATATTTTGGTTATCCAATTGATAATTGGCACCCAGTGCAATAATTATTCCATTAAATCAAATATATTTCACATGTAGGATAAGTGAGGGCTTTTAATAACACTTGTGTTCAGTTCAGTATTCAGAGTACTGAACCTTAAACAAGAGCATTTTACTGTTAAGGCTACTGGATTCAGGAAATAGATATTTTCATTACATTCTTACCTGCCAAACACATACAAACCTACTCTTAACATCACCATGCATAGACATCTTAATATTACACTTAAGAGACACCACACAGGAAGACACACACCATACATTCACACACAAATGCAACCGCACACACACACACACACACACACACACACACACACACACACACACACACACACATAAACACACACATGCCATGACATCAGCCATACATTGTATATGCCTATTTGCTTATAAGCATAAGCCTACTTTCTTATAAGCTCACTCTGTTCCTAGAGGACAATGTTATTCAGTTTGACCATGTGTGCAGCTAAGCTCAAAGGAGAACATGTCTGTCGTGTGATATTCAATGGATGGCACTCATATGGAGGTCAAAACCAGAGAGACCATGTGCTGTAAAATCTGTACTGTGTTATTCAGAAGAATCAGTGGCATACTATTAAACATCTGCTTCCCAGGGACCCCACCACCTGCTGCAATGCTGTAGGATGCGTTTGCTTTTATAACATTTTGTTTAATTTCTGCCATCTTTTTTTCACATTTATCATTTTATTTTGAGACGGAGTGATGGTTTCCACATTTTTAAGCATTATCGTGCAAATGTGACACACACTGCTCAGTTCACTGTACCACCTCCCAAGTAAATACAGTACACATTTATCAGGAGTGTATGCATTCCTCCAATACACCCCAGAGATATATTTCACCCTAAAAACTGTGATATTGATCATCATGATAACTAGTAACCTGTAGGTGCCTGCTGAGTAGTAGTAGTAATAATAATAATAATAATAATAATAATAATAATAATAATAATAATAACAAAGTGTATTTATGAAGTGTTTTTTATAAAGTTCAAATAACTTTCCAAATAAAAAACCACAAACTAAAAATAAGACTGTTGAGAAAAAAGGACAATAAAGCTTTTAGCTCTTAAAATAATACAGGTGGTTAAAAGTAGGCTAGTGCAATGTAAACACAGGACTTACAAGTAATGACACAATTAATGACACCTGCAATTAAAAATCTGTTTAAACAATGGGTTTTTTACTAAAAAGATACAACTGTTCGTAAAGCTCGTAATGTTAATATAATATTGCTTTTTATTTTTAAATAATCCCACCTCCCCAACCCCTTGGTATACTGTTTCAAGTGAATTCGTGAAACATTCAATAACACAAGCTTATATACTCAAAATACATCAAATAAATACACTACATACATCAGCTAGTCAGGTTCATGCTGAGTACTTGCTTTACTTCTTGTTTTAAACACTTTCATGCTGTTGAAAACCCTTTGTTCCCCTGACCTCTCACCCTGGGTCCTATGAGTTTAAATATGTGTTCCCAGGTTAAATATATCTTAGTTCTTTCATCAACAGTCGAGCTGTAAACGGATGCTGTAATAGTGTAGCCTGCTGTCATGGAATCTATACATATATACAGTCTGTATTCTTCAAGAGTTCCCTAGGTGGTGTTAAATTCTGATGCATTGAACTGCTGCTGTATGTCATGATGTATACCATTTTCACAAAAGAGTAGAATGTGTGCAAATTGAGTTCTGGTATCCTGGTACACCTGTGCTGCTACACGTGTTACATTTGTGCGATGCTTGTGTTACATCGTCATGAGAAATCTGTAAAAAATGAAAAGTAGTGGAAAATGGAAAAAAGTCAGACGAGAATGTGTGCAAATTGAGTTCTGGTTCCCTGGTACACCTGTGCTGCTACACATGTGTTACATTTGTGCGATGCTTGTGTTACATCGTCATGAGAAATCTGTAAAAAATGAAAAGTAGTGGAAAATGGAAAAAAAGTCAGACGAGAATGTGTGCAAATTGAGTTCTGGTACCCTGGTACACCTGTGCTGCTACACATGTGCTACATTTGTGTGACTCAGAGCCATATCGAATCGTGTGCTATAACTAGTGTGATATAACGAGGGGGCACACACAGGTTTTCGAGCATGCTGACTACGTGTGTTTGTGCAGACAGAAGGACCCATCAAGTGATACCAGTGATACCAAGAGATGGATTTTAGCCAGCAATTTAGTGTATTATTCTGTGGCAATTAAACCTAATTGCACTCTGACTGTTGTATAATTTAGTTTCATTCAACTCTTCATGTTCTGATCTCCATAAGGATCACTGACAGCGATTGCACTGTCATTTTTTTAAGTCACACTTTTTTAAGTCAAACAATTTGTGGCATTCAACCCTGTGGAAAAAAAATTCTGTTCTGACTGACTGGAGTTCAGTATTACAATTTTGGGAAAAGTAAAGGCAGTGAGTGTTTGAAGGATTGATCCCAGAGAAAAATATTGGCTTGACATGCCAAAAACAAATCAAACTGATGACCCTCGGAAGTCTGATTTGTGAAACCATCCATGAAAATACCTAGGGTTTATTATCTCAGCGAACCAGCTTTGCAGTACCTTATGCAGTGCAGGCGTGGTGGATGGCATATACTTATTTTATATGCCTCTGGTGATACAGAAGGCTCTAGTTAGAGATGCATGGGTTGCTATGCCCTGCAGGGGGAGCTGTCACTCATTGTAGCTGGGTCATTATACATTCCACAGTGTGACTGCCAAAGTTAAGTCCTGTGAGACTTCCAAAGGACTAAGAACACTCTGTAGGAGATATTAATCCTTCAGTTTTTTAGTGCCAGGACTATTACTTGACTTTACATGTAATTTACCCACACACATGTACACACAACCTATGAAGAGAATGTGTACATTTGTAGATGGTAAAATGATGATTTGATGGAGTAAATATAAACCTTTATCTTTAACTCTAATAATAATTGTATTGGTAGTATATGCATTACAAAGGTAACATGCAATATTGGATTTAACAAGTCGCTCCTTTAGAGAACAAAAATAAATACATTTCAATATTCACAGAAGGAAGTTTATCTGGATTAGACCAGTTAGTTTAATAAAAAAAACAGTTGCTATGCACAGCCTATTGGGTGCATTTATTTAAAAAATAAAATAAAATTAGCACATAGATCTGATCTGAAACATCATTATTTTCACCTTTTTTCCCTCCCTCTCTATACATATCTCCCACTCTCTCTGTGGGTATGTTATCAAATTAAAACAAACAGAGCCTGGGGCGAAATGAATGAATATAAAGGAACAAATCATCAAGTGAAGAGATCAGATCGATTGTAGTTGGAGATTAATGACTGTCAAAGCGATTAATCATCACTGCCTCCCTTGTTTGTGTGATTACATTCCGCATCGGTAACAAACGCACTCACCAAGCACTGAAGGAGCTGAAGGAGCAGCTAAGCAGTGATGAGGAGCAGGCAGCGTAGACAGTTTATTCCAAGCTGATGACAGCAACATTCATGTTTGCCACACTACTGCTGAGCACACCATTCAAATCACAGCTTCTTGATCCTTCACAGTGTGGAGAGTGGCAGCTAGGCACGAGGCATGGCACACCAAACATGTTTCGTGAGTTAACTCCATCGTAAACAGTTTGGTCCAAACAGACGTCAAACCCAAGGCTAGGGCTTCCAAAACTATGACCCATTAAATGGGCATGTACATGTTCTGTGACACACCCATTTATGCACTCTCTGAAAAAAAAATTACCATGTTCTACCTATTAAAGTACAAATGATTGTCACTGTGGCAGTGCCCTTGTAAGGTACTGAATTATACCTTTAGTCAGAAGAACATTGTACCCTTGCGAAAAAGAATGTTTCTTGCAGTACAAGCCTCATTTCTGCCAGTGTGAATGAGGATTCATTACCTTACCTTGGTACATATCTGTACCCTTCCTCAATTTGTACCTTGCTCACTGGGATATGGTAAAAGACCATATCATGAAGGATTTTATGTGTACCATTGAAGGTACAATGAACTGCAACAAACACATTTGTACCGTAATGAACAAAAATGTACCTTAATTGTACCTTTATTTTTGAGAGTGTAATTAACCTAAAATATATTCAAATGTGGAATTACAATGTTTTGCATATACATAAAAACAACAGTGCGTGTAACAAATGCAGTGTTTCATTTGAATGGTGTGAATGAAAGTGTATTATACATATACTGTATGTGTTGTCAATATATTTATATTTATATCTATTGTATCTCATGGCCCGCCTCCACCCCTCCCATGACCCACCCTCAGTTTGGGAACCACTGCCCTCTGCCTTTACAGCCACACAACTGTGGGTCCTCGAGACACGTATAGCTCCAGATAACCAAATCCCCAACATAGAAGAATGATTGAGCTCAAATCACAAATCTATGATCTCCCTGCTCATAACTGACTCACAAGCACCACCACATCCCAATCAAGGTAGAGAAAAACAAATTGGCCGTTATGGAATTTCAGAACTTCCGTCAGCTATATAAGCATGTTCTTGCATTTTCAGGGTTTTTGGTCAGCTGCAAGTGAGTCAGAGATGACAGGTGACATGTGTTAATGACTGTGTCACATGCTCTAAGTAGGCCATTTGTTGCCTTTAGAAAAACTAAAGGAAAACTTTGTGCTTCTGCTTCGTTTCAGGGTTGATATGAACGTGCACAGATTCAAATATTCTCTGTTTTTATTTTTTGAGAACTTATTGTTGTTTACCTCTTGTCTTTTGACTTTGAGATATTTCTGAGATTTCTCATTATTTTTTCCAGACTGTGTTTTGGCACACTTATCCTTTATATTCAGACCCTGAGATCAGCAGGGTGCAGACTTGTTGGAGCGGAACATCACATTTGCTGATATGAACTTGTATTGGATTTCAGAGCTTGTTTTATTTAGCAAAAAATGGCTTTCACAAAGTTGAGCAAAGACTGGATATGTAAATAATGAAAAACATTTGGAACTTTCTGATCAGAATTTTTAATATATAATTATATTATATTGTTTGCATTTTATTTTCTTACGTCATGGAATCAACATGGATTTAATTGGGATTTCTTGTCACTGAATACTTGGCTCTTTTCACAAAATACTCTAATGTTAAATAAAAAATAAAAATTCTAAAGCTTTTTCTTAATTGATTACAAATAAAAAACATTCAATAATTGATTTTGCCATTGGAAAAGCCATGTTACTATCGAACACTGAATTGTTGGCTAAACTGTGCACTCCTGAAACACTATCGTTGTCATTAGACAAATTTAGTTATGAAGTAAAAGTTAAGTTAAGAAAGTTAAGTTATGAATTTGTATTTTTATTGTTTATTGTTTTATTGAATAACTCTAAAATGTTGTAAAATGTTTTACTGTATTTAATAAATTACAAATATGCATAAGCTGTGCTTATTTTTTTGGATGCAATTATTGCAATGCAACTATTGTATTTTTTGTTATGTTTTCTGAAACATCTGCTGTACAGCTGGGGAAGTTAGATATTCTGCACCAAAGGACTGATATATTTTCTGTGTCAGGCTGCAGAGGGAAACTGAGCATATACGTATATTGTTGCTGTCACTAACTCACATACTGTATTACTCATTCAGAAAGATGTTCCAGCCAGTAATGATCAGCTGAGGTGGAGAGGGTGAGAATTATTAAACTAGTTAAACTGGGGGATGATTAGGTGGCCAGATTGAGAAAACCAGATTGGGAATTTATCCAGGTCTCCCTACTCTTTACTGAAAGTTGTACTAGTAGTAGTATTAGTTTCAGCAGTGGTAGTAGTAGTAGTTAGTTAGTTAGAAGACCTTTATTATCCCAAAAGAGGGAAATTTGTTTGGCAGCTTCAATACACATTATCACATAGAAACTTTAAAAAAGCATAGAAAAAAGGCACATATTATAAAAAAGGCATCTAGTAGTTGCTACTCTCTGGATAGCGTTGTCCTTGATGTAGGTGGGAGGAATTGCAGGTCTGTCACATTTGAAGTTGATCACCATGTCTTGTGTCTTCTTGACATTGATTTCCAGGCAATTTTCCTCACACCAGGTT
Source organism: Aldrovandia affinis (assembly GCA_029706075.1). Taxonomy (NCBI): domain Eukaryota; kingdom Metazoa; phylum Chordata; class Actinopteri; order Notacanthiformes; family Halosauridae; genus Aldrovandia; species Aldrovandia affinis. Next base: position 1,926,761 of record JAINUG010000138.1, on the reverse strand, counting down.
GTGAAGTGTGTGACCTCTCTGCCAAAACCCTCAGAGGGGGACTGATTGTGATGGAGTAGCCCGGCAGTGGCAGTGTCATCTGCATACTTGATGTAATGGTGTGACTGAAGTAAAGGCTTTCAGTCATTGGTGTATAGGGTGTAGAGCACCGGTGAAAGGACACAGCCTTGAGGAGCCCCTGTGTTAATGCACTTGACAGAGGACAGAGTGGAATTGACTCGCCTGCTGTGTTCTGTTTGTTAGAAAATCGCTTATCCACTTCACCAGCCTCATGTTGACCCCCATGCCAATGAGTTTTTCAGCCATTAAGTGGGGTTGTCTGTTGTTGAAAGCACTGCCAAAGTCCACAAACAGAATGTTGGCATAAGTGTTAGGCTGGTCTAGGGGATCATATAACATGTCCAGCAAAGTCAACACTACGTCCTCAACGCTCCATTGCTGTCGATATGCAAATTGATGCCCATCCATGATCCCTATGACAGAGGAAAGGAGTCACCACAATTTTCTCCAGACATTTCATAAGTACGGACGTGAGAGCCACGGGTTGCATGTCGTTCATCTCCTTTGCTCTGCTTCTCTTAGGGACTGGAATGATAACAGAGGAATGGAATGATCTTGAATAGCACTGGCTGCCTGTTGTGACCATAATCTGATATTTTTCTTTCTTGTGGGAACTCTCCTTAATTTAGGCTGGTACAGGAGAATAAGTCAAACCATGTTATGGTCTGAAAGTCTGAGGCTGGGAAGTGCCTTTGCATTTACGATATTGCCATAGCAAAGGTCCAAACACGCATTTCCCCTAGTGTTACTGGAAACTGTAGTGGTAGTAGTAGCAATCATAATAGTAGTCTTAGTAGTAGTAGTTGTGGTTATAGTAGTCTCAGTAGTAGTAGTTTGGGAGTTAGTAGTTAGAGAACTGGGCTTGTAACTCAGATGCTGCAGGTTCGATTCCCAGGTGGGGCACAGTGCCCTTGAGCAAAGGTATTTAGCCTGAATACATTTTGTAAATATATCCAGCTGTATAAATGGATCGTATGTAAACAAATGTAAACTGTGAACGTCTCTCTGGATAAGAGTGTCTGCTAAATGCCTAAAATGTAAATGTAAATGTAGTGGTAGTAGTGGTGGTGGTAGTAGTACTGACAATGATAACAGAGTGGAGGACAAGACAGATCATTTGAGAGCTGGACTAAACCAGCTTGGGAATATTTAGCAAGTCCTTTCCTTTGTGTTTTGTAACAGAGTTCTTTAGCTCTCGAGAAGCATGTCAGAGTTTGGGTTATTTTATTAAGAAGGTGAAGATGCCAGCCAGACAGTAGTTGGATCATCACTTGAGGGAGAGTGACAGGAATGCCTCAGGGCCTTATTCAACAGTGGGAGACAGGGGTCTCCTGTTTACACCCACCCTCCCCTTGCCTCTCCTCTGGCCCATGTTCTTAATTGCCTTATTGAATTAATTATGCGCTCTGCCGAGCCCATTTAACCCTCACCCCCCCCCAGGCTAGGAATGATTTAAGGGGCCCCAACCCGCCATGGTCCCAGGGGGGCTGGATGTGACACGGTGGAGACAGGGAGTTGATAGTCATGCAAGCTCTCCTCAGAAACCTCAGTGCCAGCCATCTCTGGAGAGACAGACCTCTTCAGAGCCAAGGGAAAACCCATGAAGCCAAGTGGGGAGGAGCATTTCAAGGCCAATAAAATAAGTGTGTCGTGAAAGCGAAGCATATTTAATTGATCTTCCTCATTCCTGAGTCCTTTAAGTGCCTATAAAAGGCTTTTCCCCCCTATCCACCTGTAATGGGCAAAGAGCTTGCCTATGCTGTGTGTAAGTGGAGTCTCCTCTTCTCATTATGCTCGTCCTTCATGAAAGCACTCGGTGACGCAACAGGGCTGCGTATTGATTGTGAAGCGCGATGGGCTTGTCTCTGAACTCTCGCCTTCCCCTTCCTGTCTGTTGGTTCAGTGGTCGAGCCAGTGTAGCGATAAGTGGCGGAAATGTGGCTCCATGGACTCTCTGCCTACATAACAATTGGGAGTGTTTGTGGGGGGCGTGGTATCAACCATTAGCTTTGGATAGCTTCCTGCCTGTCACAGGATCTTACATTTTTAAGAGCTGTCCGCCAGATGTGGCTGAGCCTTTCTTTTCCCCATTTTATATCTCCTTTAACAACTTTTCATTCATGTTTTTCAGATCTAGTAACCGACCCTATCTGCATGACCATTACATGCTGCTTCTTTTCACTCTTTTTGCTTCTTTTCCCTTGCTTAGTCATTCCACAGGAGGACTGTATTGAGGACTGACAGCTGGTGCAGGCAGATCACAGGCATCTGATCAAATAGATGTGACTGCACTGGCATGGTCAAGATTCAGTTCCAGACTGTGACGAGCATCATTGCACCAAGAACTAGCAATTAAGATGGACACCCCACCTGAGACCCCCCTCTTCAGACTCCACTACCACTTTACACTTTTTGTAGTTTTTTTTTACTCAATCGGGAATGCTAGATTGTCTTTAGGTCATGTTCTTGTGATTTTTTCCAGTTTCGTCCAGACGACTAAAATTGTGATTCAGAGGGACATATGAATAGTCAAATGAACAAACAGATGGGTTGGCGGACTGGAAATTTCTTCCCCTGCAGTTAAACGTTAAAAATAACTTGGTGACTATCCGGAATGCACTCTCTTGGTAAAGCAGTGAATTAGAGGACTTCAGCATTTTTGGTTTGGAACGATGTCAGTACCACTTTCATTATAGTGTAACCTTGTATGCGCTTGGAACTTGTTTACAATGTTTATTGCTCATAGCTATTTCATGTAATTGCATCACTGTGTTATTATAATAATGACAATGTGTGATCGGACTTTAAACTCCTTCCATTTTGCTTAACTAAAATATGTTGCGTTCTCTTGCATAAATTCAATCTAGATTCCCAGAAAATACTGAAATGATTTAACAGAGAATTTGAAATGCCAACCTTGAGCTGTCTGTCCAGAGAGGCTCTATATAATCTGCAGATGTTCATGTATGTCATCATGTTTTCTACCCATCCAAAAAGGGTGATTTTTTAAGACGGAAAAAAACAGCATTCCATTGCATGTTCAGATTGATCATTTTCCTCTGGACTGCTGAGGTGACCATACAGCCATATTTCAGAGGGAAGCTGGTGCTGAATTCTCTCCCGGAAAAGAAAAGAAAAGAAGGGTGGATTTGTTGTGAAGCCCTTGAGTCAGTCAGATCCGTGACTCCTTATTATCCAAGTCAGTGACCATAAGAGCATGTGGTCGTGTTCAATCAGCCTTGCCACACCTGGCTGCTGGCCACTGCCAGGGCTGGCCTCCTGTCTCATGCTGTTATTTTGTTGTGAAAACAAGTCAGGTCTGGCTCTGGCACTGAAAGACTGGGGCTTTCCCCTGTACTCTACCACTCTGACTGGCATTACATTCTGAAATACATGCAATAATGATCTTATTATATTATTCATAATACTCAATCCTTCTTATAATAATGATTACTAATACTACTATATAATATAATTAATACTAATACTTAAACTACTGCCACTACTTCATAATATATTAACAAGAGTATTCTTGTATTCTTCTTATAAATAATACTACTATCATTACAACAACAACAAAAACAACAAGGGGATAACTGCAATCAAAGTAAGCTCACAAAAGTTGACATTTTAAAACAGCAATGTCCAAATAATTACATCCTACATCCTGCTTAACTTATTAGCTAGCTAGCCCCTTCCTTGTTGGCTCCAGTTCCGTTTTAAGAAAGACATTCTGTATTCCATCCATCCATTATCTAAGCCGCTTATTCCTAGTCAGGGTCGCGGGGGGGGGGCTGGAGCCTATCCCAGCATGCGTTCCGGGCGAGAGGCAGGAATACACCCTGGACAGGTCGCCAATCCATCACAGGGCACACACACCATTCACTCACACACTCATACCTACGGGCAATTTAGACTCTCCAATTAGCCTAACGTGCATGTCTTTGGACTGTGGGAGGAAACCGGAGTACCCGGAGGAAACCCACGCGGACACGGGGAGAACATGCAAACTCCGCACAGAAAGGCCCCTGGCCTGGATTCGAACCCGAGACCTTCTTACTGTGAGGCGACAGTGCTATCCACTGCACCACCATGCCGCCTACATTCTGTATTCAAAGCCTTAAATACTAGTTATCTAGCTATCTGACTATATCAGCTAGCTAGCTAGCAAGCTGTAAATAGATTGTTATCTCACCAAAATACTTTAACATTACCGTAAAAGGCCTCATAACAATTCATGAAGACCACACTAGCTAACCTGCCGTATACTGTAAATACTGTATCTTCAGTACTTGCTAGCTAGTTTACTAGCTCCCTGACTATGTTATTAGCTAACTGCAATCACAGTAAGCTCACAATAGTTGAATATAATCTTCCTTGTTGGCTCTGATTCCCAGTTTCACAGAACAACATTCAGTAATGATAAAATGACCCACTTAGTAGTTTTCCACAACGGTAGTTTTCATTATAACCTTTAATGCTTTATTCTCTTAAAGAAAATGGATATAATAATGAACTCCAATGTAATATTTAATCTCCCTCTTCATATTTTGTAGAGATCATGAAATCAGTCAAAGGCAAACTTGTTTCATATTTAAGTGTCCCCATCACAATAAAAATCCCATGTGTAGTTAGAAACTCATTAGTAAGCTCCAACATGTGTTAGACACAGACATTACAAATGAATGTTGATGCATTCCAGCCTACTAGCATCATTTTCATTGCAAAGTTCCAATCTTTGCTCACTGTCTTTTTTTTTGCAACAAGATGACAGTTGGAAATGTGGTATTTCCAAGTTTGATCATCTATTCGGCCTAGTCACAACACACAACATAAGATGCACATTACTATTGTTATTTTAACTGTCATGACTACTGTACAAGCTTTGGCAATATGTAGGCTATTGTAAAATATGTATTGCCAATAAGGCAACATTATATTATAATACTAAATAATACACGTTGTTATTGGTTACAATACGTTACCAAGCCATACACTCTAAATCTCTTCACACATGTATACTCAAAAATCTATTGGTTGATTTTGAGTGAAGTGGGCACAGGATCCAGTGTAGTATGATCTTAAAGAATCATAAGGGTAATTGCAACCAACTTAGCAGAAGTTTAAACCACTAGGCCACACGACTGCATTAAAACTGGAGTAGCTTATCTCGTAGATTAGGAGTAGCTGTTCCAGTTCTCATTCCGTTCTGTGGTCAGTGGTTTACGCTTCAGGTTTAAACCCCTGCTAAGTTGGTTGAAATTGATCCATAGTGTTTAGCATGGAGAGCAAAGCTTTTTGATTGATTAAAATTAGTCACCGTCATATTCATGTGGACTGACTCTCCCATCACTACCCATAACAGTGGACCAGAATAGGAAATAGATAAATATATATTTGCTTCAATGTCAACATGAATCAAAGGCACTCTTGGCAGGCTCTTGACCTAAATTAAGAGCCTTTATTATAATGGCATATCCACAAAAATGACTATAAAAGCCAGCCCAAAGTTTGAATACACCTACATTTTGTGGTAATGAGCCTTCATTAGGGTGTGTTTTACTAGTTAAAGCAGGGTTTTATTAAACCATACCCAGGTATGGTTTGCAGGGAGCACAGCCCGGCACTTAATATAGGCAAGAACAGACAGACTAATTGTTCCCCTCACCCCTACTGCCCGGCGCATAACCGCATCACTCGCTGCCCGCATCGGGATTCCGGAGCATGTTCACGTTTCTCGTCCGAGTAGCCTGAGAGCATCTGGCTCAGCTTCAAACCCCCAGAGCTTCTCTCCGCCATAAAATCGCCCCAGCCGTCCCCGCTTGGCAGGATTTATAGAGAGCGAAAGGAAACAGCTGAGTTAGAGCGCGATGGAGGTGATACGCCCAGGCAGTAACATTTATCACTGGGTGAAGGTTGCAGCGCAGAGCAGTCCGACTGCTTCACCGACTGCTTCCCCAACAGAACAGATGCTTGGTTTCATTCTTTCTTTTTATTTATTTATTTATTTATTATTGTTTTTTTTACTGGAACTGTGTGCCGCCCGTGGCACATTTGAATAGCCGTTTAATTGGCTGGAGCGGCTTGATGGAGTGATGAATGCGCTTCCCCCCGATCCCGCCGCGAGATCACATCCATTCATCTTTGAGCTCCGTTAGCTTGATGCGGAATTGATTTAGGCCGTTTACTGCATGTCCGCGCACATCTGCCGCTGATCTCATCACTATCCGAAGGCAATATTTTGCTTGTAAACGCGTCAGAGGGTCGGCTGCTGCGGACAACCTTGACAACATGGGAGGTAAGATGGGCTTTGTCGAAGGAAGAGCACCTAAGGTGCATTTATTGAGAGAATAAAAACCCAGGAAATGGTCTGGTTGGATCCCCGTCAGAGCCTTTATAAATCATGTTTTGAGTCAATTGCCTTTGTGTGTGTTTGGTACTGTGGATTTACTTTACGAATACTTATTGACTTTATTCCAGACAGCATGAATTCATATTAATATCCACTTAGGCCATTTAAAGTTCAGGGGCATAGTAGCCTTGATTAGCCTAACATATTCATACATAAGGCTGTTGGGAAATTCACCCAAAACAAAGATGCTTCTCTGACATAAGTTGTTGCATATATTACCTTCTCGCAGTATGCATTTGTACCCCTGGTCAGTTAACTGCACACAAAAAACTTTTTTTGTTCTTTTAATTGAATATGTAAACGGGAACTGTTCTGTATTGCGGATTTAGGGACCGGCTTTTATCTCACCAGGTAATATAAACCTCAGGCTCAGGTAATCTGAACCTGGCAGCCTCATTTTATGTGGCAGTTCTATGCTTTTAAGGCATACTTAAAAGTCCAAACTACACACATATCCTTACCCCTTAAACAGGGTGGACGTTTCTGCTGTTGTTTTTTGTATCTTAAATGCATTCATGTCCCTTAAAATATGATAAAATGTGCATGGTGCGCAGAAGATTTTTGCACCAGCCTACTTAAGGCCTACTGGTCTGGCTTTTGATTCATGGCTCATAGGGCTCATGAGACATGGGGATTCATCGCTTCTGGCCTTGATGAAGCTCTTCACTCGTCGAGACATAGCAGGGAGAGGAGAAACGACAGTCAGAAAAGAGTGGCTGCTGGGATTCATGCGCCAGCCTCAATAATTCTTCCAGGACATTCCAGCTGGTTCCAACAGCACCTTTATATATTTACTCATATATGAATATACGCGTTCATGGTGCGGGCCTTATCCATGCTGGAATAAGACCATGACTCCAACAGTGAGTCAGAAGCAGAATTGCTGGGGGGTGGGTCCAGTGGTAGTTGTCATTGAGGCACCCGTCATCCAGTCAGCATGGCCCAGCCCTGACCTTTACCCACCCCTGGCCCAGGGAAGGTCACTGTGTCAGCAGAAGCCCTCAGGATTGTTAGGAAAGTTTACAGAGGAAAACAGGAGAGAAAGCTAAAAATGTTGCCCTGTCCTACATTACAGCAGCGCCTCTGGATCATCTCTGCCATAGGCTACATATGCGGCCTCTCCACGAAGGGCAGAGTTTATCTTTTGGACCAGTTGTCCCAGAGGACGGTCAACAGAGCAATGCTTGAAACCCTTACTTTTCTTTACATTTTCTTTACCCTTTATTTTTATTTCTCCAAAATGGAAAATAACCAATTCTGGGTCTTGAGTCGCCACTGCACCTGAAGCATGTGCACTCCTGCTCCTAATTTACACCCTACCATCCACACATTACCACAGGATCCCTAGATTGTAGGAGAGGCGTATCTTTCACTGATTACAATTCACGCTCAGCGAGTTAGATGTGTAAGCGTAGTGTCAGTTCCAAAATGAGCGCTAAAGCAATCACAGTAGATTTTAGAGAAGCTTGCCTGTAGTCAAAACAAAGCAGATAGACCACATGATGTTGAGACAGTGAGTACACCCTGTGCTGATTATTCAATATTCTACCGCTATGTATTACTATGTCTCATGTTGTCACAAACATAACTGCTTGTGTGTGCTGGGAATTATTAGCCCTTGGGGAATGATAAAACTTGCAGGAAGCCACACTTTACATGCCCTAAAAGCATTTCCCAACTCAGGACATACTAAATACTTTTTTTAGTAAACCTGCAGGATAGATGAGGAGGAAAAAGCAGAGTCTGTCACTAGCCAGGTGTCTCAGCTGAAGAGACCAGTAGATGAGAAGGGGAAGAAGGACAGAAGTAGTTATTCTGACCCGTAAGTGCAATGCAAGCAGGGTGAGAGTTCTGGAGGAGTTAGGGCCCAAAGCAAAAGCTGGCTGGGAGCCCAGAGGCTTTGTATCGGCCCATCTTTAAACTGTGAGATAAAATTAGACACACTGCAGACAGGCGCTGAGAGCTATAGAGAGAGGAAGGAAGCAAAATGGGGAAAGGCATACATACACACTCACCCACACAGGTACTCATGCACATGCACGCATGCACACACACACACACACAAATGTATGTGTCTGGAATGACTTTTGTTTGCAGGTAGAGAAAATCTCTGCCTTCTGTGTGAGGTTATTTGCAGCTGATGTATTTTCATGAAAACATTTATTGTATGTCTCATAATTTGTTAGTTTAACTTTAATGCCTGGCCATCGGTGTAGAGTGCAGCATATTTGTGAGCCACTGAATCAGAACAAAATAGGCCAGCTAAAAATATAAACAGTGTTTAATTACATTAGTGCATAGCTACTCATTGTCTACCAATGATGGGGAATTAAACTGGGCTTCAGGCCTCATTTCACAAAACGCTTTTCCTTTAAGCAGATATGATCTCATTCGCTGCAATTTTATATTCTGGGATGTTAATACAGTTGATACAGTTAAAATCAAAATCTACTCAAACCATACAGCAACGGGCACACATTTGCCAGAATGCCATGAATAACTTAAGCTGTGAGAATATTTCTGTGCTTAAAACCAATGTCTTTTAAATGCCCCAATGTCCTCACCGCATGTGGTGTCTGTCACCCTCTGCAGTCAATGTGAATTAGGTGACATGCACTTTCACTTTGAAAGCTGGGAAGGAGAGGAGAATCTCTACAGCAGCTAGTTTTGACCAAAGACTCAAGAGTTGCCTGCTAAAGCAAAAGTCAATTTACAAGATCTTCATCATATCTGAGAATGCTATAATTTAGGTTGCAATAGTCAAATAATGTATTGTGCTTTCGCCTCTTAGAATGGGCATTCTAAATCACTCAGGTCTGAATAAAGGGAGGTTCTTGTGCATGTGTCTAAAGTCATTGGCTCTTCTAGGCTTGCAAATTCTTACACAGTATTTTAAACATGAGGGTTTTCATTTTATAACTACTCTCTTGACTCTGTATGGTTTACCAGTCAACTGCCTTCCCAATTAGAGTCTATGGATTAAAAAACAACTTCTTACAATTGTTCTTGTACTTGTTTCTACAATTGATTTGGATTTGTCTGTGACTGAATAGATTTTCTGGATCTACCACCGTTCATCTGGTCCGCATCCACTAAATGCTGAAATTTACATGTGAACATTTCATAGCAAAAGCAGCCATCCTTGTGACCACATGCCAGACTGAGTGAGGATTGTGTCAGGGGAGAATGATGGCTCAGGAGAGATTTATTGTGACGTGTATGGCTTGTTTTCTTCATATTGCTGATTCATTCATAGCCGATCGATGCTGGAAGCACACATTATTCAATGAAATTCAATTGGTACAATAGGATCTACTGTCAATCTAATCAATCACATATGACTGCAGCTTATTACATTACATTACAGGCATTTAGCAGACGCTCTTATCCAGAGCGACTTACAGTTTTACATTTCTTTACACTCCATTTATACAGCTGGATATAAACTGAAGCTTATGGACAGACACTATGGTCACATTTCCATCTGAAAGAGTTAGAGCAACACATACTCTGCTTTTGAACTTTATTAATTTAACATGATATATATATAATATTATATGTAAACTATCAGTCACAGAGATATATCCAAAGGTGTTCTTTAGTAGGTTTATTTAGTAAGGGGTTTACTTCCTTAATGAATACTTAGGCAGAATATACGCTTATATATAAGTTTCCTTACATTATATTGTCTGGCCTCCTTTAGATACGTGCATCACCTGCTTTTGTAGAATAAACTGGCTACTTATTTGTTTAATTATTTCAAATGACAGACCAATGTAAATATTTAGTTTTTGTACCATATAATTGTGATCAGGGGAAGTTTGTCAGCTCTCTTCAATGAATAATTGTCAGTACAACATTTACTAATGTATTACTAAAACACTGACAAAGTAAGTAAAACATTAACAAAGACAAACATAACACACTTGGACGCCACAGGCAAGACTCCTTGAATGATTCTTTACTCTCACCTTAAGAACCCCTCCTCTATAAAACCCATAATAATCTTATGGCTAGCCCTATTAGCCTTTTTGACCAGATAACCACATTACACCAGTCAACACAGGGAACCAACTACTAGCAATAGGCATAGGACTGACAAAGTATTGGCTAATTACACCGGATAATTGGTTAATTACTCCAAAATGCCTGAATAAACAGTTGTCAGCAGGGTGGTAAGAGAGAGTAATCAGTCCTGATATTGAGAGGGGAGAAACAGTTGCCTGAGTAGGCTACATTACAGGGAAAATGGTGGAACACTAACATACTGAATCAACACAGTCACAGGAAGGCAAAGCACACAAGGGGTCTGCTAGAATCTTACTCTGTCCTTTGTCTCTTACATGAACATGTTTTTGTCATGGTTTGATTGTGGGTACATAACATGGAACACCACCTTAAAAAAAAATATATATATATATATATATATATATATATATATATATATATATGCATCACTTTGTATTGGTTCATTCCCCCAGCAGGCAATAGAGCAACAACATTAAATGTCAGATAATATGTTTCAGTATGATGAAGGCTATTTGCAGTTATTTTCTATTTGTATTGATATTGAAGGGCTGAGCTTGGTATTATGAATTCCATTCCCCCCTTCCATATTAGCACCGGGTGCTTTACTTTTTCTGTACAAAGAGAGGGAGTCCTTCATCCCCATTCTAAAGGGCAAGACAACGCTGCTTACACAGAACTCTTCTGCTGAACTCTTCTGCTTTCCTCATCAAATCAATGGGCTACCTGACAGTCACTAATTGATGAACTAATTACTAATTGGTCCACACCCGAGGTTGCCAAATGTAGGGGTTTGTGAAAAATTTATAGGGGAAATTTCAGTGTAAATATTTATGGAAGTCAATGGGATATGGGGGAATTTGAAAGTAGATACAGGAGAATAATCTTGCAAATTTTGATGGGAGTTAATTGAAGATCGAAGATGATTTTGAGGAATATTTTTAGACATAAACATATTTGAAAGGAAGACAGTTGAAACATGCTGATCATGAAAAAACTGAGCGGATAAGAGTCAGACACAAAGGAAAAAATGCATTTTCACATTTTAGCTTTTGGTCTTTGGGACTGTCCCACTCCGAATCTTAGAGCTTCCCCTAATTCATGGCCACTGACAAGTTCAATTCATCATGGATGCAAGTTTAATGCGCCTATCTGATTAAAGCAGCAAGCAGCCGTGTGGTAATGAGTGAAGCTGGTGGAGGGGGGGCCCCTTAAACGACACGCGGTCATTGGGAGACGGGCTCCACCGATGCGGAAATGTTGGGTTTAATTGGCTCTGTTCATCCCAGCACAAGAGTTTAATTGAACAAAGAATCTGATGAAGGAGATCCCTTGGAAAAAAATAGAGGATTAAATTTTGTTTTAACCAAGATGACAGTACACCACACAGAGACTGCCCGTGGAACTTCTGGAAGAAAGCATTGGTTGGGTGATCTGATGGACAGAATGGGTCTGTGCTTCCCCATCATTAGAAACAGCCAGTCAGTGATCCATTGACATCCATCTAACTGTTTTTCAAGGTCTTATATCACTGACCAAATTGACCTATCGTTCAGAGACAATGAAAGAAAGCACACAGAAATATATCATGCCCAGAACCTGCTAGAAGGGAAGTGTTTGAATGCAGGCTTGCCCTGAAACTGCAAATCAACAATACAGATAATCAGGTATTCATTCTTTATAATCACAGAACAAGTGCTCTGCAGCAGACCATGTATAGCGGTGAGTAGTTGATTGGTGCATTTGTTCTATTCAAAATCATTCCCGAGAGAGCCCCGGTTTTGTGACAATCACCATTTCAGTTTGTGAGAGTTGTTCCATTCTGTTGTGTCCTCGCCACAAAGCAGAACAATTTTCTGGAGCCATTAATGGGTTAGGTGAGTAAAAGAGTGTCAACAGTACCACCTACGCAGCACTCCAAGCTTAAAAGCACATGCAACATCTTTTGTTCTTGTCTTTGTTGTTTAGATATGAGCACAGCAATTTGTGGTTTATATGTAGTATTTTTTGTCAATTTTGTAGAGAATAGGTATTATTATTATGAGGAATGTTTTTTTTAATGAGCATAAAATGGGTGATCTCAAAAATAGGCAAATTTGTATTGGTATGATAGGTTTGTGGCAACAGTCTGGGAGGTACTTTTCCAATGATTTCCTGCTCAGGCTAACTCCAGTGTTATGACAGTAGCTGTCCTTCCAAATGTTAGCTCACCGTTGAATAATGGACTTTGTTTCTTGAGCACTCACATGTAATTTATTTCATGTGTGATTCACTTACTCCACTCCAGAAGGCTGGCCATTTGCTTGTATCATCAGTGGGCTGTAACCTGGTACAATAAAAGCCATTAAATGGGGAAGGTGACATCATCAGCAGTGGCCCTGTGCAGAGATTGTCTAGCTAGGAGATAGATGGCGATTTGGAGAATAAGGAGCAAGGAGGAAATAAGGGATGTTCAGAGGTAATCACTTGAGACAGACTTTTCTGGGAATTAATGGCGATGGCTCTTATAATCCAATATCGTAAATAACCAAAAGGTTATTATCAAATTAAGAAAGTTTCAGCCTTTTTATTCCGTATTTTTAAAGAACGGTTGGTTTATACAAGGGGAGCTGCGACAGGTTTTCCAGTGTAACATTACGGAATGTAAGAAACAATGGATCCATTTGGTTCAATTTACACATTTAATATTACTTTATGATAGACACAGGGGTTTTCAGAATGAAAGTGTGAAAACAGCAAAAACTGTGGTGCCATCCTATGGGGCCATAACCCAGAAGTGGTCATTAGCTAGCTAGCTAATTTTTCTCACACAGTGAAGTAGCTAGCTAGCTTAGCTTGCTTGCTACACTCACTCACTCACTGACATACAACAGAGATTATTAACAACAACATAGTCAGCCTCTCTTCAGATTTTCATATACTAAGCCGCTCTGAACTGTTACGGGAATTTGCTAAATCAAAACACTATAAGTACCCAAAGAGTTTGGTAATTGGAATGTCACATTAGCTAGTTAGCTACATCAACTAGCTTGTGTACTTCGCAGTCTATGCTGGTGAGGCGATTGGGATCTGCCTATAAAGAAACGGTAAGATCAATATCTGAACCTGAATCGGCGTTTGAGTCAGACTCCAAGAGACACGCCTCAGACATGTAAGGCATACACTGCCCTGGTGTTGGTGCCCATACTGGGTCATTTTTTGGGGTCTTGTACCCATTGTCCAAGAGCGCATTACTGGAGTTGTTTTCCCATTCATTCAAATTGATAGAATGCTCACAAATGCCTGACTCTACATCACATCCCGAATGTTCTATGAAGTTTGTATATGAAATGTATAATTTATATGTTAGCTTGTCACAAAATGGAAAAAAGACACCATACTATTATTGAGGATGTATATTGATATTTAATTGTCGTTGGCTATATTTAACATCATGTCAGGTGCCCATTAGGTATCACATTTCAGTCAGTCATATTGAATCATTATCTAAAATACACTTTTTTCAATAAAAAATGGATGTTAATTGATTTTCTGTTGGTGCTAATAGCGACGTCCGGGTTATGCCCTCCACAAGATGGTGAGCCCTCCCATCCATCTAGAGGTGGGGGGATGCTAACAGGCCATGTAAATGACAACTGTTCACCCTTAGGCACCACAAGCAATCTATTTATGACGTTTTGCTTCCTGATATTCCAGTTTATTTTAATTTTTCTGTTACTTTTATTGGGGATCAGAACCATGAACTGAGAGAAACAAGCCATAAAGCTGATAGGATACTGTCACACGCCACATGACAAACCCTGGATGGGAACAGAGCAGACTGGAGACGGAGTGGAGTTTGCCGGTCTACGGACTGCATTTTTATTTATTTATTCGTTCTCTCCCCCCAGACATGGGGAAGAGACAGTGGGAGTAGCAGGTTAACATATAACAAACACAAACACAAAATCTTCACCCTACTCGCCACAAAGCTTTCGGGTAAAAACAACGAACTAAAATAACAAAATAAAATAATCATAACTTACGGGACACCATGCCTCTTCTTCCGGAGTTCCCCTGGAACCTCCCCAGGCACACACATATCCAGTGACCTTTCAAGTGCTTCCCACCAATGCATACTGAGACACTCGAACTTTGCAGTTCGAGTTCTCTTTTCAACACATTCATACAGAGACACTCGCCACTCCCCACAGTGAGAGTTCTTGGGCTGTTGCCCAGAAACACTCTCCACTGCCGAGTGCAAGCTCTCCTTCAATAAAACCGAGGGCGAGAGGCGGACCCTCTTTCAGGGCACCGTCTCGCTCTCCTCCACAATCACACCGAGGGAGAGAGGCGGACACTCTTAGTGCACCCCCTCTCCCTCTTCCCCACACACACAAGAAGCACTCTATTCAGTCACTTTCGACAAACGCACACAAAACTCCACAAACATCAACCAACACTCCACAACACTCCACAACACTCCACGCGTGCACTTACAACAATGACAACACAAACTCTCCATATACACGCAAGACAAAGACTAACTGATTCCCCACTTGCCCCACCTGCTCTTAAATAGGCTTAGTTTCTGCCTGGCTCAGGTGGGACTCGTGAGGCAATCACCCAATCACAATCATTCAACACTAAACTGACATTCTCACACAGATACCCAATCAGCCAATTGACTTCCATATCAATTAACTGATTGACACCAATTAAATAATAATTACATCAATTATCTCACCTTGTGAGAGTGCCAAACCTGCCCCCGGAAAGTCTCCCTGCTTCAAAGGCCTCCACAACACATAAACACACAGGCAAGCATGCCACTCCCATGTGGCCGAGACCGACGTCCTCCACAGATACTTACTTTTCACTCCATTTGATCATATAGGTCTAGTTTTAACCTCTCCCGCCCTCTACCTAGCCAATGAGGGAAGATTGTAGACAATCAGTGATAATAAGTAATCAGTAGGTAAACCTCTGTCACAGAAATCAGAAAGTGAAACCGTTACTATTGTAGAAAAGTACATTCTTTGGTTGCTAAAAGAATGGGTTGATGATTTCTTTTAAATCCTGAGAAAATCCAGATAATACATGCTCAGACTTGCTACAATAATAAAAAATGTCTATATCTAGTCACCATTTGCTGCTGAGCCTGAACTGACTACAGACTAAAGGGCAGTATTAAGCATTGGAAAACTTTGAAAGAATAGCTTTCTAAGGTTCCAGGAAGCTATAGGAATATATATTTAAAAATCTACACATCTACACATCACAAATACAGTCACAATATATTATTGTAGGTCAAGGTCAGCCTTTGGAAAGCCCTGCTGTAGGTTATAGTTGAATAGTAGGGAATACATCAATTAAGTATTTTCAAAAAATATCTATTATAATACATCTAATGCTATTGTATTTTGAGTAATTGTGCCACATTACTGACAGCTATATCCCATGCTATAAGTATGTTACAGGTCATTTGATGTTAAGCTGTGGAATCACGAGTAATGCCAGATAAGTCTTGCCATACCTATAGCAAGAGTTAGTCAAATGGGCTGAATATTTGTATGTCCCATCTATCTTTTTTGTGCACATATTTGTAAGGTCCAACTGAATGTATATAAACAAAGCTTAGCAGTGTATTATGTGGGGAAGTTGGCCAGTGCCTTTCTGTGAAACCACAATTGTAGGTACAATAGATTTTATTTCAATTACAGCAATTCGGCATCCACGCAGACATTGGCTCTCATTCATTTGTGCCTTTTCTTCAGAATTCAAGCTAGCTCAGTAGCATTTTCGGTAACAGTTTCTCTCCAACATTCCATCACTCTAATAAACTAAAAGCTATTTCCTAGCAAAATCTGCTTCTCTCAACACTGGATGGATTCAAAAGGGCCGAAGCCAATATCCATGTCAAGATAAAATGTATTTGCTGTGACCATTTTAACAGTCTGTTAACTAGTTAGCTGGATTATTGTTTTTATCTGTCTATCCAGCAAACACTAACCATGTTATTTCCCTTTAGTTTATCTTTGGTTGAGCAAAAACAGTAACTGTCTAGCACCGGTGCACTCCAACTCAATGTTGGAGACGAATTGATCAATTCAGACATCAACCAAATTTTAAACTGTTTCCTGTAAGCAAATTTATTTTTATTAGGGTCTGTCATTGGGTTCACTGGACATTAATTCTATGTAAGGCAAGAATCTGCTACAACACTTCACTGCCTTTCACTTTCAGTGTGTGTTATAAAAGAACTGTATGTGTAATCAAAATCCGTATATGTAGACAATCAGAGTTTACCTCAGATGTAAGAGTGCTACAGTACTTTTACTTTACTTATCATGAACAGTGCTTTCCAACACAAAAATTGTACTGTACCATACATGGCTTAATTTCAGAATTGCATAGTTTTGTTTGGAATAGTTTTGTTTGCTGAGCTAATGAAGTAGTTTTGTGTACGTGGTCCTAGTTCTGACAAGGGAATGAAGAAAGTAAAAAAACTGAATTCTGCTGTTTCATTTCCTGGTTTCTAGTACCTGGTTGCAGGTTTGAAATTGTGACACCTTGCCTGTTTCTTCGCTGCATGTGTATCAGCGGCTGAGTTTTCCCTTTGTTTTAGCTTGTACTGGCCCAGAGCAACACATATAAACACGTGGATGTGTGATCCACTCACATCGATTTGTCAGTTTATATTGATTTTGACAAAGATGTCAGAAGGCTTTCCCAATGTTGGAGAGGACCTGACGTCTCAACCTGACGACTGGCACAGGTGTACTGAGTATTAATGTTTTCCTGTCACTCAATGTTTAGCAACAAAAACAAGTTGTCTGTAATGATCCTCGGGAAACAGAAGGCTGCTAGATTAGTCCTACAGCACATGACTGCAGTGCTTGCTATAATCGGTGCCTGTGCTACCGGCCACTGATCGACAGCCACACCCAGAATAAGGAGTGAACTGAAACACCCCCTCCCTCTCCGATATCCAGCCAGAGTTCTGGATTAATTACTCCGCACGAACCCAATCCCGCATTCAAGCGAGACACTTCTCCTTCCCCCGATCAA
The DNA here is from genome assembly GCA_029706075.1 of Aldrovandia affinis. Classification (NCBI taxonomy): domain Eukaryota; kingdom Metazoa; phylum Chordata; class Actinopteri; order Notacanthiformes; family Halosauridae; genus Aldrovandia; species Aldrovandia affinis. The sequence goes on along the minus strand of JAINUG010000138.1, from coordinate 1,909,213 downwards.
TAATGCATTTCTGTGTACCGCGATTTCATTCGCTGTAGGAGCCGCCTCTCGCGGCTCCCAGCAATCTCCCATCAAAGTGCGTAAGACATTGGATACTCGCAGAAGGGATACACCCCCACCCTCCCACCCTCCCCAATTCTGCTCTTGGCTGACAAATTGATCCCTTGCTAATGCGCTGCATAAAAAAGAGAGAAGAAAAAGCCCCCCTGATTGAAGGAGACATGATCTGATGCCGCGGGTTACATGAAGCTGGAGTGTCGGTTTACCTAAAGGGGATTACAAACGGCAGTGCATGAGCAGGCCCAGGAACAGGAGCAGGGGTAGGAGCAGGGGCAGGAGCAGGACCGTACGATGCACAGGTGCAGCCCGGGATGAGAGTAACACTGTGGACAGGGTTGTCTTCTGCTCTCCACAGACACATCAGCCCTTTAATAAGGGGGGTAGGGGGAAGGACTGGATTCATGTTCTAGACAGGTAGGTAACCTAAGTTTGCTTTGCTTTCTGTGAAAGACAGACAGAGAGGGAATGGGGGGGGAGCCTTTTTTACCATTTCATATTTTGTATTTACTGTTACTACTTATTATTACTATTGTTTGTATTTTTGCCTTTTTATTCCCATTGTTGTCATGGTGCCATTGCATATAGTATGTGCTTGTCATGTCATAAAGCCAATTTTAATTTAAGAGCATGAAAGAGGAGAGTGGGAAAGCGAGTGAAAGCAATAGAACGAGAGGGAAGGAGAGAGATACAAAGAAAGGGGGGAAGAGAGAAAGACAGAAGGAGAAGAAAGAGAGAGAGAGGTTGTAGCCATGTGTATACATGTCTATATCTAGGTGAACCAGCATTTTGCTTTTGGTGTGAAATCTTTCTCATTAAGGCTAATCCATGTAGGCATCAGACTTGCAGAGGGCATAAGATCATCGTTGTTAATTCTGGTCCTGCCTCCATGTTCACGCATGACTGCAGCTGCAAATGAATGGCCAACATGATCACTCCATTTGATAGCAATGTGTTTCATTAGGGGTATACATGCACAGATGGAAAATGTGTTGAATAATTAGCTCTGTATAATTCATTTCAATTTTTTTCCTATTTTGTTTCGATGTGGTCATTATGCTGAATCAGTTTCACTTGGAAACTTGGTTTTGGCCATATTAGTATTGCGGTTGCATTGGCTTGCTGACCAATACATTTTTTTTGGACCAATTTAATGACTGATTGACCAGCTAGTAAGTTATTATTATTGTTATTATTTTGATCAATGAAAGCCAAATAAATGTTACAATTCTCATCCAGTTACTCTTAATTTGTCAAACGGCCATATGTGTATTTAAGTTTTTACACCTCACAGAGAAATATTCATTGTATTGATTCTGTAAAGTTGTGTTAAGCGTAAAAATCAGTGTTCAGGTCCCCCAGACTACCTGATAATATAGACAGTTTAGCATATTTTATGCAAAAGATCATTAGTGAATCTTCAGGCAGCTTAATTATGACATCATTCCTGTCCATGAGAACCCTAAGCCAATTAACCTGCACTGTGACTTCTGCCGTTGCCATGAACAAACAAATCCCTTTTGGGAAGAAAAGTCAATTTACTTAGCCTCGGTGTAGTGAGCGGTCTCGCTTCAAACTAGCAGCGGTGGATTTTAATCTCTCCCTCCTTCTCTCTCTCTCTCTCTCTCTCTCTCTCTCTCTCTCTCTCTCTCTCTCTCTCTCTCTCTCTCTCTCTCTCTCTCTCTCTCTCTCTCTCTCTCTCTCTCTCTCTCATTCCAAGGTACCAGTGTAAATTAATTGCTTGTTAAATCAACATTAGCCTTCTGACACCACTGGCTGCCAAACAAAACCACCACACTGGAAATTAATCGGAAGCTGACTAAAATTTAAATTCACACTTTTTTTTAACACTTCATAACAAGATTCATCAAGTTCCTTCAGAGAGCTTAGAAGAGGAAAAAACAGCTCATATTATATTGGGGGATAACTTATATTAATATATTAATATACATATTTATATTTACTTTATTCCTTTATATTTTATTCAGAACATGATCAATTTTTTGCCATATGTATATATGCTGTGCACTGTGCTGAGAAATATGCTATTAGACTAAAAGTATCTCTTTGGTGGAGAGAGTGATAGGTGAATCATTGATGTGCCGGACAGTGGCACAGGGCCTTGTCAGTTCATGTACAAACCGTCATTTTGCATCCATCCACTGTAGTCCCTGCTGGCGGATATCGTGGCCCTTTCAATGGTTCCACGAGAGGATCACTCCTCATTTCTGTAGTGATGGCCACCAACTTGGGATTTACCCTCTAATTTACCCTGGGTTTTTTTAACACCTATTGCTTAATGTTGATTTATTAAACGTTTTCAAAATGTATTTCCTGTCACTCTACATTCATAATGGGACAATTAACACAAGGTTCAATTTAAAACAATTAATCATATAATGCACAAATGCTAGGACTTTGAATAAAATAAAATAAGTCATTGAAATTGCTTGCAGGCAAACTAAATATAGCCCCCAAAAACCAGTAAAATAAACCAATAAATGCATGTATAGATGAAAACAAATAAACAGCTGATTTGGTAAAAGAAAATACAGAGCTGGCAACCATTGGCCCAAACATTGGATAGCAGTGAATATGCAAATTAGATGGTGCTGGAAGCTGATAACGTCCTCTGCAGTGAACAAACCTGAGGGCAAAGCTGTATTTTCCTCTTGTGAATGGAGAGACGGACCCGAGAGAATGTGATTCAACTGAGGTTCTGTCGCAAATCTCGGCAGAACACAAGGCAGAGATCACATGACCATTTCAATTAGGTGTAATCCATCATTTACACACCATCTCCAAAATCTGTCTGAAACTAGAGATCGCTACCGGATCGGGATACAGCAAGAGCTTGCCATTACGACGTGGTCTGAATTCATAAATGTTTTGGTATTTTTTTGTATTATTCTTTAAGGCCACTTAATCACTTTATAAAATCTTATTTGAAGAGGTATTAAAAGCTTCTTTGTGAAGGAGCATGTGGAATGGATAGCCGTGAGCAATTAAAATGACCTGCTAAAACATAAAGGTTTAGCTCAAGATGTGCATTTTTTTGTAGATAATGTGTTTGTTGTGGCAGGGGGTTGCCTTGATGTGAAATAATTTATTTGCTCTCTTATTAACTGTTTTCTCCAAAATTTTGGTTTAAATCCCCTCCCTCAAGAGGTTGCCAAGCATAAAATGCAGCTCCCAGATTTTAACTCAAAGAGGGCCATTCTGCCTCTGACAAAGAAACATGGAAATGCCTATCTTCTGCAGGAATAATATATTCCACATCTTTTCCCAACAGATAATCTGTGTCAAACTAATATTAATTCACACCTGGACTATGGTCATTTTATCTCGCTCAGTCGAAGCACCACCTTTTTCTATATACCAGAATAAAGAGTACTTTTATTTCCATTCTCATAGCTGTCGCATTTATATTACTGGTTTTCATAGATGTTTGAATGCTCTGTGGAAATGAACCATTGACTCTGTACCATGGCTGTGCACCTTCTTGTTAAGCAGTGGCTGTTGGGTAAACCGCAAAGGCTCTTGGGTCGATTCCAAAGAGCTCAAACTGCATCAGGGGCTTGATCTTCAGACGCATATGAAAGCTAATCTGGTCTTGTAACATTTTCACTCAACTCACCCCTGAGACTTGACATACAGTATTCTAAAAAAAAACACAAAGAAAGAAAAAGGGGGAAAAAAGACATCAAAGGCGAGACATTTATTTTTGCCTGTGTTCTGTCTTACTCATGTAGTGACCTTTTCAAATTCCATCTGCTCTGGGACATCCTGACCTGAGATCAGCAAAAAATCTGGGAAAAAAAACAAAAAACAAATCTGTTTTAGTTTGAGTGGCCTGTATTACTAGTATTTAAGGGCAATTCAAACAGGCAGTTGTGGCTGTGATATAGAGCAGCAAAATGGTACCATGCTTTTGAAGCAGTTCACTTGCTCCAGGAAATGAATTAAGTTCCAATAAATTTGACACATTGGGATTCATTTTCAGGAGTGACAAAGGAGATTCGGGTAGCTTATTACATGTGCTTCAGCTATTTTTTAAAGCGGCCCCTGCGTCCGTGTCCTGAAATGCCCTTCCGTATCTGCGGTCTTGTTGAGTCTAAACAGCGCTTTAGCTGTCTAAAGTTACACCTTCTCCGATGCCATTTAGAGCTGGTCTAACGAGGTGGAGGACTGCATGATCGATACCTGCAAATAAGGAACCATCCCATACAAAGAGTTTTGCAGGGCAAACTAAAAGGTAGTGGAAAGGTAATGTAAAGGAGGGGGCAGAAAGTAAAGTGAAAACTTGTATTAAGCACAGTCATTGGGTATTCTGTAGACTGCTTTTCTGTTCATATGGTTACAACTTACAGCATTAAGGGCATGGTTGCATTCCAATGGTTTGTCTCCAATGTTTCCAATGGTTCAGTCTCTTGGTGAAACCCCTGCAGTGTGGTCCTATAGGACAATCTTTGTGCTTTCACATGCTCCTCTGACCAATGCCCAATATCTCCCCTTGACTTTATTGTGGGTAGGCCTGTCTTTTTTTATGCGTGCGCTTTAACGCCCCGTCAGATCAGCTCAATAGCCTCCTCCAAGGCTGCAGACAGAGCTTTGGCAGAGATGTCTGCTCCCCCATGCAACTTTAAACACATGACTTATGTCACTGGGCCCTGAGTGGCTTGTTATCAGTGACACAGGCTGCACTGGGGTCAGGGTTCGACAGAGGAGAGCCTGGCTGTCACTGTCTACTTATGGCACTACTGTGCACTCTGTCCTTTCAAACACAGGTCAGGCTGCTCACTGCGGTGAGCACCATGGGGCCTGTGGCAAAGCTTCAGCCATGTAATGTGCACCGGGCCAGATATGGGAAAGCTTTTAAAACAACAAAGCTGCAAACTAGGCCCGGTTGCCAGATTTTTAACAATTTTTGTGCTTTCTAAACATGGTTTATTACCTTTTACCTAAAGGCTAAAGGCCATGTTTCTTATAACCAGTGTGGCATAAGCATGGATCCAATCATTTGTTCTTGACTTAGCACATAGTTAAATGTAATTGTTAGTTTTTCCCTTTACAAACACAGTTTGGCAGGTTCATTGAACACCAAAATCAACTCTTGTTTCCAAAAGCATATTCCATTTCCTGAAAAAAAAAAAATCCTTGTGGAATTTCTCCATAATAGAATCCACGTGTAAAACACTGTGTGCATATAAATCATATCCTTTATCACTCTCGTTCACGTTCCTCCCCTGTAGTGTGCTGTCGAAACCAGCAAAAAGGGTTACATGACATTCAATCTGAGGAAAACCTGAATGAGCTGGAATCAGTGCCCCAGATTGGACAGAATGCGTTTTTACACAAATAAAACCAGAAAATACAATCATGCACTCTGTGATAAAGACAACCAATGCTCTTATGACAAATATGCATACAATAAACAGGAGTGCTGAAGATCAAAATTCTTACACTTGATGCTATGCTCTATAAAACAGCATTTACACTTGCACTAGTAGTACTGTTAGTATGTCTAATTAATGAACTTATTTTAATTAGGTAGCTTTAAGTAATTCTGTACCAAATCATGTTCTCAGAACCATTATACACCATAAAATGACAGGTAAAGATATTCCTCCCTCACTCATAAGGTCTTTAACAAGTAGTCCCCTACAGTGTTGAAGTGAACACATCTGGAAGACTACACATTTAACTTACACAAAAACAACATAGCTTTTTCAGTCATTAGCAACTAAGGACTATTCAGTTGTTAGGAGCATTGTCGTTTGGCTTATTCAGGCCTTATCAGCACAATCTCAAGGCTATTTCAGATTTTAGCAGGACAATCACGTCACCTTTCATCTCATCAGACTGGGCCAGTTATCTGTGTCAAGGATCTCCAGAGCTTCACAATGAAAAGGGCAAAGGGTTCTTCAAAAGGGACCCTCTTTCTGCTTCAGAATGATGACTCTGTCTCTGCCATCATGCATGGAAAATGAAGTAGCCAACTCTGTCTTTTACTGCCATTCATTCAGCATAGCACATAGTACAGAAAATAAATATTATGAAGTCAAATATTTTGGCTTTCTAGAATAAGCTTGTATATTTTTACAATGAAACATCCAACATATATCACATATTTCAAAATTGGAATTTATAGTAGACTATTCAAGATAGTCAAGATTATTTTATCAGCTCAAGATTTATTTTATCATGCCTATTTCTACAGTTAGAGGCACTAGAATGTAATATGTGTTGACCGATTTGTAATTCCTGTGGAATTTGTATTTTTCCCAAAAAGGCCCTTGATAGCTGAGTTTTTGCCCCTCTACGAATCCTCCACTCTTCACTTCCAAACCCCCATCGCTGTGATCAACCTTTATCATATCTATTCTGAAAAAAGCTTCATCTGCAAATCTTGGTGCCAAAGGCCACACACGGTGCATGATTCATTAAAGGACACAAGAGTCTGTGTCCAATTTTAGAAATTTGGCCTCTAAACCTGGGGCCTGTGGCCAGTTTTTTTTGTCGATTTTGTTTGTTTGGAGTTCTTTGTTATTTTATCATCTGAGCTGACTACAGATTGCAAGTAAACTCCATGTGGCTAGAAAAATATTGTGGTGGCAACAGGGCCATCCTAATATGTTGTACTGGGATCAGACATGTTTTAGATTACACTGTTTGTCCTGGCATCCTGCATGTGAATAATATGACCTGCAAGGGCAGGGAACCTCCTGTAAATGTATCCAGATAGAGGGGCATTTTTAATATTGTATCATAATATTAATAAAGTGTTTATAGTACACCAAAGGTAGGTAGGGTTTTAAAAAGAATTTCATGACAGCAGAGTGGACATTTCAACAAAATGTTTTGCTTAGGATCTAACATCATTGGACATTTAATTGAGTAGAAAGAACAATCAATTTTGGGTTAGCACAGAACTTTTGATTTGGTTTGGATATATGTAACCTCCTAATCAATCTTATAAGCTGATAAGCAATTTTTATGCTTATTTTTGTATTGTTTTGCTGCTGTAATGTTATCTACAACAACTATATATATATAAATATATGGGCTATATCAATTTTTGGAAAGATTGAGTGTCTTGAAGTTGCATAAAAAACAATAGGGCATAAACGTGATAAGAATTCTCACAAAATACAGACCCATAGAAAGACAGAGGGTGTTAGCATTACACTAGCAAGACAAAGAAGGAGGGATGGGCTATTATTGATTTATCTTTGAACACAACATTCAGTAGTACATTAGGAAGCTGGATCCATTAATCACACGTCTCCCCTTCCCAGATAAAGGTAAAAGGTGTGCCACTGCATACTGCTTGAAGGAAACATTTGAAAGAAACAAGAATGTGTTTAATACATGGCAGAAACAATTGACACAGGATAAGACAGGTTTTTAATTCCACTGCTTCTTAAGGTAGATTTAAGGCAAATTTGATTAAAGTGAATGAAGCGCAGCTATTGATTGTTATTGGACAACATTAGCTCCTGAGGTAGAAAATGAAGGGGTTTCTCCTGTTAGCAGATACGGCTCATTGTCCATGGGCAAGAGTAGTATTTCAGCAGCAGTTCAGCAGCATAGTCAGTATAAGCACCCACAAGGCTAGGATTCAATCAACATTTGTGTGTGCGCGCGCGTGTGCATGTGTGTGTGAACCTAATATTTGCCAATAATGAAGACAATTATAATGATGATGGTAGTGGTGATAATAATGATGATGATGATGATGATGATGCATTGCATTTATATAGTTCCCTTCATGGATCACGCAACACTTTGCAATAGAGGTTGGAGGTCAACACCACCAACATGTAATACATTCACTTTGCACCTGAATCCTCACTATAAATCAGCTGCAGGAGATGCACATTTATATCCAATTAAACTGTGGGATATTAGATGGCCAGCTTGAAATATTCCAGATTGTTAGTTTTGGCCAGGGCACTGGTGTTAACACACCTATGTGCCATGGGATCATTCATGAATACAGTGACTCAGGAACTTGGTTTGAATTTCTTAAAGACATCATCTACTGCAGCACAATGCCCCCCATCACTAAATTGGAGTATAGTGTCCCCCCTCCCCCTTTTTTGGTCCAAAAGGAGTGATCCTCCCTACTGGCTCGCCAGCACTTCCCTACACCTTACCAAATAAACCCTGCTTAGGTTCAGTTCTTGGATTAGACACACTTGGATTCAATTGTGACAAAGTTAGCCAGAGGTTTAAAAACTTCTGAGACATGGAATAAGGACAATACTACCTCGTATATAAATGGAAAAAACAATCAGATCTGCCTGTTGCACATCAAACACCAATATCACAAACAATGACAATAAACTGTTAAGGGGACATATGCTTATGTACTTGCTAATACAGACATTTAATACAGACATTTGTTTGACATTTAACATACACATTTGAAAAGATAATACTCAGGTTAATGGTAAATTAATGTAATATAAAGATAGTTTTATAGTTATGATAAAAAGTTCATTTTGGGGAAGATTTGGGGTCTTCACAGGCTACAGGGTTATTTGTCTGCATTGACCTTTCATAACTCCTCTGTGTTTAAAAATATATAGAAGAAGATGCATGCCAGCTGAAGCCATTGCCAGGGGCATTCAGCAAGGTCACTACAGGGAATGCTGGCCAGCTGGGCAGTGGTACAGCCCGGATTTGAGCTTGATCTCATGCTCGAAGGCACATCTTGTGAACAGTCAGTCACAGGCTACACATGGAGCCCTCTCTATACACAAATTGATCTGCATTTCAAAACAGCTTGATATTGTAAGTGTTTGAGGACAAGAAAAGAGTACAGAGATGGATTCTGTAGAGACGGCATGTGGAGAGAGAGAGGGGTGTGCCGGCACAGGACTAAAATGAGGAATCGGTGCTTTGTCATTTTGTTAAAGCTCGCAGATGTAGAACAAACTGACTAGAACACAGCTCTATTTGTTTGTTTATTTTTATTGAGAATACTCCCAAACATTTAAATATCCATTTCCAAATCACATTGTCATGTTTACTCACCACTGTCGCACAGATAAACTGGTTCAAAATACTCACCAGCTCCGACAGAGAGCAATGTGAAACTAGCAGTTCCGTGAGGCTGATGTGGGTGAACAGATGCCTGAAACTTGACGGTTTTTATGTGAAAGCTCAGAGCAGTGGAACTATCACGTTTTCCTTTTCTCATTGTCTCCGTTGTCATTGTCCATATCATGAACCTGGCAAGAAGTTTCCGATACTTACACATCTGATAAAATCCAGAAACAAATTATTTCTCACACAAAGAAATATATTAGTCATATCTGACTGACATTTCATTGAAATACCTAGATTTGTGGTGATTCACATCAGCCGTTTTTACCTGAGTTTTGCAGTTTACTGTACCTGCAAAGCTGTCAGCCCATTAACAGGGGCCCTGCTTGTCATTGCTGAAAATTATTATTTTCACCTGTCTCATTGCCTGGGTAAGGAATTATTCCTGAAGTACCTCCAGGTAAATAAGGGAGATAAATTATGCATACGATGAAGTGAGAAAAAAGCAAACAAAGAGGGAAAAAAACAAGGTCGGGCCATTGTGAGGGGTGCATTACTAGCTTCATGGGTTTCATTGAAAAATGAAAAAATATATATGAAAGACAGAGAGGTTGCGGTAATGGCACTACTCAGGTTTCGATACTGACCCCCTCCTGTGGAAATGCTGGGGATCTGCTGGTGGAACGGTTTCGGTGGATAGTGAAGCACAGCCTCAGGGACGAGCTGTTATTCTGCAAATATGGAAATAATGTTGACGGAGGCCGCTCCTGCTGTGGAGGGGGGGCAATTCAGGGAATGCGTGAATAACAGCATATTGATAAAGAGCCGGAATGACAGCCGTGGCACAAGCAGAGCGGAGACAGACAAGCATTAGCTCTGAGTGGGACACAGGCTCAGAATAATGCTGCGACTACACAGCAAGGCCAAAGGTCTGAATCAGAACTTGGGGATCCTGGGAACTGACATGGGGAGAGAAGGGGATGTGGTTGTCTGACTCACCTCCCACACCGCAGTCATATCAGTACCTCTCAGAAGCCCAGAGCCAAACTAGGTGTAGCATCTGTCCACTCCCATCATTGCATGTTCACGTTTCCCCCTGATACAATGCTGTAAAACATTATATTCTCATGTTGGCTAAATGTTACAAAATAACTTCAAGCAAAATAACTTCAAGCAATACTCCGTATTACACAAAAAATTATGTCATTATTGTTATTTTAATTGCATTATTTATTCATGTTCATTTATGTTCTGTAATGATTTAGAAAAATGTCTGAAAGTGACTGAAAACACGTTATTTACTGAATTATGTCAATATCGCATTGTGCAAAAGTGTTCTATTTCTCAGTGAAAGGAAAAGCATATGAGTTCTCTGCTGCCAGGAAATGTGAGATATATGATCTTCACCATAAGGGAGAAGGCCACTGCTCTCCAGCAAAATAATACAACAATACAAAAGACTTGGAGCAACTATACACATTAATGTGGAGCAAAATTAATAGACAAATGCAATGTCTCTAACCAGGTCTTCATCTGGTGATCAGATGGTAACTGTAGGAGTAGAATAGTATAGTAACTGGGTAAATGAGCCATCATTCTGACATACAGCACTGTAATGAAATAAAACATATATTGAATATATGCCATTCACAGAATTATTTGCTGTTACAGTAATAACAAATTAAAATGTGGATTAAAACACATTCAATAAGAAATGTTATAGCAACAAGCTATAAAAAGCTATTTTACAGCACAAAAACATGTGGCTACATAAGAACAAAGGTTTTCTTGTTTTTTATCCCACACTTTAATGTGTCAGTGGAATCAATAATAATTTATATATCTTCAGCCAGATTGTCTCACAGAAATCAGTTTGTAGCCTATGTATGTCGCTCGAATAACACCTGTGACAAAACCCTCAAAGAGATATAGATTTTCTGTAACATCACGTCTTTGTAAATGAAAACCAAACAAATGACAATCAATACTAAACGGTTTTGTTTCGAAAGCCCAATATGCACTGGTTTTAGTATGAACACACATACAAATGTTTATAACTAGATTCATGCTGCAGGTAGCTTCTGACATTTAGATGGCGAATGTGATGTGTACTGCTCGGTGAGGGGGGCATACAAAACAAAACAAAAGACTCAACCTGATCAGACAACCCTTACAACAATACCATTTCATTTATGCCCATGTACATATCTGAATTCAGTCTCATGCATGATCTTAGACATTCAGTTTTACATTAGAATAAAAACTGTCTTCTGAAGACAGAGCTATATTTGGCTGAACCTTAGAGGTTATGTGCATCAGATCAAGAGATGACCACAAAGATGAGTGTAAACAGTGACTTTCACAGGCTCAGCTTACAGAGGGCCACGAGCCAACCCTTCCACTCATCAGCCCATTAGAAAACTATACATTAGTATTGTTACTGTCTCCATAAACGTAATAAAACAATAAAAGTCATAAACCATACCAACATCTGTATTAAATGGGTATATCCTTAAGGTACTCCTTTTATATTTTTGTATTACCATGTATAACATTATTCTTCAAATATTCACTATTCACACAATTGTTTATTATATGCATGCCAGATGAATCCAGAACCCTCTCAAACATATTATTAGACCCATAACACAATGAATGGCAGCACATAACTGTCAAAGCTTGTAAAGGTAACAGAGGCTAATTATGCTATAATGGTTCATACCGGTCACAGATTCATGATACTCCATGATAGATGTCTTATGGATATACCACTAAAGTAAAGTGTGTTTTCCTCTCAGAGGGCACACTATTCCACTTGGGTTGGCATGGGAAATTGCGTGTTATTGAACCACAGCAATCTCAGAGTGCCATAAACCCTCCACCCAAAGCCTTTCCCCCCACCGGTGTTCAAGTAATTTCACCTGCATGCTCGGGTGTATAGCAGTAATGTATGCTCAGAGAACCAGGCTGTAGGACATCTGAGGTGTGAAACACGCTTTCCTCTGCATCCTAAACCGGAGATGCTCACCTGCGCAGCTGGTCCAAGCTTTGCCGATAACTAATCTGACGAGTCGTGGTCTCAGCAAAACAGTGGCAGCCCCGGAAGCAAGCATAGGGCAGGCAAACTGCTTGACTTTAAAACTGAAAACTGAGATTTTAATAGGTTTTCTTTTTCATAATTTAAAATTTTGATAGTGGAAGGATCACCCACCTGGAGCTGATTCCTTTTGAATGTTACTACCTGGCAAGCACAAAATGTTTCAAAAATGTTAGGGGAAATTCTGGTTAGTTTACCATTTGGCTTTGAGATAAGCTTAAGAAGAGAAAATTCCTCAATTAATGTATTTAGAGTTACTCAATTTATTGTTCTAACATTTTACATTTACATTTTAGGCATTTAGCAGACGCTCTCTCTAATCCAGAGCGACTAACACAGTTTCGATTTCTTTACACAAAATCCATTTATACAGCTGGATATTTTACTGAAGCAATTCAGCTTAAGTACCTTGCTCAAGGGTACAACAGCAGTGCCCCCACCTGGGAATAGAACCAGCAACCTCTGAATTACAAGCCCAGTTCCCTAACCATTATACTACACTGCGCCCTAACAAAGTCACAGTAAAATATTCCAAGCACGCTGCCTGCAAACACACTGGTAACAGCTCCTGATAGTTATTATTTAGTCATGTTAGGATGCGTTTTGATAACATTTTAAGAATTTTCTGCATTTAAGTATTAAAATTTCCGATTTTAACATTGCTTGCTTTCCCAGTACCACTACTCCATGTTCCTTGTGTCTGAAAATTAATGTTCAAAGAACATTTCCAGGAACTTTTCAGGAATGTTCTGCTAATCAAAAATGGTTAGCTGTATTGTGATTGTCACATTACATTGTTGTCTGAAGTGCATTCAGAGGTGATAACATCACTGCCGGGGTAATCAGGTGCTAATGGCTGCTTGTTTTTTTTTCAATTCGCACATTTGTTTTCTGTCCCAAATGATCAAAATATCTTGAAGATAATTATCAGTTAAAGGTGATTTCTCAACCTCTCTTGTCTGCAGGTGACCAGCCACCACTGCCTCAGAAGTGTGAAACAGTGGCAGGTGTGCTCCCTGAGCATAGGGTTCACTTTCTGCCATACTGCGTCACTTGCACAGTAGTTAGGTAGTCAAATCCCTGAAGGCAGCGTTCAAAATGAGGGAGGTCTGGGGGGAATCCGGGACCACCCTTATAAGCCACAAGGGACCCCCCCATAAAAAAGTCATTTTTAAGCTTGGGGGGGGGGGCATCTTTATTTTAACATCTTTTAACAAATGTGAGTCAAACAGGACATTATAACTATATAGAATCAACCAACAGAAACGATCTTTAAGAATTATTTAAGATCTGTGGGTTCTGTCAGGCCAAAATGTGAAGGGCTGCCAAAATGTGACCGGGTTGCATCACCCAGGTTTCATCACAATAGCATTCGAATGGCAAGTATGTACATTTACATGTAATATTTTTATTACATTTTTAAACATGTAAACAGTGTTGATGTAAGTTAATTAATGTAGAAAATCAGGCGGTAGTGGAGTCTGAAGAGGTGGGTTGGTTTTTAGTCTCATTGAGTGCAGTCCACCAGTGGGGGTCAGGACAGAGAAGAGGCGAGGCCGCGAGGAACGGCTGCTGGGTCCCCGAAGGGACGGAACAGTCAGTTTGCCAGAGGATATAGAGCGGAGCAGTCTGTCTGGGGTGTAGGGTGTGATGAGTGTCTGGAGGTAGGAGGGAGCAGTTCCCCTAGCGGCCTGATATGTCAGCACCAGTGATTTAAATTTGATACGTGCTGGTATAGGGAGCCAGTACAGTGTGGTGAGTAGTAGTGTGCTAGCGTCCATTGCTAAATGATGGTCGGTTATGCAGATTTGATCAACTTACTACAGCCCATCGATTAAATGTACCTTAATTTAAGTTAAGAAACATAACAAGCCAGCCTGTCTAGATGATAAATGAAAGGTTTATGTTATAAAAAATCTTTGATGTCAGTGCATAAATCAGATATATTTTTACAAATCAAATTAAGTAGAAAGTAGCATTGTTAAACCCCTCGACTTTTCAATTAAAGTTTGAGAAATTGTGTTATATTTGGCACACACTGATGTAGCACCTTTGCATGGAGTTAATACTAGAATTTGTTCCCAGGAAGATTTTCACGAGAGGACATGCTTTAAAAAAAATATACATTATTAAAGTAATTTCTAAATCATTTTTGTCCACCAAGTAATAATTTGTGTCTCAAACATGATCGAATTCACTATTTTAAAAGTGTGAATGACAAAAAATGTTAACCGAGTGACCCGGCAGGCTGCTATGCTATCGATAGCCATGTGAGCTAGCTATCATGTCAACCCTGGCCTGAACAACAAGCTGCCTGTGTGGGATATACTACCCCCCTACCCCACCCCACCTTATAAAAGCCTATTTTCTATTTACTTTTATCTATCTTACTATAAGCAAAGCTTCTTATCCAAAAATGGGTCACAGCCAGAGAGCTGTGATAGATGGCCAGTCGGTGATAGAAATAATCAGGGTTAAATTGATTCGTGTGATTTTGGGAATTTTATTTTGCTAAGTTTTTGCAGAATGTTTACAACATAGCTAGGTCAGCTAACACTCATGATGCAAGTCACTAACGTTAGCGGTTGCTAGCGTAATTATACCTAACCTGGAGCCCCTGGCCATCTAAATTGAGCCCAGCCCAGCCTTCCTCAGCTCAGGTTAGGTGTTTTTTTTACTAGGAATAAAATACTGTTTCAACTTTTTAGACCTATCTGCCTTACTAATAAGCCTGTTAAATTTCAAGAAAAAAAGATTATTTGTTTCAATGTAGCCATATAGTTGTGAGAGAAACAAACAAACGTGCGCGCATGTACATACGTGCATGTGCATGTGCATGCACATTATTGGTCATTTTGTACCTGGAGGGACACTGTGGAAGATATGGAGCCATAATGGTGTTTCATGCATGTACAGCTGCAAAAAGGATATGACTGTAAAATGTTACTCACTTTAAATGGGGGTTAAACACAGTATGGCGGGTTAATTTTAGTGATTGCTGAAGTAGGTGTCTACTCTGTTTTCTCCTGTCACTTCTGCATGTTCATTTAGGGCTCTAGTTTGGGGAGGACAGTAGCGAAAATGCATCTGGACAGTAGTGTAATTGCTAGTTCCTCCAATTTTTGATTAGCAGAACAAATTGAATATTTCTCCTCCGCTTTCTCGGCTACCTTTGTTAGTTTTGTGGTCGGCAATAAAGGCGTTTGCATCAACATGAGTTAGGCAGCACAATGGGGGTGTGTGTCAATAAAAACATTCGGTGCTGTGCAAGTTTGGTGATAATTCGTTCATGTTTTCATCCACACAGACCACCTCTTAACTCAAACACAGGGCACTATGTGCTAGTTTGGTGATGTTATTGATGGGCACATATGAGCACAGATAGGGCAAATATGCGATAAATACCCCATTACACAAGACTGTTTTGTGTTTCACTGCACTCTGAGGAAGATTGTTCAATAAACGTCTATTTGAAGCAATCTATTCAACTAAGTAGTTAAAAGTGTTTGAGCTTTAGACTGGAGTGGTTCAATGCACTTGAATGAGAGAGACCATCTCTATACCCAATTGTGTAAGATACCTGTTTTTAAAATAAATATATGTCTGTATGCCCACTGGTTTCTGTTGTGTTATATATTAAACATTCACCACAATAAAATGTGGGCTACAACAAACACCAGATGTCTTTTCCTCTTCCTCCTCCCGGACAACTATACCAGTTTCATACTGAGAAAATAGCTTTTCTCAGTAGGAAATAGATACATATTGTCACGGTTGTTCCCCAGATTCACCACCAGATGGCGGTGTGCGCCTTTTTCCTTAAGGCGCTCAGCTGGCTTGAATGACCAATTATCTCTTCCCTATAAATACCCGCACCTAACTTCATTCGGGGCGAAATCGTAAGCCATCTTTACGATTTTTAGCCGGTAAGGTAAGAATGTCTTTTTCAAGACGTTCACAAAGACTTCACAAGGACTTTTCTTTAGAAACGACTATCTCCATTTCAACCCCTTCTAAAGACGCAAGAACTTAGTTAGTTGTCCCTTTTAAGGAAACCTTTCTCTCTAAATGGGGGTTTTCGGTTGGTTTCCGTTCGTCAGTCGGTTCGACTGCTTTGGGGTTCTAACTTGTTCTTTTGGCTCTTCTAGCCGTTTACGTTTTTGGGGAGTACTCTGGTCCTAACGAAAGAACTCATTTTAGTTTCCTGCTTTAAGAAACCTTGTTCGCTAAAATGCGCTTTTCTTTTGGTTTCGTTTTATCCAGCCGGGTCGACTGGTTCGTGGGTTACTACTGGTTCTTTTGGCTAACTGCCTTTCTCGTTTTGGACATAAAGAGTTTTGAGTTAAGGTCGGTTCATTCACCATTTAATTGTACCCACTTATGGAACTTCTCTCGTGTGTAAATTGTACCCTCTGGGTCGCTGAGGTTGTTTTCGGGTTTCAATTTTGTTATGGCGGCTTTGCTAGCCTCCTGCGTTTTCTTACGCTCTGTGCCATTTAATAACCTATAGTTCCTACATTTGAAACTCACTCGTGGTTAGGAGTGTTCCTCTGGTTTCATTTGTTCAGTCGTCTAGGCTGTTTATGGGTTCTATTTTATAACCAATAGTTCCTACATTTGAAACTCACTCGTGGTTAGGAGTGTTCCTCTGGTTTCATTTGTTCAGTCGTCTAGGCTGTTTATGGGTTCTATTTTATAACCTTTAGTGCCTACATTTGAAACTCACTCGTGGTTAGGAGTGTTCCTCTAGTTTCATTTGTTCAGTCGTCTAGGCTGTTTATGGGTTCTATTTCCTAACCTTATTTCTTACATTTGAAACTCACTCGTGGTTAGGAGTGTTTCACAGTTTCATTTGTTCAGTCTGATAGGCTGTTTACTGGTTACTTATTGTTCTGGCGGTTCTCCTAGCCCTCCTGCGTTTACATACGCTCAGAACTTTTGATAACCAAATTCTTTGTCACTTATGTATTAGAAACCTTGTTCGCTAAAAATGCGCTTTTATTTTGGTTTCTTTCTTGTTCAGCAGATCTCCTGGTATAGGTTTTACTCTGTGGTTCTGTCGGTCCCCCTTAACCGTTTCGAGTTTTGGCGGACGTCAGATGTGGGTCTTGTTGTTTCCTGCTGTCTGTCATCCCCCCCTAACTGTCTCTTAGGCTCTTGCGTTTCCATACGCTAAGACCTTTTCGCCTCCATTTAATTGTACCCACTATTGTACTTCTCTCGTGTGTAAATTGTACCCTCCTGGTCGCTGAGGTTGTCTTCGGGTTTCAATGTTGTTTTGGTGGCTTTGCAGTTTTTGTGGATGCCAGATAGCAGGTCAACTTGTGGGCCCTGCTGTCTGGCGAGGATGTCGGATGTGGGTCCAGTCGTCCTGCTGTTCTGCGGTCCCCCTAACCGTTTCGAGTTTTCGGACGTTCAGAACTAGTGGGTCAGGTTTTACCATGTGATCTTGTGGGCTCTCCTAGCTCTTCCGCGTTTCCGGACGCTCAGTACTTTTGGTTATGTCCAGTCATAATATTTACTTGTGTCTTTCTAAAAAAACCCTTTGCTCGCTATTAAGCGTTTTCATTTTTGTTTTCGTGGGTTCAGTCGTTTAGACTGTTTTCAGGTGATACCTGGTTCTGTTGGCTTCCCTAGCCCTTCACATTTTGGGAGGTTCAGAATATTTGATTCAGGTATTTACTTAATACTTATTTAAATTGCACCTTCATTAGAATCCTAGCTCGTTTGTTATGGGCTTTATGTTGGGTTCCGTTTGTTCAGTCACTTCGACTGTTTCGGGTTGCAATGTGGTTCCGTGGCCCCCTTGGTTTTCGCGTTTTCGGACGCTTGGAACTTTTAGGTATTATGTAAAATAATGAACATGTTTACTATAACCATTATAAGAACCCTGCTCGCTATTAAGCGTTTTTTCGTTCGGGTTCATGTTGTTCAGCCTGTTGGGCTGTTTTTGGGTTTCATTCATGTTCTCTCGGCTCTCCTAGCCTTTATTTTGGGATACTCGTGTCTTTATTTTACGAACTTTAGTTGTAACTATTATAAAGAACCTTGCCCGCTAGGCGGGGCTTTGAGTCAGGTTACTAACTTGTTCGTTTGGCTATCAGTGCCTTTACGTTTTCAGACACTGGGAGTTACCACCCGGTGGGTGTGGTTTGCGTTCATCCCTTATTATCTTCCCTATTCTCTGTTTTACAGAGCTAGTGGTTAGACGGGTTCCGTCTAACTTTTTGATCCCCTAGGGTTCTGCGAGTGGCGCCTATCACCACCAACCCTTACACATATATGTACTTTAGTTTAGTTTAGTTTAGTATCGACATATGATACGGTGTCCAATTATGTACTCTATTTAATTGTAGTGAAAGCAAGTTTCATAACTTGCTCTTGCTCTTCATTAGACATGATGAAATCTTATGGCAAAGGTATTAAAGGAGAAAAAAGCTGATGATCTGATTGGCCATAATGAACCAAACCCTCACCACACCCACAGGTAATTTATTCTTCTTAAACCAACCTATTTTACAACTGCACCGCCGGTGCACTACCATCTATTGTCACAAAACTACCAGAATAGGCAAGGACATGCCTTAATGCGCTTTCCTGGATTAGCGCTACTGTCTGTGCATTGTGCTTTGCCATCAAAACTAGAGTCCTTACTGTCTCTCATTCCTCTGTGCTTCATCATTGTGGAAGTCAACATACGGGCACGTAGTGTGAACAGTTTAATACAGTAATCTGCTAAAGTTCCAAAGGATCCGTGATGGAGTGGGACTCATTTTAATAAGTCTTCCTAGACTTTTCAGACAGACAGTTTCATTCAAAGTTCATTACTTCTAGAGCTAACAGCCATTTCATTCGAGTGCGTCTTTGAAGCGGGAGAGAAACATATGGGTTTATAATTCGGTGATGGAAATTTTTCTATCCGAGATATGCAAATCTGTGTTAATATTAAATTTCAAATTCGAGAAGAGTTTAGTGGGTTCCAATGCATTTCTCCACAGCTTTGTTTCTGTAAGCATATAATACTGGTGCCGGAGAATAATCTTCCTGCCCTATAAATGGACTCATTATTGAGCGACAGAACACGCTTTGTAGTGAATTTAACATCTGAGACTTTTAATGTGTTGGGAGAACAGCAGAGAGACTGTGGATATGGCCAGTTTCAATGACGCACAGCAAGCAGCCTTGGCATATCAGAACAGCAGAGCCATGTGTGCGCAGTGCCTAAAGCTGTGAGGGTGCCAGGCACACCCGCTGGTTTCCAGGCCTGCAAGGTAGCACAGCGGAGGTGAAATCTCTGAAAAATGAGAGGCTGCCTTTGAGGCATGTCCAGGGGATCTCAATGCAAGGTGCTATAGAATGCAGGGGAAGGACATTGGAAGGAGAAACGATAGGGAGAGTCACTGTTCCGAAAGAACTGTAACAAGGATTGGGTGCAGCACTGTGTTAGTAGAACCGCAACAGTTACGTTGCTCTGACTAATCATCCACAGTGATGTCCTGTTCTGTTCGGCTCTTTCTGCAAACCCACTCAGATTGCCAGATTTTCTGCATGCCTGAAGGTCAGGTTGGGCTTACTAGAAACATCAGAGAGCTTTGACTGTTCAAAGAGCAAAAGTGGGTCAGATGAAATACTTTGTAAGCATCATAGATGTATCCATTTCACATCCAACTCATAAGATCCACACAAACAAAGTATAAATCTGATTATAGTTATTATTATTATTATTACTATTATTAAAGGCTCTTCACCTAGTGACCGGCCTCACATGGGGCTGGTAATGCCTTCCTCTGAGTGGCTTGTTAACCTCCATAAGCTTATGTAATAACTCTGGTTACACATATTAAGAAAAAAAAGTAAATAATACAGGAAAAATGAGCACGGTGCTATGGCCCACATACATACGCAATCTATCCCTTAAGAAAAAAAAAAAAAACAGGCAATTTACACAAATGACAGCACATTTTCACTTAAGCAGTTTGATTTAGGATAATCATGCATACATACCCTGCATATAATTCATGCAGTGAGTGAATGCCCTCATAAACAATTTAGTGTTCCTGGCACGGCATGGGGAATGTGCCTAGCTTGATGACCACGCTCTACTGACAAGCCCAGAGCCCCTGCCGTCATTCACCGCAAATGTATGTATGGAACAATGTCATTTTTTAAATGGTTTAATTTCACGTTTTAGTGCAGCACACACACGCTGCTTTTTTTTTTTTTTTTTTTTAGAAACCCGCCAAGTGTGTGCCACGGTGCCACTGGGAGATGGGTGGGTAATTCGACTGGACATGCTCCATGCGTCTGTGTGCTGCTGGCTCCTAATCCTTCACGTCAAGCTTAGCAAGGAGAAAAGTGGAAGAGTGACTTGTTCTGGTGCCTCTGGATTCAGGGAATGCAAAGGGGTTCATGTTAATTACTTACATTTATGATTGTATTTTATCCGGGTAAGAACAGTAATTGGTATTTTATGTAAATATGTATTCTTTTGAATACTAGTTAAGCTATTTGCACGATGTGATAAGATAAAGTATGTAGAAAATTGTGTAGATCATAATTTTTTCACCACGGATTCAATGAAAATGTACCCTTATCATTCACTTACAAATCATTTTTTTAATCAGTTTGGTAAATTCATTTTGGTATTCACTAATAAACTTGCTATATTGTGTTTTGAAAAAACCCCACAATATATTGTATTATATTATATAAATACAATGTATTTAAAAGTCAAAGGACAAATGTTGATACAATCCAGACCTTATACCAGGTAAATACTTTTGTAATTCTTAAAATGCTGTTTTCATGCAAGACAAAAATTATCTTTTAACGAGTTGTGAACCTTCTAGTTATCAAACTATCACTTGCTGTAATTCTTTTTCATTTCTCAAAAGGATATTTCTCAGTCATTTTCATTAAAATGTCATAATTTCCAGAATCCATGAGGTGCTTATATTAACATGTACTGTAGATATATGATATAACTTGAAATAATACATTTTCATAATGACAAAAAATGAAAATTCCATAGCAAGACAATGCTGCAGTGAACAGATCAATTGCGAGTCATCGGGGACAAGTGAATGAAGCATCGATGGCACTCCGACATTACTAATTTGCTGCACACTACCCGGGAAATGAATCTTAATCCACTGTTATATTGATATCTCCCACCTTTCAACATCTGACAGTCTGATAGCTGCTCACTGTGGTGTTTGATGAAGGTCAACGATGACTTGAATGTCAGGCTCACTTCCTGGAGGGAAAAGCTTTCAGCTTCTTAATTGGCAGAGTGATGTGATTCATTTGTGACTCTTCATCTGTTACCAAGAGCTGCTCGCCTGGACTCTGCTGCTCTCTCTTTCTATCTCTCTCTCTCTCTCTCTCTCTCTCTCTCTCTCTCTCTCTCTCTCTCTCTCTCTCTCTCTCTCTCTCTCTCTCTCTCTCTCTCTGTCTTTCTCTCTCTCACCAACTGCAGAATTCTTCCCCTCGTATCTAAAAGATTCTGAAGATGCTGAGGATTATGAGATTTAAAACGTGTTAAGGGTGTCCGAGTGAGCAGCAGGACTGGAAGAAATCAGTGCGCTGAGACTTTTCTGTCATCTCCTTTGTCTTTTGGGGCGGCTGTTTGACACTAAGCCTACACATATACGAGGATAATGGCTTACAGCCCTCAATTTCCTATTTCAAAACATGCTTTGCTAAGAAGTTGTTACAAAACATTCTCCTTGAGCCATGGATTGTTTTGAATTAAAAAAACAACCCTGGCAAAAAAAATCCCTCTTTTGGAGCATAAAAATACTTTACCGTATAAACAAAAGAGCTTAATTCCTGTCGGAAAACCTGTAACTCGAGAGAAAATTGATACTTGATACATATTGATACAGCACTTCAAATACCAAATACATGGAGTGACTGTAGAAAAATGTAGAAAAACTGTAGAAAAATAGCATGGACCATGATTCAATCAACTTTTTTATTATGCAAAAATTATGTAAAAAAATTAAAGATGTGCAACTTGAGCCCCATTTGCTGGAGCCAGTCACATTTGTTCTGAATTTTGACTTACAATTAAATTAAAGCCTTCACATTTTGGTGATTCCTGAACGCATCAAGGTGTGTTAGTGTAGATAGAAGCTAACACTTAATTTAGCCACACATTTAATTGTGAGTCAAAAGTAAGGATAAACATTGATTGAATCTGGGCCATGGTCTCTGAGACCTAACATAATTAACAGCTGTCCTGCTTCCGTTTATTTTGCACTCATGGAGGAACGACCTTCACAGCAGCACGGGCTCTGCACACGTCTGCACAAGGGGAAGCCACACCAACCTGGTACAGGCAGTATAGCAATGCCCATGGTTCTGCTTTTAATATCATCTGTGTTACTCTCACCTCGGCAAAGCCTGGGCCAAATGGAGACCTCCTCACCCCCCTCCCTTCTGGGGACATGGGCATCGCACTGAACTCTGTCCATCCCCATCTCATCAAAACAGAAGGGGCTTTAAAGCAGTAGACACCCAGTGCTGTTCTTGAGATTGCACACATTTTGCACAAAGAAAGAGGAAAAACACCTGTATTTTTTTGCATATGCTTGATCTCCAAGACTCCAAGAAAGTAATTTATTTTTTATTTTATTTTAAGAGAACGCTACCCAGATCTCAACAATGGCACAGAATCTCAGATTTTTTTTACTTTGTCATTGCTGACAATAGGCAGGGACAATGACATTGAAAAGCACACACTCGCTATATACTGTAAAATTGCAATCTGTCTAAGTTTGCATGGCTTAAAGCCTCCCGACAGGGCATAATTATGTTTAATTGATGTAAGAAAGGTATTCTTGAGTTCATCATGTGTTTGACAAGCTGCCAGCACTCATGAGGGATGCGAGGGAGCACAAGCACACACACACACACACACGTGCACACACGTGCACTCACCACCACACAGTTTCCTCAAGGGTGACAAATGTAAAATTTGATTGATTGATCATTATAGTGATGACAGGCAGGTGATGGCTGAATAAGACTATGCAGCTGCCTTCCCTTTCAGAACAATATACTGTACCATATCTGGAGTGCAGTAGAAAAAACACATAATTGGCCTTATCTAAGCTTAGCCAGAATCAGCACTCAGCCCCACAGTCATTGCCAGCACTGGATATGATGCACTAAAGTGGTCTATGGGAGATTACCTGTTTCTTTACCTCAGAAAGAGAGCGAGCGAGGGAGCGGAGGAGATTAAAGAGCATCTCGGCCGCATTTCCTCTGGGATCATTTCTTAAACAGAGAAAATGAAAGTGTCGCTGCCGGCGTACTGATAAGGGGAGATTTGATCCCGCTATCCAATCACACAATGCTCTCCTCCAAAGGTGAACACGGTCCCGCCCCCTTCCAGTGAGTCGCTGGGCATGGGCCTCCGCTGCCGGCTGCTTATGGGGATGTGCCAGGTTTCAGAGACACTGGCCATCTTGAACATTATGGACCCCAGATGGACGAACAAGCACAGCCGTTGATGAAAAGGTGTTTCCCTGGGGATAAACAGCTGTATTGTAGCCAGGGGCGGCTGGTGGCCGGTGGGCTGTAAACCTGAAGCGGCGGAAAGGGGGGTTCGTTTCAACCTTGGCAGGCTTTGGTGGCTTTAAAGATTTCTATTTATGAAAGCTTTATATTAAAGATTAATATTCAAGTATAAATTATTTAATTAATTTTAGCTGTGTTAATTGGCAGTAAAAATTATGCATTTGCATTAAAGGCATGTATCATTCACAGGCAAATATTCCGAAATTTGTCATGCACTCTGAAAGCTATTTCTACCAGCCAAGCAATGATTTATATCAATGTACTGTTTCAGCTGATGGTTCTGGTGTTTATTTCCACCTGAAGCCTAGCTCCCTCATCTATGACATGCCCTAGATCAAAGATCGTCTCAAAGACAAGCTAACGTTAAGTTTCACCAATGCACTCACGTATTCCTTTCATTTTACATGGCATGTGACAGCAATCCAGGATTTGGGCATTATCAAATCCATGTTTTGTCCATGTTCCACTGCATATGGCTCACAAGAGCTCTGCCTCCATTCACATGGCTTTTAATGATTACAATGACTGAAGTCTTGGTTAAAAAAATAAACCAGGAGCCTCTGGTCCTTGATACATTCGTATAGCAGAAGACAAGCCCCTCGAAGGCATGTTCGATATTTGCCTCTGTAATTTAACTTTTAGCCGTTACAGGCCACTGTTTCTCACACTATGTATGACAAAAAAGTATAATTAAAAATGATGATTCCATTAGCTCTCACGTGTTTATATTTGCCATTATTTAATTAAATTGAATTATTACTCTTATTTTTTTCAATCTTAAATGTTGAGGACGCAGTGCCTTATTTGCCAACTGGCAATGTTACAAACACACACACACTCACACACACATAAAAAATAATTCTGTTTGAGTGAGAAGCCTATGTTTTTGGTAAGCCAAGATTTAAAAATGCTGTTGTGCTCCATTCAAACTGGCTGTTATTGAGGCTACAATTATTCTACAGTATGAAGTGATCCTTATACAGGTGACATTGTTTATTGCCAGTGATTTGGTTTATAATGGAACAGGGATATGGCCATCTTTATTTATGATGAATGTCTTTTCAGAATCTTGGATGTGTAGCATGTTGGAATCTCTCATGGAGAGCAATTGATCCATCTGAGAGCAAGTGTATGAGAGAACGGTGGTGAGGAAGATTCAGTGCTTGCATGTTGACAGCCAGTTTTTTTTTTTTACTATCCATGTCATTCAATACAGTTGTGAATATTGAGTGTGGTGGTGTGTTGTGCAGGAGTGTTTAAGGAACTGTGTCTGTGACCCAAATTCTGCAGGTTTGGTTCCCAGATGGGCCGCTGCTTCAGTAAATATCTAGCTGTATGACTGGATAATGTGCAAACAAAAACATAAGCTATCAAAATTATCCTGGGTAAAATAGCCTGCTAAGCAAATAGATGAAATAATGTGGTCTTCACCATGTCCTTCCTTGACACGTGCTCAGCTCAGGTGTTCTGTTGTCCATTTACGTGTGCCGTCTGTTACTCTCTGACAGCGCTGGGTTCTATGCAAGCAGTGCTGATGTCTCAGAACCTCCCTAGTACAGGCCATATATATTCTGGGGACAGCTCAATTCCCCAGCCCAGAACTGCTCAGCTAGCTAACGACAAGGACAAACGATCAAATTGTGGGGCGGCCATTTTCCTTGAACTCTTAACAGCGCGCTAGTAGTGCTCGGTGATGCAGACCCCATCTAGGAGTCTGTGTCTTGTGTCTCAAAGCAAACTTTGCCCCACACATGCGAGTCTTCATCAGATCATTCTCCAGTACTAATGTTTGCCAAGCTCAGCTAATAAAGAACCACAGCAACACACAATTACCAGATGGTGGAGGATATTTGGTGGGCAACAAGGTGATAATTGGCCAGGGGAGTTCAACGCTGTGTTTCTCCACTGAATTGGCAATCAATGTGAAAATTAATTTGGGAATTAATCTGGACAGTGCAACTGCAACAGCATCAGGATAATTTGGTGGAGTTATGTGTGGAGTCACCGAGAAACATTTGGATAAAACCAATATATTTGGAACTGTCTGAAATATCATTATTCATGTTTTTAATGGTGTATTTATAAGAAATGTCTTATCTAATTTGTATGCCTTGGTGATACATTTTAAAATATCTAATGAAAGTAATTGGTAGTGTCACTGATGTATTTTTTGGTATTCTGTACCGATTACCTTGTTCTTGCAGCTACCTTGATATTCGATATCATGGCCATGTCCTTAACTGTGATTCACAAGTAAATGAGCCTTAGTTAAGGACAAATGCTGATTGATTCCAGGCATATGTATAAGAACATCAGCCAGATAAAGAAATTAATAACTAAATGTTTACGTTTTATGCAATCAGCTCTCAGTGAATGTTTGATGAGAATCCGTATGTTCACAATTGTTGAGTAATGAATAAGGTGTGGTCAATAAGAAACATTGCAACCAGGTGTTTGTGATCAGCAGGCCCAATCTGTTAGCAGTGTCTGCAAATGTGTGATGGCGCTTCACTTGGATTAACCATATTAAACCATGTATAAAAGGTTTGGAGGGTCCGACTTTGACATCTTATCCTTTGAAATACCAAATTTAATCTGAAAAAAACGTTGTTTTCACTCTTTTTTCCAGGATTAATATGCTGACAGGAGAGAATTAACTGGACACAGAAGGCATGGCTGAAAGGCAGATTGCTTCTCAGAGTGGTATGTACATTGAGCTTATCTCCCTCTGTCACCTGTGGTGTGAACGCAGTCCCGTAGCCTGTCTGACATGGATACTACAAGATAGATTGGACCCATTATGGCTCGAATAGCGTTTTTCCTCCAGACAGTACGGTACGGCACGGCACGGTTACCAATCCGTGCTCCCACGTTTTGTCACTTTTTCCACCACCAAGCGACCTGTACAGAACCTATGTACCCATGCTGAATTTAGCTACTGCTCTGTTTAGGTACTAAATAAGGCAAACAGGGACCTAGGGGTGGAGCTAGCAATACTGAAGACCATTGATTGGTCAAGCACAATTGTCACAGAATCGTCAGGCTAAATCTCAGACCGGCTCAGGCACAACCACCATGATTTTTTTTTGCTTCAATTTGATTATTAGTAGACTATTATTCGAAGAGTATTATATAGAGTTTGGCATTATTGTCAGGTTTGTGTTACAAAAACTGAAATAAACACATTTTCTTTGAAATGACAAAGTATAGTATTGTCATTTTCATTCATGCGATTAGAATATACATTTTCATTCCTCACATAAATAGATTTTTAGGAAGATATAGGAATCGCTTCGATGCATTCCGATTCTCAAGCTAAACCCAAGTCTATGAAACAAAAGGATCTGAACTGGACAAGTGTTTGAACAATGAATGAACAATGAACAACTCAATGAATTGAGTTGCTATGAGGTGGTTGTCTCTCTGGATGAGCCTTCATCCTCCATGCTTTCACTTCTGTTTGTGCACGTGAAATGTTATACGTCATTCAAATGCGAAAAAGTATAAGACTGTCGCAATTTGAATGAGGTGCGAATCGGAATGACAGGGAAATTCCGATTTGTGCGTTTATAGAGCAGTCGCATTGGCAGATATTAGAAGTTGTCAAACTAAGATTGCAGAAACTCCATGTCATGTATAACTGAGTATGAGAGGAAATACAATGGTGTTGGTTTAAAGTAGCAGGTAAAGTCTTTTTTTTTTGTAGTGCATTGTGCTGGGCGGGTGTATCCTCCATGCCTGGTCATGAATAGACAACATTCAGAGAGACCATACATTGGCCCATAGCCATACCCTTACTAATAAAGGGTAATAAAGGTCTCCAAATCCACACAAAAATGGTTCACTGACAACAGAATCAAGCTTTTGCAATGGCCATCCCAGTCCCCTGGCCTAAAATGTTAGGGGACTGGGATGACCAGTTATTAAAGGTTAGATTTATCTTATATTTTGAGTGTGAGATCTATCTGATGGACAACAAAGAAATTTTTTCATAGCCTTTTTTGCTCATCTTTATCAAGGGTACCAATCATTCTGGAGGGTACTGTATATTTTAGTAGCCAATGAGGAGTGTCTGTGGCTAGTAGAAGAGAACTGTGAAGCCCGAGTAGGACTTGGAGGGACTAAATTCATTTTTGAAATTGCAACCTATCTCCCCAGTGACTCTGAATTTGGTATTTGTTGCCCCCAGTAGTGCAGCAATACCCTTAACTCACAATGGAGATGAGAGGGCATGGAAAAACATTATTACCGAGAAGCACACAAAGGCCTAGATCCACAGAAGTAGGAGGAGAATAGAGTCTGAAACTAAGACTCACAAGAGCAGAAACGTATGAGTGGGACCTCATAGAGATTTTAAATTTGGAACTGAAAAGCAGTGAACACAGTGAGAACGCAATGGGTGCCGGTTGTCTGATTCAAGAGGAGAGATTTTATTATTAGTTGTAGTATGGATAATAATAAATAATAACAATAATTTGAAATTGAAAGGATTTATGAAACATATAGGGCCCTATTTTTGTGTCGATGAGCGGCGTTATTATAACCTCTCCCTGTAGTCCGGTTTTTGTTAACTTAGGGACGTAGCTGCTTAGTATTACACATGTCTACTTGTTTATGTATTGTATTAGGCTTAGGCATTATTTTACCCACTGATTGCTTTATTGCTACCTTTGAATTGTGGCTACAGATTTACCTACAGGGTCCTAGTTTAACTATGTGGTTGCTCCTAGCACCTAGGAACTGTACTTCCCGCTAGGGTGGCTTTCAGCTAAACTGTTCTTGACTACGGTTAACACTTTGTTGTACGTCCCTCTGGATAAGAGCATCTGCCAAATGCCTGTAATGCAATGTAATGTTATGCCCTAGCACAGGCGAATTGCCAGTTTTGTCTGTCGGAAACTGAATATTTCCCGTCTCCGCCGAGTTTGGCAATTTCATGGTGAGCAATGAAGGCGTTTGCGTGACTATGGGCTGGGCAGCGCAATAGGGGGTGTGACTATGAAAACAGTCAGCGTAATGCAAGTTTGGTGTCAAATAATGTGTTTGCGTTAACGTCCAACTAGACCACAGCAAATGCTGGCGCTCTGTGCAATTTGGTGACTTTATTGATGCGCACATATGAACATAAGGTTATCTGAAATCACATGAGAATGTTTTGTGAATATTGTGAATTTCTCCCCACGTTGAGGCAAATTGTCCAATCCATGGGTAACTTGCAAGCATAATCAATTAAGCTAAAAACTATTTCACCACAGCTTGTGGTTATTCAATGACATAAAAGACTGAAGCCAGCAGGCCATCCAAGCTACCATTCAGTAAGATACACCTGTTAAATAAATATATGTTTGTATGCACATTGTTTTTCTTATGTTAAAGGGCTTTATTGTTTACATTTGCACTACAGAAAATGCAATAGGCGATATGTGAAGGCGATACCGTGAGCGATACCCTGGGTTTGGTAGCCGGTGTTTGCCAGACGGCTATCAGTTTGGCTGTACATGCAGTTTCTTCCAGTCTTGTCCAACATGCAAATTAGTTTATTACTTTTCCTACACCCAACAGCCAGCCGAGAACTAAACAGGATTTTTATACACAATGTGGATTCCCTGGGGTCTGCACACATGTGCAGTTGCGCGCACCATCTGTATCATTTATGTGAATCGGAAGGGGGTCCACTCCATTAATATCCAGGTGGTTTGTGATGCACACTCCAGGGTGACACATGTAGGCCTACTGCATGACGAACATAAATGAAACAGGCCTAGTTGCAGTTATTTATTGCTTTCCATTTAACAATTACATTAAGTTAGAAGAAAATAAACATTGTTTTTTTTTAAGTTGGAAAGCCTACAAATAAGGAAAAAAAGAGATGGTAAAATAAAACACTTTCTTTAACAATGTAGGTCTCAAAATATAAACTCAAATCATGAAAATAACAAATTAATGTGCGCCTTGTTTTCCCCCTCTGATTCGCGACGCCAACTTTTCCGCACCTCCTCGCTCTCCTCTTTTGAGAAGCGCTGCTGGTGCAGCCGCGCAAAACTGTAATTTCTGGAAATTGCCAATTTGCTATAGCGTTAGCGCACTAGTATTTAAAGGGATAGAAAATAGGTGTTCTGATTGGCCATTATGAAACCAAAAAGTTAATCCAACCTCTTTTACAACTGCGCCAGAGGTGCGCTATTGTCCTAAATCATGATATTACCGAAATTGCGTTAGACACGCCCTAAAGCGCCACCGTCTTCGATTTGCGTCTGCGTTACCGACACCGTCCTAATTAACCAATATAGGGCCCATATTATGTCTCAAATGTGGAAAAACTGTTCTGTTCATTGAGTCTTACCTCTCATTTATCTCACTGGTTACGCATTGCTGCCAGTGAGTCATCCCGAAATGTGGAAACTATTGACACCCTCATAAAAACCGTTCACTTATTATGTGCAATGTGACAGAGAAATCATTTATTCAGTCAATTGATACAGAAGTGTCTGCATATATCAATGATTATTTTATTTTTTTATGACAAGGATTTTTAAATAGTCGCCTGTCAATAGAATACTCTTCATCAAGAAATCTAAATAATTCATAGTTAATAAGATGAGCAACAGAAGAGATCTGTTCAGTCCAGTGATTCAGCTCATCCGCTGTGTTACTGTGAGGCAAAGTTTATTTGATGTAAAGCCTTTTTTCTTTCCTGACCATCAGATTTAACAGTACAGAACTCATAGCCAAACCAACTTTTCATAGATCCATGTCACATCTATGTCTTACATCAACAAATGTTACATTATGTATTATATCCTCACAGCCATATAGATCTATTGTAATAAGCTAATATTACAAATTAGTTGCTTACAACTTATTTGTATTCAATAAAGATTGGGAAACGTTGAAAGACTTGGCCATCCTAAAAACTTGTTGAAACAGGATTGCTTTTCTTACAATTGTCTCACACCTCGTGTGAAAGGTGTAGCAACAATCATTTCACACTTGTAATTTAATGCAATCACCTCTTCAAGCACTTGTATAGCTTATTGGTCACACCTTAAACAAAGCATGCCTCCCACAACCTTCATGGAGCTTGGATAATGCCTTCATTAACATGACATAACGTTGTTATAAATCACAATGGGAATAAGAAAAGGCAGTGCTTTAAGAAGGAAGACGTATGCTCAGTAAAGTTTTATCCTTCAATGTTACATGCCACATGATGTCACTTGACTTAAGATCAACCCTCTGACCAGAATCCCTGCACACATGGTTATGATCCATCAGGATGTTACACTGTAGTAATGCAGGCCTTATACATGCTTCTTTAAGTGTTTCTCTAAAAGTGTTACTGATTTGTTTTAGGTTATTTCCTCTTTTTTTTTTAGGTGCTTCCAACCCCTTCATGCTTTGCTTTGTTTTGCTCCCCGTGGTGACACAGGGGTCCCCAAGGTTCTCGTGTTTGTTAACTTTACAATCAGATTTCCACCATTTCCACAGAGCTCTTGTTCAATTTCAAAAGCAATTCCAGAGGGCTTTGCCTCCAGGCTTCCGTGTAGGGGGACAGTCATTGCGAATATTGAAATCTTGCTTTTGGCAAAGCCTCCTGAAGCAGCAAATGGTCTCAGCATTTTGTATCTGTGAGGAGGTAGCATTTTGTAACCTCCTCTTCTTCTTTCAGTTTTATTTTGTTTTGTGTTTGGTTGAATCAGATGTCAGCACGTATATAGTGACATTGTGCATTCTGATCATTTAGGCATCACAACGATTGCAGTCAATGTCTTACTGCAATCTGTGCTGCAATCTCTGAAGTGCAATGACCGCTAGTTTCCCAGGTCCGGTCTCACACAAAAGGTCTACCACTTGTTGTTGGAACAATTCTCTCAAACATTCTAGCATCTGTTGCCATGAAACCATAGACACATATTCTCTACTGAGACTCTGAATAGAAACACAAGAGCATCATGTGTATTTGTTAGATAAGGATGTGAATGTACAATAACCTGTGACACATAAAATAATTCCTAT
This sequence comes from Aldrovandia affinis, assembly GCA_029706075.1. Lineage (NCBI taxonomy): Eukaryota > Metazoa > Chordata > Actinopteri > Notacanthiformes > Halosauridae > Aldrovandia > Aldrovandia affinis. Next base: position 1,877,403 of record JAINUG010000138.1, on the reverse strand, counting down.
GTTAATCATAAATATTGAATGAAGGTGAAATTGCATTTAATATAAATGTGTTTGAGTGCACTTTGTCCATAAATAAGACCTTAGTAAGACAGCTAGCCAAGTGGTAATACAAATCAATTCATAAATAAATCTATGGAGATATCCGCATGTAAGTGAAAACATCTACGAAACATGAAGCGAAACCTAAAATTTTACATGTGAAACCAAAGGAAGGCCTATCACTGTGGTACATTTATTTGCTGACAGGCTGGCAGGTGCATCATGAGAAATATGCCTGACACCGGCTCTCTGCCTCCTTCTGTGTCCCTGAAAATTGACATTATGAGCAAGAACTGAAGAAGTGCATTTCTACTTGTCTGTTAGTTCTGATTCATTAACTGAAGTGTCAGGTCAGTGAGCAACTATACCAAGTCTAGAATGTTCCATTTTATTGTCCAATGGGTATAACACAATAAAATGTCCATCCTGATTCTGGAATATTCACTCTGTGTGCACTCCAAAATTACAATTCTATTTAGCAGGGTATACAAAAACAACTGAAATCAACATACAGTATGTCCCTAAATTTGATTAAATTCACATGTTTGTGCTTTACTTCACAAAACATTATGGCAAGTTTAGCGATCCCTTTCCAAACTGTGCAAAATAATTGAACAAGTTATAGTTAATGACACATGCAGACTCCCAGCTTCAGGGCCCGGGTATGTGCTATGTCTTAATTAAGCACATTTGTCCAGTGATAAAAAACAATTAAACGCCAAATAAACAGATTCATTTTCTTGTTTGTAGGCCACAAAGAGGAGCAGTCTTTCCATTGAGTTTCGTAGAGTGGAGGCATGAGCAGTCCGAAACACACCCGTGGCCTAATCGTTTTTAACTTTAATATTTTTAACTAACTGAAAGGATAAAATGAAAAACAATGGTAATTCGTAAAGGACAGAGCCCTGTTGATTGAAGAGGGAGTCCAAAAGAAAGCATAGCTCCAATATAGTAACAATTAATGTAAATAATTCCTTCATTCCTTCATTTTTCATTCATATTTTATTCTGTTGTTACATTGATTAGATGAATTCTATAAACATAATATTTCCCCAAATCAATCACATAAACAGTTAAAGAGTGAGATTTCATGGTGCCTTTTATCTTCCTGAAACACAATACAATTCAGTAGAAAAATATGTATTTATTATATTTATTCTTCCTTCTCTTTACCAGTTGGTATCTTTGAGATTAAATGTCTGTGAAGTAAAGTGACAAATAAACGCACCCAAAACAAAACATTTAACAATGAAATGTCCTCCCTATGAGATAAGAAGTCAAATGACTAGTCTCAATTATTAATGTCATTTTTGAATGTCTTGTTTTATCATGAGTGCATCCAAACTTGAGTTTTACTTGTTGGGCTAATAACACTTTAAAAGCTATAAAATAAGAATCCACTTATCTGAAGACAACTGGAGGCAGCCTAAATTTCTCTCCTTACGTTCAAGTATCTTCTTTACATTACAAATCAAGGTCACAAGGGGGCAATAGCTTATGCTATTAACAAGGGGATACTGACTGTACTGTAGCCTCACTAATAGGAAAAGGGTAAAAATTGTGTCAACAATATTGGAGAATAATGAACTTTAATAAAAAAGAAAAATAATGCATTTTTTGACTCAGTATTTCTCAAAAATATTGTGATCGCAATCTTAAAATTGCACAACGTCAGACAGATTTTCTGATTAGTCAGCACACCCCCTAATAGGTAGTGATTTAAATATGGAAACACCAATATAAAGCCACTTAATGTAGTGTTGGATTACCATGTGTGGCCAGTAAAACCTGTGTGTGCTGTGACATAGTCTACCTTCATCTGGAATTCTGCAGGAGGAATATTGTACCACTCTTCCACAAGAAATTGAATCAAGTCTTAGTTGATGGAAGTTAAATGCGCTGTCTCGGGCATGGTTCCAGAATATAAACGCTCGATTGCATTCAGATCTGGGGAATGTGAAGGCCATGACATATGGATAATGTCAGTGTCATGCTCCTCAAACCAATGGCTGACTACTCATGGTCTGTGGATGGAGGCATAATAATTTTGATAGACACCCCTCTCTACAGGAAATAAATGTAATTTATTATGATTATTGTTATTATTGTTTTTATTTATTTATTATTATTATTGTTGTTATGAAAATAAGTTTTAGGGATAGGGATAGATTAGTGAGTAAAAGGCAGGCAGTGTGGTATAATGATTAGGGAACTGGGCTTGTAACGCTAAGGTTGCAGGCTCAATCCCCAGGTGGGACACTGCCATTGTACCCTTGAGCAAGTTACTTAACCTGAATTTCTTCAGTTAATATCCAGCTGTATAAATGGATTGTAAAGAAATGTAAACTGTAAGTCAGTCTGGATAAGAGCTTCTGCTAAATGCATGTAATGTAATGTAATATATTTTTTGGATGGAAGTTGAAAGCTACTAAAATAAAAAGAGAGAGGACAAAGGGGAGGTATTTATAAGTCTATGTGTGTGTGTGTGTATGTGTGTGTGTGTGTGTGTGTGTACTGCACAACTATATTCCTTAACTTTATATATATATATATATATATATATATATATTATGTGCTATATTAGTGTATACTATTGTACCCAAAACATAAGAAGACTACGTCTAGGGAGGCTCTGCTCACTCTACCCACACAGAAGCTAAGATATCAAATAAATATTTCACTTTTAGACATATCCATGATACTTCTTTCCAGTCTTCCCTTCTTGTTTGACATATGGATTTTTCAACATACTTTATTCCAGCAAAGAACCCCCCCAAAAAACATTTCTATACTTTAGGAAGGAAAGCTAGCAGTACAAAAGGTTCAGTGCAGTCTGATCCACAGATACAGTCAGAGAGGACCCAGAAAAGCACCTGACCTGGAGCTCTCTCATAAGGGCTGGTCACAGGCCGAGGGGGGAACCTGACTGGAAAACTCCACCCCTGCCTCGTCCTCCCCAGAATGCATACCATCAAAATTCCAAGCTTCATCGACGATGAGCTCTCATTGATCCCATTGTCCTATGCCCATGAAGGAACTATGTATGCTTTATAACGGTGTTATGAAGTTATTTTTAATGTGTTGAAAGAGGGAAACAACAATTACTTGACATTTTATACTATAAACTAACATGCCCATCTCAATATTAACCAAATAACGCAAATGGTTAACATTGATGACTCAATTTATACATCACATTAGTAACTGTAGATAGTACATTGTTTTCATTATCCAGTTTAATTACTCAGCATGAGGCATGCATTTGGATGTTCTTCGATGACCTTTACAAAGTATCTCGAACTCGAAGTCGAACGAAAGATTAATAAATCCCCAGTCATACATGCTAATACGAGCACAACAAAACTCGCTCACGTGCCCTGGTTGGCAGAAAGATAAGTGGAGGGGGAAGATCTGCAGGATCACATAGTTAGAGGCACTGATGCAGGACCAGGTAAAACAATTTACGACACTGTCTGTGTCCAAAAAACCTACATTATCCACTTCCATGGATATTGTTTTAATTATCTAACGTCAGAATGGAGACTGACCCTTACCAAGCCCTCAGTTTGGTGACTGTATGCAGAACTGTCCTCTGAATATATCCTGTGATGGGGAGAAAGGGTAGCATTCCAGGTGACATGGGTGTACAGCAGGCCTTGGTATTTTCACAGGAATACCCAAGTCAGTGTGGTATGGCCAGGGTGTTACATGTCACGAACTAAACCCAAATAATCTCAGCTCTTTCATATGTCTTTTAAAAATGTAATGCAATTAAAATCTGTTTCTTTTCTCTTTCTTTTTTTCTGCGTATTATATCAATTTGAAATCTCAATCTACAACATACCAATCAATAAATAAAACACAGCATGTGATCAACCAGTTCAGAATTCTGAGTGAATTTTCAGTAATATCATCCCGTTTTAATCTCCTGTAAAATATAGAGAATAAAATAGTGTTTTGATTTAAACTACTCTCTAGACCATGAAACTGAGCAGGGCTGAACAGAATAGTCTAGTTAGATAACCTCTAAGATGTGTAGAAGTGGCAGCCAATCAGAACTTCCTGGAAGCTGTCAAGAAACAAGGTTGTCGCCACACTCAGCAGCTGTAGAAACGCATGATATTAAATTCAGAATACATACTACTACTACTACTTCTACTACTACTGCTACTACCACTAATAATAATAATGAATATTACTACTCCTATTGTTATAACTATTATTGACAGGAACCCATGTAGTGCTTAGATGTAAAAATGCATGGCACAAATAAAAATAAGCAAGCTGATATGCAACCTTTACCATAATTCACTGCTACAACACTCTACCTATATATGAGGATATAAATTGTCAGGGGCTTAAATATAAGTACACATAAATATAATATTGCCTTTATTGAAGGCACTTTCAATTTACAAGAGTTGACCATTTGGAATCAGACCAAGGTTGGGATATCAAAGAGGACAGGGATATATGGCATCCTTTTGTCCCCACTGTCCCTCCAGCTTTAATGACATTTTTTGCGGAGATTCTGAGCAGCAGTAGGGGACTGAGATGCAATGTGACAGTGCCATGTCATGTTATTCTTCCTTTAGTGCTCTGTACCTATTTCAGTTTTAGCACTCTTACTCAGCTTTGGTTACAGGTTCTCATGATGTACCTCCTAGAGTGTGATATCACAGCACCATAAGATACAGGAAATATGTTCTTCTGAAAGCTCAAGCACTATATCACAGTACACCAAGTTAAAGGAAATGCTTTTTTTCTTGGCCCACCAGCACCCCCCCTCCTTGGGGGACAACTCTTTTTTATACACACATATACATACACATATACATATGTATATATAAATACACACACATATACCTATATACATGCATATACATTTTAAGTGTATTTACAGATTGTGCAGTTCTAGACGCAAACGTGATGTCCCGTGATGTCCCCAATGAATCTCCCTGCCCCCACCCATCAGGGACAAAATCTTGATCCTGCCACCACCCCCTCCCACCCCAACACTGCTGTATCATCCAAGCAACCAGACAGATGGACAGACGGACAGACAAACAAATAGACTGAGACAAATCCAGACCAACAAACCTACATATAGACACACAAACAAGCAGATGGAGGACAGGACGCCGCACAGAGCGAGATGCACAATATAACGCAAAACAAAAGAAAATTGAGATAATTTTTAAAAATAATAATAATAATAATAATAAAATGAAGCAATAATAATAAAGAAAATTGAGATTTATATGTGGGGGGGTGTTAGAATGTTAGGGAGTGTAAAATATGGTAGTGTATGGTGAATGTTTCTATTCTAATGTTGGTATATGGACTTATGCATGTGTGTGTGTGTGTGTTTTGTTTCTGTGTGGGGTTATAGTTATAGTTATAGTTAACAGTTAACAGGAAAATTTAAGGAACTGATGAATGGGTTCCAAGTTTCTTCAAAATGTATGATTTGGCTTTGGAGAGAGGCTGTCCGTTTTTCCATTGATATGTATTCTGTGAGAAGGTTTAACCATTGTGTGATGTTTAATGTATTTCTGCTCTTCCAGTTTAAGAGGATAGTTTTCTTGGCGATAGTTAGGACGATGAGTATCGGTTTGGTGTTTTTGATAGGGGGGTTGAGTGTTGAAGGGTCTCCCAGTAGACAAAGAGATGGAGAGAGTGGAATGTCGCAGCCCAAAAGCAGGGACGTTCTGTCAATGACTGCTTGCCAGAAATGGTGAGTGGGAGGGCAGAGCCAGGTGGCATGGAAGTAGTTATCCGGGGTGTTCAGCGTACAGTGTGAGCATATGTCAGAGTCTATGAATCCCATCTTAAACATCTTGTGCTGAGTGATATGAGCTCTGTGAATGACTTTATATTGAATTAGTTGTGCATTAGTATTGTTCGTCATTGAAAAGGTGTTCATACAGATCTGTGTCCAGAAGTCAGTGTTGGTGCTGATTGAGAGGTCTTGTTCCCATTCTTTAATTGGTAGATATATTGTCAAGTCGATTGTGGATAGTAGTATTTATATAGTTTGGATAGAGTTTTCTTAGGATTTGTTATTTTATTAATTTCTTCTATTAGTGAGGGTGGCTGGAGGTTATTATTTATTATATTGATCCTTGATTTGATGACAGATTTTAATTGGAGATAATGTAGATACTGTTCTTTCCCAACATCGTACTTCTGGACCAAGTCTTCAAATGTTATGAATGTGCTGTTTAGAAAAATGTGGTGTAGGTGTGTGATACCTTTTTGTTTCCATGTGTTAAAGATAAGTGGTGTTTTGTTGAGTTGAAAGTCAGGGTTATGCCATATCGGGGTGTATTTACAGGGTGTCAGTGCGGACTTCGTGATTTTGTTGATTTTCCACCAAGCTGTCAGAATCGTTGAGATTACGGTGTTCCTAAAACAGTCATGGTGTTTTATGGCTGTACTGAGAAATGGTAAATCTGTGATTGAAATTTCCTTACACTCTGATTGTTCTATTTCTATCCATGGGTTGTTCTGTTGGTTAGGGTGTATCCAATTTTTGATGTATTGAAGCTGGTTTGCTAGATAGTATTGGTGGAAATTTGGAGCTTCTAGACCTCCTTGAATTTTGGTTTTCTGTAGAGTGGCCAGTTTAATCCGGGGTTTCTTATTTTTCCAATATAATTTGCTTGTTATGCAGTCTAATGTTTGAAACCAGTTGGTGGTGGGTTGGGTAGGGATCATTGTGAAAAGATAGTTGATTTTGGGTAGAACAATCATTTTGATGGTTGCTATTCTGACCGAGCCTTTGTGGCGGCTGCCCCTAGGCTCTGGAACAGCCTGCCCTTGCATATTAGATCTGCCCGAACCTTAGAGGTCTTTAAGTCCGCATTGAAGACTTACCTTTTCTCCCTGGCTTTCAACTCCGGTTGAGCAAGACACTTTTATGGTACTTTTATGTGAATTATTTTTCCTTCTTCTTTTTCTTATTGTATTGTATTACATGTACTGTTTTTTATTACTGTTTATTTATTACTGTTTATTTATTACTGTACAGCACTTTGGTCGACTGTTTGGTTGTTTAAAGGTGCTTTATAAATAAAGTTTGAGTTGAGTTGAGTTGAGAATAATAGAGACAGGTAGATTCATCCAGCGGTTTAGGTCATCTTCGATTGTTTTTATGAGTGGGTTGAAATTGAGGTGGAACAGCTCTGACAGCTTGGCGGAAATGTTAATACCCAGATACCTAATGTTACCAGTGGTGAAAGGGAGGGGTGGTTTTTGGGATGCGGCATTCCAGCTATCTCCACATAGTGGTAGAACTGTGGATTTAGTCCAGTTTATTGAGTAGTCAGATATGTCCGAGAATGTATTTATGAGTTTAATGGCTTCTTGTAGTGAGTTTGATGGGTTTTGTAGGTAGAGCAATATATCATCTGCATAAAGGCTGATCTTGGGATTTGTGTTGGGGGTTTGGATTCCCATGATGTTGTTGTTTTGGCGTATTGCTGCGGCGAGAGGTTCAATAAATAGGGCGAACAGTGATGGAGATAGTGAGCATCCTTGCCTGGTTTCCCTGTGCAAAATGAAGCTCTGTGATGTTAAACCATTAGTAGTGACTGTAGCCATTGGTGAGTTGTATAGTACCCTTATCCAATGAATAAACAATTCTCCGAAACCAAATTTGTGTAAGGTTGCAAATAAATATTTCCAGTTTACCCTATCAAATGCCTTTTCTGCATCCAATGATGCAATTATTGTTTTCATATTATTTTGTTTTGATATGTTCGTTAGATTGAATAGGCGGCGCATATTGTTTGATGAGTGTTTTCCTTTAATGAATCCTGTTTGATCGGGATGGATTAGGAGTGGGTTTACGGCTTCCATTCTGGTAGCTAGTGCTTTGCTGATAATTTTTATGTCTGTGTTGATGAGTGATAGGGGGCGGTAGCTGGAGCATAGGGTTGAGTCTTTGTCAGGTTTCAGTAATACTAAGATGAAGGCTGTGTTCATGCTTGGTGGTATTTTTGAGTTGTGTTTTATTTCAAGTGTCATTTTGGAAAGAAAATAGAAAACTTGGTGCGATGAACATAGTCAATTGTAACCTTTAACTAATATTAATAAGCAAGTTAATAATTTACAGTATGAAAGATGATGTATGCGTTTAAAGGAACATATGAGCTTTTTTATAATGCATTTATAATTTTACCTTTAAACTGTCACCAAAAAGTTATTACTTGTTTTTTGGGAACTCGATCTGGCCTAGGTGACTTTGTTTTTAATTTGAATTAAAACTGCCGATAAAGCGTCAGGCCTGTCAGAACAGACTAGTTCAAGAGCTAGTGAAGTTTGAATAACAGAATCCAGTAGCCTGAACAGTCAAATGCCCTTCAGTTCAGCACTCTGAATACTGAACACAAGTGGTATTATGGGTTAAAACCCCCTCACTTATCCTACATCTGAAATATATTTTACACAGGATACCAATTCACAATAAGTCACCAAATTTGTGGACAGGCAGAGAAATCTGATGGATCAACCTTCATCAAAATATACAACTCACAATTGAATTCAATTTAACAATTTAAAAGACAAAATATATCTACAAACGTAGGTTCAACTACCTTAACAAATACTAAATCCTATACATGAAATTGACATGTAACAATCACAAAAGAGATGAAATGGAAGAAAATTATACCAAACCAAGCTTGTCTCTCTCCCAAATTCAAACACACACAGCCAAGGTGTAAGCTGCAACCAGATCTTTCAAGATAATAGGAAAGGAATGCTGTAGTAAAGGAACTCCACCAAAATCTGCCTCGAGCCACCAACAGGTCACATTTTAAGTGTTTGGAGGGGGGAGGGGGTTGACTCCCTCCCTTCTTAGCCCATGCATGATTCATTTAGATTTGGGGGAAGGTCCAGCACAAGCCAGGTTCAGACCCCCTTTTTTTGTTTTGACTCACTTACTACCACAAGATATATTTTCCAGGTCGCTATTGACATGCTCCTCTCATGTTGAGAAAATCGTGGTGGTATCGAACATCAATAGAGGCTGGGGAAGCCAGCTTCGTTTGTACAGAGATGTTGGTTGAGCTGATATTTAGAGAGGCATAATATGCTCAAGAATATTGCTACCAAATGACAAGGCAAATCATACCATGTTGACCTCTGCTTCAATCTGGCGGGCCATAATTATTTTCTCCATGATCCATAATTCCCAGCTCATAGGTAGAACCCTGAAGTTGTGGTGTGTGGCGCTGGCTTACCAAGCTACATACCCAAATGCCCTGGCCTCACTCACAGAGCTGTAAACCCGCCAAAGATGGCCCCATTCTGTCTGCCTGCGCAGGATGACCAAAAGGCACCTCCCCGACAGGCTTCTCCACACCTGTGAGCGAGATTATAACATTCTCACACGTCGCCTATACCTCCGCCAATACACCTCCCTTTCCCATTGCCATTGTGAGTCAGAGATGACACTGAATAAATTTAATTTGCCTCTTCTATTTGCTTTCAATATGATCCTGATTAGCTTTTCATTTAGTAAAGGTGGGGAAAAAAACAAATGGGCTGTTGCAGACGGTGGAAGAATGAACCTTGTAATCACTACGCTCTCTGCTAACATACCATATCCCTGATAGCTCTCTCATTATCTCCTGCCATAAGCCCAGAGTGGGTATCAGGAGCAGGAAGGAGGGAGTGAGGACCAGGAACGAGGACCAAGAGCAGGGAGGAGGGAATGGGGACCAGCAGTGGGGCCAGGCACAGGGAGGAGGGAGTGGTGATCAGGAGCAGGGAGAAGGAGTGGGAAGCAGGAAGCTGGAGCAGGATCTGGGAACAGGAGTAGGAGGGGAGAGCATGAGTGGGAAGCAGGAATGGGTAGCAGGGAACAGGAGTGGGGAGAAATAGCAAGCAGCAAGATCAGGAGCTTTGAGGCTGAGTCTCACAGAGCTGTGGAAATGGTCTAACTAAACTAAAAGAGTATGATGGGGGTGGTGGGTGAGCCACAGGAGAGGAGCGGCCAAGCTCTGCCTACAGCGGTAACAGAATTGGATGTCTTGGATCCAGAGTCCACTCGTCAGACTGTCACATTGCTGCGGCAGGTCTAATCCAATCATGACTGCCAGGGGGTAGAGAGAGAAAAAGAGAAAGAGAGAAAGAGAGAGAGAGTTTCGTGGTACGCAAAATTAAAAATGCAAGGAGGGCTCTCAAACAATGCGTCAAACTGGCTGCTTGATGTGATCCCTCATCTCCAGCAGGCAGGAAGTGAGGAATACAGATGACTGCTTATATCGTGGCAGATGAGAGAAAGGCTTCATCACCTCCAAGATACAGAGATCTGAAGAGCAGAAGAGATCATTCCACATTTGCCATGCTAAACTTGAAGCTGTGGAAATCCTTATGGGAATCTGGGGCTCACTTTACTATTAGAAATTGTCATTATTGGTCAGAGATTTTACTCATAAATAGTAATACTCAGATAGCACAAAATCCTATTGGAACTATTTTACAGATTTTTTAAATTTTATGCTAACTGGGCCTGACATTCTACCTACAGCCTCTTGAAAATATACCCGAGCGTCTGCCCAAGCTTCCCAATCTAGTTTCTGCATTTTCAATGAATTCACAGTTTCAACCAATCAATCAATCATCATTCAGCTGCACATAATATAGCGCCCTTTACAAATGACAGCTCAATTAACATGAGCTTATTAGATGCTGAAAACATACATTTCTGCTGGAACACAAATTGCACACACAGGACAGGGAAGCCCTGCTGCATGTCTTTCATGAGGATATGGCCCCATATTAATTCTCACTGTAGGCTTTGCAGCAACACATTTAAGTTGCTTATTTTTATTAGCATTACCGATATAGTGGGAGTTCAGTGATCACTGAATCTTAAACAAAGGCACGTTGACATGCATCGCTTCCCTCCTACAGTGCTCCAGGCACCACGGCTGATAATCCGCATGGGCAGACACCAGGAACAAACTTTACCCCATCAAATAAATTAAAGCAAAAAAATTTAATTATTAGACCGAACCATGTTACCGCTACCAAACCGTGGAGCAAATGAAAAAACAGACACCGATCGATTCGGGGATAGGCTGAGCTGTAGCGGCACTGGAGAAGGGGCCTAATCTGTTGCGAACAGAATCTGTACCCAATTCTTTTCACATCAATCCACCAACAGCTAAAGAAAGTAGACTTATTACAAGAGCTAGTGAAGGATTCAATGGAGCCGAACAAAGAGGCTGGCTACAACTGCGTGCTGATTGAAGACCTGGAAAAAGGGGGGAAAAAAATCAGCTCTCAGAACGTGAAAGGAAAATGTTACGCTTTTTTCAAATTCATGGCTCAATGTGAAGGACAATGCACAGCATACTTTATTATCTTCTTTTTTAAAATGTTTTTGTTGCAGTTAGATTGATTCTGGGCCTATACATGCAATGCTACCTACCATTCCTTTAAGTTGACTATTTTGGTACGCATTGTTGATAAAAATGTACACAAAAATACTTATGGGTACATTTATTTTCTTAGGGGGTGGGTGGATGGGGTTGTAGTATTATACATTAAAAATTGTATATGCTTCCTTGTAGTTTTATTCATGACTGGAAGATGAAACAACATTCATCACATGGAGCACAGTTAGTAGATTGTTAAGGAAATGCCAGGAGCCGCCTGCATCTGACCGTGTGTCAGTTATGAGCCTGCGTTATCTGAGTACTGACCGTGTGTCAGTTAGGAGCCTGCAGTATCTGAGTACTGACTGTGTGTCAGTCAGGAGCTTCCTGTATCTGAGCACTGACCGTGTGTCAGTTAGCTGGGAGAAAGGCTGCTGCAAGTGGAGAGAAGTTACTGCTGGTCTGAATGAGGATGAAAATAGAAACCGTTCCCTGCCACATATCTATGTATGCAGAAATCTGCTTGGTTTGATGCGTCAGGTTGACTCTCTCTATGGTGTGTTTGTGTACGTATGTGCCTGTGTCGATTCATACATGCATGTAGGTATTTCTGTGATGAAGTGTAATGGGGTCAGTCCATACCAGAGGGGCACAGTTGCCCATGTGTGCTTACCTCGGTAGGGTGGCGTCAAACATGAGGAAGGTCACAGGTGCTGGGACGTGACTGGATTTGTAGACCGTATACTCACGATTACATTCGCATTCGTCCGACACACTTCCAGCCTTACCCGGTGCCCTGCGGGTGAAGTAACCGGGGAAATGTTCAGACCGGCCTGCGTGACCGCTGCATAAAGACATACTGCAAAATAAGCAAATGAATATTTCATGGAATATTTAAAATATCAACAAAGCGAAGACCACAGGAGAGAGGGGATAAAGATTAGGTCTGCAGGAAGCGGCATTCCGCGTCCGTTGTTGGCACGAACAGCGATAATAAGAACTGGCTTCCGATCCCGGACACAGTGCTGTGTCAGACAAGGAGCAAAAGAATAAACTGTTTAATAAAGCGTGGGGTCCCGCAGGTCGACTGATCGGCATGCTGGGAATCCTTCCATCTCTGAATAAGCGACATGGTGCATTATGGGAGAGTTCAACAGAAAAATGCAGCCTTTTTGAGTTGGCTTTGGCCTGTTTAAAGAAGACTGGGATGCAGTGTGAGGAGACAACAGGTGATCTGTATGAGGGAAGAGAGGAAACAGCCAGAAGAGATGGGTTGTACAAGTTCTCTTCTCTTTCCTTTTCACTGTCCTCCACTGCTCTAAACCACCATCAAACACATAAGCACATGCAACAAAATGCTCAGTGATAAATCATCTCCAACACAGTTCATTCCACTCTCACAGTTCAGTAGGGATAAAACGTACTCTAGTGGCTCCTGATTTTAATGTACTCTATCAGAGTTGATTTAACAATGACATTTTACTGCTTTGCACTGGCTTTAAAATGCATATGTTCTTACAATTATACATGTATTTGTTTACAGATCTCTAAATGTGTACCCATGTTTTTGATTGGTGTACACATAATTATGTATAATAATTCATTAATCAAAGGTGTTTCAATTTCATTGTTATGATCTTCTTCTCTTTGCAAACCATTTAGCAAAGCAGCTCTGTGCCATGTGCACACAGGCCTGAAGTTCCTGCTCCTGACCCGCCTAGAATATAAATATGCGGGAGGTGACAGTGGCGACATGGCTAACACAATTGGATGGGGTTTTTCGTTCATTCTTATCCAGTTTAAATGTATTTATATACAATCCATTTATATATGCTCTGCCATTGCATAAGAGTACAATGGCAGAGCTCCACCTGGGAATGGATCCTGCCATCTTTGAGTTAAAAGCCTAGTTCCCTAACCATTATACTAAACTGCTACCTATATCGCTAAACTGAGTGATATGTATATCAACGGTATAATTTCTTGCTATTTTTTACTTTAGTCAACAACCTGTGGCAGCACCTGCATTTCTTCTATCCAAGAACATACCCAGACATTTACTTATTCACTTTCAAAATTTTGTGATACACAGACACATACAGGATGAAACTGTCGAGCATGCCTGAATGATTTCTACACTAAAGGGCAGGCAATGATCAAGTGACATAAATGAATACGGCTTGTGATATGTAAGTGATTGACTATCTACCATATGCTCATATGTCTGAGATCCAGGAGTGTGGGCCACTTAGTCTTCTTTTCAGATCTGTTTTCTTCATATTTAAATAAATATCATAATTCAATGGCTTCAGGTCAAAATTGAACAGGGGTAAATAAATGCTATCTCACGTACGTAATGTTCCCCATAACAGAGAACTGAATCATCTAGTGTTTTTGAATAATGTCGATGACATTGCATTCCACTTCATGAATATAAATAAATTGTGACACAGAAACACTCAAAGGAGAGAGTCTTTATGGAATGTCTGAGTGCATCTCTTTAGAGATGGTTACAATAGCCCTTATTTTACTTCATTACTCAATCAATCAATCCCTTATGTATAATGCCATTTGCAAACAGGTTGTCACCAATCACTTCACAATAGACATTTTCCAAAGGGGATTAAAAGACCAGAAACTAGTAAATGAGAACATAATAATATAATAATACATAATGACAAGAACAGGCCATTCAGTTAGGCTCATTGTTTATTTATGATCTATTAAGCTATTTATGCTGGTTTAATGGTTATACATTTGCCTGGATTCAATCATTTTTTGTCCTCAACTTTGGTTCACAATTAAATGCAATTGTTACTTATTTTCTTCACAAATACAGTTTGGCGAGTTCAGCAGTCACCAAAATTAACTCAACAAATTAAATCGGAAAAGAAAATAAGGTAACACATGCATTTATATGTGAGTCAAACTTAAAGACAAACACTGATTAAAACCAAGCAGTTGTGTTTAGTCTGCTTCCTTTGATTGACATGCTGAATATTATGAATACAATTATTTAACTGGCTAGATAAAAAGAGAGAACACAGTGTTCATAAGGGCATTCGATTTACACTTGGCAGGAGGGAGGGTTTTGAGTTCAAATCTCTGGTGGACAAAGTTGCACTTTTGAGTAGTGTATGTGGCTCAGGCAAGAATCCAATATTTTGAGTAGGTGGAATGTCAATGTAAGCTGCGCTTTTGTAAGTTGGTAGTGAAAATGTTTTGTGATTGAAAGTGATTTAGTGACCATGCGGTTTCTGCCTTCTTGAAGCTGAGTGCACGCAAGCTTGTATCCACTGGCAACAGCTGTGGCAGCCTTCGGTTAACTCTTTAACTTCAACTCTTTTTTCATCCTTTCTTCCATATAATAACATGCTTTAGCTGGCCTCTGAAGAAATTAAAATTAAAATTGTATCCTCTAAAACGGTTGTAATCATTCTTTGACATCATCAGGGTCTGCAGGTTTATATTGTTACTCAGCACTTAATTGGTCAATTAACACAGTTTATCACAGTTAACTCACCACACCTGGTTTCTTGGGTCTGCATCGGTTGCTGCTGAAAATGAAAATGAAAGGTGAAAATGTAATGTGAAAATGAAAATAAACTGCTGCAGTGCACAAAGAGGACAGTGCAAAAAAACTAACAAACATAAAACAAACAAACGTAAAAATACAGTCAGAATAGGCTAAGTTAGATAGAGCTTATGGATTGGTATGTAACTCTGGAATGAGAGAATTTGCAGGCTCAATTCCCAAGCAGGGTACAGCTGACATCTAACGAGGAACTATATATGAATATCGAGCCATATGTGTGGGTAAAATGTGCTACATGAACCGCCTGGGCGATATGCCTTGAAAGGCAAGATCGACCGCTTCTAGGTGCAGGGGCAATGAGATGGCAGTATCGGCTGCCTATAACGTCATGATCACTGTCCGGCGCACCTGCAAACAACATGCCGAATTAGGCTGTCTCACAGCACAGGATTGAAGCACAGTTTTAAAAAATTCTAACTTCTATTTCACCAAATAAACTAAACGTATTTAATAAACAGCAAACATATTTAGCCTTCTAACATTACAAACCCTCATCGTTTTCCATTTTAAGTGTTAAGAAAAAATGGTGTGGGATGCATTTAATGGAAGTGAGGTTATTGAATCAAATAAATGCTAGAGAAGAGAACCTATTTTGAGGAAATTGTACATGAGATGCCAGGGGCAAACAGTGGTGTGGAAAGCTGAATACATGTTGTCACAAAATGGGTTGGATTGGAAATTATTAGCATGCAAATTTCAACTTGAAGAAAGAGCTTGAGAAATTACCTTATTTTGGCGGCACACCGTTCTATAGGTGTCAGATTCACAGCTGACAATAGGACATTTTTTCCACCTGGTTGGCTGCAATACAGTGGGCATTGTGCTTATCATTAAGTCTACTCACGTCACATAGCAGTGTATCAGTCTGAGATGATAGATGTGATTAAAATTAAAAAGGGGTATTTTGCATCATCCGATCAGAGATGCAATACTTTTGGGAGGATTTCTACAAAAAACGCTGCTCAAAGTGGCACGATTTCTTGTCTCTCCTCTCTCTGTGCTTTATGTGCAGGGCTCGCAATGTCTCATCCTTTGATAGCTGATTGCAGTACCACCCTATGGCATGAATTCAACATTCGTCCTAACCTTTGACTCACAATGAAATGTAATTGATTGTTCTTTCCTTCACAATCAGTTCAGCGACCACCAGAATGAACTCACCCTGGGTTAGCTGCCTTCATGGAGGTTTACAAATGTAAAGTACAATGAGTTCTGTGATAAAGTGGAATTAGTTCACTTGCATGAAGAAGGGTTTGACACAAATAAATGAAAGTATTGATTTACGAGTGATTGCAAGTGTAAGTCTGGAGTGTAAGTGTCGAGAATTTAGTAAAGTGTCAGATGTAGATAAGACACACATACTTCCTGGAGATTTGATTCTGGAGGAATCTGGTGAAAAGGTCACATGCTCGCTGAAATTAACTCAAAATAAGATGTGTCTTAATTAACAATGAAAATGTGTTATGGCCACATTTCCCTTTGCAAAAAGGTGTGGCTTGAGTGATTATGACTTCCCCAGTCTCACATCTGTCCGGACTCTGGAAACTGGCTGTCTGATGAACATGCCAATCATTTGTATATATTATGAAGTAATATATATTATTGTTACAATATGAATGTCAGCATAACTGCAATGTCAGTCTGCAATGCATGTAATGTATATTATTATATGTTAGTTATTTGTCTCCTTCGCTGATACATCAAGGAATAATTTTATTTTGTATTATTTTATGAAAGATCGTGAAAAGCATCAAATATAAATATAAATGTTGGGCTAGCATAATCATAAATGTTCCACACTCAACATGTGATGTCCGAACAAGGACCCAGGCGCAGACCAGGATAAGGCAGTAAAGGAACGTTTAATCAACAAGCAAGGTTCAAAAGCTGATAGTCAGAGTAAGATAAGGTACAAAATCGAAATCCAAAAGAGTAGTCAAAAAGGCAATACAAAGTCAAAACCAAATAATCAGAAAGGCGAACAAAATCGGAAGGCAAACTCGAAGTCAAACAGAAGGAGTGTCTCGGAAAATACAAACAAACTCTGGCTTACACACAATTGGCACAGTGAATGATGATCAACGTTCTGACAAAGACTGAAAGCAAACAAACTTAAATACAAATGGGGAAAGTGACACAATATGAATCAGGTGTGACTGGGAGGGGAAAAGGGCAAGAACACAGATTAGAATGATTAAGGATAACTAATACAATAATGAGGGGAAACAAAAGACACGGATTGGGAAGCACATAAACACACAGAAAATAAACGACCTGGACTAGCAGGTAGACACGTGCACAGTTCGAAGGGGATGAGCGCATAGAAAGAATCTGCGTGCAGATAAAGTGAAAAGAGAGAAGCGTACAGGGATAGGACAACGAGAGAGAGAATGATAGCGGTAGATAGAAGCGTGAGAAAATGAGTAATTAATAATGTTAGTAACTTAAAATAAATCCCTAATGTTAGTAGATTAGTAGGTTAGTACTATATACATCTAACTCATATATACAGAGTGTTTAGAAAGAAAGAAGGAAGTAAACGAGATAGGAAAACCCGTAAAGTCGAAATCACCCGAATAGTGCAATAACAAAGACGAGGAGTGGATTATCGAAAAACACGGAACACAGACAGACGGGGAAACAGACGTGAATGAACCGTAATGATGAGAAAAATAATAAAATACAAAAACAAACGTGGCAAAACATAACACAACATTTTTAATTTAAGATGAGGTAAAACGATTCAAATGTTTCATCATATTGCCTTTAATTAAGTTATATGCTGATGGCAGACTTCTATACATAACTCTAAACTGTCTGCACAGGTGTACAAGCTAATAAGGGAGGAACTACCGATCAGAACGTTTATTTCCAGATAGGCTATTAACGACTACTGAACTCATGGCAGCAGATACAAAAAGTAATTTAGCCTAAATTTTAAAATTAAACTTATTGAATTTCACACGTCTGTTTTTGACCCAAAGGGCTGAAATAAGAACAAAATCCATTTCTATTTTTTTTTAATGTTTAATGTTGGACTAAACATCAAAAATGTATTTTTTTATGAAGTACCGTATAAGGTACTTATTAATGCCATATTGAACATTTATAACTGCACCAACATCTGGTACCCAACATCATTATAAAGTCAGAACAAGGTGTCGAGCTAGCAGAGATGAAATGACAACTGCATAGAGAAGAAGAATATGGTTTTCCTTTCTCATCACCTCACATTTGCTGACAAATAAAAACATCCATACTAGTTTGAAATACTTTTATAACATAATTCCAGTTTGTAGTGCCTTCTAACAAACGACACATCACTACAGTAAACCATATTCCTTTTTGTGTTTGTGTAATCTAAGGTAAAATGCATAAGAACATTTTAACAGCTGAAAACTCTTCTGAAAGAGGTTGAGGAAGCTGAGCATGCAGACTCAGCAGTTCAGCATGTAACTCGGCAAGGATGCTGAGGGGGCGTAGATGAAAACACTTAACAAGTAAAAGAACACTACATTTGTGGATATTGTCACGTTCATTGTCTTTCTCTCTCTCACTGTCTCTCTCATGTTCTCTCTCACACACACATGCACACACATACACACACTCACACACACATACACACATTCCTTTTGTCTATTTCATCTACACCATGTATGTATACACACAGATTTATGTACATGTATTGTTTCTCCAAAGCTTTATCCAAAAGAATAAAGGAGCAATCATATGAAAAATAATACACAGATAAAGTACTTGTGGTGTTAAAAAAATACATGGTTTATTAATATTAGCATTGGGGGTTAAATTGCCCCCTAAAGAATACCTCACTAATGGAAAAAAATTAGAGCTTAATGATATGATTACATGCCTACAGATGGCTTCATTTATTACATGCTATTTTCTGCCTTTCACATGTGACTGAATCCATTGCTGAGAATTTTTGGCTAAGAGGCATATCTTGGCTGAGAGGCATATAGACACATTTTCCAGGTGCCCAATGGCACAAAGACTGGTTTTTATGAAGCATTTGCACAAACTGTTCAGCTGGCTTTTTGTGCAGAGTAAATGGGATTCCATCATCACAGCATGTGATCAAAAGATGTTTTATATATTTTTTTCAAATTAAAACCACTGCCGTTTCCTTTCAATTTGAGCTGTGAAAGCAAACCATGTTTATGTACCTGAATATGCAAATGTGTATAAATCCACAGTATGATTGAAAAACATTCATAGTTTCAAAGCATTTTTTGTCCTCGGGTCAAAAAATACCCTTTTAAGAGTTTAAGTTTAAGAGCAGTGAAAACCACCTAAAAAAAAAATGTTCAGCATGAAATTCGATGGCTTCTCCTCAAATGTCCCTCCCATTAGAAAAAGTGAAACATTGCCCTTTTTATATTTTATATTTTTATATCTTTATATATAGTACAAAGATCTTTATATATAGTACAAAGATTGTCACATACACTGCTCAAAGAAATTAAGGGAACACTTAATCATCATAGTATAACACCAAGTCAATTAAACTTCTGGGATATCGATCTGTCCAGTTAGGAAGCGTAAACGATTGTGAATCAATTTCACCTGCTTTGGTGCAAATGAAAGTGACAACAGGTGGTCAGGAGAGGCAACAGCAAGACAGCTCCCAAAAAGTAAATGGTTTTGCAGGTGGTGGCCACAGACCATTTCTCTCTCCTTATCCTTCCTGACAGATTTTTCTCTAGTATTGCATTTTGCTAGTGCCCTTGTCACTACTGGTAGCATGAGGCGGTACCTGCAGCCCATTCAGGTTGCACAGGTAGTCCAGCTCCTCCAGGATGGCACATCCATACGTGCCGTCGCAAGAAGGTTTGCTGTGTCTCCCAGCACAGTCTCAAGAGCGTAGAGGAGATACCAGGAGACGGGCCATTACACGAGGAGAGCTGGACAGGGCCGTAGAAGGGCAACAACCCAGTGGCAGGACCGGTATCTGCTCCTTTGTGCGAGGAGGAACAGGAGGAGCACTGCCAGAGCCCTACAAAATGACCTCCAGCGGGCTACTCGTGTGCATGTTTCTGACCAAACAGACTCCATGAGGGTGGCATGAGGGCCCGACGTCCTGTAGTGGGACCTGTGCTCACAACCCAGCACCATGCAGCTCGATTGGCATTTGCCAGAGAACACCAGAATTGGCAGGTTCGCCATTGGCACCTCATTCTCTTCACAGATGAGAGCAGGTTCACACTGAGCACATGTGACAGATGTGAAAGAGTCTGGAGACGCCGTGGCGAACGTTATGTTGCCTGCAACATGATCCAGCATGACCGGTTTGGCGGTGGGTCAGTGATGGTCTGGGGAGGCATATCCTTGGAGGGCCGCACAAACCTCCACGTGCTAACCAATGGTACCCGGACTGCTGTTAGGTACCGGGATGAAATCCTCAGACCCATTGTCTGGTGCAGGACAATGCCTCATGTGACCAGAGTGTATAGGCAGTTCCTGAATGACGAAGGCATTGATGCCATTGACTGGCCCTCACGTTCCCCAGACCTGAATCCAATTGAGCACGTCTGGGACATTATGTATCGGTGCATCCGCCGCCGCCAAGTAGCGCCACAGACTGTCCAGGAGCTCACTGATGCCCTGATCCAGGTCTGGGAGGAGATCCCCCAGGACACCATCTCATCAGGAGCATGCCCAGATGTTGTCGGGAGTGCATACAGGCACGTGGGGGCCATACACACTACTGAGCCACATTATGAGTTGTCATGATGAAATTCACATAAGTTGGATCAGCCTGTGATCTAAATTTTTCACTTAGATTTTCGGTGTGATTTTGAAGCCAGCCCTTTTTTACCCTGTGGACACGGGGAGGATACAGAATATGAAGATTACACAATTAATATACAAATCTTCACATTTCTGCGGGAATTGCTTACTCCGGCATATTGTCTGGGATCGATTAAAAAATTATACATTGCCAACACACATCAAAAATATACTCCTCAGTACAGGATCCTGTGTGTCTGAGATTCTGTGAATGTCACAGGGGCTGTGAATGTCACAGTGTTGCAATCAGTGTATTAAAAACTTGAATCTCTGTCCTTTTTATTAAAAAGCACAATGCTTAGGCTCTGACAATGTGTTCATTATAAGAATGCCCTTTGTACTGGCAAAGATCCACTTTGCCACAGTGATTAATTACAGCAGCAACCTGTTATATCCTGTTTCTATTAAGCCCTCTCTGCCATCTGTGGAGATTCATCATGTCCATTAGAGAGTAATTCATTTAATTACATTCAAAATTATGGAATGAGGCCTGTTGAAGAAAAGGCAGGTAGGTACACTATAAGGTATCCTGTCTGGGACACTTCTCCCTTAGTTGTTTCGGCCTTCTTACTTACAAACTACAGGCATCAGGAATTTGCCCCTTTGCCTTCAGATGTCCCATGATTTCCAAAATAACCATAAAACAGACATCTTAACCACACAACAACATGGTGATTAATATAAAACTCTCTCTGGACTCAAATTTATTTTAGCTAAAACAATCAACTCAACCATATCTGCTGAAATAAAATGGAGTCATTCCTTTTCCCAAGAGGATGTGTAAAAAAAGCTGTGAGCCAAAAATAGCTCTCAAACCGATCACTGCCATCAAAAATATTCAGTGAATCGCCTTAACGAGGCACACAGTCTTTCCTTGAATGATTCTCATTAATTATCAACTGTGTGGGGTCGACATTATTGAAAATAAATAAATAAATGCATAAATAAATAAACATAGCGAGGCAATCATGGTAATCTGGGCTTGGAATTCTCAAAAGGGTCTCAAGGACCATTTCCTTCCAGATGGTGGAAGCCAAATGAGGAAATTAATTATCAACCTATTATGTGTGTCTGTTCTTCTGTATAGGCATGCATATCTGTGCATTCTTTTTACTGGCCAGCTCTATTATACAAGTTGGCACAGGCAAATGTGAATTAAATTCCTTTCGTTACTGAGTGTGTTAACACATAACTATGCCCATAGAGCCGTGAGATGCATCTATTTCAACAAAACCTAATTAAGCAAAATTATTCACATATTAAATTAACTTTTAAGCTATAATTTTTCTGCCACACCTTTAATTGTATTGTGTACAGTATGTATACATTTACATTTTTAATTTGTTTGTCACTGCTTTTTACACTGCAATCAACAGTTAAGCTTGTGCAGCCCTGACTCAGAAGAAGACACTTAATGTGCAGCTTTATACCAGCAAACCGTGGACACTCAATTGACCAGCAGGGGCTTCTGGTGAGCAATGAGATGCAGACAATTCAGCTGACTGAATTCCTCCCTCCCTGGGTGACGCTAGTTATACTAATTATGCCAATTATGCATCACCCTACAGGACTGCACTGTCACTGGCACTGTCTGGATTAGATACTGTGGGGATCATACACACACTAGAATAGTGCCCTAACAGGATGAGCCTCCTAGCCACCCCACAAATAATTTTTTTAAATCTTTACCAATACAACTCTGTGAGCTTAGGAAATCAGCAACATTGGATATGATTGCATGTATTTTTAAGTTAAAGTGTTGAGTGAATCCAGGCCAGTAAGAATAGTTTTTTTTATACCATAAATCTGAACTCCTGAAATATGCCCCTATGTACTGTATTTATATACAGTGGGTATAAAAAGTATTCATCTCCGTTGGCATTTTTCAAAAAAAAGAATTCTCACTTCATGGAATCAAAATAGATTTAATTGGGATTTCTTGCCACTGATAAACACAAAATACTCTATAATGTCAAAAAACAACAACTCTAGTTAATTAATTACAAATAAAAAACAGACGATCATTGATTTTATGCATTCACCCCCCTTGACATAAAGAAATCATGTTCCATTTCAGCTAAATTACTTCTCAGGGATCCATACAATACTTTATGTTAATTATGTTTTCATACCTTCTCACCATGTTTATGTTCAACTCACGTCCTCACTGTGTGTTTGAGGGGGTCTCCTTAGGGCAGAGATGTGTATATCAACTAATTTCACTTAGCAAATGAGAGCCAAAGTTGTTTTGCTTGTAGAAAAAAGTTTCTTCCCATAGTATATTTCATGAGATTTTGTTTGACGAACTTAAGCACCAAGCCTGAGATGGTATCCATCCACTGAACGTGGGCTCTTGGGTTTATCATCTGAATAGCTATTGTTGGATACACAATTATCTGATACAGGAACCACAAAAAAAAAAAAAGAATAGTGTTAGAATGAATCTGTATAAGAGGTGTAATTTTATAAGCAAAACCCATACAGTGTGGCATGTGACTGGCTAACATGTAAACACCTTGGATAGATTTGGGGACATCAAAGGACACCAGGGTCCTGTTTTAGAAACAGCACTTTTTAGAATTTGATTTTTTTTTGGGGGTGTACAGCCCCATGGGGTAGCACATATAATAATTATTAGTCTGGAATATGCTATGGGTTTAGAGGTAAAAATCATCATATTAGTAGGGTGTAAATCATTTTGTCTTTATTTTACATTTTGGGCCCTATTTTGGTGAATTAGGACGGTGTCGGTAACGCAGGCTCTACGCAAAGCGAAGATGGTGGCGCTTTAGGGCGTGTCTAACGCAATTTTGGTAATTTCGTGATTTAGGATGATAGCGCACCTCCGGCGCAGTTGTAAAAGAGGTTGGATTAACTTTAAAGAAATACATGTGGGTGTGGTGGGGGTTTGGTTTCATAATGGCCAATCAGAACACCTATTTTCTATCCCTTTAAATACTAGTGCGCTAACGCTATAGCAAATTGGCAATTCCTGACATGGATGACAGTTTTGCGCGGCTGCGCTAAGATCCCTTCTCAAAAGACGAGAGCAAGGAGATAGGGAAAAGTTGGCGCGCGAATCAGAGGGGGAAAACAAGGCGCACATTAATTTGTTATTTTCATGATTTGAGTTTATATTTTGAGGCCTACATTGATAAAGAAAGTGTTTTATTTTACCATCTCTTTTTTTCCTTATTTGTAGGCTTTCCAACCTAAAAAAATAAGTTTATTTTCTTCTAACTTAATGTAATTGTTAAATGGAAAGCAATAAATAAAAAAACTCACAACTGCAACTAGGCCTGTTTCATTTATGTTCGTCATGCAGTAGGCCTAAATGCGTCACTCTGGAGCAGGGCCAGCTCAAGGCACAGGCAATACAGGCAGCTGCCTGGGGCGCCATGTCAGCTAGGGGTGCCAGGTCGCCCTCACAAAAAAAAAAAAAAAAAATCACTGGTGGCTGGTGTGCGCCCTCTCCTTTCCTCCCAATGAACAAATAAACAAAAAGAAATACAATTTGCACCCCTGTTCTGTTCCTCACACAAGGTTTCATCTGGCCTGCATTTTGACTAGGGGTGCAACGGATCACAAAACTCACGGATCGGATCATTTTTCGGATCAGCAAAAAAAAGGGAGACAAATATAACTTTGATTTCCATTTATTCTGTAAAACACTTAAAGCAGTGAACATTTTTGCCCATTTACCGCTTTTTAAAATGTTAGGTTAGTAAGCTACTGTTAGCTAACTAGCATCTATGGAGTTATCTTAGTCCTAAAGTAGCCAAGTACTAGCTAGTTGGCTAACTGATGTTTTCCAGAGTCTGAGTTGTAGGGTAAATAAGCTAGCGGTTAGTAAGCTCACTAGCTATCGATAACATTTCTTATACGGAGTTAGCTAACGGTAGCATAGACCTAGTCTTGGCTAGCTAGCTAGCGTGTATCCACTTTGGTATGTAGCTAACCAATTCAGAAAACATTCATGTTATCTATTGCTCGATTGAGCTAGCTATTGAACTTGAAAACTGTCATAATCTGTTCTACAAACTGTAGAAACGTTTAGTTGGTTGACACCATGAGCTGGCTCGATAGCTCGTTTGAAACACTTCACTTATCTTCCCTCTGCAAACAGCTTGGAAACGCATTAGCGAGCCTGGTTAACTAACATTAACCATCTAGCTAATCGTTCAGCATAGCTAACTCTGACCTAGTATGTTTTCTTCTAGCTATGTTTACCCAGCTAGTTAACCTCGAGAACCCGTTATCACTGCTTACACAATAATGTTAGGGGTAGACATACAATCTTGGTTTCCTAAGCTAGCTAACAATTGCGAGCTAGTTAATAACAACTGTCAAGTGTCACTGATCTGTGTGATGACTAACTTAACGTAACCATTCTTCAATTGCTCGGTGTTTAACAACAATCTACAACCAGCAAGCAAGGCTGCTAAATGTTTTGTAGCGAGGCAGCCAAAGTAGAAATCGCTGGCTAACTAACATTGCGCATATACTGTATACTAAGAGATTATTAAACTAAATTAGCTAATAAGTTCACTGCACCCCTAAGAGTTGGCTAGGGTCACTGCATGCAAATGCCTAACGTTACTACTTTTTTGAACAGCTGACTACGAATGTCTAGAGTGTTTTAAATGTATCTAATGTTGGATAGATTAGGCTACAGGTAACCAGCCAATATAATTTACAGGGAAGCCAAAGTGCTCCCATACATGCGATTTAAATGATGCGGGAGGCTTTTCAAGTTCCTCCGCTCCTCCGCTAGCCATGACTTGTCTGCTTTTTGCAACGCGATAATCTCTGATTGATTCATTGGGATTCAACATGATGTAAACACACAATGGCTTTTTTTGTGCATAATTAACCAATCGTTGCGCTTCAGAGCAAAACACAGCATGCACCTGTCTTGTCTATCTCTTCACTGTAACTCTGCATCGAGATTTAGGGAATTGTTACTTTAAAACATAACAGCGACAGAAAAACTGTATTTCTCTATGATGTTTTAGCAATTAATCCGCGGTTCATATGCATGCCGAACCGTGGGGGGTGATCCGTACGGATCACGGATCAACTGCGTTTCGTTACGCCACTAACTTTTACAGAGATGCTGTTACTGAGGTGGGGGATATGATGCGTGGCTGCTTGCTGAAAGTGGGGGTTACGTGCGCGCATCACAGGCAACCCAAGAGACGTGCTGTCGCCTGTCGGGTCAAGCGCAGGTGACGGGGTCAGAGAGGCACGCACTACTGATGCAGTCAGGCAGAGAGCCAACATATCAGATCGATGACAGATTTTATATTTGCACAATGACTTTGAAAGGGCACAAGCCTATAGGTGCACAGGGGAGAAAACAGAGGAAGGAGGAGGAGGAAAAGAGAGCCCAATTAAGAGGTAGGCTATGTCATCAAAATGCTGTTTTGTTGTGTTTCTGTGTTATTGTAGGAGGCTAGGGAGCTAACTAGCTAAGTAATAAACAAGCTAATGCTAGCTAGATAATGCGATGCTAAGAGCTACTGCTAAACTCATACAGATTGAAGGATGAATGCATGCTGATACTGAGTTACCCAACCCTCACGTTTTGGCTTGAAGCTTATTAGTACCCACCTGCAGTTATTCCCAAAACTAGGCTACTACACCTGAATTGCAGAGTTGCAAAACCCTCATGCTTGCCTTGAGTCTCAAGCTTTATTATTAGGCTACCAAAATTAGTAGTAGGCTACAACATTATATCAGTGATAATAATGTGGCTAGCTTCCATGGTGATGTCTGATTGATGTTTGTTGGGGGCACCCAAATGCCAATCTCGCCTAGGGCACCAAAATGTGTAGAGGCGGCCCTACCCTGGAGTGTGCATCACAAACCACCTGGATATTAATGGAGTGGAGCCCCTTCCGATTCACATAAATGATACTGTGATCAGATGGTGCGCGCAACTGCACGTGGGCAGTCAATGGCACCCAAGACCCCAGGGAATCCACATTGCATATAAAAATCCTGTTTAGTTCTCTGCTGGCTGTTGGGTGTAGGAAAAGTAATAAACTAATTTGCATGTTGGATAAAGAAACTGCATGTACAGCCGAACTGATAGCTGTCTGGCCAACACCGGCTACCAAACCCAGGGTATCGCTCACAGTATCGCCCTCGGCATCCAATTATGTACTCCATTTTCTGTAGTGCAAATGGAAAGAATAAAACCCTTTCACATAAGAAAAACAATGTGCATACAAACATATATTTATTTAACAGGTGTATCTTACTGAACGGTAGCATGGATGGCCTGCTGGCTTCAGTCTTTCATGTCCGTGCATTGAATAACTACAAGCGGTGGTGAAATAGTTTTTAGCTTAATTGATTATGCTTGCAAGTTAACCATGGATTGGACGATTTGCCTCAACTTGGGGGGAAATTCACAATATTCACAAAACATTCTCATGTGATTTCAGATAACCTTATGTTCATATGTGCGTATCAATAAAGTCACCAAATTGCACAGAGCGCCAGCCTTTGCGCTAAGAGGTGGTCTAGTTCGACGTTAACGCAAACTCATTATTTGACACCAAACTTGCATAGCGCCCAACTGTTTTCATTGTCACACCCCCTATTGCACTGCCCAACCCATAGTCGCGCAAACGGCTTCATTGCGCACCACAAAATTGCGGCAGAGACAGGAAATATTCAATTTGCGACAGATGAAACTGCCAATTCGCCTGCGCTAGGGCATAACACCGCTTAGCGCCAGCACGAAAATAGGGCCCTTTATGTGTGTACTTTTGGAGCTATTAGGCTTAGTGTAGTAGTAGTGAAAAACAGGTGGAAGAGGTTAATATTTGAAAGAGTTATGTCTATATTTGAAAGAGTTAAGTCTATTTTCCTTAGTAATCATCATTGATTCTATAATTGGTGTTTTTCATTTTTATTCAAGTGAAAAGTAGGACTTGAAAAAGCCATATCTAGAATCCACACACTTTTTGGACCCCTGTCGAGCCTAGGGCCCCATGAATCATTATCAACTTTCACAGCATTAACGGCGCCAAGGGTGTTAACCCCTCCCCTAACAGGACCATTACATTACATTACATTACAGGCATTTAGCAGACGCTCTTATCCAGAGCGACTTACAGTTTACATTTCTTTACACTCCATTTATACAGCTGGATATTAACTGAAGCAATTCAGGTTAAGTACCTTGCTCAAGGGTACAACGGCAGTGTCCCACCTGGGGATTGAACCTGCAACCTTAACGTTACAAGCCCAGTTCCCTAACCATTATACCACACTGCCTGCCTGTGGGACCAAGGGTGTTAACCCCTCCCCCTGCTACTTGTGACTCCTTTTCACAAATCTCAGCCTTTCTCAGTGGTGTGGAGACACAATGTGGAAAGCTGTTGGTGTTTTTTAGCTGGAAATTCTAAATTTTAAGTGGAAATTCCTCTGAGAAAAAACCTGAATAAGACAAACACTCTCATTGCATTAGCCAGGAGCGCACATCCACCACAACGATTTCCTGTCACTTTTTTATTGTTGATGTCCTGTACGCCCTCTCCCGCCGGGACTGTTCATCCAGGTTTGTTAAATGTGTGTTATCCTGTTATTACTGGATAGTGGAATCTGGTTGTGCACCCTACCTAAATTAGTAATACTTGAACTAGAAGCCATGAAGTGTACAACACACTGTCTAAATAAGCTTTATTTAGCACCTCTCATAAAGAGTCATGACAGCATATTACAGCTGATGACAAATGTCATAATACTGTCATAATATATGCAGTGATATTTTGTATTAGATAGATTCCTTACGAATCTAAAATTAGCTTCAAACAAATTTGGCAGTGATCTGAATAAGACAAACACTTTCCTTGCATTAACCAGGAGTGCACATCCACCACAACGATTTCCTGTCACTTTTTATTGCTGATGTCCTGCTGATGTCCAAGCCAAAACACGCCTGAAGGAAATTCTGTCACTTTCCTCTCCCAATGGCTGAGAAGGTGTGCTCACTGATTCTGCAACCTCTGTGACCTCCATGACCTCTACAGTGGTCTCTCTCACCTGCTTTTGGCAGATAACTGAAATCTGGATATAATATTGGATCTGGGATGTATCAAACTTGGTTCTCAGCTTCAACTTACTTTGAAGTACAAGTGTTTTTCTTCACAAACACAGCTTGCTAAGTTAATTTTAGCGATTGTGAACTCCACAAACTGAATTTTTTAAAAACGAACACGTGAGTCAAAGTTCCTTCATTCCAGGCCTGTGTGTAAAGAATGAGCAAATACAGATCAGAGCATTTCACACCAGGTGCAGAATGTAATGTATTGGACTGTATATTCAGTCACTGTTCATTGTGTGTTCACAGCACATCACTTCACACACAATTTCACATCATGACATGCCCTGGTAGCAATTTGTGGTAAGGTGAGGTCTATAGTAAGAATACAGAAACAAGATTCAGATGTATTTAACTTCTATTTGTTTTCTGCTCTACTGAATAATAAGATAGATTATACATAGCTGTGCAATGACCTTTTTCCATTATTCCACTGTAGAGCTGGGAGAAACTACAACCATATCTGCCTAATTCAGCACAGTATGGCTGCTTTCCCATTGCATGACTGGAACTAGAGCTTTAGAGTTCCCAACAAGTGTAATGAATTCACTTAGATATAGACCTTAATATCACAAAGCACAGAATGGCTGGGCACTGTTCATCCAGGTTTGTTAAATGTGAGTTTTGCATTTTGTGTGTTATCCTATTATTATTGGATAGTGGAATCTGGTTGGGCACCCTGCCTAAATTGAACTATAAGCCATAAACTGTACAACTGAGACTCAAGCAGGTGGTCCCCTTATGATCTAAAATGGTGTAAGCTCTTTGATTTAGCTTAGCATGGGTCAATGGAGAAAAACAAGTTGAATACAGGCTAATTAAGCATTTCTTACTGTTTCAAGAAAGGGCCCTGCAGCAAATAATTAGGAGAGTGGAATGCATAGAGGCATGCCTCTGCACTTATCAATTAATTAACTTGCATTTGGAATCAGTGCAAATGTAGCTGTGTACTACAAATGAGTAATGCTGGAATGTTTATCATTGTGCCTCATATCTTAATTTAAAGTGCCTACAACATAGGGATAGATTTATAATCATTTCTAGATATTTAAAAACGGTCTAGCCTTGCAGAGTACACATGCTGTTAATTGTAGGGCTATTGTATTAGCCAAACTGGAATGTTGAAGTGGTGAGATATATATCAATACCACAACACAAGATACTCATAAGCACTGCATAAAGATTTCATAACAACCAGATGAAGTATTCACATGAAGTAACATGTTTAAATTACATGCTTCACAAAGCATGAAAAAATTATTTGGTAAACTTAAAATCATTTACAAAATGCACTTTCATGTCTGCTGTCAAGCATGTCATAATAATTTTGCATGACTGTTGCTTAATTCTAATGCAGTGTTTATGAATATGTTATGTGTGCATTATGTAGACACAGCTAATGTAATACATAATCAAAAAGAAAATTGAGGGGATACAAAAATCCATAGCAACAAAATAAATTTTGAAAGGGAAGCAATCCCTCCTCACCATTGAATGATCAAAGTATCTTGGCAAAGTCTGATTCTTAGGAATTGGCTTTATCAGTGAACATTCCCACTATGTCCAAGGCTTGCAAATATGATTAAACTACCAGTTTCCCCATCAACGTATTCCCTCTCTGGCCTTTTCTTAGGCTTCTTATCTGAATCTGGAGGTCAGGGGAGAGCAGACAAACGTCCAGCTATGGTCTGGACACAGAAGTGGAGAACTTGTAACAGGTGTGATTGCAGCATATAGTAGAACCAGGGGCTCACAAATCCTTTATAATCCATACCTCACTCTGCACTGGGCATTGCTGATAATGTGGCCGACCTCAAGGAAAAATAAGACTAGGTCCGTCTTGGGAACGCCATAGGAGGATTGAGGCAATGTGAAAGGGGGCATTTGGGAGGTGGCCGAGAGTCCTACTGGGCACTTAATTTGCCTAATTAACCAGAAGCGGTTGGGGGGGTTCAGACCAGTGTGGAAGTGAAGGCTTTTTTCACAGTCATCTTCTCATTGTGCTTGTGTGTGAGGGTGCGTGCAAAAATTGACTGGTTTGCAAAATAATGATGAAAATGTGTGTACACTCCCGCTCATACTTAACTATGAGAGATGAAAGAGGCACAGATGGTATGATGCAATTATTTTCTCTCAGGGAAAAAAAGTATAGAAATTGATTTTTCTCATCTCGCCAGTGATGTGAGAGGGTCTGAGCCGAGCTCTATCAGGGCATTCATTATCCATCAAAAAGAAAGAAAGATAGTTGATTTAAACCAGCTGACGTTAGGAACACAGTATGCTCACTGCTCCCCTAAATGATTTTTGAAAAGCAGATTTTGATTGGCCCTCTCCGTTATGTTTTTTAAACAGAAGGGAGTTTAGTTGATTATGATGACATCAATATGGACTGATAGGATTGCTTTGTAACAGTGTCACCACATCAAAAATAAGAAATGGTAACAAGTATACAGACGCTGAGAAAATTACAGTTGACGTAAGCTCTTTAATGTGGCCATATTTTTTTCTTTTGAATGAATATTTAATTAATTAACACACATTCATTATTTTGCTTGAGTGCACAATCTAATGCTCGCACATTAAGATAGAGCTGATGAGAGAATATTTTAATTCCAAACAGGCCCAGCACTAGGAGGAAGTCAATGGGGGAGCGCCTAAAATTCACAGGGGGAGGGGGGGCACAACTAAATACCACTTCTGAAATTCTGCACGTTGACATTACCACCAGCAACAGACTAGAGTTATTACAATGTCTAATAGAAGGGAAAAGCAGAACAAAACAAATTCATTTTTAGCTCGAGACCGAACACAACTCAAGTTTGCATAGTGATTCACTCCGTTATTGTGATAACCCTAACAATCAATGTGCATGTGTACACATTGACATGATTATCCCTTTCTAATGTGATATTAGATATAATAATAATAATAATAATAGTAATAATAATAATAAACTTTATTTGTATAGCGCCTTTCATACAAAATTGCAGCTCAAAGTGCTTTACAGCAGAGAAATGACATGTACAGAGAGCTTCACATAAAATACAGTAAAATAGACAGTAAAATAGATAGTAAAATAAACATAAAATATGAATAAAATGAAAATAAAAACAATTAAGATAAAACCCATGTGACAATACAAGTAGATAAATTAAGATATAAATAGGGTACATTAAATGCATAATTAGCAAAAGGCTAAAGTGAAGAGATATGTTTTTAGCTTACTTTTGAAAATATTTAGCAAGCTAGCTTTCCTAATATCTATAGGTAAGGTGTTCCATAGTTTTGGGGCGTAAATGACAAAGGCTGCATCCCTGATTTTCTTCTGGCTGTTGATGGGAACTTTCAATAAACCAGCTGCAGGTGATCACAGTGCTCTTGAGGGCAAGTAGTTGACAAGAGAGTTGGCTATGTAGCTTGATCCTGTTCCATTTAGGGCTTTGTATATAAGGAGCAGGACCTTAAAATCAATTCTAGATGTTACCGGAAGCCAGTGCAGGGTAACTAACACTGGACTAATGTGCTCTCTTCTCTTGGTTCTAGTTAGTAGCCGAGCTTCAGAGTTTTGAATGAGCTGAAGTCTCTCCGTGGTTTTTTTCGGGAGGCCAGTAAAAAGTGCATTACAGTAATCGAGTCGGCTTGAAATAAAGGCAAGTTTTTCGGCATCCTTTTGATTTATAAATCGTCGTACTTTAGGTATGTTTCTAAGGTGGAAAAATGATGTTTTTGTCACCTTATTAATGTGGGACTTGAAGTTTAGATCTGAATCTATGATAACACCGAGACTTGTCACCTCAGGTTGAATCACCTACAAACCCTGTCAGCCTGCTGCTGATGGTCCCCAGTTCATAACTTTAGCTGGCTAGCTATCTCAGTGAGCTGGCAGACAACACATTGCTGAGTTTAAATCAATCTAATTTGTTTTAATAAGCATCCTAGCTTATGTTAGCTATAGGTGGATTCGATAGATAGCTAGCTATCCATCTATCTATCAAGCAGCCAATTTATATATGCATCTAATATCACCTGAATGGGCTTGTCAATGTCAAGGACAGGTCATCTGGTGTTGTCGCTTTGGTGCAGCTGCTGAGAGGTTTGTGTGCAATGCTATTGTGGCTATTGGCTGCTACATTGCCATCATTTCCACAGTCACAGCACACTAAAATAATGTAAGGAACAGTCCTTAGTGGAAATCTGACCAGACTTAATCTGACAGAGGCCTTATTAAATGAGCAGGCTTGTTCGCTCCTAGATTATCCAGTGCTTCATGTATAAACTTGAGGGGCCAGAACTGCAGCTAGGGCTCAGTGTTGGAGGAAGACGGTCTGCCATGCTGGTGGTCTCCTCAACACAGGCTGCATCAACACATTTTCTAATTGCAAAAACACTTTTCTTATCCATAATGTAAGCATTATTGATAAGCCCACTTGATAAAAAGCCACCAAATTAAATTCCCACTGCCGATTACTTAAGATGCATGTACCAGAAATGTTGATTAGACTCAGACGACATGATTTTGAACAAAGCTAGATGTCCAAACACTGGCAGTTTTAATTCAATTGCTAACCTCAGCAGCAGTTGAGGTAGTGGGAGAAAGTGTTCTTGAACTGGAATGGTGCATGTGCTGTGACACCGAGCATTCCTCTGAGTTAGCAGCAACAGCATCGGCGGTGCTACTTGGTTTAGGGACCAAAAATTGGTACATGATGATGACCCAGTCTACAGGCAGTATCTAGCTATATTGCACAACAATTTATGGCAGGCTGTCAAACTCCTCAGCAAACAAAGACACAGTCATGCCACGTGGTAGCCAGATGTGCATTTGCTAAGTAATGTACAGTAACCACCTGCAAAGCTCTGATCTCGTGCAATACAAAATTGTGGGAAAAGCAAAAACAACAAAATCAACGAATTCACATAAACGTAGTAGTACATTTCAAATTAAAACTACACCATAACTACTCTCTTCAGTTTTTTTCCTAGAGCTAATCTCTCACACAGATGTGGTGGAACTGCAGAAGTGACATTTGGAGCTCTCTGTCCCCATGTTTTGTGTTGCCCAACAGAAATTAGGAAAATATATTATTTTGAACAAGGCATTTTTATGATTGGCTAAACCGCTTTGCTCAGAGAATTTCTTACTATATCACGGGATGTCAACTGGCTAAAACGACTCTAAATTAACCACGACAATTTTACACAAATTGCATTTAGAAACAGTGACAAGCAGCCTTCATGAGAAAACTGCTCAGGTGACGTGCTTGTTTTTTAAAATATAGGAGGTGTGGGCGGGTGGTGAAAACAGTTGATTGATATGCAATGATGCATTTAATTTAACAACAAGAAGCCTTTTCTTCCTGAATGTAGAATCAAAAAACCAAGATACTGTTAGATTAGGGACTGAAACTGCTTTGGGAATTTTAAGGGGTTAAAATGTCACAGTGGTACATGCTGGGTGCAACATTGTGAATCACATACTAAAAAGACATTAGAACATCATTCTTCTATATCGGGGGTATTCAAATCCAGGCCTCAAGGTCTGCAGTGTCTGCAGGTATTTGCTCCAACCACGCACTGCACCACCTAATTTTGAATAATTTGTTTACCTCCTTGGTCCAGGAAGCAAGCTAATTAGTGAAATCAGGTGGTGTAGTGCGTGGTTGGAGCAAGTACCACTGCGGACTTCGAGGCCTGGATTTGAATACCCCTGTTCTATATCCTGAATCTTATATGAATCTCTGAAGTCCAGTTTAAGGCCCTTAACATCAAAGAAAACAAAGACAAAGCTTCCACTCATTTTGCAGTCGACTTATTTGCTTCCCTGTGTGCCTGTTATAAGACAGCCAGAAGTGCAGCCCAATATTTGTGGGGAAAATGAGATATGAGGCATTTGAAGATGTTCTTCTATGTGTTGTTTTACTGGGGGGAAGGGCAGATTGTGCTGTGCTGTGCAAAGTAGGGCAGAGCTTTTAAAGCAAAATATAATGATAAATTGGCACATATAGTGATGCCAATCTGTAAGATACAAATAAAGATGTTTAATACTATATGGAATGTAACATATTACTTCCAGTACTTTAATGTATATCAGATTTCTTACCTGCACATGTGAGTAGCATCTGCATCATCACACATATATGTATGATGAAGAGGGTTTATGAAGAAGAGGGCCAAGACTGCGATGTGGATTAAGTCAGAATGTGTGTCCCTTACAAATACATTTATTTGTTGTTGTTTTGTTTTTCTTCCTTTGTTAATTTTGGTGATTGCTGTACAGAAAAAAATTACAATTGCCTTGCTATTCAAAGCTAATGGCAAATGATTGAATCTAGGCCTGTATGTGCATTAGAATAAATAGCATGTAGACATACAGTACATTCTAAAAAACAACTTGCTACTAGCAAGACTAGAGGGAAACAAACTGGTACATTTATTGATGAGTAAAGGAATTAGCCTGTTATCTCCAGCCTCCTGGGGACGGCCTGCCCCACTAGCCAATGGGCTTGTGTCATCCAGTGGCAGCATGGACAAGATAATTAGGTCTTGGGAAAGAAGTCTGACCAGAATGGCAGGCTCTCAGAGCAAGAGACTCTCCATTAGTGATGAGAAGTTCGATTATTTTTCCTGACTCGTTTGCGAACGATTAGTTCAGTGAAAAGAATGAATCCTTCGATTCATTCACTTGATTCAGTAATCCCCACTTCCCCAGAGCGCATAGGAACCCCCCTACCAGCAAACAAAGACTGTGATTCTCATTCAGAGCCGGGTTACCTGTTCACAAACGATGACTCTAAAATGTTGTGATTCTCGTTCAGAGCCGGGTTAACCGTTCGCGAACAATTCGCTCAGACACGTCTCGTTGGTTCAGTTGAGTGGAGATAGCCGTTCTTTGGCGTGATAGATTAAATTGGCCCATGAGTGCTAAACCATTGCAATGCATTGTTCTGATAGCAAACACAACTAGATAATGATTAGAAGAACTCAAAAGAGTTGTTATTCTTGAGCCCCGAAAGATTGTTTGTTCATTTCGTTCAGTAGCCAAGGGTAATGCCCATTCGTTCACTCATAAAACACAAGTTTAGGCAGTCAGCAGCTAATGGGTTTACTTTTGGTAATGTTATTCGTAGGCCATGGGCTATGAGGTCATCACATGTCCCAGGGGCCCTTGCAGGCAGCTAAACTTAGGGTGTTTGGCTAGTTATGTTCATAAATGTTCAAGCATGAAAACCAAGATGTTTGAGTGAAAGCCCCGTTTTCCCTCGTGCAAATGATGTGTGTTTGAGTGTATGTGATGTTATCATCGTCACTGGGTGTGTATACATTGAAAATGACTGCCATCTGATTCCGATCCATATGTTGTACTTCCCCTGTACTACATGCTTCATTTTAACTAAAGAAGTAGTACTGAAATGGACTCTTAATTCTGTGGCATCCACCACTACATTATCATGTTTAGAAACATGTTGGTTGGAAGCTGAGTCCGATTCAGGTGGATCCACTTAAATTGAACAAGTGAAATGAACGACTCAACTGAGTAAACAAATCATTACTCCCGAGTCAGTAAAAAGAATCGTTCAATTCAAACGAATCGTTCGCGAACTGCATATCACTACTCTTCATTCCCCTTCCCCCAGTTGTATCCATTGCCTTGTGCAGTGCCGAGAGAGCACTGTGGCTCCCATTACTCTTTTGTGTTCATGGCCATAATCTCCACAGTCCATCCGCCAGGACAGATCGTGGTGAAATGTGGCGCAGGTTCTGTAACATTACCTGTCTGATTCATAGTGAACGGCGACCTCTTTCAGAATACCACTGCCACTTGCGCCAGTCTGTATGCATATAATTATAACCAGGGGTGCACATAAGTGGTACGCCAGTATGAATTTGCGTCCTCAAACGTTAATCGCTAGTCCAGGCCCTGGTGATCTCATGTCTGGACTACTGAAATTACTGGCCTGTGCCATCAAGCCACTGCAACTATTCCAGAATGCTGCCGCACGTCTGGTGTTCAATCAACCTAAGTTCACCCATGTCACCCCTCTACTCTCCTCTCTGCACTGGTTCCCCTTGGCAGCACGCATCAGATTCAAATCACTGGTGCTTGCTTTTCAAGCAGCTAGAGGAACTGCTACCCATTACCTCCAGACGCTCATCACTCCCTACACCCCAGCCAGACTCCTCCGCTCAGCCTCCTCTGGCAAACTGACTGTCCCATCCCTCCGGGTGCCCGGCAGCCGCTCCTGCCGGTCTTGTCTCTTCTTTTTCCTGACCCCTCGGCCTTCCGCAATCGATCAGGACCACAGAATCACTTGCGATCTTCCGTAAGAGACTCAAAACCCACCTTTTCAGACTCCACTTCCACTGAATTCTGTACATCTACCCAATTGTCACACCACTGTCTACTTGCTCAATACTTCTTGTATATGTGTCCCTGCTTACTCCTCACTTCCAAAAAAAATACAAATAATAATACTAACCTTCCCAGTGTTACAGGTATGGTATGCAGCAGCCTACAACAATGTCTATCGCTGTATTATTGCACTGATCTCTTGCGTGAGCTATGATTGTTCCTACCATGTACTACTGCACATCTTGTAAGTCGCTCTGGATAACAGCATCTGCTAAAGGCTTAAAATGTAAATGTAAAATGGAATTGCGTAATGTAATCAAACGTTAATTGCCTACCAAGCAAGACCACAAACTTTTAAAACATACGCAACTTTAAGTTTTATCAGTCCATCACTGGTAATTTATTTAACTTAGTTAGTTACTTAGTTAATTAATTAACTTACCAGTGATGGACTGATAAAACTTAAAGTCGTCTTGTTTGGTACGCAATTAACGTTTGCATTACATTACATTTACATTTTAATCATTTAGCAGACGCTCTTATCCAGAGCGACTTACAAGATGTGCATTAATACAAGGTAAGAACAATCATAGTTAGCGCACAAGATCAGTGCAGTAAAACGGCAATAGACATCATTGCAGGTGTCTGCATATCATACCTGTAACACTGGGAAAGAAAAGGTTAGTGGGTGTTTTTTTTTTTTTTCATGTAGAACAAGTAAACAGTGGTGACGACAGATTGACTAGAGGACGTGATTAACGTTTGAGGACGCGAATGCGTCAGTCATTTACAATCATTTATAAAGTTTTACAAAGTGCTTCACAGTGAAATGAGGAAGTTGACCTCAACCACCACC
Organism: Aldrovandia affinis; assembly: GCA_029706075.1. Taxonomy (NCBI): domain Eukaryota; kingdom Metazoa; phylum Chordata; class Actinopteri; order Notacanthiformes; family Halosauridae; genus Aldrovandia; species Aldrovandia affinis. Next base: position 1,839,246 of record JAINUG010000138.1, on the reverse strand, counting down.
AGGTTAGGGAGACACCAGAGCTTTGTGCACAATGTAAAACACAAAAATATTAAGTCTCTCAGAAAACAGATTGAATACATAGAAAACACTCAAGGAATTGATTTGGCATCAAAGTTTGTTTTTCATCAATTGTATATTCAATATATAGGCCTGCATACAATGAGGCATTCATCTTCATGTAAACTGGTCTATTACGCCAACAGCAGATTGATGTATTTGGAAGGTACAGAGTGTATAAAAGCGTGATTAGTTGTTCATAACTGTAATGAATTTGAGTTGAGAAATGAAGCAGACCATGTTAAGTTAATACAGTTCTGACCTTACTCTGTTATAGCCACATGTGTAAAAGCAGTATTGGCATTACTAGAACTTTCATAAAGTTTGGGAGAATACTTTTGGGATTAGCTGTGCAAGCATCCCTGAGGTTTGTGTGGAAACCATGACAATCACATTTCTCTCCCTCTCCTGTCTGCAGCCTTGTAGGCTCACTCTGACTGACCACCTCTGCCCACAAGCTACCTCTTTTCCCACCACTTCCTGCACACCAATTAATTCCATCAGTTGAGTTGGTTAAGATACATGGTTAAGGTCATTGGGAACATTCATTTATGTTCTGCTGCGATTTAGGTTTTCTCAGAATGCAGGGTTGGCTCATTGTCATTTGCCTTTGTTCAGGCAGATGTAAGGTTTAAATCAGTTATAAACTTGCACGTTATTTCAGCTGGAGCAGGACCAGTTTGAGAATTCCTGCTATAGGCAGTAGGCAAAATGATGAGCCTAGATGGATGGAATGGTCTTTGCTCGACATGTTTAAAAATAGTTTATCAAGGCTGTCGTACAGTTCGGTTTGAGCTTGTGGAGGGACCAGGCACATCGCTATATAAAATAAAAATACGAGCAATGCTGCTGTCAATTTGAGCATCAATGAGTGAATTTTTAATTAAACATTGACATTTAATAAAACATTTAATTAAACATTTTGATTAAACATGAAGTTTTTTCTTTCTTTTTTTTTCTTTCACTCTTTCTTGTATTTTTAATAGCTCCATTTGAGCAGCAGGTGCTGGAAACTAGTCTTGGCTAAAACATAATATAATACAGCTAAGTATTATATTGCATAACTTGTTAATGTTAACACAATATTTGTCCTTAACAAATTAATAAATACAAATTTGGACAAGATATTAAATATGTTGGGGCTACCTGACAATGTATTTGTACTAGATAATGGCTTGGCTTACATGGCTTACATTTCACATGTGATCCTAGAACCAGTAGGCAGCAATATATCTACTGAAGCAGATCAGGTTGTATCGATCCAAAGGTATTCTGAGAGTGATCTGATGAAGTTTGAGCATTTTACTGATGTGTTGGTGTGTTCTGAAGTAATAATCTCAACCATGTGTCTGTTTGCCTTCCTGCTCATCCATAATCGCTCATTCAATCGTTCCATTACTAACACCCCTGGGACAGCAATTTCAATATGAATGGGGAATGATAGCTTTCTGCTGGGATGTGGAGTTTAACACAATAAGGAAAAGAACAACAAACATTTCCAATGAAGCCCTGTTTTAAAACTGTTCCTAAAAATAAACATTCTCTTTGAAACCTTGCATTTTAAATGTCCCAGCTAGTATATTTCATGCAGCCTTTTTTTAATGATTAACTAGAGAAAAATAGAATGGTAAATTCAAAGAGCCAAGAGCCAGATATTCCTGTTTCTCCCCGTTCCTTTGATTTTAATCCTGTTCTGTTTTATCCTCCATGCTGTGATTGACTATTAAAACAACTCTAGCACAGTGTTTCCTGCCCTTTCAAGATCAAGTTTCAGATATCAAATAAATTTCACCCCCAGGCTGGTGAATGAGCAGGAGGTATCCCACATACAGTATCATGCACTGTATAAGAGCTGTGTGTATTCTGTACAGAGTGTGTGTAAGAACTGTGTGTATTCTGTACAGAGTGTGTATAAGAGCTGTGTGTATTCTGTACAGAGTGTGTGTAAGAACTGTGTGTATTCTGTACAGAGTGTGTAAGAGCTGTGTGTATTCTGTATAGAGTGTGTGTAAGAGCTGTGTGTATTCTGTACAGAGTGTGTGTAAGAGCTGTGTGTATTCTGTACAGAGTGTGTGTAAGAACTGTGTGTATTCTGTACAGAGTGTGTGTAAGAACTGTGTGTATTCTGTACAGAGTGTGTGTAAGAGCTGTGTGTATTCTGTATAGAGTGTGTGTAAGAGCTGTGTGTATTCTGTACAGAGTGTGTGTAAGAGCTGTGTGTATTCTGTACAGAGTGTGTGTAAGAGCTGTGTGTATTCTGTACAGAGTGTGTGTAAGAGCTGTGTGTATTCTGTACAGAGTACAGAGTGTGTGTAAGAGTGTGTGTAAGAGCTGTGTGTATTCTGTACAGAGTGTGTGTAAGAGCTGTGTGTATTCTGTACAGAGTGTGTGTAAGAGCTGTGTGTATTCTGTATAAAGTGTGTGTAAGAACTGTGTGTATTCTGTACAGAGTGTGTGTAAGAGCTGTGTGTATTCTGTACAGAGTGTGTGTAAGAGCTGTGTGTATTCTGTATAGAGTGTGTAAGAGCTGTGTGTATTCTGTATAGAGTGTGTGTAAGAGCTGTGTGTATTCTGTACAGAGTGTGTGTAAGAACTGTGTGTATTCTGTACAGAGTGTGTGTAAGAGCTGTGTGTATTCTGTACAGAGTGTGTGTAAGAACTGTGTGTATTCTGTACAGAGTGTGTGTAAGAACTGTGTGTATTCTGTACAGAGTGTGTGTAAGAGCTGTGTGTATTCTGTGCAGAGTGTGTGTAAGAGCTGTGTGTATTCTGTATAGAGTGTGTGTAAGAGCTGTGTGTATTCTGTACAGAGTGTGTGTAAGAGCTGTGTGTATTCTGTACAGAGTGTGTGTAAGAGCTGTGTGTATTCTGTACAGAGTGTGTGTAAGAACTGTGTGTATTCTGTACAGAGTGTGTGTAAGACCTGTGTGTATTCTGTACAGAGTGTGTGTAAGAGATGTGTGTATTCTGTACAGAGTGTGTGTGAGAACTATGTGTATTCTGTACAGAGTGTGTGTAAGGGCTATGCATATTCTGTATGGAATGTGTGTAAGAGCTGTTTGTATTCTGTATAGAGTGTGTGCAAGAGCTGTGTGTATTCTGTAAAGAATATGTAAAATATGCTGTATATAACCTCCACAGAGCAGGTGTAAGTGCAATGCTTTGGGTGGGGCTGTAGGTATCCTGTAGGGAGAGTTTGTAAGAGCAGGGCTTAGTGTGGGGCTGTAAGTACCCTGTAGGGATTGCGTGTAGGAGCAGGGCTTTGCGTGAAGTGCTGTGTTCTGTCTTCTGTGAGGTTTCTCTTTGGATGCGGTTCAGTAATGGCTTTGACCCTTTGGGGACCATGGTGCTGTCGTCCAGGGTAATTCCTCCTGATCTCTGGCTCTGCCCTGCAGGGGTAAACGTTTTCCACAGAAACAAAGGCTTCATGAAGTGGAAACAATAGAACAGAGCCTGACAAACAAAGACAACTTCTAACAACACGTTTTGTTTGTGCCCAGTTTAACTGCCACCAATATGCATCACATTTTTGGGATGATCACTGTTAATGTGTGATTCAATTTGCCTTGGACTGTGAAGGACAGATCTGTCATCTGGACAGACCTGTCCTCTGATGTGACCTACTCCCCGTTTTAAACATGGGACACTTATCTGAAAATAAATGTGTTGATAATATCTTCTTTATGGCCCATGGTGCCATAAAGTCAGTGAAATGTACTATCAAAACTAGTCAAGATTTTGTGTGGCAGGTGGGCTGAAACTGTTCATCCCTTGTGTAAGTTATTTTTCCTACAAGTAACTGCCAAAATAATAAATGGAGAAGCAGAAGCTATTAAAACAATTGTTGTGCTAAAGATGAAAGAAGAAAATGAAAAAAGTCCTACTTGAGGATATTAATTCAGGCATGATTTAATAATTCACGAATGAAAAGGTTAAATGTCACGTACCTGAAAAAAAAAAATCTCTTGTTGACCTTATAATTGTCTTTATATTCATGATGTAACATCTAACTGTAGATTGAAACAACATCGTTTTCTGGAGAATAAGTAAAAACATATGTCCTTTTTAAAAAAGTTAAGAAGTTAGCTGTACATTTAGCACACAACAAGTAAATGGTCTTTACAAAGAAAATGTACATTGTAAATGCTTAATGTGACCAACTAGACACCTTTCTGTAGATTTTATTTAGTCACAGAATAAGCTCAAGTGCTTAACTGACATACCATAATCACTGTAAGCAATCTGCTTCTTTTCTTTTCACTTCACACTTCACACAACTTATTTGCATCTGCAATTGCAACTTCCTTCACCCTGGCTGGACTGATTTAGTGCCAATACCAAAGGGTGTGAGTGCTGACTTCCCTGCCACAAAAGACTTCCTTTGCATTTTTTGAAATGTAATTTCACTCCCCTCACTGAGCACAAAAACGGTGGCAGTTTGTGCTATGTGAAGCGTGAAAGCACCAGTGATGGCAGCTTGCTGAATTATATCTCCCATGAAGCCACATTAGCCCAGCATGACTCTCCGCTCAGTGACAGGCTAAAGCTGGAGGTGTGATACGTTTGGTTATTCCTTCATTGACTGACTTGGGCTTTACAGGGAGCAGTCTTAATAAATGGGTTCCTCACACACAGAAAGTTTATATGTTTATATACAAGTAACTGCCAAAATAAAAGAAACACTTGAGTAAATTAGAGTACTATATTGAAGGCAGAAGCTTCCACACAGTTGTGGTTCCTGAGTTAATTAAGCAATTAACATCCCATAATGCTTTGTGTCATGTATAAAAATGCTGGGCAAGCCCAGTTGCCCATTATTTAGGCTACCATAGCTACAAGAACAGACCTCAGTGACTTTTAAAGAGGGATGATTATTGGGGCAGGTTTCACAGGAGCTTCAGTGACAAAAGCTGCTCAACTTGTGATGTGTATATGCCATTTAGCAGACACTTTCATCCAAAGTGACTTAGTGAATGCATACATTTTTCAGTATATATGGTCCCAGTGGGAATCGAACCCACAACCTAAGCATTGTTAATACCATGCTTTACCTACTGAGCCACACAGAACCTTGATGTTTCATGAGGAACAGTGGCTAAGGTAATGTTGCCATGGAAGTCTTCATCAAATACATCAACTAGGGGAAACTGGTCAAAAGCGCATAATTCTTAACTGTGATTAATGAGACTGATGAGAATGTCCCTTCACAAAGGACTGTCGCAGTGTTGGGATTTTAGACAGAAACCCAGAAGTGTCTTCTGAAGAGCAGGATTGGTCTTTTAATTTAAGGGAATGCCCTGGCTCGAGTTTAAACTGGTTTTCAGATTCATCCTTACTACTAAAGTGCCTCTTGGTTTCTGATTTCTGTTTTAACCTTGAGTAGCAGAAAAATCCATCAGAATGTTGTTCACGTGTGCATGATTGTAACCCCATCCTAAAATATGCAGGAATCAGACATGGGTTCCACATTTGTTAATGAAAGTTTCAAACACCTGGTCTCTACCCTTTTTGGTTTCTGGAAATTATTTAGTGAAATTTAAATAATTTAGAAAACCTTTTTAAAGCAAAAAAAAGGATTTTAGATTAAAATAGCCTTTGTCCCAGAGGGGATCCAGAGGTCAGAGTTGGTGTCAGCTCAGCGGCCCCAAAGACACGTTCTGTCGGGCTGGCGAGTGAGACGGGTCCCTGATCAATCTGGGGCCCCCGGGGGTCCCTCTAGTGGAGGCGGATAAGAACTACTCTTTAGCCTGACCCTTTTAACATTTCATAAAGCAGCTGCCCTAGATATGAGGTTGCTTTACAAAAGTAGCATGAGCCAGTGCAGAAAAGAGTACTGAACACATTGCACAACTTTTTTTTCCTAGATGAACTTCAAAGGTAATGTGCAGGTGTGTCGATGGCAAATTAATTCATCCCATACATAATTAACTGCCTAAAATGTAAATATGATAATCTATTTAACATGGGCCTAAAAATCTGAGAAATATAATATTCTTTATAACCATGTTACACAAGGTAATTGGAATTTTGTCTTTTCACATGCCTCTCTTAAGAGGTCCAGGCACAGGGTCAGCCATAGTACAGCCCTAGAGCAGTTAGGGATTCAATGCCCTCTGCTTGCCAGCCCATGTCGGTAACCACTGAGCCACTGCCGCCCCCAATTACAATACATTAGTATTCAAATTTATTAAAGGAAAAACATTTATTTTTTTGTATGGCTTGTATGCATCCCTAAGGGGTTGGGCGACATGCACGGACCTTGCAGAAGGCGTAAGCAGGTTAAATAACCCGGAGGAGGCAGTATTCCCAAACAAAATGATAATTTATTACACAAATCTTAACACAAAACAAAGGGCGGGGTATTCGGGGAATCCAAAACACAAAATCCACAATCCTTACTTGTTGTCTTTCTCCAAAATCCAATGTCGCAATACAGGTCAGTTCCACACAGTCAAAAAGTCAAAAAGTCGGTACACAAAACAGGGTCCTCAAACAATCCGGGTCAAAACACAATAAACAATCCAAAAACACTTCAACACTCTCTTTCCAAATCCCGGCTGGTCAATAGACGGTAGACACGGTTCTCTCTCCACATTCACAACACACTTTCCTACTCCTTCCAACGTTTGACATAATTTAGTCATTTAAATAGGCCTCCAAATGGCCCCTAGCTGTTTGTCAGTCCCAATCATTTGACTCCGTTCAGCTGCTTGACTGTGGCCTGCTGGGAAATGTAGTGTTTCCCATGTGTTGAATGGCCAGGCAGCCATTTCCTTGGGCAGCCACTTGGGCTGCCACACACCCTCCTCCTCAGCTCTGACCTAGGGAGGGCTGAGCGGCACATATCCAGTGGCGACTAGGAGAGCCACCATCTCCAGGTCCCCTCAGGACATTTTCCACCTGGATCAAACGTCTGGTTTCCATCGTCTCCATTCACCTGCTGCAAGATCTGAAAATCATTAGTGCATGGTGCAAGTTGCTCACCTCGTCTGCCACTAAAAGGCCACATGCAGATACTGGATTTGGGCTCCCTGGACCAAACAATAACCCCTCGGGCTCTGGGCTTCACCAGCTTACCAGGTCTCCTCCAGTGAACTTTGTGCCGTTTTGTCATCTGGTGTCCTCTCTTTGGCCTTTTTCACCACTTCCACTCCTCTTCCAGGTGATCAGGTTCAGAAAACTGGGAAACTATTCTCTTCAAACGATGGTTAGTTTTCTCCTTGAAGTTATTTTCCACATTCACATTTCCTTGCCATAAATATTTCCTGACCCTTTCCTTTAACCGTCAGCCTACTCGGTTTCTCATTTCTCTTCAAGTGAGAACTTTGAATCTCCATTCCTCTTCTCTGCATTTTAATGTTAGACTTCAATTTTAGTAAAGGGGATGAACTTACCACGTTAGGAGATGGTCGGGTGTTTACCCAGGGCTCAGCCCTAGTTAAGATGCCCTCTTCCACACTACAGTCCCACCATAATTCCTCCACAGGTTGCTCCTCTTGTCCCCTTCCCAGGACCGGCAGCCTGGCTGGTGACTGGTTGTCATCTCCTGCAAGCTCCACGGGCTGCATGATCACCACCTGGGTGCTGGAATCTTTCATGATTGGTACATCTTTTGCACATTGACGCTCCGCACTCACCTCTTCCAGTTGATTCTGTAGTTGTAGCAGAGTTTTGGTTTGGATTTTTAAAGTGTCCTGAAAAGAGTTCTGTGGCTTGGTGCTGGGCTTCTTTTGCTCCAGCCTCTTATTAAAGCCATGCAGTTTCTCTCTCAGGTCAGGGAGCTCTTCGTTTTTCCCTTGTTCTATTACCAGTGCTGCAGAGGTGGTTCGCTGAAGTTCCTGCAAAGCTAGAATCTTCTCTTTTTGTTTGACAGACAGACAGACAGACTAGACGTGGCTCTCTGTGGCTCAGTTGGTTGGCAATGCTTAGGTTGTTGGTTCAATCCCCACTAGGGCCACATATACTGAAAATGTATGCATTCACTACTGTAAGTCGCTTTGGATAAAAGCGTCTGCTAAATGGCGTATATTATTATTATATTAGTTCTTCAGTTTTAAAGTCCTCTTGCACTCCCTCTAGCTCTACAACGGTCCTGCTTGTTCTTTTAGATGAAACTTCACCTCTTCCAGCTGAGCCTCCAGCTCCCGCCTTCCCTCGCTCTCCTGCTCCACTCGGCTCCGGAGTTGCTCTGCCTCAGATGCATGGGCACCACAGAGCAGGAGTGGCCATTTCTCTCTGACTACTTTCTTTGGGTCCTTCCAGCCATATTCTTCCCTCTTGGAACACTTCGCTTGGTTGGTGACCATACTCCAGACAGCATATACACCAAGGGGCACCACTGTGCTAATTGGGCCTGCTCCTTGTCCCAAGCCTCCATGCCTGTATCCACTGTCCAGTCACCTTCCATCATTCTTTCAAAAATCAAAAAACCCCAAACAAATCCTGCTCAGTTGCACTACCTCCTCTTGCCTATAGGTGATGCCCTCTGCCCGCATTCTCCACCATATGTGGTGTCCCTAGGGGTTGGGCGACACGCACGGACCTTGCAGAAGGCACAAAACAAAGGGTGGGGTATTCGGGGAATTCAAAACACAAAGTCCACAATCCTTACTCGTTGTCTTTGTCCAAAATCCAATGTCGCAAACACAGTCCAAAAGTTGGTACACAAAACAGGGTCCTCAAACAATCCGGGTCAAAACACAATAAACAATCCAAAACCACTTCTCAACACTCTCTCTCCAAATCCCAGCTGGTCAATAGACTTCTCTCTCCACATTCACAAAACACTTTCCTACACCTTACAACACGTGACATGATTTAATCATTCAAATAGGCCTCCAAATGGCCCTCAGCTGTTCGTTAGTCCTAATCATTTGACTCCGTTCAGGTGCTTGACTGTGGCCTGCTGTGAAATGTAGTGTTTCTGGCTCCCATGTGTTGAATGGCCAGGCAGCCATTTACTTGGGCAGCCCCTTGGGCTGCCACAATATGTTAATCAACTAAAGCCTTCGTTAACTATCCATTTTTTGCATTAGTTGAATTAATTGGTCAGATGTGTTTATATACACATATATACACATAAGGTGAACCTATGTGTATATAGGAGCTCTAATTAATGGTCATAAGCATTCATAAACATTAAGATCCACTTACAACAGCTGACATAGGGTTATATGACTAAACTGATAAGCATTATGGCATTAGTGACATAATATCATATGCCAGATCTCCTATGAAACCCATTGGTTTTGAGCTGGTCATAATATTTATGTATACCTATGAAAATGTTCATGATGCCTTATGCAGCACTTATTATGGGATTATATTCGCTACATAACTGTAATATTGCCAGCTGGATGGCTTGAGAGCTGAGCATGAGATAAGCCCTCACAGATCATTTATAGATCAGACATAGACATGGCAAGACACTTTTGTTATCCTGAGCAAAATAACACTGGAATAAGAACATCTCTGGTTGTAAATGCCCTTTCCCTTTCCCCTGATGTCAGAATGCTATTTGCACAGGGCACCAATAAATTGAACGTTCATGAAACATACTTTTATCTTGGGTTTTTCTAGTGCCGCAAAGCTGACATGCACACTTGACCAGAGCCCAGGGAGCAGCAATATTGTGTTATCAGCAACTTGTTTTATCTGAAATTTTCCATTTTCTGTTTTTTATCTCCATCCCTTCTTTCTAGGGTAAGCCAGACCATGTGCGAATGAAATATCACATACATTTATACTGCAGCAGAGGACTAATCACCAAAGTAATCCCATTTAACTCTTCTTCCATTTTCACTGGAACAAATAAAATCACCACACAAGCTTAGCCAATATCTCTATAGCTTTTTTTGTGGAATCGTTACATTCCATCTTCCATGTTACAATCTACATTTTATATAAATAAATGAAAACGAATCCCTGCCTTTTCTTTTGACAAGTAAGTTGTATGAATTATTAACGACAAATTATTTTAATAGTCAGAGAGCTGGATAGTAATTTGATCGATAATTTACTACATCAAACCCAAACAGCAATGTTCATATCTTTACAAAAACAAGTTCTAGAACACATGTACATGTAAAAGGAAAACATGCATCAGCTAATGTGCAATCATATGCCCATAATTAACTATTTTGAACTATGAACTAGACTGCATTTGCATCAGAAACGATTTGTCAGTTTGACATAAAGGAGGCTGAAACCCATACATTTAAACCAATAAATACACTCAACCCGTTTCTGTTCATATTCCTTGATAATCAATCAAACAATTAATTCGCTGAATAATCAATACTATGCCTACCATGAGCCTCATCACTGCTAAAAGATCATCATTGGCCCAATTAGAGCTGTGACTGAAAGTGCCACAGACTGTCATCTGGACAAATCTGTCCTCTGATGTGACTTACTCCCCGTTTTAAACATGGGACACTTATCTGAAAATAAATGTGTGATAATATCTTCTTTATAACCCATGGTGCAAGAGTCAGTGAAATGGACTATCAAAACTAGTCAAGATTTTGTGTTGCAGGTGGGCTGAAACTGTTCATCCCTTGTGTAAGTTATTTTTCCTACAAAACACCAAAATAAAGTGTCTTAGTGGGGCATTGGGCCACCATGAGCTGCTAGAACAGCTTCAGTGTTATATTAGTGGGATGCAACACCATTATTCCATGAAAAATTCTATCATTTGGTGTTTTGTTGATGGTGGTGGAAAACGCTTTCTCAGGCACTGCTCCAGAATCTCCCATAAGTGTTCAACTGGTTTCAGATCGGGTTACTGCGACAGCTATGGCCTATGGTTTACATTGTTGTAATGCTCATCAAACCATTTGGTGACCACTTGTGCCCTGTGAATGGGGGAATTTTCATCCTGGAAGAGACCAATCCCATCCGGATATAAATACTTCACAATAGGATGAAGGTTAGTAAAGAATGGTTAGAATGCTTTGTATTTATTGGCGTTTACCTTGCCCTCTCAGGAGTTGAGTGGACATAAACCATGCCAGTCAATGTTCGTGGTATAGGGGGGGTGCTGAGACAAAAAGAGTCGAAAGAGAGGCGCTAAGGGATGAAAAGGATATGCTCGTGTGCCGAGCGTCATAAAACCTAGAATATTTCCAGCATGTAATGTTAAAAATATGAGTTTTTTAAATCCAAAGACAACCTACTGTTGCTAATGATAGTGTTTCTGTTAACACTTTCGACCAAAGAGATGTTTTCATAAAAACTAAGCTATCCTTCTGTGAATCAGCACCTTATTTTTTCCTCCATTTCATTGGATGACAGAGCAGCAAGACCAGTAGCAGGTTCTGGGAGTTGATTTAACAATAAAACTGATTAAAAAACATGCAATGGTTTGAGTTTTCATTATTACTGTTATCATTATCAGGTAGGTTGGCTATAGCCAGGGGCATCACACAGCTGATTATTAAGTGGGCCACCAAAAAATAGGTTTGGTTTCGATAACTAGTTAGCTAGCTAACTAAGCTAACATTAGCCGAATAGCGTGAAGTGAGGAGTTCTCCAATTCATTTAAGCATGAAATGTTATGTAGTGCATTATAGAAACAATTAATTCAGGTTTTTCTTAAATATGATTTTTCAAGAGCCTGTCATATTTATTCCCTCATATCTCTTTTAAATGTCCCTTTCCTGATTGCAAATACTATACATAGAATATATATGTCACAGGCAGGGGCATAATCGAGGGCAGGCATTTAGTACGGGATAACTGTGTAGGAAAACCGGTCTCCATCAGCATACACTCCCGGTCAAAAGTGTTAGAACACCCCCATTTTCCAGTTTTTACAGAAATGTAAGCAGTTAAAGTCCAGTGAATAACCTGAAATGGTACAAAGGTAAGCGGTAAACTGTCAGAGGTTAAAAAAAAAGATTTTTTTCAAATGTAAATAAATAAAACAAAACAATAAAATATATAGAAATAAATACAATATTTGTATTAAATTAATATTAAAAATATATATACCAATGCACACACAGCTGTTTTGGAAGAGTTTAGAAGATTCTACCGAGACAAATAAACACCCTTATAAAATATTGCCCATCTGTGTGTGAGCACTGCTTTAAAATTGCCAATGAAAGATGACAGAAAACATATTAAAAAAGGTAGAAATACTTCACCTTTTGTTTGTGGACAGAAATGTATATCAGTTTTGAAATAATGAATAGATTATTCATGTATAGCCTCCTTTCTATTTTTCACATACACTGACATCCATTATGTTATGTGTTTTAAAATGTATATATACACAAACATATTTATATATACAACCCAACAAAAACAACAACAACAACAACAACAATAATAATAATAATAATAGCAAAGACTTTTCCCAATAGACTTAACAAAATCACTATAAACACTGTTTGTTTATTCTATTTGATACTTGCACCTTAATAGGTTATGTAATCCATACTCATTATGTAAGACAAAGACTCACTAGCTACACAGTAATCTCTATGTCTAGTCTCTATGTTGGCATAAATTATAATTTCAAACAGGCTTTAATTTACTGTATACAATGTTCTCTTAAGGACACTGAAAATGGGTCTTCATAATGAATTTGTGCTAGATATTGGCATGGGCTACTTGCTATGTATGACATTAAATCTGCATAAAAAGAACAAATGTTGCTTTAATTGGCAGTAAGACTGGAAGACTAGGGATTTGGAAGAAATCAGTGCTTCAGCTCAGTGCTTGTGCTTGGCATTTGATAAAATTGTTCTTGTATCGGGTTGGTAATCTATCTAGGTCAGAGCCTGGAACTCTTATCTTTTATTAGTTTAAACACAAACATTTTATAGCAGTGGAATATTAGGGAAATAACAAGCATCCTTTTCTTTAAAAAATATCACTCAAAGTAAAATTTCACAACTTTTGCTGATAATTGCACAGTCAAGTTGCTTATGGCAAATGAGAGCAAACTATGAATATTTAGATGCCAGGAGTTTATGGAGATCATTTCTGCTCTGCTGTTTCCTCAAATAACTGTAGTTTCAGCCAATCCTGTAATCTAGTCTGGCCTCAGTTATCTTCTATCACCTGATGACAACATGCATGATAATAACATTTTCTGAACCCTTCCCCATTGATCAACTGATACAACTTGTTTGGCAAGCATATTTTCTCAACTCACCTTTTTTAGTGTAGGGTAACTTATAATTATAACATAAAATCACAAAATTAATGTTTTTCCTTACCTTAGTGTTAAGTGGGTACATCAGTTGAAAAGCAACACTATGGAAATATTTCATGGTGGAGAACACGTTTCCTTCCATAATAGTGTCACACTGATATCAGCAATGTGAGATAAATGCATAACTGTGCCTGTATTCATATGGAATCTCTATAATATATGGCTTGTATACATATTACATATGAGTAATACATTTTAAAATATATTGTATTTATATATTTTTTGGCATGGGTGTATTTGAGATCTAGAAGCCACTCGTGTAGGCTGCTGCTGCTAATACACCAATGGAAACTCTTTGAAGCATTCACCAAAAAGTATTAAAGGTTTAACTGAGGACACAACAGAATGAATATGTGTGCGATTGTAATAATCTACCATTAGTATTTACTGCAGTTGTGCTTTGATATATACAGTGCTCCTTTAAAGACTACACCCATCTTTACTTACACATTTTACCCTGCAACTTCCAAGTGAAAAACATTCTGTAAATTTCTGAACATTAATAAAAAATAAAAAAACTATCATAATTTGGATTGATAAGTCTACACTCTGTTTATCATACCAATTGTAAACTAACCAATCACCTTCCAGATTTCACACCAAGCTAATTGGCTTCCACCAGTGTTCAATTGTAATGATTTTGATTACATCAGAATAAAATCAGCTGTTCCTAGAGGATTCCACTGCTGGTTAGTACATTTCAGAGTAAAGAATCCACCATGACAACAAAGAGCTTTTACGAGAACTCTGGGATAAAGTTGTGGAAAGGCACATATCAGGAAAATGGTTAGAAAAATGTAAAAGGCCTTACATATCCCTTGGCAGGGGTGGGCAATTCCGGTCCTGGAGGGCCAGTGTGTATGCAGGTTTTTGTTTTTACCAATTAGTCTGGCTCAATTAGCTAATTAGTTGGATACGCCAATGCTGGTTCACTTGTAGATTAGACCACAGTAACATGTTTCATATGGGAACACAAGAACAGTGTTCAACTGTCATTCATAGGCTTATCACATTTTTTTCTAAAATGTCTGATCACGTAAATGATTGGGCTAATTAAATAATTAAGAACAGAAGTTGGTATGAAATCCAGAAACAGATACGGCCCTCCTTGCCCACCCCTATCTTGGAGCTTGATCAAGACCATAATTAAGAAGTGGAAGGTGCATGGCACCACCAGGACCTTGCATAGATCAGGCAGTCTGTCCAAGCTGGATGACCGAGCAAGAAGAAGACAGATCAGAGAAGCTACCAAGAGGCCAATGGGAAATATGAAAGAGCTACAGGACTTCAAGGCAAAGATTAATCAATGTGTGCATATATCAACAATACAGAAAGCTCTCCACAATTCTGGTCTGTATGGTAGGGTGGCAAGAAGGAAGCCACTAAAAAACTAAAAAAGTCCACATCAGCATGACAATGACCCAAAACACATAGCTAAAGCAACAGTGGAGTGGCTAAAAAACTAAAAGAAGAATTTTCTTGAGTGTCAGAGCACTAACCTAAATCCTATTGAAAACCTGTGGAATGACTTGAGGAGCACTGTCCATCGACAGTCTGCATGTAATCTGACTGAGCTTGAACAGTTCTGTAAAATAGAATGGGCAAATGTTGCCCAATCTAGGTGTGCAAGGCTGGTCGAGACATATACAAATAGACTCATGACTGTAATTTAAGCAAACAGTTATTCTACTAAGTACTAATTCAGCGGGGTGTGGATTTATCAGTCCAAGTTATTCTAGCATTTTATTTTGAATTAATGTTCAGAAATGTGGAGATTTTTTTTCACTTCAACTTTCACAGTTGTAGGGTAAAATCTGTAAAAAGTCTGATTTAATATGTTTTAATTTCTGGCTGTAAGGCAACAAAAGATGACATTTTTGAGATGGGGTGTAGACTTTCAAGGGGCACTGTATATGGTATATGGTATTAAAAAGTATGGTTTAGTCTTAAACTATACTTTAAAAATGTTATTTATTATATTTATTTAATGCTATTTATTGAAGTTATTTATTCTCGAATCACATAGGAAAGACATGTCTTAGTTGTCCTATTGTGTATTGACAGATGGCTATCAGGGTCTCTAGCCTTCCTGTCATATTAGTGTGAAGAATAAAGCTTGTTGATGTATTTCAGCAATATTGTGTATCACAACACCCCCCACTCCTCGCCCACAGTATTATAACATGAAATTGTTGGAATTTCATGAAAGTTGAGTCGGCCAGATGACCCTCTCTGAAGTCAGTGTGCAGTTCCTGTGTGGCCAGGCAATACTGATTTGTTCTGAACCCATCGGAGTTGTGCCAGTACTCTAAATAAAACCTACGAAGCACTTCCTTTTTTTCCTCAGCATCCTGTCTGATAGGAGTTCATCAATTTCAACAAGGGCCATCAGTCGTTCCTTTGTTCTTGTTTTTCTAGCCATAATGGCGCACCATAAATTGCCTCTGCCAATGTGTCTGGGCAGGAAAGAGATGAAACACGAGGGGAACAGGAGGGTTGCCTTGTCTTCAAATTGCCATCGATTGGTCTGTTGAACTCTATCCTCTGGAGGATAAGAGTTTGGAGTCAGAAGCTGAGAGGTTTAAAGAAGTACAGTTTTGCCCCAGATTAAAAAAAATATCTAAAGGATTCCCACCGATTCTTAATCAGTCAGGTGACGCCAATTCGTCAAAGGCAGTCCGAGCTGCTGATGCTAATGAGGACTCAAAGTAACCTTGCATGAGAAGTTCAGCCCGAGGTGTTTCCAAGCTCCGACAGCCACAGAGGACTGCGGCTTGACTCTCTGCCTATGCAGTTCCAAGCCTGGCGCCTAATCATCTGATCCAATATGTCCACAGGACCCATGCATTCATTGGCTGTGAATGGAGATAGATGAAACTATAAACTAAGCCTGTTTGCAATTCTCATTTTATTTTTGCTCTCAATCTAAAAATAAAAAATTGATTAGATTCATCACATTTGATGTCCTTTGGCTACCACTCTCAACAGAACTAATCAACTAATTGAGCGTACATGGTAAAATTGAAGTGTAGCAGAACGCCGTCTATGCTACACCACTGATTTTGAGGAAGACAGAATCAAACAGTGAGATATTATGTAGCCCGGAACAGAATGTAACCAGGTGCAACATTGCATTTCCACTCTAGTTTGAAAAAAATAACAGAACACATGAAAACTACTGGTTTCAATCATAAAAACAGATGGATGTCTGAAGTGAATGACAGAAAATCGCTTTATTCGCAAAACAAAATGTTAGACATTCAGATAGTTTGTTGTATTTTTTACGCAATCAAAACAAACCAAAAAAAGTGTTCTCTTGACTTTACGCTTCCATTACAATTTTATGGTCTATTCCCTTTAACAGTCAGTTCCTATCCAGCCATACTGCTACTGTATTGCAGAAACTGCTTTCTTGTCCTGGTTTCCATCAGAGCTGTGGGAACCTAGATTCAAGCTGTACTGTACAAAAAAAAATGTCTACATCTCTAACATGTGGTATCTGAGATTTGCGGTTTTTAAAAGGGTTCCTTCAGAGCAAATGTAAAGCACCAATGAGCACAGGAGACTTTCCCCACTGCACAATAAAAAAAGCAGACGATGGAAGTTAGTGTGTGAATCGGCCTCTGGCACGGGCGTCCCTGTTTTATTGTCATGCCTGGCTTCGGGCCTGATGATGTGCTGCTCATCACCATGAGGAGAACACAGGACAGGCACAAATATTCACAGCCCTTTCCTGTTTATCATATAAATGTCAGATTATCACTCATAATCAGGCCCTGAGAGATGCTCAGGGGAGGGGTATGGGGCCAGAGGTGAACAGAAGGTATGAACAAAAATAATTTGATGATCAATCATACATTATGGATCAGAGAGAAGCCATCGTTTGGATGTGATCATGACTCGTATTCACTGTTGATCCGTGACAGATAACCTTGAGGCTGCTCAAAGTGGGGGCACTGTTGTGCAGGTAGAGCCCCTTTATTAGAGTAGAGGTCACTGGGAGGAGATAGTGGCCTAGTTCATTAGAGTATTGTTCATTGAGCACTGGGAGAGGATAGTGCCCTTCTTAATTATAAGCATGCTTATTGTAAGAGTTGCTGTGAACTTAATTGTTAAACGTTATGTTTTTTCAGCATGCATGGGTCAAATGGGTGTAACGTGGTTGTACATGTATTGTAGCATATAAATGCACATAACTAAACTACAGCCAATACTGCTTTGCTGAAACATTAACCATTGCAATAGTTTGCACCCTAGTTAACTGTTTTAGCTATTTGGCATTTGTGCTGTTGCTTTGTATTGAATAATCAACAACTGTGGTAACGTTACCTCACACACTAAGTAGCTACCTTGTTATCATTATTATCTGAAGACAATAGCCAAGTTAGCTCCCTTTGGTTTAAGTCCAGTTAAGCAGGAACTGTAGTTTGCAAACTACTTTTTTTGTGTAGCACCGGTGTTTATTCACTGGAGGAATATAGTGGTTTAGTTCCTTATTAGAGGCAATGGGGTCACACTGTGATTCATAGAGCAGCATTTTTCCAGAATGTCCCTGCTACATTTGGTTCAGATCTCGTAACTGAGGAGGCCATAACATATGGATAGTCTTAAGCTGTGTCTCAATTGCAAGGCAGCTCTGCATTCTTCATTCATAAAAATAAATAACAACGAGCAGTTTCACCTCTGACAGATATTGCAAGGTTTTGAATAGCATTCTATTATTTTATGATATCACATGAGACTAGCTACACTCCTCTCTGCACGCGCCATCTGCTGGAAGGATGCTATACAGTATATTGCTTAATAACAATGCACGTCTGTTCCTTGACAATTAGCTACAATGAGCCAACTTAATTACAGTATTAAGGTTCTAGAAAATTACATTGAAATAGCATTTACTTTGTTTGATTGATTTAGCCTACTCTCCCCAAAAAGTAATCTGCAGGTTTTTTTTTTTTTTAAACAGCAACAAAAAAGAACACCTTTAACAGAAATACATAGTATGTTTTATAAGACATCGTGATAACAGCTATTTATGAGGTTCATAGTTTAGTCATACACTTTTCCATCTTTCTGGTCACAATTTCTCTCTGTTGAGGTTTCCCCTCCTTGTCTGATTTCATACATAGCATTATAACACTTTGCTTCATATGGCATTAAGCAGGTTTTTTATAATGCTATAGAACTATAGTTATAGATATTTATGACCAGTTATTAGCATATATGTCGAGCAGTATAAGGAATCAGCACTTAAGGCATTATAAATGTGCATATAATGCATTATGACAATGGTATTCATTAGGAAGTTTGCTTTTGTTTTGAACATCTCCTGAACATTCCTCGTAGTTTTATAAAATGACTTTTATGACTTATTAGTTTTTATCTTGCTTTAAATGTGCATATACCTCTACCATGCATGTGACATGGAGACTTGATCAAGATATGCACAGTAAAATATGTATGGCCAGATTTCCTAAAGGATTGCAACTGCTTTTCGAACGCAGTTGCTTTTCATATGTGTCATCCAAGTTGACACTCAAAGCAGACGAATCACACTCTGAAAACAAACCAGCATGTGTCTTCAACAAAATTGAAGACAATAAAACAATGGTGACTTGCTGCCATCATGAAGTATATATGATTACAAATTTTATTTGTGTTTAAATTACCCAGAACCCAGAAGTGGTGTGTGCCCCCAGTTTTCACATGCATGCTCAGCACTTCCGTGATTTTCATTGGACAGGATATATACGGGTAGACCTCTCTCAGCCAAACGTTGACCATGAGAAGCCAGTGATAGTTAGAAATAGCTTAGAAATTGAACAATCTAACCATGATCATGACTTCCATGTACAACCAACCAATAGCTATTCAGATGATAAACTCCAGAGCCCATTTTCGATGGCTGGATACAGGCACATGGTTGGTGCTTCGTTTCATCAATTGAAATCTTATGAAACATAAAATGAAATATACAGTTCACAGTATTATTACCATAAATATTATGGATTGGAATAACAACTACTTTAAACACCAGACTCATTAAACACATTTTAAGGCAATGACAAAGTAAAAAATAAATACATAACAATTACAATGAATAATATTTATGAATTGTGAACTATGATAATTCTCATGGCGTTGACGCCATACCGCTATGGGGCTGACAGGAAGAGATTAATATAATATACTAATTTATATGAGTGCTGAAGGGATAAAATGTGCTCACTTAGAATAAAATGTACTCTATTAGTGTTTACTTAAGACTGAACATCTTGTTTTGTGGTTGGTCCAAAATTTCTAAATTTCTAACCTTGTTTTGTTGAATTCAACAGTGTGCAGGTATTTAATCTCTTTGACAGTAATTTGCAAGAGCCAACTAACTATACAGACTGCTTTATAAGCGGTTTATAAGTAACAGACTATGTAGGTCCTGCATTGGAAAATAAAAAGGATTTCATCACATTGACAGATTGCATAACAGCTGGGTTCCCTCAGTTGAGAGGATTTACAGATACTTCATACATCACCCTGTGAATAAACTCTTAATAAACCCCCCAATTTGTGAGATAGCTGCACACCACTATGACTGACAAAAAAATATTAAGATGAAAACATATAACACAGAAGAATATCAGATGTAAATGCATGATTAGTTAATTATTTGGCAAGGTAATGAATTTCAGCTACTTGCTGGGGAATGTGATTATGCAAGCCTGCCAGTTACAGTATGATGTTCAATATCAAGATTTTGTCATATTTATGCTGAAACCAATCCAGGTGGAAATGCTGAATCAGGCACATGTACCCTCCTGTGCGCCCGGGTTCCTGGAAATGAGTGCATTACTGTCAGGCACACCGGGTTCAGGCTGAATCATACCTGGAGTCTCCCCACAAGGACCAGAAAATGCAGCATGAGAGAATCATAGCAGGAAGCCCAATCTGCCACTGAATCACAAAGAGTCATATGAACCAACAAAATGCTGGCGTACATGACAGAGAAAAGGTACATCCAGGTTTGTATATGTGTAGCGCCCAATAATGAAGATGGGGTGCAATATAAAAGCAAAATGTCCTGAATTCACTTTAGCTGGCCTTGATTGTGGGTTCCCAATATGTGATCAAGTTGCTCATATTGCTCTTGCCACACTATGTTTTTGACCTACTCCCCTACTGCACTGGCCCACATGATTCCTCTTCCTTTCCAGCACAGGTCCTTTATCATTGGTGGATGAGTAACCAGACCACCACAATACGGTATAGAAAAACCCCATTGAGACTGTAGTGAGTACCTTGCCCTTTTGCACAAGCTTATATAATGAACCATTTTATATCATTAATATGAATTGTTCATGTACTAGGGTTGGGGTCAGTCTATTCTATGGAAAACACAACCTAATATTTAGTTACATAAGGCTCACATTGGCTATAAATATTCCTGTGATGAACAATCACATCCAATACATTGTATGACCTGCACAAGGCTTTACAATGTCCCTTTTACCCGTTTATTTTATTTTGTTTTACACTTCATGCCCATGACCTTTTTCACTCAGTAGCTTTATGTTGCTGTGATGTACAAATGGCATTGAGTTTCCAAATAATTGAAAAAACTGCTTTTTAAATACAAGTAAAAATACATATTTAAAGTATTTGCAAATGCATATCAATACTTTTCAAAAAGTATTTTCAAATACATTGCATTTTGTAATTTTCAAAATAGTCATTCTCGAACAGTATTCAATGTGTAATTTTTAAAACACTATTTTGAAAAAACATTTGTATTTGACCCAGGTCTGGTTCAAGGTAAGGATAAATGTTGATTGAATCCAGACCAGAGTCAGCAGATCATTGCTAAGATGTTAAGCGCCACCGAGAGGTGAAGCGTCACATCCCTTTGACGTCCTCCATCCATCCATAAGCATCTGCCCTCTGTCTGATGGAATAATCAAACTGGGAAAAGAGAAACAGAGGGACATTTGTATAATTTGTGACCGATATATTCTGGGTCTGAGGTTTCTTATTTTGCTCAAATTCTGGTTTTCAAGGTGGTGTGTGTGTGTGGGAGGGGGTGAGAGAGGGTTACTCGTCTCATTCTTTTTTTTTTTGTTCTTCCTTCCAGAATATTAGCTTTACACCATTGAGTTCAGCTAGCTCCTACCTTACATACCACTAGAATGCAAGTGTTGGATTCAATTTGGGCATATCGTGAAACATATTGAAACTCCAGGTTTATATAAGTCCTTGAGCTAGAAACTGCACTCATTTTCCAGCACAGAACAAACGTCCTGTCCCCACACACACAGACTCCTAGATGCAGTATTAAATTCACAGAGGGTTCTGCATACACCAGGAGCTTGAATAATTTAGTCAGGGAATATTTGCAAATAAGCACACTGCTCATTGAGTTGCTTGTACAGAGACGCAACCCTATAAATACGTTTTTAAAGGAGGGGGGTTGTGGGGGGGATCATGTTCTGTCGCATGGTTAGGCAGGATGTTCTAAGCAGTATGGAGTCTAATAACCCAGTAAGTATTCTCTTGGTACAATTGCCAAATCTCTCTCTCTCTCTTGTTAAACACACATTTGAGTGCATTACTCAAGCAATAGGTTGTGGCGCAGAGCAGGAGTCAGCCGAGTGCAATGAGGCACGTTGCCTTAATGACAGTGGCATCACCCATTGCCACCGGGGTCAGCGGGTCTGAGCTTTTTCCAGATTTCCTGCTAGAAGCCATGGTTCTCTTGGTAGAGCGGAGTGAAGACTGTCAGTTTAAGCTTGTTTTGAGACAAAAAGCATATGCCATGCTGACCCGAGCGAGCATGGCTACTATCTGGATCAGTGGACACTAATGCCTAGGAGTAGACGGTGACTGCATCCGTGGTTTAACCTGACAATTATGAATGCTGTCATCATGCCCTGAAGTTAGTTCATCTAAAGTTCTTCAGTCACTGTTATTTTGTGTGTGGATTGTGAACATCTTAATTTTGAAGCTCTGTGCTCAGAATGTGGGCTCGTCATGCCCTTCCCGGTCCCTGGGCCCCCCGGGCCTCATGAATCCCTGCATTCCACATCGTCTAAGCCGGAGATTCTTTGAAATAACTAATTGTCCAAGTACAGTCCTTGACAATCACTCATGAGCAGATATAAGCAGCAGCCATACCCCACTGTGCCATATAGTTGAATCTAAGCAGGTGAATGGTTAGTACTGAGATGGGAGACCTCCTAGAGTCTTCTCTCTGGCCCACACATGTCCAATACCCTGTACAGTGATGGATACAGTATAAAAAAATATTTTAAAAAATGTTGAAAATTAAGATCAGAAACTTTGAAATAAACTGATAATAAATCCCTTATTATTTTCATAAAATCACATAGTTTCCTTTCATTTCAGGCTTTCCTTTGAATTATAATTTTTAATGAATAATATTCATGAGAGAGAAGTATCAGCGTGTTTGACCAGAAAGTGAATACAGTGGATACATATCTGTCACGGTTTTACCTTGTTCAGCCGCTGGAGGGCGCTTGACCATGTGATGGTCTGTTTTCTTTTGTTTGTGTGAGGAATCATTGTCATTTCCATTTTCCTTATATGGTCTTTTGTCGGTGTATTTCCCGGCCACGGCCAGCTGTGGATTATCAGTGTTTATTCCGTCTACTATTTAAGGGCTGCGTTTTCGTCACACAAACGCTTCTGTGTAAACCATTGTTACGCTCTAGCCGGTACTAGAACTAAGGTATTCGTTTTCCACTCGGTGGTCTCTCAGTTAAAGAGAGAAGGTACTATTAAGGATCTCTTATAAAAGGGTTAGCGTTACCACTCTGTGGTTGCCGTTCTAGGAGGATTATTTCCTTTCTAGCTTTAGGTTTATTGCTAGTCACTCCGGTGGCGTTTCCTTTTCGAGATTCATTCTTTTGTTTTTGGGTTAAAAAACTCCCAGAGCTAAAGTTTCTAAAATCATTTAAGTTTCTTACCTCTTCGTTGAAGAGTCCACAACCTTTGGGTTGTTTTGTTTTATTATTATTTTCCGTGGACTTTATGTCCGGAGTTTCTTTTTCTTTGTCCATCCATTTTTTCCCCTGCTCCCTTATCTGTTTGCAGACTTAGTGGCTGACTACTTGTAGTTAGCTTTTAGATATTTGTGACATCTGCGAGTGGCTCTTCCATCCTCGACCCACACTACAATATCAGGCTAGGTAGACATGCTCACATAGACATCGCACATATCCACTAAATCAGTTTTGAAATAAATGAGGCTGATTACTTTAAAAATGATTTCTTGGGCCTGCACCAGTATTTATGTCTACAATCTTAAGATTGAGCCTTAAGTATCTTTAATGATAGAAAAAATGTATGTGTATATTTTAAATGAAAGATATGTAAATATCTACTGATTGAAACAAATACATATATAAATATAATGTCACACAGTATCAGTATGCTAATTATGCTTTTTGCAGGTACAACCAAAATACTGCAAAGCTGGGTTTGGAAACTGTTACGCTAGCTGGGATGATGACTGTGGTTTCCGTGGCAGCGACGGGCATTTCTTAATACAGATGTTTCCATGTTCCAAGTTGTGAGGTCATTTGATTTGACAACAGTATTGCTTCTCCGTCTTGTTTCACTCACACTCTAAATTAGTGTTACTCCAACTGTCACTCCTATGATGTAGGAAAATAATGTTGTTTGGAGTCTGCTTCTCAGGAGTGGAGGGAGCCACAATTGAAATGGAATTCGGCCTTTGCACTTCCTTCAGTCTTGCGATGGTCTGTGCTGTGCGTGTCTCTTGAATCTTGATGAAGCCTGATGAAACAGGCAGTGGGAGTGGCAGGGCTATCACAGAGGAGAACATGGTACTACAGTTCTCAATCACTAAAACACAATTCATGATAGTATCTACATTCTCAAAATAGTAAATGCAACCCCCACAACAGTATGATGTGTTTTTTATTGAATATTCATTATAAACCAAAACTGTGTCAAGGCTGTGACTCATTAACATCACCAAACCTTTTGTTTGTTTATTAGAGGTTGCTTTATTGCAGCCATATTGAACTATTTAATGTTTTGAGCTGTTAAGACTTCACTCTGATCTCCAACAAGAAAATTGCATGCTTAATGTGACTTGAATTTCCAGATTAAGTAATCACTCTAAAGAATCCAGTGGGATTCTTTATCCAGTGGGAGTATGCGTAAGGTTATTGTTAGGTTGCATTGTAAAACACTGCCAAATCATTGGAGGCATTTTCTTGAATGGGGGAGGAAAAAAAGAATGAAATTCATTCACCATGTGTTATGTCATAAGTAAACACAGGTAGTAATTTCTAGAAGCTGCCTTGAATTTTTTGCCATCATCTTCTTTCTCATCAGCACCAAAAACAGGGAAGTCATATTAGATTAGCATACCCCATAAAAGAGTATGGTGATGAGCTCTGAGAGGTTTGGAATAATGTGTAATGGTCTACAGAGATGAGCATAACAGCCTGATGAAGGTGCTTTTCATTGATTTGAGGACAATCTAATTTGTGCTTCCCTTTCCTTGATACTGAGATAGATGGACAAAGGCTTTCAGAAATGACTCCCTGTGTTGACATAACTCATAATTAACAACTTAAGAAGGTTACAGTATTTTGCTCATCAATATTCAACGAACTTCTTCCGGAGTCATTGGGCAGTATTTCACAATTCAACCTGACTACGAGCCAAAGAATAATGAGTTCTTCAGAATAAAAAAGTGGAAAATCTTGTGGCTAATTAATCTTGAAATAAAAATTATATTGAGTATGCACTTCACTTTCTGGAGATAAAAGTGAGGTCATAACAGTCTGTTACCTGGAACAGCTTAACATGACCGTGTTAACAAAGAGTCAAATTATGTCAGTGTTACACAAGGTTGGTGCAGTTATGATTTACAAAGAATATGAATTGCAGTACTTTACTTTAACAGACTATAAATTAACTTGAATTAACAATCATCTAAAAATGTCAAACTGAACACAGCAAGCACACTTATAAAATGATAAAACATATATGCATGAAAATACCCAGAAATAAAATATCTCATATTCTTCTTTTGATCAGAAATCCAAACTGGTTGAAAACAGGGAAGAATAGAAAAAAAGCTGCATTGTGGTTGGAATGACCAGCATGCACAGAGGGGCCCAGGACAAAGCAAAATTCATCAAAAGTTGCACAGAGCATTTGCAGTAGGCAATGTAGGCAAATACAGTATAATGCATTGGGAAAAATGACACCACAGCGGCTTTTGTGTGTAAGAACCAATGTATAGCAAATGTGTGTCCATATTGGTGGTGTACAATTAATTTCCATTCATTTGACAAACAATGTGGCAAACATTACATAATCCAATCACAAACCTCTGCATCAAATTGTCTCTTAATATGTTGTGTCTATTATTTTCTCTAAACAAGTAGCCTACTCTGGAAATAGACCTAGCTAAACCTCTTCTCTGAATATACTGTATTATTCAAACATTTTAATGTGGCTTACCTATAGCTAGCTTATACACTAACTTTAATAATGTGTTACTAGCTGTTTGGCTCACACTGGCTAGCTGGCTAACTTCTTAGCTGTAGAAATTATCTAGCAAGTGTTAGCAAATGCATATAATTGGTACCCAGGCCTATATTACAGTTTCTAACAATAGGCTAGCTAGCTATATAAGCTAACATTACATTAGCAACAGTTAACATGCTACCATAGCCTTACAACAATAGCTAGCTAGTATTTGCTAATAGAATCAATATATGATAGCTAATGTCAGCTAATTAACTAGCTAAAGAGCAAAGAGCAATCTGATGTTGCCATTCAGTTAATGTTAGCTAAGCTACACCTATGTAAATGTACACCTCCTGTCAGCTAACATTAGCTACCCAACTTTACTCTTTGATAGCTAGAAAATGATAGTTTAACATGGATAGCTTAAGGTAGTTAACATTTACATAAAAACAGATTGCTAGCTATGGACGGTGGCATTTCAAGTAATGTAAAAATAAAGCAGTGTGATATAAACAGTACGGACATATTTGTGTATCAAAATGATTTAACGTCAGCAAACTTACCTGAAATTGGACAGGTCCCCAAGTCATTTTCTGATTAGCTAGCTGCCCTAGCTAGTGAGTGTCAGAATACTAAAAACTAACAAATAGTAACACTATCAAACAATAATTAATAAAGAATAAACAGAATAAAATGGAGTTAATACACAAATCATTGACAAAATATGAACAATAATAATATGAACAATTTTTTTCTATCAGGTTTCTTAAATAGAGGTTGAGGATTTTCCATTGGAAACAGCAAGTCCCCACCTGCAATGTTGGAGTGGTAATGTTTGTAGTTCTGATTCAAAGAGAAGACAGTCGCAGTGCTGCTGGATGATTTGTGTACTGGAGACTGATATACTAGTTTTGCAAAAACTCTTTCATAGATAACATTGCATTTGGTTACTGTGTACATTTACTCAATAATAGGCTTAACCTAGCTTGTGCTAGCTTCAATTAACGCAATTCATTTTCAAGGCAAAGCAATAAATTACCCTCATAAATACCAACTGCAAAGCTTGAATACCACAGTTATCTAAAACAGAAAATAATGCATAAAATGCTTGTACGTTATGGTTACAAAGTAAGGCAGCTAGAGATATCAGTTGCTAAGAAACAACGATTGGATATTGTCTGGTAATTGAATCACATGGAGCATTTTGGACCAATATCTTATTTAGACCTTCAAGTTGTGGGTTAACATGCATATATACTTTGATTATATATTTTAAGTCTCAGCAGCAAGGTAGATAAGTCAGATCCTCATCCAGGTTAACCAGTCCAGCAGTATGTGCCCCCGTCAGAGCAAACAGTCCAGCAGCTTGTGCCCCCATTAGAGCAGCCAGTCCAGCAGTATGTGCCTGAGAGCTCCTCAGATGCATTGTATATGCCATGCTGTGATATCAAAGTAACCAATCTTTTAATTGTGTCCTGTGTAGCATTTATTTCAAGCTGACTAAATCTCTTGAGGAAAATACTACCTCTAAAATATTTACTGCACTGATTTCTCTTTTTTGTGATTTTTAAATTGCATTCTTTGTATGATTGTGTACTAGCTTCAAACACATTCAACATTTTTTTACTCTTTGGCCTTAGTGCCCTGGCCTTTGGCCTTGGTGCCCTATCAAATTATTATCCACCAAATGCCAAAAAATATAACATTTCTAGATGCCACATGTTCTCCCAGCTCATCCTATAAATGTTCAATGGGGCTCAAAGTCTGGTAAGCTGGCCATCTGCAAATCCTTTGTTCAGCCCTCGACATGGCTCATGGAGTTGTTGCACGGATGAGCAGAAGTGAGCACTGGGGCCTTAGTGGGGACTTCTGGCCAATGAGCCATGACTGCATGCCGATGGGCGGGCTGTTTCCAGGTGACCTGGTATTTCTGCTGCAGTGGAAGTGGCAGTGTGATAAACACCAGGAAGATGGAGTGGCTGATCTTTCACTTTTGGCAAGTCCCCCAGATAGAGTCCGATTGCTGACGGACTATACTTTAGCTCTAAAGTCTTACCGGGTTAGAAACTGATGCCAGATGGCAAGCGACACATCACTGACTTAGGCTTTGATTAATTTTACATTTATGCTTAGCTTTGACTGAACATTAAATGCAAATGTTAAAACACTTGCATGTAATTGTAAACTGGAGTTAGGGACCGCATCCAGCCCTTAGTCTGGACTGCAACATCTCCATCAGGTTAAATCACCTCATAAATAACGTGGGGCCAAGCATGTGAGATAGTAGTATTATTATTAGTTAATATCTTCATACTCTTTCATTTTTTGGAATGACGCTACAGATACTGGATTTCAAGACAAATATATTTATTCCAGTAACATCATATACATCATAACTTTGTTATAAATCATTCATTACCATGTGTGCACAAACATTTGGTAGGTTTACAAACGTAATTGTTTGAAAAAAAGATCTTCATAAGAATCTTTTCATGCAACTCTGCAAACAGAAATTATTGCAAATTAGTAAGGAACATTGCTGACTGAACACAGCTACCTCTGTGTTTAGTGTGTGAGCAGGTTTTCTCCAACGAAGCAATGAAACCATTCTAAAAGAGCATCTGACAAAAATCCACACCGAAAAGGCAAGTAAAGACCTAACCTTTTCCAGGGGCCTGAAGGAGAAGTTTGCAAAACGTGGTACAATTAGTGATCTCTTTTAATGAAAAACAAGCTAAATTACTTGTGGTCTCATTGCTTATTACAACCTTTCACTGCTGGTAGAGAAGTGTGGACAGGTTGGGGAAAAGCTTGTCCTTTAATTAGGCAATGCTATTATATAGGCAATGTCCACAGTGATGGAGCGTGATCCGCCCTCCATGGTACAGTCAATTCCTCTGAGTACTGACACTGTAGCCCCGCAGATAGATTAAATAACTCATGACATCGAAGAACAGTTGTGTGCTATATTGTGTGCTATATTGTGAGAAACTGAGAAACTGAGTTCCTATCAGAGAGATATATCAAAGCGTCTGCTAAATGGCATATAAATGGCGTATAAAATATCAGTTCAACTGGATGAGACAACAAGTGCCGACAACAAGGCCCTCTGTATGGTTTATGTTGAACAGCCAATGTATGTAAATGTAAAAATCCGAATACCAATCCATCTGTCTATATCCTTTCAATGTTGGGGGGCACTATGTACTGCCTGATATAACCCTGGGGGCACTGGTGGAAAAAAGGTTGAGAACACCGTGGTCTAGATAACATCCATCCTGGACTTATAATGTTTTGGACACAACCCATCTCTTATTGGATTTTTTTTTAACTTATTTCTTTTTACTAGGACAGTGTACAAATGTCAACATTAATGCTTCCTATATATTGTAAATGGCTCATTCTCATCTCTAGTCCTTGTGTTCCAATCAGAGAGGCAGATGGTACATTTTGCAAGTTCTTGGCATGGGTGGATGCAATTGTGTGGGTTCCTATGTGTGCAATGGATCCACACCATTCAGAGGTGAGGACATACACTCTTTGAGTCAGATAACCTTTGGGGATGTAAATAGTTGATTCTGTATATTCCCAATCATCAGTATCCTAAAAGGTTGACATAATCAAACAAATGGCAAAGACAAAAGACATTTTTAGGTTTTAGCCACAAACAGTGAATAGCAGAGCAGCTTAGCTATGTAAAGTCACTCCCACTCTCTAAACTGGGAGTGAAGCTAATCTGGTTCAACTGTGGTTAGTTTAATCAGGTGTTAAATACCAAGGCTGGAAGAAATGCCTCCAGGAATTGTAGCTGTCCAAGCCCAGGGTTATACAGCCCTGCAGGCACTCTGGTCCACTAGGACCAGGGCTGTGTAGCCCTGTAGGCACTGTGATCCTCCAGGACCAGGGCTGAGTAGCCCTGCAGGCACTGCGGTTAACCAGGACAGGGGCTTAGAATGTCTTGTGAATCTTTTTTCTTTTACAATGAAAAGTGTTCCCAATAAACTTTTGCTGAGAATACCTTACCTTTAAATTGTTCAAATGTAATTCAGTGCAGTACTTCTCTGTTAGTGAATAATTGTGGAGAGCTCATACTTTACCAAAACAGGGGTTCATATAGTAAACTTTTGATGAACTATATTCCCGCATGCTTATTTGTTTCTTATGTATGGCATGTATACATGACCAAAACCACTAAAGCACCCATTGCTTAATTAACTTTCTTGTCTGATGTATGAAAAACCAATGAAAACATTTCCTCATCAAGCCATGTTCCTCCCTAGAGCTGTTAGGTCCCTTGCCAGTCAAGAAGTGATGATTGAATTAATGCCAGCTTAACAGCTCGCTTCCTGTCAACAAGAGAGAGATAGCAAGAAGAGGTTAAATAAGTGAGACGTTCACTTTGTTCAGAGGTCTGGCACTTTTCCTCAGCATTCACAGGTATAGTTTCTTGCAGTAAAAAAGGCTCTTTCTCTCTGGCTTAAACCATTTGATCATTGTCACGACATGCATGCTTCTGCTCACTTTTGGCAGGATAATTAGCAATTTAGGCAGTTATCAAATCAAAACCTTTACTTATGCAGGGAATCCCAACTGAGACCGAAGCCTCATCTGGGGCCCTGCTACAAGGCACAAGTAAAAACATAATATCAAATATTATAATAATAATAATAATAATAGATAATACAACACAAATACACTTTACATTCAAATAAAACATGTACAACTTTCTGTGAGTTGGGTATGTAAAATAGCTTTGAAATGGCTCAAGATATACCAGAAACTGTATAGATGCAGGTTTTTAAAAGTTATTCCAGGTACTGGGCACATTAAAATGGAAAGCTTTCTTGCTAAAATCTGTCAAGGAGAATGGAACTTCTAGAACAAGGCAATCTGGGGTACAAGTGCACGCTTTAGTGTGTGTCTGACTGTCAAGAGAGATTGGATGTATGGAGGTAATTTATGTGAAAGGGAATTGTAAATTAATAGTAAAATATGCTGTTTTCTTCTCATAGAGAGGGAAGACCAGCCAACTTTTTTGAGTACAATTCACAATGATGTGTGCAGAAGGGGTCACCAGTAATAAACCTGAGAGCACTGTGGTAGACATAATCCATAGGTATCAGAATCATGGCAGAGGGATTCATATAAATTATATCACAATAATCAACATAAGTCACCTGAACATTTTTTCTTTTACTTCTAAAAGTAACACATGACTTTTTCCTGTAAAGAAAGCCAGGTCTGATTCTGAGTTTTTTGGTAAGCTCTTCTAAAGCCTGTAATTGATCCAGATACCCAGCTATTTATATGAGGACACACGTTCAATTAGGGCTCCATTCAGAGTACAAATGTTATAGTCAATATCCTTAGGGGACTTAGAAAATAACATATATTTAGTCTGCTCCACATTAAGAACTAGCCTGAGGTCATGTAAGGACTTATGAAAATTATTAGTTAGTTAAAATTATTTAAGTAAGTTTGTCTTTGTCTGTAAGTTTTGCAGAGCTAAAATAATAGAGGAGGCACAAGAATAAATCACTGTATCGTCATGCATTTTACAATTTTCAATACATTTAATAATATATATTGTAAACAAAACAAGCCCAGGTATAGATCCTTGCAGGACCCCATTCACAATATCCAAGAATCCTGACTGAACATCATACACTTCAACAAATTGGGTTATGTCAGTGAGATAATTCCTGAACCAGGTACTGTACATACATGCTGGTCAAGACCAATTTCAGACAATCTGCGTAGGAGTTAATAGTGGTAAACCATATCAAAAGCCTTGGATAAATTAATAAAAAGAGCAACACAATAGTGTTTTTTCTCAAGAGCACAAATAACATAGTTCACAACAAGTGAAGCTGTGGTGATGGTACTGTGACCACATCTAAAACCAGACTGTAAAGTATTTAAGATGTTTTCCCTAGCCAAAAATGTTCACTACTGGCAGTTAATGAAGGTTTCCAACGTTTTAGAAAGACAGGAAGGTTTATTAGTCTATAATTATTAAGATCACCAGCATCCCCAACTTTGTGAAGAGGAGTAAGTGCTGCTTTCCAAACTTTAGGAATAATTCCTGAATCAATAGATGAATTAAACATGTCGGCAATAGGCTCTGCAATTAAGTGAGCTGAGATTTGCAATAAAAATGGTTCCAGTTGATCTGCACCAAGATAATTATTTTTTACATGAATACAGACCAAGGCATTAAACACATCCATTATATCGAATGGTTCAAAACAAAAATGGTTAGTCTCCCTAGTAGGTTGGGCATCAAGAGAATGAAGATCAGATTGTGTAGTATAGTTCATGCCAACACCAGAACTGCTAGTATTATTCAATTTATTAATAAGGTTAGTTGAGAAAATAAAATGATGATTAAAAGCATCACACATTGCCCTTTTGTCACTAGTGGGACCTAAGTCTAATACCATTTCCTGTGGAAGATACAGTATGTAGCGTGTGTACCTTTAAGTGATTTTACTGTCTTCCAAAAAGTTACTGGATTGTGGGCATTTCAGACATGGAGGTGATATAATAGTTTGATTTTGCTTTTTTAACCACAAGACAACAATGGTTCCTGAGACATCTGGAAGCTGACCAGTCAGTTGCAAGATCTGACTTTCTGGCTTTGGCCCAAGCGGTGTTCCTTTCAAGGAAAACCTTCCCAAGATCAGGCATAAACCAAGGGCTAGCCTTATCTTAAATCCTGTACTTCTTATATGGGGCATGCTTATCAGCTATCTTTTAAACATAGAGGAGAAATATTCAAGAGCCAATTCGGGCTCCGGAATAAGTGAGACAACAGTTAAATCACAGTGATAAAGATTGTGTAAGAAAGCCTGCTCATTGAATTGCCTAAAATGTATCTTTGTAATAATTCGAGAGCCAGGTTTATTCATTTTGGTGTCCCTAATGCAGGCAATAGGGGAGTTATGAAAAAAGTTATTTCAAAGCTATAATCAAATAATATGTTAAGAAAATTACAAAAATATTTTGTTTTACAAGAATACAAATAATTACAAGAGTATTTCTCCTAGTGAGCAAAATGGTGGCATGATTTTTTCCCTTTTTTATGGCATTAATTGGTGCCCTTCACACACATGAAGGCTGTAACCACTGCAGATGTAGGAAACCTCAGTAGAATCAAGGAAAGCATATCATATGTTTCGGGTCATCAGCTGGGTCATTAGCTCAGGAAGCCAATCATGTCTTATGTGGGGAGGTTTTGCATTGCTGTTTCAAGGGTCAGACTTCAATTCAAGGCCACACCAGGTTGCATTGTTGCTGTGACTCAGCTAATACAGAGCAACAGTTCATAGGTTTATATGGGGAATACTGTAGAGCTCAAAGGAGAACATCAATACATTACAGAAGATGGCGTTACCCCCTAGAGACAGAACAAGAACAAGAATGGTTCCCTGAGCTGATGAATTGGATCTTAAGTTCAGTGAGCCAATTGTGTCTCAAGAGTTGTGTCTCACAGTTCCAAGGGTCACAGCCCAATGTCTTTGGAGCACACCAGTTACACAGTCCACAGTCACAGACTGATATACTGATGTTTCCTGTGGTAAAGTGCTGTGGTTTCTGTGCCTGGTTCTTTTCAATTCCTTCAGACAGAGAGAGGACTGTTGAGTTCATAATGGCCAACAGCTATGAGCGAAAAAAGAATAAAAAACAACTTGGCATATAATGCAGGATTTGTCACCAAAAAACCCCATCTCTGTGCCCCCCTTATTGCTGCTGCTGTTTTAAACCCATAACAATGGCTGTCCAATGTCTCCTTCCTCTGTCCAAAGTGATCAAGTGATATGTTGAGGGAATGAAGTATGTAGAAAAAACTATTTCACTTCACTCTTGACTTGGCACTCTGATTGCCCAGGTGACTTGCTGAAAATGACATGAGCACGCCTTCAGAGTGAGCTGTTTAGAGGCGCAGTTGTAACCACAAACAAGCACTGCCATTCCAAATATTTTATTTCGTGTCCAAATATTGCAAGTATTAAAGATTCGGAGTATCAGGTTTTAGACCAAACCATAGCACTGATACGGCACTTATTAAAGTTGTAAATTACTTACTGTTAGCATCGGATACTGGTTGTGTTTCTATTCTAGTGCTCCTTGACATAAGTGCTGCTTTTGACACTATTGACCACCAGATTCTCCTTCATAGGCTAGAAAACCTGGTTGGTTTGCGTGGACAGACACTCTCATGGTTTAAATCATGCTTATCAGACAGGTTTCAATTTGTGCAATTAGATCAAGATTTCTCTGACTACTCTCAGGTTAAATATGGTATTCCACAAGGCTCAGTGCTGGGACCATTACTGTTCTCATTATACTTGCTACCACTGGGTAATGTTATTCATAAACATGGTGTGAATTTCCATTGCTATGCAGATGATACACAGCTGTACATATCAATGAAACCAGGTGAAATACTTCAACTCACTCAATTAGAGGCTTGTATCTCTGATATAAATAATTGGATGACAGTAAATGTCCTGCTTTTAAATTAAGATAAAACAGAGATGATGGTTTTGGGCCCCAAAAAATTAAGGAACAAGTTGGATCTGCAGTTAAATGCAGGTGATTGCATAGTTGCATCAAGTCTAATGGTCAAGAACCTTGGTTTTATTATTGATCAGGATCTTACATTTGACACTCATATTAAAAACACTTCCAGAGTTGTTTTCCTTCACCTAAGAAACATAGCTAAAATTCGGCACATTCTGTCATTAGAGGATGCAAAAACCTTGATGCATGCTTTTGTCGGATCGAGGCTAGACTATTGTAATGCCTTATTATCTGGATCCTCTAGTAGCTCTCTAAAGAGTCTTCAACTAGTACAGAATACAGCGGCACGTATTTTGACTAGATCCAAGAAGTATGAGCACATTACTCCTGTGTTAGCATCACTGCATTGGGTTCCTGTTAAATATGGGGCTGATTATAAAGTACTGTTGCTAACTTTTAAAGCAGTGAACGGACTTGCACCTATACAGTATATCTGACCGAAATGATTGCCCCTTATAAGCCGACATGACTGCTTTATTCACAAGAAGCCGGCCATCTATTACTCCCTAGAATTTTGAAAAGCACAGCTGGTGGTAGAGCCTTCTCTTTTAGAGCTCCTCTGTTGTGGAATGGTTTACCAGGGCATGTTAGGGATTCGGGCACAGTTTCAATTTTTAAGTCTAGATTAAAAACATATATTTTCAGCCTAGCCTACTGCCAAACATAGTCTAGGTGGAGAGATGGAGAAGGCCGTGCCCTAGTGTCTTATGGAGTGAGAAACTTTCCATACTTTATCCTTGATTGGGTGTGGATGGTTTCGAACTCTCTCGGCTGCGTGTATTCTCTGTCCCTCTCCTAATAGGTATGCTGCCATAGGCACCTGCCCCCGAGCCCTAGATCCTGCGAGAAGTGTGAGCTGCCCCCATCAACCCTCACCCCCACGCCAACCCCAGTTCCTGGATCCCCCCACCCACTGACTACCTAACTCAGGAGGCGCAGTCATTCAGCCCTGAGTTACCTTGGACTGACCATGATATGGTCTTTTTTGGACACACCCTGTGCCGGCCAGAAGAGGAAGGGCTCCCCCCCTTTTAGTCTGGTTCCTCCCAAGGTTTCTCCCTACCAAGGGAGTTTTTCCTTGCCACTGTTGCCTTTAGGCTTGCTTTTGGGGGGGTCTAGGCCTGGGTTCCCCCTCTGTTAAGCGTTTTGTGACAATTCAATTGTGAAAAGCGCTATACAAATACATTTGATTTGATTTGATTTATCCCCCTTCACTGAAAAGTGAAGGAATTATATAAATGTAGTCTATGATGATGATGATGATGATTATTATTATTATTGTTATTATTATTTATATGTATTATTATTATATTATTCATAACATAAAATATTGCAGTTGTTTGTGAAAAAAGTATATAAAAGCCTAAAGAATTGGATGTCCAGATGTTTTACTGTTTGGGAATGGAGGTTGATAGTTCAATCAAAATAGATTTCAGAAGAAATCAGGATTTTTATATATAGGCACACTATAGGATATAACAACTAGTGCATGGCTTTTTCAGAGATATATTTTGCTTATTTTTAAGCATGTTATAACAGAGCCATGAATTTCACACAGATCCATTGAGATATCTATTTTTTACTGATGTCCCTCTCAGCAGTCTCCCAGGCATTCAGTTACAGTAGCTATTTAAAGTGCTCGGTACAATAGAACAAGGAAATGAGTGTGTATCATGGCTATACAGATTTCTTTCCCAAACATAAAAAATGGTATATGATAAATAGATAGGAAATACAAATGATCAGCCCATTTGACCCACAAACTACAGAAAAACAATACCTCTCAAAATCAAATTCTGTTGGCACAGTGTTTTTAATTGAATAATAACTCAAGGCCTTAAAAGATCTTTATGCCTTTTTATATTATAAATTGTAAATCTATTTCAGACTGTGGATATTGTCATTGGTAGGGTACAAAGTTCTGCTGTGCAAACAAATGAAATTCATACTCCTTGACATAATCAGAAATCAGTATAATGTAAGAAAAGCTCATATTTGGAGTGCAGCAAGTGATAAGGGTTTGGGAATCATATCTGCACTGGGTTGCACAGTTTCATTGTGTAGAAATGAGTATTGTACAGTGGCACCCTTGGTGAAGATGAGCAAAAAAGGCTATGAAAAAATGTCTTTGTTGTTCATCAGCTTGATCTTTCACTCAAAATGTAAATCTAACCTTTAATTGAAGTCAAATTATTCAAAGAAAGAAATAATATTTTTTTCACAAAAACATGTCACAATTATTGGCACCCCTGCATTTAATACATTGTGCACCCTCCCCTTGCCAAGATAACAGCACTGAGTCTTCTCCTATAATACTTGATGAGGTGGGAGAACACATAGCAAAGGATCTGAGACCATTCCTCCAAAAGAATCTCTCAAGATCCTTCAGTCCTTGGTCCTCGCTTGTGGAATCTCCTCTTCAGCTCACCCCACAGGTTTTCAATGGGGTTTAGGTCAGGGGACTGGGATGACAATTGCAAAAGCTTGATTCTGTGGTCAGTGAAAATATTTTTGCGTGGATTTTGAGGTATGCTTTGGATCAACCACGACCCAGTTTTAGCCTTGCGACAGAGGCAGACAGATTTTGATCTAAAATCTCCTGGTACTTGATGGAGTCTATGATGCTAACTGTGATTCTTGGAGAAATTGTTGCCTCTCAAACCCACTGTGCGTGGGGGCAAAATACACTTGCGTCCTCTTCCAGTCAGGTTCATCACAGCTGTTTTAAACTTCTTAATTATTGCCCTAATAGTGGAGATGAGTATTTTCAGGTGTGTAGCTATTTTACTATAGCCATTGCCTGATTATAGTCAATATAATTTTGTTTCATTACATTTGTGTATTCTCTGATTGTCTCCTTGTTGATGGATGACTCCAAGGGAGTTTTTCCTGTCCCCAGTGAAACAGGAAGTCATGGATGACCACTTAAGAGTTCCTAAAGATTAAGGTGAACTTAAAAACAAAATATATATAAATGGGAATATACTTCATTTAGATTTTGTCCATAAGAATTTCTTAGGGTGCCGATAATTGTGTATCAAAAGTATATATTTTGATAAGGATTTGTTCAATTTATCTCATATTTATCTCATAGTGTAAGATCAAGCTGATGAAGAACAATTATTCAAAAAAGATTGCACAAAAAAATTAAACCCCATGGCATGGTATTTTGTTCTTTTATGGGTTTTATGGGTAGATGAAACATGATTTTGATATATCTGTGTCATGGTTGTTTTCCTGACTTACCACCTGAGGGCGGTGTTGCGCCTGTCTCCTTGTGGGAGGGGCTGTGTAATCAATCACCATTTCCTCCCTATTTAAACCCCAGCTGTTTTTTGGTTCTTTGCGAAATCGTAAGCCATTTTTACGATTTAGCTGTAAGGTAGGTAGCGTCTTTTTAAAGACACTACTCAAATAACTTACTCTAGGATCTAAGAAATCTCATTAGTAAATGTAGGATCTCTTTTATGTTACCTGATTTAGGGAACTACTCGCTCCTCCTGAGTTGGTTTGTGTTCCGGTTAGGCAGTCTGTGGACTGTTTTTCGGGTTTCATTTCTAAGCTGGTTATTTGGCTCTTCTAGCCGTTTATCTTTTCATTCAGACACCCGGTGTTGGTGGATCAGTTATTCGTTTTGTTTGTGTCGTTGTGGCACTTAAATCATCCGTTGGGTGATCTTTTCTGTTTTCCCCTTTTTTGTTATTGTTTTTCCTATTCTCTGTTATTCAGTTTGTGGTTAGGTTGTTCACTTACAGCTTAACTTATCGATACCTTCGGGGCTCTGCGATTGGCTCCAACCACTTAACCCATCATAACAGTACGGTTTCGTCATGAACGCGGCGTCAGCTGATCCTCGTGGTATCGAACAAATAGCAGAGTTGCAAAGCAGAGAAATGGAGAGACAGAGAACGACCATAGAAATTTTATTTGAACAACAACGAGTCATGCAAGACAACCAGGCTAGTATGGTCTCGTCTGTTCAAAGACTGGAGGGCTTGATCCAGACCATGGTCGACGGTCGTCCCCAAACTGCGGTGGGATTCGCCGGTCCTAATCCGGTCGTCACTCCTCGCTGGGGCACACCTGTGGGAGAGGGATTACGAGAGGCAAAGATTCAGCTTCCTCCTCGTTTTAGCGGCGAGTCCGGTAAATGTCGGGTTTTTTTAGCTCAGTGCCAAATTGTATTCCAGACTCAGCCATCTAGATATAGCTCAGAGGAGTCGCGAGTGGCACTCGTGCTATCATTATTATCGGGGGCAGCCCTCGAGTGGGCAGTACCTCTTATTCGCTCTCAAGCACCGGTATTGACAGACTCGCTGGGTTTAATGAAGAGAATGGAGTTGGTTTTTGACCACGAGCTTCACGACAGCGAATCTGCGACTAAATTGACGCGCATGCGCCAGGGTAACCAAAGCGTGGCGGAATTCTCTATTTCCTTCCGTACTCTCGCGGGAGTTACAGGGTGGCCTGAGAATCCTCTCATAACGTTGTTTACTAACGCGCTATCTGATCCGGTGAGAGACGCGCTAGCTACCATTGGCATTCCCGATTCACTAGATGAACTAATTACCACTGCTATACGGATCGATAACCGTATTAGGGAACGCCAGCGAGAGAGGGAACAGGGAGCTCCGAGTGCCTACGAAAGGGTTCTTACCTCTGTTTCCTAGGCGCTTGGGCAAAGCTGACGAACCCATGGAGGTCGACAGCGCTAGTTTTCGGGTCCCGGCCAGAGGGGAAGGGAAACGAATAGCCTCACTATCGGGCCGGAAGCCGGTAGTGAGGCATCGGTCCTCTTTCTTCGTGCCTTCATTCCTGTCGAACTATCCTGGAGGAGACAAAACATTAAAATAAACGCCTTTCTTGATTCAGGGGCGGTTGATTGTTTTGTGGACTCCGGGTGGGCCAAAATAATTCACTTACCTGTTCGGGCGCTTTCACAATCCTGTGGTGTTACCGCTCTGACGGTCGTCCTCTGGGTTCCGGTCGCATTAAGGAATCCACGGAGACTGTAAACATGCGGATCGCCACGGCGAACACACAGAACAAATAAAGTTTTTTTTAGTCGAGTCTCCTACGTACCCATTAGTTCTCGGACACTCCTGGTTGATTAAACATAAACCACAGGTCAACTGGGGCAGTCATAAAAACCCTATTGTTCAATGGGGGAATCAATGTTTCTTTGGGTGCTTACCGTCTATTCAGTCATCGCCCGGGTCGGTCGGTCTCTAAAATCCCGAGACTGATTCGAGACCGACGAATCAGAGCTCTCTTCACCCAAACATACTCACTCATCCGTACACTCCAATGAGACGGAGAAAGAACTCGAATGGGATCCTCAGTGTGATTGGGGAGTCCCACTGGAGGAGTCCACGGCCGAGGAGATTAGTGACCTGGAATCCTTATCTTTTGATTCTTTAGAGGCAGACATGCCGTCTACGGACGATGAGCCCAATTTGTCACGAGTGCCTAAAAGATCGGTTAGCTACTCCAGTTCCGATTCCCATAAAAAATTCCGACCTGACACCATTGAGCACGAGTTTCCAAAAGATCAGGAGGGAATGGAACTCATGAGTGCGGAATGTTACTCGCTACCTCCCGGCATTCCAAAGACTTATTCAGATCTTAGTGAGGTGTTTAGTAAGCAAAGGGCTACTAAGCTACCTCCGCACCGGCCTTATGATTGCGCTATTGAGCTTCACCCAGGCACAGTTCCCCCACGTGGATCCCTATATTCACTATCTGTACCTGAGAGTGCGGCTATGAAGAGATACATTTCGGAATCTCTAACTAACGGTTTTATCAGGCCATCCACGTCCCCTGCTGGGGCGGGGTTCTTTTTGTCGGTAAAAGGATGGGGATTACGACCTTGTATCGATTACAGAGGGTTAAATAATATTACCATAAAGAATCGATATCCCCTTCCCCTTATGAATTCCGCTTTTGAACGCCTCCAAGGAGCGTCTATTTTTCCAAGTTGGACCTTCGCAACGCATATAATTTGGTTTCGCATCCGTCAGGGTGATGAGTGGAAGACCGCATTTAATACGCACAATGGGCATTACGAATACCTGGTTATGCCATTTGGCCTCACGTGCGCGCCGGCTGTCTTCCAGGCGCTTGTTAATGACGACTCAGAGAGATGTTGGAGAAATCGGTGTTCGTTTATCTTGACGACATTTTGATTTTCTCCAATTCACTCTCTGAGCACGTGAAACACGTCAGACAGGTGTTAAAATGCTTGTTAGAGGCCCAGCTATTCGTAAAAGCAGAGAAATGTGTGTTTCACGTACCTTCAGTTTCCTTTCTAGGATTCATTGTCGCAGAGGGCAGGATCCAAATGGACCCCAATAAAGTGACTGCGGTCAAGGACTGGCCTGCTCCGTCCTCTGTAAAACAGGTGCAGCGTTTTTTGGGTTTGCTAATTTTTATAGACGGTTTATCCGCACGAGTTCAGTGGTCGCGCCATCACGGCGCTTACAAAAAAACTGTTCCGTCTCGGTTTCAATGGTCCCCTAAAGCGGAGGCGGCCTTCGCTGAACTAAAAAGAAGATTCTGTTCTGAACCCATTTTAATTTCTCCCAATCCTTCATTACCTTTCATTGTAGAGGTTGACGCCTGAGCTAGGGTAGGGGCTATTCTGTCCCAGCGGTCGGCCATGGACCAAAAGGTTCATCCGTGCGCGTATTTTTCTCGGAGCTTTTCGCCTGCCGAGAGGAATTACAATGTAGGAGATAGGGAGTTATTAGCGGTTAAAATGGCGCTGGAGGAATGGCGTCATTGGCTTGAGGGGGCGGAACATCCCTTTACGGTATGGACGGATCATAAAAAATTTAGAATACATCCAGGGGCTCAACGTTAAGTAATTCGCGGCAAGCTCGTTGGGCATTATTCTTTACTAGATTTAATTTTTTGTTGACTTACCGTCCTGGTTCAAAAATATTAAGCCTGGCGCCTTGTCACGCTTGTACGATGGATCCGAACTGGATCATCCGCCCACACCCATTATTCCCACCGCACAGATTTTATCTCCAGTGTTATGGGAGATAGAAAGGGTGGTGCATGAGGCTCAACGCCTTGAGCCGGATCCTGGTGGGGGTCCACGGGGATGCCTCTTCGTCCCTCAGGAGCTCGCTCCCAGGTACTGCAGTGGGGTCACTCCTCCCGGCTCACTGGTCACCCAGGCATACCGTACGCACGATTTCCTGGGTAGACGGTTCTGGTGGCGGGGTATGGAGAGGGACGTGCGGGAGTTTGTTGCTGCTTGTAGCATTTGTGCCCGTAATAAG
The DNA here is from genome assembly GCA_029706075.1 of Aldrovandia affinis. Classification (NCBI taxonomy): domain Eukaryota; kingdom Metazoa; phylum Chordata; class Actinopteri; order Notacanthiformes; family Halosauridae; genus Aldrovandia; species Aldrovandia affinis. Next base: position 1,797,567 of record JAINUG010000138.1, on the reverse strand, counting down.
GGGTCACAACTGGCCCGTCCAGGTTTACTGCGACCTTTACCGGTTCCTCGTCGACCCTGGAGCCATATCGCTCTAGACTTCGTCACCGGCTTGCCCAGCTCTAATGGTCATACGGCCATTTTTGTTATAGTGGACAGATTTTCCAAGGCTGCCCACTTCATTGCGCTTTCCAAGTTGCCGTCTGCGCCGAGACGGCACGTCTTGTGATGGACCATGTCTTTCGCCTTCACGGCTTGCCACAAGACGTTGTGTCAGATCGGGGTCCTCAGTTTGCGTCCAGATTCTGGCGGGCGTTTTGTTCCCTGTTAGGGGCGTCTGTGAGCCTGTCGTCAGGGTTTCACCCACAGACCAATGGTCAGACGGAACGCATTAACCAAACGATGGAGAATACGCCCGCTGTCTTGCGTTCGCCAATCCATCTTCATGGAGTCGGCATCTGCCCTGGGCGGAGTACGCTCATAACACCCTGCGCAACGCTTCGGGTTTCTCTCCATTCGAGGCTCAGTTTGGGTTTCAGCCTCCTCTATTTCCGGCGCTGGGGGGACGCGGGGTACCTTCCGCTGCAGCCTTTGTGCGGCGTTGTCGCGTCACCTGGCGAAGGGTTAGGCGGCGCTAATACGCGCAGTGGATCGCCAGAAGGAGTTTGCCAATCGCCGTCGGCGGGCAGCCCCATCGTATAGGGTGGGTCAACGGGTTTGGTTATCTACTCGAGATCTGCCGTTACGGGTAGAGTCTCGGAACTCGCTCCGCGCTATATTGGTCCTTTTAAAATTCTCCGCAAGATAACCCGGTCACTGTGCAATTACAGCTTCCACAATCCATGCGGATACATCCCACGCTTCACGTGTCCCGCATAAAACCACTGCTCATTAGCGCCTTAGCGCCCCAGAAGTACCGCCGCCGCCACCTCGTATCATTGGGGGTGGTCCCGTTCCACGGTACGGAGTATTGTGGCTTCGCGGCGAGTAGGCAGGGGAACTCAGTACCTGGTTGACTGGGAGGTTACGGTCCTGAGGAGCGCAGTTGGGTTCCGTCCCCGTCACATCTTGGATCCTTCGTTGATCCAGGATTTTCACCGGGCGTGGTTCTGAAGGGTCGTCAGGAGTCGTCCCTTAAGGGGGTCCTGTCATGGTTGTTTCCTGACTTACCACCTGAGGGCGGTGTTGCGCCTGTCTCCTTGTGGGAGGGCTGTGTAATCAATCACCATTTCCTCCCTATTTAAACCCCAGCTGTTTTTTGGTTCTTTGCGAAATCGTAAGCCATTTTACGATTTAGCCGGTAAGGTAGGTAGCGTCTTTTTAAAGACACTACTCAAAGAACTTACTCTAGGATCTAAGAAATCTCATTAGTAAATGTAGGATCTCTTTTATGTTACCTGATTTAGGGAACTTACTCGCTCCTCCTGAGTTGGTTTGTGTTCCGGTTAGGCAGTCTGTGGACTGTTTTTCGGGTTTCATTTCTAAGCTGGTTATTTGGCTCTTCTAGCCGTTTATCTTTTCATTCAGACACCCGGTGTTGGTGGATCAGTTATTCGTTTTGTTTGTGTCGTTGTGGCACTTAAATCATCCGTTGGGTGATCTTTTCTGTTTTCCCCTTTTTTGTTATTGTTTTTCCTATTCTCTGTTATTCAGAGTTTGTGGTTAGGTTGTTCACTTACAGCTTAACTTATCGATACCTTCGGGGCTCTGCGATTGGCTCCAACCACTTAACCCATCATAACAATCTGAAGCATATTTGTCTGTTCAAGGCTGTTGGAAGATTTGTAGGGGACTGCAGTATTTTGACATCATTTAATTCAGGAGAAAATGTTCTCTAAATCTGTTAGGTTTACTTCAGGGGAATCGAGTAGAAGCATAGACCATCAGACAGCCATTACAATTCACATTAAAGTGTGTCCCAACGTCATTGCAAGTGTGTGTGTGCATGTTTGGGTGAATGTGTTTATGTATTTGATACCTCTTCTCAGTATTGATGAGCAATCACATTAACTGCGCCAATTGTGCATAGCTTGGACTTGGAAGATGATGAATCAAGCATCATTTGTCCTTAACTTTTTCTTACAAATAAAGTCTTACTTTTTGAAATGCATCATCACCATCATTTTTTTCCACTCATTTTGATGATTACTGAACTTACTAAAATGTGTATGAGAGAAAATCTCCCACTTCAATTTAATTATGAGACACTGTCAGGAATAGGTTGAATGAAACAAGGCCTTTATCAGTGACCACAATTTAATGTAATGTCAGACCCATGCTTTAAGACACAAAAGGGTGAAATGCATATAATAGACATGTCTTGCCATAGAAGAGCGATCTTGTTTCCTGATTAAAATGATAAGGTCTGCACTTGACTTTACTTTTGCTCTGTTGACATGGGACTCTGGGAAGACAGTGGATCCAGCAATTAAGTTAATGAATCAAAGCAGGAAAATGCCAGGCGATTCCAGCTTGACTTTGACCCTTGTGTACACTCACTTATTTCTAGGACTACGTGGTTTACTGTCAATATGTATGTGATTTAGTTCCATTACATGTGCAGTAAGTAGATAGACAATGACCATTCAAATCACACGATTTATTTATATTGTTTTTAGAGCTCCAGCTTGACCAAATTAGTCTAAATGCCTTTGTGGTCATATAACGAATTTCAGTGCCCAAATTAGAATAGCTTCTCCCTGCTAACTTACCTAGCTAGATTATTTACCTAGCGATGCATAAAGCCAGCTTGCTATCAGAATTGTACAGTAGCCGAAGAGCTAGAACAAGTTCACTGTGGTGCTAGCTCTTTAGCTAATGTTAGCTACGGTTCATGTATGTATTACATAGTTTTATAACAGTCTCCGCAGTGGATGACTAAATCTTTACGGGTGATTTTGAGGCTAAAGAAATGACTGTACAGAGTATATAAAAAGGATAACTCAGAGAGAAACAAGTTAGATTATTGTAATATGCGGGCTAAGGCTAAAAAGGAAATAAAATCAGCTAAAAGGCGGTTTGAAATGAAAATTTCCCAAGATGCAAAAAGTAATCCTAAGAAGTTTTTTCAATATTGTAGTAGAAAAAGGAAAGTTAAGGATGAGGTTAAGTGCATTAAGAATAAGGAAGGAACTTTGGTTTATAATAATAAGGACATTGCAAACACACTAAACAGTTACTTTGTGGAGAGCTTTACTAGAGAAGAGGTTATAAATATGCCTAAATGTATAGACAAGGTACAGAATGTTTTGGAGGACTTTGAGATAAGGGATGTAGAAGTACTACAAAAACTACAAAAACTTAAGACAAATAAGGCAGCAGGCCCAGATGGCATATATCCCAGAGTACTCAAAGAACTTGGGGAAATTATATATAAACCATTGACAGATATTTTCAGTCAATCCATAATCACTGGAGAAATACCAGATGACTGGAAGCAGGGTAGTATAATTCCAATATATAAGAAGGGGGACCGTACTGACCCAGGGAACTATAGGCCTGTCAGTTTAACTTGCATCGCATGTAAAATGCTAGAATGTATTATTAGGGATAAGTTGGAATCATTCTTGAAAAATAATAGTATTTTAAGGGAGAGCCAACATGGATTTCTGAAAGGGAGGTCATGCCTAACAAACCTCCTGGACTTTTTCGAAGAGGCTACAAAGTGTGTTGACCTGAACCAGGCTTATGATGTTATATATTTGGACTTTCAGAAAGCATTTGACAAGGTACCACATGAGAGGCTAATTGCTAAAATGAAATCAGTAGGAATTGTAGGAGTAGTTTCACAGTGGGTTAAAAATTGGCTGCAAGGGCGAATACAAAGAGTAACAGTAGGTGGGGCCAAATCTGACCTCGGTGCTGTGGGCAGTGGTGTCCCGCAGGGATCGGTGCTGGGACCTCTGCTCTTCCTTATTTACATAAATGATCTGGATATGGACATTAGTAGCAAAATAGTTAAATTTGCAGATGATACTAAACTTGGGAGTTTGGCAAACAGTTTGGAATCGACTAAAGTAATCCAAGATGATTTAAACAAAATCCAAAAATGGGCAGATACATGGCAGATGACGTTAAATATTGCTAAATGTAAAGTTATGCATGTGGGAAATAAAAATATTAGACAGGAGTATTTTATGGGAGGAGAAAAGTTAGTAGGTGTTCAATTTGAAAAGGATTTAGGAGTTGTAGTTGATCAAAGCCTATCTGCATCAAAGCACTGTGCTACAGCAGTGAAAAAAGCCAACAGGATGCTGGGATACATAGCAAAAAGTATTGAGTATAATCAAAGGAGGTTATATTAATGTTATATAACGCCTTTTTCAGACCGCACTTAGAATACTGTGTGCAGTTCTGGGCACCGCACTACAAGAAAGATATTGAAGCTCTTGAAAAAGTCCAAAGAAGGGCAACTAAACTGATACCTGGTATGAAAGGTAAAAGTTATGATGATAGACTTAAGGCACTCAATCTATTTAAACTTAGCAAACGGAGACTTAGGGGGGATTTGATTGAGGTTTTTAAATTCCTAAAAGGGATTAACAAAGTAAAATACCAAAGATTTTTTAAGATAAGTGGGGTCATCAGAACAAGAGGCCACAGGTGGAAATTAGTTAAAGGCAAATTCCGCACAGATATTAGGAAGTTTTTTTTTACACAGAGAGTTGTCAATGCCTGGAACAGCTTGCCAGGTCAGGTAGTAGAGGCAGAAATGCTCGGGCTATTCAAGTCCAGGCTAGATGTAGTACTAGATGCTCTTTAGATGAGGACATGATGAGCCAAGATGGGCCGAACGGCCCGTTCTCATCATTATGTATTCTTATGTTCTTATGTCTGGCTTGTACCCTATATAATTGAATATGCATTAAAGTTTCTTGCAAATGTTTTTAGTTAGCAATAGCTAGTAAGTTATATACATTTATGGTTATGTTAGAAAACAATTCCACTGAGTTATTGCAATCTTTTGATCTAAGCAAATGAGTCCTGTTGCTTTAGCAAACTCCCACACAGGCTTTCTGATCGATTGTATGGACATTCATTTTGTAACTTGACAGTAAGTTGAGCTGCTGAATTTGGAATTCTGATCACACAAATGAGAAGTTCTGAAGCTGAACTAACGTTGATTCTTGTTTATAAAGTGTGTGTCTTTGATAATTCATATGGAACTTATTTTAGAAGTGAGAAGGCTTTACCATGCACCAGTATATATACTGTGTATATATATATTGTGGTGTCCCCGGGGGTTGGGCGACACTCACGGACCTTGCAGAGGGCGTAGGCAAGTTCAAGAACCCAGAGGAGGCAGTAATATAAACAAAATGATAATTTATTAAACAAACTCTGACAAACGCTACACAAAACAAAGGGCGGGGTATTCGGGGGAATACAAACAACATAAAGTCCACAATCCTAGCTCGTTGTCAATGTCCGTTCCAATTCCAAATCCAGTTCCAAGTCCGCAATCCAGTCGGTAGTCAAATCCAAAGGGGGGTCCTCAAGCAATCCAATCTTCATACACAAACACACTCTTTCTCCAAATACTCTCTCCAAATCCTGGCCGATCAAACGACTTCACAGGTATTCTCTCTCTTCAAACAAACACTCACCAACTCCTCACCAACACTTTCCTACTCCTCTCTCTGTGTAATGTGATTCAGCCCTTTAAGCAAATCAAATGGGATTTTTTAAATTAGGTTAATTAGACCAAAAGTAAACCTTGCCTTTTACTCTCTTTTTTACCTGTTAGTAACGTCCCCCTTCTATTGACATGGTAACTAGGTGCGATTTTCGGGAGGTATGTGGGGAGGCGTGGGGCCATGTGTGAAAACGCCGGCGTAAACAACACAAACTGTCGACAATTTGAAGCAAGATTTTATACAGACATACAATTTTATTCAAGATGGAAAGATTTTCTGCGCTGCAGTGTTTGACAGCATTGATGGAAAGCGCGAGGACAACAACTGGCGAAGAGTAAGTAACTATATTTGATTTGCCATGTTATCAAATACTCGTATATATATATTCAATATATGAATTCAGCGTGACTACATATTCCGCGTGTTGCAACGTAACAAATTTCAATAGGCACACAAGATCTATGGAAGAATACTTTTCAAACAGCCTAAAATATTAGAAAAAATCGTATGTAGCATGATCGGTTTCATGATCTCACGTCCTTGTAAAATCGATTCTTGTTTTTGTTTATTATTAGAGTGCTTCTGTTTAGTTAAATCTGTGTTTGGGATTACGTTTTGGATTTGCTGTTTAGCTAGCTTTGTTTGTTCAGCTAGCTTTGTTTGTTCCAGTTCGTTTATCATTTTGGTTTGTTTTGTGAGTTATTTGCGTGTCGCCTCCGACATTGTTTTGCCTACGTTTGTGGATAATAAAATAAGAGCCAAAATGGCTGCTGCCACAAGATGCGCTTGTTGTGAAAGGAGAAATGGTAACTCAAATATTGCTTTGCCATTTAAAATCTAAATTGTGAGTTGTTGTTTTAATTCTAAAGTGAAAAAATCACAAAAAAGTTTCATTGGAAGACCCTTTTTTTCCTTGGGTCTCAGGAGGATATTATGTGCATTATTGTTAGGCTGTATGACTTGTAATATGTGGCATTCCCCTGTATATACTGTATAGTAGTTTGTGTGCTGTTTTCAATAAATCTTCCAAAATGAAAAAGCATATATTTCTTCTGCATGGCTCACTGACTTGCTTACTCTGTATGGCCTTTGAGAGACAGAGATGGCCCATCTGACAACTCTTAGAGGTGTGGACAATGAATAATGAATATTCAGGTATTTAGCATTTAGCCCTCCCACAGCCTGAAATAAATGTGACCAGTTCTGATAAAAACAGGTTTTACCTATTTAGATCTCAGATGTGCTAAACTGTTTTCACACCCTTACATAACCAAGACCTTGATGAACAAACGCACATTGGCAAAACAATTCGTCACTATAGTTTAGTGTGTGCTTTCACAACTTTTGTGACAGCAGAAAAATTTACTATTTTTAACTTGTGTGTTTGTAGATCTATTTACAAGCTGCATATGATACTGACCAAACTATTGATGGCATACAAATGTAGCTGTGATTGTCCTTCAAATAAAAATATCAAACACTTTGGAGTAAGTGTGTGTTAAGTTGATGAAATTGAGATAAATATCAGACCATGCCAAAATTATTAAATAGGCCTTGAAATGGCCTTCAGCTGTTCGTTAGTCCCATTGCCTTTACTTTGCTCAGGTGTGACTGTGGCCTGCTGGGAAATGTAGTGTTTCCCGGCTCCCATGTGTTGTAGGCCAGGCAGCCATTTTCTTGTGCAGCCTATTGGGCTGCCACAATATATATATATGTTTTTTTCTAATCACAGATGTTTCAGCAACCTGTCATATCACTAGGTCTTTGCAAGATTGATCAGGTACAGTACATTGCGGTACATTATGATGAGGTTATTCATAGGAAGTGTTACCAAATTGATGCAAAAGCCCCCTGCACTCAACACAATTTTCAGAATAGAATCTCTTGTGATCAAATGGAAAACATACTGCAAAAAAGAAAATAACATTTCAAACTACAATTGACCTCATTCACATCCCACCTGTACAAACATAGGTTGCTTAACTTTGAAATATTTTGTCAGACCTTTATGATGGTCAAAAGAGGACTTGAGTAAACTCATGCTCAACTGTGGGGAGGATGGGTTGTGAGTGCAGCCTAATTTTAGCTGCTGGCTTGTGCAGGAGAAGTGTAACAGTGTGCACAGTTATCAGCTGTGGCCATGGGGGTCACCATCACAGTCGGTCCTTACAGCATCGCCTATCTGCTTGCTTTTTTGGATTCGTTCCATCTCATCCCACCAAAAAAGGAAGAGCTAGAAGGGTCAGAGTAAATCATGTATATTGTCACATAAGTATGTATGTACTGTATAATATAAATATATGTATATACATGCAACAAAATAAAGTACACTTATACTTTGTCAAAATAAAGGAAATATTTGAGTAAATGTGGGATCCACACAGGTGTGAGATAATTAAGCAGTGAAATTCCATCATACTTAGAGTCATGTATAAAAATGCTGGACGGTTGCCCATTATTGTGGCTACCATGGCTAGATGAACAGAACTCAGTGACTTTGAAAGAGGGGTGATTGTTGGGGCACATTTGGCAGGAACTTCAGTGATGAAAACCGCTCAAATGCTGCTGATATTTTACAAGGAATGTTTCACGTGGCAACTGTGGTCGAAAGCGCATACTCCTCATGATGTAGTCTTATAATGAACTGTTCTACTGGTGTTCCACAGGGGTCATGTCTGGGCCCCTTGCTTTTTAGCTTGTATATCATTTACATTACATTTACATTTTAGGCATTTAGCAGACGCTCTTATCCATAGTAACTTACAAGATGTGCATTAATACATGGTAGGAACAATCATAGTTTGCGCACGAGATCAGTGCAGTAATACAGCGATAGACATCGTTGTAGGCAGCTGCATACCATACCTGTAACACTGGGAAGGAAAAGGTTATTGAACTGCATACCAAGCAACATAAGACAATGCCCCAATTTTTCTGGTTTTAGATCACAATATAAATCATGGTTTGAATGAAATCAATCATGTAATCAATAGCTTATATACAGATTGCATATACTGTATTGTAACACATACTATTTTTACTGGGGTTTTTTGGTACTACAGTTGTAATTTTTTAATTTTTTAATGTGATATATTGTGTATTGCTGCTTAACTGCTGTGACCTGCAACGTGTCCTTATCACCTGTCCAGGAACTACAGATGAAATTGAGCAATTTTGCTAACTCTGGGGCAATTCATGTATTTGCCTAAAAATACACATTTACAAGTAATGTGATGCAAAGAACACAGACAGTGGTCTATTAAGCAGTGGAAAAAAGTCAGATGATCAGATGAGTCATCCCTGTTCTCAACAAGCGGATGAGTCCATATGTGGCACACGCCAAACGAAATCTACAGACTCGAGTGCTTGTATCCCATGGTGAAGGGTTCTGGCACCTCTGTGTGCTGTGGGGAGCATTTTTCTGGATTGGTTTAGGTCCACTCAACCCATTCAAGGGCGAGGTCAATGGCAATAAATTCAAAGCCGTTCATCACTTTCATCCTTTGGTGAAGCATTGCTATTCTGATGGGAGTGGTCTCTTCCAGGATGACAGTGCACTCAATAACAGGGCAAAAGTGGTCACTGGATGGTTTGATGAGGACTAAAATTATGTAAACCATATACCATGGCGATCTCAATCACCAGAACTGAATCTGATTGAACATGTATGGGAGATTCTGGAGCAGTGCCTGAGACAGCGTTTTCCACCAGCATAAAAAAAACACCAAATGACGGAATTTTTCATGGTTCTCAAGTATGGTGTTGCATCCCTCTAATGGAGTTCCAGACACAATCTAAAAGGTGCATTGAAGCTGTTCTGGTGGCTCATGTTGGCCCAATGCCCTATGAAGACATTATAAATGGGTGTTTCCTTTATTTTGTCAGTTACCTGTATATACAGTATATACAGTATATAGTATATAGTTAAATATCAGTTTCAATTGTTTTTTTGATACAATATTCTCCTGTAATCAATCGATTCAATAGAATAATTTTTTTCAGCACACCGTTGGACGGTGTATGATTGCAATCCCAAGCAATGACTGATCCTTCTTCAGGCAATGGAGGAGGTGTGTGCAGATATAGGTGTGGATCTGCCATGCCAGGGCCCACATTGCTTATCCAGAGAACATTACTTGCGATATTAATAAAAACCTATGGCCTGACATGAATTAATGAAAAAAAAGGATGAAAAAAAATACTTTTTTGCATTTATAGTAATTTACTACCTTTACTGTGTATTTTTTCTTCGTTTTTCCTCAATCGTTTAAACACAATTCTTGAAAAAGTATCTACAGTTTGAAAACAGTAAATGCAAACCCCAGAACAGCCATGCATTTCCCCAAAACGGTGTATAATTCATGATTGCTTTTACACAAAATGCAAATGTAAAACACGAAAGCAGTCGTAAATGTTTAGGGGTTGCTGGTGTGGGGTTTGCACTTACTGTTTTGAGAATATAGATACTGTTTCAATTGTGTTTAAGCGATTGACAAAAACTATTGTAATTAGATGTGTGTTATTTTTATGCAAATATTTGTGTGTGAGTGTATAGTTTGTAGTGTGTAGTGTCTTTACCTTGAACCGTTTTTGAACAATACTGAGTAAATCCACGTGTTTATCCTATCACGTTTATTTAGATATTGCTTTATAGCTTCTCCTGCTTCATAGGACGTATTTTCTAGTTACCAAACAGGAATAACTGCAGTAAATATTGTCAAAGAGATCTGTGCGAATGAACTGCTAAAAACAGTGTTTGACATAACAGCCCCACTTGCATTTTTGCTTAACCTGCGTATCTCCATGAATGCACAACAAAAAAAAACCTTTATATGCATTCGAGATTTGGTAGCCCATTTTCTCTAACTTTAAATAACTGTAATGATTATGAAGGGCTGTCATATTAACACTCCCAGCAGAAGAATGAACAAAGCATTTTGTTTAAATGCTTTAAATATAACATAGCCGGAAGGCAACCAAGCTGAAGAGAGTTTGCTGACAGGCAATGGTAAACCGAGGATATCATTTAATATTTGTTATTTTTGCAGTTTTTTTCTCATGAAAAGTATTTGTTTATTTTCAAAATGACAGGAAAATCGGTACTATTGTTTAGTTTTCACATTAGCATTCATCTTGCAGAGCTGTTTCGGTGATGCGGTCTCAGCACAGGAATGAGTAATTAACTGGCTGAATATAAATAAATTAAGGTAGTAACCAGGCAAGGAAAGTCAATTAGCCTCTGTCTGCTTTGTTGACTTTTGCACAAAGTAAACAATGCAGGTCACTTGAACAGACAGGCAGTACCTTATGGGCTGGAATGTTGAAAAGGTCCTGAAAACATTTCCAAATTGTATTGGTTTTAAAAGTACTCTTCCATTGCACTATTTTTGGGAGTATACAGTATAATTTAACCACTATGGCACTTTTTCCTTTGAGACACAATTTTAAGCAACTATTGCAATTATGTAGAAAATATATTCTTCTTCTTCTTATTATTATTACTATTATCATCAACAACAACATCAAAAATATATATGGCTCATTTTCTCAGAGTTAAGGAGAAACCACCATCCTGGCTGTACTGAATGCTCCCACTAATCTCACTTCCTTGAACATGACATTTTCTGCGGGGAGTTGTTGTGGATGACATTTCGGTATCAAGGTCTATTGATTGAAACATCAAGATGATAATGAAATGTGTTTTTCCCATCTCAATTCAATCTATCCTCAGTATGATTTGCCCTTAACTCTGAGTTAAGAATTCAGTAGCAGAATGTAATTATTTACTTGTTTATATATTTATTTTTGCACTTGCATTTTCCATGGTCACTGAATTCAAAAAAATCTAATTTTTTCATAGCCACCAATAGCAAGGAGTCACATAGGCTGATGCATATTTGGCCATGTTGGGGGGGTTTGGTTGGCATTGTATTTCCAATTAATTTATCATGCAAAGGCTACTTCTTTAATTTCATTAGGCATCTGCTGCCTGCATGCGGCAGCTGCAGATGAGGTGTAGTCATAATTTTCAAACACTGCAATGAAAGCACAGCTCAGGTGGTGAGCTAGAAAGTTAGAAAAATAAAATCATAACAATCGTAATGAATTTCAATTAATGTAATACACTGCCAAACCATTAGATTATTAGATATTAGATTAGTATTTAGATTAGAGGCCTTGGTGTGGCCTTATGTGGGAAACTGATGTGGCACACTAAAGTAAGGTACTTCAACGTAATTTGAACGGCTCTATGTTGCAAGAAACGTGACAGTTGTCTCCCACTTTATACATATGGTCTCTCATTTGTATGAAATAAACCAGACATATTTATTGAGAAATCTCTGTTGTTCTCAGTTCTGCAATGGAATGCTCTTTCCCCAATCCCCCTGTAATTGAGTATGAGTCACAGTCCCAATCCCAGCATCCTATTTATTTGCCGTGTTCGTTTCTAAAGCATGCAAGGGACGGAGCCAGCTTGTTGCATTCATTTCCCACCATCCTTGTTGCTACCCCTTCATGGTGCTGCCTGGCTCAGAAAAGCCATTTCGTCTCAGAGTGGAATCTTGGCCTTTCTTCTTTTTAACTGCGCAGAGTAAATTCACAGGGGATTTACTACTCTGCGTGCAAGGCCATAAAGATAGCCAGCCTGCTCACCTGTCCAGGGAAAACGGGATCATGTTTTTCACACACATCAAGCCATCACGCATGTAGAAGTGTTATTGTCCCCTCCAACCTCCACTTACCGACTCTCCAGGGTCGAGCCTTAAAGCTGAGGCACAGAGAGGTATACTGTACATACATCACATGCGTAAATGTGTTTTCACATAAAGGACAGTGCACCATTAAACAGAGATGAAAAATGTGCATCCGTAAAAAATGCTCCCTCTTTTTTATATTGAAAACAACATTGTTTTAGTGTATATACAAAGTATTCACTCCCTTGAACAGTTTTCACATTTTGTTGCCACAGAGCTTGAAATCATGAAATTGTATGTATGAATTGACTTTTAAAAAGGATGTCATATTTCTCAACTAGACACTATCAATCCCTTCTACACACTATCAATGCAAAAAAAGATAATATATAGTAAATAAATAATAACCTTAAAAATACACAAAATGATGTCTTGATTGAATAAGTATTCACCCCTTTTGCTATAACACACCTAAATTAGTTCAGTTCTGTCCAATTTAAAAGTGTTATGATTTCAAATCTTAACAAAATGTCAAAAAACAAGGGGTTGAATATTTTCTATAGGCATGGTATTTACCCAAAAACTATGCGTCCATGCATTTGTTTCCGACAAAATGGAGCAGTCATTGGCAACAGGCTCTGGCCAGTGAAACACACGAGTGACTTAACGTGCAAGACCCTTTTAGGTCACTAAAATGTGTCCTTTGCCTGAACCTAAAGGAAAAGACCAGCCAGTGGCATCATTTCAGCAAAAGTTAAGGTATGGCAAAGTGAGGTCATGTAAAATATATTGTGTTGGTAATGGGTGAAACAGTACACGTTAAAACTGTTTGAACTCACTGCTTGGCCAATAATAGTATCAATAAAAAAATATTACTTTCATACCGTGTTGCTTGACTAATATTTTAACTTTGGACTAAATTATAGTTGTTTTATTAACGTAAGCTAAAATAGTAAAACACAACTTTTACTTGTTTATTTAGGCAGGTTTTAAAAATAGAAGCCAAGGTACGGCAAATAACTTTTTTTTTAGATGCTCATAAGACCAGCACCTCAGGCCCCAGAGGCAAAAAAGATCAACTGATGCTCTACCCACCCTGTTGCCTGTTAATGTGCCCTGTCCCCACTCCATCCAGTCACGTGACTGACCGCCACAGAACAGCCTGGTTGGACCGCTTCAGATGAAAGAGGCTCACTCGGAAATCCCTCCAGCGTGACAGCCATGAACTGGTTTAGGGCAAGCGCCTGACGGATGCGACATCGTATTATAAGCTATTTAAATGCAGGAAGGAAATTTCTCCACTTGGTTCAGACCTCCTTCAGAGCCAATCAATAGCCATTAGAATCCTTCCTCTGTCAATAGCAATTAATGGAGTTCCCCACGCATCACAAGTGGGCTTTTGTAGTCTGCATGATTGCAAGCGGCCGCCTCGCTCAAGTGATCTTGGATTTAGCATAAGCCGTGTTACAGGGAGAGCCTGTTAGAGCTATTTTTTTTCATACTTAATGGTGAAATATTAACATGATCTTTCTTCCGTACCATAAACACCATGTCCCAGATACTGTGGCTGGTAATGGCTGGCACAGAGAATCAAATAGCTTGAGAATGATTGGGGGCAGTCAGCTGTCTCAAAGGAGTGGGTTGCATTTTTTAAAAGATATATGGATCAGCCAGAGCAGGCGATTTATCCTGCATACTGCTAGGCTGACAGGGCTCGGGTCTGGTACCCTATAATTGCACATGCATATGTGGTATCTAAGAAATTCAAATGCAAATTCAAATGCAAAAACCTGCACAGTCTATTAACATTACAGAAAATGAAGAAATTGGAAATTTGCCTTCAGCTTATGTGGCTTAGTTGACATGTGACATTACAATAAATGACAATACAAGTATTACAAGGCCTATTTTCTCAGCAAGCGTTGCCATGGTGCCAGTGTATATTTATTTATTTATTTGAAAATTCTTCTCTGAATCTTGTTTATTCACAAATCTCCCACACTTTAATGTATTTTGGCTCCAAACTCACTCTGCTATGCCATGACTGCCACCCTACAGTTACCAGACTCCACTTGACCCCATACTAAGTGCTGCAGAGCACAGCTGCTATCAGGTATCGTGACAGTAAATGCGCTTCCACCATTCGAAATCGAAGGTGGGTTTATTGAAGGAGTCCTCTCACAAATCCATCTGGACTAAAGGATCCAAACTCTGACAATGAAAAACATGGCTGAACCCCAGCTCAAAGCTCAGGAGAAAACACTGGACAAACATGCTGAGAGTTACAAGCTGAGCAACAATGGATTTAGTGAACTGCAGATTTTGTCAGTGTCTTTCGCAAGAGTGTTGGATTAGATTTTTTGGTCTGTATTATTTTTTAAAAACAAAAACATAACACATACTTTCTGACTGTTTTGGGAACATTCGTGTTATAATTTTAACATTATATTGAAATGTTTAATTATAGTATATACAAGTTACAAGTTGACCAGAAAATCTGAATCAATCTGATTACTAGCTATACAAAAAACATGAACATTTATTTATTTATGTTTTTGGGAAAAGCTTGAAAACCTGGATGCAAACACATCTTTAAAAGATTTTGTTTTGGAAAAAAGTATGCATGATGTGGACCTACTTTGTGGTTGTTGTAATTGTGGTTTTCAGGGTGAAAAAATTGTAAAACTACAACATTGTTATACCGCATAACCTTACACAATCGTACTGTAATGTCGGAAAAATATACAATAATATTTTGTGATAGCCTCGGTCTCCACAGCTAAATTTTTGTTTGTTCTTTCTCTCCCTTCTTTCCCCCCTGGCACTGGCCCACTTGTTCATCATCATGACTACAATATTGGCAAACTCCAAATTTTTAATTCAGGTAAGCAGCACCTCTTATAGCTTCCTTTGAATGAAGTGTCTATCGCTGCTGGTGCCCACTAGCTTTTTCTAGGTTTTTTACATTTATATTTATATTTTAAGCATTTGGCAGACGCTCTTATCCAGAGCGACTTGTGCATTAATACATGGTAGGAGCAATCATTGTACGCACAAGAGATCAGTGCAGTAATACAGCGATAGACCTCGTTGTTGGCAGCTGCGTACCATACCTGTAACACCGGGAAGGAAAAAGGTTAGTAAATTATTATTATTACTTAAAAAAACAAAAACAGGTATACAAATGCAAAAAGCATGTCAAACATGTAGACAGTGGTGATGGCAATTGGCTAGATGTATAGACTTCAGTGGTAGTGGAGTCTGAAAAGGGGGGATTTGAGTCTCTTGCGGAAGATGGCAAGTGATTCTGCGGTCCTGACCGAGTGTGGAAGATCGTTCCACTATTGAGGGGTCAGAACAGAGAAGAGGCGAGACCGCGAGGATCGGCTGCCGGGCACCCGGAGGGATGGGACAGTCAGTGTGCCAGAGGAGGCAGAGTTGAGGGGTCTGGCTGGGGTGTAGGGTGTGATGAGTGTCTGAAGGTAAGGGGCAGCAGTTCCTCTAGCCACTTGAGTGATTTGAATTTGAAGTGTGCTGCAATGGGGAGCCAGTGCAGAGAGGAGAGTAGAGAGGTGATATGCGTCAACTTGGGTTGGTTGAACACCAGACGTGTGGCCGCATTCTGGACTAGTTGCAGTGGCTTGATGGCACAGGCCGGTAGGCCAGCCAGCAAGGAATTTCAGTAGTCCAGATGTGAAATCACCAGAGCCTGGACCAAGAGTTGTGTGTCCTCTTGGGTGAGGAACGGTCGGATCCTCCGGATGTTATGGAGGGAGAATCGGCAGGTCCGAGTGATTGCTGCGATGTGGCCCGAGAAGCACAGCTGGTCATCCAGGGTCACTCCAAGACTCCTGGCAGACTGGGACAGAGACTCTATGGATCTTTCCGCGGTGATTGAAGCATCAATCATCGGGGAGCCCTTCGCTGGGAGGAAGAGCAGCTCCATCTTCCCCAGGTTCAGCTTCAGGTGGTGGTTGGACATCCAGGCAGAGATGTCTGCAGGCATGCAGAAATCTGTGCCGGAACATGGTTCTCTTAAGTACCTATGATATAAACAATACTTTTTGTATTTATACTTATACTATTTAGTACTTATAAGTAATAATATATCATTGTAAATACTGTGGCAATGATTCAATCTACTTAACTTAGACTAAATAAGGACAGATGTAATTCAAACAAATCTAACAAAACCTTCTTGGATTAATTCAGCACCATATCTCAATAAAAATTTGTTTAACGTGCCATATCCCTGTATGGCGGGTTTTGTAATCAATACAAAATTATACTCACTGACTGATTGGCACCATACATTGCCTTTGATTGGTCAAGCAATCCTGAAAATACCTGCCTTTTAATGTTAAATCTGTCTGTTATATTGAATATTTATTTTGCAGGTTTGTAATTAATTATTTATGTGTATTCCTTCATCATTTATATTTTTAAATATTTATAAATATTTTCTTTTATGTAAATTGTAGAATCCACTTTCTGATTCAAGAATCCCTTACAAAATGCAGAAATATTTTTTGTAGAGCCAAGTGACCCGTATGCTGAGTATTTGAATAAAAATCTCCAATTTAAGATGATCTTTTATTTGCTTGTAATTGTTATATGCTTGAATTACAAGATGATGCGTGTGTTTTAAATCACCCATCTTTGATTGTCTGATGGAAATGGTGTCTCATTTGTAAGTATCTATAAAAACACACCCTTCATCTGCTATCATAGCCTCGATTGCCATCTGTTAATGAGACCTCAATATCTTTCCATCTTGCAGAATAATTCAGATTACACCAGCATATAAATGCTCTCAATTGGGCTGCACTGTAATAATCTCTCAAACATGGCAATGCCATTCCACCCTTGATTTTTGGCAGTTGGAGTGTTTTATACCTAGTCCTGGGTTTTTTGCCTTGCCACAAGTATCTGGAGATAAGCTTGTCCCACTCTACAAATTGCTTGCCAGAAACCTCAACAGGCAGGGTTTGAAACAAGTACAAAAATCTTGGTAATATGTTCATTTTTACCGACTCCACTCTAGCGCCTAGGCCTAAGAATGGAACCATGTTCCATCTGGCAATATCTACTTTAATTTCAGAATTCAGGGCATCGTAATTGATGGGCCTGAGTTTGTCCAAGTCTTTAGGTAAATACACCCCAAGATACTTCAGTGACTCCGCCTGCCAATCAAGATTATATTTTTGCTTTATGTTATGTGGAGGATCATAATTGTAGACTAGTACCTGACTTTTCTGAACATTTATTTTATAGCCTGAAAAGGATCCAAAAGCTTGAAGTGACATCATTAATGTGGGAAGGGAGGTTGAGGGATCATTTAATCATATTCATTTTTAAACAACACAATACTAATGTTTTAACTTAGGAAGAGTTCAGAAATCAATATTTGGTGGAATAACCCTGTTTTGCAATCACAGCTTTCATGCGTCTTGGCATGCTCTCCACCAGTCTTTCACATTGCTGTTGGGTGACTTTATGCCACACCTGGTGCAGAAATTCAAGCAGCTCAGCTTTGTTTGATGGCTTGTGACCATCCATCTTCCTCTTGATCACATTCCAGAGGTTTTGAATGGGGTTCAGGTCTGGAGATTGGGCTGGCCATGATCTGGTGGTCCTCCATCCACACCTTGATTGACCTGGCTGTGTGGCATGGAGCATTGTCCTGCTGGAAAAGCCAATCTTCAGAGTTGGGGAACATTGTCAGAGCAGAAGGAAGCAAGTTTTCTTCCAGGATAACCTTGTACGTGGCTTGATCCATGTGTACTTCACAAAGACAAATCTGCCCGATTCAAGCCTTGGTGAAGCACCCCCAGATCATCACCGATCCTCCACCAAATTTTACAGTGGGTGCGAGACACTGTAGCTTGTAGGCCTCTCCAGGTCTCCATCTAGCCATTAGATGACCAGGTGTTGGGTCAAGCTGAAAATTGGACTCATCAGAGAAGATGACCTTACTCCAGTCCTCTATGGTCCAATCCTTGTGGTCTTTTGCAAACCTCAGCCTGGCTCTTCTTTGCTTCTCATTGATGAAGGACTTTTTTCTAGCTTTGCACGACTTCAGCCCTGCCCCTAGGAGCCTGTTTCGAACCATCCTCGCCATGCACGTCACCCCAGCTGCCATTTGCCATTCTTTTTGTAGGTCACTTGATGTCATCTTATGGTTGTTGAGTGACATTTGAATGAGTTGGCGGTCATCCCGGTCAGTAGAGAGTCGTTTTCGCCCTCTGCCGGTCTGTAGCTTTGTTGGCCCCAATGTCTGCTGCTTGACCTTGTTCTTATGAACCGCTGTCTTTGAAATTTGAAGGATAGAAGCAACCTTACGCTCACTGTATCCCTCTGCCAGTAAAGCCAGAATTTAATCCTCACTCAGAACTTTTCTTTTCAACTCTTTTGGCATGGTCAATAGTTATTTTTTTATTCCAATTACATTTGGGGTACTACTAGCACAGTTTTTTGCCATCCAGCTGGTCCTATTGCAAGAGGATAGTGATGACCACAGCAGTGGTTTTTATACTTTTCCTCATTAAATATGTAACAAGATTTGGTTCAGGTGATCACCTAATCAGTACTTCATTAAGTAGAATGAGATGTGCTTGTGTTGGAATTCAACAGACACTGGAATGGAATGGCTGCCATACATGTAGAGATGCTGATTTAAAAATTTGGAATGGTCTCTTAATTTTTTTCCAGAGCTGTATATAATTTATATACACACACATTTTACCTGAAGTATTATGTATATTTTAAGTGATTGGGATATAAATTAATTTAAATTTAATTCAATCTTGTTTACTTTCATTTAAATTACAATTCAAATTAAACAATATTTCATGGTAAAAATGGTCCTGTATGCACACTGTACATAGTGAGGTCATTTAAAATACTCTCAGCAGCATACGAATATCAAGACCACATATATTCAAACATGCTCCCACGAATATGTAGCATGTCCTTCAGTTTTTTTCTTCTTTTTTATCTGTGGTGTGATTGGCAAGGTGAGAGCAAGCAGTTGCCATGGTAACCACTGGGCCCATTGTTTGCCTGGCTGTGTTGCTGGGCACCTCCCTACATCCCTGTCAGCACAGAGATAAAGTGTCTTTGGCTCTTTCTGGATTCAATCAAAATGTATTCATAACTACGACATTAAAATAATTGTGAGTGTTAGGTTTTATCATTCACAAACACAATTGCTTGCATTTAGATGATTGGTGAATTCACTAACCTGCATTTGTTAAGAAAAATCTAACACTTTGTATTTAATGGTGAGTCAAAGTTCATGCTAAATGTTGAATGAATACAGGCCAAAGAGTCTCATACAGGCCATATTTCTCCCATTTTTTGGAATCATCAATTCCAAATACTATGTCAGTGATCACCAACCCTGATCCTAGAGAACCACAGGATCTGCTGGTTTTTGGTTTAAACCTATACTAACCAATTTAGGTAAAAGAACCAGGTGAGGTTCTGTTAAATGTGTATCCAACTGCTTTAATTTATCAATTAATTGCTGAGTAACTAAGAAAATAAGCAGAACCCGGATTAGGGTTGGGGATACCTGGACAATGTTACTTTGTCACTGTTTGTTCTCCAATATACTCAGCTGTGACCCCATAACTATTTAGTACACTACCACTACAGGGGAGCTAGCCCCGATTTAATGAGAGGCAAACGGTAACCTGTAGGTGCCTGGTGAGTCGCTAGGGCGCACTTATGCAGTGGTAACTCGAGAAACTGTGGCCCAGTCTACCCAATCATGACAAAGCCAGTAACCACCACTGCGATGATAAAAGCCTGGATTCAATCAACATCCATCCTGAACACTGACTCACAATAAAATTAATGTTGTGAACACATTTTGGCGACACCTAAATTAACTTGGAACACTGTGTTTGTGAATAAAAAAAGCAACATTTAGTTTAGTTGTAAGTCTAATTTGCCGCAGCCTTCCCGTCATCATCAGCTAATGATAATCATGATCATTTAGCCTGAGCTCCAACCTGTGACACCTTCATAGGAATCAGCCTTCACCCCATGCATACTTCTTTCAGTTGACTCTTCACCTGTTCCTGTTCCCAGAGTTAAAATACATGCATTACCAACTCGCATGGACTCCAGCAAATGTTTGTGACAACTAAGCAAACAGCAGCAGGTGAAAAAATTGTTCCCAAGGTACTTTTGCAATGTTGATTTTTGACTGGAAGTGGGAAGCTGCTTTCTTGTTAGTACACTAACTGAACGTAAAAGCTTCGGTTGTCATTGACATCAGAATCAGATCAGCTTGTTTTAGTGTCACAATTTCTCGGCTTCACGTTTCCAGACGGTTTAACAAGCCGTTCTGCGGGATGATTCTACCAGAAGTCCAATACAGCATGCTCCCCTACCATGTGTAGCTGGACCTGTTTGTGTTTATTCAATAGATTCATTTTTTTAAATTACAGTTCTGTGGTCATTAGTGCATCTCTCTCGGTCACAAGGGGACTTTCTCAGCACCAGTGCTGAGGAACAGATTATAAGCAAAGAGTTTGTGTTGCAGAGCCTGTGTGTGTCATGGAAAAGGACACGTAAGATGTGATATGCTCAGCTGAATTCAAGAGCAATGCCAAACTGAGAGCATGCCACTGAAGGTCTGTATCTGCACTTGAACCAATTGGCTGTTCTGTTCTTTTATCAAGGGATGAAAATGGGTAACATGCTTACTACAAGACCAAGAAACTTTCTGCCATTGGATGGCTTTGCTTGAAGTGCACAACACTAAACTAAACAAAAGTGAGTTGTGCTCTCCATTAAAAAATATAAATAATTTATCTTTGGGAGAAGGGCATGAAAACAGAGAATATACAGTATGTCAGTACTTTGGGATAGGCAAAAGTACAGTAACAGACATTAAAAACGAGATTTTTGATGACATCAAAAAATGTACTATAAGTGCCAAAATGTACCATGTCTGTAAACAGCAAAAGGCATTGCGAGTGCAGAAAGAGATATGAATTGGATAAAACTCTGTTTGCATGATTTATGCAAGCACAGAAATAGTGTCTTGCAATCTCTGGACCCATTTTAACCAAGAAAGCAAACATCTTCAAATTCACTGTTGAATGTAGATGCAGACATGCAGTTGAGTGTTGGACGGCTGGCTAAGCAGATTTAAAAGTTGTTGCAGAATCAAATTGCAGAGTGTGTAAGCTGAGAGACGGATGCAGTTGGGCCATTCATTGCAGAATTAAAGGAACTCATTACCACACATTAACCCCACATTAAAAAAAAATATATATAAATGTCTGCCCAACTTTGCAGTGCCCACTGACAAAACCACTGTCGTATTCAAAGCAACAAAGGATAGTGTGACTGTCTTGCTGGTCATAAATGAGCATTTAAGTGCTTTCTTTAATACATACATTTGCACATATTCACCAGTACTATATTTTATGCTATGTACAGTGGGTATAAAAAGTATTCACTCCCTTTGGCATTTCTTACATTTTATTTTCTTACTTCATGGAATCAACATGGATTTAATTTGGGTTTCTTGCCACTGATCAAAACAAAATAGTCTGTAATGTCATATAAAAAAAGAACTAAAGCTTTTTCTTAATGGATAACAAATAAAATATTGCATATGTATTTATCCCTTTTGCTAAGGTGAAATGAATTGTCTTATTCAATTCATAATTACATAATTACATAATTATTTGATTGGAGTCCACCTGTGTACAATTAAGGTATTTCAAATGATTTCAAACGAAATATACCTGGTTGTGAGAGGTCCCACAGTTGGTTAGTGCATTTCCAAACAAGAGCTTCATCATGAAGACCAAGGAACATCTGAATAAGGTTATTCAAAAGCACCAATCAGGGGAAGGATATAATACGATTTAAAATAATCTTCAATCCTCCAACACTAAGCATCCGTGGGAGAAGGGAACTTGTTACGGAGGCCACCAATGGCGCTTTTCCACTGCACAATACGGTACAGTATGGTACAGTAACCATCCAAATTCATAACTATCCCCTTCCCGCGTTGACTGCCTGTGTTGTTTTTCCATCGCACAACAGAACCGCAAAGATAGGAGGAGTTATCTGAAGTGACAAAAAAGAATGTGACCGCTGTTGTGATGTAATTTCTCGTATGACACCTGTACACAATCCAGACAATGGTCTCAAGAACAGACCAAACTGAACTTTCTGAAAAAAAATGGCCTGAAATGGTCTGAAAATTTAGCGTGATGATTCTGTGATGATTGTGATTGAGGAATCAATGGTCTGAAGTATTGCTAGCTCCACCCTTAGCTCCACCCTTAGCTCCCTGATCAGTTCGCTAGTACTGGCAAGAGCAGTAACTAAATTTATCATGGATACTTAGGTTACAGTTCACTTGGCAGTGGAAAAAGGGACAAAACGTGGGATCACGGATTGGTTACCATGCCGTACAAAAGGCCTATGGCAACTCTCATGGAGTTACAGTCTTCCATGGCAGATATGGGAGACAACAATAGCCCAGGTGGTTCACAAATCTAAGCTTTACAGGAGGTGTAAAAAAAATAAAAATTATTATTGAATAAAACTGACATGAAATCTTGCCAGTTTGTCATGTGGGAGACTCTCAAACCAAGTGGAGGAAGATTATATGGTCTGATGAGACCAAGATTGAACTTTTTGGCCTCAACGTTAGGCGCTATGTTTCCTCAGCCTTAATCCCATTGAGAATCTGTGGAAAGATTTGAAATTTTCTGTTCACCAATGGTCCCCATACAACGTGATGGAGCTTGAGCAATTTTCTAAAGATTAATTGGCAAAAATTGTATCCTGATGTGCAAAGCTGGTAGAGACTTACTCAAATAGACACAGATGTAATTGCAGATAAATGTGCTTCTATCAAGTATTACGTCAAGGGGGGTGAATACTTATGGAATCAATTATTGTTTGTTATTTGTAATTAATTAAGAAAAAGCTTTAGAGTTGTTTTTTTATTTGATATTATAGACTCATTTGTGTTGATCAGTGACATGAAATCCACTTTGTGGACAATGTGGACAAAACTATGTGTTTTGATATCTATGGTTAATTGTTGTGTATGTATTTATTTATTTTAGACAGCAGAACATGCCTGTATGGAGCCATTTAAAACCAGCTTCTTAGTGAACAAGCTCTCTCTCATGAGCATTATCTGTCTATTTCATCAACTGTCAGTAGGCAGTATATTCCTCTTTTAAACTAATTGTTCAGCAATGTCTGCAAATTGTACACTGATGACTCATAATAATGTTACAATAATGTACCATAATGTTTCTGTATATTGAAATCAGCTTCAGCGTGCCAGTCTAATTCTATCACAGTTGGTCTTTGGAATATGAAAGAGCCTACTTAGTCATAAACATGCCACAGCCTTACCTGAATAGTCCCTCAAAATTATCTCATACAGCAGATGTACTGTAAGAGATAAAATGGTCCTTGTAACATTAATCATTTAAATTTAGAGGAATGAACTATGATACAAAAGTTAAATTCATTTCATATCAATATTACACCACAGTGGAATGTAAACAATGTAGGAATGTCAGCTAAATAATATGTTTTTCTGTGTTATTAAACAGATTGATACACCTTGTCCAATTACCAGATATACAGTACATATTGAATATATTGATATTGGGTGCCCTGTGTGCCTTTAAAATGATTACAAAAGCCTTCATACTCTGAAGCCACTGAATGTGAAAGAGTAGTTAAATAAATCACCCATTAAAAAAGTCAAGTCATGTGTTAACATGAATTTTAAAACTTTTAAAACATGTCTCTGAATTCTCAGATGAGGGAGACACAGGTAGGCTGTTGTGTGGTGAAAGCCATTCTATCAAAGGATAACTGCCTAGACCCAGCAGAGTAAAGTAAGAAAATAACTAAACCGAAGAAAAACACTAGTGAAAACAGCCACAAGGGGAAAGAAAAGAGCCGCCCAACATGACGAGTATCATGTGATGGATGAGGGTTTGTATGAGCTCAGACAGAACATGGAGAATTACTACGCTGGCCAATTGAAAATGGTTTGGCCTGTCTCGTTTTCTTAACGCCAGGCTCGCGTTAGCCAGCACGAAGTGCGTGGGAACTACTTGCCGACTGCAGCAGAGCCAGGCCACAGAGAGAGGTGTTTTTTTTTATTTACTCGATCGAGGCTCTCTTCGCCTCCGGCTCCGCCCATGCCCCTGGGTTAAGGGAGCCCTCGGATGGGAGATGACCATAAAACACTGATAAATGAGACAAGCACAGACGGAGAGCTCAGTGGACCTCTCAGGGTTTCGCCTTAAATTGGAACATAGAGTGGTGAAAAAAGACCGTTCCCTCTTCCCACAAGGCAGAGAAAGAACAGATAATTCCATTCTGAAATTTCGACCCTGGAAACGCTATATAAGATGATAAGACCTGACAGGTTATACTTGAACCCAGGCTGTGGTTAGTCATCATTATGGTATCGGCGGTGTGTGGCGGGTGGAGGGTTGCACTCTCTGCATCTCCCTCACCCTTTTTTCCTTTACGCCACCTCTCTCCTTTTCCATTTTTTTTTTCTTTTTTTCCTCACATCTTCTCAGGTATTAAGACTGACGGGACCCTTTAAGGAAGCCTGCCCTATCGTTTGAGAATCTCTGGTTCAACATAATCCCTGTTGATGCCACTTCAGCCCATTCTATACTTCAGCAAAGAGACCCTGGGACCATCAAACTGTGGAAAATCAATAGGATTTGATGCGCGTAATTACCTAGCTGCTTTGTGATCTTGGTAACTCTATTGTTGCAGTTAGTTTTGCAAAATGAGTTTTACAGCCGAACTTGCTGTCATCTCTGTCGTGCAGATGTGGGAAGGGATTACTCCCATGGAAGGCAGTGTCCCGGTGTGACCCGTGCTAATCAGTGCGATGTTCCGGACCATGAATTCATCACAGACTTCAAGCATTAAAGAAGATAAAGACAATGCTTTTCCTCCTTCACAACAGCTGTGATTATCAAATAGATTTTTTTTGCATGAAATAACATAAAATCACCTGTGGCCTGATAGAGATTAAGACGGTCACATTCACAGCTGTTTAACGTTATGAAAATGTTCAAGACATATTGCTATAGGAGTTAATTCAAATTGATCAAAGCATACAGATACAATACAGAACATACAGTACAAAGAATTCCTCTTTGAATATATATAGTTATAAGTAGTAATACGTGTTAACATTTTTCCAGCATCAGTATTTAAAGATTGAAGAAAGTAATATGTAATATGTCAGCTTTCCAGATTCAGAGATTCAGATACAAACATACAAATAAATTATATAAACAATGCATAATAGCAAATGCACACAAACAATAGAATATCAAATCGTTAGGCTATATCACATCATATATCAATATAACATTACAAGCTGTAAATGTCCAGTACAGGAATCTGACACCTCTGTTCTATTCTAACATTAAGATTGTGCTAGGTATAACTTTAGACATATTAAGTCGCCAGCTGTACTGCTTTTGTGGCTGTCTTTTTGATTTGTTCAGGTCTATAAACGCTCAGCTAATACGATCTCTCCTATAGAGTTAGCTAATCATCACTTGGCCTGTGTAAGTTCAAACAACAGTTTAATTCAGATGTCATTCATTAATATACTTTCAAGATGGCAATAGCACTGAACAGCCACTACAGTGTATTTTCATTGACATTGGCTAGCTAACTAACCACGAATAAATCACCATGACCTATCTACATGAAATCAATTAATTTAATTTAATTCATATCAAAATAAAATACTGTGTCAACTAATGCCATCACTTACATAGCTACCTACCCTGGCTACTAACGATCTGCTAGCAATGAGTTTAACAAGGAGAAAAAAGCAGCTACTGTTCGCCCATGGTTATAAGTACATTGTAGAATATACACCAAAAATATATACTAATTATATTATATATTATACTAAGTATTAATATTATTTACATAATGCATTGTAACATGCATTGTAACTTAATAAGCCACTGGAACCACTGATCACTTTTTGATTCTGGAGGGCAGTTACTAAATAATAATAGAGAAGATGAGCTGTTAGCTTTGCCCCTGTGATTACAGTAGATGTTAGTGGCACTGTGCACTGAGTCACTGCAACACTTGATATTCTGATGGCTTTCAGGTCTTATCCAGTCCCTCTCAGTTTGTTCCAGTCCATCACGCACAGCACTCTAGTTCTGCACCTCCTCCTCTCACTCAGTCAACCAAATTAGATGCTTTGTCTTTGTCTCCGGGTCTCCCTGGCAACTTTTTCCGAGATAATGAGAGTGTGTGTGTGTGAGTTGGGGAGGTGGGTTGGATGGGGCACAAAAAGGACTGCCTTAATTTGCCTCACCATAGTATGCAATTAATCAACTGGCTACCATCTGACAATGTTAATGGACATGATAAGCGCTGTGGTAATTGTCCTGTGAGATTATATCACCGCGACCAGGAATAGATATATGCATATCAAAGGCATGGACCAAGAGGGATAATATGCCCTAATAGGCAACCTTCATAAGCCATGTGTTATGTCAAGCAGTGAATCGCAGGTGAAAGTGAAGAGGTGAATGGAATTTAAAGTATGGTTCCAAAATGATGTTGTTTTAAATTTTCTATTTCGACTACATCTTTAATCTGAAGTCTATTTTTGTTTAAATATTTATTTATGCACTTGATCTACACGTCATTAATTCTTACCAGTTATAATATTTAGGGTTTGAATGCAAAAACTCTCTAATCTCTGTGCTGATATTGCAGTGGCAGACTTCTCTTTTTCTGTTGAAACATAGCCACTGCTATAATTCTGCAGTCTGTGGACAGTAAGGCCTTGCCAAAAGGCCTGATTGTTAAGTGCACGTATTTTATGCTCTTCACTACAGATGGATACATTAAAATAGTTTATTTTCATTTGGAGAGGCCTTCATGTACTGCATTAATAATTATGGTGCACTATACTCTATGTTTGTCCTCTAATGGCCTTTCTCATTGAAAGGCAAGGCAGATTGATATCTTGGTCCCCTGCACTTTTGACTTAAGTGGTGTACAGACACAGTCCGCATGTTTGAAAGTCACAGTCATCCAAGATCTCCCGATAGAAAAATGGAAACAGCATTTGAATCCACTTTATACGTTCTCTTGGTGCATTGGCCTCATAAATCTTCTTGGTATATTTATCTCATGCATTTCCTTGGTACCTTATCCCAGCATATCCCTAGGATTTCATTCATTAATTTCCTTGGTGCATTTACCTCAATCATGCATTTGCTTGGTGCCTTGGTGCATTCCCTCATGCATTCCCTTGGTGCATTTGGTTCATGCAATTGCTTTGTACCTTTGTCCACCATTGTGCTTATGCTGTGCCATGACGCAGCATAAGCATGGAAGCGCAAGTAATATATACCAGGGCATCATTAAAAATTGAAGAGGCCCTGGTGCTTGATGGGTAGGAACAGGTATGTGGTGAGATGACATTAAGAGTACCCAGGATACAGCTGGTGCTAACCTCAGGGGACAAAGCTGGTACTGACCTCATGAAAGCAGTGCATGTGAGACCCATTACTATGAACAGAGTGATCAGATCCAAGTTATGGAGTGGAAATAGAGCTTAGATGTATAGGGTTATATCGGAATTTTTGGACCTCATCCAGGGAGGATGGCAACATTGGCTGTGGGCCTGAGTAGAAAGCCTCTGACCTCCCAGTGCACCGTTTGCTTGAACCCACCCTCTCCCTGTCCGCATCCCGCCACCTTTATAGTAGCTTCTATAAGATGGAGAGAAAGTGGCGAGGAGTGTCATTTCAGTACAGACCCAACCCCATTTTATATTTTTATTCATTTGTTTTTTCCACTGTGTCAATTGTTGCCATGACTTCAAGTAATTAGCAAATAGTTTAAATTGTATCAAATCTTGTACCAGGCTTGATTTACAATGCACACAAGTAGTCCGAATATCACATGCACTTGTGGAGATGTGAAATGGATGCTCATTGCACATGGTTCTTTATAACAGTCTTGTGTTTATTTATGTTGTTGGCTATATTTAAATTATATGTTACATTTAAATGTATTGGTTTTGTAAATTGTCTTTATCTATAAGCAGTATGCAAATATGAAGCCTGAAACGATTACTATATGATTACAGATGATAAACTCTTAACAGTAGAAGCGCCAGGATTTCACTACTATACAATTACACGAATGGTGATTAGTCTAAAACATTTAAATCATGTAAATATATTACATACATAAAATGTGAACTATGGCAAAAATAATATTTTTGTTGTGTTATGGTCAAATGCAGTTACAATAATAGGAGCCCTGGTAGTGGTCAAAACTGCAGTTTTTTCCTACAATATCTATGTTTAGGCAATTAAGGTTAAGAAATCAAATTTGTCTTGATTGAATTTTCTTTTTCAAAAATGGAGTATGAAAATAATAAACACTTGCATTTTTTGTAAGTCAGAGTTAAGAACAAATCTTGATTGAATACAGAAATAATTACCACTGTCAATGCATAAATCATAAGTCGCAGCAATTTTGCACATTTTGCCATTATGTTGCTTTTGTGGCCCTTTGGAGTGCTTTCACTCTCTCTCTCTCTCTCTCTCTCTCTCTCTCTCTCAAACATACATGAAAGCTATTGCATTATACACTCAGTGGCCACTTTATTAGGTACACCTTTCTAGTACTGGGTAGGATCCCCCTTTGCCCCCAGAACAGCCTGAATTCTTCGTGGCATGGATTCAACAAGGTGCTGGAAACATTCCTCAGAGATTCTGGTCCATGTTGACATGATAGCGTCACGCAGTTGCTGCAGATTTTTCAGCTGCACATTCATGTTGCACATCTCCCGTTCCACCACATCCCAAAGGTGCTCTATTTGAGTTTTTTTCTGGAACCAACAGTCGTCTTGAGGGCCAAAACAAGGTTGTGTTGTTGACTGCTGTACCTCCTCTTTATAACCAACACCGGGTGCATTGCATCATTATTGTGTTTCTGCCAAGGGCACGAGGCATCTGTCTGCACACTGCGCGGCATCCAGGGTTTGCAGACTAGTGAAAAACTGCTGACGGTGTAGTCTGAAGTACTCATGTCAGGCCGGAGAGGAGATGCTTCAAGGCCCGCGGGGATAATGAATGCCTGCTGTGCACCAACTGTCTATCAATGCAAATAGTTACCACACTAAGATCTGTTCAACAGTCAAATCTCAGTGATGAAACATCTGCCCAATTTTACATTAAGGGGCAATAATACCTATATATTTACAATGCAACTACAGAGGTAGGTGTGGTGATTACAGTTGCAACAGTGCTTAATGTTGTGACTGCAGTGGAAAACAACACTTGCAATACAGCCACAAACAGGTTTTACAATTGTAAGTATAACATAACAATATTTACATACACCGTAGTTACACTGTACCTATCTCTGTAGTTACAGTGCACTTTCACAGGTAATAGGTCTAATGAATGATTAAGGAATTGTGTTTGGTGTGATCATCCCAGTGAAGTGAACAGAGAAGTGTGTTTGGTGTGATCATATCTCAGTGAAGTGAACAGGGACATGTGATTGTTGTGCTTACAGTTGCATTGTTTGCATGTGACCCTCATTTTTCATTGGTCGGGGCAACAGAGAAAGTTCAGGACCAAATCTGTAACCTGCAGTTGCACTGACTGAAAGCATTCAAGCTCATACTGAACCCTAGAAGTGTATGCGTCATCCATCTCCCCTATTTTAGCAAGCATTGCGTCCTGCAAGCAGATATTAGATATACATTTTTTAACATACTCTTCTTTGTGGGGAGCGAGAGATTTCCTTTCCACGGGCTTTGTTTGCTATCCCGTCTTGCGCACTGTACTAGATTCTTATATAATTATTATATTCTTATATAATTGCCATTGTTGTTGTATTTGCATTTTTTAAGGGGGGAAGATAAATACCCTGGATAGATTTGTGCTTGTTAGAGCATACTGTAGCCAGTGATTTCATCATTTCTATTATTGCAGTCCAATCCTTATAGATTGCTGGATTAAAAAAATAATAATATGGCAAATGAATGAAAGAAATGTAAGATACTAAACATCTTTCCCTTCTTCCCTACATCTATCTCTTAGATAATTAAACACTCTGCATCTACATCTCCTGGATGAGCATTCACACTGCGCACGATCACTGGAAGAGAACCAGTGTGCAGACAAATGGTAGCAAAGCTAAAATTGAATGGTGCCGACCTGTGGGCATTGGACAACTATGCGCAAGGTCTGGATTCAAACAACTCAATTCGAATTGAGCCCATTCTAATTGATTCAGAATCTGCAATTTTTCCATTCTTGATATTTGTGCTGCCCCCTCTTCCAGGCCCAGAGGAAGCATATACTATTGTTTTTCTTTTCACATAAAAACAATGATCTCTTTGGACCACAGCAACAGGATCTCAACTCTAAAGTAAGATTTCTAAAGTAAGAACAAGTTTTTTGCCAAGATTTTTCTTTTTTGCTGCCATTTTGGAACGCTCAATTATACTCATAAGCTGGGCTCTTCTGTCAATTTGGGAGGGTGCAGACAAGCTCTCTGAAAACACAAAAATGGCAGAAAGGGCAAACAGACAGCTTTTCTGCCAGAGCTTTGTACTCACATCTCTAATTTTAGAGTTCATTTTCATTTAATATAATGAGCTTCTGCCATTACATAAAGACCACTTCACAGACATCTCTGGAGAAAGCACTCATCTGTGAACGCTAACGCTTGCGGGTTTCTCCGATTCTGTAGTCCTCTGCTCAGCGTTTGAGAGCGACCAGCATGGTTTGGGCTTTGTTCATACTCATCGAACATGCCTCCACGAGTCTGGGAGTCTGCCTCACAAGTTGTCGTGACTTTCTCTGAGGGCTCGAAAACCTCCCCCACAGCACTATCTGTGGGAGGAACGGGGCCCCATTCTACTGTAATGCCTGCCAGTCAGAGCACATTACACTTACATATTTGGTCACATCTTTTGACAGGATTTTAACATCCAAGTGCGATCATGTTTCTGTCTTCATCTTCGTCGTGCCACACAAGGGATTCTGGGAGTTGGAGAGATTTTGCCAAAGTATGGTAACTTTATTGTCAGTTTTTCATTTTTCAAAATGCACTTTAAGGAGTGTGGTGGGGGTGGGGGGGATGTCTCTTATATGGTTGGGGTTTCTGAGTAGAAGAAGTAAAAGAGCTTGAACTCACAACACAAAAGTATCACAAGACTAAATGGAGCACCTTTGTTAAACAGCGCCCATCTCGGTCATGGTCTCAGTCCTCCTACAATGAAGCAGTCAGGATAGAGTGGTGTGGCCTGGCTGCCTTTTGGGGACAGTGCTCCTCTAACCTTCCCTCATCTCGCCAACAGTCCCATTTTTGTGATCACTACAGCAACTCCTCCACCTCTCATCTCCCAGTTTGGCAAGTGCTCCTTCCGTCCAGTAAAATCCCTTCCTCATTTGTCCTCGTTAGTGGTTTCTGGGTCATTATTGGGTGTGTTCCCAGGCAATTACCGGGGCTAGTCCGAGCCACAGTCGGAGGAGAACAGCAATTTCCCTTTATAAATATTGCAATTACCCTTCGCCCTTTTGTGCGGCTTGGGATTAACATTTTAATTCTGACATTATTATGACTTCTCACTCCTTGGTTTTCACTGCTCTTCCCCTCATTGTCTCTATACAGCTGAATGAAGCCATGATAAATGTTCAAAGACAAGGAATCTCATCCAGCAATGGCACTCAGCATGTCCATTCATTGGATATTTTTTCCATGCAAAAAAAGAAAATGTGTTAAAGGATTCTTAGAAAAATGAAAAATGAATTATGTATCATGTATACGCATCGTAAATCTTTCTCACTTCTAGAAAGTTCCATATTAATTTGCCAAAAAACACGCTCAGAAACAAGAATCAACGTTCAGCATCAGGATTCCAAATTCAAACGGACGTGGCAGCTCATCTGCAGATCTGTCAAGTTAAGAAGTGAATGTCCAGACAATTGATCAGAAAGCCTGTGTGGGAGGCTCAACAGGACTCATTTGCTCAGATCAAAATGACTAACTTGCTAACTTGAAACCATACCATAGAGGTAGAACAAGTTTGGAACTTGTCTGTTATCTAGTACAACTGCCGCATGTTAGCAAGCTATGTAATACATACAAGCTAGCACCACGAACTCCAATAGCAAGCTGTCTTTATACATCATTACTAATCTAGCCAGCTACGGTAACAAATACAACATACTGTACTTAGTTTACAAGCTTGTTAAGTTAGGCCATTAATGTTTGCTAGCTAGCACTGTTAACTTACCTATTTTTTATCTTCACCTTCATTGCTACTTCAAGCTAATCTTGACTAAAGCTAACAGTCCTTTTGATATAATTCTGTCTTTGTTCTTGACAACAAGAATGTGACTATATTACATGTTTCCATTTCCAAAACAGTTTTTTCCATCTCACATTTTATTTAGATGTTGGGCTGGTCTTTTGTGGCCCATTGCTTCCATCTACTGTGCAAGTAATGAACACTTTAATCTCTGTCTGAACCTGGGCAAATGAGGAACTATTTTTCTTGGCGGTTTACACATCCCAAAATATGAGAATTTTTACATGATAACCGTTTGAATTTTTTATACTTTTGCATTTTAATGTTTTTTATAGCCGTGGTATAAGTGGAATAAACTACTCCAAGCCGTGCGTTCCAATAGCACCACCTAAGGTGTGAGTATATATCCAGAGAACACATGGCTTGTTGTGGTTTATTCCTTACAAATATGTACAGTATTTATAATAGTTACAGTATTGTCTTAGTTTGGTGATGTGTATATATATATATATATATATATATATTATTATGTAGTATAGCTCAGTATGTGTGTGTGTCTATATGGATAGATAGGTAGAAGACCATACTTAAAATGGTGATAGATACTCTAGTCAAACATTGCGAGCCTATATGCAGTATATATATATATATATATATATCATGATCACACATTCACATAATGTTTGTATGTTCTAGCCAGATACATACTAGGCGATATCTTTGTTTGGTGAACATGCATCCCTTTATAAAGCCTCCTGCATCCATTATCCATTCATGCAGTCAGGCTCTGTGTTTTTTCAAAAGCTTTGCCAGAGTGAGCTCACCGACGCGCCCCACAACAGCAGAGGCGAGCACCCTGGAAAGAGAGAAAGATAGAGAGGGACAGAGGAGAGGAACGGCATGCTGTCTTAGAGCTGCCAGCCTCAGCGTTCCCCGGGCATGATAAAGGGGTCCCAAGGGAGGCCAGAATGTGTTTACTACAACAGTTTTACCTGGAATACTGTGTTTAGTTAGGAGGCTGATTGAGCCCTGCAGGCCTATTACTGTGTAATCTGAGCCTCTCCAGCCCGCTGTCTCTGGGGGTTAATTAAGAACAGGAGGCAGCACCCAGGTGGAGCTAGTAGTCGGACCACTTGAATTTATCACCACCGAGGCAGGGAGCCATTGTTCCCGCAAAACAAACGGTTCAGCCACCCCCTTCCCCCCCCCAACAGCCCCCTTAATGTCCAGAGGCTTCACCCGGTCACTCCTCCAAGCTCCAACCGGTCCATGAGATGAAAGCGGGGCCTCGAACGACGCAGCGGAATATCAAAGTGACGTGGCTTTAATCCAGCACCCGGTGGTAGGGGTAGCCGGGGAGAGTTCCTCTACTTTCAACGGAGGGAGCGGAGGGGGATGCCTTTTCTAACAGCTGGGACCGGCTTGCACGACTCGCACCCCACGCTTTTGAAACGCATTGGTAAGAGCCCCTTCTTTGTCTAACTTTTCCTTTCGGCTTCTCGCGCTTTGTTGACCGTCACTGCAGTTTTTGCCCAATCAACAAGTTACAGTTGGCAGAGACCTCTCAAAGCCTTGCTAAGGGTTTTCAAGTCTGCTTATTTCAATGGATCTCAGTCTCCTGCCCCCCCCCATAGGGCCAGGAAAGAGGGTTTTCTGTTTGTGTATGTGTCTTTCTCTCTCTATCATGCTGCCTCGCTGCAGAGATCCACACCTAAACTCAGTTTTCAATGAGAAGCATTTAATCTACTGGAAAAAAAGGGTGAGAATTCAATGCGTTTTTTATTCAAGATTACAAACTCAGTTAAGCTTCCACCTACTGTTCCTTTTCATTAGTAGGTATAATATTCAGATTATGGTATCATAGTAAATTCATGTTATAAGGCTGCTTTTGATCTGAGATTATCGGCATTGAAAAGGAAGCCATTGTCTGCATTAGAATTCTGCTGATGAACTAAACTATGTGTTGCATGCCTTTTGGCTTAAAAGTTAAAGTTTGAAAGTGGGAGTCTAATTGCTTCCAGCAATGTCTGAAATGCAGTTGTAATTCAAGGTTGGACAAGGTTGTCATTTCTTCTTTCAGCCTCCTAGGGGCCACACACAGGTTACTTACTGCAGGCAATGTGAGAGCACCTGGGATTTATATTTAGCAGGTGCTCATTTACTCTGTCAGCAAATAATAGTTATTTTTTTCTTTTTTTCACCTCATGTCACCCTACTGCACAGTAATGTGGAAATGTCAGCAAGACAATGGTTATTAGTATTATTCTAAAAAATGTGTTTTAAAGATGGTCTGAGTTCCAGTTGTATTAGCCTTGGGCCCAGAGGGCTACGGACCCTGCAGAAATGTCTATAGGGCTACTCAGCCCTTGCCTACAGGGCTACATGTCCCTAGTCCTCGAGGACAACAGTGCTTGCAAGGCTACTCAACCCCGAGCCTGGAAGACAATAGTGCTTGCAAGGCTATTCAACCCTGGTCCTGGAGGGCCTCAGTGCAGTGTGCAGATTAAATCAGTGTGGCTTCCTTCTCCATTTTTTTATTCCTGTTAGAGCTGCAGAACTTGCTAGATTAGACTGTTCCAGGATAGGAGCTGAGTAACTTCTGTATGGCATCAGTGTACACCTGCAGTAATGAATAAATGTGTGTATCCTGAGTCTCTCACATGTCAGTTCTGATACAGTGCAGTGGAATAAAGCATGTTTGAAGGCCAAATTAGATCACAACAGAAGGATATACCTCTGCATCTCCTGTTTTTGTCTACAGTAGCTACTGTAGCTGCTTTCCAGACTCATGAGGGATTTTACCCCCAACCAGCTGCTGACATTTCACTGTACAGCTTTTCAGAATCCCAAGGACATTCTATACATATCTACAATCATGCTTTGCCTATGGTCTGCGAACCAAACTTTGACCATTGTTTTACTTAATAATTCATCCCTCATTTATTTTGCTTATTTTTTTTTTCATTTCTTTGTGTTTTTAGAATGATTCATATGTGTTCTGCTTCAAAATAATGTTTCAATATTGTACTGTCATATATGTAAAGAAGTCCATGACTACTTACATAATTTAGCCAAAGAGACAAAGAAAACAGGTCATAAACAATTAAAACAATATAGATTTTTTTGTAAGCTTACAGTAGAGGCTAGCTAGGCTAGGTAGGCCAGAAAAATGTGTGGGCTTGAAAAATATAAATACATTTTTACATTTACATTTTAAGCATTTAGCAGACGCTCTTATCCAGAGCGATTTACAAGATGGGCATTAATACAAGGTGAGAACAATCATAGTTAGTGCAGAAGATCAGTGCAGTAATACAGCAATAAATAAGATTATTAATAGCGACAATATTAATAATAATGATTATGATGTTTCTTATTCCCAAGTTTTTTCAACACATTTCAAGAGTCTGGAAAGGGACTGCCATCCCTTATTGATTGTTTTATTACATTTACTAATGAAAAATCTATTCACATAATAATCAACTATAAATGTATAACTTATTTGATCATATTTAAATTCTGGCCCTTAAAATAAAAATAGCAGAATTTAGGGTTAGGGTTAGGGTTATATTAGTTATTAAAATGGAGGGGAGATTTCACCACAATGCTAATATACATATGAGTTATGTCCAGCATATGTTTAAAAACAGCATAGGTGTTGTCACGTGTGATGCCAACATATGTTGGGGATATTAGCCATAAAAATACGTAGATCCAGATTGTGATTTAATACACACCTGCGCAATGCTCTTTTTTTCTTGTATAACATTATTATATTCGCTTCAGTTCATGACATTTCAAAGCATGTTGTATGCACCACAGAATGAGAATACATGGGGGGTTCCACGTGACCCGTTGGAAAATGGCGATGTGAACCATGGCTCTGTCCCTTCTTTTCCGTTATATGCAGGGGCCCAGATTAGGGTAAAATACTTGGCAAAGGGCAAGTATCTTAGAAAAGATACTTGTCCTTCCTAAAACTTACTTGTCCTTCGCCTTCCAATTTTCCTGGAAAGTGCGATCTCTGCTCTGAGTTTTTAGCTGATCTTCTTTGGTTTTAGCCTTTTTAGTGGGGATTAGACTTGCACCCTCAATAAATCTCCACATTTTTGAAAATCACTATGTCGTATGTTGCCCAAAGATAGACACGACGGTTAACGTTATTTATTTTCTACACGGATATTTATGTTTGACTTGTGCAGCGTGTGCTCATGGGACTGTGTAGCAGTGAAGCTCTGACGGGTGCCCACAAGTGGCATTAGCAACTAGTGCTCTGACTGTACAGTATATCATAATGTACACTCTAGTCGGGAAATCGAACGAGAGAGATTTTTGTGCTTGGACTGTAGGACGGATATGAGAAATCACTGCAGGAAAATCACAGCGATTCTTCAGCCTGGCGGGAGGGCTCACTGAACTGAATATAGACAGTAACTAGCTAGCTAATGTTCATGGATATTGCTTGCTAATTCAAGGCTTGGTAAGTGCTAAATGCATGATCAGATATCACAGATATCGATATCCAATGTCTGTGAACGCTAACGTTAGCTAGCTAACTAACTAGCTGGTTCTCGCTGTTGTGTCTATGTGCTGCGATCCGCTAAACTTTCTTGACTGTTGGCATAGCAACAACAACAAACGCGGTGAGCACAGACTGCATGCGAGTGACAATGTACCGCTTTTCCCATTTGGAACTTCGGAAACATTTTTGAATATCCATGCATGACGTGTTTGTTACGATGTGAGTGTAAAACAGAAATAGTTACAGTTAGCTAATAAAAAAACTAATAAAATCCGAAATTCATCATCCTTCTTAATTTTTAGTCGTCTGAGACGATAGGATGACTGCGAATCTGGGCCCCTGTATATGCATATTTTTACTAATTTTAACTTCTCACGCATTTGCTAAATAGGTACTGTTTTTCAAGGTTTCGAGATGTCACAGAGCCAAAAAAAGAGGGCTTTATCTTTTCATGCGTCCTCTTCTAAGGACGGGGGGAAAATGTGTTCAGTCAGAGCTTAGGGCATTTCTGGAAACATGGGCACAGAAACTACACACCTTTTTTGAGTCTCAGTTCAGTCGCCTGGAAGGAAAGTTGAGCTCGATGCAGTCAAAACTGGCGGCTATGTGAAACAAACTAAAAGGTACTGTATGAAAACAAACCTTTCGGGACTTGAAAATAAGGTGGAAAAAATGCTAAGCTTACGTCCATGTGCTGCTCCAGTGGAGCAGAGTTGAGCGGATGGAAGCCAAACTGGCGGGGTTGGAAGACTGCAAGCGCAGATCAAACATCCGTGTTATCGGTCTTAGTGAAGGTAGTGAAGACTCCGATGCAGTGACCTTTCTCACTGGATCTCTCCCTCGATGGTTCCCTTCTCTGGTTGGCAGAAACTGTGACATTATGCGAGCTCACCGCATATATGGCGACAAAAATGATAATCCAAGCAACAGGGCGAGAACACAGATTTTTTGCCTGCTCCGTTACCTGGATTGCCTGGTTATTCTGCAGGCTGCCAGGAAATACCCTCTGATTGTGGATGGAAAGAAGATTAGTTTATTCGCGGATTACAGCAAACATACAGCCCAATGTCTGAGGAATTTCTCCAAACTGTTCAAGCGAGCCTGTGACAACTGCTTGCAAGCCTTTCTTCTTTACCCTGCCATGCTCAAATTGATCCATGAATCCAAAGCCCATCTGTTCGACTCTCCTGCGGCGGCTACTGAGGTTATGGACTCGCTGTGCCCGGAGTGCCCATCGCTCGTTACTTCAATGTACAGCAACAATTGACTGCTCGGTGTTGCAAATTCCAGTGTGTTTCATCCGGTTTGCCAATTTTGTACACTACTACAGTAACGCTGGTCTCAGATGATTATGGTACTGCTAGGTTGTCATGGAAATCTGTAGCCAGTCAGGATATAACATTAATTGTGTCTCATATCTAGTATTCAAACTATGGTAGGCTACTGTGATTATATAAGCTAACCTTAGCTACCGGCTAAACTAGCCGACCTCATTGTAAGCAGATTAATACCTATGTGGATTGTGTTATCCACTATGCTGGTGGACCAGCTTCTTTATTGTTTGTTTCTGTGGGGAGTTAGGTACTGGATGAAGGGGGAGGACATGCAGGTTTCTCATGCCTGGAGCAAGCAACGCCAAAGTTCTATTTTGGGGAGGGTCATGGCTAGATAGTAACCCTACTTTTTCGCAGACCTTGTGCACGCGTATTTACCACTATCTGGTAAGGAAAATGGCTAACGGTGACAGCGTACAAAGCTTTAGTTCTTAAATATTATAATATTTGAACATCTCTCAGTTTGCAGAAATAACTTGAATGAGGATTAAACGTTATGTGGTGTTCCCAATCAATAGGCTGAAGGCCTCATGAAATCTAATTTGATGTGTTCACACAGGCTGGGAAACTGCTGTCGAAAATGCCATTGTGACCAAATGTCAGTATACTCTCTGTGACTTGAGGTCTGTTCATTTAATGGCTCTCCACACCAGATGGGGGAGCTTGCTAGTCACTAGACTACGGAACCGCAAATATAAATACTGATGAAGCAAACAGCAAGGGCCAAATGTGCAACGCAGTTATGCTTGATGTACAAAATAACCCTATGTTTAAACCATCATACCTTATACCTGCCAGAAACTGCAAAATGTAATTTCTCATTGTACGTTGTATATAGTATCAAGTGACTGTGAATTTTATTTTTGGATGTAGTAGACCATGGCCTGGCCTATATTACATTTAGACAACTGTGTATCAGCAATCATCATTACTAAGCAGGTTAATTTTCTTTTGATGATAACTTCGAATAAATGGTATCTGACTATCCGTATTAATATACTGTAGCTAATTAGCAAGCTGGTTAACTTGATTAGTAGCTAACCTATGTCACACAATTTGTGGTGAACTGAGGCCAAATAGGTAACATCAAATAACCAATGAGGATTTTTGGTAGCAAGCTAACGTTAGCTAGCTACAAAAGTGGTGCATTGGAGCAAAGTTGCGAACTGGATTCGCAGAAAAAAACAACACTATAAAACTAAAAATATAGCTAGCTACAACTAACGATGTAAGTAGAAACAGCTGGATGCAATGATAACAAGATGATAACGTGGTGATAAGATGGAAACAAGCGGCCCAAAATACATACGTAAAAAACTCAATCAATCACGTGACATTGTTGACCAGTTGCAGGCGACAGTTTATTGGGAGGGCCTGTGTTAATAGTTTGACAAGTTTGCCTAGCCAGCCTGCACAATGCGGCGAGCAAGGCCCAATGCGTTGCTTCGTTTTGGTCGCAATCCCGTCATCTTGCCTGTGCGAACATGCCAAATTCAATTTCGTTTGAAGTATACTGAGATCTTTAACACTAGAACCACCAGGATTCGTTGTATACCTAGAACCGCCAACAGGTCAAATTTACCCACACATCTATTTTGAATTGATATTGCAAAAAAATTTATACTATCACTATAATAACATGTTTGTTTCAATAAAATCAATAAATAAATGCTTAATCATCCCTTCGGTTTTAGTCATACATTTGAACAAAGTCATGTGTGAATAAACAAAAATCACAAAGAGCTAATCAATTCAACAAAGTTGTATTTATTCATAAACACCATTGATGGTTACAATGTTCAATGTTCATGTAGGCTAGCAAACTGAATGAAATAGCCAAACATAGTTAGAATATAGGCATCGGGCAAATTAGGCTAAATAGCCTACAATATAATACATACAAAATAATAAAACAACAAACAAAACAAAGTAATGTGTAAATAAACAAAAATCACAAATAAATAGGAGTTAATCCATTCAACAAAGTTTTACATTTATTAATAAACATTTACACATGGGTCACAGGGTCAAGGAAAGGGGTTTGGAAAAGGAAAATAACAAAATAAAATAAGTTCACCAAAAAGAATGAGAATACATTCATATGAAAGACTGATTTACTGTTAAGATGCAATTATCTTTATGTTTCTGACGTCATATCTACGTGACCAATATGCTTGTGGTCTTTAGCATTATTTCACATACAAAGCACTGTATCCTTTGAATTGAAAATATTTCCATAGTACCTATACCAAATAGCTTCTTATGTTACCTGCTTCACCAGTCAATTATAAAAGATTAAGAAGATCAACTATATATGGTCTGTGTGTGTGTGTGTGTGTGTATGTATGTATGTGTGTGTGTGTGTGTGTGTGTGTGTGTGTGTGTGCATGTGCGTGCATGCATGAAAGTGGAATTATGACTGGAATAATGTTAAATCAGTGAAGTGAATTCCAACCATTAAGTAAGACATGTCAATTCCAATTATGGATTATATTCCTACACATGAAAGTGAGACACCTCTCATTGTAAAACGAACTGCCCTGTCATGGCACAGGCAATACCAAGGGCATGAGTTTTTTTTAGAGGGCATTCACCACTGTCCATGGTTCTGAACCTGCATCTGCTCCTTGCTCCCACAGGACCACATGGGACAAATCTTCAGTACCCTAGACAGCTCATTAAACCCAACATTAGAACAACTTCCTCTCTTTGCTAAAACGTTTTGGGTCCACACTTTCCCTTTGCAACCTGGCAGCTGGTAAATGTAGACGAAATTTCCACTTCATACCATGTCACAAATTACAATGAACAGGAGGTATGGGGTTTGAAAGCTTTGAATCCTCTTGATTACTGAATCCTGTATGATTGTTTGATGAGTAAGGCTTTTATAAAGTGTATTTTTACAATGCACTATTTACAAATAGGTTGTCACACAGCGGTTCAATCAAAAAATAGGAAAACAAACATTTGTGACCAAGGCTGGAGAGTGGCCCTGAAGAGAAAAACAGCTCTATAAACACTAAGGTATTGCACAAAATATGGCAGCACCTTTAAAGGTGATGGCCAGCTCTATGCATTCTTAACAAGAATGAAAAAAGTCAAATTCCAACTACCAGGGTCTGACCTGTAGACCATTGCTTTGAGGGTATTTCTCAAAACCAAGGGAAACTACAGAATTTCGAAATAAGGGACTATGTTGATTAAGTAAAGTTTTGGAGTGCTTCACTGCATATAGATTATGTCTATGCCACTATTATGTCAATGTTACGCTAAAATGTACAGAAACACATAGAAACTATGAGCGGTCTTTGGGACATAAGAATGTGAGCTCTGGGCAGGAACCCCCAGAAATTGACAGGCACTTGTCAATGTGTCGGTGTGTCCAGAGGTACCTTGGGTGCCATATGTAAGGGCAGATGTTATTCAATGCATTACTTATTCATTAAGCACAGATTACATAGCACTGATGGCCAACCCAATGGCCAACAATGCACAGGTCTGGTGAGTCTGTAACTTAATTTGCATTTAAATATCACTCCATATGACCCACATCACACTTCACCAATGGGAGCTCTTTCTGAGTCTCCACTCAGGAGCAATGAGCACAGAGGATGACACAAATGCAACATGGAAAGAAAACTGGTGTACAGGAAAACTGCCATTAATTCTGTGTTAACCTTTGCCCATTTTCAATCATTCCTCAAAATTATTCCTGCTTCAAGTCAGTCCACAGGTTTTCCATTGCTATTGCAATACATTGAAGGTACCAAGAAAACACACACCTAATCACATCTGACTGTCACAAAATGATACCAGTTACATTTCCTCTGGAACCTGGGATAATCTTCTTCCAGGCAGGTATATACAGCCTCTCTGTTTGACCAGTACAGCGGTCTGTTGGTCTTGGTTTTAGACTGGTCTTGATTTGACAGGTTGAATTAGGAGAAAGGCTCCTGATCATATCATAGTTGAGCCCAACCAGAATCACCTCCTATTTAACATTGGATGTATTTTCCCGGTGGAATCTGCACTTCAGTTCAATCCTGTATTACTTTAATTAAATTTTTAATTTACAACTAAAGTAATGACCGCACAAATAAACCCCAGGAATAAAGTCACTGCCCAGCGTCCAACAAACCAACTGCTTAGAGTAACACAAATCACACTTTATATCCTCACAATTAATCTATGAATAAAAGCATCAAGACAATAACATAAACAAACTGATGACTCCTGCATACATTTAATTGAATTCCTGCATCATCCACCAAAAAGGTGCAGCCCTGGCCACACAAAATTTCCCAAAATACATAATAACAGCATTCCCAGCACATACCAAGCATTATACAATATGATTTTTTTCCCCATAACCCACAGTTCAGGAATTTATTGCTACATGGAATCACATAAATACATTTTTCCTATGACAACACACATGACAATAGCATGCACACCATCACAATAGAGCTATGCTTCAAGCTGTTCACCATATTAAAGTTAATTAAGGTATTAACTAGCATTACAATTACAATAGTTGACACACTTTCATCAATATTTGTTGATATACACATAGGTACAAAATATGAATGTGCTGTGGAATGTAAAATATATATAAATGCATGATGCATAAATATGTAATGTAAGGCTAGTAGATACTGAACCTTGAAACAATGTTTACTTCTATGTAATCTTGAAATGTTTCTTAGTTTTGGATATGTTTTGGTTTGGGATATCATTAATAGTTTAAATAGTTCAGTGATTCATTGCAATATGTCCATGACACAATTTAGAAATATCATAGTGTAAAGACAAAAAGCAAAGCCACTCTTAACTTTAGATATTAGAGTTCTATTATCATACAACCGTAAATGAAATGGATTTCAGTTCATTATTGGGAAGGTGGTAGGGGTTAGTTACTATATTTAGATGATATGCGTCCGTGATTTTTCTTGCTAGCACATCAAGGAAAGCTAACAAAAATCATGTGAGGTGCTGAGAATATCTTCAAAGTTTCTTGCTGCAAAGCAAACTTTACTTTAGCTCTTTGACTGAAACATTTCTGAATCGAAGGTGGCTAGGTTATTTTCACAGTGTTCAACCATAGTGGAAATGTTCATTCTGAAAGTATTTGTACAGGCTTAAATATGTTTTTTTCTTCTTTCAAACAACAATAGGGGTTCTGGAAACAGACAGGGTATGGTCCAATTTTCTGTACAGAGTTTCAGAAAATTGACAGATTTGTTGCAGTTTATAGTGGATCAAAGTGCTTTGAAAGTGCAGGGGGAAAGAAATGTGTGTTATGATTGACTAGATAGTATCAAACAAAACTTCCCGCACACAGTCCTCTATAATACTGCCTTCTGTTTAATCGCAAGAAACTGAGTAAGTACAGTAGAAGTGGCGACTGACACAAAGTTAGTTGCAATGTGTTTTTTTTTTTTTTCTCAAACATTTTTTTTTTTTATACCAGATAATAAGGTAAATAAATCGTGATGGTGGAATCACCTTTTTTTCCAGCTCATCATGGTACTCCACAGTCAACAGAGGATGGTGTGCTGCACACAAGTAGTGATATACAGTCAAATTAGTCACACCCTTGATGAAGATCAGAAAAAAAGGCTGCATAATATAAATAATACAGGCAATGATCTATATTGTATGCTAAAAAGAGAGAAAATGACATTGTTTTATACGAATTGAGGAGTTGCTCAGAAATAAATATTTTGTTTAATAAGGATTTTTTTTTTTATTATTTTTTTTTTTTTTCTCCCTGATGCCAAACCCCACTGCTGGTGTACATGGTCAAAAAGCTGAATTTTTGTATTGTCTGACAATAAAACCAGGTTGCAAAGAGTTAAGCATTGTAACTCCAATTGGAACTGGGTGTTATGGTCAGATGAGACCAAACTTGAGCTTTTTGGCCATGCAGAAGAACGCTTTTTCTGAAAATAAGTTATACCTACAGTGAAATATGGTGGTGGATCTCTGATGTTGTTTTGCATCTACTGGTCCTGGTGGTCTGCTGAGTCTCCAGGTCCTTGTGTAGGTCAACGGAATCCTGAAATCCTGGAGTACCAAGACAGTTTTGCCAAAA
Organism: Aldrovandia affinis; assembly: GCA_029706075.1. NCBI lineage: Eukaryota > Metazoa > Chordata > Actinopteri > Notacanthiformes > Halosauridae > Aldrovandia > Aldrovandia affinis. The sequence continues at coordinate 1,752,934 of JAINUG010000138.1, read as the reverse complement.
TCCTGGTTCCCTCTGCCAGGAAACTGAAACTTGGTCTTTCAGCAACAAAACGACCCTAAGCATACCTTCAAATCAACCAAGAAAAGGTTATCTGACCAAACAGTGGTTTTGTAATGGCCATCTCAGTCTCCAGACTGAGGAAAATTGTGATTGAAAATTTTGGGTTTGAATTGAAGAGGGTGTGAAGTACAGGATAAGGACCCAGACGCAGATCAGGATTTGGCAAAGAATCGTTTAATATAAGGCAAGGATCAAAACCAGTAGTCAGGGTAGCGGAGGTACAAAATCACAAAGCAAAGAGAAGTCACAAAACAATCAAAAAGTCAAAACCGGGAAACAGATAAGGCAAACAAACAAAATCGGCAGGCAAACTCGAAGTGAAAACAGAAGGGGTGTCTAAGGAAATGCTACAGACTCTGGCTTACAAGAAATCAGCTCAGGGAATGAAGATCAACTCTGACGGGGATAGAACATAAACACGGAACTTATATACAGGCAAGGGTTATACTCGGAAAAACAGGGAAAGGGAACTCGGAAAAGAAGAGCACAAACATAGGATGGGGAAACAAGCAGGAGGCTGGCACGGGACTTAGGGGACAGGGGACTCGGAACTGCAGAAGAATGGGCTTGATGCAGGCACTGGGAAAGGCACAGACACATAGATAATATACAACCTGGAAGAGCAGGCAGACACGTGCACAGTTCGAAGGGGAGGAACGCAAAGAGAGAATCTGCGTGCGAATGAAGCGGAACGTGAGAAGCGTACAGGGATAGGACAATGAGAGAGAGAATGATAGATATAGTTAGAAGCGTGAGATAATTAGTGATTAGTAGTGTTAGTAACTTAATCTAAATCCCTAATGTTAGTAGATTAGTAGGTTAGTACTATATACATCTAACTAATATATACAAAGTGTTGTAGAAAGAAAGAAAGAAGTAAAACGAGATTAGAAACGAAGACGGAAAAACCGAAACATAGAATTTCCCGACGTGCATGACAAGACAAGGAGTGGAACTCGAACAGGAACAATGACAGATGGGGAACAGAACGTGAATGAAACATGACTGAAGAATGATAAATAAACAAAGTACAAAAACAAACCGAGCAGACACTCAAAACATAACAGAGGGCAGTCCACAAGCACAAAGCGAAAGATCTGAATGATCTTGAAAGATTTTGAATTGTGGAATGGTCAAAGGTCCCCTCAATATGTTCACCAATTTCATAAAACACTTTTTAAGAAGACTCAGTAGTGTCATCCTTGCGAGAGAAGGGTATACAAAATACAGAAAATGGGTGTGAATAATTGTGACACATATTTTTGGGGAAAAATGTTACTTTGAGCAATTGTATTAACTTAGAAAAAATATAATTGTCCCATTTGTTGAGCACACAATATAACTCATTACCTGTGTTGTTTATTTTATACAATTTAATATTTTGCTGATCTTTATCAAGGATGTGAATAATTTTGGATTTGACTGTATTCTGAAAGGCAATTATGGTAATGTCACCAATAGAAAACAAAGAGTGTTGTGCAGGCAATTGTTTAATCTCAATATTAAAATTAAAAGCAATTAAAATACAGATTTTGTTTTCTTCCTCACAAACACAACAATCACCCAAATTTTGATTGAATCCAGGCCAATATCACACATGGGTGTGCCCAAGGACAATGCCATATTCTGTCCTTGGGCACACTTGTTCATGAATAGTTGTAATACAGCAGCAGAAAAACCTGTTGGTTTGAAATGGACAATAGTACAGTATGTAATGTAATTGGTTTGTAGGAATAACCAAGCACATAAACCAATCAGCATGGAAGCAAAGCCACTTTTTAAACTTCTTTTACCATGATTTTTCCTTTTTCTTCCAGTTTGGAGCAATAGATATTTATGGCAGGACCTCAGTGTAAATATATTTTCTTTTAATTTTGTACTACATTCATGTGGAAATACTTCTGTAATGGACAATGTTACAGCATAACCAAATGTAGTTCAACATAAAGACTGTACCTTCCAACTGAATTATTTTTATTTTCTGGGGAAAAAACAGCTATGTAAGCAAGAACGTTTGATTTCCCTGTGTGGGTGGTCAGATGTGGTCTTTTCTTACTGCAGTTCTCATCTCCTCACTTTAAAACTTGCTTTGAATGTTCGATTTACCTCCAGGGTAAAACCACTGCAGAATAGCGCAGTAAATGTCAGATGTCTGTTACGACTGGGGAAGAGTCTTCAAACTGTCACCTTTAACACAAAGAATGTCTCGTACATCATTTCTGATCGTAAGTACAATGAGCCCCACTGTGAGTGGTGCAGTTCTGATATATGCCACCTCTGGGGTCGTAAGAGTCCAAGGCCAGTGTGTTACCACGCCCAATGCACCATGTATCTTTTCAGAGCATGCACATCTTTTACATGCCTTCACTGCACTGTCTTGCATCTTTGATTGTTTGTTCAATGTCATTTATCGGGACAGAAAATGTATTTAACCGATCAGACATGGCAAACAGATCATATCTCGGTATCAGTATCAGTATAAATCCATCCATTACAACTGTGACTGCAGTACAGCAATGTTCCATTTATTTATTTTTTTTGGTTAATGGCTTTTGTTATTAAGGCACTAAATTAACTTCTTGATGTCTCTCCCTCAGCATGTGGCAGTGAGATTACAGCGAGCAAAGCAATTAGAAATGATGAATGTGCTCTGTCGGCCCAGTGCGTTAGGGTTGTGTTTTCCGGCTCTCCTTCAGCTTCCCATCGGCCTCGTCTCTCCCCCCGAAGACAGAAAAACTGAAAATTAAAACCAGTCTGAACATCAAGGGGTCTGCTGTGTTTATTGGGCGATGGATTTTAAAGAAGCATTCACAATGAGATACAGCATAAACTCAATCGGTAGTGAGACATAAATGTCCAGGGAATATCATTCCACATATTTACCTCCCTCACACACATACACACACACACACACACACACATTGTTTTGAGGTCCAGAATGGTTGTATATTCCATTAATATTTCATAATTTCACCAGCATTGACCACAGTAATCCATTTAATACTGCCGATTTCGGTAATTTCTAGGAAACGTAATTTCAGCTGAGAAGTGAATACAAGGTTACTGAATGAGCCAGAGAACCTGGCACAATAACCCTGGGCCTGCCTTTCTCTCCAGACCATCTGGAATTTAGAATGGCCATCTTTCTCTGTGTGTTTTCCTCAATTTAAAAGAAGTCTCCAGCAACTCCAACATTGCAAGTGCTTCTCTGGGGTGCGGAGACCAAACCTGAGCAGAAAGGAGCTGGATCCTGAGGTGAAGAGGAGGGAGGGAGGAGTAGAAGAAACACATGCCAACTTTCAGATACTAAGGGGAAAAACATTGCACAACTATTGTGTAGTAATACTTTCAGGAATAAGTCCAGGAATCAAGAGACAGAGTTCCAGAGGTTCTTTTCAACCAATGACATTGTCTGACCCAGACTTAACAAATATATATATATATATATATATATATATTAAAAAAATGCAGGCAGTGAACAACCTTCTGGTCAGACAGACATTCTTTGGAAGCCACTGTTCCACTTAATGCTTCAGAAATTACAGACAGCTTGCCACAGTTTGGCAGTCGGGATAAGCATTTGAACAGTGGGCCCCAGGCCCCCGCCTGGAGCCATGTTTTTTAATCCAATTGACACTCCCTGGTGGGTGCTAAAATGCGCTATTACGCGTCCACTGGATGGTCTGAGTAAGCCGCGGTCTCGGGAGAGGTGCCGTCGTTCTGCGCCAGCTGCCAGTGTGAATCCCGAGCAGCGGTGTTTGCCGGAATCCAGGCAGAAGCCAGTGTGATGCACAGCAGGAGCGGAGAGCCTTACTTCACCAGGTGGCATGGACGGACTGAGCGATGTGGCTTTGCTCTGCAGATAAATGAACCACCTGCTTCATACTCCTGGTTTCGGCACGCATCACCTCCCTTTGGGTATCATTGTCGAACCTGCCAGATGCACAGCAGCTAAGTTGTTTTGGGAAAAAGAAGATGCTTTCATCATATAACCCACCATTCAGCACCATTTCACAGATGCTATCCCAGCTTCCATTTTCTATGGTCAGATATAGTGCAAAATGCATCCTTTTTCTAATTCTTCTCAAAGGCCAGTTATTTTTTGCACTTAATCTGTACTCTATGAGTTTAGAAAACACCTCCCCAGATGCTTCCCCAAATAATCCTTTGCCTCATGTGTCTGAATAATATGTTCCTATATCAGCACTTATTGGATAGGTATACCCAGCTAGCCAAATAATGTTTATAAGAACATGTTTTTTACATTGTGGAAAGTTGTGAAAGTATTGTGTTCCTATGGGTTTTTTTACCACCCCAAACCACAACTTTCCAGTAAATAAATTAGATCCAGATCCAGATCTAGCACAGTGTGATTGGTTGAAGTGAGTGAGTCACAGATGCAGCAAGATAAATCTGCCCATTATGGGGCACATGAAGCTTTCCTCACCCATTGCAGAGCCACCCCCATTTCAAAAGCATGCACTTTCTTATTCACTAATCAATTTAGCTGCTGTGCTCCTGGTAAGTCTGACAATGAATACCAAAGGGAGGTGATGTGTCGAGAAACCAGGAGTGTAATGCAGTTGTTTCATTCACCTGCAGAGAAAAGCCACTCCCTCTCACCCTCCTTACATTTAATTCACCTGCAGCGTAGAGCCACTCGCTGCCTCTCACACCCCTCGGCCACCTTGTTTGGGATTATTCGGGTTGCTTATGTTGGTGTTCTTCCCCTTCCATTACCCCACAAAGATGGCTCCGGATGGAGACTAAATATATTTATCATCTCTCGGAAATGGTCCAGACATTTAAGTTAATCAATGAGGCGTCACTTATGTAAGAAGCTGAGAGAAGTATGGGTAAATCAATAAGGCCTTCCTGCTGTGGTATAGCAGTGCGGCGCCAGTGCCAATTTTTGTTTGAAAGAGTTCAAGGGGTTCGCACTAAATATGTTTATTTAAAGCTTATCTGTGTACACAGACCTCCCATGCAACTTATTTTAAGGTCTCTTAATGCATTGAATGCCATTGAGTGGAAAATCCACATCGACATCTGCTAAGCATTTTGAGGGAACCCAGATTTTTTTGACAACTGATGTGTAATGTGTGCTCCTCTATTTTTAATTGTCCTATTATTCATTGTTACAATGCTTGCCAGCAGTGTTCCATTTTAAATCAAAGCACCACTTTAGGCACAACATTGCGCCTGATTTTATGATGTTTTGGATTGAATTCAGTCAACCATTTTCCTTAGGTTTAACTTGGTAAGTGTTCTTTTTTTTATTCAAAACTAAACTTTCCACTTTCCACTTTTCACCCAAACTGTCCACATTGTGTGGTGAACATAAAAACTAAGATTTGCAAGTCAAAATAAAGGACAACGATTTACTGAATCCAGGCTGCAGTCTCAAGTAATATACAGATACAAACGATGTAAATTAAATCTTAGAACACAGGTTGTTACATTGTATGACATGTTTTATTAGACCAACATCCAGATTCTGGTTAATTTGTCTTTTTGTCGTATACATTTAAAATAAGGCCTTGATTCAATCAATATCTGTCCTTTACGTTGATTCACAATTAAATACAAATGTTTGTTTGTTTCTTCACTAATACTGGCGAGTTCAGCAACCAACATTAACTTACACTCTGTGAACGAAATAAGCTATCATTAATTTGTGAGTCAAAGTTAAGAAAACATTTTGATTGAATCCAGGATAATCTGAGCTAGTGTATCTACTTGTGCAAATCTGTCTAGCAAAACTTTTTAGAGTCATTCTCCTGTGGATTCATTCTAACGGGGTGGAGAGGATTGCGTTTTTTCGATAAAAAGGGTTGCCTAAGACTCCTCACCTGGGCAACCTTCACCACTCACTCCTAATATGAGTCAAATTATAACGTTTGATTGGATGATCAAGTTCTCTGCAGAGAATCCATCTCCCTCCACACCAGCAGGTTCACCTGCTGTGTAAAAACAAAGCCAACTAATTTGGTGTCAACGAATTTCCACCTGTTCCAATACTGTGCAAATAAAGGCAAGCCCATCTTCTGGTGAACTTGAGGAAAACGACTGCAATGCTGCCATATGTATTCAGTGTGTCTCGATGAGACGTTTAGAATTGACCAGGCGGAATTGAATGGCACTGAGGGTGGCTTTATACAGGAAAACTAAGCCATCGGCAAGCTGATCTGATACCTCAGCGATGAAAAATGTCCAAACATATAAACCCTTCATTTTCAGTCAGTGGATTATGAAGATGGCCTTTATCAGCAAAGCTCGTTTTTATGTGCCCGATTGTTGGGGAAATGCGATGATTAGCTACATAGGTTTACATTTTTATGGCCACATCCATATTTGATCTGCTGCTAATCCACCCTTAAGGGCTGTCCGGCTTTCTCCCTTTGTCTGTTTTTTTCAACTCACAGTGGTGACCAGTTTAAATGTAAATGGGAATGTAAAACCAATTTAAAGGATACGGGTAATGAGGTTTGATGAAGATTACTGATAAGGAGGATATTAGGACAGCTGTTTTGTGACGTGATGCTTTGACATCATATTATGGTCCCTCTGGTGAGGTGAATATCTTCATAAAGTAAATCCACCAAACTGTAGCTCTTTGTGTTGTCTCTAATTGAGATACAGACTTGTTTCCAATGAGTAGCCTATTCTTGCAGTGCAGTAACAGATAATTATCATCTATATCAACAGCTGCTCAAAACTATTCAGTATACAGTGCCTATAGAAAGTCATCATACCCTTTTGAAATAGTCACTTTTTTTGTCTTACAGCCTGAAATAAAAGTACATAAAATTTTTTCCGACAAACATAGCGCTTGGAGTTCAGTCCAAAAAGTTCAATCTTGGTCTCATCTGACCATATAACCTTTTGCCACATGGCATCAGAATCTTCTATGTGTTTCTTCGCACTTTTTCAGAAGAGGCTTTTTTCTTGCCACCCTGCCATACAGGCCAGCTTTGTGTAAAGCTTGTGAGATTGTTGTCACATGCACAGATCGCCCAATCTCTGCTATTAAGACTTGTATTTCCTTCAAGGTTGCCATTGGCATCTTGGTAGCTTCCCTGATTAATCTTTTCCTGGCTCGGTCATCCAGTTTGGAGGGACGACCCGATCTTGGCAAGGTGTGGGTGGTGCCATATGCCTTCCACTTCTTAATAATACTCTGAATGGTACTCAGAGGGATAGTTAAAGCCTTTGAAATCTTTTTATATCCTTCTCCTAACTTGTGCCTATCCACAACTTTATCCTTTAGTCCTTTTGAAAGCACCTTTCCAGCCATGGTGAATTATTTGCGTTACCATGCACTAATAGGAGTAGAATCCTCAAGGAACAGCTGATTTTATTGTGAAATAATCAAAACCACTACAATTGATGTCAGGTAGAGGCCAATTAGCTTGGTGTGTGGTCTGGAAGGTGATTGGTTATACCTGAGCAAGTTTATAATGGTTATTCTAAGGGGACTGATCACTTTTCCAACCCTATTATTCTAGTTTTTTAAAATTAATTATCAGAAATTGTGCCCTTTTTTCATTTGAATGTTGTAAGGCAAAATGTGTAAATAAAGCTGGATTTGAGGTACTTTCATTTCAGACAAAAACAAGTGACTATTTCAAAAGGGTATGATGACTTTCTATAGGCACTGTATTGTGGCAATATTGAACAAGTGACATCCTAAATCACCTACTTAACAGACAAGGATCAGAAAGCAAGGGAGTAAACCAATAGGCAGCCATTCCAGGCTGATAGTCAATACACTTTAATAAGACATGGATTGCTAAGTGTAATCTTACAGGGAAATGCACTGGCTGGTCCAGAACATAACGTGATAATGTCTTATCGTTGACCATTGGACCAGCTTGGAGATCCAGTGACGCTCATTAACCCTCCAGTTATAAAAGCCCACTCATTCTTTCTCTCTCCTATAACCCTTGGCACTTGGAAATTGGATCCCTGGACACTATCCATGGAGTTCTTATCTTGACTGATTTCTCCCACACCATATAAAGCTTCCATAGCATAGCTTTTGGGCTTTATAACTCACTACTTATGTATAACTACTTAGTACTCAGGCACGTGCACAGATAGGGCCCTCAGAGTCAAAAAGTGCCCTTTTTTTGGTTGGTGTTTATTATTATTATTTTGCCTTTATTTGTTATTGAAATTCTATCAAGTATAAAGAGGGAAATGTATTGTAGTACCCACAAAAAAATACACCTTATCAACTTAAAAAGCACTCCCCCACCCTTCCAAATGGTTTTGTCTCAATCAATCAACGTTGCATCTTCCGACATTCCGAATACAACTTGTCATGAAAAGCACCGCATTCCCAGCCCCAGTTCAGTTACGGTGAATCATATCACTCAGGTAGGCACTGTTTTAATTATGAAATGATTAAACAAGACTTACTTACTTTTTATGTTATATATCTGTTTAAAAAACTATGAAGTAGGTAAGTAGGACTTGCCACCTTCACGCTGTAATTTCGTCATTACTAGCCTCGGTACTCGCAAGCAAGTAAGCTAGTCTAATTATAATTAAAATGACGTTATCTCCATCATGCAGGACAACTTACAAATATGCAATGAATTTCTGAAGCAGGTAGTTACGGTTTGCATAGTTCTGCTAGTTACAGCCAGTTTTCTAAAAACGTGATGTTTAAAAGTATATTATTGTTTGGGCATGTAGCAGTGTGTTTCCCTGTTAAAGTAAAAGTTTCAATCAATCAATCAATCCATTTTGATTGGGAAATAAGAAGCAGCATAAACGCTGCTAGAAGAGGCAAATACACCTGTCTCCAATGAAAGGCAAAATACTTCTCACCTCCCTGACCCTGGATCTGTTTTTCAGCCATATGCATAGATGTAACAAATATATAAGAGTGTGTTTAAGTACTGTGTGTGTGTGTGTGTGTGCGTTTTTGAATATAATATAATACTGTGGTTTCTTTTCCTCTCAGTGTGATGCTCAAAAACATGTTCAGTAGTTGTACCATATTAACATTTATCAAATATATGCAGTGTAACAAAATGATACAGAACATAAAAACAGAAGGAAGTTTTGAAACCCCAAATTCAGGGGGCTTATGCATCAAGCATGTCAGAGTAGGACTACTGATATAGAATCTTATCATTACTTATAATGAAAGGTAAAACAGGTCCCAGGTTCTTTCTCAAAGAAACCACTGATTTAATGTGACTGAATTGGTCTAAACAACTGAACACTGACTGACTGCATTACTTACACTGACTGACTTGCATTACTACATCAAATCTGTGGTTTCTTCATGGAATAATGTGTTTCAGTAGAATTTAAAAAGGCCCCATGTTATGAACATAGTGTGTGATTATGGATAGCAGCGGTGTGGCAACATCGGGATGGGAATAGTGCGTGTCGGTGGTGCCCTTTTTTTTATAGCGTCCCTGCCCCCCAAAATGTCTGTGCACGGCCCTGTTTGTACTTACTATCTACTACTCAATACTTACAACATATTACACTGTTTGTACTGTGCACTTATTACTTGTACTCCACAATAATAGTAAAATGAATAATAATAATAATAACAATCAGCATCATAACATTCAATTTGGAGCTTTATTGTACTTGCTGCTATTATTAATACTCCTTGGCGTTTCATAGTATAATTCCTTTTTTTTCATAATGGTTCAGACAGCAATTTCACACTGTGAGTAAGACCAAGGTCAGCATATTGATATATTTAAATTATCTTTCATCAGAAGATGCACATGCTTTTAAGTAAATTAGTCACATATTACACAAAGCCTCCAATTATTCACTGTACTTAGCAAAAGTAATATAGCTGCATTGAAAACATGCATATTATTGAGAGCTCTCTGAATCTCATTGCATGAATAAAGGTGGGACTGCCATTTCTGACAAAAGGGAATATGGGAAGAAAGGGGAATTGGAGAAAGAGGCTTTGTTTAAAGGATTCTGCTGGCAAATTCATTTTTGAATGAGTGAGTATAAAAACAAAAGACTCATAATGACATATAAAAGGAATGGGTCATATGGTGGTGCTGATTCGGATGAAAAGGGAAGACTATTTAAGTGACTATACATCTGAGTGGGAAATCATGCGACTATATAGGACTAGGTCAGAGCTCAGTTAATCCCATAATAGCCAAAGAGCGCGAGTCGGTAAGAGAGAGAGAGAGGTAATGAATGAGAAAGAGGGAGATCGAGCAAGTGACAGGAAGAAAGAGAAAGAAGGAAAGAGTAGTTAGAGGAGTGAGTAGTTAGAGGAGTTAAACTTCACCTCAGTGAAGTCAATATCAGCCTGGGGCTGAGAGAGAATCACTTGGAAAAGTTGCTGTGAATATCACTGTAAAAATATATAAAGTGGTAAGACTGTGCATGGGTGTGTATATGAGTCTGTGTGTGAGAGAGAGCAAGAGAGACTGATCTATTCAGTGATTGTGCTGACCTGATTTGATAGATGCTGAATGCACAGCATGCGTAATTCGGCAGGGTTATACTGGAGATACAGAGTTTGTTGTGTAGCTAAGGAAATGGATGCATGTAGATGCTGTGGAAGAAAGACTACCTGGTTGCTCCACCTGAAAGGAGAAAAGGATAAGGAGTCCTTTGTTTGAGCAATTATCGGCTCTTTTTTAAATGCACCTGATAAGCTCACTGCAGAGGGTAAATACAGGCCAAGCAAGAATAATCAGTACACTGACAACATATCCAATGCATTCTTGAAGTCCCAAGTGATTTCCTATGGTGGACATAACAATGTAAAACAGATATGGAGCTGTGTGAGTACTCCGTGTTTGACAGCTTAAACATAGACTTATTCTGTCTGTTCATTGTGTAGTGGTTCTTTCCAAAGCTAACTGTTCACAAAACATGATATTTTTTATCACTAGAATCTAAAATCAGTATGAATTACATATTGGCAAAAGATGTAGGCATTTTCTTCTTGCCTTGTCAATCTTGAGCATGAATTAGACAATAACTGGCTTCTCTAAACCAAACTGACACTATACTTTGCATTACCAGAAGACAATATGTTGAATTTGTATACACCCATCTATATATAAGATAGTACAAATGTCAGCAATAAAAGCCTACCAGTATAAGGGGCAGGGGCACCCTATATATCTATACGGACAGGTGATGTAAAACAGATGCTATAATCATGTAAAGATGCATAGAGAGCTGCAAAACAGACACCATAAAGCCAAATGGTGAAGACCCAGAAATTCATTCCTCAAAAGCTCTAGATGCACAAAAACAGTTGGCCAAGTTACTTGTAGGAATATAGGAAAATATGGGAAGCATTGCTTTGGAACAGTGCTTGTTTAGTTTCTGTGAAAAATATTGGTGAATGACTAGTTGTAACATTTTGATATCAATAATTTGGTTTGCAGAACAAATTTAGGAATGGTATATACGGACAGTGTATGCTTTGTGAGTAACTTGGCTTTTTTATGTTGAGACATTTTTTGTTGAGATATCATATTTACATTCACATTACATTTTACATTTTGTCCAGAGCAAAGATGTGTTAATATATGGTAAGATCAATCATAGTCCGCGCAAGAGATCAGTGTCATAATACAGTAATAGACATAATCATTGGAAGCTGCATACCGTACCTGTAACACAGGGAAGGAAAAAATTATCAGATCGATTTTTTTTTTGACAGTCATCAACATATATACATATTTCAAAATGCAGTATTAAACATGAAAGCAATTGTGATGACAATTAGTAAAATGTCAGTGGTAGTGGAGGCAGAAGAGGTGGGTTTTGAGTCTCTTGCGGAAGATGGCCAGTGATTCCGTGGTCCTGACCGAGTGCGAAAGATCGTTACACCACCAAGGGGTCAGGACAGAGAAGAGGCGAGACAGCATGAAGTGGCTGCTGGGCGCCAGGAGGGATGGGACAGTCAGTTTGCCAGAAGAGGCAGAGCGGAGGGGCATGGCTGGGGTGAAGGGTGTGCTTGATAAACCAGCACCAGTGATTTAAATATGATGCGTGCTGCAATAGGGAACCAGTGCAGAGTGAGTAGAGGGATGACATGTGTGAACTTGGGTTGGTTGAACACCAGACTTCCAGCATTCTGGACCAGTTACAGTGGCTTGATGGCAGAGGCCGGTAGGCCGGTAGGTTATTCCCAACCTATGGGAATAAGTCTGAGAAGTAACTTGGGGCTCTGTGATTCATAATTTTGTGAACCAAACTGAGCTTCAACAGTGTCGCTCTTGCCTCTACAGGGAGCCAGTTAAGCTCCAAGAACTGGTTCCTCCCTACGGGATCACAGGGGCCAAGACCCAATACCAATCTGACTAACTTGTTCTTGTAAAAAGGAAAAAATCCAGGCAATAAGGCTTTATAAAAAGTTCCACTCCGGTAGGGTGGGTTTAAGTCTGCCAAGGTTGCTCAGGTTACTGCTGCATGTATTGCTAGTATTACTGCTGCTCCTATCAACGTGGCAGTTGTTGTCCTTCCATCCAATCGCTCTCTTGTAATACTGTGTGGCCTGTAGGGTGTATGATAGTCACTGGTTCGCAGGTTAGTGCATAGGAGGAGCATATGTTTCTGTAGTGCTTCTTGCGTGGGTACGGGTGGCACAGTGATGACTTGAGAGGCACAACTTGTGATTCCAAATTGGAGATATATTGTTGTATTTCCTACAAGATAGCAAATTCATTCAAATCAAATCTACAACTTGTCAATAAAGGGAAATTAAAGAGATTTCTGGATACGGATAATTTATCCAAAGTCATTTTGAAGAATGAGATTGAATGAAGTGATACACTTAGAGAAGCATTCTGTATTTTACATGATGGACTGAGTGTGCATTGACCTATAGCCTGCTGCTCTCCCACTGCACGAGAGTGTCTTATCTTCAGTTCCCAGAATGAACATAATAAACAGAAATCTGTATGAGCCATCTGTGTGGCCCATAACCTGCTGATCAATACACTGCTTGTCATCATTGCTCACGCGCCTGATACGCTGTCAGTGCTCTGAACCAGAAGGTCACTTCACCTACTGAGTTCCTGAGAAGAGCACTGATCTTGGGTCAGTTGCTGTACATATTGGTACTGTTATTATCACTGCAGTTATTTGCAGTATCTAGAGTGGACTGTTGTGTATGCTTGAGCTGAAGGTACACACACACGTGCTTAGAACTTCTGCCATGGTGATATCATTCTGCTTCCCATAGCAAATTAGTTGAGATAATTTCCCTGTCCCCTCCACCAATCAAAAGCATCATCCTCTTATAGCCAATTAGACTGCCTGATTTGTTCCGTGAGTCTGTGCAATCTGCCAATCTGGGAAAAAGGGAAATATGTTGCATGCTTTTTTTTCCAGGCAATCACAGGTTTAAAATGTATCTAGAGATCCGGAAGATGGTACAGTATTTTTTTTTTTTTTTTTTTTTATGTTACATTGTATGACATCATAATTTCCTTCACCCAAAAGGAATTCCACATGATAATTCTGTTATCAAAACCTAATCTCAGAGGATTCTGCACACAGTAAGTGAAGTAATGCATGGCATGGATGCAATTTGCACTGAACAATATAAAAAAATACAATTCAATAAAGGTAATTCATGATTTACTGTAATTTACAATCAAGCATTAAGTATGTCCAATTTTAATAACTGTTTTTCAAACTATAATGTATCACCTATACCCCTGACACATTGTATGCAGTGTCTCGTATCTGGCTGGTATGTACTATGACTGAGCTCAGTCTGCATTGGAGCAATGCATCTTTGTTTAGGATATTACAAGCCAGTTTATGGGATACACCAAGATAATGAATTAGATTAGCGTTTAGGTTAGGCTAGTCAGATTGAAAAAGTATTTTTTCTCATACTCTATAAATGGCAAAAACATTATCCATAAAAAATGTGCAGTGCGTTTGTTGGGCAGGTTGGGCAGGTTCGGGTTGTCCTGGGGTGGGACGGGCTCATTACTGCAGCATGCTGCATGTCGTTAGCAAATTGAGATCTATGGTGATGATACGGGTCAGGCAGGCACCTTTGGCTTCCAGAAGGGCCTAGCTGCTTTCTTTAAGGGCGGTGTGGTGTGGTGTGACATGTATCAGAGAGCCTGGGCAATTGACAATCAGCAGCGTGGACTTTTAAATTGTATTTTCCTTTTCATTTAACCTTAATTGAGGCCCACCGAGAACCAATGCAAGGGTTTTAGTACCCAATCAAGTTTGTGTGTGTTACTTTGGGGTGGGGGGCTGGGCATTAATTGGCCAGTTTGAGAGAACCAGATTGATAATTCGGCCAAAACACTATGGAACAACATACGTGCCTCTGCACTGGGAAATTGGTTGAGTGCTGGGTTAAAAAAATTGTGTTAAGACAGACTGCAATACAGTATACCCATGCATTAATCCCAAAGCAGAACTAAGAAGCTCCATTTCTTTACATGGCTAATTTACTTCAGGATTGGCAAGTGGATACATCACAGTCTGTCCTAACCCTGTTTTACTGGCCTGTTTGAGCTGGAATGGCAGTCCCTATTGGCTTATCAACAATTTGGCCTTAGTAAGAGAGCACAATTCCAACCTCTACATGACCCTTGATATGATAGGAAGCTACCCTTTGGAGAAGCATTACCACAGCTGGAGACTGCCTGTGTTCGAATGGGAAAAAAAAATCTATGGTGATTGAATTATGGCAGAATTTTTGAGCAAGTTTAGCAGTACATTTTAATGGCGGAGGGTGGTAAATAAGAGAGGGGCAGAAGTAATATTTTTTTGTGCTCCTACTGAAATTATTTTCTTATTGTCTTTTATTTACTTATCAATAAAGAATGATGTAATTTATCATCATTTTCTCCTTCCTCTTTAAGCTCTTTTTGCCTCTAGCGGATTATGGAATGATAAATTCCCCTTGATGTACTGTAACATTTCTTGATCTGCTACTTTATAGAAATAACACTTTTCACACAATATGTGTGAGTTTAAAGTCCTGCAAATTGTCATGAACAACATTACATTAATGGCCTTTGATTTTGTGTATACTTTCAAGGCTGAATAGATATTAGAGGCTTTCAGATTTAAACCACACTATCAATGATGCTTAATAAGATATTAGACAGAATTTGTAATGTGCATTGTATTTATTACTGTTTGTGCTGGGCCAACACCATGATCTAATGATATACCTTACATTTTACACAAACAGCTGGATTCTTTCTGGGCCATTCATGGTATGTGCCTTTGCTCATGGGTACAATGCAATGCCCCACTTGGGGTTTGAACCAGCAATCCTCAACCAGTAAACTGCACTGCTGCAAGGATGTGTCAAGCTGATGCCCACTCCTGTAATGATTATGAAATGACCAATGCAGGATCGAAGCATATCGTCCTCGGCGATTGTGTTGACGAATCAATTATGGGCATCTCCCCACAGATACTGAAGAAAGGGAGGAGATATGGTGGATCGGCGTGATTTACGACCAGCTCTGGCTGGGGAGCAGATGCTCGGCTGCGTCTTTAAAAAAAAATCCCTCTCCCTCATAGATGCCCTAACCAGTATCACCGTCTGTTATCGCCGGCGCTAAAATTTCATCCTGGCACATTTAATTACAGACCGCTGCAATGCTGCTAATGGCTCCTTCCACTATTGTGGAGTCAGTCTTTTTTTAATTAAGGTCCGCTTCATACAGGATTAAGACTGGGGTGTCACGTTGTTAAACGCCCCCATGGGGGGGCTCTATGCGACTGCACCCCCTTAACTCTTCCCAAGCTCTGGGTTATCTGCACAAACTCCTGCCTCCCTTCACTGGAGTTTATCACTAATTAACATAGAGTAATTTCTAGCAGGGTGATCTTTCAGAACAAAGAGCAATGCCCCCTCTGTGAATCACTGGCAGTTAATACAGAGCTCAACTTTTTACAGTGTTGTAGTAAAGTTGTGTTTTTTTCACCCGCTCAAAGCACAACTTCCAAGCTGTTGTAAATAGGTCCAGATCACACACATACTTATCACCAGCTCAGGTCTGAAAGGTTCACTCTAAGCAACTGATTGGATGGGAACAACTGTAGTAGGACCAGGTTGTTCCAGGCATCCAACTAGCTGCTGGTAAACTCTCCAATGTGGCTCTCCTTAACCAGGACTGGGCACAGCTGAGCAAAATGATCTGTTATGCTACATTACATTACATTACATTGCAATGCAAATTATTATTCTTCTTTATTTGACAGATACTCTAACCAGGGAGAGATTAAATCACATTGTTACATCATTATTCTAGACACTTAGAGCACAATGGAATAACAATTGATTAGGGCATGCGATAAAAGGTGGCTCAGACCAAAAAAGTGTCCAACTTTCAAGGAAATTATGCAGTTACAATCTTGTTTCCTTAAAGCATTCATATGAACTAAAGACACTGATATAAAGATAATTGATTGGATTTATATAGTGCCTTTTTACCTTTATTGCTTTAGGTAGATAACATCTTTTTTTAAAGGGAGACCAATGATAATGGTTTGTATTTACATAGTAACTTCCAGCTGATCTCAAAGCGCTTCACTATGGAAGGGAAAGACTCAATTCAACCACCACTAATGTGCAGCATCCACCTTAAATATCAATCATACATGGATACAGTGGCCAGATGAGTCGGAGAATGTGAGAGTTGATGTGTAGACTGTTGAAATGCATGTATGAGACTGTGCATGATTCCTGCTCTGTATCTCAATACCACGGTCACCCACCTGCCACTGCAGGCCTAATGCCACATCAGAACCAGTCATGTAATTTACAGCTACCCATCACTGCCTGCTGCCAGTTATGTGTGTGCCTGCACAGTGTGGTCAGTCATCACTGCTGCAAATTGTCTGATTATATTTCACTACCTCTGTAATACCCAACCATGTATTAGATTACATGGATATTAAAAGATTAAATTGTGTTATATTGCTGTACGTGTGCGACATTTGACAAAGCAGGATAAAACCATGCTACTCAGGCAAAAATCGAAATGAATAATGTCCTAATTAATCTGAGAAGTTGTGCGCCACTGTAATGAGAACTGCGTCTGATTCCTTTCAACACCCACACAAGCTTTGTCTGCTTGCATGCTTTACTTCATGGCCTCACATTCAAATAAAATAAACTAATGCCTTTTAAGTGAAATTACATCTCTTATCTTTTTCTGATAAGGAATACACTTTCCTTATGATGGTATGAGCCTGTGAATGAAAAAAAAAGTTTGCAAAGTTAGTCATTATTTTGAAACTCACAACTAAGGTGACATACAGAGCATTAGAAAATAATAATAAAGCAAGCAGCATAGAAGTAGGTGCTTTACCATAGCCACATAAATATTTTAAACTGCTATTTAATGCATAGCATAGACACAATCTATTTGTAGCATTTGCACACAATTATGTAAAAGTGCTATTCTATTCATAGCATAGCTACACAACTTTGTGAAATGCAAGTCACTATTTGCATTTGTAAGCCAGCGCCTACACTATTGAAGCACAGAGGCTAGTTATGGGAAGGGTGCAGACCTTAGCTTTTCAAGCACTATGCTTTTGTTTATACAATATGCATTATCCAGTCAACGTGCCTTGCCTGCCTGTTACGCTTCCTCAATACAAACTGTCTAGAGCAAATATTGGGACTGGAAGAGCCTTTTGAAAGACAGGTCCCAACAGGTATTTACACTGAGAGGTAGGTTTAATACACATGCAGTACTGAATATTAAACCCAATCCCCATTTGAATGGATTGCTATTTCAAGGGCAAGAGGGTAAATACATGTATGAGAGACAATTGTATTACCCTGGAGACAATGGACTCTAACATGCAATTGAAAAGGTGGAAAATCTTTGGGAAAGTTGCCTGATTCTTGATGGGAAATAAATAGATTCACTCTCACACTGGGATGACATGCCATGCGAATGCATACAACAAATCATTAGGATATGTTATGAAATATCAAAGGAAATGTGGTCTGAAACTGATCTGAAACATTTACCAAATGACCTTAAAGTCTTTATTACGTAAAAAATATAGAATGTAATAATAAGCTCTGATACTCATCACCCAGGAAGAAACACCCCAATTGGAAATAAAACATAAGAGCATACAATAACGAGAACAGTCCATTCAGCCCATCTAGGCTTTTCATTTACCTACTTGCCTCACCCGGTTGCTGATTTTAAAGTGAAAACAAAAATCAGCAGACCCTGCAACTCTCAAAGGTCAAGAGTGAATACCACTGGCCTAGAGAGTATCCAGGTCCCTCTTGCAAAAGCAGTCAATCTCAATGGGGATTTAATTTGTGGATGAATAAAGGATATATAAAAATGTAAAAAATATATATACTTTTTGTCCCAGCAATAATTGTGGATTTGTTTATTTAAAGTGTTCAGCAGTAAAAAAAACAATTTTCCTAATTTATTTGGGCTTTTTTAATAAATGGAATGTTTCCAGTGAGATTGAAAAAAATAAAAATCTCACCAAGGACACTACCATTAATATTAGCATCACTATTCGCACTGCATTATAACTGGTCAATTTTTCTAAATAAGTCAATGTGAACCCTCAGCACTTATTCACACTACAGTTTAAGAAGAGGACATGTCTTTATAACATCATGGAAGGAGCAATATTCAATATTAAGCTTACCAGCCCGAATCTTAATTTTAATACTGTTGAAAAAGCTCTTACACATATGGTCAATATTTTTATTTATGCTGTTGAATTCCTCCATTTTACTTCTTGTTATCATTCCATTAATGCTAATATGTAACTAAGTGAAGTTCCAAACTTCCAAGAAACAGATTAATTCATTTTTAGTCACCATGAAAAACACAACGCCGTTAGGCTAGTCCAATTGTTAGCCTGTAAAAGCGGCTAGGCACGACCGGTTACAAAATAGGTTCTGGGATCTATTCATTATATGAATAGCTGTCAGGACTTTCCAAAAATATGAACAGTGTGTGCCTCAGTACCTGTTTGATGGTGGGGTTCTCAGCTATACAGTCTTCTCCATTGTTTGGTTTGTCCTATATTTCCCTTTGCATAAATTCAAATTATCCATCAGTTTTTTCTTCTTTCTCTACTAAATAACGAGCATCTGTTGGCAGCATTCCTCGATGTGCAGCTGCAGTCTGCATCCTGTGGGCGTTTCTTGATATCAAGAAATGCCCACAAGGCAGCATAATGTACAGGGGGCTCAGTCAGAAGCTATTTAGATTGGTTATTGTAAACTGGCATCACTGTAAACTCTGATCATGGACACAAAAAGGTGCAGCTAATGCATTATAAACATTTTCTTGGAATTTGTGTCAATCGCACAAATAAAGAACAAAATGGATTGAGGTATGGTTTTAGCCCCTCTTGTTTGAGCAGTAATTGTATACACCATTCACAACATAGGCAGTGATAAAGTGAACAGCACTGGGTGCATCGCAAAGCTGTGGGTGTTTCCCCAGTCTTCAAAACAATGATATGTTGCTGGGGAGCATGAGTGATAATTGCATTGGAAATATTTAAGTGAACAAAATTTACAATTACATATAGAGTGTTTGATAATACCACAGTACTCCCTTTTGTTCACCTTGAAATAATTTCAATTATATTTCTTTTACTGGCACGTCAACCATTCATTTTGTACACTACAGTGATACAGTCAAGTTAAATAAATGAGTGCAAGCAGTATAATTATAAAACATATTCATGACAATTGGCAATAATAAACCCCAGATAACCCCAGTAAAGACACAATGTTCTCACAATGAATAAGAAATAAGGTCCCAGCAAATAAAATTACATTGTGACAATCTGATCTGCGCATCAAGTTCAGGTCTCCTCTTGTATGAGAATCACAGGCAAATCAAAGATAGTCTCATTTGCGGCCAATAACAGCATAAATGGGTGTTTCTTGATATGAAGAAGCACCCATATCGCCCACAGGAAGCAGGCTGCAGCCCCAACCTTCTCATCCTTGTTGGTGGTGCACTAAGGGAAAATACCATGTTTCTTTCTACGTTTGTACACCTCCGGGGGCTGGAGGACGGCGAACAGCTGAGGATGAGGAAAAATAGCAAGAGTAAAATAAAACTGTTCTCAATTTGAGGATATTTTGCAGAGACCATTGTTGGCAATAAGCAAGGGTGGCAGTATATCGGGGGCGGTTTAGGGGGGGGCACTGTATTGTGCTTGCTCTTGCTTGCTTGCTACACTGCACTTTACCTGCTAGTGAAGCACATATTTTTTTTAAGTGAAAAAAGGCCTGCCCTCTCCAGCTCTCTGCTCCTTCTCTGGATCAATCAATCAAGTTGTTCTCAGCATAGCAGCATTAACAAAGGAATTGTCTCATTATGCATTACAGGGAGAATGAAATGTCAAAATTCAAATGTCAAGTTTTTAAACATAAGAATAAGAGTGAACATAAACATAAAATAGGAGAGAAAAAATGTGATAACAAACAAATCTGACATGGAAATTTTAAATAGCAAATTTGGATGACAGGTATGCTATCTGCCAAGTTACGTGTTGGTGGGGCATACCCCATAACTATACAGCACAGAGAGTTCTGTGATTCCCACAGAAATAACTGAAATGGCCTCGGACTCTCAATTCTTGTTAAAATTAACTTCTGTAACTTCTGGCCTCATGTAAACACACATAATTCAGATACATCTTCACACAGCCACACAATGAAGCCCAAAACTTGGGTTATTTTGTGTTTATTCCTTATCTTATTGTTCTTCTACTTCTCCTTAATTTTCCTCAGAAATTCTGCATTCCAGCAAATATTAATCGTTCCCTTTGGGAAATATCTACTTCAACCAAAAATATAATCTATTCTGATATATTTAAACCAAAGTAGCACATTTCTGGCCATGCAGCAGATGACATCATTATTTAGATACATAAGGATATGTGCATGTGATGGTATTTCAGCCAATAGATACCATATTGCTTTTCTGTGGAAAGCTATCTAATACTATCCAAAAGAGTAATAGTATTGTTTTTACAGATGTATAATTTCTACAGCCAACAAAAAAAACATTTCCGTATTATATTTCTTATATTTTCACATATAAACCCTACATATTGTTTCATGGCTCAAGGTAGGCCCTAAATCCCCAGATTAAATGTATACTCTTAAACCAATAGGATGTCGGTATAGGCAGATAGATAGCCACATCTTCCCTGTTACAACCAGACAGCTGGCTACCTAACTACAAAGCTACATAGCGTTTAATTTTAAAAAGCAGCTAGTTAGCATGCTTTCCGGCAGTTCACTTACTACTAAAGTGTACATTGTTAGCCATGTTTGCTAGATACATGTGCGTATCATCATTAACCTTAGCAGCATGGCTACCTATATGACATAACTATACTGTTAGCTGGCTATCTACTGCTGGAATGACATCTAAAGTTTAAAAGAACAATGCTCACTTCAATACTGAATGTTTATTTGTACACAGGAACAACTACTGTACAATACACAGTGACATGGATAACATTTCCAGCTACTTGCTCCGTAAGTAAATATACACTTCTGTAACTTTACCACAATCAATTCATTACTTTTTGGTAAACTGTGCTGTATTATGACCACTTGTTAGTCATAGCTTTCCAGACTAGCACAATAGCAGCAGCCAGCGCACAATTTACATACTCTGTTTCCTTGTGTAACGGGGGTAGGTCTGCAGCGGGTTTTAAACCATGACTCTCACTGGCCGCTCCGCGAAATAGGAGATGAGATTAGCACACTGACCCAAAGATTGAGGTCTCCAGCTAAGGGAATTAATCATACTCGTATTGTTTCTCAAGGGGTGATGTCACATTCTATAGCAGGCATTTACATGCTAACTGACTTCTCTAAACTCTGCAACATTTGCTCTGGCTACATTATCATATACAGTATTATACACGTATTAATTTCACAACAGTGTTGTCAGTACCTGCTAAAACAACCGGTTGGCTAGTTAACTTCTGCTGCATGTTTATTTCAATTAATGAAGTGATGCTCAATTAAATACAAATACAACAGGTACTAACACCGATATAATCGCCAGCTACATTCTCCATAAGTAAAGACCACCTTATGTAACATTACCACAATCAAGTATTTAATATTTTGGTGTTGAATTTAATCATTGTCAGATAATTTGTTGTTTCCTTGTTCATGACTTGTCGTAGAGGTGTAAAAATGTGTCCATAAGAGTTAGCACTCTGCCTCAACAGAATTGTTTACAACTGATAAATATAATTTAGCCAATTGTGTCAAATTCGGAAGTGATTGTCTTATTTCAGGATTGTTCCAGAATTCAAGTACAGACATCTCACGACTGTCGCTATTCTTTATGCCATTTAGCAGACACTTTTATCCAAATCGATTTACAGTAGTGAATGCATACATTTTCAGTATATGTGGCCCCAGTGGGGATTGAACCCACAACCTAAGCGTTGCCAACTCTGTGATCTACCAACTGAGCCACAGAGAACCAGAATACGTAAGTTTTTGCGTGACGTACGTATTCTATAATCTCTGTTTTACAGTCATCTTCAAAACCAGGAATACATTTGAAAGGAAGGGTCTCCTCGCTCACGTGCTGAGGGTTGAAAAACAACACAGCCTTGAGAAATGTATGAGCTGGTTGAACTAATCTTAGTTTCTGTTTTAACTGTTTGAGGTTGAAGTATGTGTTGTGTTTGATGGCGGCTTGACTGAATGTTTTTGTGCATTCTTTGTTTATTGATAAATTTTTGCTGTAAACCTGCTGTGCCAATGTTCGGTATTCATTGACCAGATCCTCAATTTTATTGTAAATTTGGTTAAGTCAGATTTTTTACTCTCAAACCATTTAATCAGGTCATTCAAAATGTTGATGTGTTTAGAAATAAATGTGGAAATAAGCCTTGCAGAATGTTGTCGGATCAGTAAAGATTGTGACAATATGCTCCTTAATACTAATATTAAACTTAATAGTTAACTATCAAATTCAATAAACACATTATTGCCCACTTGAATCCAGCATCAATTACTTACAACTAGCCTAATAATAGTCTAAGTACTCAGAATACTTAAACCTAGGAATAATTATAGAATAATTGTCATTACTTCCCAACCTTATTAACTATGGTGTCTCTACTCAAAGAACTAAAAACACCCCTTCAACTTCTTCAGTTGCTCACTATTTCAGTGAGCAACAGATGGCAGTATGTTGCAGACTGAAACAGGTTTTCCTCGAAGATCTTTCTATATCTTGCTACATCCATTTTGCGACATGTTTCACGATAGGGATAATGTTCTTAGGATGATGCGCAGTGTTAGGCTTGCCTCAAACGTAACGCCCAATGTTGATGCCAAAAGGTTTAATCTGGGTCTCATCAGGCCATAAAATCTTCCTCCACTTGGTTTGAGAGTCTCCCACATGCCTTCTGGCAAACTCTAGGTGAGTGTTCTTCAACAATGGCTTTCTTTTTGCCACCTTCCCATAACGTGCAAATTTATGAAGCACCCGGGGATATTCAAAGTCTTTGAAATCTTCTTATGTCTTTACCCTGATTGGAGATTTTGAATAAACTATTCTTGGATTTGCTTTGAATGTTCTTTGGCCTTCATGGTGAAGCTCTTGTTTGGAAATGCACTAACCAACTGTTGGACCTCTCAGAAACACCTTACGCTTACACAGGTGAACTCAATCAAATAAATATGTGAACTCTAAAGACAATTGAATTAAGTTTATTTAGGTGGTTTGTGTTGATCAGTGGCAATAAATCCCAATTCAATCGATTTTGATTCCAGAAAGTAAGAAAATCAAATTTGAAAAATGCCAAAGGGGTGAATACTTTTTCTACCTACTGTATTTGAATTTCAAAAGAATTCTGAAACAACACACCTAGGGCTTTATTTTGACCATGCAAAAAGCCCCTCTGCACTTTCCCCAAGGGAAGATTGCTATTTATGAGCATTGCAGACAGGCCCAATGATGTTTGCCCCCTAGGTTGGTATTTTCTTCCTTGTTTTTAAGCACTTGCCCTGGGTGGGTGGAAAGGGGGCTGAATTGACAATTTAATTAATTCATCATTACTTTGGTTCGAAATTGGTGATTTGGTAAAGCCAGTATAAGATAAATGCCTGGTTAGGCTACGGTTATATCTGCGACTTGTAGACTATACTAAGCATGGATTTGTATTTTATAGTGACAGAGACGGAGCAGCAACAAAGGGAGAAAGAGAGTGACCAATTGCTATACATAGCCTAGTAATAATAATTCAATTGTTGCAATTAATCAAATATGGTCTGGTTTTGTTACATTAAAAATCAAATATGTTAAAATTTTAAACTAAACTAAAAATATAAATACAATCTTTGTGGCAAGCACTTGTTCTGACACTGCTGCGGAGCAATGCCACAGACACACTGACACACAAAAACACAAACAGCGTGTCTCTCTCCCCTCTCCCATGTGCAAATACTTATTTCTGTACCATTTCAAAAAATTCAATAAATCCTTTTGGTTTCCATTTTTTTTGTGATCTGCTGAAACACAACAGATGAAGTATTATGCATTGGTATGCCTTATACAAATTAATTTGATTGCTTAGAATATAATTGTCACTCCACTCATTTATTTAAATGTACATGCATGATGTTTGCGATTAAATGTATTATACAGAGTAATTACACCATTTCAAATGTAACTGCTCTAAAGATAGCTGGGCCTTTGTAAGTAAGAGGGAATGTGTGTTGTTTCCAATGTTTCATCTGTAAATTAAGTGTTTAAGCTACAATTCAAATGCAGCATATTTGCACACAGCACAACTCTTATTATTACTTTTTTTAAATATGAAAAAATAAAGATTTGTTGTGGACACATACACCTGTAGATGTTACTACAGTAATTTGTTACAGCTAATACTTGATTGTGTTATTTCCTATCCTGGAACTTCATTGTCATTTTATTTTAAACAATATGAAGCAGTAGGGAGAGGGGGAGAGATTGATTACAGGAGGACGGCCACTTGCTTTCAGAGTGGAAACCATTTGAGTGGAGAGAGACCACAAAATGCAACATTTCTTTATGAAAGCCTTGCTCCAAATTCACTCTCAGTACTGTCCCTCCATGTTCCACCTCCATTTCTATCCCTGTTCTCTTCACCTTATTACCAAATGATACACCAGCGTTCCCACTATTTCAAACTGCTTGATGTTTTCCTCACCTTTATGTAAAAAAACTTTCCGATGTTGTTGCTACTCCTTAGCAATAGTGCTTAAACCTACCCTACCTACTTTTGTCTGATTTTGACATCCAAATCCATTTTATAATAATAATAATTGTTGTTGTTGTTATCTAACAGACATACAGGTAAGAACATAATGTGTATTGAAAGCAGATGCTTCCACACAGATGGTTCCTGAGTTAAACCAATTATCATTCCATCATGCTTAGTGTTATGTATAAGAAGGCTAGAAGAAGAGATCTCAGTGACTTTGATAGAACAGTTCTTGGGGCACTTTTGGCAGGAGCTTCAGTGACGAGGCCTGCTCAGCTTGCTGATGTTTCACATGGAGCAGTGGCTAAGGTGATGTTGGCATGGAAGTTTGAGGGAAAGACATCATCAACTAGGGGTAACTGTCATTGAAAGCGCATAGTCCTCGACTGTGATGTCCGTGCATTGGTTCAAGATGCAAGGCAAAACAGAACTCTGAATCAGTTGACTGCAAATATCATGGTGTGAGGAGGCAGTTTCATCAAGAACAGTCCGTCGATAACTTCACAGAAAAGGATGCTATGGCCCAGTTGCAGTGCATAAACCCCTTATTTCACCTACAAATGCATGTTTGCAAGTAAAGTGGTGCAAAGAACAGAGGCAATGGTCTACTTAGCAGTGGGAAAAAGTATTATGGTCAGATGAGTCGTCCTTCACACTGCTTTCAACAGGTGGGCATGTGGCACATGCCAAAATAAATCTACAGGCACGAGTGCATACTTCCCACAGTGAAGGTTTCTGGTGGCTCTGTTATGGTATGGGGTACATTTACCTGGCAAGGATTAGGTCCACTCAATCCCTTAGAAGGCAAGGTAAATGCCAATAAATACAAAAGCATTCTGAGTGCCCACATCCACAGGCCATGAGTGGTGACTGAATGGTTTTATGAGCATGAAAATTATGTAAACCATATGCCTCCGTCACCAAATCTCAACCCAATTGAACACTTTAAAATCCTACTAAGAGCTTAATGAACAATCAAATGAGAAAAGCAAGTGATCTGCACTATTGCTTGACCTAACATTGTCTGAATGCCTTTGCATCCTCCAAATAGATGTTGGATTAGTCTCATTTGGCCCAGTTTGGGGTGGTAGGAGATGCTATCCAAAACTCAAGATTAAATTCACAATTTGTAGCACAACTTCTTTCTATATTTTATTTTCTGTGATTTGCACATTGTAAGCTTTCATAAGTCCCCAGTGCTACAGGGGAATATAGTGAATTGTGTTCATAATTGTGTTTGGGAGGGTTCTCAAATCCTCTCAAAAGTCTAATGCTACTTTTCTAATCTGAAATGTGGGGTGTAACATTGTAATCCTTGGATTTATTTACTGGTAAGAATGTGCTCAACAATTATTTCTGGGAAGTTGTAGCCACTGCAGTACATGTTGGTAGTAGATACCTTCTTAAGTAAGACCAAGGCTCCATGTGAAAAAATAAGTAAATCAAATAAAACAACACCACATAATTTATGTGATTAATAGATCAAGAAAATGTCAGCTTTGTCAAATGAATGCAAAATACAATAATTTTTAAATGTGGTATGCATTTGAATTTATTTTTGAAAATCAGTAGACCCCCCCCACCAGCACAAAAGTTAAGCTCAATCTAAAAAGAGGTTGTGGAAGACTAACAGAAACTTCTCGCTTAGAACACAGCTCCTATACATATATACGCATACACACACACACACACACTGTGTACACCCGGTCTCAAATTTCAACTTTGTTGTCTTACAGCCTGAAATTAAAACATATTAAATTGACTTGTTCCAGCTTTATTTGCACATTTCCCCCTACAACTTCCAATTAAAAACAAATTCTAAAAATTTTAGGAACATTAATAAAAAATAAAAAAATTATAGAATAACTTGGGTTAGTACTTGGTAGAAGCACCCTTTGCTTGAATTACAGCCATGAGTCTGTTTGGATATGTCTATCAGCTTTGCACACCTAGATTGGACAACGTTTGCCCATTCTTCCTTACAGAACTGTTCAAGCTCAGTCAGATTGCGTGGTGACCATTGATGAATTGCACTCTTCAAGTCATTCCACACATTTTCAATAGGATTTAGGTCAGGGCTCTGACTAAGCCACTCAAGGATATTCGCCTTTTTGTTTTTTAGTCACTCCACTGTTGCTTTAGCTGTGTGCTTTAGGTCATTGTCATGCTGAAAGGTGAACCTCCTTCCCAATTTCAGTTTTCTTGCAGAGGGCAGCAGGTGTTCCTCAATAATTTAATGTATTTTGCCTCATCCATTATCCCTTCTATTCTGACAAGTGACCCAGTCCCTGCTGACGAGAAACACTCCCATAAGAGAATGCTGCCACCACCATACTTTACAGTAGGACGGTGTTCTTTGGGTGATGTCCTGTATTGGGTTTTCACCAAATGTATTGTTTTGCATTTATATCTTATTAATATCTGACCACAACACTTTTTGCCACAAGTGTTTTTTTGCATGCCTTGAACGGGACTGATTGTGGACTTGCTTGACCCATGCACACATTGATAACTCTGTCTCCTCCACTTCATAATTATGGACCATGCTCCAAGGGCTAGTTAAGGTCTTTTAAATCTTTCTATACCCATTTCCTGATATGTGCCTTTCCACAACTTTATCCCAGAGTTCTTTTGAAAGCTCCTTGTTGCTCATGATCGATTCTTTACTCTGAAATGCACTACCCAGCAGTGGAATCCTCAAGGAACAGTTTATTGTATTTTGAATTAATCAGAATCACAGGTGGAGGCCAATTACCTTGGTCTGTGATCTGGAAGATGATTGGTTACCTCTGAACTAGTTTACAGTTGGTATGATAAGCATGGGGTAGACTTATCAATCCAAGTTATTCTTGTTTTTCCTTTTTAATCAATAGTTAGAAAGTGAAGAATTTTCACTTGGAATTTGTAGGGTAAAAAGTCAGATTTAATGTTTTAATTTCTGACTTGTAAGGCAACAAAAGGTGACATTTTTGAGCCGAGATGTAGACCTTAAAGGGGCACTGTGGGGGCGGCGGATAGCGTATCGGTCTAACGCACTATATTTTGGCTGGTCTGATATGGTGTGCGCTGCCTGTCAGGGACGCGGTCCGATACTAGCGTCTCTACCAGACCGGCCCTGGTCGTCAACCAAAGGCAATGGTGTGCAAACAAAATATTTATAGATATTTCAATTTCATACCATCCTTTTTCAAACAAACAATTTTTTTATTTGTATCAGTGTTAATGACATTCTTGAATAACAAATACCACATGACTAAAAAGTTTGTGTTAGTTTTCAATGAACAATGAAAACAAACATATTTTGGTAGTGGACTCAGATCTTTGGACCCCACTGTATATACGTATATATATATATATATATATATACACATACAATTGGTATAATGAGTATTATTATAGTAATTATTTTCTTACTTCATGGAATCAAAATAGATTTAATTGGGATTTATTGCCACGCCACTGATCAACACAAAATACTTTATAATGTCAAATAAAAAACAACTCAAAAGCTTTTTCTTAATTAATTACAAATAAAAAGCAGACAATATTTGATTGCATAAGTATTCACCCTTTTTTAAGACACCTAAATAAATAAACTCTGGTGCAATAAATTGTCTTCAGATGTCACATAATTATTTGATAGGAGTGCACCTGTGTACAATTAAGGTGTTTCAAAATTATAAACCTGTCTGTGTGCCACAGTTTGTGTGTTTCCAAATAAGAACAAATAACATTCAAAGCAAATCCGAGAATAGGTACTTGGTAGCACCAATCAGGGGAAGGATATACGATTTCAAATACTTTGAATGTCCCCTGAAGCACCGTTAAGTCCATCATAAAGAAATGGAGAGAATGTGGCACAAATGTGAATTTGACAGTTGAGAAAATGGCACAAATGAGAATTAGAACAGGCCGTCTTCCAACATCGGTGCGAGAAGTGCACTTGTGAGGGAGGCCACCAAGCAGCCTATGGTAACTCTGGTGGAGTTAGAGTCTCCCATTGTAGAGATAGGAGAAACTGTCCATGGGACAACAATAGCCCAGGCAGTTCACAAATCTGCGCTTTATGAGAGGATGGCAAAAATAATTATTGTTGAAGAAAATGCCTAGAACTTGCCAGGAAGCATGTGTGAGACTCTCAAACCAAGTGGAGAAAGATTCTCTTGTCTAAGGAGACCAAGACTGAACTTTTTTGCATCAATGTTAGGTGCTATGTTTGGTGCAAGCCTAACAATTTGCATCATCCCAAGAACACTATCCCTACTGTGATTCATGGTGGCGGGAACCTAATGCTATGGGGATGCTTCTCTGCTTCAGAGACTGGGAAACTTGTCAAAATAGAGGGCAAAATAGATGCCACAAGATATAAACAAATCTTGGAGATAAACCTGCTGCATGCAGTCTGCAAGAGACCAGGGACTTGAGAGAAGATTTATATTCCAGCAGGACAATGGCCCAAAGCATACAGCAAAAGCCACGATGGCCACTCACGGTACTGCAGCCATTTAGTGGATCCCTCACCTACTGTAGTGTTAACTTTATTTTGGCAGTTACCTGTTTATAAATAATAGAGGTCATTGAATGTATGTATTTTGCTTTATTTGTTGAATCGTTCTCATACCTGCAAAAATATGTATATACAGCTGCATTCATTCTACAATAAGGATGAAGAAAAACATACTCAAAAATGCGATATGGCCCAAATTCTCCTTTAATGACTCACCTAGCTCAACTGAGCACACTATTAAATAAACTAAAAACACATTCTAGTGTGTGGAAGGAAAATGTAATTTTCTGAGCAAGAAATTAGTGCATCATTTCTTGTTGCGGAATTCAGTACCTGTGCTCAAATCCACAAGCCCAGAGTGGAAATGCAGGAATAATTTATAACTATTTAGATATAATATAATATATGCACAGCAGCATATTTTCCCACAGGGAGATTTCTGTGTCCTCAGGACGCAAATCAGCCAGTTGTCTGCATTTCATATTTTCTTGAGCACTTCAGCTGTGATTGTTCCTTAAAAACCAATTTCTTTAAGGTAGACTAAGGACAGAACATCTGCTGTCCACTTTGAGGTCAATTCATAGAGAAATATAATACTAACTATGTAATGTCATACTCGTTCAGATTTAAGTTAAAAGTGTAGCCTATTATTAGAAATGATTTAACTCAATTAAACCCCATATTGTCATCTGCATTCTCTAAAAGGACGTGTAGAAAGAGAATGCTACAACGTGACATCACATAATAGAATGCAAATAATGAGACAAAGTAAAATTGATGTAATAAATTAAAGAGGAAATCCACTCCTTAAAAGTGCATTGCATCTGCTTTGATTGCAATGTGCAATAAAGGTTAACAAACAACCTTCAGAAATGTTGTGCTGTTTCCCGAGTGTTTAAACTGCACAAACATTACAGATCAGATTAAGACATGTAATTCCGTTTAATAGCCCCGTCATCAATATTCCCTGAACTCAGACAGAGAACAAAGATAAAAATGGTAAGAAAATGCGGCATAAGGCTATAATGCAGAAAAATAATGCTGTCACAAAATACAGTTGGTAATCATTATCCTAATTGGTATTGTTTATTTAATTAATTAATTGTTTGATCATGCAAAGGAAAGGAGAGTAATGATTGGTTTAAAGGTAAGGTTTGTGCCTCATGTTTCCAGTTCACCAGCTGCCACTGCTATATACATACACACACACACACACACACACACACACACACACACACACACACATATATACGTATATACAGTGGGGTCCAAAGATCTGAGTCCACTACCAAAATATGTTTGTTTTCATTGTTCATTGAAAACTAACACAAACTTTTTAGTCATGTGGTATTTGTTATTCAAGAATGTCATTAACACTGATACAAATAAAAAAATTGTTTGTTTGAAAAAGGATGGTATGAAATTGAAATATCTATAAATATTTTGTTTGCACACCATTGCCTTTCATTTCCTGAAAATGTTGTGACACCTTATTTTTAATTTAAATTGTAATACAAGGACACTCCTAATACACAGTGCGAGTTGTTTTGGTCTTGTAACAATTAATACCAGATATTGATGTAATTAATATGGTCCTATTATATGTGTTCTTGTTGCTACTGCAGGTGCTTTAATCTTGAATAAGGACATTTCCTTTGCAAAAGTTTTTGCAGCTGTTTGTAATTATGTCAGTAGAGCTTAGTGAAGTAGTTAGAGGTCAAATTGTTCTCCTGAGTAAAAATGTTATTTTTTCATGAATGATGAAAACGAACAGATCTTGGTAGTGGACTACAAGTATATACAGTGGTGTTCAAATGTCTGAGTCCACTACCAAGATCCATATATATATATATATATATTGTATGTGGTGCATCAAGCTAAATCACTAGTCGCCAGTATAGTGATGCAGCCATGGTCCAAAGTTGAACCCTGATCATGCTAGTGCTGACCCTGACTGGCAGGTGCTGCAAGGCAATACTCAATTGACTCAGGGAGGGAGGGAGGGCTTCACACAATAGGGTATTTCCCCAACTCAATGCAAAACAGTGAGTCCACTGGGTGCTTGTGGTCTGCCTGCATTAGCTGCATAAATAATGACTGCAAACTGAAAAGAAACTGAAGTTGGCTGCGCTCATTTTGGAGAATATGTGAGAATCTGTTTTCTTTATTGGCCTCGCACCTTTACAATTTGGACGTGCATGTAATACCTTGAATGCGCAAGATTCACAACATTACCAGCTACATACCTTTTTATTTTTTTCCCAATTTGGTAGCCAATTACACCCTCTATTTATTTTGATTTTACCCTCCCCACTCGAGTCCACTGCTAATTCTCTGAGGGCAGCAAACTCTGCTTCCTTCGAAACGGAATTCGCCCACCCACTTTCTGGAGACTCCTTATTCTGCTTCACAGCGGAATCGAGCCGGCTCACCCTCCCCCTTCCCCCCTCCGCCTGGGGTGGACAGCCAAGTGCCGCCCCCGTTCGGGGCTGATGACCAGGGCCGGTCTGTTAGAGATGCAGGTTTCGAACTGCGTCCCTGACAGGCAGCACAGACCGTATCGGACCAGCCAAAATATGGTGCGTTAGACCGCTACGCCCCTTACATTTTAATGACCATTTTCACAATGCCACTTCCACCACCTCAGGAACTGCAGTTCCGTGCAGCCCACGCTGCAGCAGTTGAGCTATGAGGAGGATTCTGCAGGCCAGATGACTACACAGGCACCTGTTTCTCAGTAGTGCTCACTGCCGTCATCAACACCCTTTGGCGGACACCCTGGGAATGAGCCAATAGTGTGATGGTTACCACGCGGCCTCCTCTTTCACGCTGAGTAAGTTGAGCTGGGAGGATGTGTGACATTGCAATCTGGCCTCATCCCTTGGCATCACTGTGGTAAGATGGCAACCTATCGATGCATAGGGCATGATATCAGGTTCCTAATATGGCTGACCATTATACTTAAAAAGTGACAGTTTTGTGATAAAGCCAACATTTGCAGTCAGATATTTGGGGGGGGTAGGTAGGGATATGTGAAAATCATAATTTAGAAAATCTTTGAAACCTAAGATTGATGTCTGACCATATTGACACGATGGGAATGAGACCAGGCTGGGCATTGAGGGCTCAGAGACTAGTGAGTGGCCCAGTCTTGGGCAGGCTCTATTGGTTCCAGTGGTGGCTAGATCTGCTATTGACATATGACTTTAACAGTAAATGACCTGCCAATCAGCCCTGTTGATGATGAATGTTAGTCAGGCATAACTTATGGTGTATATGTTCATTAAAATGTTAAAACAGCTGCAGAAGAGATTTTCTTATTTTGGTGGTAATAATGATATAAGGGATACGTTTCTATTAATGAATAGTTATTAAAACAGACAAGGGGGAGGGAGAGAGAGAGAAAAGAGAGAGAGAGTAATGGAATGCATGGGAGATGTCTGTTCTGCTTTGCTCCTTTATCTGCAATAGATTTCTGAAAAATCAGTTTTCTCACCGTCTCATCTAGCTGGCATGAAGCACCATTGGAATGAACACACAATAACCTTGACCCAGCAACATCTAATGCTACACAGTGGCTGCATTCACAAAGAGAAACACAATTCACATAGGGGGTACTATTAAGGTGCAGAATATTTACACACAGTGTGCTATTAGAGTGCAGAATATTGACATACAGTGTACTACTGTGTACTCACTGACAACTACATCAGTTTCCTGTATCAGTTTAAAACTGATACACACGCACGTTACTTTCATCTAGTATGGCTGCGATACACAATCCAATTATGTACTCCATTTTATTGTAGTGAAATCAAAGCTTATAACTTGCTCTTAGCTAACTTTGACGCTTGCTTTCTGTCAGACATAACAAAATTGCCAGTTGTAATTGCGAAGGTTTTAAAGGGGAGGCGGGAAACTGATGATCTGATTGGCCATAATGAACCAAACCCTCACCACACCCACAGGTTATTTATTCTTCTTAAACAAACATATTTTACAGCTGTGCCACAGGTGCACTACCATCTCTTGTCATACAAGTACATGAATGGATTTGGACATGCCATAATGCACACCTCAATCCTGGATTAACACTACCATCTGAGCATTACGCATTGACAACACAACTACAGCCCTCTGCCTGAGTGTACAAGCTAGGTGTACACTGGTCTTTATGTTGAATGTTTCATTGTTTCAGAATATCCCCTTCTTCCACTATCTGAAATAGCTCAGAGATGCATTAGTTTGTTAGTTATGTAATCGTGTCAGTATGACGTTCAGCTTTAGGCTAACTGCGCATTGGAAGCATTGTCCTGAGTTGTCAAGGTAATGTTTCATACATATTATAAAACATATCAAATGATAGATTTTGACTGGTGTGCCCCTTTAAATGAATGTTACAATAAAATCCTGGAGGGCTAAATGGACTTGTCTATGTACAAACATCTCTTACAGGAAACTATCTCTACAGTAAATTGCCTAAATCAATCAATGTTATGACCCTCCATCAGCCATTTTAGTGGTATCCGTTATTGCAAGGCTTTCTGGTGGAAATTAATGATCCACAATCTGAGTTTTTTATTATTATTATTATTTCTAATGATTTTAGTGGAAAAAAAGCCAGCACTGTAATGCCTGAAGATTTTATATGCTGGTTTATGTTCAGATTGCATAGATTCTGCAGCCCACACCTCATAAATACAGCATTTCTCATCTGTATTTAGTGCCTAAATAGCTAATCTCTGCAAAGTCTGCAAATGTATGCTGTTTGGGGAATGAAACTTGTATTTAATATACAGCATGTATGTACAGTATGTAGCCTATGTATGTATTGTACATCTACAGTAGCCTATAATCTTACTAAATAGTTATTCCTATCAAGTCAACAAATGTAGTTAGCAGGTTTTACCTTTAATAAATTAACCCTAATGAACAAAATATCACAGCTGCAGGAGCTTCAGATTCTTTCAATGAATGCGCTATCTTTGCCGATTTATAGATCAGTGAAATATCTAGGATTATGTGGGTGATTGGGGGGGGGAGCTATGGGTAAACAGCTCCTATTTTACTGAATTAAAGAGATTCTTGCAGCGTAATCGGCCTGTCTTGATTCCATTCGTTAGTCGTCAGATGGGTGCTGATTTTTTTTTCAATTGTGTTGATGAACGGATAGCGAAACAAAACCACAGTGCTTTCTTGTTTTCGGTTGCATTTAATCCTCTTTTACTCCATCGGTTGAGCAGCGGAAGTGACATGACTTTGTAATGCGATTCTGCACACATTCACAGCAAGTCACGAGCGCGTTCTCTCCATACACAAAGCCTTATCTGAAGCCTCTCCCGTTCGCTGTGATATTTTATCCGAGTAAACCCCTTCCCCCCACCCCCTTACATTTCTGCGGAAGCGATAAAGGCGTCTCCCTCACCGTGACCAAGTAGGCTACTACCTTACGCCAGAACTGAGGTCTCTGT
The DNA here is from genome assembly GCA_029706075.1 of Aldrovandia affinis. Taxonomy (NCBI): domain Eukaryota; kingdom Metazoa; phylum Chordata; class Actinopteri; order Notacanthiformes; family Halosauridae; genus Aldrovandia; species Aldrovandia affinis. Next base: position 1,717,618 of record JAINUG010000138.1, on the reverse strand, counting down.
GGTTAGTTCCCTTCAATTATCTATTTTAATCAGAGATACATATTTTACATTACTAAAAAATACAAGAATAGTTTGTGTGTGCGGCCATACAGGCGCAAAGTAAACCGGCGCCATGCGACTTTTGCTCATTTCTTAAAGTGTTCTCTCCAGGGTGGCTATGTGAATTACATCCTCGCTCTGAAGTCCAGGCTGCTTTATTCTCCATTTTTGTACAATATACTTCAGTGGCACGGGTTGGGGAAATGAGAACATCTTCAGACTGGTATTCATCCTCCGTTTATGACTGTGTGCAGTTTATCAGATTAAAAACGGTGTAAGGGTGCTTTTTTTCAAAATATAACTGCAATGCCAGTAGCCAGAAACAGTACACCCTGGGGTAATTTGCATAATAACTTGCTATGATGTGGGGAATGTGGGAAAAGAGAAAAACAGATAATGTGTGTGGAAATTAATGTATGCATAGTGTTTATATACAGAGACAGTCAGAGATAGATAGATAGATAGATAGATAGATAGATAGATAGATAGATAGATAGATATATAGATAGATAGATAGATAGATAGATAGATAGCGATACATCAAGTATACATATTACTTGGCATTAAAAATCAGTGGAACCAACTGACATTCTGTAATTGGTGTGAGCAGATTTCAGGTGTGTGCATACAATGCATACAACAGTTCACAATAATAATAATTATAATAATACTATTATTAATACTATTATTAATTAATAATACACAGTCCTATTTGTTTAGGTTCTTCTGAGACTATTGATCCTGAATGCATGTTATTATTATTTTATGGTGTGCCGTTGAGCCGCTGATGCATACATAGTACATAAATAGCAGCAGAAGCAATAGTACACAGTCCTTGAACTTCGCTGTGCGGCTGTCTGCTTCTACAATTCTCTCCAGTCCCTGTATTACTGATGTTCATGGAACAGAACTGTAACTATCACAAGACAAAACGTCCCTGACATTTGATGTAGGCCTATCATCCGTGATGGATTCTCATTTGCGAAGGGGGCTTTAGTTTGCTTTAATTGCGCCTTGGATCGCTGCCCGAGACCTCCTTCAAGACACACAGCTCCGCACTTGGGTCGGCCTCTCACCTTACGGACGGTATTGAGAGACAAATGACGAGCCCGTTCATAAACGAGCCAATTAATTGTGGAACCAGTCTCCCTCCACCCACCTCCCCCGTCAAGCTTTTGGTCTCAATATTTAAGAGAAGCTACAAGCACCGATCCTCTAGTAATTTAGCTGACGGATACTCTTTCGTCAATGCTAAATCATGACGTGACCGAATTCGTAAATGGCACGAGAACAGCTGCCACAGATCACAAAGCCATAGCTCTCCTAATTCCCTGTCCACGACGCAACTTATCAACTATGTGTGAAATAGTATGCATTTTTGTAACAGTATTAACATCCAAGTCATTATTAAAGGAGGGTGAAGGAACAGTTGATAAAAGTCATTCAAATGAGCGTCGCTGCTGAATTCAATACGTGTCACCGTGTGGTGATGGGTACATTATGACTGCAGTAAAAAATATATTGTTTTCCTCCTTTTGTTGTAAGAATTGAGACTCCTCACAGGGATCTTGTATGGGAGGAACTGTTTATGAGTCAGAGTTACTGCTGCAGCTCCAGTCTGCCCTCTTGAGCTGATATTTAGAAGGCATTTCACAGTGCTCCATGAGCACGTAACATCCGATGCTTTCAAATCTCCCCTAGCTGGTCGGAATAAATGAGAGGCAGACAAATGAACAATACATAGAGGAAACAGATAACCTACAGTTATTTAATTATTACACTGACCCTGTTTCAATTTAAAACATTCCAATTGAAATAAGCATCACTCACTAGCTATTGTCTCAAGTGTCTCCAATTAAATTGATCAAACCTAATGTGATAGTGTCATTTTATGAATCTCACATAAAATCATTTAAATTCTAGTATAACAAATAAATGTAAACTGTTCTCATATCTGTTTGTCACGTGTATTATCAAATACTTTTATCACTTTGGTTTAACTAAGATTGTTTAATGTAAAATGTTGATGAATAACAATCAAAAACTGATTCGTGACAGTCTAAATCTAAGTAACAGTTTAAAGCCAGTTATCTGCATCTCATGGGCTTCCATTTGGGGGAAAAAGCTAAATTTAGTAACAAGAGTTACCAAAGACTTTGTTAAACATTATGTTCTTATAAATATACGTATGCTGTTTAATTATTAAAATTAATCAGGAAGATTAAATCCAAGGAGATGTCTTGATACACATATATGCAAACAAGTTTAATTGTACAGCAGGCTTTTGCCAACTCTTGATAATTATGTAAAATGGTGACGTGAAACCACTGGAATAAGGTGAGACAGAATAGCGTTTCATGCGTGGGGGAAAAAATTACATCCCCAAGGACATTTGAACTATGCCCATAATGCATTTCATCAGTATGACATTAGTGTGTAGCATATTTGAGTAAATGTTTATTTTGGATCCATTTGATCGGACTTACTGTACCATTCTCCGGGGGTCTCCAATATTCTGCTCCAGCATGACAAACTGTGACAAAAGCCATTAAATCAAATCAAATGTATTTGTATAGCGCTTTTCACAATTGAATTGTCACAAAACGCTTAACAGAGGGGGAACCCAGGCCTAGACCCCCCCAAAAGCAAGCCTAAAGGCAACAGTGGCAAGGAAAAACTCCCTTGGTAGGGAGAAACCTTGGGAGGAACCAGACTAAAAGGGGGGGAGCCCATCCTCTTCTGGCCGGCACAGGGTGTGTCCAAAAAAGACCATGTCATGGTCAGTCCAAGGTGACTCAGGGCTGAGAGACTTTGCCCCTCCTGAGTTAGGTAGTCAGCGGGGGGGGCTAAACCACACAGAGAGGTTCCAGATCCAGGAACTGGGGTTGGCGTGGGGGTGAGGGTTGATGGGGGCAGCTCACACTTCTCGCAGGATCTAGGGCTCGGGGGCAGGTGCCCCCGAGTCAGAGGCCGAGGCAGAGAAGAGAACATGCAGTCAGAAAAAAAAAGCAGTGCTATATCCAGTAGAATTATGTAAGAGCAGGGGAGCACAAGCATAGGACATTTACATTAAAAGCAGCTGCTTTGGGCTCTATGAGGGAGTCAAAGGTGCTGCCCATGCAAAATTAAGGGTCACATTGACTGTCAGCAGTAAACACACAACACCATCCTACAATGTTTTAAATATTTTAACACTCTCAGATTTACACTTTCCAAGGCACGCTAGGCCTTTTGTGTCTGCGAAATAACCAACCTGGTTGAACCACAGTTACAGCGGTGCTCTCAGACAGTTTCATCCCATGAATCTTACCTGATAAGCAATCCATGTTTCCTTGTCCTTCTAAGTGTTGCTGTAAGAGCTATAGTTTTGGCACAGGACTGTGGTCATTTGTGACCACTCTCAGCTGGGGGCTTTGGGCATGTTTCAGAAAACGAAACGTGCGCACATGTGGTCTCAAGGGAACACATACACCCTGGGCCTGCATATGCGTTTCCATGGAGACGGCCTCCATGCCTTGCAAGACATCCATGAGATTTTTCACACATCCAAGTAATACTTGCTTGCGACTGGTGGCAACTTGAATGCCAGCTTGAATCAATTGGCACCCGTATGCTGCTGTTTTTACTCTGTACAAATTCATTAGCAACTTTCTCACACTACCAGACCAGGCAGGTCTGGCCCCCAGTGCTCAGGAACAATCGGCTGTGAGAATGTTTTCCATTGTCCTATGTTCCTAGGACTTCATGGCTTGGTTTTTACTCTGACATACACTGTCACCTGTGGGACCTTATATAGACAGGTGTGTGCCTTTCCAAACCATGTCCAATCAGTTGAATTGGTGGACTAGAAGTTGTAGAAACATCTCAAGTAGTATCAGTGGAAACAAAATGCACCTCAGCTCACTTTTGGGTGTCATATCAAAGGGTGTGCACACTTGTGTACATATGATATTTTACATTTTGATTTTTAATAAATTAGCACAAATGTCAAAACCTGTTTTCACTTTGTCATTATGGGCCATTTTTGTAGATTTTTGAGACAAAAAATGAACTTAATCTATTGTAGAATAAGTCTGTAACGCAATGAAACGTGGAGAGGGTGAAAGGGGTGTGCAGACTTTCCAGCTTGACTGTATGTACCTAAGGCACCTCATCTGCTTATAAAGACAGGAAGAGCTCTAGCATGATCTCCTATGCTTCTATAACTCTAGTATTCCGGGGTTTTTTTATTTACCCACCATAAACACAGATACTAGTTACAAAAAATAAATCAACATTCCCCCATCACAGAGACAAGCTTGGTAATCTAATGTCAGCTGCTAAAGTGCTTCTGCCAGACACACCTTGATATATTCAACAGAGAGAAAGACACTTGGCTGTATTTTGGTCAGAAGAAAGTCACAACAAAGCTGCACTTGGCATGTACAGTTGTGCATTATTCATAAGAGCTAGTCCTCTCTCTGGATCTTTCAGTTCAGTACTAAGGGCATGGCATTGAGGGAAGGCTAGGAAAGTTTGGAGGGAATATGTAATGAAGATGGGAATTGGAGGTTCCATGGGAACAGCGTCTTGCTGTGAACCAGCTAACAATATGGTTCTTGAAACAATATGATAATTCCCAGAAGTAAATTAGTCTGGTTTCCTGGATGCCTGTTGAATATTATTTTTAGGTTGCAAGTAAAATTGTAGGAATGGTCTTAGAACGTTGTTCAGTTTGCTATTCTGTTTTTAAAATATAATTTGAATTGTGGATGGTCATTCATGAGCATTTTATTTGTTTGCAATGTTTATCAAATCTGGCATTTCAATAATTCATACTTAGCCAACATTATTACATTGTTATTGACAATGATATTTTTTCATGACTAAGTGATAATCATCAGGGGATGTTGCCAGTAGATTTGTCTGCGACATGCGGAATTTATTTATCTAACAGAAGTTTTGGAACAATAAATATGTTTCATTGACTCCTATACATATTTTCTCTGAAACTTCCCCCATTAATGTTTAACATCCCTTACATTTGGGGAGAAATCACCCTGGAAACCGTCTATATTGCCCCTCAAATATCTCCCCTGTGCCAGCACAAAAAGCTGTTGAACCAGGATTTGTTTGCATCAGAGCCCTAGGGGATGCACTAGTCTGTTAATCTACACTGTCTATTAAATCAAGAGTGAAGCACAGTGCCATCAAGCTCTTAAGGTGTTGAAGAACATCAGAAACAGGTGCCATTTATGTTTCTGCTATTCCTGAGAAAAGAGCCAAGATTTGGGCATCACCTGGCAGTTGAAGAGATATATGTGTCTGGTTCATTTCAGTTAAAAAGTTAAGAATATATTGGAGAACTTTTAGTACAGAAAAGCATTAAAGTACATTCATGTAATATATCATATTTGTATACTGTGTCAGTATATAAAAAGCAATGTTTTTGTGGGAGTATTATATATGTACTGTACTGTATATACACACTCAATGCCCAATGAATTATATAATATATATATATATATATATATGTGTATTGGGAAACACCTTGTCACATGGTTGTTTATGTACTAGTCAATAGGTGATGTATCATTGATTCTTTGATTGTCCATTAGTACAGTTCAGATTGTATTAGAGAAATGTATATTGTTCATCAGCACTCACATAACCTTGGTTTTTACCTTTTTTCTCTTGCAGAGCTTTGACAGAATGGTAGACTGCATTAGCAAAGTCATGCTGCACACGGCTATCTCATGCTGGCAACCTTTCCTGGGGCTGGCCCTTATTGTCGTCTTCGTGGGCTCTGCCCTTGGCTGCCCTGCCCGCTGCGAGTGCTCTGCCCAGAGTAAGTCCGTTGTCTGCCACCGCAAGCGCCTGCTGACTGTCCCTGAGGGAATCCCGATTGAGACCCGCATCCTGGACCTCAGCAAGAACAAGCTGCGGAGCGTAAACCCCGACAACTTTTCCACCTACCCCCAGTTGGAGGAACTGGACCTCAGCGACAACATCATTGGCTACGTGGAGCCAGGGGCCTTCAACGCACTCTTCAACATGCACACGCTTAGCCTCAAGAGCAACCGCATCAAGCTTATCCCTCTGGGTGTCTTCACCGGTCTGGCTAACCTCACCCTGCTCGACATCAGCGACAACAAGATCGTCATCCTGCTGGATTACATGTTCCAAGACCTCCACAACCTCAAGGTACTGGAGGTGGGGGATAACGACCTGGTGTATATCTCGCACAGGGCCTTCAGTGGCCTGCTGGGGCTGGAGACCCTGACCCTGGAGCGCTGCAATCTTACGGTGGTGCCCACTGAGGCCCTATCCCACCTGCACAACCTGGTCAGCCTCCGTATGAGGCAGCTCAGCATCACTGTGCTTCACTCCTACTCTTTCAAGAAGCTTTTCCGCCTGCGCCACCTGGAGATCGACAGCTGGCCCGCCCTGGATACCTTCCCCGCCGACACCCTGCATGGGCTCAACCTCACCACTCTCTCCGTCACCAACACTAACCTGTCTACCTTCCCCTACCAGGCTCTCCGCCACCTTCCATACCTCACACACCTCAACCTGTCCTTCAGCCGCATCAGCCATATTGAGGGGGGCATGCTGGGTGAGCTGGTGCGGCTGCGGGAGCTGCATCTAGTGGGGGCCCAGCTGGCCACTGTCGAGGCATATGCCTTCCAGGGCCTTAGGTCACTGAGGGTCCTCAACATCTCCCACAACCAGCTGGACACCTTGGAGAGGTCAGCCTTCCAGGCCCCCGAGGCCCTGGAGAAGCTCTTGATTGACGACAACCCCCTGGTGTGTGACTGCCGCCTGATGTGGCTCCTGCAGAGGAGGCACTCCATCCACTTTGGTGATTCCCAGCCCGAGTGCAGCACCCCGGAGGGCGTCCGTGGTCGGCCCTTCCGCGAGTTCAAGGAGTCCCTACTCTCCTACTACGTGACTTGCACCAAGCCCAGGATCCGCGAGAACAAGACGCAGCTGCTATTCGTGGACGAGGGGCAGCCGGCGAGGCTGTACTGCAGTGCCGAGGGGACCCCCAGGCCCATGGTGACCTGGCTCAACCCACACCGGCGCCAGATCACCAGCAAAAACAACGGGCGAGTGACGGTCCATGCCAGTGGCACACTGGAGATCAAGATCTCTGAAATGCATGATAGCGGGGTATACGTGTGCGTGGCGAGCAATGCGGCAGGAAACGACAGCTTGTCTGCCTCGTTGGCTGTGAAAAGCCTGGGCATTAGTGATAGGTCACTTTACGCCAACAGGACCTCTCCATACCCCACTGACCTCAACAATACTGCAGCCAATGGGACCAACCTCTACAACATGACCTTTGGCCTAGACCTTAAGACCATTTTGGTGTCCACCGCAATGGGGTGCTTCACTTTCCTGGGCGTGGTCCTCTTCTGCTTCCTTCTCCTCTTCGTGTGGAGCCGTGGGAAGGGGAAGCACAAAAGCAACATCGATATCGAGTATGTCCCACGAAAGTCCAATGGGGCAGGGGCCGAGGGCACAGAGCAGGCAGGCCCCCGCCGCGTCAACATGAAGATGATTTAATGACATCAGCTGGAAGGGGAACTAACAATCGATGGGAACCTGGGGGTGGAAGCTAGAAAGGACTCTTGTATCCGTATGCTTGGAAGCCACATGGGGACGCCGTTTCGCACTGTGTGCTGGAGAGACCTTAGTGAGCATGCCCACACTCCACACTCCCTCACTGGACCTGAACCAACAGGCAGTACGTTCGAGGCAATTACCCGCTTTTCAGCATTTTGTATTTGCCCACTTTGAATCTTTAAAGTGTGGAATTGGATTAAAAAGACATTACAGACCCATGTACAGTACATATTTGTATCTAAAAAAAAGAAAAAAATTGTATTTGTTAAGTCTTGCGTCATGCTTACCCCTTGCAACAAGACAAAATATCTTTACAAATACATAGGTTTACATATATATACTTAATGGTGCATTATGTGTATGTATGTATGCACATGTGCAAACTTTTAAAGCAATATTTACATGATACAGCTTTAGCTGGATTGAAAATAACCCAAAATCAAGTTTGTTCTCTCTTCACTTTTGTAACTGCTTGAGAATCACCTGAAAGGATTTGCTGGTAATCCAGTACAATTCATGCAGTTTAAAGCATATCTCTTAAATGAAATTTTATGCCATTCAAAACATTGCATACCAATTCTGATAGCCCTCAATCCCAACAACAACAGCAACAGAAATATTACTGGTTGTCATAACATGTGACATTTTGTAATATCAGGTTCTGTGATTTTAAGACTATTGAAAAAAGTATATATATATATATATATATATATATATATATATATATATATGTGTGTGTGTGTGTATATGTATATGTATAAACATATATATATATATATATATATATATATATATATACAGTACATTTATTTATATGGGAGTTAAAATTATTGTTTTCTTATGAATCACAGTTTTTTCTCTTTAATTTTTCTTTCTTTCTTTGACTCCAGTCTTTCCAGGGGGCTTGCCTGGCGGCCTACAGAATTACACGTCTCCATGTTTCTGCTGTGAAATGCCCTTTATTTTCCCTGCTTAGAAATTTGAAATCTGTTGTGGTAGTTCTCTCATTTCTGTCGTTCAATCATTTAGATTGTGAAAAGTAAAACTAAAAACTAAAAAATCTGTATGTTGAATAAAGAATTAATTTGTATCCTCATGTCTTAAATGTGGAGTGCGGTGCAGCTGCAGTAAGAACATAGGGTGGGAGGGTGAGAATGACCCTCACACACATTTTGAGGACATCAGTTGACTATTTTTGGTAAGAGTTTTGAAATTGACCTTGAATGTGAAGTGTCTTTGAAGTTTGATGGAATGGAGTCTGCTCTCATCTCCTGGTCTGTATTGAGTGTTCATTGGCAGTCTTCTTTTACCCTCATCACAGACAGGAAATGCTCACAGGAAACCTAACTACCACATACAGATCCAGTGAACACATCATACACTGTCCTTTGGAGGGCAGCAGAGATCATGATCCAAACCCAGCAGGCATAGCATGGCAGGACCACACACTGAACAGGTCACTATTCCACCACAGGGAACACACACGAACAAACACAAACACACAGCATGCCTTTCAGGGGGTGGTGGATTACCAGAGAAAGCCATGCCAAGAGAATATGCATAACGTCTCTCATGTGACCTTTAAGCACATATTCCATTCACCGATTTCAATAAAAATGAGACATCAATAGATTTTTTTAATAGATAATAGTCTAACAAGTAAAGGATGATATTATAATTACTGGTTCATATGCATTTTGGTTAACAAAATGAACAATCTCCAGTTAGTATGACACAAAACACTCAGTTTTTAACATCCCCAACAAATTTGGGTCCAAGCCCACTCCTACAACAATTAGATGCATTGACCTGGCACTGGGCAATATATCAGAGTTTGTGTGTGTGTATACACAATAAATTGTAAGCTTACTAAAGAACAGACAAATCCCTTTGAAGAAGGATTACTGACCTAGACCTAGAAAAAGTTTTCTAAAGCATTTGATGTCAACAATGTATTCCCCTGATGGATAAGGTAAAATAATGAATATAGTCACAGTGATTGCTCTTTGTAAACAATATCCTTCCCGTGTTATTCCCTGCTCTGTTCCCGTCATGGCTGCACATGGGCTGATTCAATGCACTTAGCCTTAGCTTCCTCTGATCTGGAAATAAGAATGGCAGGATGTTTGCACAATGAGGTCAACACTAATGTAATCCTTTTGATTGCCCAGTCATTATTTTTTATTAATTTGATATTGTATAAAATAGCCCTATATATACAGTGCCCCTTTGAAGTCTGCACCCCGTCTCAAAAATGTCAGGCCTCGCAGGTGGCCTGGCGGTTATAACGTTCGATGCTGGCCACTGTGACTGGGGTTCGGGTCCACCAGTCACGCCATTATTGGCTCTGGCTGGGAGTGCCACTAGGGGGCAGAAATTGGCTGTCCGTTCCAGGGAGGGGGGAGGGAAGCCGATATGAGTTTGCTGCGTATAGGAGTGGCTCTGTGTACCAGAGTTACAGTCGACGGCTTGGCGAGTGCCAGCTCGGAGTAGGCGGTACATCACCCTTATCACTGCAGTAAATGAACGTCAGGGCTACGGCAGCGAACTCACAATACGAGGGGGGATTGACATGAAAATAGAGAGTGTAATTGGCCACTAAACTGGGAGAAATGGGAAACATTTTTTTTTTTTAAGTCACCTTTTGTTGCCTTACAGCCTGAAATGTAAACATATTAAATCACAATTTCCCCACCTTTATTTACAGATTTTACCCAAATGAAAAAAAATTCTCAAAATTTCTGATCATATTTCTAGAATAACTTTGACTCATAAATCTACACCCTGCTTATCATACCAATCATAAACTAGCTAAGGGGTAACCAATCACCTTCCAGATCACACACCAAACTACTTGGCCTTCACCTGTGTTCAACTGTTTCTAGAGGATTCCACTGCTGGGTAGTGTAAAGCATGTTTTTCAGAGTAAAGAATCCACCATGAGCAACAAGGAACAAAATAATTCTGGGATAAAGTTGTGGAAAGGCACATATCAGGAAATGGGTATAGAAATACTTCAAAGGCCTTACATATCCCTTAGAACACACAGCTACAGGACTTTATGTCAGAGAGTGGTCAATATGTGCATGTGTCAAAAATACAGAAAGCTTTCCACAATTCTGGTCTGGCTGGCAGGCTACCAATTATGGTAAGCTGGCAAGAAGGAAGCCACTACACTACTAAAAGTCCACAATCAGTCCCATTTGAGGTACGCAAAAAAACAACACTGAACAAGATTCTGAAGCCATGTGGCAAAAACTGTTGTGGTCAGATGAAACCAAGATAGACATTCTTGGCCTAAAATGCAAAACGTTACATGTGGTGAAAACCTAATACAGCACATCACCCAAAGAACACCAACCCTACTGTAAAGCATGGTCATGGCAGAATTCTGTTATGGGGGTGTTTCTCATCAGCAAGGACTGTGGCACTTGTCAGGATAGAAGGGAAAATGGATGGAGCAAAATACTGAACATGTTTTGAGGAAAACCTGCTGACCTCTGCAAGAGAGTTGAAATTGGAAAGGAGGTTCATCTTTCAGCATGACAACAACCCAAGGCACACAGCTAAAGCAACAAGCAAGCAATGGCTAAAAAGCAAAAAGGTGAATGTCCTTGAGTGGCCTAGTCAGAGCCCTGACCTAAATCCTATTGAAAATGTGTGGAATGAATTGAAGAGTGAAGTCCATTGACAGTCCCCACGCAATCTGACTGAGCTTGAATAGTTCTATAAGGAAGAATGGGCAAAAATTGCCCAATGTAGGTGTGCAAAGCTGGTAGAGACATATCCAAACACTCATAGCTGTAATTGAAGCAAATGGTGCTTCTACCAAGTATTTAACTCAGCGGGGTGTATAATTATCTACAGACATTTTTGAGAATGTAGAGAAAAGTTACATTTTTTAATTAATTAAAATATATATTTTTTAAATTTAATATGTTTTAATCTCAGGCTGTAAGGCAAGAAAATGTGACATTTTTGAGATGGGGTGTAGACTTTAATGGGGCACTGTATACATATACATATAGATGGGGTACAGTAGAGATTATGGCCAAAGATAGCAAAAGTCTTTGAGGCTGAGGCTTTGCTACTTACCCATATGCCACACAGTAAATTCTTCAGTGTTAATTTATCTCTAACAGAGTTTATGAACCCAAGAGGGATACACTCAGTTGATTTAACACTGAATATTTTATTGTGCAGCCGGCATGGACATGACTGACTGAGTGACCGGGTACACCCTAGAACTATGCAGCAGTGTACAAGATTATATTTTATGTGAAGAGAGATACCAGGCCACCTGAGCACATACCTGGTGGGAGGGAGTGGGGCTTTCTCTGAGACTGACGTAGGATAAGTGGGAGGAGGATTGTTTGGCCCACTGGGGAAACCACACCATTACCTTGTGTAAAGTGTACTTACAGCAGAGTGGTGATAGCTGATGGTATCAGAATAATCAGAATCACTGGGTGCACTGTTAAACATCTGACATCTATGCTGAACACCTGCAGGGAGATTATGTATCAGTGAAATTAATTTTGAGAAAGTTGGATCAAGGCCTTAAATTGCAATCATCTGGCCACTTGACAAGTGCTTTGGAAACAATTGTTTTAAGGTGAGATTTTTAAAATCTTCCTAAAATGAGTCAGGCATAATTAAGAGTAGAATAGGTGAACAGTATATTTTAACTTAGAATAGCATACACATACATACTGTATATACACATACAGTACATGCACATGCACACATGGTTTATTTTCTGGATAATTAAACTATGAATTAAAATACCACACATAATCACAATATTTTTTATCAGGGTATTTAATTCTCCAGAATTTGCATGTGTGATTCAAACTATTTCTCATACTCTTCAGAAAGAGAGTGAGAAAGAACCATGGTATACATGTGCCTAATAGTAAATTCAGCATGTATGCTTGGAAAGGCAGTACGTGGTGTGAGGGCTTTTGGCTATTAGAATCCATCGTGGGACCATGCTGCATCATACAAAGAGATCTTACACTGCAGGAATTACACTTGTCCACCTGCAAGCACTGTACCTTAATTCACCCCTTACACCCCAAATGCGTTAAGCAAAATGAACCCGGGCTACAGGTTACGAGCAGCAGGTTACCCCAGTTCCCGAAATCCCACTCCCAGAATGTTGCTTTTTTGTGGGTTGAAAACATCCAAGATTGGATCTTATTCATTTAGCAGCTCAAATTTTTTTACTACATGATGAATTTTCACGATGAGTCTTGACCGTTCTCTCCCTCTCTCCCCATCACAGCCACCTATAAAGCAGGTCAGGGATGAATATTGCATGAGGGATGCTGTGTGTAATTTTCATCCTGGGAGCGTATATCCCCCCCAGAGTGGGGGATGACAGGAGACTCTTCCTGCAGCCATGCCCATGGTGGAGCAGAGCGCAGTGCATATTATTACAGAGGGACCAGAGAGCCATGTCAATTGTCTAATCTGCATTCCTCAATTTCCATCAGAAACCATCAGGTGGGTTAGAATTTAGCTGTGCGCTTGTGGCTAGGTAACCATTGCAGACAATTTAGCCCAGCCAGATTAATAACCATGTGGTGGGATCCCTGGCTCTGTGTATTTCCAACATTTTCAGATGCCATTCATTTCCACATGGATTCTATAATGTCTGTATGTGTGTGTATGTGGTGTTAAACGACTTTGGTAGGAGGCAGGCTCTGCTCTGGGTCAGTCATCTGAAGTGCAAGGTGGAGGCAGAGGAATTGTGGGATAGCCCTCCTGAATTTTCCAGATGCCGTTGGTCCTCCACAGGATTTACACAGTCACAGATTGGCCCGGTTGCATGGGGAGCCAACATCCAATTTGGGACACTGATAGGGTTGTCAACAATCTCGTATTAGCTGGTATATACTGTATGTCGGCAAAAAACGTTTTTGGCTGTAGAGGACACCCTTTGCCCATATTTCCTTATGTCCTGCCAATTGTACCTGCTATCGATGATTGCAACAAAGCAGGTGACTGAAAAACCATACTGCTTCTATAAATACATTTGAGTTGCTATATGGTTATCATATGCCGCAAATGTAATAAATTTAATAAATAGCTACCAACCCTCCCCCAGACACTGAAGCATGTAGGTAAACGATTTACTTTGCAGAGCAGCAGTAAAATACTTACTGTGCTGGGGGACTTGAATATAATCTCCAGAGCCATCCTATTCTGATCAGGACCTGTTACCCTCCCACCCTCACTGAGAGGATTAGATCACTTAGGCGAGTGATTAGTCTAAAAATGAACTTCAAGTGCAGCATCGACATAAAATATAAAAAATAAAATACAGAATATAGAAGTATAAAATGAATAAATATTCAAACTAAAATATTGAAATATAAAATGGAAGAAAATGGTATAAAAATACAGGATTGACAATGAGTTGTGTTTAATGGGGGAGTACCATTGTCGTTATAACTTGAAGGATATGAGTTTTACTATATAGAAAAATATTTGTTCCTGCGAGTTGCAATAATGTCTACGAGGGAGACAATTGCCTTTGCTGGTGTTTTTTACTTTTCATTTAATGCTGAAAGTGATGTGTCTGCATCATTTGGAGGCAGAGAAGAGAGAAATGCATTGCTATCTATGTTCCGCAGGAAACAGGTGAGGTCATCCCTGGCTTGATTCAGGTTTTTGTCATTTTCAGACCTTTATGTAAAACAAAAATCATTGCTGAATCATTGCTCAAGCTCCTGAAATAAGGTGAAGCGTTCCTTTGTCTCTATAAAAATAGTCTCAAGCAATCAGTTGAAAAAATGATCCTCAAATATTTCTCTCCCACTTAAAGATTTATCCGCTGATAATTCTCAAAGATTTTTGGCACCTTGTTCATTCTTCTGTGAATGTCGGGTTCTTCTGTCCCTTCTTCAATGGCAGCGCTGAGACCTGTCTGTCTATTCCGTTAACTTGGCTTTGACAGCCAACACAACATCCATTGCCTGTGTTGTGTATAATGTTGGACCTTGCAAAATGATACTGGCCAGATTCAACAATGTTCAACGGTCAAACTAACAATGAAGTCAGACATGTTTCTGGCACATCTGGGACTGTCAACGACTTCAAGAAATGTATCTCTAAACTTGAGGATTTGCTCATCTGCCTGTGTGACCTCAGCACGATCACTCCTTCATGTTTCTGAGAGCAAGGTGAGAGGTACTACTTTAGATGCCTTTTCCCATTGTTTTTCCCACTGTTTTTTAAATTGTTTTGAGGATGTTGTTTACAGTACAATTGATTCTATTCAATATGCAATATGCAAACAATTATTTGACTTCAACTGAGGAGTCAGCAGCATGTTGTAGGGCAAATTGGTGTGCAAGATTTCTCTCAGTGAATTCTGCTCTCTCATAGAATTCCATGTCACTGAAAGATGACAGTACTACTTATTTTTAACTTAATTTGTCCCAGTGGGTTTTCAATTTTAGAATGTGAATTAAAGTTTTTATGAACTATAAGACACAAGTACATCAAGTTGAGTGAAGCTGGTGGATCTTTTACTTAAAAGTTAACAGAAATGGTGAACAGAGGCAGTACTTCAAGGCTTAAACTAATCAGCATCACACCAATGTCTATATTTGTTTGCTAGAGAAATCTGATAAGATGATGAAAACAAAAATATTTTAAATCACTTAGTTCTATCTTTTTTGATAAGAGACGGGATGTTCAGTGACTACCGCCTGCCCTCCATAGTCATGCTAGTTATATTTCTAGTATCCCAACGTTCATTTACTGCCTCTACTGCCTATCAAATGGTGTAGTCTGTCATTTTTGTTTACAGCACTTGTCAATGAGACATATTTGTGTGCAAGACAATTTCACAAAAAATGTGTATGTGACACTGGGAGGTGGAGGGAGGAGTGGAGAGAGCTGTGCCTCCCTTGTGGCTGCTGTCAGATGTTCCTGTTCCCTCCCACAGCCTGGAGAGGACTACAGGACTACAGGACCTTGGACAGCAGTGGCCTCACCTACAGGCAGTCTCACCTGAGTCTAATGAGCAATCATCTCGGGTGTTAGCCATTGCCTTCATTAGGCCTTTATAAAAGCCCAGCGTGCCATGCCTGAGGTAGAGTTTTTGGTGCATGAAGAAGATACGTTTTTTTGTTGTTCTGACCCTCTAATTCAACTTTGTTTTGGGGTTTTTGTTTTATTTGATTGTTTGTAATCGAAAAATAATAAACTGGCCATTGGCCTACTGGAGCACTGCTTTTTAGTTTGTTTTCCATCCATTCATCACCTGGCATGGTGGCAACCCCTGTCACCCTGCTACAGTGTATTTGAGTATTGTTTTCTTCAGCTGATCATAATTGACAGCTGCTCTTTGTGCAATATGACTGGAGATAATGTCTGCTGAGATGGACTATGCTATTCTGTGCACAATTGAAATGTACTGCCATGACTATTTTGCTTGATACTAAGCTTGATAATAAGCTTTAGAACATTGCCATTATTGTCTGCGTACAATTTATCCACACTTCATGAAAGTCCCATGGCATCCCAAGGGGCAGGATGAAAAAATGGCTGCCTGACCCTTTAATTCTTGGGAGCCACTGGAGGAAGAGAGAGAGAGAGAGAGAGAGAGAGAGAGAGAGAGAGAGAGAGAGAGAGAGAGAGAGAGAGAGAGAGAGAGAGAATTGTTTGTATTGTTTGAGGACCCTGCTTTGTGTACCGACTTTGTTTAAGGAACTGGATTGGACTTTGACTCATTACGGATAACAACGACGAGTGTTGTGGACTTTGTGATTTGGAATTATCATTTGTTTTGTGCTTTGTCAAGATTTGTTTACTAAATTATCATTTTGTTTGTATTACTGCCTCCTCTGGGTTATTTAACTGCCTAAGGCCTCTGCAAAGGTCCGTGAGTGTCGCCCAACCCCAAGGGACACCACAATACGCTGAGAGCCTAACTTGCATTCATAGTTTGCAAAGAAAAATGGCGACCATCAGTTTGAGGGAATTCAAAATCATTGTGTTTGAGCTTCTTCGGTTTCTGTCGCAGACTTGCGTTTCTCTTAGATTGTTTGGAATTGGATCAGGCCCCAATGCAGGATCAAAATAATCAGCAATACTGTGTTGTGGAAGAGGTGGATCCAATCTGAGGCTGTCTTTCCGGTGGTCCTTATCATTCAGGTCGGTGGTCTCTGGTGCACCAGCAGATTGTGGTGGCTCCTCGGTGGCCTGATCTGCTGGGCTGATCATCCACCTGATGATGGTCCCTGATGCTCTCCATCATCATCACTAACTTCAGAATCTGAAGTAGCTGGCAAATTTGCTGGTTCACCAGCCACGGTGCATACACTCTTTTTGGGCTTGTGGCCTTTTTTAAGTGTTTCTGTTTGTTTCCTTTGTGATTTTGACAGCCAGATTTTATGTCAGACTTCTGCATGTTAGAGCCCCCCCTCCCCCACCCAGTGGTCACCTGGCTTAACCTCATTATCAAAATATTGTTCTCTGATTTGACAAAATGTATAATGACTTTCAGTAAGCTGAAGGTAAGTGGGGTTTTTATGCATATGTATGCAATGGGCCCCTGAAAGGCTGGCCCCATGGTACAATTGCAGATGTTGCGCACACACTAGCACCAGGTCTGGGCTCCTGATGGCAGAAGTTCATACTGGTTTTTAAGAGGGTGAGTGGGGTCAGACATGATCACTCTCCCTTTTTGCATGTCCGTTCTTTGTACATGTCCTTCACATCTTTCTCTTTTCCGACAAATATTTTACCACTGACAAATCACTATTTCCAGCAAATTTTGGTTTGTACTGGTGAGTGAGTCAAATCAAGCTCCCATGCAAATAAAGAACAGATACAACAAAGGCTCTGCAGAATACTTGCATGATAATTTCAGTCCATTTGAGAGAGAACGAGAGAACATGATAGGAAGACATAAATCCATAGAATGCACTTCTTATGCCCATGATGTAGTTTTGATTTTAATTACTGTAGGTGACCCTTATTAAGAACGCACTGAGTGCTCTCATAAATAGCACCTGATGGAAAGCTGGTCTGCCTGTGCACGTTTAATGAAATTTTCATTACATTAAGTATTGAACCAGACGTCTCAAATCTTGATTCAGCAGCACTAAGTTCCCATTGCACCTGAACACTTAGCGATCAGTTTGAAGGAATCTGCAGAGCTACAGAGAACAGGGAGTGTGAGAGAGAGTGATATACATAGAATTGTTTGAATATGGTGGGTGAACTTAAGTTATGTTTAAATAAGCTGAAAAAGTAGGTCGCATTTTCTATGCTTCTGGGGCCAAGCCTTAACCCACTATTTTTAAATTAATTTTTTTAACCTTTTTTTCCAGGCATCTCTCCTAAAATACATTAGTTCATACAGTGACCTAAATTTAACATGGCACTGTTAGAGATGTACGTATTTGCTCAAAGTCAAATAAAAGCAAAGCAATGCATATATATCCAGGGTCCTCCAATATTCATAATGCTTTCCATGCTGTCAGACATGCATATATTTGTAAAACCTATGCAGTTGCTTTGTATAGTGTTGGTAATATTACAATAATAAATAAATTCCTTTATTTGTAATAAACCAAAAACTGCTTGCAGTGTTTGCTAAATCAGTTCATATTTTTGGAACATCATACAACCGAAATTAAAAATAGTTCTGCACAGTGGTATTTGCAAATCTCATGTATTCAGCCTCAAGTTTCCAGTCACTAGACTTTAATTTGAGAACATCAAAAATATGGGGCTGGATTCAATCAAACACATTTAGCCACATTAAGGGCAAATGTAATATAATACATTTAAAAAAATAAAATCAACATTATGCTCATACTGATCTGCCTTAAACTAATATGGATCAACCTTATGCTCATTAGGACTGGAAATCCAAGAAACAGGAAAAGGCGTTGCCCTGGCTGGAGGCATGCAGGACCATTTTTAAAGGGCAAGATAACTTTAGTCAAATGAATCTGTTTGACAGTCTCCAACTTTACAATGCCCACTGTTTTAATAAGATTAGTCAAAAAGCATACTCAAAGAAAAAGGAAAATAAAATATTTTATGAATTTTCATCATACTTGATTTATAGTATGTGAATTGTATTGTGTAGAATAGTATGTGTAAGTATTCCAAGAGCCTTAACAGGAGCCTGTTTTTTGTGAATTCATTTAAAAAAACAAAAAAATCACATGTCAAGGGGTAATAGTGTATTTATCTATTAACAAATGCATAAAATAGAGAAAGCTAATGAGAAAACAACTCCCTACCTTTTTATTTGTATAACCCTTTATTTTATGGTTCACATTTGCACTGCAAGGTACATTTTTGATGCCAAGTTAACTTGAACTCAAGCAGCAACCCCTGTATGTAGATTAATCTACATAAACAAAATGCGGTAACAACTGCTTTAGGAAACATGTAACCTATTTAAACATGTTGTCTATAAGGTCTTTTGGTGTCTGTTTCATACCAGTTCCTATCCATTCACAAGATGTAGCTAGCTAGACAGTAAATTGATAACTGGCTATCTAGCTAGCTCTATTTGCTACCTCAGCAGTGTTCAGCAGTTAATAGTTTACATTAACATAGTATGTGCATAGTATTAAAACATCATACTAAAATGAAAACAGAATGTAACAATGATGTGTAAGAGTAACATTAACTTGTAAGTGTAACATTTCATAAAGTCAAACAGTGTCAAACATTTCAAAGACACATATGAGGTGGTTAGATCCCCATTTGGTTGTAAAATTAATTGACCATTTCTCTATACCCCAATAAAATGAACATGAGTGGTCATCCACAATTTAAATGTTTTGTAAAAACAAAAATGCAAAATTTCTCGTGAACTAATTTACGCCCTGACAGCATTTACCTTAATGTTCTGGGAACCAGATTTTGTTCGCTGGGATTACCGTAAATTTCCAATTATTTTCTTATTAATTATTTTTGCTGATATAATAATTAGTAATGCAAGGAACAGAAAAACTATAAAATTGTGTATCATTCTCTATCTTGTCTAAAATGTAATAAAATATAGATGTCATTACAATGTCAAGGGCTTAATATATCCAGAACAACTGTGCACACACGGCATGAGACCCGATATAGCAAAAAAAATTACACAAATTCTTAGAATAAAAGACAAAAGATATCCTTGAATCTCTTCCCTGACTCGACTTTCACAAATTAAATAATTTGAACAAGATCTGGGCTGCCTTAAAATAGTTTTATGTCAGGTATAGGTTGTGTAAGAGGTACAAAACATAAAATCTGGATTTGTGGGTGAAGTGGGCCTTTAAAGAAAGGCAGTTACAAACTAACTACTCAACAGAGCCAGCTCTGCATGACTGTACTTCACAAGCACTTCTCGGGAAGGCTGAGGCTCCCCACGGGCTGCTGTGGGGCTGAGCCGACACAAGGATGGCAGTTGGGGGAGCAGGTCAAAGCAAACATCAAATGGCTCCTCGGAAATCTGGCTGGCTGCAGCAGTCTCTGGGTGTGTAAACCGGGTTCAATGCTGGATGCTTCACTCCCTCTCTGGTCTAACTGTACACAAGCAAATCAGCTCCCCAGTGCTCTGTTCCAATGCAGGGTCTGAATATATATATATATATATATATATACAGTCAACTCCAAAATCCACACCTTTAATAAAATTGAGAAACAAAACTGTATAAAATAAACAATTCAGGTAATGAGCTATATTGTATGCTCAAAAAATGGGAAAATGGCATTATTTTATACTGATACAATTGCTCACAAGAAAAGATTTTAGTGATCTTCTATAGTGTTTTGTGAGATTGTTGAGCATATTGATGAACAAATCTTTGACCATTCCTCCATACAGGATCTTTCAAGATCCTTCAAATCCTTCGGTCTGTGCTTGTGGACTGCCCTCTTCAATTCAAACAACAAATGGATGGTCATCATGTCATTATAACATCATGTTGTTATAACATCAAACATCTACCACCATATTTCACCATAGTTATAGATTCTTGTCAACATACTGGTTCGTTTTCCGACTGTCAAAACCACCTCTGGTGTGCACAGTTGAATGATGATGTAATTATGAAAGATTATTTGTAATTTAGCATAATTTTGACATCAATAATATGGTATGCAGACCAAATGTATTAATTGTATTTTAAAGAGGAACAGAGAGTATATGCCTTGTATATATGAGTAACTTGGCTTTTTTAACATTGGTAAGATTTTTGATATGTACAGGGGTAGACAAAAGAATGGAAACACCAAAGAATAGATTAATATTGATTAACTAATACAGGGTTGGACTGCTTTTTGCCTTCAGAATAGCTTCAGTCCTTCTTGAGATTTCATCATACAAGTTTTTTAATGTTTTTAGTAGAATATTGGACCATTCTTCAAATAGGAAAGCCTCCAGTTTGTTGAGAGATGAAGGTGGTGGAAATCGACTCCATACTCTACATCAGGGATGTCCAGTCTAATCCAAGAAGGGCCAGTGTGGGTGCAGGCTTTTGTTGTAGCCCAGCTCTAACACACCTGATTCGACTAATGAAGGTCTCGATTGAAGACCATGATTGGTGGATTAGTTGAATCAGGCTTTTTAGTTCTGGGCTAGAACAAAAGACTGCACCCACAATGGCCCTTCTCGGATAAGATTGGACACCCCTGCTCTACATAAACCTGTCCAGATGTAGGAAAAAGAGTAAAATAGACCATATTATTACCACATTATTCCACTGCTTATAAATCTCATCTTCATCCAATGGTGAAACATTAATATTCTGATGAGAGTGGTCTCTTCCAGGATGATAATGCCCCCACAGGGTGTGAGTGGTCACTGAATAGTTTGATGAGCATGAAAACGATGCAGACCATATATGAGGCAGACAATATACCATGGCCATCTCAGTCACCATATCTCAACCAAATTCAACACTTATGGGACATTCTGGAGCGGCAACTGAGATCACATTTTCCACCACCAACAACAAAATACCAAATTATGGAATTTTTCATGGAAGAATGGTGTTGTATCCCTCCATTATAGTTCCAGACCCTTGTAGAATCCATGCCAAGGCACATTGAAGTTGTACTGGGGGCTCATGGTGGCTCAACTCCCTATTAATTAAGGACACTTTATGCTGGTGTTTCATTTATTTTGGCAGGTAGCAGTATGTAAGTTTATATATTGAAAATGTAAATATTTATGGTATGGCCAGGGTGAACAAAGAAAACGATTTGATTACCCATCATTTATTTCACACATAACCATCATATGCACTTTGGGACCACAGTCCACACAGAGTGTCTATAGTGGTGAGAAAGTTCAAACATATTTAAAAAGAATATTGGTTCTTTGATCTTTCTTTTTTTCCCCCAACCCCCCACTTTTTTGCCATTTTTCACATTTTATTTTTTTACTTCATGGAATCAAAATGTATTTAATTGGAATGTGTTGCACATCTGGATATTGAGATTTTCACCCATTCTTCTTTACAAAATTGTTTGAGCTGTTTCAAGTTGGATGGTGAAGAGCAATTTTCAGAACTTTCCACAGATTCTCAATGGGACTGTGGTCTGGGCTTTGACAGGGCTTTTTGGTTTTTAAACCACTCAAATGTGGGTTTTGCTGTATGCTTTGGGCCATTGACCTGCTGCAATACAAATCTTATCCAATGTCCCAGGTCTCCTGCAGACTGCATGCAGCAGGTTTTCCTCCAAGGTTTGTTTATATCTTGCTCCATCCAGTTTTCCAGTCCCTGAAGCAAAGAAGCATCCCTATAGCATTAGGCTCCCGCCACAATGTTTCACGGTAGGGATAGTGTTCTTGGGATTATGTGCAGTGTTAGGCTTGCAATTTATGCCAAAAGTTTAATCAGACCATGTTAATTCAGACCATAAAATCTGTCTTGTTTTTTCCAACCTCCCATAAAGCTCAGATTTGAAATTCCCTTCTCGCACAGATGCTCAGTTTTGGAGGATGGCCTGTTCTAGGCAAATTTGTAGTTGTGCCATATTTTTTTATGATAGATTTAAGGGTGCTTTGCAGGATATTCAAAGTCTTTGAAATCATCGTGTATCTTTCCTCTGATTGGTGTTTTTGAAAAACCTTTTCTGGAAATGTTCTTTGGTCTTCATGATGAAGTGCATTCCTTGTTTTGAAATGCACTAACCAACTGTGGGACCTCTCACAGACAGTTTTATTTAATTTGAAATAATTGTACACTCCAATAATAAGTCTCCAATCAAATAACCGTATGACCTCTGAAGACAATTGATTGCACCAGAGTTTATTTAGGTGTGTTTCAGAATATTACATTACATTACAGGCATTTGGCAGACGCTCTTATCCAGAGCGACGTACAACAAAGTGTTAACCGTAGTCAAGAACAGTTTCGCTGAAAGCCACCCTAGAGGGAAGTACAATTCCAGGTGCTAGGAGCAACCACATAGTTAAACTAGGACCCTGTAGGTAAATCTGTAGCCACAATTCAAAGGCAGCAATAAAACAATTAATGTGGACAATATCTGCGAAATAATGCCTAAAGCTAATACAATACATAAACAAGTAGACATGAGTGCAATACTAAACAGCTATGTCCCTAAGTTACAAAACCGGACTACAGGGAGAGGTGCACCCTGAAGAGGTGAGTCTACAGTCATCGCTTGAAGGTGGCCAGGGTCTCGGCTGTTCTGACTTCCACAGGAAGGTCATTCCACTATCGAGGAGCCAGAACTGACAGGAGACGTGACCGGGAAGCACAGGTGCGGAGGGGGGGAGGCGCCAGGCATCCTGAGGTAGCAGAACGGAGTGGTCTGGCAGGTATGTAGGGTTTGAAGGTCTTGAGGAGGTATGTTGGGGCTGATCCCTTGACTGCCTGGTATGCTAGGACCAATGTTTTGAATTTGATGCGAGCTATAACAGGCAGCCAGTGGAGGGTAGTGAGCAGGGGGGTGACATGGGAGTGTCTGGGAAGGTTGTAGACCAGACGGGCTGCAGCATTCTGGATGAGTAGCAGGGGTCTGATGGCAGATGTCGGAAGGCCAGCCAGAAGGGAGTTGCAGTAGTCCAAGCGGGACAGTACCATTGCTTGGACCAGGAGCTGGGTAGAGTACATGGTAAGGAAGGGATGGATTCTCCTGATGTTATACAGGAAGAATATGGGGTGAATACTTATGCAATCAATTATTGTCTGATTTGTATTTGTCTGATTTTATTTATTTGACAGTATAGTATTTTGTGTTGATCAGTGGCAAGAAATCCAAATTAAATCCATTTTGATTCCATGAAATACAAAAATTAAACATGAAAAATGCCAAAAGGGGTGAATACTTTTTATACCCACGATATGTCTCTATGTTTTTTATGTCCTCAGTGAGGATCAGGTCCTATCCATCTTTGGACAAAATGTTCTGGGAAGAGCCAGACAATATTATAAAAAGATCAAAGCTTCACCAGTGGGCCTTATTAAATTTCATCCAAAAAACTTTCTTTCCCCTCTTTGACAATGGCCATGCTAAACAATCAGGGAAATTTATGAAATGTTTCATGTCCAGAGGCTATCTTGCTCAGATGAAGGAGATTTATTAATGGTTGCTTTAATTGCTGTTTTGTTCTGCTTAGACTCTCTATCATGTGTGGGATAATGATCATTGTTAGTTGTAGCAGCAGCAGTGATAGTAGTAGCAGTAGTAGTAGTGGTGGTGGTAGTAACAGTAAACTTAGTATTTGAAGTAGCACAGCAGTAGTAGCAGTAGGAAAATTGGTAATGGTAGTAGTAGCTTTAGTAGGAGTAATAGTGGTAGCAGTGGTAGTAGTAGTAGTAGTAGTATTAGCAGCAGCAGCAGCAGTGATACAGTATTGCTATTTTTAAGATATGTAATTTGTTTAAGATATGTTCTTTTTCCAAAGCAAAATCTTACTAAGTGAGTTATGACAATAAGACATTTATTTGCTTGCCTTTTCTTCCATTCCATGTACCTGTTATTTTATGCTTTGCCTTTTTTCTTATTCACTTTACATTTCCTTTGGTGATTCATTTTATTTCAATAAAATGTGTCAACATGTTATGAGAAATCAACTTATCAGCAGTACAAATCAGGCTAGTGTCAAGCCAAGTGCAAACAAGTTTATTATAAAGAAATAGAAGTATATAGAAATATAGTTTATTTAATGAAAAATCTGAGAATGAAAAAAACCATCATTAAATGAGATGTAGGACTAAATGGCAATTCATCCATGATAGTTCAGACAACGACTTATATTGCAGTAACCCAGCAGTTAAGAAACAGTGAAACCTTTCAAATGGTTAACCATCGTAAGATCCTGTCGGACCCAAAATTTAAACCCAGCTGATTTTTGTGTGGGCATTTGGATATCAGAAGTGTCTCTCCTAAAAGTGAACAATTGGAAATACTTCTCTTAGACCCTAATCTAGATTCTCCTGTGTCTATGTGAGACTTGGTTAAACAAGACAACTCCTGTTAGTGTTTACATAGTACCTGGATACAACGTTTTTAGACATGATATAACTCGTGGGAGGGAGGTTTGGATGCCGATGTATGTGAAGGATGGGATTAAAAGTGTGAAGTGAACAAAATTAATGCAAGAGTGAAATTCCCCTAGTGTATTGGTAAAATTAATTAAGCCAAATTAAAATGGGATATTCTTCTGTCCTCAAATGACCTAAACAATTACTGTAATATGCTTGCAATATCTCTTCACAGGGAAGTGTAATACTAAATCTAAAACACAATCTTCCTTGTCGAAATGACACATGGCAGTTAATGAAAAAAAAAGACTTCAGGATAACTATTCAATTGGCTAAACTTTTCATAATTTCTTTCTGGATTCTGTACAAGAGTTAAGTCAAAATTTCAAAATGAGAAAATGTAATATTACCATGTCACGATTCTCTCAAGTTTTTAATTGATCACAAACTACAGAGGATAAGGTGTATAATCTATTAAGCTCTTCTAAAATGCTAAAGCTAAGATGTGTTTTGCTTTGATACTGAATTTTTTATTCCTTTTTATTTGTTTCAGATTTTTTCCTGTTTTTCACCAAATTTGGTAGCCAATTATACCCTCTATTTATTTCAATTCCCTCTCCCCCACAAACTCGAATTTCCCAAGGCCGGCAATGATCTGCCTCCTCCGAGAAAAACTCGCACACTTACTTTCTAGAGACAACCTTAGCACTTTTTTTTAATGCATGTTTTTATTGGATTTTCATAGGTATAACAAGGTAACAATGTACAAGCATACAATCAGTTTAGAATATTCCACCTACCATACTCCCCCCCCCTCCCACAGAGAGAATACCACCCATCCTCTCCCCCTCCCACTCCCCCTCCCCTCCCCCCTTGTCATCTCGTACTGAAAAAAAGAGAGAAAATGAATAAATAAATGGATAAATAAATTAAATATTTTTAAAAAAATTAAACTGAGTAACAGCATTAGTAATAAGATAAGAGACAGTCACAATATTTTCCATCAGACATATAGAAGACAGTGAGGTTGTGGATTACAGAGCATCAACATCAAGCAATTTCAGACATATTTCAGATACATAGGAAGTTACATCACAAGTCGCCTCCACCCGGATGGTCATACTGTTAAAGTTGCATGCCGGAACCCCTATACAGCTAAATATTCGCTTTCCTATGCCACCAGCCTATGAATTGGCCTTAGCAAAGCATGAGGCACCACCGGCGCTTCCCTCTATTGGCCAGCACTCGTTGCCCCCCAAGGCCCCTAAGAACAGGGCTCCGGGAAGTGTCATGCAGCTCACCAATCACCACGACCAGGGGGGCGCCAAAGCACAAAAACCCAGAAAGTTCCGACATGCAGCGCCAAGCAGAATAAATATGCATTTCATATGTTATGGGTTCAGACTGTCCCGCAGATCCACATCCTCAAGGAAATGTAACCCCAGATTTTGTAAAACTCATTGAGCTTATGTTTCATACTATATGTTAATTTTTCCAATGCAAGACAATAAGACAATTCTTTAAGCCAATGGCTGATGGAAGGACATTACGTGTTTTTCCAATAAATGGCGATCAGGCATTTTGCCTGAATTAAGCAGAGGTCAACCATTTTCTTTTCATGCCTTTTCAAAGATAACTCAGCAGGGTAAAGACCCAAGATACAGAGTTTAGGACAGAGGGGGATAATTTTAGAAGTAATTTGGGACATTAATTGTATTACTTTCTTCCAGAATATTTTCAATTCTTCACATTCCCAGATGCAGTGAAATAGCGTACCTTTATGAGTTTGACATTTTAAACATATGTCTGGGATGTTTGGGTTAAATTTATTCATCTTTACCGGCGTAATGTACCTTCTCATAATCCAGTTAAATTGAGCCAACTTAAGTCTAGTATTTATTGAAAGGGATTGGGCCTTAGCACAAATTTGCTTCCAGTCACAGTCCAAAATTTCAACATGCAGGTCTTCACTCCATGCTGCTCTCTTAGAGTCAGATGACTCCTTGGATTTACTTAAAAACTTGTTATAAAGCAGGGAGATCTGGCCTTTCTCATCTTGATGATTAATAGCAAAATGTTCAAGAGTTGTGAGAGGAGGACAATTTAATGAATGGTTCTGACTTGAGCCAAGGAAACTGCGTAGCTGCACATATTTAAATAAATGGGTCTGCGGGACACCATATTTTCCCTGGAGTTCCTTAAATGACATGAGGGTACTCAAAATCATAAAAGTATTTGATCTTACTGACACCTTTTTGTGACCACTGTCTGAATCCCAAATCATTTTTCGTAGGTCTAAAGTTAGCGTTACCCCAAATAGGGGAGAAACAAGACAAAGGAGGAACATCGCCTAGAGTGTGCTGTGCCTCATGCCAAACCAACAGAGTGTTTCTGACGAAGGGGTTGAGAGTACTTTTCTTCAGAGTTTTAACTGAGTCGGAGTATAAGTATGCATCTAAGCCAAGCCCGTTTGTATCCAATGTTTCTATATTTACCCAGGATATGTGTAGGTGTGGAGAGAACCATAATGAAGCCGCTCTCAACTGGGCTGACCAATAGTACCATAATAAATGTGGTAATTGTAGACCCCTTCTTTCGAATGGAAGGTAAAGTAAGGTCCTGCAGATTTTCCCCCTTTCATATTTGATATGGCTTCTAAAATTTCACATTCTTCAAGTGGCCTATCTAGTTGAATTGTGTCTTCTAATAGTAAAGGGATTTGAAGCTCATTTAAGAAATGAGATTGGTCCTGATTAAGCTCGGGAGATTCTGATTCATACAGGGTCTGAAAGATGCAAAGGTGTTATTGATTTCTAAAGGGTCAACGGATATACTGCCATCTGGCATTTGGATACTATTAATAGCTCTCTCGGAGTCTAGCTTTTATATTTGCCAAGAAAGCAACCTTCTAGTTTTTTCTAGTGCATTATATTTTGCTCTAAGGGTTAGTAGTTCTTGATTAGGGGCTTTTGATTTGTCAGTATAAACTTCCTTCTGTAATTGTTTGATTTTCTTGTCCAAGTCTTGTCATTCTAAATTAAATGTATTGGTCTTTGAACTAGTCTAGCTAGTAATTTGCCCTTGAATATAAGCTTTAAATGCCTCCCATCTCGTAGGGCAAAAGTCTCATCTTTATTTGTTTCAAAGAAAAAATCTATATGTATTCCCATTAATTCTAAGAAGCTAGGATCATGTAGCCATTTTGGATGGAATCACCACTTCCGAGACCCTTTCACCAGCTTTGAGTCACTATAAGTAAGAGAAACTGGGCCGTGGTCTGAGATCACGATGGTGTCATAGATACAGTCTTTTACTCTGGGAAAAAGGTCATTGGAGATCAGAAAAAAGTCAATCCGCGAGTGGCCTTTGGTTACAGTTGAGCAGCAAGAGTATTCTCTATTATTAGGGTACAATCTTCTCCAGGGATCACATAAATTAAGTTCTTTCATAAAATAAGTGTGAGGTGTCAGTACCTGATGAGCGATCTAGCTTTGGAGAAATTGTACAGTTAAAGTCTCCAGCTATTAGCAATTTACCAGGTAAAGTGGGCAATGTTAAGAATACATTTTCAAAAAACTTGGGGGAGTCGTCATTGGGCCCGTACAAATTGACCATGGTAATATTTTCATTTAGAAGAGTGCCTTGTATAATTAAATACCTTCCAGCAGAGTCTGGTACTACCTTAGAAAGTTGGAAAGGAACAGATTATGTATCTATACTATGACTCCCCTGGCACTGGAGGAGAATGTGGCAGAAAACACTTGGCCAGACCACCGCCTACATACTTTTATTATATCTTTTGGTAAGACATGGCTTTCTTGTAAAAATATTATTGTTGATTTTAATTGTTTAATCCTTGTCATGACCTGTTTTAATTGAACCAATTTCCCTAAACCTCTCACTTTCCAGGATATAATTTAAAAATTTGAATCACCATTCATAACAATTACTGTATTCTATGCTCCGTAATACCTCACAGTAAAAAACAAAACAAAAAAAACACAACACGCATGTAAAATAAACCTGAAAAAAATAAACTGTACTCCGAAAAGCGATGAGATAACATCCCCTGCGCTGACTCCCCGAACCTGACAACGTTCTCCCCTCCCCCAAAAAAAGCACAACATAGTGCTTCACTGATCCTACGAAGAGGAGCAGTTCGCTTACACGCATATTACTTCCTATAGCCGCTCCCATGCACTATGGCAAACAGTAGTGGATGAAAGAAAAACACAGAAATATAAAATAAAATGAACACAATCCTTCTCTAATTGTCCCGACAGCATAGCCCTTGTGGGAGTTAGAAACACAACTTGACCAATGCTCTCAGCAGGAGTGTCTGTTCATTATTTGAATTCGTAACGTTGCATTAGGATATTTAGCTACTTTAGGATACTATCGCTACTTTTCTCAAGTTGGATAGGAACAACATGAACTAGGGCTGCGGGCTGAAGGAGGTGCCAACAGAGCCTGGCTATGCATTCTAAAGGGAGTATACATTTCAAAGCCAGTCCGCACGGAAAATACCTTGTCAGTTCCGGGATATTCAGGAAGAAAGCTGAACGAGTGTTCCAGTCGCCGGTTCCTGAAAACGTGATGTCAACAGCCCAGTTCATACGGCTCCATTAGCTGGCTGGATGGAGCAGATGTAGGCCGGCGTGGGTGATCCGGAGCCGTTTTCTCTTGATGTGTGTCTCCCTGGCGACATCTTGAAAGAACTTAACCTCGCGATCGCCAAACAATACTTTTCCTTTAGCTCTGGCTGCTTTCGACACCATTTCTTTGTCTTTATAGTTCAGGAAGCGCATTATGAGCACATTATTAGCACTTATTGTCGATCTCGTGCTGGCTCACCCTCCCTCCTCCCCCTGGGGTGCCGCCGCCAGGACCGGTCAGGCGCAGTCGGGTTTCAAACAGTGGCTGCAGTAGGCAACCTGAATTCCCAAGGGAATGCTTAGACCATTACGCTACCCGAAACCTCTGATACTGCATTGTTGAAGAAACATTATTATTATTAGATTTTTTCCCGTTTTTCTCCCAATTTAGTAGCCCACTGCACCCTCTATTTATTTCAATTACCCTCCCCAGACGGGTCTGCCACTCGTCTCTACGAGGCAAGCTAATTCTCCGTGGGCAGCTAACTCTGCTTCCTTCGAAACGGAATTGGTCCACCCATGTTCGGAAGACTTCTTACATGCTTCACCGCGAACCCGAGCTGGCTCACCCTCCCCCCTGGGGCGGACAACCAAATGCCGCCCCCGATCGGGGCTGACGACCAGGGCCAGTCTGGTAGAGACTTTGGTTTCAAACCTCGTCCCTGACAGGCAGCGCACTGGTGTGTTAGACGGCTACGCTATCCGCCACCCTAAAGAAACATTTTAAAGACATTCTTACATCACCTATAACATATCAAATTAATTTATCCATAAGCAGGATACATTTCTGAATGCATGGAAGTTGGCAATTGTTACCCCTATATGCAAGCTACAAGCCTAGAGATCGGTTGTTAGTCAGTAACTAAACACTAACCAGCATATTGCTAGTCATTTTTGTGAGGGTCGGTGGTGATAGGCGCCACTCGCAGAAACCCTAGGGGATCAAAAAGTTAGACTGAACCAGTCTAACCACTAGCTCTGCAAAACAGAGAAATTGGGGAAGATAATAACCAGGGAGGAACGGAAAATCCTGAAAAGGCTAGGAGAGCCAACAGAACAATCTGGTAACCCAAAACAGTCGAACTGGCTGAACAAAACGAAACCAACTGAAAAGCGCTTAATAGCGAGTAAGGTTTCTATTTGTAAGTGACAAGTAAAATAATTTATTATGACCAGACATAACCAAAAGTTCTGTGCGTCCGAAAACGTGAAAGGCTAGGAGAGCCAACAGAACAAGGTTGTCACCCGAAAACAGTCGAACCGAATGTTAAGACCTGACCCAAAAGTTCTGAACGTCCAGCGAAAAGGCTAGGAGAGCCAACAGAACAATCTGGTAACCCAAAACAGTCGAACTGGCTGAACAAAACGAAACCAACTGAAAAGCGCTTAATAGCGAGTAAGGTTTCTATTTGTAAGTGACAAGTAAAATAATTTATTATGACCAGACATAACCAAAAGTTCTGTGCGTCCGAAAACGTGAAAGGCTAGGAGAGCCAACAGAACAAGGTTGTCACCCGAAAACAGTCGAACCGAATGTTAAGACCTGACCCAAAAGTTCTGAACGTCCGAAAACGCGAAAAGGCTAGGAGAGCCAACAGAACAATCTGGTAACCCAAAACAGTCAAACTGGCTGAACAAAATGAAACCAAAAGAAAAGTGCTTAATAGCGTGCAAGGTTTCTATTTGTAAGTGACAAGTAAATAATTTATTATGACCAGACATAACCAAAAGTTCTGAGCGTCCGAAAACGCGGAAGAGCTAGGAGAGCCCACAGAACAACAGGGCACAACTTGACCCACATCTGATGTCCGCAAAAACTCGAAACGGTTAGGGGGGACCGGCAGAACAACAGGGCACAACTTGACCCACATCTGACGTCCGCAAAAACTCGAAACGGTTAGGGGGGACCGGCAGAACAACAGGGCACAACTTGACCCACATCTGACGTACGCAAAAACTCGAAACGGTTAGGGGGAACCGGCAGAACAACAGGGTAAAACCTATACCAAAAGTTCTGAGTGTCCGAAAATGCGGAGGGGCTAGGAGAGCCGCCAGAACCATATTTTAACCCGAAAACAGCCTAAGCGACTGAACAAAAGAAACTTAACGAAAACGCTCCTAACCACGAGCAAAGTTTCTAATGTAGGTACAATTAAATAGTTATGAAACGTTCTGAGCGTCTGAAAACGCAGGGGGGCTAGGAGAGCCGCCAGAACCATATTGTAACCCGAAAACAGCCTAAGCGACTGAACAAAAGAAACTTAACGAAACGCTCCTAACCACGAGCAAAGTTTCTAATGTTGGTACAATTAAATAGTTATGAAACGACCTTAAACCAAAACTCTGACTGTCCAAAACGTGAAAGGCAGTTAGCCAAAAGAACCAGAAGTAACCCACGAACCAGTCGAACCGGCTGGACAAAACGAAACCAAAAGAAAAGCGCTTATTAGCGAACAAGGTTTCTATTTGAAGGAAACTAAGTAAGTTATTTCGTTAGGACCCAGAGTTTTCCCCAAAACGTAAACGGCTAGGAGAGCCAAAGAAAAAGTTGTAACCCGTAAACAGTCGAACCGAACTGAACAAAACAACCACATGAAAACTCCCATTAGAGAGCATGGTCTACATTTGTAGGTAACAACTAAATAATTTCTTTCGTTTAGAAGGGGAGAATGGAATGGTCATTTCTAAAGGAAGTCTTTGTGTGCATCTTGAAAAAGACACACTACCTTACCGGCTAAAAATCGTAAAGATGGCTTACGATTTCACCCCGATCAGAAACCCAGGTGCGGTTTAAATAGGGAGATAATTGAACATTCGTACCAGCTGTGCACCTCTCAAGGGAAAGGCGCAACACCGCCATCTGGTGGTGAATCTGGGGAACAACTGTGACAATTTTGCATAAAAGTTGCATAAAAGATAGTTGTTGAGCAATTCACTTCCCATTTAAGTACTAACCATGTTCCCTGGAATTTTCTTAGAGCTGTGAAAAGATTTTCACACTGTCAATCACAATACCCTTCTTTCAAAATTGTCTCAATTTAACTTTTCCTCCAATGCCATTAAGTTGATGAGGTCATATTTAGCTGATAGGGTACAGTGTGTCAGAATCAATAACAATCTCTCATAATCTGGAAAATGTATAATGACGGTAACCCAAGGATCTGTTATGGGCCCACTACTGTTTAGCCTATATATAAATTATCTCCCACAAGTTTGGCATGGCGTTTGTTTGTAGATGATACAGTTGTGTATGTGCATGGTAAAACTGCAGAAACATTGCAATTAACTTCAGCTATTAAAAAAAAATCGGAATGTCTTGATCTTTCATGTCTTAGTATAAATGTGGGCAAAACTATGGGAATGTAACAAATAAAAAAGGTAAAACAATTACCCTGACATCTACAGGTAACTGCCAAAGTAAAGTAAACACCAACATGTTTAAATAGGGCGTTGGGCCACCATGAGCTGTCAGAACAGCTTCAGTGCATCTTGCCATAAGGCCAGTTTGCAGCGAGACAAAACCGTTTTAGAACATTGCAGAGAAAGGTTGCAGTAGAATCCCAATATGCATGGTCTGCAACATTCTAAAACTAGCCACTGATGGCAGTGACAGCGAGTTGCTTATTGCAATTGTATTAAATGCCTATAGAGGCAAAAAACATGGAGATCAAGGATTTGGAGCCGACCATGGGTGCTACAGCGACAGAGTCAAGGGGCCTACGCAAACTTATGGCATGAAATAGAGACTGGAGATGTACCATCTTTTTTTCTTTTTTGCGTCTATTCCTGGAGTAGTACCGTCGTCTAGGACAGTGGTTCTCAAAGTGGGGGTTGCAAGATCCGTTTGGAGGGTCGCGAGATGATTTAAAGTATGGTAAATGTATTTATGACATGTCAGTTACTGTACATTTACAGTGCAACATTAACGTACTAGCCTACAAACTGCCTTTTGTGTGCATAATATTTTTTTGCAAGCCAGCTAACGTTCATCTGCAAAATGGAATGGTGGTTAATATGTAAAAATGAGGACACACCAGATATCGAGATTGACAACAGTCACCCTGAAGAAATTCATGAAATTAATTTTAAAAAGCCATCTACCCAGAGCTGTCCATCTACCCAGAGCTATCCAAGATGGATGTACTGATTCCTTTCAGTGAAAATACTTTTTCCACACTGACGTACATAAACAACAAATACTGATCACGATTCAACGTGGAGGATGATCTCAGAGTGGCCATCTCCAACATTAAACCGAGAGTGGAGTTGTTTTGCTCAAAAAAGCAGCAGGCCCACCCATCTCATTAAAATAAGTAAGTTTAGGCCTACATGTTAAACTTAATTAACATGCGAGAGAACAGATATATTTTATATTTTGGTTGTTATTACATGTGTTCTTTTTATGCTGTTATTATTATCTGGGTGCTGTAACACCTAAAATGGTTTAGTCTCATTGCGAATCTTTGATGTAAACTGGCCTATAGACCAGGGGTGGGCAATCTTACCCTGTGTGGGCCGGTGTGGGTGCAGGCTTTTGTTCCAGCCGAGCAGTAGCTCACCTGATTTGACTAATCAGCTAATCAAAGTCTTCAATCAGGGCTTTGATTAGTGGAATCAGGTGTGTCACTGTTCAGTTGGAACAAAAGCCTGCATCCACACCGGCCCACACAGGGTAAGATTGCCCAGCCCTGCTATAGACTCTACAAGTATCTGAAACTCTATTGGAAAGATGCAACACCATTCGTCCACAAAAAAATCCATCATTTGTGTTTTGTTGATGGTGGTGTAAAACGCTGTCTTAGGTGCCACTCCAGACTCAATCATTCAATTGGGTTGAGATCTGGTGACTGAGATGGCCATGGCTTGGTAATGGTAAAACATTCCATTGTTCTCATGCTCATCAAACCATTCAGTTACGACTCATGTCCTGTGGATGGGGGCATTGTCATCCTGGAAGATACCACTCCCATCAGGATAGAAATGCTTCACCATAGGTTTAAGGTGATCACATGGCTTTGTATTTATTGGAGTTTACCTTGCCCTCAAACAGGTTGAGTGGACCTAACCCATGCCAGAAATTTGCTCCCCACATCATAACACAGCCACCAGTAATAGTTTTTAAATAAACTTATATACTTCAACTTTGTAATTTTTAATATATTTCTTAATTCATGTGGGGGTGGTTAAACAAGATTCAGACACTAACAGCACAGTACAATAAAACTATCATACAAGAGGAACATTGACAGAAGTGTATTCCCCAGTAGTGAAGAAGTAGACAGTTACATAAGGATTATGGGTATAAAAATGAATATAAATGAAAATAAATAAATATTATAGAAAATACTAATGACTTTGGTAGCAGCTTAATAAAGCTATTATGATATTGAGTCTTTTATGATATTATCATTTTAATCATTCTTATATAATATTATTAATGATATCAATAATAATAATTATGCAATAATGATACAAATCTGTGATATATTTATAATGGTGCATGCTGTTCCCTTTGATCATCCTTGAGATGTCTCTAGAACTTGTCTACCTGTGGCAGATACAATTAATTGGACATGATTTAGAAAAGCACACAGCTGTCTATATAAGGTCCAACAGTTCACATTGCATGTCAGAGCAAAGACCGAGCCATCAAGTCCAAGGAACTCTCCACAGACCTCTGAGATAGAATTGTTTTGAGGCATAGATCTGGGGAAGAGTATAAAAACATTTCTAAATCATTGAAAGTTCCCTGGAACCATCACGACTCTTCTTAGAGCTGGTTGTCTGACCAAACTCAGTAACTGGGCAAGAAGGGCCTTGGTCAGGGAGGTGACTAAGAATCCAATAGCCACTCTAAGAGAGCTTCGGAGTTCCTCTGCAGCGATGGGAGAACCTGGCAGAAGGACACCCATCTCTGCAGCACTCCATAAATCAGGCCTTTATGTTAGCACTTAGCATTCAGGCCAAAGAGTTCCATTTTTGTCCCATCAGACCAGACAATCTTTTTCCTCATGCTCTCAGAGTCCTTTAAGTGTCATTTGGCAAACTCCAGGTGGGCTGTCATATGCCTTTTACTCAGGAGTGGCTTCCGTCTAGCCACTACCATAAAGGTCTGATTGATGGACTGCTGTACAAACAGTTCTTCTGTCAGGTTCTCCCATCACTGCAGAGGAACTCTGAAGCTCTCTGCATCTGAAGAACAGGATGCATCTGAGCTCAATTTGGAGTATCATAGCAAAGGGCCTGAATACTTATGTAAATTACACATTTAAGTTTTATATTTGTAATAAATTTGCAACAATTTCTAAATGTGTTTTCGCTTTGTCATTATGGGGTATTGTGCATAGATTGATGTAAAAAAAAAAATCCATATTTAATCCATTTTAAATTAAGTCTATAACACAACAAAGTGTGGAAAAAGAGAAGGGGCCTGAATACTTTCCGAAGCCACTGTATATATATATATTGTGGCAGCCGGGAGGGAGTAGTAAGGGGAATGGTTATAGAGGGCAGGTATGTGGGAGCACGCTGGCTCCACCCCATGCCCATATTAGGGCTTCCTGCTCAACGAGCTGCATCAGGGGTGAATCTCAGCGCACCTGAAAGGAATCACGGGGCTGAGTGACCATGCTACAAAAAGAGGCGCGGCACTCAGCCAGTGAGAGTACCGCAAGGGAAATCAAACAAAGAGAGTGAGTAGAGAAAGAAGAAAGGAATATAGTGCTGTGTGAATTAAGTGTTTGATAATTAGTTTGGATAGGAGAACCCGCTTTGTGCAACAAACTTGGAATGTCTGACTACCCGACTGGAAAACCCGCCCTGGACCGTGTGAGAATCTGCGCCTGTGTACCGACCCCAGCTATCAGCCCCGACGATTCTCACAGATTACGGATTTCCCGGAAAACCCCAAGTGACTCTCTCTCCCCTTTTCCCTTTCACTGGAAATATAATAAAATACCAGTGATTATTACATTCCTTTGGTTGTGAATCTCGTTAATTATCTGGCTTGGTTTCGTGACAACTCCATACTCCCCGGGGTTTGTCACAATATATATATATATATATATATATATATTGTGGCATCACAAGGGGACGTGTAGTAGAGGGGTGCTACATTCCCATACTAGATCGGGGGCCACTTCACAAAATGGCCACCGTTGCGCACACTACAGTTCCCACAATGCATCACGACTCCAACAGGTGTAGGTGCTTGGACCACCTAATCAAGGCCGGTATAGAGAGCACACACGCAGGACAAAGAAAGGGAGAGGGAGCAGAGGGACAGAGCACATGGCTGGAAGGAGCTGGACAAACAATACAAGGAAAGTACCCTTTTGATTTAAGAACTGTTGAATGAAAGAAGACTTTTGCAGGATAAACATTGACATTTTACGTTGAGACAATTTTTGAATGTTTTGAGTTTTGGAAGAACCTTTTTTCCTTTTGGGATGTTTAAGTTGGATTTTGGATTGTGGTTTTGAAGAAGAGTTACCTGTTAATACCCTGCGGGCTAAATAAACCTTGACTTTATTTTTGAACTGTCTGCATTGTGCCTGTTTTTTCAGTGGTATTGCACTGCCCCACACTAGCCTGCCCTGGGAAACCTCTCATGATGTCACTATATATATATATACATATATCCATATATCCGAAGCCACTGTATATATATATATATATATATATATATACACATCTCATTATGTCATTTACACAAAAGTCTTCTGTTTTATGATTTGCTATTTGGCTGTAATGTGGATGTACTTTTTTCTAATGTGTTTGTGCATGCATTTTGTTTTATTCATATTTTTTTTTTCCCATACGTTTCTTTTTCTTAGTTTTTTTGGGACAGGCGTTGGAAATGATCCTTTGGCTATAAACAATGTAATGCATCTGATGCTTTGTTTTTATCATTGTAAAGTGTATTTTGCTATGTCCCTGACAAATAAATGAATAAGTAAGACCTGCATTCACTCTGAGCTCTGTATCTTCCTGGTCATCTGTTAAAGCTCTACAGGGAAGCATCTGTGCATTTTCCTAAAGGAGAGAGCCTCCTCACACTCTCTTCTCCCCAAGGGCGTTACGGTGATTGATTTTCACGCTCCTTGAAATCTTGATTCTGATCTTATCTGATCTACCAGTGCATATCCCTCACCTTTATCATTGGTAGCTGAAAGATATCACAGCAAAGTCAACCTCTGGTGCCTCATTGACCTGTCTTGACCTTCATGACCACTGTCGTCAGTTCATTATATTGCTCTTATTTTGACATTTTAACCCCTTAACCATCACCTGCAATTTGGACATACCCAAATATAACATTTCATAGCTCAATAACTGTGATAGCCACATGTCTACATTTGGTTTCATTTGAAAGGAAACACATTGTAGTTTATAGGTGTCTCAAATAGCATGTGAAAGAACACATCCCAAAGGACCTAAGATCAAACATACAATGAAGTCTGTGTAGAATCTCATGTTTGGAAAGCAATACATTTGTCACATTTCAGGATATACCTGTGGATTTGTGTGCATGCCTTGTTCAATATGTCAGCTAAGTCTGTACAAAAAACAGACTTCTAGACCCAGGACTCTAAACTTATGAACTAGAGGCCTTTTAGTGAGTGGTATCACCGGTGGTCCTTTTGTTTAAAAACATGTTAGAATGCTAGCCTACAAGTTTAGTTTACTTGTACCATCTTAGACCCTGCAGAGTGCACCTAACCAACAAAAATATTTAAATATTTAACTGGGCCCAATGTACACACTTAGTGTATTTAACTTCATTTAGCTGTAATGTCCTGAGAGCAACTAAACAAAAAATAGTACATATAAATATAGAAGTCAAGGGTGTATTTTGAAGTGTTGTTATGGTATGTGTCTAGAGTGGGGTACTATTTTTAATTTATTTTAGTGACTCTTATTTTGAAGATCTGGTAATGTAAACTGTCCAATATTTTGTGATCTTTTTTCCTGGTTTCTTTCACTAGTTTTGTTTGTTATTTTGTTGTGTGTGTGTGTGTGTTACCTTTACAAATTCCTTTGTGTGTTATTTCATGTCCTTGATTTATCCCACCTGCATACTCAATGATTCACTCGTAAGAATGTGAGAGACGTGATTGGGTCTTTCCTAGACAGCAGCAAGGTCACAAGGAGGACTATCAGGGCATTGGAGAAAAGGTTTCTCAAAGGAGGAAGACATAACGCTGGAAAATGGACATAATATTTGTGCTGTAACATATTGCAAAGGGTGATTAATTGGAGGGCAAGTAGAAAATAACTGAGTCAAGAACAGAGCTGGAAAATACAAGACTACCCTTTATTAGTAGGGTTAGCTTCTCTATCAAGATGTCTATAAGGAGAGTAACATTCCTGTTTGATCCAGGCCTGCACACAGACACACATATACTCCCTTGGTGTTTTACATCTCTTGGGTTTGATTCAGTTATAAGGTATTTTGTTTGGTTTTGTATTTTTAGAATACATTGTAATGAAAATTCTCTTGAGGGAGAGTGAGCCCATGGGGTGGTGTCCGATAATTGTTGTGTGCTTATAACAGTGCCCTAGAGGGTGCTATTGTGACAATTGCACAGTTAACGCACCTCACCTGGTTTCTTTATCTGCTGCTTTTAGGGTCCAAAAAACAAACCCAGACCTTGTACCTCAGGACCAGCATTGGCCATCCTGTGGATCTCCAGGGACAGGGATGGCCACCCTTATTGCAAATGGTGAAAGGTCTGAAGATCAATATAAGGTTCTGGCTGATATTGCACTCTCAATATCAGTTTTCACATTGTCATTGTTGTCATTGATTGTTATGCTGTCGGGCTTGGACACTTTAACCTTGAAATCAATGGCTAGCTATATCAACCATTGCATCTAACTAATAAATAATATGATGTGCAGTTATAGATCCCAGTTGTAAAGTTATAGAAAAAGTTATATGGCGTGTTTCCACTGCACAGTATTTATTTATTTATTTATTTATTTCATTTATATAGCACCTTTCATACCACACAGTAACCATCACAGATACATACAAAAGCAAATCCTATGTCCCTGTGTCATTTTTCCATCGCACAACAGAACCATGAAGACAGGAGGAGTTAGATAGGTGGAGTTATCTGAAGTGACAAAAAAGAATTCAGCCGCCCGGAGGCCGCCCGGGGGGTGGTGATTGAGGGGAAGTGCCTGGTTGGTCGCTGGCTCCACCCCTTCTCCTTATTTGGGCATGCAGAAGATCAGGGAACACACCTGCAGCCTATGCCAGCTATAGGGTACACAGATAAAAGTGCACCAGCCATGTTACTCAGGGCCAAGTACCATCTGGGAAAAGTGTTTTGGAGAGAGCGTGAGAAAGTGATTTTTGGATTGAATTAAGAATATGACTTGGATTGTTTTGAAAGCCTGTGTGTGTTTGACCTTTTTGTGTATGAGAACCTGACTTGAATTACGGACTGGGACATTGAAAATGGATTACGGATTGCAACTTGGTTTCCCCCTTCCCTTTGTGCTAATTCCCCTGAATAAAATACTCATTTTCTTGCATTTTGCCTGTGTAGGTGGGTTTATTATTGATCATTTGGCGGAGTTGAAACTCAATGCCCCGTATTCTGCGACAATATATATACAGTCAGGTCCATAAATATTTGGATGCTGAGAAAGTTATTGTTATTTTAGCTGTCTACCACAGCATATTGGAGTTGAAATTAAATAATGAACATGAGCTCAAAGTGCAGACTTTCAGCTTTAATTTGAGGGTATTGTGGTGTCCCTTTGAGGTTGGGTGACAGGCCCTGGACCTTTGCAGAGGGCGTAGGCAGTTAAATAACCCAGAGGAGGCAGTAATATAGATAAAACGATAATGTATTATTCTAAAACACAAAACAAAGGGTGGGGTATTTGGGGAATCCAAAACACAAAGTCCACAATCTTTACTCGTCGTCGTTGTCCGTAACCCGTAATTGAAATTCAGGTCAGTTCCTCACACAGTCCAAGTTGGTACACAAAACGGGGTCCTCAAAACAATCCAATCCAAGCCAAACAGCAATCCAAACAGTACTTTCCTTCCAAACAATTCTCTCACCCACTGTCCACTACTCCAACACACCAACCTACTCCCTTTCCAGTGTGACATAAACGAGTCCTTTAAATAGGCCTCCAAATGGCCTTCAGCTGTCCGTAGTCCTCCAGCTTTACAGGCTTCAGCTGTGGGACTGCAGGCTGCTGGGAAATGCAGTCTTTCCTTCTCCAGTGGCTCCCAAGAATTAAAGAAGCATGCCGCCATTTCCTCATCGTGCCCCTTGGGATGCCACAGTATTGACATCCAAATCGGGTGAACGGTGTAGGAATTACAGCACTTTTTATACGTGGTCCCCCCGTTTTTAAGGGACCAAAGGTAATTGGACAATTGGCTGCTCAGCTGTTCCGTGGCCAGGTGTGTGTTATTCCCTCATTATTTCATTTTCAAGTAAGCAGATAAAAGGTCTAGAGTTGATTAGAGTTTATTTCAAGTGTGGCATTTGCATTTGGAATCTCTTGCTGTTAACACTCAATATGAAGTCCAAAGAGTTGTCTGTGTCGGTGAAGCAAGCCATCATTAGGCTGAAAAATCTAAACAAACCCATCAGAGAGATAGCAAAAACATTAGATGCAAAAACATTAGCAAAAGAAAGAATGCACTGGTGAGCTCAGGAACACCAAAAGGCCCGGAAGACCACGGAAAACAACTGTGGTGGATGACAGAATAATTATTTTCCTGGTGAAGAAAAACCCCTTCACAACAGTTAGCCAGATCAAGAACACCCTCCAGGAGGTAGGCGTATCTGTGTCAAAGTCAACAATCTTTTAAGGCAAAGAAGTGGAATGTTCTGCAATAGCCAATCACCAAGTCAATCACCTGACCTGAATCCAATTGAGCATGCATTTCACTTACTGAAGGCAAAACCAAAGGCAAAATGCCCCAAGAACAAGCAGGAACTGATGACAGCGGCAGTAAAGGCCTGGCAGAGCCAGATCTATGCGTCGCAGACTTCAAGCAGTCATTGCATGCAAAGGATATGTGACCAAATATTAAAAATGATTACTTTATTCTACATTATGTTAAACTGTCCAATTAATTATGGTGCCTGAAAATGGGGGGGGACACAAAAAGTTTATATAATTTCTAAACGGTTAATCCGATATGAATGAAAATACCCTCAAATTAAAGCTGACAGTCTGCACTCAATCTCAAAGTGCTAGAGTACAGAACCAAAATAACAAAAAATGTGTCACTGTCCAATTAATTATGTTGCTCACTGTATATATATTAGCAAGTTTCCCCACGGGGACAAATAAAGTATATCATATCGTATCATATCATATATTTATTATTCGGCGTTGGTCCTCCAATTAATTCCAATTGACCAAGATCACTTTCCAGTACAATTTCCGCTTACACATTGACATTGTCCAGTTCAGATCCTTTTGTTTCAAAAGCTTGGGTTTAACTCGAGCATCATAATGCATCGAACAATTCCTAAGCAATCTTTCAAAAAATCTATTTATGTGACGAATGAAAATGTTGTACTATGAAAATGTATATTCTAATTGCGTTAATGAAAATGAAACTGACAATACTATACTTTGTCCTTTCAAAGGAAACATGTTTTCTTCAGTTTTCGTAACACAAACCAAACTTGTAGAATCACACAAACCTGACAATAATGCCAAACTCTGTATAATACCAATAATTGAAGTGAAGCTGAGTATTGCTAGCTCCACCCTTAGGTCCCTGTTCAGCTCATTAGTACCTAAACAGAGCATTAGCTAAATGCAGCACTGGTACTTACAGTAGGTTCGGTACGGTTTGCTTGGCAATGGAAAAACTGACAAAACGTGGTAGTACAGATTGGTTACCGTGCTGTGCCGCACCGTACTGTGCGTTGGAAAAGCGCTAATAGAGCTATAGAACAGGGATTCTCATGCAATGTGACTTTAAAAAAAAATAATTAGACCATTTTATAAACAATGTATTTTTACTGGAGAAAGCATACACGAATGTGACTACTCAGTTATGAGTGGTGGTCATACAATACATGTATTCAACAAAATAATTCACAGGTTTGGTAGGTATTCATACTTGTATGTGGTTATTCCCAGTTGCAAAAAAAAAGGTAAGAGCACTTTCACATACAACTGCCATCAAATGTGTGTATTTCTACAAAAACTATATAAAATGACAGAGCCTATTCTTGATGCATCATTATCTGT
This sequence comes from Aldrovandia affinis, assembly GCA_029706075.1. Classification (NCBI taxonomy): domain Eukaryota; kingdom Metazoa; phylum Chordata; class Actinopteri; order Notacanthiformes; family Halosauridae; genus Aldrovandia; species Aldrovandia affinis. The sequence goes on along the minus strand of JAINUG010000138.1, from coordinate 1,674,573 downwards.
CATGTATGAACCAGGTATTTGAGATTTTGTTGGGAAGGTTCATATCAATTACAGTAAAATACATTCATAATGTGGATGCATTAATGAAAACATTAACTATATTTGTCTTTGTGTTACATCTGTGCTTTTATGTACACTACCGGTCAAAAGTTTTAGAACACCCCCATTTTCCAGTTTTTACTTACATTTAAGCAGTTCATGTCCAGTGAATAACCTGAAATGGTACATAGGTAAGCGATAAACTGTCAGAGGTTTAAAAAAACCGTTTAGGTTACCAAAAGCTGAAAAATAATGTCAATTTTTGTATTTTCGTAATGTAAAATTTAGTGTAAAGCTGTTCTCCCCCCTGTTCGAGACTGTGGCGGCGGAGTCTGGGGAGGGGGCTATGTGGAGGAGGTGGCCCTCCTCACTACCCTGGATCTGGCTACCCCTGCGGAATGGGGGGATTCCCCCTCACTCACGGGGGAGGGCATGGCTGAGTGGGCCACTACACCGGCCAGGAAGCGTGCCTTATCCGGGGACCATGAGTGCCCTAGAGGCCACAAGTCAGCCCCCACAATCCTGCTAGGCAACCGATATGAGGTGCTGGCGGGGTCAGAGGTGGGAATGGACATGGACGTGGAGCTGGGGTCCCTGTCCTCTTTCCTGGACGGGTGGGCAGTGGACAACCTCATGGAGGCCATGGGGATGGTCGCGGCCCCATCTGGAGCGGAGGACTTGGGGGGGGCAGAGCTTCCCTAAGGGGGTTGTTTCATGTTCTTTTGTCAGTGCCCTCCCTCGGTCTCGCGTGCGGAGGCTCTGGATCACAGGGCCCTGTACGCGAGGCTGGCCTGTCGCCAGGTGGTGTCTCCCTCTGGGGTGCCCGTTGGAGTCAGGTGGGGCAGGATGAATGGAGGTGGTGCGCCGGCAGCGGTGCGCAACCTCCACTGGCGATGTGCTCTGGGGCGTCTGCCGGTGCGAGAGGTCTTGCATCGACACGGCTGTTCTGCGGGCACTCTAAGCCCCAGGGGGTGTGGGGCCCGGGATACGGTGGCCCATGCCTTCTGGGAATGCCCCTTCGCAGGGGAGTTTTGGGGTTTGGTGCTCGGCCTTCTGTGGAGGGTCGGGCCAGGGTTTGTTTTATCTGGGGATGGGGTTGTTTTTAGACGTGGGTTGGGGGTAGTTCCCACGGTATCCGCTGGCTTGCTCTGGGATGTCCTGGGGTACGCCAAGTGGGTACTGTGGGAAGACGGCAGTAGGCAGGAGGGTGAGAGTGTTAACCCCTGCCCAACTGTTCCGCAAGTTTAGGGGGAGGGTTAGGGAAAGGGTAAGATTGGACGGGGTGGCACATGGGAAGGGTTGGGTGTGGGAGCGTTGGGGGCCTTTGGGCCGGTTGTTTTGATGTATGGTTTTTTTGTGTTTTGTTCTGTTGAAGGGTGTGCACTGTAATATAGATCATTTTTTACATGTAGTTTTTCTGTATTTCGTAGTTTTGTCTTAGTTGAATTTACTTGTGTCCTGTGTCAGAATATTGTGTTGGTTTTGTATGTTTTCGTGTATTGTGTAATTTGTCTTAGTGGACTTTATTTGTGTCTTGTGTTACGAATATTGTTTTTGGTTTTGTTTCTCTATTGTGCCGATAATGGCTTTGCTTTGAAAAAAATAATTAATGGTTTATTTAATAAAAATAAAAAAATACAAATTTCTAGCCTCAAGATTCCTTGGCTATTTGTGTGTTTTTTGCCTTTGGAAGCCGTTCAATTTATTTTGGAAAGAAAATAAAAAATAAGTTATTACGCTCCAAGGTAGCGTACCTCATATCCCTCCAAAGCACTCGCGTGGGCTACGGTAGTGTGGGAACAGCAAACCCTCAACTGCTCAGACTACCCCCTTTTCGAGGCTGAGATGAGGCGAGCATTTGACCACTCCACCAGTGGGCGTGAGGCGTCCCACCGCATTTTCCATCTGCGCCAGGGCTCTGGGAGCATTTCGGACTATGCTATCGAGTTCTGGATGCTGGCCGCGGAGTGCGCGTGGAACTTGGAGGCCCTGCTCGCCACCTTCCGCCACAGGCTGAGTGAACTCCTTAAGGACAACCTGGTGACCCGGGATGCCGTGCAGGACATTGAAACCCTCAATCCGGATTGACAACCGGCACCGTGAGTGGAGGAGAGAACGCATGGCCACTCCCCTCCTGAGTCTATTCACATTTCCCCTATGGAGAGAGAACGAAGAATGCGAGAGAGATGTTGTCTCTATTGCGGCGTGCCAGGTCATTTTCGAGCCACATGTCCAGAAGCTGAGGGGAAAAGCCACCGCTCACAGGGTAGGGAGAGCTGTGATGAGTACCACTATCAGTCCCGAGTCTTCCAACTCCAGGTTTTTTCTCCCCGTCACTTTCTCCTGGGGCAGCCATCAACACACCCTCCGAGCCCTAGTAGATTCCGGTGCAGCCCTGCTATAAAACAGGTTTTTTTTGTGCAGTGTTTGGAACATTCATTCTCATGCTAATTTTTTTTTACTAAGCTTCTGTAATTATTATTATTATTATTATTGATACCATTAATAATATAACAGAATATTCAAGTTATCGTATCATAAATTACTCTAGCATTATTAAGCTGCTACCAATGTGATTAGTAATTTGCTATAAAATGTATTTATTTCGATTTATCTTCATTTTTATACCCATAATCCTTATGTATCTGTCTGCTGTAACTTCTGTCGCTTTACCACTTGTATGAGGATTTTGTGTAAGTAAGTGTAATAATTCAATCCCACGTCCTTGTCTGAGCTGAAATTTTTGACTCCCAAACTACCTTTTAGTGTGATTCCTAGGAGTAATTATTGCTGCCTCTACAGTATGCACCAGGCTGTATTAGAGACTAGTGCCAGGTTGGGCAACTACAGTCCTGGGGAGCTGGTGTGTACTGCCACCAAGTGTATACTGTATAGCTGTATACTCTAATGCCATTTCACTCATAGATCAGACCACAGTAAAACATTTCTGTGGAAGGTGTCGGTCTAGACAGTGGAATTGGAGTGATTAACGACAATGCCTACTAGTAGGGCAGCAGGGGCACACTGTTGTGTGGCATTTTCTTAATGTACCTGTGTGCTTAAAACTTCTCTACTCTCTCAGTAGGTGGCTAGAAACAGGGAGGAGATAAATCCAAGCCATGAGAGAACGACAACAGCTGAAAAGTTAAAAACAAAAGCGTAATGTGTCTTGGGGAAATGGTAATTTTCATTGCTGATTTTGTCCACCTGTGAGGGGGATGGAGAAATATATTTTGTTTATTTAGTTTTCTGCACTCAAGCTACAGACTCTCTCTCTCCCTCCCTCCCTGTAGACCTGAAACAAATCCTGGTCAGCGGACCGATAAATCCTATCCCTGAGCCCTGCTGTTCTGCCCCCCTTGGTTTTGTCTCATGGTAAATTCAATAATAAAGAGTAGAAGTTAGCATGAAATCCTGAAAAAGTTATGGCCCTCCATGCCCACCTCTAGACTAGTGTATCTGCTGAGCAAGAAAGTCTGTAATACCTGGACCAAAGAGTATTCCAACCGCCAAGGATTTACACCCCAATATGAATTGGATTTAATTATACATGTCTTTAAATATAAGCAAAAATATACAAAACGAACAAAATTGAGGGACAGACCCAATGTGAGGCAGCAGCATTGTTGGCAAAATAAACAGTCAAACTAAGCACCCTGCTGGTGCAACAAATACTTCAATGAAGATGGAGACATCTGCAGGTGCATGTGGATTTTTATTTGAGGAATAAATGGTTTCTAAATGAATTACCATATGACTGATGCCGAGTGACATGAAGACAGCCATTCAACTAGAAGGAATATGTGATAAGTGGCACTGTTTCAGGCACAGGGACATCTGTATAAATAAATGGACTTCAGTATAAGTAATAATTCTCACAGTACAGACATACAGATCTGTGGAAATGCTTACAAGCCCCAGTGGGTTCACAAATCACATTAAAATGCAATACACTGAGAACTGAATCGAACCAATTCACAAAGCAATGATAAATAACAATCAACAACCATTACATCAATGAACATATCAATATGTCAAATCATGTTGTATAAATCTGAAAAGTAAATGTATTATGGAGTGCAATAACGATGGAAAATGGATGTTACCATGTCAGAACTGCATCTTCAGCCACCACCCCATAAAAAGCCCCAGCCCCCGTAGCTCTCTTGTAGTACTCTGTGGTCTGTAAGGCGTAGAACAATCTGTGGCTCACAGAAAAATCCATCAGTGCATGCACTGCAATGTTCCTTGTGTGGATGTGGCACAGTGGTGACTTGAGGGGCAGAATTTGAAATTTCAAAATGGGGAGAGAAAGAATAAGGAGGAAAAAATATTTAAAATTCATAAAAATATACTGATGGCACAGAAACAAGTTGTCTACATTAGCTTCTTCCTTCATGTGGATTCGATCATATGGCACAGTCACACTTGCAGGTATATACAGAAACACTCCCAAACACCACTAACTTAGTTATGAAAGGTTCCCTTTTCATAGCGAATACATTCACCTTATGAATACACTCACTACTTCCATAGTTTGGGCAGCGTAAACTTGGATAACATAAAATATTTTTTATTAGTTATTATTTTTAACAGTTTATCATTATGGTTTTGAGAACGGTTCCCATTCATAACCACAAAATTCTACTATCTTTATCTTACCTGTTTCATCATTTATTTGGCTGAAATTTGGCACATCTACTCGGATAGCCCTGTACAATATATTTCTTGACTCTCAAACCGATCCCTTCAGCCGTATTTATGAACCAAACCCCCAGTAAAATTAGCAACATTATAAAGACTTATCACAGCATGCAAGTTAGCTAACTAGACCATTTTTGGACTGGTTGAAAATAAATAAGGCTTCAGTTGTCACAGTGCAGCTCAAAATAGTGATTTGTAGCTAGAGAGAGCTAGCCATTTTAATTGCTTTCGGCACCCCTTCCAACCCATTTTAATCTGTATTTCAGGGGAATAAATCTGAACCTGTTCATTGCAAGCTATCCTTTCACCTTCTCATCCTTCTATCAAAATAGCTAAATTACAACGTTGGGGATTCTGCAGCAAACGCTCCAATATAATATCACCTTCTGGTATAAAAACTCTTGATATGAAATCCCAAAACTATGTGGTAAGTCAGAAGTTAAAGGTTTTAAAAGCTGAAAAAGAGAGGAAATTAAAATGAGCTTCAAAATCTTTCATTTCATGTATGCATTAACGTTTTCCTACACACAACTTTTTAAAATGTTTTTTGTTTTGTTTCAGATTTTTCCTATTTTTTTAACCGTCCCCCACAAACTCGCCGCCCATCTCTATGGGGCAAGCTACTCTCCGAGGTCGGTGATCATCTGCCTCCTTCAAAACGGAACACACCGACCCCCATTCTGGAGACACCCATACGTGCTTCACAGCGAGTTTGTGCCGATCACCCTTCCCCCTCCCTCAGGAGCGAACAGCCAAATGCCGCCCCCAATCTGGGCTAACGACCAGGTTTCGGTCTGGCAGAGACGGGTTTTGAACCGTGTCCCTAATAGGCAGCTCACACTCATACAGTAATAGCCAAACACGAGTGCATTAGACTGCTACGCTATCCACCAGCCCCTTCCTGCATACAGTTTTGACACCTGCTACAGTACTGTAGCTATATTGTTCTACTGAACTTCAAACAACATGTAAGCTATTCACCACTGGGCATGGGCAGGTAGCTTAGGATTCAAACCTTCTGTCAAAAACCTAATTCATACTCTTCAGAGGGATAATGAACACAACAGTGGACTGCTGAAGAATCTAGGTTATTTTAAATAGGCCATGCATTTCTGCTTTAATTGTAATCATAATCGCCAATGGACTGCTTAGTTTTACAACCTTTTCTCTCCAATAGTATAATTAATGCTCTTCAAGAAGGGTAATAGTGGATTGCTATTAGAAGAATATATAGGTATGTATTGAATTCTGCCAATGATTGGATTACATACATATTAGATATATTGGCTTTATGTCTGTTTGAATTATAATATAGTAAATAAACACAGTAAATAAACACATCCACAATATGTCTACATATTCATGATTATTTGAGACAGAGGTGACCAGTCCATTTATCTGTATAATATTGAACTGGTATTTCAATAAATAACAGGGTCATGTTTGCAAAATAAGTGGAACTCATGAATTCTAAAAGGAAATAACTGAGGATAGGCCCCTACCACATGCATTGCAGCAAGACAAAAAGCTCAGTCAATGAAGTTTTGGTGGTCTGGTAAGAATGGATGTGTTGCTTACTTAAAATTAACTTTAAAAAGTTGCATAGGCTATAGTCATGGAAAGGAATAATGTAATCACCTTTACATTACCAAGTATATATGACAACATACTCTTAAAAACGTTGTTAAAACATAACAAACTTAAAACATAGTTTTGGGGATTTCATATATATACAACTGTAATCTGAAGAACAATAATAAAAGCATCACTAAAAGGGATTTATATACCCTATTAAGAGGCACTACTTACTAATACACAGTGCTGTGAGAGAGCACTACAAAAACAGTAGTGAATCATAATAACCATTATTGCATATTTGCAATTAAGATAGATAGATACAGCTAAGAACCAAATGTTATGCATGACTTAATGATTACATAAGCAATCAAAACAAATATAACAGCTAATTGATTTCAGTTATTATTTAAACTGCTGCCATTGGCTCCATGCAAAGGAGTGGGATCTTCGTCAAGCTACAATTACAGCAGATAAGGTTACATTAATCCAGTGCAGTTGTACGTAACGCAGAATTTTCAATTTCTCAGGAGGACGTTGATGTGAGGACAGACTACACTTTAATCACTTAGTGAAGTGGTTTAACGTTTGGCCAATTTAGTTCAGGTGAGGTAATAGAGTGTGCAGGCGAGGCAGACAGGACCAACCCCCGGAACACAGGCAGGAAAGCCCATTTCTTCTTTAAACAGGTCAGTTGAAGCCATGCCCTGCAGGTGTTTGTCTCAGGAAGAGCTGTGGCCAGCTCAGGATGTATCAGCAAACCAAGTTTGTAAAAGGTGCCTGTTTACAAACAAACTCTCTCCTAACAAACTTTTCTCAGATAAAAAAAAACTACTTAGTAGTAGAGTAGTACTCGTTAGAGTAGAACAAAGGCAATAGTTGACATGATGAGGTCATATACAGTACTCTCCAAAATTGATAAAGGGGAGCAAAGACAACAATGTCTTTATTTTAACAATTCATTAAAAGCACACTGCACAAAAGGACAAATTCAGGGTTCTTCCTCCCCCTCCCACTGCCTAACCTCCCAAGACCCATGAGGCAGTACAAAAGCCCCCCCAGGTAAGCATGCCCGTACACACCGCACTCTGACAACCACATGCCCGAAGAGACTCAATTTTACATGCAAGGAGGCACTCTACACACATGACCACACTACACACCCACTTTACTAGACTCCCGGGGTGGCCTACCACCCGGCCCACCTTGTCACTCCAAAGAGGAGAAATAAACCCATATTGGACACATTCACAGTACATCGCACCCTTCCAACGCCACAGACACACAACACAGAACAACAAAAAAAGCTAAATATAGTGTAGCCTCCAGCCACGCCGCAATGCGGCTGCCACAAAAAACTAACAAATCCACAACATACACAGGGAAGGGTCGCCGCCACTCCAGGATGGTCCACAAAGAGGTATGGCGCCACCTCCACTCAGGGTTCTCACAGATCCCTTCACCACTCCGCCACAGCTCTCATCCCTTTCGGCCCGGTCAGATTTGCAAAAACACGGAAAATCCCCCAAATCAGCTCCAACCCCATCCTCAGGTCTGCTTTGGCTTGTCCCACAGTCTCCACAGCGGCAGAAAAGAAAGTGACATTGCCTTTGTGTTCTCCCGGATACCGCATACCCACCATTGACAGGTACAGTAGTATTGGGGCAGTGCTGCTTTCAGAGCAGCCCCAAAAGATTTCTGGTGAGATTTATAGACGAGTAGGTGTGAATTGAAACCAGTTTCTTTCTATTTGCATTCAAGCTTATGACCAGTTGTTTTAAGGGAGCCCAGCTTGGGTGTGAACCAGAGCGGGCAGAAGAGACAGGAGCAACTTTCTCTTGGATAGTGGTGAGTGTGTCATTATACAGTTGAATAGCGTGATTGGAAGAGTACCATTCAACAACATTGACAGGAGCTGTAATTTCATCACAAAGCATGGATAGGTTGACAGATTTTAAATTACAGAATGTCATTACATGCTTATTGTTAGTGGGTGGTAGACAGACAGCCATGTTAAAACAGCTAGGTGATTGGAGACCCCTAGTTCAGAGCTCATGAGGGAGGTAATAGACAAATCATAGATGCAGACTAATTCTAAGGTGTGGCCAAGTTTATGAGGTGAAAAAGTGACACATTGTTACAGGTGAAGCTGGCTGTTTGACAAACCAACTGTCAAACATGGAGGAGGAAGCGTGATGGTCTGGGGCCAGATTTGGCAACTTGCACAGAGTGACTGTTAAACCACGTTAACCCATTACTGAAAAGGGCCTTTTTTATAACTCAGAAATGTACATAATTTTTCAGTTTTTGGTAACCTAAACTTTTTTATTTTTACCTCTGGCAGTTTACCGCTTACCTTTGTACCATTTCAGGTTATTCACTGGAATTCACTGGTGTTCTAAAACTTTTGACCGGTAGTGTATATTATACTGCTGTGTGTACAATGCTCATGGTTTTCTACATTATGCTGATATTCCTTCTTCAACAACCGCTAACAACAATGCTTCTTCCCCTCACGTAACCAATAAGCGATAAACAGTGCTGTTTGTCCTGCCCCCTGTTTGGTACAGCAAGTACCACATCAGACACCAAAAATCAACAACGAGAACTATGCGGAACTGGAACTTTGGCGAATGGAAAACCCAAACTTCCCATTTTCTAGTGCCAAAAAAGTACCAAAAGTTCTGATTCTTATTTTTTTGTGCAATGGAAAAGGGACCTAAAACTATAAATGTTTAGCTAGCTATATTCACCTATGTTCAAATGTGGAAATCGCTATGTTGTTTGAGTGAAAGCCCCTGTTTATATTAATGATGTTTATATGAGCGTCTGTCACATTGTCCACCATCATTCAGTGTGTATGTGTTTAGAATGACTCCCGTATGAAAGACAAGCCAAAACAGTACTTCCCTCTGTCACGCTTTATTATAATAAAGAAGAGCACTGTAATGGAAGAGCAAAGTCTTTTGATTCCATGGTGCTCACCGCAGCACTGGTGAAAAGATATGTTACAGGTAGATCTGATTGTTTAGATTAGTAAGGATAGAAAATTGTGAGAATAGGGGGTGAGGAGGGCCCCATACCTGTGTTTGCTTTGGGCCCCCAAATCACTAAGTCTGCCCCTGTGCAACCCCTGTACAATCGCATAGATTTCAATGCATGCAGTTTGACCTGGTAATAAAAGCAAAGGTTAGTTAACCATGTAAAAAGTAATGGAATATTTCCATAGAATGTGTTGTAGTGGGATAAGAAAGCTAAGAGTTTTCATTATTTCCGCCTGTCAATCCTGTGTGTTATATAAACGTTCATAGACAATGTTGTGCTTATAATAAAATCATATGTTGTTTGCCTTTTAAAAAACTGGAATTACAATGTAAGCCAGGTGTTTCTTCCTTGTTTTTGGGGCAATATTGATTCAAATTATTACACCAAAGAGAATAAATATGTGTGTGCTCCCGTAGTAGCTGTGCTGGTATAGTTGGGGGCAGGGATGAGAGTTAGGGGTCTCTCACCCAGGCCAGGCATCATTTTTTCAGGAATATCATTACCATGTCCACCTTAAAAGACAGCTGTTTATTTCTGGATTTGATTGCAAAAAATACAATAGTTTTATTGATACAGAAACATTATTTACAATATAAATCAGCTGAATTTTAAATCATAGGAGTACTCATTTAAGCCTACCCTGCTCCAGCAGGATGAAACCAACTGTGTCCCCCTACAATGGATTAGGGATCAGAGTATAATAATACCAATTTCTAGGCTATAGTATTAGTATTTAGTGTAGTATTTTTCTTTATATATTTTTTTTTTCTTCTCTGTATCCCACCATTTTCCAGGAGTTCATCTTGATCACCTTTTAAGGGGTCAGGGAATAATTTTCCAGTTTCCCACATTGTCTTTAATGGTTTTCTGTTTTTTTTATTCCCTCTGGAAAATGTAAATTGTGAAGCGCTGTGTGACAACCTGTTTGTAAATGGCGCTATACAAAAATAAAGATTGATTGATTGATTGATTGACTATTAGGACCTTTAGAAACTGAGCCTCAGGAGCCTGAAATTATGATTTTTTTCATTTTTTGTTCATTCATCAGGCAACTATCTACAAACCGTGTTGTTGTCCTCCCATAATTTAGCAGAAATATGTCATAAATGTGGATGCAATTATATATAGCATACAGGTAAAGGACTGACTTTAAACAATCTGCAATTGAGCTCTCTCAAAATGAACGTGTTACATCACAGCAATGCCACACATTTATATAAACAACAAACCTTCACAAAGCAAGGTCACTACTATTATACTACTATACCACTACTATTCACTACTAAGTCATTGAAGGAGTAAGGCTGTATGTGACTGTCATTTCAAGATTCGTGTTTTTGATGCTCATCTGAAATGTTTGCCAGCATAAATTAGTATAGACTATTAGATACCAGTAACTTCCAAAATAAAGGAAATAAAGGTTTTTGGCAGCTCTGTTATGGTGTGGAGTGCATTTTCCTGGCACAGATTAGTTTCACTCAACTCCTTAGAGGGAAAGGTAAATGGCCATTCTGAGGGATCACCTTCATCTTCATTTCTATCCAGATGGGAAATGATCTCTTCCAGGATGAAAATGTCCTTATTCACAGGGCACAAGTGGTCACTAAATTGTTTCATGAGCATGAAAACAATGTAAACCATGGCCGTCTCAGTCACCAGATCTCAACCAAATTGAATACTTATGGGAGATTCTGGTAGTGGCACCTGAGGTAGCGTTTCCACCATCATAAAAAACACCAAATTATGGAATTTCTCATGGAATAATGGTGTTGCTTCCCTCCAATAGAGTTCCAGACACTTGTATCATCTCTGCCAAAGAGCATTAAAGTTGTGAAAATAATATTTCTCATATAGGCTTTATTTTTGCATAAGGATCAATCAATCATGAATCAAAATTGAACCATTTTATTTCTGGTTGTCAATTGTGGCTCATATTGGAAATGATATAGATGGTGGGGGAAAAAGAAACAAAAACATTTAAGCCAGTTTGGAAAATTCCCTGACCCTTTAATAGTTCATATGTTAAAAGTAATGGCTGGTCTCACCTCTCCTGTTTATTTTGTGTTACAGTGACACGTTTGCAGTATCGATGTGCAGCGTAATTAACCAGGCATAATTTTACCCTTATAATATATTTTATAATATATTATAATAATATGACCCTTTTAGAGGTCAAATTCAAATATCTGCATGTCAAATAGTGGTTCACTTAGAGTGAAAACCAGTGCAATACTTTGACTTCATAAGCAACTTTTAAATGGCCAAACAAGGAATAGGCCTATTTATCAAGGTTGTTTTCCTCCGCGCTGTCTGAAATATAGATGCTCTTTACACAACACATTTTCATTGTAGGCGTAATTACTGTAATATTAATTCAGGCGCACAGCTTTGCACTTCAAAAAGAATTTATGTGAAATGCTGAACACCAAGAAAAAAATGATGAAAATGCAATTGCATCAAGGCCTGAAGGACCGCTCCCTCTGACAGTGTGTTATAAATGGAAACCTAATGAAGCGATGAAATAATGTTGATTTATCATCAGTACGTTATATAAACAACAATCTGAGTCTGGTGTGAGTTCACCAAGGAGTTAGCTGTATTTGCCCAGGGGCTGAATTTGATCTCTTATGACTGACAAAAATTGCTAATCCAACTAACTGCAGGGCAGGCGATCCACTGAGATGCTGCACTCAACTCGCTTGGCTTCAGAAGTGAACCGAAGAAGACAGGAGTGAAAATTTGATAAACAAGTGATAGTGTCTCTTTGTGAATATGTAAAGCTCACTGATCAGAGCAGGGCTTTCCAGCATGTGTGCTGTCAATCCACTCATATTGAAACTTCAAACGAAGAAAACAAAAAAAGAAAATCTAATAGTAAGAGTATGTGAATAGTTTAAAGGTAGGATCATAACTTACTTTTACAAAGATGTTATAAATGTTCAACAAATCATTTGCCATAGAATATTATTTATTATCCATTTATTTTATTTTATTATTTTCAAAAAAAGTTGGGATATGGACTTCAGAACTGGTTCGAGCTCTCAAGGAAGACAATGATAAATATTTTCAAAAACACACCCAATTACTGTTTTGATGTGTTGTTGTCTGCCCATATTTAAAAGATAATGTTTTTATCTTGTCCCATAGGGGACCCAATAAAACACTGCACAAATCCAGGATTAAGGTTGTACAGCTCTTATTTAGAGAGAGGTGATTCGGTGTGGTTGTCTATCATAAAAGCTTACAGCATTGTGTATAGTTCTTTATCATCAATGTATCATCAACACCTATGAAAACTATGAATCATGAAAACTTACAGCATCGATTGCAGTGCACCATATGTGACGCCCCTTAGTGGGCTACTGACTACGCCACCCCTGGATTATACCTAGAGCAAAAGGGGAGCTCTGAATACACCAAGCAAGCACTACAGTTTAATAACCAAGGCCAAAAATAAGAAAAAGTCTTTATTCTTTAATGAGTATATAGATATATCTTTTTTGTATCAAAATAGTTGGAGAACATACAATTCATAATACATTAAAAATAAGGCCAGTGTACCAACTGTATAGACAGGCAGGAGCACAGTGAAAAAGTAGTTGAATTGATAGCCCATAGAGCAGGGGTGCCACATGTGGCCTGCCAGCTGGTCCAGTATGGCCCGCCAGGTGATGGATTTTAATTATTTTTTAAATATAAAATAAAATACATAAATCATATATTGGAGGACTGCATAATACATAAAGTGAGTTTGCGAAGTTGCTGATTTTTTTCCTGTCTGCTAGGTGGAGCTACCCCTTTAATCACTGAGGCAGAATTATAACTACATTTTCGGCCCGAAAAACACGTAGGGAAACCACCTTGTTAGCTATCGCATGAAAGAAAAAAAATACAACTCTTCTGATTGACTCAAGCGCACAAACAGCTAATTTGTTATTTTTCAGTGCAATTGTCAAATCATGGCCCTATCAAAGAAAATGAAAATTGATGGAGAATGCAGTTTATTTCAGGAGAAGTGGACAAATGATTTTTTTTCACCGTTGCCTGAACAACCTACATGCCTCATATGCACGCAACAAGTGGCTGTTCCAAAGGAGTACAACATTCGGAGACACTATCAGACTATTCATAGTGATAAATACAAGAAATACACAGGTAAACTACGTGAAGAGAAAGTATTAGAATTAATAGGGGGGCTGAAAAAACAGCAGTCGATCTTTGCCCAGGCTCGACATGTAAATGATGCAGCGGTCAAAGCTAGCTAGCTATGTCATTCCTACAGAAATTGCATTAGCATCCAAACCTTACTCTGAGGGTGAGTTTGTAAAGAACTGTATGCTCAAAGCAGCCAAACTAGTGTGTCCTGAGAAGAGACAAGCTTTTGCAAACATTAGTTTGTCAAGAAACACCATAGCCGAGAGAATTGATGAACTATCTGAGAATTTGAACGTCCAACTTAAGGACAAAGTGAAGTCTTCTATAGCTTTTTCAATTGCAATTGACGAAAGCACAGATATTACGGATACGGCACAGCTTGCAGTTTTCATTCGTGGAGTTGATGACACACTGAACGTGACAGAGGAGTTTGTTCCAATGAAAGACACAACCACGGCGGACGACATTTTTGCCAGCTTGGTGGTAGCGTTGGAGCGGGCTGTTAGTCTGGCAACAGATGGCGCACCTTCAATGGTCGGTAGGAAGGCAGGGGTAGTGGCAAAATTCAAAGCTAAGGTAGAGGCACTGAGACCTGAATAAGCCCTTTTGGGGTTTCATTGTATTTTGCACCAGAATGCGTTATGTAGCAAGTCCCTTAAAATGAACAATGTCATGGACGTAGTTATCAAAACGGTTAATTTCATACGGGCAAGAGGGCTCAATCACCGTCAATTTGACACTCTCCTAAATGACAATGACATTCGTCATGGGTTGCCTTACCACACCGAAGTTCGTTAGCTCAGTCGTGGAGTTGTACTTAAACGCTTCTTTGAATTGCGTGAAGAAATAAAATATTTCATGCACCAGAAAGGGAGGCCAGTGTCTCAGCTGGAAGATGCAGAGTGGCTTAACGACCTTGCATTTATGGTGGACATTACCGAGCACCTGAATTGGCTCAATACAAAGATGCAAGGATGCGACAAGCTTGTGACAGAATTCTATGATAGCGTTCGTGCATTCGAGCTGAAACTGAATTTGTGGGAGAAACAACTCCCTCTCGGCAACTTTGCACATTTCCCCACACTGAAATTAACAGGCGAAATTCACGGAACAGCCCAAGTTAACAGAGAATGATACAGACAGAAAATAGCCGAATTAAGAGATGAGTTTCAAGAACGCTTCCTTGACTTCCGGAAACTTGACAAAGACTTCACACTTCTTTCGCACGCCATTTTCTGTGAGTGTGTCTGAAGTGGCAGAGGAGTTGCAAATGGAGATAATTGAACTGCAGTGTGACATGCTGCTTAAAGACAAATTTGCTACATGCAGTCTCAACGCCTTTTATCAGTACCTGGGTTCCAACTACCCCAAACTGAAAGCATTTGCCTCGAGAATAATTTCCATGTTTGGGACAACGTATGTCTGTGAACAAGCGTTCTCAGTCATGAACGTAAACAAATCTAAATTACGTTCACAACTCACAGACACACACCTGAACTCCATCATGAAGGTTGCAGTAACACAGTCGCTTGCTCCTGATGTTGATGCACTGGTCAAGGCAAAAAGATGCCAGGCATCAGGGAGCCATAATGAATGTAAGTACATAAAACAGCATTTTTTAAATAGGTTCTTTATTTAATTGGAATATGAATGCTGAGTTTGGGTCTTTATGCACAATGTATTACATGGAGTTCAGCTGGGATCATTAGCTGGGATGCAGACCCACATCCATTTAATTTGTACTGGCCCGCGTGAAGTATCATGCCCTCCAAAGTGGCCCACTACATTAAATGAGTTTGACACCCCTGCCATAGAGCAACTGAGCTTTGAGCTTCAAAGCACACGTGATATTCAATATGAGTACGCTTAAGGTTCTACCCCTAAAATATACACTGCAATTCATAAATCGAAGGTGCACACCCCCCACTGATCCAAAGTCAAATGACACTAAGTGAATATATTTCCACAGCAAACTTGAAGCCACTGCAAAAGCTCTAGATACGAGTTGCAGTCTTGGGCTAATGCAGTGCTTCTCAATTATTTTCTGTTACGCCCCCCCTAGGAAGAAGAAAACATTTCGCGCCCCCCACTCTCCGCCGCGACTATAAATAGTATCATTTGTCTATAAAATTGTTATAAGTACAACTCTGCATAACATTGTATCCTTATTAACATTAAAGAAATGCTATGGTGTGGGTTTTTTTTGCACTGAGCAATTTGGTACGCCACCTTATATGATGCTAACAGTGCTCGCTGGTTTTCTGAAGTAGCATTCACAAAGCGGGATGATTGTTGGCAATATTCGGCATGTTTTCGCTTAAAAAACTCAAGCGGTTTATCAGCGTGATTGGGGTGTAATGTCTTTAAGTGACGCCTTAATTTATTTGGCTTCATGCTGTCCGCTGCCAACATTTTAAGACACAGTAAACACACCGGTCTTTCCTCATCTCCCACCGTAGACACAGTGAAGCCAAGCGCTACATACGCTCCGTCATATTTCCTCGTCTTAGCTTTCGGGTGACTTTTGTTTGTCTCATTATCTTCGTCTCTCTCCGCCTTTCTTTTCAACCCTGTTAAATATTTTTCCATGGTGTCTCTTGAGGGTTTGTTTACTGCACTTCATATCTGCAATTACACTTTATTCTAGTATGGCAAAAAAAGCATGTTCCCGGGGTCACACGCGCCCCCCCTGGCATCGCGGGGGCGCGCCCCACTATTTGAGAAACACTGGGCTAATGGAACACTTAACACTGGTTCATACAGTGGAACAGCCTTATAAGTAATAGGAGGCTAGTAAAACCCCTTTTCATTGGCCTATCTAAGGCTTTTGATACTGTGGATCATGCAATATTGATGCAAAGACTTATCAGTGTAGGATTGTCGGAACAAGCTGTCGGTTGGTTTGAAAGTTATCTATCAGGCAGATCACAGTGTGTGCAGGCAGAAGGTATCACCTCTAGCTCCCTTGTTATACCCAAGGGTGTACCACAGGGCTCGGTCCTGGGACCGTTATTATTCATTGTATATATTAACAGTCTTAATAAAAATGTCTCAAATGCAAAATTCCATTTGTATGCCGATGATAGTGTAATATACTGTTCTATGTCTACATTACATCAGGCTCTTTGTCAACTACAACTTGCTTTTAATGTTGTACAAAGTACCCTGTGTGACTTAAAACTTGTTTTGAACACTGACAAAACTAAACGTATGGTGTTTTCAAATGTTAAATCCAAGCCACTGAACCCTCCTTGATCGCCACTTTTCAGGGTTCCGAGATTGAGTCTGTATCTCAATACAAGTTAATTACTCAATACTTTATTAATCCCGGGTTGGGGGGGGGAAATTTGGTTTGTCACAGCAGCAATGATACAGGAGACAGTGAAAAAACACACAAGACATACAGGACATCACAGTATACTGAATAATAAATACAAGATAAATATATGTAAAAACCAGAGTAAAAACCTAGCAGCTATACAGACATACAGAACATCATAGTATATTGAAATACCAGATGCTAAATACAAGAATTTAAAAAATTTAAAAATAGCAAAACAACCTAGCAGCGATCATACTGGAGGTAGTGCAAATCCACCAGATAGACAGCACATACCAGTGTACTGAAGTACTAAGAAAACAAATATGAGATATGAGATCAAGTAGCAATCGGGGCAGCAGTGAGATGCGCAAAGAATGTAGGGTAGGTACAGCAGTAGAGAGTGAGAGTGTTCAGTGTTCAATGTTCATTGTTATACAGTTTGATGGCTGCTGGTACAAAGGAGCGCTTGAACCGCTCCGTTCTGCATGTGAATTGGATGAGCCTGTGGCTGAAGGTGCTCTCCATCTATCTCAGCTCATCATAGAGGGGGTGGGAGGGGTTATTCAGGATGGTCAATAGTTTGTCTCTCATCCTCCTTTCCACCACTGCCTCCAGGCTGTCCAGTTTTTGGCCTACAACAGAGCTAACCTTCCTCACCAGCTTGTTGAGTTTGTTGGTCTCCCAAGCCTTGGCGCTGCTACCCCAGCAGGCCACGGCAAAGAACAGTGCGCTGGCTACCACGGACTGGTAGAACATCCTCAGCAGCCTGCTGCACACATCGAAGGACCTGAGCCTCCTAAGGAAGTACAGTCTGCTCTGTCCTTTCTTATAGAGGGCCTCCGTGTTGTCCGTCCAGTCCAGCCTCTTGTTCAGGTGCACTCCCAGGAACTTGCATGAGCTTTCCATCTCAACTTCCTCCCTCTTGATGGTGATAGGGGTTGGGGGGCCCCTCGGGGGCTTCTTGCTCCGTCGGAAGTCCACTACCAGCTCCTTGGTCTTGCCAGTGTTGAGCTGGAGGTGGTTCTCCTCGGCCCAACTGACGAAGCTCCGAACCACACCTCTGTACTCCTCCTCATCGTCCTCGCTGATGCAGCCCACGATGGTGGAGTCATCCAAGAACTTCTGGAGGTGACATGATCCAGAGTTGTGGCTAAAGTCAGTGGTGTAGAGGGTAAACAGGAAAGGTGACAGTACAGTTCCTTGGGGGGCGCCGGTGTTGCTCGTCACCACCTCCGACAGGCTGCCCTGCAGCCGGACGTGTGAGGCCTACCCGTAAGGTAGTCTGTGATCCAGGCCACCAGGTCTTGGTCTACCTGCATGGCTGAGAGCTTATCTGCAAGCCGAAGGGGCCGGATGGTGTTAAAAGCACTGGAGAAGTAAAAAAACATGACTCTCACTGTGCAGCCCGGCTTCTCCAGGTGTGAATAAGCCCTGTGCAGCAGGTAGATGATGGCATCGTCCACGCCGATTTTGGCCTGGTACGCGAACTGCAGGGGGTCCAGGGACTCACTCACCATGGGTCTAAGGTTCTGCAGAACCAGTCTCTCAAATACCTTCATGACATGTGACGTCAGTGCCACTGGCCTGTAGTCATTGAGGGCACCGGGACGTCCTTTCTTGGGCACCGGAACAATGCAGGAGGTCTTCCATAGCTGGGGTACCCTCTTCAGCCTCAGAGAGAGGTTAAAGAGGTGCTGGAAGACTCCAGCCAGCTGTCCGGCGCACGCTTTGAGCACCCTGGGGTTGATGTTATCTGGGCCCATGGCTTTCCGGGAGTTGAGCTTTGATAGCTCCCTTCTCACCTGGCTCCTTGATATGAGTGGCCTGGTGGAGGGGGGAGGTGGAGGTGGGGGGGCGGGCTGGGGGGCATTGTCCTGGGTGTGTATTTGGGCAGCTGACTGGGACACTCTCTCAGCAGGGGGTGGGGGGGGTGGCTGGGGGGCATTGTCCTGGGTGTGTATTTGGGCCGCTGACTGGGACACTCTCCCGGCAGAGGGTGGGGGGCATGGGGGTGGGCATTGTCCTGGATGTATATTTGGGCAGCTGACTGGGACACTCTCCCAGCAGGTGGAGTGTGGGTGGGGGGAGGCACATCAAATCTGTTGAAGAACAGGTTCAGCTCGTTTGCATGATCCTGCCCCCCTCCCTTGTCCAGACCTGCCTGTTTCTGTCCTGTGATTCTCTTAAGTCCATCCCACACTTCCCTGGTGCTGTTGTCTTCAAGTTTGCCCTCAATTTTCTCCTTGTAACCCTTCTTGGCTCTCCTCAATTCTCCCTTCAGCTCCTTCTGAACTGACTTTACCCCCTCCTTGTCCTTAGCCATGAAGGCCCTCTTCTTCCTGTTTAGTAGGGCTTTGATGTTTTTATTTATCCATGGTTTGTTGTTGGGGAAACAGCGCACCTTTTTTGTGGGTACGATGCTCTCCTCACAAGTCCTAATGTAGAGTGTAATGCAGTCCGCTAGGCCCTCTACATCCTCCCCGAAATCCTCTGTGAACAGGTCCCAGTTTGTGATCTGGAGGCAGTCCTGCAGCCTCTCCTCAACCTCTCCCAACCACAGCTGTACAGTCCTGGTGGTGACAGGCTGGCGCCTGACAACGGGCTTGTATGTGGGAACAAGGCGTATCAGGTTGTGGTCAGAGGTGCCCAGGGGAGGGAGGGCTGAGGAGCTGTATGCCTCCTTCATGTTGGCATACATCATGTCCAGGATCTTATTCTCCCTAGTGCTGCACTACACATATTGAGTGAAGCCTGTCAGGGTCTTGGGGAGTTTGGCGTGATTGTCAGAAAGGCTCTGGGGTGGTCTGTCTGCAGTCGCGCAACAGTGGAGTGGATGACGTCACACGCTCTCGCTGCATTTGCCGACGGTGGAATGTACACAACAACAACAATGGCGTATGAGAACTCTCTAGGCAGATAATATGGTCTGAGCCCCACAGCCAGCAGCTCTATGTACAGTTCACAGTCACATGCCCAGGGTTACACCATTTAATGTTAACAGAGAGAATAAGCCCACCTGCGGACTTCTTGCGGCTTAGTGTCCTGTCGCGGTCCGCTCTCACCATCAAAAAGCCGGTGAGTTCGACTGCTGAGTCCGGCTCTCCATGTAGCCAGGTCTCTGTGAAGCATAGTGCGCTGCTTTCCCAATATTCGTGCTGATCATTCAACAAGGTTGTGAGTTCGTCAATCTTCTTGTCATTTAATGATCTTACATTCCCCATTATGATCGACGGAAGGCAAAGTTTAAAACTCTGCTTCCTCCTCCTGTTTCTTTCCTGTCTTTCTCTCATTTTAACGCCGGCTCTGCAGCCTCTTCGGCTGGGGCGCATCCCAGGCGGTAGGCTATTTCTCTCCGGTGCGAAACGCGAAGCGAAGCCCAAAAGTGTCCATCGTTCTCCAATTGCCAGTAGTGTTTCCTTTGCGTAGCCTCGACCCATGATTCGACTGAAAAACACTACCTAACTAACCTAACTAAGAGCTACTTAAGACTCAAACAAGCATAATAATATAATACGAAAGGAATTAGAAAAAACTAAAAAGTAGGAAAGTAGCGGAAATAAGACAAAAGACAAAAAAAAGATGGGAGCTGTTGTGATGTGCGGCTGCTCTCTCGGGCTGCGCAGAAGTCGATGGTCTGCCCTGTCCACCCGTAGACTCAACCACTGGCATATCCTTATTTATAAGGCTATCCTTGGACTACTGCCAACTTACCTACGGATGTACATCCGCCAAAAAGTATGGGCAGTTATGGTCTTCATTCCCAGGACTTATTCATACTGTCTCACTGGTTGCTTTTAAAACACTTCTAAGTGTTATGGAACCCAGCACATCTGGCTGCAGATGTTTTTAATGATTACAAATGGTTCTGTGATTTGCCCTTGTTTTTTGTTTTAATTGTCAAATGTTTGTTTTTTAATTTACTTTTGTCTGTAAACTTGTACTTGTAATTGTAATTGTGCTGCTGCCTATCTTGGCCAGGACGCTCTTGTAAAAGAGATTTTTAATCTCAATGAGACTATTCTGGTTAAATAAAGGTTAAATAAAAATAAATAAAAGGAGGCAAAAGGAAAAGAACAAAAAAGAGAAAAGAAAGACATTTACTATAACTACAGCCGAGTCTCCATTAACAGCAGGCTTGCTGATGGAAAATCTTGATCAGGCTCAGCTGCAAACACACGACTTGAATGCACAATGGAAACCCGGCAAACAAACCACCATTGAACCACACGCTGGCTGTCTTCCCATATGCCTGTGCTGGGGTCCTTATATCACAGGTGAGGTAATTACCTCATATTAAAGGTGAGGTTTACAGTAAAGGTGAGGTATTCACATGCCGGACACTTAACATAGCCGTCCCGTTGGCTACACATAGGTGGAGACATTTGTGGGTTTCACTCAAGATTTAGACAACATTAAGACCAAACTACCTTTGTCCCAATCAGAGGTGGGGTTGGGTTTGTGGAGTGTACAACGGGCATTGATCAAAAGAAAACCTGTGTCTTATGATGCCACTGGTTACTATTATAGCTACCCTAGCTATAAATGATTCAAGAATATTTTTTGCAATATGTTAGTCTATTGCTGCTTGCTGTATGAAAGTAGGTTTTTTTTAATTTTGGAACATTTCTGGTGCCTTATCCTATTTAGATAGCACATTTTGTTAAATAACAATAAGAATAAAGCTGATTTCCATTTTTCCTAAATTGTTCTCATAGGTTAAATTCACAATGAAATATATATTTTTAGAAGGATTACATTGTTATTTCAAAAACTATAGCATTGGATGCTCAAACAGAAAATATTTGACCTTATGTTAATAATAAATTGTAAGTGCTGTTGCATAAATGCTGTGTTATGATCTGTGTTCATGATACATAATTGTTTCATATATTATTACATAATTTCATGCTTAAATAAATAAAGGATTTATTTGAGGTAAAGTTAAAAATGTGATTTTATGTACAAGAAATTCATTTATTTGTTATGCAGTTAAAACGGTGGGGCACACTTCTGTCTACCCGGGGAGCGGATGCACGTCACTCTCTTACTTTCGCTCGCCCACTCACGCAGTGCGCTGGCTTCCGGCTAGTTAATTAGACGGCTAGTCAATTAGCCTGCTCACGGAAGAAAAGCACTGGCGGTGCCCACATTTAAGGTCATGACTATGATGTCCGAGGCTTAAGCGGACAGTTGAAGGGACTTTTGGGGACTCCATATCCTCTTTTCATGACAAGCGGCCAACGAGGTATTTTGTTTATTTGTACTGCAAAGTTACAATGTTTCATGCTCATGCTAACGTGCCATTTTGTGTTTGATTTGTTTTCATGCTTGTAACACGAGGTTACTGTATAAGTTGTTGATGCATTTTGTATTATATTTGTTCAAATGTAGTTTTCACGGCGTCTTGGCGTGGTGGCGCGATGGTGATTGAGTGTGTGGATGCAGCGAAGAAACAAGGCTTGCCACAATAAACGCCCGTATCAAAAAACCGACCTGTGTCTGTGTTGTCGTGAAGAGAGCTACAGTGAAAACTCGCCTGCTCAACACGGGTAGGAGAGACAAGACCAAAACACTGCAACGCGACGGACTTTTCAGCGCAACAGATAAGCAAAGCCCATAAATTATTGTTTACGTGGTGACTGCAAGCAATGGTGATTAGACTGTGTTGAAAGCACAACAT
This sequence comes from Aldrovandia affinis, assembly GCA_029706075.1. Classification (NCBI taxonomy): domain Eukaryota; kingdom Metazoa; phylum Chordata; class Actinopteri; order Notacanthiformes; family Halosauridae; genus Aldrovandia; species Aldrovandia affinis. Next base: position 1,652,053 of record JAINUG010000138.1, on the reverse strand, counting down.
TTCAAGCTAAAACCAAGAAGTGCTCTACCACAAGCAACAAGTTAAGGTGGTGTGAGAAGTGGTTTAACTTGGAAATTGTAACGAAGGACTCAAGTCTATTAACCTTGTATACTGTGCCTATGTGTTGGGGATAAATCTAATGTGCTGATGTCCATGGTTGTAACATGTCAAAGAGTTTAAAGTTAAACTTAACCTCATAAGCAAGTGAACATGTTTTGGTAAAGGTGAAATCATTATAAATCGTTATTAAGGCTTGTAATATTTTGTGTCTTTATGAAAGGTAACTGAGTTTAAAGGGCAATTTAAGAGAAATGTAAAGGGTAACTTCACTGAGGTGAAAACTTTTCCTATGTGAAAGATAAGTGATTAGTGCATTTTAAGTATATTCTCCTTGCAATTGAGGTTTATATTTGCGTATTTGTGCTAATTTCTAACCTGATTTATATTCATATTGTGCCAGTTTCCTATTGATATATTGTTTTGAAATTGAAGTCCGTTTGAAGTGTAGATAGATTTAAATGCTGATAGTTATTTTTGAGGTTTAAATATTAGGCCTCCCACATAGTTTCACACAGTTGTTAAGTAATTCACATAGGTATTAACAACCTTCCTGGCTATTCACATTTAGGCCTGACGTAGTGTACATTTACAAATAGCCTAATACAAATTAAATTCAAACTTAAACTTAAACTTAGAATAGTTACATACATTCCTTATCCATTCAAGTTATTTCAAGATGTCTGACACAAGCACGGAGACCTGTCGTAACAATGTTAAATCACCCACTCAACCTGAAGCTACAGACACTGAATCTGCAGAAGAAGTGGAAAGATTACGAAGAAGTGAAAGATCCCAAACCCTAACAGAAAAGGGAATAGGGTTTCGAGAAGAAAGGTTGAAGACTGTACAACGTCGGTACAGAATCATCTACGAGAAGTGGAGGTATCATGCAAAAATAAGCAAGGAAATATTGACTGATGAGGTCTCTAAAGATGAATTGGATGAGCTGATTAAGAACATAAAAGCCACCTGTTCTGATGTAAAGGCCATCTATGAAGAGTTACGTCGATTGCAAACTCCTGAACCAGACCTGCGGCGCAGAGTTGATACATGCATGTCACTTTCAGATTTCATTATTCGAAAGGCAGAAAAGCAACTCAAAGAGCATACAACAGATGAAGAGGAAGAATCTTGGCCTGATGTTGGATCGATACTAGACTCAACAGGTTCTTTACCAAAGCCACTGGCGTCTCATCGATCAAAATGTGGTTCTACCCACTCAAGCACCCACTCAGTCAAAAGAAGTGAGGCTGCGGCTGAAGCTGCCGCATCCCAGGAAGTTTTGGCAGTGTTGGACCAACAAGAAAAGGAAGCAATAGAACTTGAAAGGCTAGAGGCTGAAGACAAACAACGGCAAGCACAATTTGAATCTGAGAACCTAGCTAGACAACAAGCAATACAAGACAAGCGCAGAAAGCTTAACCGCCTAGAAGAAGTAAAGAAGTTGAATGCTGCACGAGCTCGAGTAAAGGTCTACGACCAAGCTGAAGAAAACTTTGAAGTGATTGATTCGCTGCATGATGTTGAACCAGCGGGAGACCTTCAAGTTCTTAACTTCACAAGTTCTCCATTCATTCCCCAGTCTCTGCCAGTCACATCCCAAGCCCTCCATGCTTCAAGTCCCCCATTCATTCCTCATTCTCTGCCGGTTACAAGCCATGCTCCGAGTCCCCAAAGTTTGCAATTGGCACCTCAAGTTCCACCAACTTCATTGCCCATGCCTCAGGTGCACAACAGCTCTGATTTGGTCAACGTGCTAGCAGAAGCCATAAGTGCCAATCGTCTTCCAACACCAGAGCCTGCATTGTTCAGTGGAGATCCTTTGAAATTCAAGGATTGGCGACTATCTTTCGAAACATTAATCGACAGGAAAAACATTCCAAAGAATGAAAACTGTACTACCTAAGAAAGTACTTAGGTGGTGCTGCAAAGAAAGCTGTCGAAGGATTTTTCCTACTAGGCACTGATGCAGCATACGACTCAGCCTGGCAGCTGTTGGAAAACGCTTTGGAGACCCATTCATAATTGGGAAGTCCTTCAGAGACAAGCTGCATGGATGGCCAAAGATAAGCCCTAAGGATGGTTGCGAGCTAAGAGAATTTGCAGATTTCCTTAAGAGCTGTGAGGCCGCAATGCCCCACATTAAGACCTTGGAAGTTCTCAATGACTGCAGTGAAAGTCAAAGGATTTTGTTGAAATTGCCAGATTGGCTGGCATCCAGATGGAACCGCAAAGCGATGGAAGCCAGACAAGCAAACACTGGCTACCCACCATTCAGAGATCTTGTAGACTTCCTGTCTAAAGAAGCAGATCTTGCTTGTGATCCCATATCTTCAGTACAAGCTCTCAAGAGTGTGGAAAGTGAGAAACCTAAGTACCCACGAAGCCAGACCATTCAAGCAAAGACACTGTCCACAAACACAACACAAAGTGACATCCCATCATGCGTCTTCTGTAAAAGAACAGGACATGTTCTTGCCAAGTGCAGAAAGTTTGTTGAAAGGACAGTTCAAGATCGTGTCAAGTTTGTGCAAGCAGAGAAGCTTTGCTTTGGATGTTTGAAGGCTGGTCATCACTCAAGAAGTTGTGACAATAAGAGCACATGTGAAAGGTGTCAGAAGAGACACCCGACATGCTTGCATGATGACAAGTTCAAAGATCAAAGGTCAACACTTCCAAAGGGAGACAACTCAAAGGATAAGTCAGACACCAAACAAATAGCTGCAACCGCAACTACCAATAGAGTCATACAAGAAGACCCTAGCACACAAACGTCCTCAATCATACCAGTCTGGGTCTCATCCACAAAACAGCCAGAGCGGGAAGTTCTTGTCTACGCGCTCTTAGATACGCAGAGCGATACGACTTTTATCCTGGATGAGGTGGCCCAAGACCTAAAGGCAAGTAAAAAGGATGTCAGTTTGCGGCTATCCACAATGTCTGCAAAATCAACAATCATACCCTGTCAGAAACTGACAAATCTACAAGTGAGAGGATACAACTTAGAGAAAAGGATTTCATTGCCATCAACTTTCACACGAGAGTTCATTCCAGCAAACAGGTTGCACATTCCAACTAGTGAAACGGCTCTGAAATGGCCCCATCTGGAACAATTAGCAGACAAGATTCCACCACCATTGGATTGTGAGATAGGTCTTCTGATTGGATATAACTGTCAGCAAGCCCTTCTCCCAAAGGAGATCCTGCAAGGTGAAGAAAATGATCCATATGCACAGCGAACTGATCTCGGCTGGAGTATTGTTGGCTGCTCGAATCCAGTGTTTACTATGGTGATGCAATAGGAGCCAGTCACAGAGTGATAGTGCAACAAGTAATACCTGCTGCACAGCCATCAGTCGAGCTAAAGAGAGAAGTACACTTTGTGTGCAAGACTCAAGTCAGAGAAATCATTCCAACAGATGTAATTAAGGCTCTCGAATCCGATTTCACCGAGCACACTGCAGACGATAACCCAGTTTCTCAAGAAGATCTTCTCTTCTTGTCCAAAGTGAAAGAAAGTATAAGGCAGAAGGAAGATGGCCACTACGAAATCCCGCTTCCTTTCAAGACGGACAAACCAAATCTCCCAGACAATAAACCATGTGCGGTTCATAGGCTCAACTCATTAGAGCGACGACTGAGGAGAAATAAGCAGTATTACGAAGACTATGTCCATTTTATGAATGACATAATAAGCAGAGGAGATGCTGAGAAGGTTCCACAGCCTGAACTCGATAACCAACCAGCATGGTATATTCCGCACCACGGAGTTTACCACTCCCCACAAACCCGGAAGATCCGTGTGGTTTTCACTGTTCAGCACGCTTCCAAGAAACCTCTCTAAACGATCACCTCCTGACTGGGCCAGACCTAACTAACACATTAGTTGGAGTGCTATGTCGATTTAGAAAGGGTCCAATAGCCATAATGTGCGACGTTGAGAAAATGTTTCACCAATTTCATGTTGCAAAGGAACATCAAGACTACCTAAGGTTCCTCTGGTGGGACAAGGGTGATCTGGACTCCAAACCTTCGGTGTACAGAATGAGGGTACATCTGTTTGGGGCAGCTTCATCCCCCGGCTGCTCCAACTTTGGACTCAAATATCTGGCATCGCAAGGTCATGGAAGGTTCAGTGAAGAGTCCATAAAGTTTATCCAGAGAAGCTTTTACGTTGATGATGGCTTAACTAGTGTAAGGTCACCTGCTGAAGCCATACATCTGGTGGAAGAGTCAATAGCCTTGTGCAGAACAGGAAACCTTCGGTTGCATAAGTTCGTGTCTAATGACAAGGAAGTGCTCGCCGCAATACCACCTGAAGAACGTGCCCAAACTAAAGATCTAGACATGGCTCTAGGAGAACCCCACATCGAGCGAGCACTTGGAGTTCAGTGGTGCGTCGAAGCTGATGAATTCCAATTCAGGGTCGTAGTTAAGGAAAATTCTCTGACGAGGAGAGGGGTTCTCTCGACCGTCGCCTCAGTCTATGATCCGTTAGGGTTTGTGGCCCCCTTCATATTAGTCGGCAAACAGATCCTTCAGGCACTATGCAGAGACAAAGTATGCTGGGACGAAGATCTCCCCGAACATATTCTGCCACAATGGGAGTCATGGCTTAAAGATTTGCCTCACTTGGCAGCCCTGAAGATTCCAAGGAGCTACATTCCATCAAACGTTGGCGAGGCCACACGATATGAGCTTCACAACTTTTCAGATGCAAGCCTTACTGGATATGGTGCATGCTCATATCTCCGAGCAATAAGTGACGCAGGAAAGGTCAGTTGCTCACTCGTCATCGGAAAAGCAAGAGTAGCTCCCACCAAACTAACGACTATCCCAAGACTTGAATTATCATCAGCTGTGACTTCAGTCCGCAACGGTGATGTCATCAAAGGGGAACTCGAGATTGAAAACCTACAAGAGTATTATTGGACTGACTCAAAGGTGGTCCTTGGCTACGTGAACAACGACGCCAAGAGATTTCACACATTCGTAGCCAACCGGATCCAGCGCATAAGATCTAGCACAAGCCCTGAACAATGGCGACATGTGAGCTCCGAAACCAACCCGGCGGACTGTGCCTCGAGAGGGCTAAGTGCAGTTCAGCTGAAAGAATCTAATTGGCTGAAGGGACCTGACTTTCTTTGGCAACAGAATCTTCCATGTGAAGAGGAAATGGTGGGAGAAGTGGAAATGACTGACCCCGAGCTTCGCAAGGCTCATGTTCACACAGTCAAGACGAGAGAAGTGAGTTCAATGGTGAACCGCTTCACAAAATTTTCTGACTGGTCCAGAGCTGTGAGAGCTGTTGCCAGGCTCAAGAGATTTGTCAAGGAATTCAAAGGACTTCAGCCAAGAACAAACGAAGCAACCAACATTGAAGAAAGACGAGAAGCAGAAATCTTCATCATTAAGCTGGTGCAAGAAGAAGCCTTCTCTGAAGACATCCAGAAAATCAAGCTCCAGAAAAGAGACACCCTGAGCAAGCACAACAAATTACATATGTTGAATGCCTTCTGGACAAGAACAACATCCTCAGGGTGGGAGGGCTATCCCAATCAGCCTTACACTATGATGTAAAACATCCTGCGATTCTTCCGAAGAAATCTCACGTGTCAGCGCTGCTTGTTAAACATCATCATGAGCGTGTACACCACCAAGGTAGAGGCATGACTATGAATGAGTTGCGTGCAAACGGAATATGGATTTTAGGATGTGGAAACGCAGTCTCCTCACTTATTTACAAGTGCGTAAAATGTAGGAGATACAGACGAACTATAGAGGTTCAACAGATGTCAGATCTTCCAGAGGAGAGAACCGAGACATCCCCTCCCTTTACTTACTGTGGTCTCGATTGTTTTGGCCCCTTCATTGTAAAGGAAGGAAGAAAGGAGTTAAAACGATATGGATTGTTGTTTACATGCTTATGCTCCAGGGCAGTACATATAGAAACTTTAGACGACATGACAACAGACGCTTTCATGAATGCGCTTCGAACACTTGTAGCTATCAGAGGACCTGTACGCCAACTAAGATGCGATCAGGAACAAATTTCATGGGAGCTAGGAGAGAGCTTTCTGAGTTGCTCAAAGGAATGGATCAAGAACGGCAACGAGCAATCGGTTGTGAATTCGTAACAAACGTCCATCAGCAAGCCATATGGGTGGAGTTTGGGAGCGCCAAATTCGAACAATCCGAAGCATCCTGACTGCCATGCTCGACAAGTCTGCTAGCAGACTCGACACCACAACTCTGAGGACATTTCTGTACGAGACAATGGCCATAATCAACAGCAGGCCACTAAGTGTTGAACACCTTCATGAGCCTACAGGTCCAGAGCCTCTCACTCCCAACCATATATTAACTATGAAATCATCAATTATTCTGTCCCCGCCTGGACAGTTCTGCAAAGAGGACCTCTATCTGCGCAAAAGGTGGAGAAGAGTACAGTTCTTAGCCAATGAATTCTGGCAAAGATGGAAGGGGAATACTTGCTGAATCTTCAGCAACGACAGAAATGGCAGAGACCAACACGAAATTCACAGGTAGATGACATCGTGATTCTACAAGATGACAACTCACCAAGAAAACGAATGGAAGCTCGCCAGGGTTGTAGAGGCTCACCCGAGTGCAGATGGCCTGGTGCGGAAGCTGAAGTTACGAGTCAGTGACACTACACTGAATAAGGGAAAAACACTCACTAGGTTAGTGTATCTTGAAAGGCCTATTCACAAAGTAGTTACTTTACTTGAGGCCAACTAAGTCACACACATAAAGTCACAGTCGTTCAGACTTAGAGCATTGTATTTGTTTATTTTATTTTACTGATCGCTTTCATGATCTTTATTTAAAAGGAAATCCCACATTCCGAGTCAATGAGTGATTTGGTGGGAGTGTAAGTGCTGTTGCATAAATGCTGTGTTATGATCTGTGTTCATGATACATAATTGTTTCATATATTATTACATAATTTCATGCTTAAATAAATAAAGGATTTATTTGAGGTAAAGTTAAAAATGTGATTTTATGTACAAGAAATTCATTTATTTGTTATGCAGTTAAAACGGTGGGGCACACTTCTGTCTACCCGGGGAGCGGATGCACGTCACTCTCTTACTTTCGCTCGCCCACTCACGCAGTGCGCTGGCTTCCGGCTAGTTAATTAGACGGCTAGTCAATTAGCCTGCTCACGGAAGAAAAGCACTGGCGGTGCCCACATTTAAGGTCATGACTATGATGTCCGAGGCTTAAGCGGACAGTTGAAGGGACTTTTGGGGACTCCATATCCTCTTTTCATGACAAGCGGCCAACGAGGTATTTTGTTTATTTGTACTGCAAAGTTACAATGTTTCATGCTCATGCTAACGTGCCATTTTGTGTTTGATTTGTTTTCATGCTTGTAACACGAGGTTACTGTATAAGTTGTTGATGCATTTTTGTATTATATTTGTTCAAATGTAGTTTTCACGGCGTCTTGGCGTGGTGGCGCGATGGTGATTGAGTGTGTGGATGCAGCGAAGAAACAAGGCTTGCCACAATAAACGCCCGTATCAAAAAACCGACCTGTGTCTGTGTTGTCGTGAAGAGAGCTACATAAATATTATTTGATATATAATTATTAATCGAACTGTTGGCTGTTGGTTACATTCAGTAACATTCAATACTACTTAAAAACGTACTTGCATTATTTAAGTGTAACAAGAGCAGTCATTTAAGAGTTTATTGAGATTGTAAGAGATTATTGAAACAATAATTAGGTTACCAATTAGACAAATTATCATTGCTCAACAGTCTCATTATTCTACTGATTTACAAATATGTTGCACTGGTTTGGAATGGCAAACCATTCCCTCAATCAGAATGGCATTACTTCCCAGCAATAGGAAGTAACATACAGTATATTATAAATACAATTCAAACCTGACACTGCCCATTCCCCATGTAATACCATCCCTACAGTGAAGCATGGTGGTGGCAGTATCATACTATGTGCTATGGGGATGCTTCTCTTCAGCAGGGACTGGGGAATTTGCAGAATTGAAAGAATAATGGACAGAGCCAAGTACAAACAGATACTGCAAGAAAATGTATTTCAGTCCGCCAAAAAACTGAAGCTGGGGAGAAAATGCACTTTTCAGCAAGAGAATGTTTGAGCATGTGATTATTAAATAGAAAATATTGCATGGAAGAAAATGTGAATGTATAATTTGAAATCCAGGAAACACATATGCAAACAAATTGCAAATCATCAATCACAAACATCATCCGGGTCCAGACCTTTTTTTTTTATGGGCGTAACTGCGGCAGGGAACAGTGTCAGACCTAAGAGAGGTGTTAACAATGTTGACCATGAGAGGATACAGAGCAGGTAGACATGCCTTAGCCAAGGCTGTGGGCATGGGATCCAGAGAGCAGATGGAAGTCTTGGATTTAGCGACCGTCTCTGTGATGTGAGCAGCGTCAACAGGGGAGAAGGAGGAGAAACAACAACAGAAGGGCAGTGGTGGTTGTAATGAAAAGTGACTGAGATGAGAGGGGGAAGCAGGGCACCTGGAGCTGCTGGTAGATGGAACCAACATTAGCCTGAAAGAAATCCAGGAACTTGCAGCAGAGATCATGGGCACCAGAGAGGGGGGAGGCATCAAGGGGGTGTAGTAGTCGGTTTATGGTGGCAAAAATAATTCTGGGGTTATTTTGGCAGCTACTAATGAGGTTGGAACAATACGCCATTTTGGTCTGGGAGAGAGCTTCCTTGTAGCTTTTAATGTGCTATTTGTAGGCCTCAGATTGGACTGTGAGACCCATTTTTTTGTAGAGCCTCTCCAGTTGCTGACCAGTGGACTTCATAGAATGGAGTTCTGGGGTGAACCAAGGTGGAGGTGGGAAGAAAGAGACAGTTTTGAGGGGGGCTAGAAAATCAAGGCTAGAGGAGAGGGCTTCATTATAGTGGAATACAAGGTCATCAGCAGGGGTTGCAGCAGGATCAGGAGCATCGTGTGTCAGGATCATTTTCCCCAAGGCAGATGTGCTGATGTTTTTTAGGTTCCTGAAGGTGATGGTACGCTTTTTAAGTAGCCTGATAAAGGGAACAGGAACATTGAAGGAGATGAAAAGATGGTCAGAGACAGCCAAGTCCAGGCTCTGGAGGTTGGAGGGCGCTCTGCCCATTGAGCACACCAGATACAGTTTGTGACCTTTGTCATGTGTAGGACCTTGAACATGTTGTGTGAAGTTAACCCCCTGAGGTCGACGGGAGCGGCGCCGCTCCCAGCAGCAATAAAAGTATATTACTATTTCTAACTTCGCGATATTTTATCATACACACGCGACAAAAACATTGACAGAAACCTTAGAATCGCGACTTTCCGATTTGAGCACTGGCAAATCAAATGGGATTTTTAAATTAGGTTAATTAGACCAAAAGTAAACCTTGCCTTTTACTCTCGTTTTACCTGGTAGTAACGTCCCCCTTCTATTGACATGGTAACTAGGTGCGAGTTTCGGGAGGTGTGGGGAGGGCGTGGGGCCATGTGTGAAAACGCCCGGCGTAAACACATAAACTGTCCCGACAATTTGAAGCAAGATTTTATACAGACATACAATTTTATTCAAGATGGAAAGATTTTCTGCGCTGCAGTGTTTGAGAGTATTGATGGCAGCGAAGACAATAACTGGGACGAAGAGTAAGTAACTATATTTGATTTGCCATGTTATCAAATACTCGTATATATATTCAATATATGAATTCCGCGTCTTGTGACTACATATTCCGCGTGTTGCAACGTAACAAATTGCAATATGCACACAAGACCTATGGAAGAATACTTTTCAAACAGCCTAAAATGTTATTTATTTCGCTTGTTTTCAAATACTTGTGATAATATATGAATTCCGCGTCTTGTGACGCCAAACATATTCCGCGTGTTAGTAACTTAATCTAAATCCCTAACGTTAGTAGATTAGTTGGTTAGTACTATACATCTACCTAATATATACAAAGTGCAATCTAGAAAGTAAGAAGGAAGAAAACGAGATAATAAGCGAAGGCGGAAAAAGCCCGAAAAGTAGGCTATACTCCCGAAGTGCATGACAAGACAAGGAGTTGATCTCGAATAAACGGAACAAGGACAGACAGGGAGCAGAACGTGACAGAACAGGGAAAATGCAATACTGGATAAAGAATAATGAATAAGGACTGAATGAAAAATAAACAAAGACCAAAAAACAACAGAACAGGAACTCAGAATATAACACTGATGGCCCAGTGAGATGGCCCATCTGACAGATCGTAGAGGTGTGGACAATGAATAATGAATATTCAGGTTTTTAGCATTTAGCCCTCCCACAGCCTGAAATAAATGTGACCAGTTCTGATAAAAACAGGTTTTTAGCTATTTAGATCTCAGATGTGCTAAACTGTTTTCACACCCTTACATAACCAAGACCTTGATTAACAAACGCACATTGGCAAAACAATTCGTCACTATAGTTTAGTGTGTGCTTTCACAACTTTTGTGACAGCAGAAAAATTTACTATTTTTAACTTGTGTGTTTGTAGATCTATTTACAAGCTGCATATGATACTGACCAAACTATTGATGGCATACAAATGTAGCTGTGATTGTCCTTCAAATAAAAATATCAAACACTTTGGAGTAAGTGTGTGTTAAATTGATGAAATTGAGATAAATATCAGACCATGCCAAAATCTAAAAACATCTAAAAGCTTAGCACGGACCTCAGAGGGTTAAAGCAATCCAACAGAGAAATAAATTTAGTTGCGAATGTACAACATTTTGAGTCCACATGGATGTTGAAGTCACCTAGCGGTAGTGTAGATGAAGACATGGAGCAGACAGATGTGACAGACAGACAGTTCAGATAGCTCAGGCATGAAGAAATAAGAGGGTTTGGGGGGTGGTAGATGAGGACAACTTGGAGAGGTGTAGAACCAGCCAGTTTAAATGCAACAAATTAAAATGATGTAACATCTGTATTGGTCAAGCTTTGACCTTGTTGATAGCTCAGTGAATAACAGCCAGCCCACCACCACGATCCAGAGAACAAGGTTTCTGAATATAAACATAACCTGGAGGTGTAGCTTGCTTGAGCATCACAAAGTCATGTTGTTTTTGCCAGGTTTCAGTTAAACAGAAGAAATCGATTTTCTTATCCACAATGACGTCATGAATAAGGAGTGGTTTATTGTTGAGAAAGCGAGTGTTCAGTAGCATAAATGAAGCAGTATTGTTTTGCAAAGATGAGGATGCTGAGATAAAGTTAGAAACACTGACAAATCTGATTAGTCAAGAAACCCTAGTCAACGATCTCAGGCAGTCAGTATGGACGTATAGTTTTTTTGATGATGCAACCATGATGCGATGGTGTGCTTTCTGGATCACAGAGGCGGGATGGAACTTTTGGAGCAAGACGATTTACATTGGGAACCTCTGTGCACAACCTCTGTGAACAAGTCCATGTGTTTTTAAGTCATCAAAGCATCCAGGAATGGAGGGCACTGTTGGACGTCATGGAGTGAGGTCATGTTTCCATAAGCTCCGCTAGCCAGTGGCAATAATAATTTGATTTATAGCACAGTTTCGCTTATTTTTTTATAAATGCTGCCTTAAGTTATACTATTAGTGCCTGTCGACCCCCGTTGCTCATTTGAATGACAACTATCGAACGCAGACCCGTTTTTTTTTTGTGGATGTTGGCGTAAGCTAGGTGAAGGCCTTGTATCCCCGGAAACAGCTTGCTGGCTTTGGTTGCATTCACGGGGGTTGCGAACATAACTGAACCTTGGGGCTGCGCTTTCTCAGGTTGGGAATTGTTTTATTTTTGTGCTGTGGAAGAGACCCATGTCATACTCCTCTCTATGCCAAAAAGATAAGTGAGTGTCGAGTGAACTGTGATGTTAGTAAATGCGTTAGCTGTCCTCGTTATCTAGCTTTTTGCTGGCATAAGTTAGTTCGCTAGCTGGCTGTTACGGTTGTATATGGCTTGCTGGCCAATAGCTATCACTACGGCTGTTTGAGCTAATATAACCTTCTAGCTATTACTACGGTACTCGAAATTAACATCGCATATAATTGTTTGAATGGCTGGGGAAGCCCCGGAGCCCCGACCTTGCCTGGCCAAATTCCCCAGCAGAGCATTTCGCCAAATTCCCGAGCAGAGCCATTTCCTAGAAATCTTTATCAAAGCAATTGACGGTCTGAAGCAAGATATATACGATAAATTGGACTCAAAAATCGACTCGTTTTCGACGGCACTCCGCTCAGAAATGGCGCTGATTAGGGATGAGCTGAATTCAGCAGTAGCGACATTGCAAATAACAATGGACACACACGGCTCTACCATAAAGGATCTTGAACGCTCGGCGACCTCCTGTTGCGACGACCTAAGCTCTCTTAACAAGACTGTGAAGGCTCTTAAAGATGAGCTCAAAGTGGTTAAGAACCAAATTAAAGGGGTCCAAGCTAAATGTGACGATCTGGAGGGAAGGTTGAGACGTAATAACATTCGTCTGGTGGGTGTTCCGGAGGGTCTGGAGGGTCCTCGCCCAAGGGAGTTTATTTCTAAATTTTAGATGAAGCACCCCTCTTGGACCGTGCCCATAGGTCCTGACGTGAAAAGCCTGGGGAGGAGCCCCACCACGACCTTTTATTATTAGGGTTCACTATTTTCATGTGAGAGAGGAAATCCTGCGCCGGGCGAGAGAGGCTGCCCCTCTTCTACATCAAGGCAAGAGACTGTCCATTTTTGCTGACTTTTCCCCATCTGTGGCCAAGTTGCGGGCGGAGTTTGGGAGCGCTAAGCGCTTGCTCCGTGCATGTCCGGGGGTCAAGTTTGGTCTCTTTTTCCCGGCTGAGCTGAGGATCACTCTACCGGGCGGGGCTCTCCATAAGTTCACTGACCCAGCCGCTGCAGTTAATTTTATTAACAGAGACCTGGGGAGTGCCGTCCCCCCTACCTCAGAGTGACGGGGTTGAGGTTACTGACATTTTACCTGTTAAGCCTGTGTTTATCTAGCCCTCTCGAAGGACTGTAAGCCATAAGCTGTCATACTATTTGTGTTGGTGATTCACTGTGCTTTATGGAAAATGCCTATAGTTGCAACTGTGCTTTTTCTTCTTTATTTTTTACTTACTCTTTACTTATTATTACATACTTGTTGCTGCCCTGGTTTAGTAGGAGCTTTCATAGGCTACTAGGTCTTCTATGGTTTTTAGGAAGTACTTAGGGGCTTGTACAGGGGGTGTCTTAATTGGGAAGGCACTGCAGGGGGTGGGAGTGAGTTTGTTTGTGTTTTTTGTTTGTTTTTGTTTGTGAGTGATTATGTATGTTACACCTGGTCTTCTAATGTCATACAATGGGCTACTCATACCAACATAATTTTTTTTAAGGATGGCTCAACAACCTAGCTCAGGGGGCCAGTTAGCTGGGAGCGCACTGAGGTTCTGTAGCTGGAACTGTAAAGGTTTAAACCAGCCAGTAAAACGTGGTAAGGTTCTCCAACATCTCCGGCACTTGGGGGCCAAGATTGCATTCTTGCAAGAGACTCATTTGAAGGTCTCAGACCATTTTAGATTGCGGAGGGGCTGGGTTGGTCAACTTTATCATTCTGTCTTCCAGGGCAAAGCCAGAGGCGCGGCCATTCTAATACATAAATCGGTGCCTTTTGTTGCCTCCAACATCATTTCAGACGCTAATGGTAGATATGTTATCGTCACTGGAAGCATTTATGACACTAAACTAATCCTCGCCAACGTATACGCCCCAAATTGGGATGACAGTAACTTTTTCCGCACTTTTTTTTCTAAGCTCCCAGACATGTCTTCGCACCTTCTGGTCCTTGGGGGGGATTTTAATTGTTGGTTGGGCCCTTTAGATCGTTCCTCCCACAAACATACCATCCCATCTAGATCCTCTAAGGTTGTCACTGGGTTTCTTCAGGAATTCTCAGTTATAGACTCTTGGCGTTTTCTTAACCCCACAGGCAGGGAGTATTCTTATTTCTCATCTGTCCATCATACTTATACCCGTATTGATTACTTTCTCCTAGATAAGAGACTTATACCCTCTGTTCGCTCATGTTTTTATAATTCTATTGTTATATCAGATCATGCCCCTCTGACTTTAGATCTAATAGTGGGTGGTGGACCGGACTCACGCGCCCCTTGGCGTTTTAATACACGTCTTCTTTCATTTTTGAAGGCTCAGATTGATACCTTCAGAGCCACGAATGAGACACCGGGTATTTCACCATCTCTTCTTTGGGAGACCTTTAAGGCTTTTGTCAGAGGACAGATTATATCATATATGTGTTATGATAGTAAAAAGAGGAAAGAGAAATTGTCTGAGCTGATGACTAGGATATTACAGTAGGACAATTTATATGCAACCTCACCCTCCCCGATGGTATACAAGGCTCGTATCGCTTTACAGGCGGAGTTTGATAACTTGTCGACTATTCAGGTTGAAGACATGCTACTCAAATCACGACACGCTCAGTTTGAGTATGGGGACAAGGCAAGCAAATTACTTTCCCACCAACTTCGCCAGGCATCCTCAACCCACCAAATCCCCCAAATTCAAACCCCTATGGGTGTAACTACCGATCCTCAGCTAATCAATGATCAGTTTATGAGCTTTTATACTTCCCTGTATACCTCAGAACAGTCAGAGGACCCTTTAATTTTTAATTATTTTTTCAACACATTTACTGTCCCCACCGTAGATGCAGCCTCCAAACTTCGATTGGAGGAGCCTATAACAAATGAGGGGGTTTTGAGCGCGATAGGCGCAATGCAGTGCTCTAAATGTCCTGGACCAGATGGGTTACCTGTTGAATTCTACAGGAAGTTCATGGTGGAGGTGGCCCCACTCCTTGTTAACATGTTTCATCACTCGCTGGATGAGGCCTCTCTCCCGCAATCCCTATCACAAGCTTCCATTTCATTAATATAAAAAAAGAATAAAGACCCCCTTTCCTGTGGATCTTATCGCCCAATTTAATTACTCAACGTAGATTATAAAATATTAGCAAAGCTATTGGCCATGCATTTGGAGCCAGTTCTACCATCTGTGGTTTCCCCGGATCAGACAGGTTTTATTAAAAATAGACACGCCTTTTCGAATATAAGACATTTGTTTAATATCATATACAATCCTTCGAATTTAAAGGACCCCGAACTAGCTATTTCTTTAGACGCCAAGAAGGCTTTTGACCGAGTGGAGTGGGGCTACCTTTTCCATACCCTGGGGAGATTTGGTTTTGGGGACAGGTTTATTGCTTGGATGAGACTGCTGTACTCCTCCCCACTTGCGTCTGTCAGAACGAACAATACCCACTCAGTCTACTTTCCTCTCTTTAGGGGCACGAGACAGGGGTGCCCGGTATCACCTTTGCTCTTTGCTGTCGCCATTGAGCCTCTCGCCATTGCGTTACGATCTAACCCTCATATCTTGGGCGTGACTAGGGTTGGCATTGAGCAGAGTGTTTCGCTTTATGCGGATGACTTGCTTCTCTATGTCTCCAGACCGGACACATCTATGCCTGCTGTGCTGTCTGTTCTCAATACGTTTGGCTGCGTCTCTGGCTACAAGTTAAACCTTGACAAAAGTGAACTTTTCCCTTTAAATGCCGCAGCCCGCGAATATCCACTTCACACATTGCCATTTAAGACAGTCAGGGACAAGTTTACGTACCTGGGGGTCCAGGTTACTGACAAATTCGAGAATCTTTTTAAATGTAATTTTGCCCCTCTCCTCACCCGTGTACAGCAGGACTTTGGGAGATGGTCTCTGCTTCCTCTGTCTCTTGCTGGTCGAATCAACTCGGTGAAAATTAATGTCCTACCTAAATTCTCCTTCCTGTTTCAGTGCATCCCTATCTTTATCCCAAAATCATTTTTTCAAAGACTAGATGGGGTTATCTCAGGGTTTATTTGGGATAAGAAGAACCCAAGAATCCGTAAAGTATATCTTCAGAGGCCAAGGAGGTGGGGGGGTATGGCCCTACCAAATTTTAATTTATATTATTGGGCGGCCAATTTTCGCATACTCCAGCATTGGCTCCGTGCAGATCGAGATGGCCTCCAGAATGCCCCAGCTTGGCTGAGGATGGAGGCGGCATCCTGTATCCCATCCTCTTTGGCTGCTCTGGTGTACACACCTGATGGCCCGGTCAGCTTAGATTACCGCAAAAACATCTTAGTCAAGACGACTCTCAAGATTTGGAATCAACTCAGATGGCATTTCAGGCTGAAAGCCTTTTCATTGCAAGCCCCTATTTATAGAAATCACGCATTTCCTCCTTCTCTAATAGATGGAGCTTTCTGCATGTGGTCTAACTTTGGTCTAAGGACATTTAATGATTTGTATATCAAGGGTAGCTTTGCGGCGCACGGTGGTGCAGTGGATAGCGCTGTCGCCTCACAGCAAGAAGGTCTCGGGTTCGAATCCAGGCCGGGGCCTTTCTGTGCGGAGTTTGCATGTTCTCCCGTGTCCGCGTGGGTTTCTCCGGGTACTCGGTTTCCTCCCACAGTCCAAAGACATGCACGTTAGGCTAATTTGCATCTTTCCAGCAGATCTCGGCTAAATTTGGTATACCAAGCAGTCATTTCTTTCGATATCTGCAGATTCGTAGCTTTGTCCGGGGCATGAGCCCCCAATTTCCTTCTCAACCGTTAAGCCCCCCCATTGACGCTTTTCTAATATCGCCCCTCACATCAAAGGGTGTTATATCATGTGCACATGAGAGAATTTTCTCTCTTCGTAGCACCTCATTGCTAGCTATCAGGGCAGCATGGGAACAGGATTTGGGGGAGGAATTTGACAATGATGTATGGGATGGGATTCGTCTCCGGGTCCACTCCTCTTCTGCATGTGCCAAGCATGGCCTAATCCAATGTAGGATTATTCATCGCACTCACTGGACAAAACTTTGACTCTCTCAAATTTACCCTGATGTTGATCCTCTTTGTGACAGATGTCGACAGTATCCTGCCTCATTGACCCACATGTTGTGGTCTTGCCCGGCTCTTCATAATTACTGGTTTAATATTTTTAAAACACTGTCTAGAGTACTACAGGTGTCTCTTGAGCCAGCCGCGTTGACAGCAATTTTTGGGGTAATACCGCGTACAGTGGTTTTGCCAAAAATTAGGGCAGACCATGTAGCCTTTTTGACTCTATTAGCTAGACGACTGATACTACTTCGTTGGAGGTCACCCTCCCCTCCGTCCCATGAGGCCTGGATTAGAGATGTCCTTCATTTTAGTAAACTGGACAAGATCAAGTACACTCTGCGCGGGTCTATGGGCACATTTTTTAAAATATGGCAACCTCTCTTTAACTATATAGAGACGCTGCAGTTCCTGGTTGTGCCCCAGTGAGACTGGTTTGGCTTCCTGACTTTTAAATGCCTGACAGGTGACTATAATGTAGCACTGATTATTTGTTATTTCTTTACATTTATCTATGAAGACCAGGTTTTTTTGTTGTTGTTTTTTTATACTGATCTTTATATATATATATATATTTTCTTTCAACTTTGTTATTTTTATTTATTTATTTATTTTGTGTAATTTTAAAAACAAAATTGTGAAAATGTACCTTTCCCCTTTTGGCTAACATTTGTGTAAATGTGTGGGTGGGAAGATGGGAGGGTGGGTGGGAAGATGGGAGGGTGGGTGGGAGGGAGGTTGTTATGTGTATGTTTATTGATACAGGCACTCACTTATTAATGTTTAGTACGGCCTGGTTTGTATTACAAATGTGTCTGCCTTTTATATGCCATTGTTATGGGCGCCTGTTACCGGAGAAAATATGTAAAAAACTTGCCAAGATGCCTTTGTTCACATTGCACAAAATAACCAATAAAAATAATAAAAAAAAAAAAAAGCATCCAGGAATGATGAGTTAAGTTTGTAGAGTTCCGATGTGGAATATTTTATTTTTAGAGTATTCCACAATCACCGGAGATGTAGACAGACAGATGTACAACCGGGTGTTGAACCGTCAAACTTGTAATCCGGCAGGGATAGTTTGGATGTGAAGTTAGTTGTAGTCACAGGAAAGAAGCACATTAAAGCATTAAAGCTGTGAACAATAAAAAACTATAAAACAAGCTAGATTGCATAAAAACAACTAAATTAAGTTGCAGATGGAGAAGCGGTGAACAAACAACGCCAGTGTCCTCTGGCATCAGTGTCCAGCTGTATTGTACAATTGCTGTATTGGGATATTGGACAGTTCTTCAAGAAGGAAAGCCTCCAGTTCTTGGAGAGGTGAAGAAGGTGGAAATCTACTCTGCACTCTACATTCCAGAACTTCTTATACAGTTTCAATTGTTTTTTAGAGCTGCTGATTGAAGGTGTTTGACTTCATCCTAGTGTTCATGAAACCACTCTTGAATCCATTTAGCAGTGATAGGGGAATTATCTTCTTGGAATATAGGAACATCTTGAGGAAACTTTAGGGTACACCTGGTTGCTGAAAACTTTAGGGTACACCTGGTTGCTGGGCTTTGGTGTTTCTCTAACACAAATAGCCCCCCCACACATATGATAATGGAGCATTGCAACTCACATGTCCCATTTATTGTGTTATGTATCACAGAACCATTAGTCCCATGGGTGAGAATGGGTGAGGGGAGGGGAGAAGTAATTAGGCTTAGTAATTAGCCTTTATAAATGTGAATACAACTGGATGGGCCAATATTGTGGGGGTAATCCAATTACAATTTCTAAACAAAAGTTTAAAAATAGTACAAAGAGAATCACAAAAATGTCTGTTTGTGCTGACTACAGATAGGGAATGGAGGAGAGCAGCAATTTCTAACTGAAGAAATAAACAGATGTGCAAAGACAGATATTGTGGACACAACCAACATTTTCAGTATTATCAACAAATAACTCTTGGTCTCTTTTATATTGACACTTATATTGACTTATACATACACTTATTTTTTTCATTCCTTTACATTTATTCTCACTTTACATTCATATATTTATATGCTGTGAACAAGAGATGGTAATGTTTAGTTTTCATCACACTGAAAGAAAGGATATGTGCACAGGATATTCATAGCCTACTATCACAGAATGGCCATCAGGAGATCCAGGAGATTTCCCGGTGGGCTGGTCTGACTTGGGCCAAAGTGGGCTGGCCGATTTTGTTAAAAAAAAAAAAGATGAAGAACCCAGTACTGCAAGCCATTGCCCATGATTAAAATATGTAAAATATATTTCCGCGTTGTTAGCGTCATTATAGTTAGTGTTGACGTGACTTAGCAGTTGGTGCTGATGGCTTGCTAGATGAGTGCAAAAATGGAAAGATATTGGATAAAGATATATTGGCGCCATGGATTTTATTTTAGATACTCGACCACCACACAAAGTATCCATCGGCATTGTGCAATTAACTTGTGAGACAGTTACTGTGGTTCTGTCACAAAGCCCAGGCAAGACGTACTCTTGTAGCATGATGATAAAGTAACCTGTTGCTGCTGGTTATGGCAATGTACTTATAAATAAACGTTTTACATGTTCAGTTATTTGTACTTTGTTTTATATTTTACTCAAATATATCTTCAAATAAAATTGACAAGAATATATGTTGTCTTTCTTATTCTTACAAAAACGGGTATACAGTATGAATAGTACAAGTACAAATATACTATTCTGCTTGTGTAAATGTGTAAATAAGTTTTATGTAGACCTTCACTATTTGGCTCTATATGAGAATGGGATAGTGACAGCTTTCTCCACCTGTCTCAAGCACTGTCTCTAGTTGTGGGGCGGATCATGGGGTGGTCAGTTGTGACACTTCACCATCTCTGACTAAGCCTTACTGATATATGAGACAAATGCCCTCTTCTGAATGCACCAATTTCCCGCACCACTGCTCATCTCATCTGCTCCATCGACGGAGCAACCAGCGCAGCAACCATTTCCAGGTGGCAGCCAGCAAAAACATGGGCACAATATTTTCGCCTTGCTGAAAGGAAGCCACAGGGAACCCAGGGGATGGGGATTCGGTCCTGGTGGCCCACAGGAGAGTACCCCATGACCAACTAAGAGCATTATGAAATGAAAGTGTGTTGTATGCAAAAGGCTACAAGCATAAACCCACTCTCCCTCAAAATGAAAGTTAAATCACACACCAAGAAGGTTGTGCGTCACACACACAAGCCCCATCCCCCCTCTGTCGGTACACCAGCGAAGCAGGGAGGGGTGTGGCTGTCTCTTCATCATGCATGCAGTTTATGTACATGCCTCTGTGAACACAATACCAGCCGTAGACCTGGCCAGTATATTGATAATAAAAAAACACTCTGCCAGGTTTCATCATACTGGCCAGGCTGTCAGCCCTCTCACCCCCTCCCCTTTAATGTCTAGCTAGCAGGAGTGGGCCAGGGCTTGTAGACTGACAGCCTAGCTGGATTCAATAATTCAGACAGGTTACTCACAACAGTTCATTCTACCCCCTCCTGTTTTCAGTGGCATCAGAGAGACATCGATATCTCCCACCCCGACTCCCACTTTTTCCCAAGAGATCACGGACCTCTTGGCATAGGGAGCTGACTCAGTGGTACTGCAGGCAGACAGGGCAAAAGGGTTTTTACTCTCTCTATTTCCTTTTTCTAAAGAAGGACAGCGGAATGAAACTGATTCTGGATTTTATTTGACAATTGAACCACAGTTTAATGATACGGCCATCTAAGATGCTCACTCACAAGCAGCTGCTTGTCTCAGTGCATCCCGGGAGATTGGTTCTTGACAATCGACCTGAAAGACACATTACGGTGGTGCAATGTTAAAGGAAATGTATTTGTTCCTTCGAGAAGTGTGTAGGAGCAGCACTGCATTGCCTCAGCATTCAAGTTTTAACATACCTCAACGATGTTAAACGGCTTATTCTTGCTCCGTCATGGAATACATTTATGCTTCACGCTTCAATCCGCATCTCCTGCATACAAAGCTGTGGTTTGTTATCAACTGGATGAAATGCCCCCTCATGCCGAAGCAGCACACATAATATTTTTATACTCAGTCTGAACTCTCTTACGATGAGCGCAAACCAATCAGATATTAAGAAATAACACTCTGATCAGCTGTGCGCAATGCTTACTCAAAGGACACACAGTGAGCGTTCTATTAGCGATGCATTTGCAGGGACTGATGGCAGTTGCCAAATATGTTTTCCCCCTTGGGTTGTTCCGATGAGACCTATTCAATGTTGGTTCATCAGGCTCCGTGCAAACCCGGGGTGGGATCTCTTGCGATTGGTGATGATCCCAAGCTTTGTCTTCAAACTCTCTCTGTGCAGGGAAAATCACATGATTGCATCAGGTGTCCGGATGGGACCCATTAGCTCTCATATCTTAGTGCTAACAGATGCCTCTCTGGCTGGCTGGGGTGGTCTATGCGAGGTGTAGTCAGTGTATGATGTATGGACCCCTCTCCTCTCTCACCTCCATGTGTTAGAGCTGACAGGTATCCTAATGTTTCTTAAGACCTGCCTGACCAAAACCAAATCATTATTTTTTAGATGGTATGTTATTTAACATTATATAATTATTACTATTTTAATATATCAATGCCCAAAAGGCATTTGTTGGCATCATCTTGTGCTCCTAGTGTTAACTCAATTATGTAAAAAGACCCGGTAGACCGAGGAAGACCACTGTAGTGGATGACTGGAGAATACTCTCCATGGTGAAGAAAACCCCCCTGACAACAGCCCAACAGATCAAAAACACTCTCCTGGATGCAGGTGTAGATGTGTCAAAGTCTACCATATGTAGAAGACTACACCAGCAATCCTACAGAGGGTACATTACAAGATGCAAACCACTGATAAGGCGAGATTGCAGTTTGCTAAAAAGCACCTAAAAGAGCCCCAATAGTTCTGGAACAAAGTTTTTGTGGACAGATGAGACAAAGATTAACATGTACCAGAGTGATGGAAAGAGGAAAGTGTGGAGAAAAAAAGGAAATGCCCATGATCAATCAATCAATCAATCAATCAATCTTTATTTTTGTATAGTGCCATTTACAAACAGGTTGTCACACAGCGCTTCACAATTGGCATTTTCCAGAGGGAATTAAAAAAACTGAAAACCATTGGAGCCAATGTGGGAAACTGGAAAATTATTCCCTGACCCCTTAAAAGGCGGTCGAGATGAACTCCTGGAAAATGGTGGGATACAGAGAAAAACAAAAACAAATAGTCCTTGAGGCTCATGAGGTTTAACAGACCACCGGAAGGGCATTCTTCAGCATCCTAAGTGTAGGGGTACGGTGGACCTCATCCCTCCAGATACCAGGGCAGGGCGGGGGATGGAACCAGCAGCTAGGGTCCGGGTGGGGGGTTGACTCTGGAGCAGGTGAGCTCTGGGCAGGTGCCACGAAGCCGGGGAGAAAAGAGGAAAGGTGCAATTATGACTATGATAAATATCACACCGGATCAGGGGAAAGAGTAGAGTGATAACACTTTTGCACCAGCAGAAGTAATCTAGGGCAGCATAACTAATTAGGTGAGTGGCACAGGGAGCACGCAGCCATGAGGGCACTCAGAGACCATCCCACCACATCATCAGCAGTCCTGATAGGGGCGGATCATCACTTATGATTCGTGACAGTAAGGATAGCTCATTGCACCAGAAGGCTCTATTGCTACGCCCCCTCCACATCTGCACCTAATGACTATAAGAGAGACTAAAGAGATGTGTTTTTAACCTGGACTTGAAAATTGAGACCGTGTCTGACTCCTTCACAGAGATGGGTAGACTGTTCCACAGTAAAGGAGCTCTATAGGAGAAAGCTCTGCCGCCTGCTGTATTTTTTGATATTCTAGGGACTACCAAATGCCTGCATCTTGTGAACGAAGCCAACATGGGGGATTGTAGGGATGAAGTAGATCAGTCAAATAAGAGGGTGCAAGTCCATGCAAAACCTTATAAATTAAGAGGAGTACCTTATAGTCTACACGATAGTTTATAGGAAGCCAGTGAAGTGACGCTAACACAGGACTAATGTGCTCATACTTATTTGTTCTAGTCAGGATCCTTGCAGCAGCATTCTGTATGAGTTGTAGGCTCGGCTGTAGGTTTTTGGGCCCCAAGACCAACATCTCTGTTTTATCAGTATTCAACAATAGAAAATGATCTGACATCCAGTCTCTTATGTCTTTAAAACAGGCCTCCAACTGTTCGAATTGTCCTTCGCCAGGTTTCATTGATAGGTATAATTGTGTGTCATCTGCGTAGCAGTGAAAATGTACGCCATGTTTATGAATGACATCACCAAGTGGCAACATGTAAAGGGAGAAGAATAATGGCCCCAAAACAGAACCTTGAGGGACACCATATTCCACCTTGATGCGAGCAGAGGGCTCATCATTTAACTGCACAAATTGATACCTATCTGACAGGTAGGATTTAAACCAGGAGAGTGCCTGTCCACGCAGTCCAACTAGGTTTTCAAGTCTGGTCAGAGTTTGGTGGTCTATTGTGTCAAACGCAGCACTTAAGTCCAAAAGCACAAGAATAGAGACACATCCACGGTCAGCTGATATCAGTAAGTCATTGACAACTTTAATAAGAGCAGTCTCAGTGCTATAGTGTTGCCTAAATCCTGACTGAAAAGTTTAATAGACGTCATTTGATATAGGGAATGAAGTCAGTCTCTGAGCTACAGCTTTCTCTAGAATTTTTGAAAGAAAAGAAAGATTAGAAATGGGCCTGTAGTTCCTGCAATTTTCGGGGTCAAGGTTTTTTTTTTTTTTAAGTGGCTTAATTACTGCCACTTTTTGAGAATTTGGCATATAGCCTGATGAAAGAGACAGATTAATAATGTCTAGCATGGGTTGCCCCATAACAGGAAGAAGTTCTTTAACAAGTTTTGTTGGGATTGGGTCTAATTGGCAAGTAGATGGTTTGGAGGACATAACCAATTTAGAAAATTCAGTCCACTCCAGAGCACTAAAAAACTCAAGAGTAGCCATAGGACCCCTGTCCTGGTAAGCCTGTGCTTTCTGATCAGTGTCAGCTACAGCAGAAGGTGCCATTTTAGTAATTTCATCTCTAATTTTCTCAATCTTCTCAGATAAAAAGTTCATGAAATCATTACTATTATAGGCTGCCGGCGGCTTAGCATTGGTTTCAGTCTGGTTCTTTGTCAGTTTGGCCACTGTATCAAAAATACATTTTGGATTATTCTTATTATGCTCAATCAGATCAGACAAATAGGCTGACCTTGCAGAGGAGAGAGTACATATTTGTACTGTAACAGACTGCCTTTCCAGGCAGAATAAAATACTTCTAATTTAGTGGATCGCCACTTACGTTCCAACTTGTGAGAAGCTTGTTTAAGAGCACGTGTGTGGTCAGTATACCATGATGCAAGCTTCTTTTGGCTAGTTTTTTTCTTTTTGAGAGGCGCAACAACATCAAGAGTGTTGCGCAGGGTGTAATTTAGATTGTCTGTCAGCTGATCAATAGATTGTGGGATCCTGATTAACAGTAAATGATTCTTGGAACAGGCTGACAAAGTTAGGTATCGTAGAGGAATTTAGGGAGCGACTAAAGTAGAACACTGGTTTTTATCTAATAGCAGTGGTAGCATGAATTTCAAACATAATAATGATCCAATCTATACCACCTCATCCGTGAAACATGGTGGAGGGGGTGTTATGGCTTGGGCCTGTATGGCTGCCAGTGGAACGGGCTCACTTGTCTTCATCGATGATGTGACTGCAGACAGAAGTAGAACAATGAATTCTGAAGTCTACAGAAATATTTTATCTGCTCAGATAAAACCAAATGCCTCCAAACTCATTGGACAGCACTTCATCATGCAACAAGACAATGACCCAAAACATACTGCTAGGGCAACGAAGGGGTTTTTGATGGCCATTTGACTGGCCGAGTCAATCACTGGACCTGAATCCAACTGAACATGCATTTTACATGCTGAAGAGGAGACTGAAGGCAAAAAGTCCCCAAAACAAGCAGGAACTGAAGATGGCTGCAGTACAGGCCTGGCAGAGCATCACCAGGGAAGATACCCAGTGTCTGGTGATGTCTATGCATTGCAGACTTCAAATAGTCATTGCATGTAAAGGATATGCGACCAAATATTAAAAATGATTACTTTATTCTACATTATGTTAAACTGTGCAATGAATTATAGTGTCTGAAAATGGGGGGGACTATGTACAAAAGGTTCTATAATTTCTCATTAAAGCTGACAGTCTGGACTTCAACATCATTGTCATTGTATCCTTTCAATCTCAAAGTGCTAGAGTACAGAACCAAAATAGCAAAACATTTAAAAATGAATTATAGTGCTCACTGTAAATCAACCCATACTGTATATTGTAACGGCAACTGCTAAAGAAAGACTCAGGAAAGTTTGCTTTTCCATGATCTTGCTACCAGATTTACTACAACAAAGCTTATAGATACAGGGCACAACCAAGAATACAAGAAACCCATAGGGGTTGCTTCTTAGACATACAAACACAGTCACGTTTGCAACACTAATCCACTCAATGACAGGGGTGATGGGGAACTGGCACACAAGGAATCATGGGAGACTGAACACATAACAATAACAATGGCAGCTCCAAGTTTACTTAGCATACAATGTGGCTAAGTTAACATTCATTACTACTGAACTTGTCAGGACTGGTTAATGTAGATGCGGAACCAAATGCGGGCGAGAGAGAGCGATCCGGAAGCAGTGACACGTTTAAGATGATTTTAATGTTTAAACGTTAGACAGGAAAGAAATCAAAATGGTGTCTGAACAAGACACGTAATAATACTAATAACCAAACCAAAAGCAACAACGAGAAGAAACAAACAAAACTAGCGAAACGGAAAATCCAAAACGTGTACTAAAAACACGGAAATAAACTAAACCCTGGGATACTAATAAACAAATAAGAAACACGAACACGTACAAATACTAAATCCAACGAGCGAGAGACAATAGGCAACAGTGGGTACAAAGAACAGAATACACAGCTACAATCATGTCCAAGCAATAAACAAAGAGAATCACGTAGTTTAAATGTTCTCTCGGTTAATTGTTTCCAGCCGTCGGTAATGACCTGGATAGATTCCTCGCATTCCTCACGCTTCTCCTGATTGGGATTTGGAGGAAATGCCCATTAGTAGATTGATTCGTGACAGAACCCCCTCCCCCAGGACCGACTCCCGGCGGTCCAGAAAGAGCCGCTTGCCGAGCCTTAAACTCCCGGATGAGACCAGGATCCAGGATCTGTTTAGCCGGAATCCAGGACCGATCCGCTGGTCCATATCCTTCCCAGTCCACCAGGTACTGGACCCCTGATTGCACTCAGCGGGACTGGAGGAGATGCCGAACGGTGTAAGCCGGATGACCGTCGATGAGACGAGGAGCCGGGGGAGTTCTTGCCGGCGGTGCGTGTGCCCCAACGAGAGAGGCCGAAGGCGGGAAACATGAAAAGTAGGATGTACACGGCGCATCTCTGGAGGCAACAAGAGGCGGTAAGCCACCGGATTAACCCGGCGAATCACTTTGAAAGGCCCCACAAAACGTGGAGCCAGCTTGCGGTTTTCTACCTTGAGAGGCAGGTCCCGGGAAGATAGCCAGACCCTCTGACCAGGACGAAAGGTGAGCCCCGGACGACGGAGGCGGTTGGCCTGGATACGGTTCTGTTGGGTGGTGCGCTCGATGGCTCGCCTAGCTCTTTTCCAGACCTGTATGCAAAGCCTTATGTGTAGTTCAGCCGAAGGTACCCCAGTTTCACTCTCCTGGTCGGGGAAGATAGGCGGTTGGTAGCCGAACTGGACCTCAAATGGTGACATCCCAGTGGTGGAGCAGCGAAGGGTGTTGTGTGCATATTCGGCCCATGGAAGGTTGCGGCTCCAGGACATGGGGTTGGATGATGAGAGACACCACAGGGTTGTCTCCATGTCTTGATTGACCCACTCCGTCTGCCCGTTGGACTGGGGGTGGTAACCTGATGACAGGCTGGCCGTAGCCCCAATGAGTGTGCAGAAGGCCTTCCAGAACTGGGCGGTAAACTGTGGTCCCCGGTCAGACACGATGTCGGTGGGAAGACCGAACACCCAAAACACGTGTTCGACCACCAGTTCTGCGGTCTCCTGGGCTGAGGGTAGTTTGGGCAGGGCAATAAAATGACAGGCCTTGGAGAAACACCACCACCAAGACCGTGGTGTGACCATGTGAGGAAGGTAGCCCTGTAACAAAGTCCATAGATATGTGAGACCATGGGCGGCGGGGAATGGGTAGGGGGTGGAGTAGTCCTTGAGAACGGGTCCGGGGTTTTTGTGTTGAGTGCATATGTTGCAGGCTAGGACAAATGTCCGAACTTCCTCCTCCATCTTGGGCCACCAGAAACGCAGACGGAGAAATTCCAGGGTGCGCGACACCCCTGGGTGTCCGGTCAGATGGGAGGCGTGACCCCACTGCAGGACTTGTTTCTGTACTGCAGAGGGAACGAATAAGCGGTTAGGTGGGACATCTTCAGGACATGGTTCCGCTTGTGAGGCCTGACGAACTATGGTTTCAATGCCCCACTGGATCGGGGCGATGATGCGGCTGGGTGGGAGGATAGTGTCTACTGAGGCGACGGTTTCTGGAGTTACAAAAATCCGGGAGACAGCGTCAGGCTTCTGATTTTTGGACCCCGGATGATAAGAGAGGGTGAATTGGAACCGGTTAAAAAAAAGGGCCCACCTAGCTTGACGTGAGTTCAACCGTTTGGCCTGCTGTAGGTACGCCAGATTTTTATAGTCGGTCCAAACAATGAACGGGTGGGCTGAACCCTCCAGCCAATGTCGCCATTCCTCCAGAGCTCTCTTTACGGCCAGCAGTTTGCGGTCCCCAATGTCGTAGTTGCGCTCGGTGGCAGTCAAGCGGTGGGACAGGAAGGCACATGGACAAAGCTTGTTATCAGGTTGTAACCGTTGAGCGGGAATGATGTCCGCGGTTGGGGTACGGGGGAATGCCAGCGAACACTGTGTGATGAACCCACGGCATCCCGTGGGATTGCCATCGTATCGTTCCGGTGCCAGGAGACGTGGTTCACAAAGTAAGCTGGCTTGGTTATTGTCCCTGGGTTCCGGAGGAGACTGAGAGGTGGTGGTTGATGTTTTGTTTAGCAGTAACTCCATGATGGTATTGAACTGGCTGGCTGTTTGGCGGCTGAATGTGTTGAGTTGTTCCGTGAGCAAAGCAATAGCCTGGTCCTGCCGTCTGATGGATGCTTCCTGGCTTTGGATGGTACTGTGCAGGATGCTCTGGGTCAGCTCGGTCTCCGCTGGTTTCCGATTTGGACTTGGACATTCTGTTAGGACCGGTTAATGTAGATGCGGAACCAAATGCGGGCAAGAGAGAGAGAGATCCGGAAGCAGTGATGCGTTTAAGACGATTTTAATGCTTAAACGTTAGACAGGATAGAAAACAAAACGGTGACTGAACAAAACACGTAATAATACTAATAACCAAACCAAAAGCAACAACGAGAAGAAACAAACAAAACTAGCGAAACGGAAAATCCAAAACGTGTACTAAAAACACGGAAATAAACTAAACCCTGGGATACTAATAAACAAATAAGAAACACGAACACGTACAAATACTAAATCCAACGAGCGAGAGACAATAGGCAACAGTGGGTACAAAGAACAGAATACACAGCTACAATCATGTCCAAGCGATAAACAAAGAGAATCACATAGTTTAAATGTTCTCTCAGTTAATTGTTTCCAGCCGTCGGTAATGACCTGGATAGATTCCTCGTATTCCTCGCGCTTCTCCTGATTGGGATTTGGAGGAAATGCCCGTTAGTAGATTTATTTGTGACAGAACTTATTTACACTGTTACAATATGATGGGATTCTATTTTGATGTCTGACTAGCATTTTGTTATACGGGACAAGGAATGTCACATATGGGACGAGCCAAATTTGGGCAAAAAATGGTACGTCCCAGCCAATACAGGACAGTTGGCAATTGTAATCACCCCTGTCAATGTATGCTACGTTAGCCTAAATCACCACTGTAGTCTGACTAAGGCCATGTCCACACTAATGTAGATAAAATTGAAAACGCATCTGTTTTTTCTCCGATTTGGTCTTCCATCAACACTAAGACAGTGTTTTCATCATCATCAAACACACTCTCCCAAGTGGATACATTTTAAAACAGCGGTTTCCCATAGTAGTATAGACAGGGAAGACAGAGGGTTTTCGAAAACGCTGACATAAAACATAGACAACACATTAATAAACATAGTACAAACATTTGTACAAGTATAATTCCTACATAAGAGACTAAATGGTTTATATTCACAGCTGCTATGAAACGGATCTCCAGGAGGACAAGGCGTTACAAATGGGAGAAGAGTGAGAAATGTACTCATAAAATGTCTTGATCTGTGAAATATGATAAAATGAATGTCTAAAGATTCAGAAGGGCAGGAAGCTTACAGTCTTCTCTTCTCTAGCTATACTAAATGTGAATGTGAAAGTATAACGGGTTTTTTTCAATTTAAAAAATTACAAGACAACAAAATATTTTCTTATGTTGTCATTTATTTTCAATCGTTAGATTTATAGTTATGTTAAAGAGGTAGTGTTCTTTTTTAAATTAAATGACGACAAATTCAAGTCCACAAATACAGAACATTGGAAAAAAAGACATATTCAAGTCCACAAATACAGAACATTGGGAAAAAAAGACATATTCACCTTTTTTCAATATATTTTTTCGTCCCAGCCTTGTTGACTGCAAAATTAAATTTACAGATGGCAGTGGCCGATAATTGTGTTGCATCAATCTGGTCTAAATGTTCAAATTTTAATGGAATGGCAGCATCTTTTGCTTACAGGCTAAACTGACTGAAACCATACCTAATTTACCCCTCTGACGATGCTGCAATTGACTAGCTATCACGAGCACTCTGGCACTCCATGCAGTCTTGTACAAGATGCATGCTAGAGCTGAGCGATATGGCCAAAAATAATTAGCATGATATGTTGATGAAATACTTTGATACTCATAGACGCCGCCATAGGTAGGGGAGAGGGGTGACCAGGGTTGGTTGGCTCAGGGGTTGGTTGGCACACAGTTAATCTCCAGCCCCCTTGAGGGCTGTGTCACAAAAATGTAACATTAAAATGCTTGCCCTCTTTACCTGCACTCATCTATTCTGTCAAAACATCTGAAGGTCACTAAGTGTTGAGCTGAGGACAACATTTCAATTTTGTATTGTCAAAACTACAAAAATGGTCCCCGCACTAAATATATTATGAAACTGTGTTAGATAGAGATATTAACAATATATTATTCTTAGTTAATAGAGATAGGAACCAGCTAAATTTTGATAGAAGATTTGAAAGGTTGTGATGAGTGATGCTAGCTGGCTGACATCATATTAGCACAGAGATGTGTCCTAATGATAGTGGGGTTGGTTGGCACACTGATTTTGGGGGTTTGTGCCAACCGACCCCAGTATTATTATTATTATTATTATTATATATTATACTGCACACATTTATTTGATCAGGGCTGTAGGTTCCTTGCTCATTGATTATAAGCTTCACATGTCAACCAACCCCGGTATTGGGATGTAGTTACAAATGTAATAACATTTGCATTATACATATATTAAACATACTAATTATTATATTATATATTATACTATACACATTTTTAATGGGTTATAGGTTCATGGTTCATTGAACATAACATAACATATTTGGAAACATTTTTAAACATTAAAACATTTCTTATAGGGGTCAAAATGGTGTTAGAACCTTTGTGAGGAAGACAGAGAGAGGCAGCAAATATCATACTAGAGGCAGTCAGCCAGGTGAAACAAAACAACAAAAGTATAAGGAGTACAGCGAAGGACTTCGACATACCCTTCCGTACACTCACACTCACCACTCACTGCCATAAGATCAGCCAGGATGAGATTGAGTACAAGAAGGAACTAGAGGTAGCTGTCGGTTACACCACAAACAGACAAATATTTTCTCCAGGTCTGGAGAGGAAGCTGGTTGAGTATCTGTCCAGTATTTATTATAGCCTGTCACCCAGGGAATTCAGAGGGCTAGCCTTTCAACTTGCAGTGGCACATAACATACAAGTGCCTGAGACCTGGTCAGAGATGCAACAAGCCAGCTGCGACTAGTTCACTGCCTTTTTAAAGAGGCACCGTTCACTTTCCATCAGAAAGCCAGAGGCCACAAGCCTTGCTCGGGAAAAAAGCTTCAACAAGGAAAATGTTGGAGCCTTTTTAGACAACCTTTATGCAGTCATGTGTAGGCACCGGTTTGCTCCGGGTGATATCTGGAACATGGACGAGACAGGTATCACCATGGTCCACAGACTAAACAAGGTCATCGCCAGGTGGGGGTTTGAACAAATTGGGTCCCTGATGTTTGCAGAGTGAGAGACATTCGTCACCCTTGCCTGTGCTGTTTCAGCCACAGGAAACAGCATTCCTCCATATTTTATTTGGGACCACTTCATTCTGAATGGACCTACGGGTTGCAAAGGTGCAAACCCATCAGGATGGATGAAGGAAGAACACTTCTTAGAATTCCTGAATAATTTTATGGTGAGCACAAAATTCACAACAGAGAAGCTATGCCTCAACTATGCCTGACAACCATGAGTCCCACCTTTCCATCACTGGATTGAACTATGCCAAAGAAAATGGTTTAGTCATTGTGGCGGGCGTCGGTCTCGGCAACATGGGAGTGGCAGGGTTGCCTTTGTTTTCCCATGCTGTGGAGGCCTTTGGAGCAGTGAGACTTTCTGGGGGCAGGTTTAGCATTCTCGCAGGGTGTGAGAATGTGAACTGTTGCCCGGAAGGTTGTTCCAAAGGCCATAATTGATTGTTAATTATTATTCAATTGGTGTTGATTGGTGTGGAGGGTAAGTGATTATTCACTTACATTTACATTTACAGTTTTTATCAGAACTGGTCAAATTTATTTCAGGCTGTGGGAGGGCTATATGCTAATTTCCTGAATATTCACCTGAGGGTTGTCCACACCTCTAAGATCTGTCAGATGGGCCATCTCTCTCTCAAAGGCCATCAGACAAAGACAAAAGCCATCAGAGTAAGCAATAGTCAGTGAGCCATGCAAAAAAATCATTTTGGAAGATTTATTGAAAACATCACACAAACTATATACAACAAATTCCAAATTAAAACATGGTGAGACAATCTGTTCTTTCACAGTCTTTGGTGCCACTTCTCAAAACAGTTTCTGGTAAACTGTAGACAAGGGAACATCACAATCCTTGCACTCCGATGGAGTGCACTGTTGTTTCCCCGACATCTTGCAGAGTACGCATTTCTTGCGACCAACAGAAGCCAGTTTGCCAACATCCAGAGTCTGTTTGGCAGTGGGCACAGGCACATGATCAAAAGTAGCCCATTTTCTGGGTACATTACAGTGAATAGGCCATTTTGAACAGGTGAGTTTTGAGGTGTGATTTAAATTTTGTTTTGGTGTCAGTGTCACGCTGTATTGTAGGTGTGGAACCAGATGCAGGTGAGAGAGAAACCCAGAACGCGGAAATGCATTTAAGATATTTATTTATCTTTAAACGTCTGTAGGAAGACGAAAGCAAAATCTGTGTCTGCGAAGACACGGAAAGACATAAACAAAACAAACCAAAATAACCAACGATCAGGAACAAACAGAACAAGTAAAACGGTAAATCCAAAACGTATCCAAAAACTCGGAATAAACTAAACACTGGGAATCTAAACAACAATAAGCACACGAACAAACAAGTTCTCAAGAGGCAAGAAACATTAATCACAATAGGTACTATCAAGCTAAGCTAGATAATGTCCAAGCGCCGAAACAGAGAATGCCAGCTGGTTAAATATCCTCCCGTTAATTATTCGCAGCAGTTCGCAATGATTCTGATTGTTTCCGTATAGCGTCACAAGATACGGAATTCATATATTTTCACGAGTAGCCTATTTGAAAACATGGGGAATAAAATAAATATCAGCATACAATGTCTGTTGCTGGCAGATCGCAACCGTAAACACAGACAAGATGCTATATAATGTCGGGACATTTTATGTGTTGTTTACACGGCGATTTCACACATGGCACCACGCCCCCCCTGAAACTAGCACCTAGTTACCATGTCAATAGAAGGGGGACGGTACTTCCAGGTAAAACAGAGAGCAAAAGGCAAGGTTTACTTTTGGTCTAATTAACCTCATTAAAAAAATCTCATATTATTTGCCAGTGCTCAAATCGAAAAGTCGCGATTCTAAGGTTTCTGTCAATGTTTTTGCCGCATGTGTATGATAAAGTCTCGCAACGTTAGAAATAGTAATATACTTTTATTGCTGCTCGGATGGGCGGCGATCCAGTCGACCTCAGGGGGTTAAGAGCAGGTGGGGCGAGTGGGTGATCAGTTTTGTCTTGTCTTGTCATTCATGTGTGTGTATTGAGGGTTGTTAGTCGTGTCATTCATGTGTGTATTGAGGTAGTCTTGTATTGTCATTCACGTGTGTGTGTGTGTGTGTGTGTGTGTGTGTGTGTGTATCATGGAGTATCTGGTCATTCGTGTGTATGAGTGCTCGTGTACGTGTATTGTGTATTATTGTGTCGAGTGTTGGTCTTGTCATATAATGTGAGTGAGGTACAGTTAAGGGTTTGTGTTCCCCGCAAAGGGGTTTCCGTGTCGGAGGACGTGGAGTCTGTGTTGCTTTTGTCTAGAGTGACTGAGTAGAGTGCTTCCTGTGTGATTGTGAAAGAGAGAGAGAGGGTGCACTGAAATAGTGTCCGCCCTCTCTCTCTCTGGGGCCTAATTTGATGAATCAGGATGGTGTCGGTAGCACAGACGCAAAGTGAGGACGGTGGCGCTTTAGGGCGTGTCTAGCGCAATTTCGGTAATTTCGTGACTTAGGACGATAGCGCACCTCCGGCGCAGTTGTAAAAGAGGTTGGATTTACTTTTTTTTTTTTATGTGGGTGTGGTGGGGGTTTGGTTTCATAATGGCCAATCAGAACACCTATTTTCTATCCCTCTAAATACCAGTGCGCTAACGCTATAGCAAATTGGCAATTTCCTGACATGGATGACAGTTTTGCACAGCTGCGCCAGGAGCGCTTCTCAAAAGAGGAGAGCAATTTGCTTGTGCGGGAGGTGCGTAAAAGTTGGCGTGCGAATCAGAGGGGGAAAACAAGGCGCACATTCATTTGTTATTTTCATGATTTGAGTTTATATTTTGAGACCTACATTGTGAAAAGAAAGTGCTTATTTTGCCATCTTTTTTTTCCTTATTTTTAGGCTTTCCAACTTAAAAAACAATGTTTCTTTTCTTCTAATTTAATGTCATTGTTAAACGGAAAGCAATAAATAACAAACTCACAACTGCAACTAGGCCTGTTTCATTTATGTTCGTCGACATGCGTCACCCTGGAGTGTGCATCACAAACCACCTGGGTATTAATGGAGTGGACCCCCTTCTGATTCACTTTATACCGTGATCAGATGGTGCACGCAACTGCACATGTGTGCAGTCAATGGCACCCAAGACCCCAGGGAATCCACATTGTGTATAAAAATCCTTTTTAGTTCTCTGCTGGCTGTCAGGTGTAGGAAACGTAATAAACTAATTTGCATGTTGGACAAGACTGGAAGAAACTGCGTGTACAGCCGAATTGATAGCCGTCTGGCCAACACCGGCTACAAACCCAGGCTACCCACTGTTCTCCATTTTCTGGTGCAAATGATGAATGTTCTCCTTGCTTTCAATGCTTTAGCAATGTTTTTATACCCTTCCCCAGATCTATGCCTCAACAAAATTCTATCTCGGAGGTCTATGGAGAGTTCCTAGGACTTCATGACTTGGTTTTTACTCTGACATGCACTGTCAACTGTGGGACCTTATATAGACAGGTGTGTGCCTTTCCAAATCATGTCCAATCAATTGAATTTACCACAGGTGGACTCCAATGAGGTTCTAGAAACATCTCAAGGATGATCAGTGGAAACAGGATGCACCTGAGCTCAATTTTGAGTGTCATAGCAATCGGTGTGAATACTTATGTACATGTGATATTTTTATTTTTAATTTTTAATACATTTGCAAAGATTTCTACAAAACCTTTTTCACTTTGTCATTATGTGGTATTGTGTGTAGAATTCTGAGAAAAAAAAAGAATTTAATCCATTTTGGAATAAGACTATAAAATAACAAAATATGTGAATACTTTCCGGATGCACTGTATATTATTTCCCCAAGTTCTTTGAGTACTCTGCGACATATGCCATCAGGGCTTATTTATTAAGCTTATTTGTCTTAAGTTTTTTTTTATTTTTTTAATAGTGTAGAACAAGTAAACAGTGGTGACAACAGATTGACTAGATGGACAGTGTTCAGTGGTAGTGGAGTCTGAAGAGGTGGGTTTTGAGTCTCTTGCGGAAGATTGGAAGTGATTCCGCAGTCCTGACCGATTGCGGGAGGTCGTTCCACCAGCGAGGGACCAGGACAGAGAAGAGGCGAGACCGCGAGGAGCGGCTGCCAGGTGCCCGGAGGGATGGGGCAGTCAGTTTGCCAGAGGAGGCGGAGCAGAGGAGTCTGGGTGGGGTGTAGGGAGTGATGAGTGACTGGAGGTATGGTTGAGCAGTACCTCTGGCTGCTTGAAAAGCAAGCACCAGTGACTTGAATCTGATGTGTGCTGCGATGGGGAGCCAGTGCAGAGAGGAGAGTAGAGGGGTGACATGGGTGAACTTCGGCTGGTTGAACACCAGGCGAGCGGCAGCGTTCTGGACTAGTTGCAGAGGCTTGATGGCACAGGCCGGAAGGCCTGCCAGCAAGGAATTGCAGTAGTCCAGACGAGAGATCACCAGGGCCTGGACCAGGAGTTGAGTGGCCTCTTGGGTGAGCAACGGTCGGATCCTCCGGGTGTTGTGGAGGGAGAAACGGCAGGTCCGAGTGATCGCTGCAATATGGCTCGAGAAGCACAGCTGGTTGTCCAGGGTCACTCCAAGGCTCCTGGCAGACTGAGACGGAGACACTATGGAGCCTTCCACGGTGATTGACGCATCAATCGTCGGGGAGCCCTTCGCAGGGAAGAAGAGCAGCTCTGTCTTCCCCAGGTTCAGCTTCAGGTGGTGGGTGGACATCCATGCAGAGATGTCAGCCAAGCATGCAGAGATCCGTGCCGGGACCTGGGTATCAGATGGAGGGAAGGAGAGAAAGAGTTGAGTGTCATCAGCATAACAGTGATAGGAAAAACCATGAGCAGAAATAACAGAGCCAAGTGACTTGGTGTACAGAGAGAATAGGACGGGGCCTAGCACCGAGCCCTGCGGGACTCCAGTAGAGAGGGTGTGGGGAGAGGAGAGGGATCCTCTCCAGACCACCTGGTAGGACCGGTCAGCCAGGTAGGACTCAAACCATGTCAACGCAGATCCAGAGATTCCCATCTCGACGAGAGATGAGAGCAGGATCCGGTAGTCCATGGTGTCGAATGCCGCCGACAGGTCGAGGAGGAGGAGGACGGAGCTAAGGGATCGGGACTTAGCCCTGTGAAGAGCCTCAGTGACCGCAAGGAGAGCAGTCTCTGTGGAGTGGCCTGCTCTGAACCCAGATTGGTTGGGATCAAGCAGATCGTTCTGTAAGAGATGAGCAGACAGTTGATTATAGACAGCCCGCTCTAATGTTTTGGAAAGGAATGGGAGGAGACAGACAGGTCGGTAGTTAGAGATGACAGCAGGATTCAGAGAGGGTTTTTTGAGGAGGGGGACAACATGAGCGCATTTGAGGGAGGAGGGGACAGAGCCAGAGGAAAGAGAGGACTTAATGGCATTGGAGACAAAGGGAAGGATGTACATAGCAATGGACTGGAAGAGGGGGGAAGGAATGGGATCAAGAGGGCAGGTGGTGAGACGGTGGGAGAGAACAAGTTGAAGGGAAGGGGCGAGAAGGAGGACAGAGGGGTGGGAGGTTTAGGTAGCGAGATGGGTGAAGGAGAGGTTGGGGGGAAGGAGTTGCGAATGACATCGACCTTCTCGTGAAAGAAGGATGAGAAGTCATCGGCGGTTAGAGAGGAGGGGGGTGGGGGAGGAGGAGGGGTGAGGAGAGAGGCCCTTTTAAATGTAGGCCATTTTTCATTCACAGTTCAAGTTTTACCCAATCTATATTACTTAAATTCTCTCTCATTTTATTAAAGTCAGATCGTCTGAAATGTAAAATTCTAGAGTTAGAGGAGGCTGTCTTAACTTGCCAAAAAATATCAAAAGGAACTGCATTGTGATCACTTGTCGCTAGTTGTTCTACTACCTCTGTGCTGTAAATTCTGTCTGGATTGTTACACAAAACCAGATCCAGTATTGATTTCCCTCTCGTAGGCTGAGTAACAGACTGTACCAAAAAGCAGTCATTGACCACATCTAAAAACTCCTCTTCACATTTACCCTGATCTGTCACTACTTCCTAATTAATAGAGGGGTAATTGAAGCCCATTATTAACGTCTCTCCTACAACACAGGCTTGTTTTATGCTACCAAAGAGCATAGTATTTATGTTACTGTCGGAAGCTGTAGGTCTATCGCATACTCCTATATAAGGCCCTTCTCATGATCTCCCAGTAATCTAATCCAGATGTCCTCACAAGGAATGAATGAGTTAATACCTGGAATTTCCTGCACATTAAGATCGATCGTTCGTGCGAACAGACTATACTGTCTATACCTCTAATGATTGAGTCCCCCACTATTAACTCCTTTTTCCTGGCTGGTATGGCTGCCAGGGTGCCCTGGGGCTCATCAGTCCTCCCACTCACAGAGGGCTGGGCCAGATCCTCTTCCTACAAGGGCTGGAATCGGTTGGACCACCACAAGCTCTGGAGATGTTGCCCCTGCATGTGCGTGCCCTTTTCTATGCTTGCGCCCTACCGCCACCCAACTCTCTCTCCCTACCTGCTCTAAGTCTCCCTACCCAGCTTTGGCGTCCATGCTAACTCTCTAAAGGATATACTAATTAGTTCCTGGAACTCTACAATTTCTGCAGGGCAGTCAAGACCAGCAAGTTAGTCTTTGACATCAAGAATATTGCTCTCGAGATGCTTCACAAGCTGGCAACGGTCACAGATGAAACCCTCCTGGAAGTCTCCTTCCAGAAACACAATCATCCTGCAACACTTGCACTGCACTGCCGATGGCCACATTTGAACCCTTAAGTATTAGTCTATTGCTCTCCCTGCACTGAACAAATTACTGCCAAAACAAAGACACCAAGTCGATAAAAATACAATAAGCAGCAAGGTGGTTCCGAACAGTTAGGTGCAGAAATGAATAAATTGCAACAACACCCCTCTTAAAGCTAACTAGAAAACTTTCAGTTCGGTTGCCTGTAGCAAGCAAGCTAGCAGCAGCCAACCAAAATGGCTATATATCAACGCTTGAAGTTTGACGCTGCTAAACAAACAAAAACAAAAGGTAGTTAGCTATCGAATATTCCCCTGCTCTTGGATTTACTCCTGAGAGTGTGAAAAACCACAAAAGACCTCACGTCAGCTGGGTGTAATGCCGAATCGGTAGCTTTTTAACAAGCTTGCCGAAGCTAGACAGGGAAAAAATTGAAAATTCCCTCTTTGTCCCCTAACGGTGACAAAAGTTTACCTTAAGAGCAAATCCTTTTACCCTTTCCAATGACAAACATCAAACCACAATCAACAATACAAAACACAATCCCAATAATCTCAACGACAAAAACAGCAACAAACAATCCACTCAAACTCTGCACGAATGACACAGTAATCCCATCAGGCAAAGCGAGTAATCCCATCAGGCAAAGCGAAAAATAATCTATGCTCCGAAAAATCTATGCTATATCATGGTATCAGTTTTTAAGCTAAAAAACAGTATCACACAAAGTTTACAACTCTATCTGTTTATTGTATGGCTCTCTGTAGATTTATATACCACTTTAATTGAATAATAAAACAAAAAATTCAACTGAACATAGTTCACTTCTTATAAATGTGTATTTAAATCAATTTAAAGCATTCACTTTGCAAATTAAGCAACATTTTGCTTTATATTATTTTTAGCTACTCACTTTTTCCATTGTAGCATAATGTGAAGGTGGAATGAAAGGTTTGACATGTTCCCTCCTCTGGCCATTACTTGTTTTCCATATTCTCTACAGATGGGAGATCCATTTTTTTTTCTGAATCCAAAGTGAGTCCACACGGATGAATGAGTTCACTTTTTGGGGGGCTGTGATTCGTCAATACAGACACCTCTGCATCGGAATCAGCGTCGGACATTGCAAGTTTTATATTTATGCCATGTAGCTAGCTAGCTAATAACAGCTACCTACCAGCATTGGGAAATGCGAGGGAGCTGCCTGCTGTGCACAATCACGTTGTAAACAAAACAAAATGCAAGAACAGTCAAAGAGGTGGTGGGATTAAATGACATGCCTTGCCAAACTTATTGTGAATAAAAAAGTTTTATTTTATTACATATTTTATTTGTATTTATTTGTAAGTAAAAATTAAGTACAAACATTGTTTGAATCCAGGCCTGTGTCCTCTTCCGTGTACACACACACGCACCCACACATAAAATTAGAATTTTGGAAAAATACAATTTTAGAAAAAGGACACTTTGAAGAAGTGTGCATTTTATCTGGTTTTGTATTAATCATTGGTTGGCGTCGAGACTAAATCAAACAATTGTAATAGTTGTAACTTGTACTTTCTAATAGTTGTTCCTATGTAATACTATCTGTCGTAGCCTCGCTTGGTGTCACATAGTTCTACCTATCTGTTGTAACCTCGTTTTAAGTTTTGTTAATATTACGCTATTCTCAGTTTATTGCTTGTATCGTAGTTGTTGTTAAGAAGCAATCTGCTTAGTTCCGTGCTTGAGGAATAGTGGGCGGGACTCGCAAGTAACTGGTTTTGGTCTATTGTTCCCAACTGGTAATTAGCACAAGTAACCAGGCCTCCCAACTCTCCCTGCAGTTCCTGGTGCTCACTGAGACGTGGATCACCCCATGGAACACAGACACCCCTGCTGCTTTCTCTGCCGCCTATGCCTTCACACACACTCCATGACCCACAGGTAGAGGTGGAAGGACAGGTATACTAATCTCCCCCCTGTGGAGATATGTTATTGTTCCTCTTCCTCATTTCTCACCCACCTCCTTTGAATATCATGCTTTCACTATCACTGTCCCATGTAAACTGTACATTATTGTTCTGTATCGCCCACCAGGTCCACTGGTGAGCTTCCTTGATGAGATCGACACCCTACTCAGCTGCTTCCCTGAGGATAGCACTCCTATCCAACTACTCAGTGATTTCAACCTACAGCTGGACACCACTCAGTCCTCTGCCTTTCTTCCCCTCCTCCAGTCCTTTAGCTTCACCATGGCTGAATCCCCACCCACCCACAAGGCTGGCAACCAACTTGAGCTGGTCTTCACCAAGAACTGCACCTCGCCAAACATTATAGTATCTTCTCTTCATGTGTCTGACCATTGTTTTCTGTCTTTTTCCCTCCCGCTCCCCTCTGTACCTAAACCATCCTCACCTCCCCTCACTGTCTCTGTCTGTCGCAACCTCCACTCTCTCTCCCCCACAGGCCTGTCAGCTACTGTTCTATCATCTCTTCCCCCTAATGATACCTTCTCTCAGCTACCTACTGAGGAAGCCTCCTACCCCCCAGCTCCTAGCTAACTGACTGCATTTGCATAGTCAGTTAGCCAGTTCCACCCCCCGTATCTCTAACCGTGGATGACTTTGCATCCTTATTTCGCAAGACAGTCAATAACATTCACAACTCCTTCTCCCCAACCTCTCCCGCACCAAACCGTCCCTCACCCATCTCACTACCTAAACCTCTTGCCTCCCCGCCGTCCTTCTCACCCCTACCTGACTCTGACATCTCATAACTTGTTTACTCCCACCGTCCTACCACTTGTCCTCACAATCCCATTCCTTCCCCCCTCTTCCAATCCATCGCTATGGACATCCTCCCCTTGTCTCCAATGTAATCAACGCCTCTCTTTCCTCTGGTTGTCTCCCCTCTGCCCTCAAAAGGGCCCATGTTACCCACTACTCACCTATCTGCACTGGCTCCCTATTGCAGCAAGCATCACATTTTAATCACTGGTGCTGGCCTATCAAGCTGCTAGAGGAACTGCTCCTTCCTACCTCCAGACACTCATAATTCAGAACCTCAGCCAGATCCCTCTGTTCTGCCCCCTCTGGCAAACTGACTGTCGCATCCCTCCGAGCCCCAGGCAGCCGTTCCTCACGGTCTCGCCTCTTCTCTGTCCTGACCCCTCGGTGGTGGAATGATTTTCCGTACTCGGTCAGGACCACGGAATCACTGGCCATCTTCCTCAAGAGACTAAAAGCCCACCTCTTCAGACTCCACTACCCCTGATTCTGTACATCAACTAATTGTCATCACCACTGCTTACATGTTTAATACTGTATTTTTCTATCTATGTTTAATCCTTTCCAGCCCGACTATTCTAATATCGGAAACATGTTTCCATGCCTGTGGAGTAAGCTGAGTGATGTTAGACAATGAGATTTGAAGGCAAAGCCAGACCTAGCTTTTCCCAAAGGTGAAAATGATATACATTTTCTTTATTCTTTAACTTTATTAATGACATCGACATATTTCTAGAATATTAATAGATTATTGTAGTGAATCAGAAATCACCCAAAAAGAAGTGCTGCAAGGTAGTTTTATATGTATTTTTAATGTTATCTAATATAATATTTCATAACTGGTAAGAACATTTGAAATTGGGTATCCGAAGTAAAATTAAGTAAATGGTTAGCTGTAGATTAGCTATTAGATAGATAGGCTAACTAGCTGTGGCAGCTACAGGGAAAAATTGGATTGCTCTGATTGTAATGTTAGCCAGAAAAAGCAATCCTTCTGTAAATGCATCCTACTAGCTAGCTACATTTAGGTGTCTGTTTATATATTATACGTTTAAAAAAAATGTTTTCTAAGATCTTTTCTGATAACTGATATGTACTTTTCAATATTTGTCATTGGAATCAGAAGTAAAATGAACTAAACAGCTAGCTATTATGATCTGGTTAGATAGATAGGCAAACTCTCTAGCTGTGGCTAGAGTAATATTTGTAATTGGAATCAGAAGTAAAACAAACTAAATAGCTAGCTATATCAATTAGCTTGTTAGATAGATTGGCTAACTCTCTAGCTGTGGCAGCTGCAGGGAAAACTTTTGCTCTTTTGCCTAACATTACAACCAGTCTGTAAATGCATCCTACTAGCTAGTTACATTTAGGTGTCTGTTTA
This sequence comes from Aldrovandia affinis, assembly GCA_029706075.1. Lineage (NCBI taxonomy): Eukaryota > Metazoa > Chordata > Actinopteri > Notacanthiformes > Halosauridae > Aldrovandia > Aldrovandia affinis. The sequence continues at coordinate 1,609,605 of JAINUG010000138.1, read as the reverse complement.
TATATGATATGTTTTCTAGAAATGGTAAGCCTTCTGATTGTATGAGATGAATGAAAAATTCATCTGATACTATGGCTAGCAGAAAGACTTGAAAACTCAGGCTGGTGAATTTTGGTTGCTAAGTGACACATTGGTCCAGCTAGCTAGTTCAAGTTTGGGTCTACAATAGTCATACATTACCATTACCACTATTAGTTAGCTATGTGTTATCAGATATGAAATTATATATATGCTTTCTCAAATGCAAGGTATAACATATCTTTGAATATTTGGTGGAGAAAGTATTAATTTAAATTTTTGTCATGTTTGTTTTAGAAATGGGTCATGGGGACACAGTTAGAGCATTTGATGCAGTCCTCGAGCAAGAGGAGGAGGACTTTGATGCCAGATGAGCTTCGGCTTATTGCTGAGGAGGGCCTTCAGGATGACTTAATTTTATAACTTAATTTATACATAAATTGACATTGTAGGTCATATTGTTACCGTATATTGCAATTTCAATTAAAACAATCTGATTTAATTTCTTTACAATATTTCTTGAATTAGTGTTTTTTATGACCTTAGTAAAAGATGGCGGTGAAAATTAGGAGTATTTGGCAAACTACTGTACATGACATCCTGTATCAAGAAGTCAATCAAAGAATCAAAGGGATGGAGCTTTAGGCCCATAGAAAATGGAAATTGGTCAATAGCAATTTTCTGTCAATTCAAAAACCTTTCAAATATCTTTAATATTTTCATCTTTCTCATAATGTATTTGTTTAAGTGCTGAGAAATGTATCACTGCAGGCCCTAATAGTTTAGTAAGATTGATTTAGATACATTTTTCATGATGGCTGATAGAAATATCATGGATTTTACTTTAGAAACCTTTTATCTCCCCGGAGAGCTCATTCCAATTCTTTATATATTGTCTGCCATATTCAGGAGTGCGAAAGCTGAAAAAAAACGTGGATAATAAGCCTGGATATTTTCCCCCAATCATACATATAGAACTGTTTCGTAACTGTCACATTCTCTTCAGGTGAATTGCCATGCTCACCCAAGGCACAACACTCTTAAATTGCAGAGTGAAATTCTACTGAGCAAACAAAATGACCATGTTCAATGCCTACCGATTATAGGCCCCTTTGAGGCAATGTAAACAAGATAATTGTTTTCAGACCATAATTTATGTCCTATTTGAAATAACTTCTCAAATGTTGTATTAATGGAAAACAAATGAGAAAATTTTTGGTTAAAAAAGTCAAATGAAATAAGCAAAGCAAACAGCTGAGGCTTGCGGGCAGGCTGCTACTTCATTTAGAGGCATGACGGATGGGTTCTGCGTCAGAGCATTCGAGGAGGATTGCATCGCACCCCTTACCAGAGCCTGTGTTTTCGATTTATATTGCCTGTCTGTTCCCAGGGGGAAGGGGGAGGGAAGCTTGAGTTTACTGTGTGCAAGCAGCTCTGTGTGTGTGTCAGAGTAATGGTCGACGGTTTGACAGGTTACATCTTGGAGGATGTGCTTGCAACGGCAAACGTGCAGTATGAAGGGAGGAGGGGTAGTTGAAGTAGAAAAGGCTCACAATTGGCCACCAAATTGGGGGAAAATGGGAAAAAGTCAGAAACTTTGTAGAAAAAAACAGAACTTTCTACATCAAGACTGTTGTCCACATCAATTCAACCCATATATATCATGCATGAACTATCCAAAAAGTAACTGAAATTTATCCAGCTGCTTAGCTATCAAGATACAGCTAACAATAGCATTTCACAATATCTATAGTTAGCATAACCGGCACATCTCAAATAAAAACATATCTAAAGGACACCGCTTATCTTGCCAAACGATGCATGATGATCTGAAATTAAACTAACCTGCTTCTTTCCCACATCCGTTGCTTATTGGAACATGAGAGTTTTGCTTGTGAGCTACAGGTAACTTCAAAAATAAAGGAAACACCAACATAGTGTCTTAATACGGGCTTGGTCACCACAAGCCGCCAGAACAGCTTCAACGTGCCTTGGCATAGATTCTAAAAGTGTCTGGAACTGTATTGGAAGGATACAACACCATTCTTCCATGAGAAATTCCATAATTTAGTTTTTTGTTGATTGTGGTGGAAAATGCTGTCTCAGGCACTGATCCAGAATCTCTCATAAGTGTTCAATTGGGTTGAGCAATCAATCATCCTAGCATGCTCAGGGTCGTGTACAAAAAACACTGCTGGGCAGGCCTGGTTGCCTATTATTATGGCCGGCATGGATAGAATACAAGACCACAGTCACTTTGAAAGAAGGGTGATTGCTGGGGTACATTTGACAGAAGCTTCAGTGATGAAGACAGCTCAACTTGCTGACGTAAGTAATAGTGTCTAAGGTTATGTCAGCATGGAACTCTGAGGGAAGACATTAACAAAGGGCAACTGGGGTCAGAAGTGCATACTTCTGAATTATGGTTTCCATGCATTAGTTAAGGGTGCAAAGCTAAATAGGTGAGCAACTCTAAATCAATTGACTAATGGCAGTGAATTGATTTCTAGGGCATGAGCAAACAGTTTAATCAAGAACGGTCCATTGAGAACAGGGCAGGATACCAAAGTCGTATCGTATCTGTTTTCACACCTTTTTAGCCACTACCTGTAACTGCTGTGTGTTGCTTCTTTTACCTTGATATAATGGGATGGCATATTTATGTTCCAGAGTTTGTATTTTCTGTTCAAATATCACAAATAAGAAATTTAAATTAGAACCTCATTCGGGTTTTGTCTGAGATGAAACAATTTGTAATTCAAGAACTTTCTTTCGGAGCCTCAGGATTTAGCAAATTGAATTGCTAATGTTTTCATCCGCTACTCGGAGAACCATGTATTTGAAGAAAAAGCCGTTCAATCTCCTTAGCATTCAAACATATCAACGGCATGGCTCCCAGATGGAAGTCTTGTAAAAACAGAACTGCCATTTAACATATTTTCACATGTTTTTAAGAGAAAGAGCTTTGTAAATTCTACTGATGACATGCTGTCCTCCCACACTGCTGTCATTCCCAGTAAAATGACCTATTTTTCAATTCTACAACAAGCTGTTTATATGATGTTAGTTCCGCTTTGGTGTAAATAAATCTCTTTGCATGACATATATTAACTGGCTAGGTCCTGTCTATTCGCCACATAATGTAGACATTAAAAAGATGATGGGAGATACTTAATGGGAGACCGTATGACTTAAGAATTGAAGCTAGCAGTTTCATGTCCCAATTGCAGCTTAATTCAGGGGTTCTCAAACTCAGTCCTGGGGACTTAAGTTCTTCCATCATCTTTGCTCTGTCATTGAACTAATTTTTCACCAATGGTTTACTTATATTGACCTGGGGTTCAGCAAGAAAAACATTTTGCTATGTTTTGCTATGGTTGCTAATGAATGCCTAATTTGCTCATGTTGCACACCATTTCGCAACAACTTCACAGGAATGATTGTTCCAGTTGGGTGAATGTGTTGGGGCTGTATCGATAAGCAGCGAGTGATGTATTTAAGAATCAGTGTCACACCATGTACAGTCGCCCTCTCGGCAGGCACAGTAACAGTGCCTGCAACCGTTCAATACAGCAGCATTTCAGTTTATAAAACAGTTTGCAACTTTTTTTGCTGCTGAAAATACCTCAGGTGTTCACATTTAAATCAATTGGGACTGAACTGATTTTGTCGATCTATACTCTCAGGGCTCTACAGTGCAAGTATTTCACTCGCATTTGCCCCTAAAAATAGATATGTGCGGAATATAACCGGAAAAATAATTCACGAGCAGTGTGCGAGTAAAGATTACAACCTACCATAATCTTTTCCCCCCCCCGCTGCTAATCGTTCAAAAACTACAAGTCCCACATTCCACAAGCCGCAATGCGCCAACCACAGTACAGTTTTCTGTGATGACGCAGCCGGTGTCTAGTGAGAGAAAGGTGAACATTGAAAAAATAGTATCTGTAATTTAACGTTATACATGCAGACATCGCTAAAAATGAAGCCCATTCTTTTTTTTTTTTGGAGCGAAAAAGATACGAGGAGAAAGAGGAATCCGGCAAGGGGGATTTGCAAGGTTCAACTAATGAGGCTTCGCAAGGTTTAACTGAGGCGGCTAACGTTGACGTTAACACGGTGGCTAATAACGACAGGGCGGCTGAGAACAACGTTAGCGAAGCTGTCACTTCAATGTCCACTGGAGCCGGCAGAGGGAGAACAGTAGATTTAATGCGAATTGACTCAAAATGTTCCCATTGCTAGAGTTAGAAAACAACATCATGTTCTGGAAATATTGTAGAGGGCAGAAACAGGTGGGCAACTTGTCGTTCGTGTCAGGAAACCTGCATCTGAAAAGAGATAGCATAGCGAAACATAACATCTCGTGGCGGCATATCTAGTGCAGAGATCTGTACCTGTTGAGAGAGGAGAAACCATCGGGCACGGTGTCAGCAGCCTTGAGGAGGCAAGTGCTGCTATCTGAGGAGGAGAAGAGGAGGCAGCTGAAAATAAAGATAAACACTGCATACTTCATTGCGAAAGAAAAAGAACCTTTCGTCAAATTTGGGCCGTTTATCAGACTCCACCAAAAAAACGGACATTAATCCCACATACGACAATGATGTAAGATGTGCGGAGATGATTGGTCAAATTGCTGACATAATGAGAGAGAGCCTGTCAGCGAAGATGAAAGCCGCAAAGTATCTAGCCGTTCTAATAGACGGAGACACTGATATATCCAACACCGAATGCAAGATTGTCTACGTGCGCTTGTTGGAGGATGGGAAGCCAGTCAATCTCCTGGTCGGAAAACAGACCCTTGAGCACTCCCATGCCATTGGTAAATTGTTTATCTTTATAGGCTTTGTTCTTGTGTAAAGTTGAATCATTATTCATAATGGAGATAGAATTTAATTTGTCAGAAAGACTTTTGTATAATAGTTTTTTGTGTTGTAATTCGAGGTATTTTGGATGCCACCAAGGCTGCATTTCATGCTGTTTGCCCAGAGGAGGATGGAGCGTCATTGGATGAAGAAGTGCATCTCCTTCGGGGCAGATGGTGCCTCCGTGAACATGGGCCACCGTGGGGGAGTGATTGCCCACCTGCAAAGAGAGGCAGGGAGGCACATAATCCCAATCCACTGTATGCCACATAGGTTTGCAACTAATGAAAAATGTTTATCTAAATGTTAGGAGCACATGTACTCCTTGGGAAAAAGTTAGCGTAGAGCCCTGACTCTAATACATTTAAATTTAAAAATTTCGCTTTTAATTATATTTGTATATTCCTTACATGAGCATATGAAGAGTTCATACACAAAAAAAGAAAAACACCATTCCTGCCAAAACAAAACCAAACAATCTGTGATTGAGATCACAGTGCCGTCTTTGATATACAAATTCTGAATAGTAATATCAATTAGTACAGCATGCATCAACATTTTATTTGGAGTTTAAAAAATACACTTTTGATTTTGTCTCAAAACAATGTTTTAAACAGGTTGTTTTCCCCAAGAAAATCAGAGGCTGAAGAGACCAGACACCCTCCCCATGAGAGAAAGGTCTTACCGTGCCTTCTTCCATTGACCAGCACTGTGCTACATTATCTTTTTTTGGTGCTTTTCCCCCAATCGCCAAGTGTATGTTAGGCTCATCTCACTGCAACAACCCCTGCACTGAGACGAATGCAATCCTTGGACTTGGACACAGCCAATGGCTCTTTTTCAAACTACTAGCCCAACAGTGCAGCACAGTGTGGTGGGTGCTCATTGGAGGACAGAGCAAAAGCCTCATTGTAGCAAGCCATGGTTTCAGGACATAATTCGAGTTTGTAGGCAGTTTGTGAAAGTGATTTTTGTTGTTGTAAAAGGTGTTGTCACATCCAGAGAAAATGCAATGATGTTTTCTGGTAACACAGGGAGCCCAAAGATTCCTCTGATGTCATTACACTGCGTTAAACAATATGGCTGTCATGTCCTGTTTCAGGCAAGTTTAAACAAATGAAACTACTCCTTGTTTTATATTTTTTAAGATTGCAATGAGTTAGAATACACATTTATCCGCCCAAACTTACGAAAATGTTGCAGTTCCCCTTTAATAAGTGGTGGGTCACAGAAAATATAGTCTTCCACAATATTCACTCATTAAATGGTTCATGGGCTAATTAAAAAATTGGGAACCACTGGTCTAGATGATGCAGAGCTTGAATCTACATCAGGGTAGGGTGTGTAGCTAATATCACACTGTGATTATACCCTTGAGCTAAATTATTTCCAGTCTTGTCCGTACTTGGGCACATTATCTGCTCTGAATAGTAAATTCATTAAAGTAAATTCATAAAAATAAAATGGATTTGCAAACTGGGCTATTCCAACAACTCCATGCAAAAAAAAGAAAAGAATAGGCTACACAACCTTCAGCAACAAAATATATTGTACTGTGGAACCTCTCACAGACAGGTTCATTTTAAATGATTTGAAACACCTTAAATGTATGCAGGTGAACAAATAATTATGTGATCTCTGAAGACAACTGATTGCACCATAGTTTATTTAATGTGTGTGAGGAAAAGGGGTGACTTACAAAATGTGCATTAATACATGGCAAGATTAATCATAGTCCACGCCAGAGATCAGTGTCGTGATACAGTAATAGACATAATCATTGGCAGCTGCAAACCAGACCTGTAACACAAGGAGGGAAAAGTTAGGTGCTTTTTTTTTTTTTTTTTTTTTTTTTGGGGACAGACATCAACATAGATACATATTACAAAATGCAATATTGAACATGAAAGCAGTGGTGATGACAATTAGTGGTAATTAGAGGTGGATTTTCAGTCTCTTGCGGAAGATGGCCAGTGAGCCGGCGGTCCTGACTGAGTGCAGAAGATCGTTCCACCACTGAGGGGTCAGGACAGAGAAAAGACCGGCTGCTGCTGGGCACCCGCAGGGAAGGGACAGTCAATTTGCTTGAGGAGGCAGAGTGGAGGGGTCTGGCTGGGATGTAGGGTGAGATGAGTGACTGGAGGTAGGAGGGAGAAGTTCCTCTAGCAGCTTGATAGGCCAGCACCAGTGATTTAAATTGTATGCGTGCTGCAATAGGGAGCCAGTGAAGAAAGGTGAGTAGAGGGGTGACGTGTGTACTTGGGTTTGTTGAACACCTGACGTGCAGCAGCATTCTGGACCAATTTTTGGTCTTATGGAATCAATTATTGTCTGTTTTTTATTGGTTAATTATTTTTTTAAAAGCTTGAAAGTATTTTTTCACTTTCACATTATTTAGCATTTTGATACATTTTGATTCCATGTTGTAAGAAAATAAAATGTGGAAAGTTTATACATATTGTATATGGGGAAAATATCATGTTTTTGTATGGTTTTTATGGTTTGTTGTAGTTGTAGAGGTGAATAGGATGTGAAAAATATTTCTGATCATTAAATAATCATTCTAAAATGTCAAATGTTCTATTGTATTCAATGGACATGCCATTATGCTGATGAAAGGGCTCAATATGCACAGCCCAAATATAACACCACATTTTAAGTATAATTTCACAACACAACTTTTTTTAATTAAATTGTCATTCATTTTTTTCTGTTTAATTTAATAGGTTTTTCCCTGTCTGTGATAGCGTTAGAATTAAATGAGTTGACTTCCATTGAAGACTACTGATAAAAATGCAACCCTGGCAAGACTAAATAATAATTTCACCCATTCGTCTGTTGTCTGTCTCTTTCTATTGCACAAGTGCTTTCTGTGGAAGCATGATATTGTTTTCCTGGCCTCTTGTTTGATTGATTTTTCATATTGTGAATTTGACCACAAATTAACTCTAGCTTGAAAGAACAATGAGATGCATGGCTCTGCAGTTACTTCAAAACACTGTTGGAAATAAAGAATTCATGTCAATGAGCACAGCAATACCAACAACATTCCAGTATAATAAGATGATATATTTGGAAAGAAGCTGACTTTGCCCATGCTTTTATTTCTATTTACCCTTATAAATGTATTTCTCCCCCTCATTTCAACAACTGCAGCTTGAGTAGGTGCGTGCTATGGCGTCATTGTGGAGGGGAAATACCTCTCCGCCCGCTGGCTCCACCCCCGCACAGAGTTGGGAACCCTGGGACTAATTCCCCAGCTGAAGTGCATAAACACAATTATGAATTGTTAAAAGGTGCGGGAGGGAGAGAGAGATAATAGTTAAATAAATAGTTTTGTTTGGGAGAAAAGACCGCGTGTTGAATTAACACCGTTTTGTTCTTTTGAAAGTTTTTGTTTGGGATTATTATTTGTGGGAATCGGACAGGTTTTTTTGGGATAAAACGACAACGGATTGGACAACGACGACGACGACAAAGGATTTACCTCGGAACGGACAAAGACAACAGAATTCACGGACAGCACAACAACGAGAACGAAAGTTTGTGGACATCGTTTTATTTCCAGTGACATTTGTTGCAAGCCGAATTTCCCTGCCACGGGAGCGGCATTTCCTTCCGCGGAAACCTCCACTGTAATTAATAAATCTTGTTTTGCTTTTGAACTGTCTCCATTTTGCAGTTGTTCATTGATTAAGTTATCGATTATTGGCGGAGTGGAAACCCCACACCCTTGGTTGCGCTACAGTATAAATAGCGTTTCAAGATCAAGTGAAATGTAAATGGTAAACAGTCTTCTCTAGCTGACTCAGTGCTGATCCCTTGACCATTCTACTGCATCCCTAACACTGCCGTTGCCCTGTCTGTGCCACCTGCCCACCCTTTTCGGAGGTCCGAGTATCGAACTTCCCCAAAGTTGCCCATCTTACTCTCTAGACAATGCCATTGGGAGCCCCCCCAGCTTCGGCTCCTATGTTTGGACCATCCCCTGTGTCTACTCAGCTGCATGCCCAGATCCCGCTAGGTGCTGATGTTAATTTGCTGCCTTACTCATTTTGTGTCACTTTTAGTCATTTTCAATCGTTTTTCCCACACTGCCAGGGGGAAATTAATGATTGTTTGTTAGACTTCCATTTGGGGGTTCACTTTTTTAGCTATCATAACATTTTTGGCTAAATGTGCTTTAGAGGTGGACCTGCACAATCACACCTTTTTCAGTGTTAAAACCGCCATGTGTGGGCTGTCTTGTTCCAGCACACAAGGCGCCCATCTGTGCCTGATAGTTTCCTCCATCTTGTCCCTTCCTGATGCTAGTCACTATTCACCACTTTTGCTGTGCTGAAATCTACATCTTCCGTCCCATCAGTAACCGAAGAACATGTTGCCCGCAATTCAACCAGCACGGCAATGCTGTGAGCGATTACGGATTCGGAGAGAGACAGAGAGCATGGAAGAGGAGGGATTGATTCATTTTTGTGCGGAGCATCACAAGTGCATCAATGAAACATCGTTAATACCGTTAATAAACAGGTTTCAATATAAGAGGCCTAGATGACAAACACAAACTAAACTAAACTCTCTCCTCCCAAAGTAAGCTATATCAGAACTGCAGTAGGCTATATTAGTTTCCTACAGAAGAAAAGTGTTTTTTTAGCATTTAATAAACTGAATAAAATGATTCATTTCTGGCATGTCTGTTTTGTTTTAACAAGCTTCTTAACCCTCTGAGGTCCGTGCTAAGCTTTTAGATGTTTTTTGATTTTGGCATGGTCTGATATTTATCTCAATTTCATCAATTTAACACACACTTACTCCAACGTGTTTGATATTTTTATTTGAAGGACAATCACAGCTACATTTGTATGCTATCAATAGTTTGGTCAGTATCATATGCAGCTTGTAAATAGATCTACAAACACACAAGTTAAAAATAGTAAATTTTTCTGCTGTCACAAAAGTTGTGAAAGCACACACTAAACTATAGTGACGAATTGTTTTGCCAATGTGCGTTTGTTCATCAAGGTCTTGGTTATGTAAGGGTGTGAAAACAGTTTAGCACATCTGAGATCTAAATAGCTAAAAACCTGTTTTTATCAGAACTGGTCACATTTATTTCAGGCTGTGGGAGGGCTAAATGCTAAATACCTGAATATTCATTATTCATTGTCCACACCTCTAAGATCTGTCAGATGGGCCATCTCACTGGGCCATCAGTGTTATATTCTGAGTTCCTGTTCTGTTGTTTTTTGGCCTTTGTTTATTTTTCATTCAGTCCTTATTCATTATTCTTTATCCAGTATTGCATTTTCCCTGTTCTGTCACGTTCTGCTCCCTGTCTGTCCTTGTTCCGTTTATTTCGAGATCCACACCTTGTCTTGTCATGCACTTCGGGAGTTTATACTTTTCGGGGTTTTCCGCCTTCGCTTATTATCTCGTTTTCTTCCTTCTTACTTTCTAGATTGCACTTTGTATATATTAGGTAGATGTGTATAGTACTAACCAACTAATCTACTAACGTTAGGGATTTAGATTAAGTTACTAACACGCGGAATATGTTTGGCGTCACAAGACGCGGAATTCATATATTTTCACAAGTATTTGAAAACAAGCGAAATAAATAACATTTTAGGCTGTTTGAAAAGTATTCTTCCATAGATCTTGTGTGCATATTGCAATTTGTTACGTTGCAACACGCGGAATATGTAGTCACAAGACGCGAATTCATATATTGAATATATATACGAGTATTTGATAACATGGCAAATCAAATATAGTTACTTACTCTTCGTCAGTTATTATCTTCGCCGCTTTTCATCAATACTCTCAAACACTGCAGCGCAGAAAATCTTTCCATCTTGAATAAAATTGTATGTCTGTATAAAATCTTGCTTCAAATTGTCGGGACAATTTATGTGTTTACGCCGGCGTTTTCACACATGGCCCCACGCCCCTCCCCACACACCTCGCCTAAACTCGCCCCTAGTTACCATGTCAATAGAAGGGGGACGTTACTACCAGGTAAAAAAGAGAGTAAAAGGCAAGGTTTACTTTTGGTCTAATTAACCTAATTTTAAAAATCCCATTTGATTTGCCAGTGCTCAAATCGGAAAGTCGCGATTCTAAGGTTTCTGTCAATGTTTTTGCCGCGTGTGTATGATAAAATATCGCGAAGTTAGAAATAGTAATATACTTGTATTGCTGCTTGGATCGGCGCCGATCCAGCCGACCTCAGGGGGTTAAAAACTATATTCGGAACTTGTAAATAAAATGGATTATCCGAAGCATTCACATTAAAGTTAAAATTTTAAGAATTTAAAGACCAACGCCCTTGCCTACCACAAGTTTTGTTTGTTCTTTTCTTGTCGCATATTCTTTTTTTAATCAACTTTTAAAGCAAACCATTTATTTTTAACTTATACTTTAACTTATGCCAGAGACCGCGTTGGCCGCTTCAGAAATGACACTCCAGGTTGCTTTCTTCCCAGATAAAAGTCACACCAGCCGACACACTTGTAAATAAAACAGCTTTTCTGGCCTCAACTTCAATTTGAGAAAATACTCCTTCAAACAATGCGCCAATCCACAGTCTTGGAAAACATGATTAAACAAGCATGGATTCTCATAAATGTATGTCTACCATACATTTTTCCATGAATTTCTGGAAGGTGCTTGAAGTATCTGCTATTCCCTGTGGCATGTAAATTAAATTTCCAGAATCCAAAGGGATATAGAATAGCAGCTTTAGGTTTGTCACAGTCATCCAATTAAACTTGGAAATAGGCAAAAAAACTTCTGGGATACAGTCAATGCTGAAAATGCTTCCTCTAGGTTTGGTAATTCAGAAGTATTACTTGTATAGTCTTCATATTCGGTTTACTATCGTTCAACCTTACATTGCCATTTTGACTCAGACTAAAAAAATGAATGAAAAGGTGACGGAAATGGAGACTCAGATTATCTAATCACACCTGCATTTAAAAGTGTTTGGAAGTGTTCTCGAACAGCAGTCTTACAGTCTTTTGTTTTGATGGTTTCGTCTTTGACCTTAATGTGGTGCTTCACTTTTGTCTTGATGATTTGGTGAAAACAAATCAAAAGGCAGTTGCACCAAAGTTTTAGATTCAGGAAATGTGGAACATTTATTTCAGCAAAAACACAATTTTACTAAATCAGTGGGGGGGATGTCCAAACTCCCTCAGGTAAAGAAGACATGTGTGTAGTAACAATGCCAATTTTTCCATGTTTACCTCATACCAAAAATAAATATAAACATGTAGCATTGTCAGAAAAATTACCAAATTTTATTTATTTCGATTGTTTATATTATTGTATGGAATGTACTTTATTGAGGAATGACGAGCGTTGTAATGAATTAAACAAGTGCATTAACCATAATTATTTTGATAAGCCCTTAGTCATGTGAACAGAGAAAGAAGTTAGAGGAGGCAGAATGCAGAGGTGAGTGGACATGCTGTGTAGCTGCGCCAAAAAACTTTTAGTGAGTGTGCCAGTATTTAGAAGGGGTTTTAAACTTTTTTTAATGGATGTAAAATCAGAGTAAATCATTTACACTGCTGAAGTGGCAACGGTTTTGAAATATAAGGAACCAAACATGATAAGTGCATCGCGTCATGTCAACATGTGCAACATGTGCGTAGGCTACATTGGCTATAAGGTAGTGCTTAGCCACACTTAACAATAGCACCATCACAGCCTTGGATGTCCTGCAAGAAATCTCTCAAGTGGCTGATTATTGCCCCTCCTGTGATAGAAATCCTGAATATTTAGAAGTTCATCCTGAATATATAAAAGTTACTTTATGATCAGGCATATCAAAAGACAGTTGCTTTGGTGTGGAAAATGTCATATATATTGTACCTAGGGGTGGTGATTGAGGGAAAGTACCTGCCTTGTTTGGTCCATTTTACTGGCTCCACCCCTTCTCCTTACAAATTGAAATTAAACAGTACAGTAAAATAAATAAAACTCAACACCCTGAGTTCTGCTACATTTGGTGGAGAATGCCTAGGGGTGGTGATTGCAAATGTGCCAAATCGGTATAAATACAAACTGATCAATAATAAAACAATACACCGGAAAATGGAAGCACTTGTCCAGCAACTCGTGGAGGCTAACCTGGCACAGCAAGCAATGAATAGGGATTTGCTTGAGGAACACCGTCAACAGACGGCGCTGCTGCGTGCAGAGATTAGACGCCTTACCACTGCAGGCGCCGCAACAGAGCACTGTCTCAGGATAAACCCCAGCCAGTTCATCCTGAAGTTAACAGAAACTGATGACATTGAGGCATATTTGCAAGTATTTGAGCATAAGAGAAGAATGGGCACAGGAACAATGGGCTATCTTACTCGCTCCTTTTTTGTCTGGGGTGGCCGAGAAAACCTACCATGACTTCACCGCTGAACAAGTAAAAGATTACAAATCTTGCACAGCCATGGATTTACCCATCATCAGCCATGCGCAAAAATTAATGACTGGTCTTTCAACCCCACTCCCTCATCCAGGTCTGAAATGCACGATTTGAATACCTGTATTCTCTTACTTACGAGGCAAAGAAGTTAGCCAGCCAGGCTAACGCAAAAACTGCTGACCAGGCCATGGAGCTGGTAGAAGGTAATCAAACAGCCCTAGAAGTCCTGCAGAGCAGCCGAACCCAAACCAGAGTCCACAACCCGAGTAAAAGAGAAAAAGAAGAGTGATGAGGTACTATGGAGAGCAGATAAAGAAGACAGCAGCTTTCGGCACAGTTCCCTGAGACAACGCTCCTTTGGTGATGCCGACCGGAGAAAGTGTTTTGGATGTAGTGAGGTTGGATATCTGTCCTGGAACTGTCCGCACCTATGCAGTTGGCCTTGGCCAGTGACACTATCTTAGGATGACCCTGCGGAATACTGACTTCCTGTTGGGCTCATGAAAGCTGTCCCTTTACTAAAAGAGTCCAGTATGGGCCAATGGAAGAGACACCACAGGTTGCGGATTACAACCTGTTTATTTTCTCCCCTTCTTTTTTGTGCTAATTCCCCCAAATAAATATAATTTTTCTTGCATTTCACCTGTGTATGTGGGCTTTATTATTGATAATTTTGCAGAGTTGAAACTCAACACCCCAGGTTCTGCTACAATATATATATATATATATATATACACTACTGGTCAAAAGTTTTAGAACACTTCTAAAAGTGTTTTTATTGAAATTTACGCAGTTTAATGTTTCAATGTACTCTGAAATTAAAGCACAGAACAAATAAACAATTGGACATAAAAAAGAAATCATTGAATTGTTTTGTTTAACAAAATGTAATCTAAATTTTTGACTCATCAAAGTAGCCACCTTTTTCAGATAACAGCCAAAAGCCATTCTTTCTACAATGGGAATCAAATATTGTTCTGAACGTTCTTCCCAACCCTGTGGCAAAAGTTCCCACAAATGTGTTGCACTTGTAGGTTGCTTTGCTTTCACCCTTCTGTCCAGTTCATCCCAAGCCAGCTTGATGGGGTTTAAGTCTGAAGACTGTTCTGGCCATTGCATAATTTTAAGCCTACCGTCTTGTTGTTTTCTTCTAAGGTAGTTCTGACATAGCCTGGAGAATGAACCCCTGACCAACTAGGCGTAGACCAGAGGGCATTGCATGGCGCTGCAAAATGCAGGTTTGGTTCAGGGTGCCAGTCACTCTGTGCAAGTTGCCGACTCTGGATCCAGCAAAAGAGCCCCAGACCATCACGCTTCCTCCTCCATGTTTGACCGTTGGTGTCACACACTGAGCAACCATCCTTTCCCCTACTCGATGGCATAAAAAAACCCTGAGTGGTGAACCGAAGATGACAAATTTTGATTCATTGGTCCATAAGACCTTCTTCCAGTCTTCAGTAGTCCACTGGCGGAGCTTCATGGCCCAGGCAAGCCTCTTTTTCTTATTTTGCCATCTTAGCAATGGCTTTCTTCCTGCCACTCGACCTGTCAAACCTGTAGCTCGAAGTCTTCTCTTCACAGTTGAAACTGAGACTTCCTTACTTCGACCAGTGTTAACCCCTGAGGTCCGATTTTGAGAAGGTTTGGTTTTGATATTCTGATCTCAATTTCATCAACTTAACACACACTTACTCCAAAGTGTTTGATATTTTTATTTGAAGGACAATCACAGCTACATTTATATGCCATCAATAGTTTGGTCAGTATCATATGCAGCTTGTAAATAGATCTACAAACACACAAGTTAAAAAGAGTCAAAAGTTGCCGTCAAAAGTTGTGAAAGCACACACTAAACTATAGTGACGAATTGTTTTGCCAATGTGCGTTTGTTCATCAAGGTCTTGGTTATGTAAGGGTGTGAAAATAGTTTAGCACATCTGAGATCTATATAGCTAAAAACCTGTTTTTATCAGAACTGGTCACATTTATTTCAGGCTGTGGGAGGGCTATATGCTAATGAATATTCATGATTCATTGTCCACACCTCTAAGATCTGTCAGATGGGCCATCTCTCTCTCAAAGGCCATCAGACAAAGACAAAAGCCATCAGAGTAAGCAAGTCAGTGAGCCATGCAGAAAACTGAAAAAAATAAGCGATTTATTGAAAACAGCACACAAACTATATATAAAAAATTAATATAATATAAAAAACAAGGGAACATCACAAACCTTGCACTCCCATGGAGTGCACTGTTGTTTCTCCCACATCTTGCAAAGTACGCATTTCTTGCGAACAGAAGCCAGGCATAGGGAATAGGCATTAGGAAATGTGATATTTACATCATACACAAATCTCTACAGAATACAAACATCACATCTGACAGAGGAATGCCACATATTACAAGTCATACAGCCTAACAATAATGCACATAAGACACATACCTTTGTGTAGGAGTCCTGCGTGGCTTTTTTGGTGGAGGAGTACGTGCTTTGTCTTCCACATCGTCGTCACTGTAAACATAAAAAGCAAAAGGTTGTAAGGACACACCTACATCAGAGCATTACAGTGAATAGCTTTTTTTTAAATAACATTTTAGGCTGTTTGAAAAGTATTTTTACATAGATCTTGAGTGCCTATTGCAATTTGTTATGTTGCAACAAGTTATGTAGTCAAATTCATATATTTTCAAGCATGGCAAATCAAATATAGTTACTTACTCTTCGTCAGTTAGGTCCTTAGCTGGATCAATTCTAAATTTAAAATGCTGTATTCATCTGAATCCTCTTCAGTATCGGGACATGATGAGTTGTTGTCTTTCCATCAATGCTCTCAAACACTGCAGCGCAGAAAATCTTTCCATCTTGAATAAAATTGTATATCTGTTGTGGCAGCCCAAAGGGTTGCACCAGAAAATGGCTGCCTGGCCTCCAACACATGGCAGCCATTTTCACTACATTTCCCAGCAAGCCACAGCAACACCTGAACGAAGTCAGGCAATGGGAGCTAACGACCAGCTGAAGGCCATTGCAAGGCCTATTTAAAGGACTCGCTCCCAGCACACATGGAGAGGAGTCGGAACGTGCGTGGGAAGGAGTGGTGTGAAGAGAGAGAGAGAGAGAGAGAGAGAGAGAGAGAGAGAGAGAGAGAGAGAGAGAGAGAGAGAGAGAGAGAGAGAGAGAGAGAGAGAACACCCTTTGTTTTGTGTTTGTTCGTTTAATAAAGCATCATTTTGCTTATATTACTGCCTCCTCCCCTGGGGACACCACATATGGTGGAGAAGGCGGGCAGAGGGCGGCACCTATAGGCAAGAGGAGGTAGTGCAGCAGGATTCTTCTTTGGTTTGTGCAACGGACTCCATGATGGAAGAGATGGCGAGACTGAAGAGACGGGCAGCCATGATGGAGGACCGATGGCGTGCCACCCTCCGTGAGGTCCAACAGCTGGAGCAGAGTGCCCAGATTGAGCTGTGCAAGGCAAAGCTGGAGTTGAGCACCTCAGAGGAGCACCACCTGCTGGCAGTGATGAAGTTGCGAGAGGAGCACCACATGGACTCCCTGGGAGTGCTGGGAATCATGGCTGGGGAGATGGAAAAGGAGAAGGCGTCCCATGGCGATGAGATGAGGCGTGTCGAGTCCCACAACCTGGCGCTCAAAGAGCAGGTGAGAAACCTAACCCAGAGGCTTGAGAATGAGCAGCGACAGTGTCTGGACATGCAGGAGTCCCAGGACCAGGCCACAGATGAGTATGCCAGGGCCTTGGGGGATGCACAGACCAGGCTCGCCCAGAAGGAGGCAGAGCTAAGGAAAGCAGCGGAGAACCATGCGTCCGAGGCGGAGCAACTCCGGTGCCGAGTGGAGCAGGAGAGCAGGGATACGCACCAGGTCGAGGCCAATGCCCTGCGGGAGCAGCTGGCCCAGCTGGAGAAGAGCGTGGAGCAGGAAAAGGCCCAGAACCAGGAGCTACAGGCGGTCCAGGAGAAGGCCTTGAGGGGGGAATCCGAGAAGCACGGCCAACAGCTCAAGGAGCTCCGTGACCAGCTGGAGAAGAGCGTGGAGCAGGAAAAGGCCCAGAACCAGGAGCTACAGACCGAGCAGGAGAAGCTCCTGGCCCAGAGAGAGGACGTCAGCTCCCAGCTGCAGGAGGTGAACCGTGCCAACATCCGGCTCCTGGAGCAGCTGACTGAACGGGGCCAAGAGAAGGACAAACTCCAGCAGGAGCTGGAGGAGACCTGGAAGACGGCGGACAAGCGCAAGGCCATGCTGGACGAGCTGGCCATCGATGTGGCGCAGGAGAAGTTGCGGCACAAGGAGGAGCTGCAGGCTCAAATCCAGTCCATGGAGGGCACCAAGGGATGGTTTGAGCGCAGACTCAAGGAAGCGGAGGATACGGCGGAGAAGAGTGCGCTGGAGCACCAGGAGCAGGTCCAGAAGCTGCAGCTGGAGCAGACCGCACAGCTTCAGGGGAAGATGGCAGAGATAGAAGCCCAGCAGCAGGCCACAGATAATTTATTTAGGAAAGTATTAAAAATACAAACCGACACACTGCTGGACCTACAAGACCGACTGGAAGGGGTGAGTGCAGAACTCGAATGGGTAAAATGTGTTCGGTCAGGAAAGATTTTTGCACCCAGGTGGAGATCTCGCAGCCAGTAGAGCCAGCAGGAGATGATGACCAGACGGAGTCAGAGTGGGATCGATGGTCCTCAGTCCCCCTCAGCCTGCCGGACCTTGGAGGGGAACTGGAGGAGCAGTTTGCGGAGGAGGAGGAGCTGGGGGGACCATAGCATGGAGGAAAGCCTCTTGGCGATGGCTGAGGTCAGGTGGGACACCCAACCATCTCCTGATGTGGTGAGTCCATCTCCTCACTAAAATTGAAAAGACTGAGAAGAAGAGTGGAAATCAGTAATACTCACTGGAAAAGAAACTCAGAAAAGAACGGAAGTAAAATTAAAAGGATTAACTGTAACAACCATTTATGGAGCAGAGAGGCCAGAAGGACAAAGAAAGACAAAGGGAGAATTAACCGTGTGGTGAAGAGCATGTTTTCCCCAGTTACCCCACCTGACCCCCTGAAAGGAAAAGGGACGTGGAAGAAAAAGCCAGAGAATGGACTAAGGAAGGAAATGCTGCACAGGGTTCGCTGGAGGAGCCATGGAGGGCTGGTGAGGACCAGCGCAAGAGCGGTAACCATTCCGTCCATGGACCCCAGAGCCAGTACCCACCTATGGCCAGGTGGTGGCAGACAAGGTGAGCGACTTTCGCCATTTCCTAACGGCTTGCAGATGCTTTTTCAGGCAACCGGAGACTGGGGATTCTGGACGTTTGACCCAGGGGGGACACTTCCTGAGTGGACCTGGAGAGGGGGACCCTCCTGGTGGCCACTGGACATAGGCCGCTCGGCCCTCCCCGAGGTCAGAGCTGAGGAGGAGGGTGTGTGGCAGCCCAAAGGGTTGCACCAGAAAATGGCTGCCTGGCCTCCAACACATTTTCACTACATTTCCCAGCAAGCCACAGCAACACCTGAACGAAGTCAGGCAATGGGAGCTAACGACCAGCTGAAGGCCATTGCAAGGCCTATTTAAAGGACTCGCTCCCAGCACACATGGAGAGGAGTCGGAACGTGCGTGGGAAGGAGTGGTGTGAAGAGAAAGAGTTTTGAGAGAGAGAAACTAGCACCTAGTTACCATGTCAATAGAAGGGGGACGGTACTTCCAGGTAAAAAAGAGAGGAAAAGGAAAGGTTTACTTTTGGTCTAATTAACCTAATTTAAATAAATCCAGATTATTTGCCAGTGCTCAAATCGGAAAGTCGCGATTCTAAGGTTTCTGTCAATGTTTTTGCCGCGTGTGTATGATAAAATATTGCGAAGTTAGAAATAGTAATATACTTTTATTGCTGCTGGGATCGTCGGCGATCCCGTCGACCTCAGGGGGTTAAGCTATGCTTGAAGCTGTTGTCCTGTGAGCTGCCAATCACGCAAGCTGTTGACTCTTGTCTTCTGATTTTGTTATGGCTTTGGGTCTGCCAGACCTCTTCCTGTCAGTTTCCAAGTGCCTTTTGATAGCATAGGAAACTGTACTGACTGACACCTTGGCCTTCTTTGCAATTTCTCTATGTGGAGGATGTTGGTCTCAGCTACGTGGGAGTGGCATGGTTGCCTGTGTTTTACATGTGGAGGAGGCCTTTGGAGCAGGGAGACTTTCCGGGGCAGGTTTGGCACTCTCACGTTTGGCACTCTCAAAGGCCATAGTGTGAGAGTGAACTGTCACAATTGGCTGATTGGGTGTCTGGAAGAATGTTGTTTAGTGTTGAAATTGGCCATAGTTGAGCCAGGCAAGTATTATTTAATTGGTGTCAATCAGTTAATTGATATGGAAGTGTGTGTGTGTGTGTGTGTGTGTGTGTGCACGTGCGTGCACGTGCACGTATGTTGTGGATTGTTGTATTGTGGAGTGATGCTAGATGTTTGATGTGAGATGTTTGATGTTTGATGTTTGTGGAATTTTGTGTGTGTTTGTGCAAAGTGCTTTCCTGTGTGTTTGGGGAAGAGGGAGAGAGGGCGCACTAAGAGTGTCTGCCTCTCTCCCTCGGTGTGATCGTGAAAGGGAGCGAGAGGGTGCCCTGAAAGAGGGTCCGCCTCTCGCACTCGGTGTGATTGAAAGAGAACTCTCACTTGGGCAGTGGAGAGTGTTTCTGGGCAACGGCCCAAGAACTCTCACTGTGGGGAGGGCGAGGGTCTCTGTATGCATGGGTTGGAGAACTCAGACTGCAAAGTTCGAGTGTCTCAGTATGCATGGGTGGGAAGCACTTGAAAGGTCACTGGATATGTGTGTGCTTGGGGAGGTTCCAGGGGAACTCCGGACGAAGAGGCACGGTGTCCCGTAAGTTTTGATTATTTTAGCTTGTTATTTTAGTTCGTTGTTTTTACCCGAAACCTTCGCGTGAGTAGGGTGAAGATTTTGTGTTTGTGTTTGTGTTTGTTATATGTTAACCTGCTACTCCCACTGTCTCTTCCCCATGTCTGGGTGGAGAGACAGGAAAAAATAAATAAAAATCTGGTCCGTAGACCGACAAACTTCACTCCGTCTCCAGACTGCTCTGTTCCCATCCAGGGATTGTCACATGGCATGTGACACTCTAAAGGAAAGACCTACATTTTTAAGGGTTATAATGGTCTGTCTGTCTTCCTTTGTTAATTGCCTTTTTCTCGCCATTATGATAACAATATACTACTTCTTGCAGTGCAATATTGTCCAAATAATGCTTCAGAGGGTGTAGTAACAGTCTGTTCCAACACTGCTTTTATACAGTGTTTGCATCAACTTTCCATTGCTGCAGAACAGCTGTAAGTTGTTAACCCATTACCTTTTCCATGAAAATTGCGTTTTTATAACTAAAAATATGCATACATTTTTTCCAAAACTTTTTTTTAAACCTCTGGCAGTTCACCACTTACCTTTGTACCATTTGAGGTTATTCAATGGACTTGAACTGCTTAAATGTCAGTAAAAACTGTAAAATGGGGGTACATTTACATTTTAAGCATTTAGCAGATGCTCTTATCCAGAGTGACTTACAAGATGTGCATTAATATTTTTACATTTGACATTTTAAGCATTTAGCAGACGCTCTTATCCAGAGTGACTTACAAGATGTGCATTAATACATGGTAGGAACAATCATAGTTAGCGCACAA
The DNA here is from genome assembly GCA_029706075.1 of Aldrovandia affinis. NCBI lineage: Eukaryota > Metazoa > Chordata > Actinopteri > Notacanthiformes > Halosauridae > Aldrovandia > Aldrovandia affinis. Next base: position 1,588,595 of record JAINUG010000138.1, on the reverse strand, counting down.
GATCAGTGCAGGAATACAGCAATAGACATCATTGCAGGCATCTGCATACCATACCTGTAACACCGGGAAGGACAATTTTTTTTTTTTTGTATAGTGTTGAACAAGTTTCCTACAGAAGAAAAGTAATTTTTTTAGTTAGTTAGCTAAAAGTTCATTTTAGGGTGACCGATTCAAAAAGTCAAAATGCAGGATAAGCAGGATGAATCTTGAATCTTGTGGGACAGTAAAGGTGGAATAGAAAATACAATCAGATCTGTATTTTATATCCGCAAAAGTTCATACTTTGTTTAAAATGCAGTAAAAATCTAAACAAGGAAGCGAGATACATTTGAAACAACGTTTTTGAATAATCAAAATATGGGACATTGGGTCACCTTAGTTAGTTTAGTTTAGTATTACGCCATCCAATTATGTACTCAATTTTATTGTAGGGAAAGGAAGTCTTATAATTTGATCTTCACAAGCCATGGGACTTGTTCTTCATCAGACATGATGAAATTGCCAGTTTGCTATTGTAAATGTATTAAAGTGGAAAAAGCTGATGATCTGTTTGGCTATATGGAAACAAATCCTCACCACACCCACAGGTAATTTATTCTTAAACCAACCACTTTTAAAACTGTGGTGCAGGGGTGCTACTGTCTCTTGTCACAAGACTACTGGAATGGACATGGACATACTTTAATGTGCCTACATCCTGGATTTACACTACTCTCTGAGCATTGAAAACTAAACTAGAGTCTCCTGCGGTACAATGTCCCCATCACTATACTGTGGCATTGGTTTTCCAACTGGCCAGAATGAAAATGTGCAGATATTTTAGAAATACATTTCAGAATGGGGACACTTAACCAATTGTCCACTTTGCTTAGTAGAGAGAAAAGGCTTATTAAACGTATTAAACACTAATAAGTCTTATTAAAGACAGTATTTATAACTTCCAGGGATGGTTCAGTCCCCTCCAGCTTATTAACCCTCTTTATTTGAAAAGAATTGGGAGTGTGGAGACAGCCGGAAGCACTCAGTTGAAAGCAATCGTTTGAGAGTAAATGTTGCTATATATTCTATCCCATTATGAGCTTGCACTAATCTCTTGTAATTCTTAAGACAAATCAAATTATTGCAGAGAAAGCTTTCCATACAAGCACTCTTCATCACTTTACTTAATCACACTTAATGTAAGCACAAACAACACTGAAAATGATGCAAAAATCATTAAAGGAAATCTATTGAGAGCACTGTTTAACGATCACACTGTAGAAACATCAATGGCTATAATAACCTTTTAATAAGTAATTGTAAGCTCTGATGCTGGAATGACTGAGTAGTTTGCACACAGAAAAATGTGTGTTGTATATTGTATTGTGGAATTAAAGGGAAAGTGTTCCTTTAAAATATAGGCCTGGATTCAATCAATATTTGTCTTTAAGTTTGACTGAATACATTTTCTTCACGAAAACAAAAAGTTTAGTGATGACTAATATTAACTCGCCAAACTATATTTGTGAAGAAGAAGAAAAAAAACACTTACATTTACATTTACTCAAATTTACAAACAAATGTTGATTGAATCCATACCATAGAGACATTTCTTCTGTTCAGGATATATGTTTTGTCCTTATGCGTTCAACACACAAAGACTTCCGAATCATCATCAATCAGGAATTCCAGTGAACTGTTGCTGACATGATTGAATGCTTTTCTTGACCCTTGGTCTGATTTGAAAAAGTGGAAAGTACAGCTATCCAACGATAACTACGAGCATCAAGTTTTTATGACGTGAGAATACACAATGAGTTGGTGTCAGTTACAAATGGAATTGAATTTTCACTGGTAATTTAAGAATTTAAGACTAAGACTTCTAATTTGTGAGCAGGGTACCAAGATTCACTGTGCGACAGTCCTCTATTGGCATAGCCAATGATGGGCTTTTGTCCATCTTGCTCCTGGTATAAGGCAGCTCTAGCGTGTAGCGTCACAGTTAAACATAAGCACCAAAAGCCACATTCTTTTGATTTCAGGGATGTCTTAGACATACACACTTTTCCATTGCTGGAATGCCCAACATAATCGGAGATATAGATGTGCTACATCATTGCACAATTAAATTCCATACATAAATCTAAAGAATTATCATTCGATCAATGTGTAACTGATAAGCAACATCTAAAAAATGGAATGCAATGATTCATTACTGGCATGTCTGTTTTGTTTTAACAAGCTTCTTAAAAACTCTCAAATATTTGTTTAGGAACTTGAAAATAAAATGGATTATCTGAAGCATTCACATTAAAGTTAAAATTTTAAGAATTTAAAGACCAACGCCCTTGCCTACCACAAGTTTCGTTTGTTCTTTTCTTCTTGTCGCATATTCTTTTTTTTATCAACTTTTAAAGCAAACCATTTATTTTAACGTATACTTTAACTTATGCCAAAGACCGCGTTGGCCGGTTCAGAAATGACATTCCAGGTCGCTTTCTTCCCAGAGAAAAGTTACACCAGTAAATAAAACAGCTTTTCTGGCCTCAACTTCAATTTTTGAAAATTCTCCTTCAAACAATGTGCCAATCCACAGTCTTGGAAAACATGATTAAGTAATGTAGAAAAACAAGCATGGACTTCTCATAAATGTATGTCTACCATACATTTTTCCATGAATTTATGGAAGGTGCTTGAAGCATCTGTTATTCCCTGTGGCATGTGAATTCAATTCCCAGAATCCTAAGGGACATAGAATAGCAGCTTTAGGTTTGTCACAGTCATCCAATTGAACTTGGAAATAGGCAAAAAACTTCTGGGATACAGTCAATGCTGAAAATGCTTCCTCTAGGTTTGGTCATTCAGAAGTATTACTTGTATAGTCTTCATATTCAGTTTACTATAGTTAAACCTCACATTGCCACTTTGCTTCAGTCAAAAAAACAAATGAAAAGGTGATGGAAATGGAGACTCAGATGATCTAATCACACCTGCATTTAAAAGTGTTTGGAAGTGTTCTCGAACAGCAGTCTTACAGTATTTTGTTTTGATGGTTTCGTCTTTGACCTTAAGGTGGTGCTTCACATTTGTTGCATGACCAAAATCCAGATGATTTGGTGAATACAAATCAAAAGGGCACTAAGCTTCTGTGTAACACAAAAGTAAAAATTTGTATTTATTATTTATTTTATGTAGATTACTAAAAGAAGCACTGCAATAGCTAGCAAGCCACATGTAAAAAAGTAGACTTGATGGCAGTTGCCTTTGGAATCAGGTAATGTGGAACATTTATTTCTGCAAAAACACAATTTGACATTTTGACTAAGTCAGTGGGTGGGATGTCCAAACTCCCTCAGGTAAAGAAGAAATGTGTGTAGTAACAATGCCAATTTTTCCATGTTTACCTCATACCAAAAATAAATATAAATATGTGGCATTGTCAAAAAATGTACCAAATTTTATGTATTATGATTGTTTCTATTATTGTATGGAATGTACTTTATTGAGGAACGACAAGTGTTGTAATTAATTAAACAAGTACATTAACCATACATATTTTGATAAGTCCTGAGTGATGTGAACAGAGAAAGAAGTTAGAGGGGGCAGAATGCAGAAGTGAGTGGACATTGACGGTCATGCTGTGTAGCTGCGCCAAAAAAGTGTGCCAATATTTAGAAGGGTTTTTAAACCTTTTTTAATGTATTTAAAATCAGAGTAAGTCATTTACACTGCTGAAGTGGCAACGGTTTTGAAATATAAGGAACCAAACATGATTAGTGCATCATGTCATGTCAATATGTGCAACATGTGTGTAGGCTACATTGGCTATTAGGTAGTGCTTAGCCACACTTAACAATAGCACCATCACAGCCTTGGATGTACTGCAAGCTATGGAGCTCTGTGTTTCCCTAAAAAAGAAACCTCTCAAGTGGCTGATTATTGCCCATCCTGTGATAGAAATCCTGAATATTTAGAAGTTCATCCTGAATATATAAAAGTTACTTGATCAGGCATATCAAAAGACAGTTGCTTTGGTGTGGAAAATGTATTTGATTTAATGATTAGCCATGAAATTCTGTAATGTAGAACAAATAAATATATACAATTTTTGTACTAATAGGCTGCCTTGTTTGTGTACCATTTTACTGTGTCTTAAAAATGACAATTACAAATAAAATATGCCTACTTTATACCTCAGACAAATTGTTCCATCACAATAAATTGCAGAGACCAAAGCAGCTGTCTATTGAAATGCCTGAGCATAAAATTACATTTCTATATTCCGAATTCACATTTATGCATTCAGACTTAAATTTGTATATTCAGGATGCGGGCAGGCAAATGTGCCTGAATTATACCAAACTGATCAATAATAAAACAATACACCAGCAAATGGAAGCACTTGTCCAGCAACTCGTGGAGGCTAACCTGGCACAGCAAGCAATGAATAGGGAGTTGCTTGAGGAACACCGGCAACAGACGACGCTGCTGCGTGCAGAGATTAGACGCCTTACCACTGCAGGCGCCGCAACAGAGCAGTGTCCCAGGATAAACCCCAGCCAGTTCATCCTGAAGTTAACAGAAACTGATGACATTGAGGCATATTTGCAAGCAGGAATGGGCACAGGAACAATGGGCTATCTTACTTGCTCCTTTTTTGTCTGGGGTGACCAAGAAAACTTACCATGACCTCACCGCTGAACAAGTAAAAGATTCTTAAAAAATAAATCTTGCACAGACATGGATTTACCCTCATCAGCTATGCGCAAAAATTCCACGACTGGTCCTACAACTCCACTCCCTCAGCCAGGTCTAAAATGCATGATTTGAATACCTGTATTCTCTTACGAGGCAAAGAAGTTAGCCAGCCAGGCTAATGCAAAAAGTGCTGACCAGGCCATGGAGCTGGTAGAAGGTAATCAAACAGACCCAGAAGTCCTGCGGAACAGCCGAACCCAAACCAGAGTCCACAACCCAAGTAAAAGAGAAAAAGAAGAGTGATGAGGTACCATTACATTTACATTTTACATTTTCATTTTTGGCATTTAGCAGACGTTCTTATCCAGAGCAACTTACACAGTTTACATTTTTTCTTTTACATGGAACCCATTTATACAGCTGGATATTTTACTGAAGCAATTCAGGTTAAGTACCTTGCTCAAGGGTACAACGGCAGTATCCCCACCTGGGAATCGAACCAGTTGGCCTTGGCCAGTGACACTACCTTAGGATGACCCTGCAGAATACTGACTTCCTGTTGGGCTCATGAAAGCTGTCCCTTTACTAAAAGAGTCCAGTACAGACCAATGGAAGAGACACCACAGTCTGAAAAGGTGGGTTTTGAGTCTCTTGTGGAAGATCGCAAGAGATTCCGTTGTCCTGACGGATTGTGGAAGATCATTCCACCACGAGGGGTCAGGACAGAGAAGAGGTAAGACCGTGAGGAGCGGCTGCCTGGCACCCGGAGGGATGGGACCGTCAGTTTGCCAGGGGTTTGGCTGGCGTGTAGGGTGTGATGAGTGTCTGGAGGTAAGGGGGAGCAGTTAAACTAGCCTCTTGATAAGCCAGCACCAGTGATTTGAATATGATCCATGCTGCGATGGGGAGCCAGTGCAGAGCGGAGAGTAGAGGGGTGACATGGGTGAACTTATGTTGATTGGACACCAGATGTGCGGCAGCATTCTGGACTAGTTGCAGTGGCTTGATAGCACAAGCCGGTAGGCCAGCCAGCAAGGAATTGCAGTAGTCCAAACATGAGATCACCAGGGCCTGGACCAGGAGTTGTGTGGCCTCTTGGGTGAGGAACAGTCGGATCCTCCGGATGTTATGGAGGGAGAATCGGCAGATCTGGGTGATCACTGCAATGTGGCCCAAGAAGCACAGCTGATCATCCAGGGTCACTCCAAGACTCCTGGCAGACTCGGACAGAGACACTATGGAGCACCATGGTGGTTGAACGATCAATCATCGGGGAGCCCTTTGCTGGGAGGAAGAGCAGCTCAATCTTCCCCAGGTTCAGCTTCAGGTGGTGGGTGGACATCCAGGCAGAGATGTCAGCCAGGCATGCAGAGATCCGCGCCTGGACCTGGGTCTCAGAAGGAGAGAAGGAGATGTCGGGAAGGTGCCTTTTGAAAAATGAGAAATGAGAAAATAATTATGGCCCACCAGTGGAGGTAAGTAGAAATGTTGGAGTTGGAATTAAGTTGGAATGCTAGAGAAACATCCACAGGGGACACACAGACACTAATTAGCTCAGTGGGACGCTGCAGTTCGGAGTGGCCAGGCACACAAAGGCTTTTCGTGCTACAACTTCAAAAGAACATCTGTTCTTTTGTGACGTTTCCTCCACTGCAGGAAACCTTCTTCCCATTGGTTTATAACAGATTTGCAGAAACACCCTGTTCTATCTTTATGTTGCCCCATAGCTCCTATTACCTGTAGGTTAACGCCCCGTTAACTCCCTCTTGTAACTGTTCCCTCCCTTTCCGTTGTGTTGGATATAAATATCAATTTTTATTTGAAGACGGGAGATTTGCTGTCCTGCATGACACGGGTCTCCGTGCAGCTGTTCGCAATGAAAGCTTTAATACTGTTTAAATAAATTCTCTCTGATCCTACTGAGTTTTAATTTCCACGACACATGGTATGATTGGCCTCTTCACTGGCAAACTTGAAAATATAATATAATATAAATAAAAGGAGTCTGAACCTAGCTTGTTTCTCTTGGAAGATCTGGTGCCAGTGTTTTGCAGTTGGAGAGAGACAAGCTTGGTTTGGTATCATTTTCTTCCATTTCATCTCCTTTGTGATTGGTACATGTCAATTTTATGTCTAGAATTAGTATTTGTTAAGCTGGAATATCCAATTGAGTGTTTATTTCCAAGTGGGTGATAATTGTTGGGGCTATCCAATTTGGAATTTATGTCTTTTAGGTCATGGCCAGATGAGAGCGGAGCTTGACGTGGTACGAGCAAGCTTGTGAAATGGTATTGATAAAGGTTATATAAGTATAAATGTTCCATATGTGAGGAGACAGAACTAAACCCTACATATTGGAGGTTCTGATTTAGTCTTTGTCTACGTCTGTAGATTGGACGTTGAATGTTTTGTCTAATGGTTGTAACTGAATAAACCAGCTGTTAATTTTAATTGAATTGTGAGTTGTATATTTTTATGAAGGTTGATCCACCAGTTTGCTCTGCCTATCAATGAATTCGGAGATTGAATTGATAATTGGTATCCTGTGTAGTAATTATTATATTAAATCAAATAAATATAGTTTACATGTAGAATAAGTGAGAGGTTTTAATGCGTAATACCACTTGTGTTCACTATTCAGAGTGCTGAACATTAAACAAGGGCGTTTGATTGTTAAGGCTACTGGATTCAGGGAATAGACAATTTTTATTCTAACTTCACTGTTCTCACAGAGAGTGTTCAGTGTCGTTGGCATAACAGTAATAAGAAAAACCATGAGCGGAGATGACAGAACCAAGTGATTTAGTGTACGGGGAGAATAGGACGGGACCAAGCCCTGCGGGACACTGGTGGAGAGGATGTGGGGAGAGGGGAGAGATCCTCTCCAGGCCACCTGGTAGGACCGATCAGCCAGGTGTGACTTTGACCATGTCAGTGCAGATCCAGAGATTCCCATCTGGCCTAGTCAGAGCCCTGACCTACATCCTACTGAAAACCTGTTGAATGACTTGAAGAACACAATCCATCCACAGTCCCCATGCAATCTGATTGAGTTTGATCAGTTCTGTAAGAAAGAATGGGCAAACATTGCCCAGCTGTAAACAAACATCAGCCAGCTGACTTTTTACCAAATCCTGGTGACAGCAGCTCAATTGAAATCCAAGACCGCAACCTCCATTCTTTATAACTATCTTGGATTTATGTTTAAATGGATCGTACACCATATATTGTGATTGTTTAGTGGCTATGCTAACTGGGCTAGCCACCTGTCAGCCCTAGTAGGCTACATCATAATACGTACATTGAAATAGTTAAGCTGGCACTTCTTTATCAACAGCACCTCGTCCCCACTGGGGCCACATATACTGAAAATGTATACATTCACTACTGTAAGTCACTTTGGATAAAAGCGTCTGCTAAATGGTGTATATATAAAACAAGTTTCCAGGATGAATCTCCATACCTGAAACCATTAATTTCCAATGAAATGTAAACAACTTCATCAAATTGAGGTCTTAAGTTCAGACAATGATATCATTTCATCTAAGTCTTTTGTAAAGTGTTCCATGATCAAGGTACATTATAAGTTAAGGACCATTTCCCCATCTCTGTTTTAATCTTGGAAAGAGTAACAGATATTAAGGAATTGGGAAATCAACATATAAAGTACAACATTTAACTACAACTGAATGCCCCATCAAAGATGTAGCACCCTTGTCGGAGTTTATAGTTCAATATTAATTTGACTAATAAAGCTATTTTACTTTTATGTTGATCGACCAATTCATTGATAAAAGCTTACCAACAAACATTTTTAAATGCTTTAACCCTAAGATGCACAACCAATACAACATATACCTTTCTACAATGGGGGACTCAGAGGCCCCTGACCAGAATACATGTCCTTTTCCTTTAAAAATACATGACATGTTTATCCCAATGCTTAAACTAATTATTTAGCTTGTGCATTTACTCATACAGAAAGCTTATAATGTTTGAATTACATGTACATGTATTTGTCACATTTGAACATACACAGATTTTTTTTACATAAACATCAAAATGCAATATCTTATAGAAAAATATAGGAAAATATAGAAATATCTTCTGTCGAATACCTAGCTACCTACCTGCCCACCTTCTTTTTTATATCTCTAGCAGGTTAGCTAGTTAGTTATCTAGCTAAAACACACCAACCATCCTTAATATTAACATATTAATCTAGCGTTCTTCAACCTTGGTCCTGGAGGGCTGCAGGGTGTGCTGGTCCTGAGTAGCAATGAAAAACAGCACACCCTGTGGCCTTCCGGGACCAGGGTTTAAAAGCCTTGTATGAATCTATCTAGCTACATAGCTACTGTATATATTATATTTATATATTTGGATTTAGGAGAAACATCCATATCAACACATATTACATTTAGCTAGCTGTAGTAGGCTAGCTAGGGGCTTCCAACTCTCAATCATTGAGCTGTAACTCTCCTGGGGCCAAATCTCATTATTTGTCACTTCTCAAAGTTGGCAGCAATGAACTAACTAGCTAACAAAATTATCCATTTATACATTGGAACTAATGAAAAGTGGCACATTCAAATCAATAAATTGATGTGTCAGAGCATTATAAAATATAGATACAAGTAACTGCAAAAAAAGGAAACACCAACATAAAGTGTCTTAATAGCATGTTGGGCCACCACAAGCCGCTAAAACAGCTTCAGTGTACCATGGCATAGATTAATTCTACAATTGTCTGAAAGTATATTGGAGGGATGCAACACCATTCTTTCACAAGAAATTCCATCATTTGATGTTTTGTGGTATAACATTATGTCTCAGGTACCACTCCAGAATCTCAACAATTTCCATCTGCTTCCATCCTACTTCCAGGGTAGGGAAGTATGCCCTTTCGACCACAGTTGCCCTTAGTTGATGTATTTCCCTCAGACGTCCTTGCCAACATCACTTTAGCCACTGTTCCTTTTGAAATATTAGCAACTTGAGCAGTTTTTGTCACTAAAGTTCCACTAAAGTACCCCAACAATCACCCCTGACCAGAATTTTTATACATGACCCTAAGCAGGATGGGATGTAATTTGCTAAATTAACTCAGTAACCCCACCTGTGTGGAAGCACCTGCTTTCAACACTCATTTACTGAAGTGTTTCCTTTATTTTGGCAGTTACCTGTATCAACATACATGTATTATGAAATATGATTTTGTGTAAACAGCCTTGTGCTGTTGTGCTAATGTTTTCATATCATGAATTGTGTACAGTAAATAAATTCCTAACAATAACAAGATCAAAGCTTCCAATGGAATTCCAATAGGAAATGAATAGGGGGGCCTCCGAGGCCCGCATTGTTTTAACTAGGGGTAGTAATATTAAAACATCATTATCTCAAAAAGTAATTATAAAATTCATATTGGTGACTGCAAAAACATATTTTTGTGGATTACGTGACATTTCAAAGTCAAATGCATTTATTGAGGGGATATTGAAAAACAACAACCCACACAGGCCTCAAAGAACATACTTGTTTCATCTTTGATGAAAGAATGTTTGGGTTTCATTGAAAATGAATGCCTTTGGAATAGAGATCCATTGGGAAGTTGCTCAACTTCAGTTTACACTTTCCTAGTGGATTATGTATACGTCATATCACTGCCCCCCTACTGCAAAAGTACCGTTGCCTAGCAACTCACTCCGGCAATCCCAAAAAACAGGACTGTGAGGAGAACGACAGACAGCATGCAGAGAACCACAGTTAATTTAGTAACGTAATCAAATGAAACACAACACTGCCTTGACAACATAAACTCCCCCTCTTGTTTTACCACACTATAAAACCAGCTAATTAAGTACTATTGCATGAATGAAGTCTATGTGAAGTACCTATGCCCTTTTAAATTATTTTGTGTGTTAACATGTCTACTTAAATATGACAGACTATTACTGGTATGCCGTGAATCCATTGGCTTTATGAATATTTGTGTTAGTCTGATCTATTGGCAGAATTTGTACATTTGTTAGCAAAGACCTCCTGTGGTGGAAATTTGAGGTAAACTTAATTCCCGTATGAACAGTACATTAGTAAACACATTTTGCTGTGTGTAATGAGGAAAAGGAGCCAAAAGATTAAGATCATCTATACAAGTCACATGGGGCCAAATGCATGTTTTTTATGAGGAAAGAGTACTGGATCAACCTCTCTGTGTCTCTCCTTGTCACTGAATATAAATGCAGTATCCAATCAGGTGCTGGGCATGGAGAAGCAGGATCGAGTCAAGTGCTGTGAATAAGCTGTTCTCCCTGTCTCTCAGATTGTGAAGAGCGCAAGTCCTTCCTCACTGATGAGTTTGATGTGCATGGGTCCCCTCCTGCATCTTGGACTCCACTGTGCTCCTGCCTTACCCAGTACCCCTGGAGAGCCCAGCCCACTCTGCCTCTGGTTTGGAGATAAGAGAGTCCAATTTCCCTGCGGCAAGCCTGCGGGTGTTTAACCTTATGATGCATCTGCTCTATAAAACAATAATGAAGCAGCAGAGTGTTTTTGCACACAATTTAAGAATTCCATGCTATTTTTGTAGAATTTTATTGTTTATGCCTTTTCATCAATGGGTCAACACGTTTCTCCTTTTCCTGTAGTAAGACATGATGGACCGTGATAGTGCAGAGCACAGTGTCGGTGTTCATAACATCGGACATGTCTTTGTTATAGTGCTAGGTTAGGGTGACACACACACATCCCACTTTTTGTTTTATTTTGGGGCACATGCTGCAGTGCTGCACAGCACCGGAGCACTCCCTTCCAAAGCGATATACAGTATATGGGCTAATCTGTCAGAGGAGTGGAAGGGAATTTAGGTTGTAACCATAGTGACTGTGTAATTCTGTTCTTGTCTCCATATTTTACTGTCTTTCAATACAGATACAGTTCCTTTTGCATTTCGTTTGTAGCCGTTACTGGCCATTTCTTTTTTTCACTGTTTCTTTATCGATCTTGGACCAATTTCCTCTGGCACCATTTGATCTTTCTTCCTCCAGGGAGTGATGGCATGTCATCTGAGTTCTTCCTCTGTCCTATACCAAAAACAAAAATGTATAAATATATTTTAGGTGGTGGCCAAAAAGATGGAAATACAGTTCACCTTTGATAACATACACATGTTCCACCCACCTAGGAAAGCTCCTTAGTTACAATTGTTTTTTTACTTGTTAAATGTTTGCGAATTTTTTGTAAATGCTTCAGCATTGAACACTGCATTGATTTGCGCATCAATACAAGATTCCGGGCACATTGGTTCCCTTTTTAACTATACATAGTAAGTAAGTAAATAAATAAATCGATAAAAAAGAAAAAGTCTGAAACAGTTTACATCACACCGGAGCTTGAAAACTGATTTGTATAGTAAAGGCCTATTTGTTGGCCGCCGTGTGATTTATATTATATGATCTTGTTGCATGTTATCTTAAAAATAGGTCTAGATGGTTCTGAGTTGTTTTCATCATCATTGTTACGTCCCTTTACTTTGTATTAGCACTACTTCGTGTTTCCTTTTGGATTTGCCTGCTGCTGTGTTTCCTTGATTTCTCCCCGTTAGGTGGAGATGGCGTCACTACCCTGCTGGGACCTGCTTGAGGACGCACATGGTTTCCAGGGGAACCCTCCAAGCAACGTGACGAGAGAAGATACGGCTGGACATCGCTGGGCTACATCACGGAGGAGACTTTTAAAAAGATGCGGGACTATAGATAGTGGTTGCCACCTGAATGCCATCAGTTCCCTTTACGACATTGTTAATTACAGCTTGGTGATTGCGTTACTCTGATTATCCGCCTAGTTGCTAATTAATAAATATTGTTATTCGTAATACCATTTTGGGAACTCCGAGGAGAAGACCTCCCCTATCATCTTCGAGGGTCTGGAACCGCTAGCTTGGCTACCCGGTGAGACCTTGCAACCAGTTTTTGTCTTTTAAAGGACTTCCATGTTATAAATAGAGAACAATCATCAAATGTATTCATATTAATAAATATATGTTTAACTTTTCTATACCACTGTTTCACTGGTACTCCTTACGGGTTATGGTTATTGATTAAGTGGCTTAGTGTTACGTCCAATATTGTACGCCTGGTTATTACAACGCAGGTTGATTTCTATCCGTAACAGTCATCATCATCAGTTGTGTTTGGATCAATTATACAGTGGAATTGTTCTTCAAAAAAAAGACTCAGTTACCCATACTGCTTTGCATGAGGGGATACAATATTTTAAACGCTATCGCAGCTCACGTCAGAGAATCAATTCTCCCAACGAAGAAATTCTCTCTAGAAAGTAGTTAGCTACTCTACAACTACAGAAATGGTTTAAAGTGTGATTGCTTCAAATAATGTTTGTAAATGGCTTGTCATTATTGTATCAAGAAGACACATTTAATGTTTTAACTGACCTAATTATAGAAAACAATAAATTGTAAAAGCCATTTTGCGTTTACAAACTAAACACTCTGACAACAAATATGTTGATAAATGATGAGACCATTCCTGTATCTACAACATCTAGCGATGACTACTTTAGATCATTATACAGAATAGCGTTAGCCAATTTCCCAGAGTCTATTACTTAAACCATGCCCGTGAGGCCTCTCAATAATCAATCAATAATCTGCTCATGTACGCTTATGTTCTAAACATTTCAAAATGTTAAAAATTACTTTCTGTTGGGAAAATAAAAATGTTAGTTGTATGTTATTTAAAGAATACAAATTGGCTTGTCAGTAATGTATCAAGAAGACACATTTCATGTTTTAACTTGTCTAATAAACTAACTCTATCACGTTTAGATAAGGTATTATTTACATACCTGTAAACTGTTTTATGCTTTCAGAGCAACAACTTACGTTCTTATTTCCATTGCTTACAGAAATGTGTTGTGATATCCATTCTCAATTTTGCTAATTGTTTTAATAGAGAAGGAAAGTGTTTGTAAGGCTAAACCTAAACATTTAAACATTAGTGTTAAAGGTTAAAGAATGAAGTCAAAGGCTTAACATGTTGAGCGATTTCCAGTATGCTGTATAGATTTAACATTTTCAAATGACTGATTTTATTGAGAAACCGTAGCAAGACAAAACATGATAAAGTATGAGGAACTTCTCTGTCATTCTGTTGGTCAAACAGTAAAATGAAAGCAGGCAATGACATTGAGATTTCAGTTAAGGTAATTCCTCTCTTTCACTTCATGGATAGACTGAGTGTTACAAAATGTACACAAAACGTGGCCTAAATTATAGAAAACATAGAATTGTAAAAAAGACTGTTTGTCTTTGCAAACTAAATATTCTGATGACAACTGTGCATTGTGTTGATTAAGGGTACTAGCTACAGATCTTTCATGATGCAAGATTTCAAGTCTTTTACTTAAGCAATGATATTTTGTGGAAACATATTTCCCAAAGAGTCGATTAGCCTACTTAAACACTACGTGTGGCCTCTCATAGCCTACTTAACAGCCTCTCACACCAACAATCTGGTGTGTACGCTTATGTTAAAAATATACAAAAATACTTTTATATTATTTAAAGAATAATTTAATTACATAATTTGATTTACCACATGCTTCACAAACTGTTTGTGTGCTTTAATAAGCTGAAAAATTGTTCACTTGCACTAAACACCTAATACGATTTCACCTCACTTTACCCCTACATTAATAAGGTGAAAGAGTACCCGATTGGGCATCCACAGATCATATTTCGCCATTTCAAACCCCTTGATCATTATTTTGGGTTCACCAAGGCAAAAGTGTATCCTCCTCGAAATCTGTTCCTACCAGTGCTACCCTATAGAGCAGCAGGTAAGCTAATGTTCCCGCTTTGCAGAACTTGTTGCTAGTCCCTAAATCAAGACAACAAATGCATGCATTCTGACGATGAGAGGGTTCTTTCAGGTGTCTGGTGTAGTGTTGAACTTAAAAAGGCTGTTGAGAAAAGGTACAGAGTTGCCACAATGTATGAAGTGTGGCATTTTGCAGAAAAGATAGATTCTCTCTTTACCGATTACATAAAGACCTTTTTAAAAGGTAAGCAGGAGGCCAGTGGTTACCCCTCCTGGGCCACTGACAATGTCAGTAAAGAGACCTATATTCAAACCTATTTTGAAAAGGAAGGCATTCACTTAGATCCGACAAAAATCTGTAAATTAGATCAAACGACAAATATCTAAACTCTTTTTGAATAGCCTTTGGGGAAAATTTGGCCAAAGAATAGACAAGGTAAACACAGCATTGATTAGGGCTCCGGATCAGTTTCTGCAATACATGTTCTCCAACGAGTATGACATTGCATACTTTTCTTTTTTGGGCCAGGAAATGGCCTTGGTGCAATGGAAGTATAACGCTAAATATCCAGTGACTCCTGGTAATGTCAATGTGTTCATAGCAACGTTCACGACAGCTTACACTCGACTAGAACTGTATACAATTATGGATAAACTACAGCGTCACATACTGTATCAATCAATCAATCAATCAATCTTTATTTTTGTATAGCGCCACTTACAAACAGGTTGTCACACAACGCTTCACAATTTACATTTTCCAGAGGGAATCAAAAAACCAGAAAGCCATTAGAGCCAATGTGGGAAACTGGAAAATTATTCCCTGACCCCTTAAAAGGCGATCAAGATGAACTCCTGGAAAATGGTGGGATACAGAGAGAAAAAAATGTCCTTGACCATCTGATGGTCTGATGATGGTCATTTGACCGAAATGTCTGTCTCTTGTCGATTAAAAGACTTTAATTAAACATCGAGCCTTCGCCTCGTTTGGGATATTCCCTTTCAACACACAGTGTGCGGGTTCCACCTTCATTCATTTGTTAACAATATAAAATAATAATCATTGAACATATGGTCAAAATGATTACTTACCCGGCGTATCGAATAGTCTTTTTCTCTCTCCAGACATGATGTTTTTCAAAAACGAACGACCCTATGCGCTTGCTTAGGGATCTTCTACTCTGCTTGTGTGTCTTACAATTCAAAAATATTACCTTGTTCAAAAACAAAAAACACAGATGTAATTTCCACTGTCTGTAGGGGTTGTAGTGGGTTACGTTTGTTTGAAACCCCCGCTAGGGGTTGGCCTGGGACCCTCGGGGGGGCGGGGGTGTTTACCCCCTCAGCAAAAGGTTGTGATTTTGGACCCCCACCCACCTCCCCATGGGAAAAACAGATGTCATTTCCCCCTGAAATGGAGAATGCATTTATCCTTTGAAGACGGTAAATTACCTTGTTCAAAAACCAATTGTCATAAGAAAACTAGTGGTGTTCAGATGCAAATGTTGATACCTTCGTTGATACCACACTTTTAGCTGTGGTGGAGAAGGAAGGATTTATTTAAAAATCCTATGGGATGACTGGGCAGATTTTGGAATTTCAAACCAGTAAATTCTCCTGCACTCCTTTAATAAATGGCATGGATCTTTATTGACTGCAATGAGTCTGGTTTTCTACTTGTTCCAGAGGGAAGAGCGCCCCCTACTAGACCACCAACACAAGCAGAAATCTGATGTCCGCAAGAAGACTAAGCCCAGCCCAGCTTAGATGTGATCATGAGGCTGAGGGAAGCCACAGGGTTGCAGAGTAGCTGCCTATTGTACCTCTCAAATAATTTACCAAAGATGCAGCTTCTGCTTCCCAAACTCCTAACCTGGCTAATCTCACATGAATTGGTCTTGACAGCTCATATTCACTGCCTGCTGCAGTATGTTCTTTTGGATTCCAGGCCATTTTTAAATGATTTGCTCAACCAGCCACACTGTACATAATAACAGCAGATTTCAGAAACCATACACTCCATTTTGTCCTATTTTCCCAATTCATTAACCATATAAAATGATAATAAAAATGAATTACATGCTGAGGATTATTTGGGAGCCCTACTTCACTTCAGTTGTTGGAGTTCTGAACAAGCATCTTAGATAAATTCAGTGCTGTTGCACAGTGCCTACAGTGAGATACAGTGTAAGAAAAGGGAAGACGTGCCGGATGCGCCTACTGTGGCTCTGAGGCAAATAATTGTCCGTAGCATTGCCCAAGGAAGGAGGAATTCAGTCACAGGGATGTGTCCCATCATGCACCAGAGACCCCCTCTGGTAAATCAGGTACCCACAGTCTGCTTACAGAAGCTGCATATTAAGTGTTCTCCTCTGATTCTGATTCTGTGTGAGCTTATCCTGATGGATGCCCCATCCACGGGGCACGAGTGTTACTGAATTGTTTGATGAACATAAAAATGATTGTAGCAAGGTGGCAGGGGTGGCCACCATGCCAGGTGGTGAGTGGATGAAAGACCAACGAAAAAAACAATGGTACAATAGGCCAACGGCCAATTTATTACCCTTTTTCCAAACAATTAAAACAAAACACAAAGATAAAGCATTTAACTCAAAACCGATTCAATAGAGGGGAAACAGCATTCATGCCCCAAAACCTCTCTCAGGCATGGCAGGCTGTGGTTTTAAATGGCAGCAATGGCTCACAGCTGAGTTGATTGCTCAGCCTCAGGTGAGCCTGCCTGTAAGTGAGGCCGCTGCTGTCCAAGGCCCTGCAGTCCTCTCCAGGCTGTGGGAGGGAACAGAAACACCTGACAGCAGCCAAAAGGGAGGTGCAGCCCTTTCTACTCTCCCTCCACCTCTCCTAGTGTCACAATGATGTAAACCATACGTCATGGCTCAAGATCTCAACCTAATTGAGGATATATGGGAGATTCGGGAGCGGTGCCTCAGTCAGCGTTTTCCACCACCATCAACAAATCACCAAATGATGGAATTTCTTATGGAAGAATGGTGCTGATTCCTTTTAAATGGAGTTCCAGACATTTGTAGAATCTATGCCAAGGCACATTGAAGCTGTTATGGCAGCTCTTAGTGACATGATTCCTTATTAAGACACTTTATGATGGTGTTTCCTTTATTTTGTCAGTTACCTGTAGGTATACTAACATTTTAAATGCAGTAAAGACTCGGACTGGTGCCTTTGCGATATTTAAAAATTGTCAATAGTCATGTTGTGATCAAATAAGCCCACTAGGTAATAGTGTGACTACTGATCTGAAACAACTTTGTGCTGTAAAACAAATGGAAAATTGTGGTGATAGTAATAATAATATTCTTCTTTTGCTGGTTTTGTAGCCTAGTTTAGGTTATGTTTAGGCTAGCTTTATTTATTTAATTTTTTTTCCACAGGGCTTGAGTGGACCGTCATTGCCATTCAAGGGCCATTTGAAAGTCCCAAAGTCTGACCTAGTTGGTATCAACTAACTGCTGTAATTGCAGAGTTTGATGGCTTCAGCTAATTAGCTAGAGTCTGTAAAGACTATCTATTTTCTCTAGGGAACACAATTCACAAACTAGAGTCTGGCCTGTTGCAGAGTTCAATGAGTTCACCAACTTTGTGTTGTGTTGTATTATCCTAATTTCTGCTGCTGTGTGCAACTCCATTCTGGTTGTCTGGGTAAGTAAGTGTAAGAAGCACACAATTATATTTACCTACATACAACACTGTTTTTTGGTGGCACGGTGGTGCAGTGGATAGCACTATCACCTCACAGCAAGAGGGTCTCGGGTTCGAATCCAGGCCGGGGGCCTTTCTGTGTGGAGTTTGCATGTTTTCCCCGTGTCCGCGTGGGTTTCCTCCCACAGTCCAAAGTCCAAAGACATGCACGTTAGCCTAATTGGAGAGTCTAAATTGCCCGTAGGTATGAGTGTGTGAGTGAATGGTGTGTGTGCCCTGCGATGGATTGGCGACCTGTCCAGGGTTTATTCCTGCCTCTCGCCCCTATGCATGCTGGGATAGGCTCCAGCCCCCCCACGACCCTGACCAGGAATAAGCGGCTTAGACGATGAGATGAGATGAGACAACATTGTTTTTATATATACTTATATTATTGCTGATTTATTATTGAACTGGCACACGCCACGTGACAAACCCTGGATGGGAACAGAGCACTCTTGGAGACACGGAGTGGAGTTTTATTTATTTTTTCCTGTCTCTCCCCACAGACATGGGGAAGAGACAGTGGGAGTAGCAGGTTAACATAACAAACACAAACACAGACAAAATCTTTACCCTACTCACCGCAAAGCTTTCGGGTAAAAACAACAAACTAAAATAACAAACTAAAATAATCATAACTTACGGGACACCGCACCTCTTCATCCGGAGTTCCCCTGGAACCTCCCCAGGCACACACATATCCAGTGACCTTTCAAGTGCTTCCCCCCCATTTTTGCAGTTCTAGTTCTCTTTCCCATTCATACAGAGACACTCGCCACTCCCCACAGTGAGAGTTCTGAAACACTCTCCACTGCCGAGTGCGAGCTCTCTTTCAATAAAACCGAGGGCGAGAGGCGGACCCTCTTTCAGGGCACCCTCTCGCTCTCCTCCACAATCACACTGAGGGAGAGAGGCGGACACTCTTAGTGCACCCCCTCTGCCTCTTCCCCACACACACAGGAAGCACTCTACTCAGTCACTTTCAACAAACGCACACAAAACTCCACAAACATCCAACAATACACGTGCACACGCACTCACACACCCATCAAGACAAAGACAAGAGACTAACTGATTCCCCACTCGGCCCCACCTGCTCTTAAATAGGCTTAGTTTCTGCCTGGCTCAGGTGGGACTCATGAGGCAATCACCCAATCACAATCATTCAACTCACATTCTCACACAGACACCCAATCAGCCAGTTGACTTCCATATCAATTGACTGATTGACACCAATTAAATAATTAAATAATTATCAAACCAATTATGGCCTTTGGAGCAACCTTCCGGGCCATGGTTTACTCTCACACCCTGTGAGAGTGCCAAACCTGCCCCCGGAAAGTTTACCTGCTCCAAAGGCCTCCACAACACACAACAACAGGCAACCATGCCACTCCCACGTGGCCGAGACCGACGTCCTCCACATTAACATTCTGGCCAATTTAGCCACGGTGTGATCTTAATGTAAGACTATAATGTAACATTAGGATCAGGTTTGACTGAATGGCAGAGCTCGTAGGGTAAATATCCCTTACATCCCTTTACTGAAAGCTGAAGAAAAAGAACAAACACGGTGCATAGTTGTCAGATTGATCTTTTTTCTTTTCTTCTCAAAATCACTACTATGAACCACAGGTAGTAACACACCACAGGGTAAACTCTCAAAGTCAACCACCTCGTAATTCAGATCATGGAAGGCGGTAATGAGCTGCGCTCTGTGCCCATGTCATTTTTAATTAGGGATTAAAGAAATTTGGTCTGCTGTGCTGGGGGGGATCCCCCGGGAGCACCCCCTTTCATGTTAATCGACCCCCTGGATTTGTCATTAACAATAATCTCTGAATGGTTCAACATAAAGCCCTGCTTTCATCCAACAAATGCTGCAGGCTTTCTCAGCCCCCCCCCTCTTGCCTGGAGAGCAGGATCTTGATCATGGCAGGCTGAGAGAACAGGGTATGTGAAAGATCGGCACTGAACTTTGGAACGAATTTTCTGCCACCGTATGATTTGTGTGTGTGGGTGGGGCATGAGGGGATTGCAGTGAAAGTCCATGTGTGGGTTGTGACGGAGGTAGGATTAATTTTGGGACTGCCTTTATAAATGTAATTAATACAACATTAAATGCTGCCATTGAGGACAGGTTTAGTCCCATCCAAAGTGTCACTGGTCAAAGCCATGGGTTTATTGCTTCTATTCAGTCCCAAGACATTTTGTTTTCTTGCCGGTGGTTGCAGCAGTGTTCTTCACCCCAACCATTGCGTTAGAGCGATAGTGTGTGGAAATGTACAATGACGACATCAATGCCTTTCCTGTCAGTGAAGTCCAAGTGGTCAAACCGAGGGCAGATGCCATCAGTCAAAGGCAGTGTTGCCAGTGCATGGCACGGCACGGGTACTTAACTTGCTACAACAAGGTTATAACTGTCAAGAATTTATTTTCCTGGCACATGTAAAATTAGATATAAATGAAGAAAGAAATGTGTAGACAGCCTCTAATGCTATTTCCACAACCTGCTAAATTGGTTTTGCATTTAGGCATTAAGCAGATGCTCTTATCCAGAGCGACTTACACAGTTTACATTTCTTTACATACAATCCATTTACAGCTGGATATGTACTGAAGCAAGCCTGGTTAAGTTGCCCACCTGGGAATCATTACAAGCGCGATTCCCTAATAATTATATTACAATGCCGCCAATGTAGTGTAATTGTTTTCTGTACAGGTGTAAAATTGCCTGTTTCAAGCATCTCTCCACCTCCCCATCTCCATTTCTTATCAGGTTTTCCTTTTTTCTTTTTTTTCTTTTTTGTCCACCACATTTGAGGCGAATAACCTTGTCCTTACGGCCAAGTATGAACCAGTCTCCAGACTTTTCTTAATAAAACTCAATTAATTGCATCTTGGTTAGTTTAGAATTGCTAATATAAATTATATATATAATATAAAATGCAAATATAATCAATTTTAAAATGTTGTCAGGTCAGATGCTGATGGTAAGTCATGAGGTCAGTTTGTCACCAAGTTCATGTCACCAAGTGGTAGAACTATATGTTGATGGACAGACAAACATACAGACAGACACACAGTAGAGAACCATGTGCTGTAACTGTTTTTACACCTCTACAACAAGTCCTGAAAGAGAAAACAACAAACTATCTGACAATGATTAAATTCAACCCTACAACACAACAAATAATATACACTGCTCAAAGAAATTAAGGAAACACTTAAATCACACATCGCGGATCTCGATGAATGAAATATTCAAGTTGAAAATCTTTATTGATTACATTGTGTACTTCGTCGAGAACAAAATGACATAAGAACGGTCAATGGAAACCAAAATCATTAACCCATTGAGGGCTGGATTCAAAATCACACCAAAAATCAAAGTGAAAAATGTAGATCACAGGCTGATCCAACTTGTGTGAATTTCATCACGACAACTCATAATGTGGCTCAGTAGTGTCTATGGCCCCCACATGCCTGTATGCACTCCCGACAACGTCTGGGCATGCTCCTGATGAGACGTCTGGGCATGCTCCTGATGAGACGTCTGGGCATGCTCCTGGATCAGGGCATCAGTGAGCTCCAGGACAGTCTAACACTACTTGGTGGTGGCAGATGCACCGATACATAA
This sequence comes from Aldrovandia affinis, assembly GCA_029706075.1. Classification (NCBI taxonomy): domain Eukaryota; kingdom Metazoa; phylum Chordata; class Actinopteri; order Notacanthiformes; family Halosauridae; genus Aldrovandia; species Aldrovandia affinis. The sequence continues at coordinate 1,566,719 of JAINUG010000138.1, read as the reverse complement.
CATTGTATATTGTGCTCAATTGGATTCAGGTCTGGGGAACGTGAGGGCCAGTCAATGGCATCAATGCCTTTGTCATCCAGGAACTGCCTACACACTCTGGCCACATGAAGCCGAGCATTGTCCTGCACCAGGAGGAACCCAGGGCCCACTGCACCAGCGTAAGTTCTGACAATGGGTCTGAGGATTTCATCCCGGTACCTAACAGCAGTCAGGGTACCGTTGGCTAGCACGTGGAGGTTTGGGCGGCCCTCCAAGGATATGCCTCCCCAGACCATCACTGACCCATCGCCAAACCGGTCATGCTGGATGATGTTGCAGGCAGCATAATGTTCGCCACGGCATCTCCAGACTCTTTCACGTCTGCCATATGTGCTCAGTGTGAACCTGCTCTCATCTGTGAAGAGAACGGGGCGCCAATGGCGAACCTGCCAATTCTGGTGTTCTATGGCAAATGCCAATCGAGCTGCATGGTGCTGGGCTGTGAGCACAGGTCCCACTACAGGATGTCGGGCCCTCATGCCACCATCAGGGAGTTGGTTTCTGACAGTTTGGTCAGAAACATGCACATGAGTAGCTTGCTGGAGGTCATTTTGTAGGACTCTGGCAGTGCTCCTCCTGTTCCTCCTCGCACAAAGTAGCAGATACCGGTCCTGCCGCTGGGTTGTTGCCCTTCTACGGCCCTGTCCAGCTCTCCTCGTGTAATGGCCCATCTCCCGGTATCTCCTCCATGCTCTTGAGACTGTGCTGGGAGACACAGTAAACCTTCTTGTGATGGCACATCCATCCATCCTGGAGGAGCTGGACTACCTGTGCAACCTGAATGGGCTGGAGGTACCGCCTCATGCTACCAGTAGTGACAAGGGCACTAGCAAAATGCAAAAGAGAGAGAAATGGTTTTGGAGAGAGAAATGGTTTGTGGCCACCACCTGCAAAACCATTTACTTTTTGGGGGTTGTTGAGACGGGTACGTGAGGGTTGGACCCGAAATGCATGACTCAGAAACAATGACATAAAATAAAGACCTGCAAGGGCTTTATTAGAGGAATGTTCAGAAGACGTAGTCAAAACAAAAGCAAAGTCCGATAACCAAAAAATCAAGCCAATAACCAAAGTACAGTACCGAGGGAGAAGGCAGTCTCGAACTCGGTAAACCATGCAAAATCCAAAACAAACCAGAGTAGCTGTCAGCGGGGCAGAGGTACAGGTGGACGGTAGGCAGGCTCATAGTGAGGGACGGTGCAAGAGTCAAGACCGAAGTCTGCTCCGCGGGGCAAAGGCACAAAAGACAGCAGGCAAAAACTTGTGGTACAAAACAGGCAGTGGTAACAAAACGGCAGACAGAAACAATGGTCAGAAACAGGCTTGGATCGTAACAATGAAATCAGACTTGGAAAATGCTCAAAAGTGCTATTGAAATATAGGCAACATTTCGCATAGGCAACGTGACAAAAACACTGAGCTTATATGGAGGTGAAGACAGGTGCAGACACTTAGCTTGAGAACAGAGTGAAACAGAAAACAGCTGAGGAGAGCGTGACAAGGTAACAAGATAATTAGTCATTGTTAGTAATTATCCTATCCTGACCTAGCGTTAGTAGATTAGTAAATCGACATGAACTAGAAACGAAAGGAAACATGAATACACATGGTTAGCGAGTTAGTAATTAGTAAATCTCCAGCACGTCGGCAATTAGAATTACTAAATTGCCAATCATGCTAGCAGAAATGATAAACCTATCTAATCGTTAGTAAATTAGTAAATCAGACAAGGGGTTAGAAACAATGAGGAAACGTGAGCGACAGCGAGAGACAGAGAGAAAGCATGAACGCAAGATTTGGGGAAACATGAAAAAGTGTATGCATTAAACATGAACAGAAACGTAACATGAACAGAATCAAGACATTAAATAAAACGTGACATGAATGAAACATAAAACATGGCATGAATAACATGGAACCGTGGCAGTTGTCTTGCTGTTGCCTCTCCTGTCCACCTGTTGTCACTTTCATTTGCACCAAAGCAGGTGAAATTGATTCACAATCGTTTACGCTTCCTAACTGGACAGATCGATATCCCAGAAGTTTAATTGACTTGGTGTTATACTCTGATGATTAAGATTCAAGATTCAAGATTCAAGATTTTTATTTGTCACATACACACACGGGGTGTGCAGTGAAATGAAAAGTGGCAATGCTCAACGAAAAAGTACAAAGGGCAACAGTACACAGTATTTACAGTAAAAGACAGTAAGTGTTCCCTTAATTTCTTTGAGCAGTGTATATACTATATATATATATATATATATATATATATATATATGTGTGTGTATATAAAATATACAAATAAAGGTATGACATCAATAACAATTTTGTTATATTTTAGTTTTTAGTTTATATTTTTATTTTGCCTTTAGGCTGTCAAAAACATTGTACTTTTGATTTGAATTGTTTTTATAAGTTTGTGCGGTTTAAAAATATCCACTCGCTCATTTCAGCATATCAGTTTCTTTGCTCCAGGACGGGTATGATATATTCTACAGAAGTATCAACAGACATATTTTCACAATTGAAAGCAATAGCCTGCTTACAAATCAATCAGTATGATTACGTGTGGGTGTGTGCAGCACCAACTGCTGACTAGTCTACTACACTGCAATACGCACCTGATTTGTGGTTATTGAATGATTACTTGAAATTGAATTGCAATTGATTGCTTAACAAGTAGCTTCAGAAAGTCCTCCATCGACCTCTTGGTGTTGGAGGATGGCACTGCAAGTTCCTGACAGAGGTGGTGAAAAACGCATGCCTTTAGCTATACCTCTGGCAAGGGAAAAGGATACCATTCCCAGTAAGCCCATAATTATTAGTATTCACTCTGAGCACCTCACAATATATCATATGTTATGGAAGATATCTGGCACAATGATACACGCAAACTAAAAAATCTAACTTAAAGCAAGCTACCAGCAACAATATTGGAGCTGTTTTTATTCCTGTACTTCAAATATCAGCATTCTGTGTGTATGTGTAAGACTGCTAGGTCATTGTTCTTAATTAAATAAACTTATGTCAGTTTTTTTCCTCCTTCTAGCTTGCTCATGATTTTTTTCCTCCTTCTAGCTTGCTTGTGATTTCAGTTTTCTGACACCGCTGACAGTTAGGAACATTCTAATTGCATTTAATGAGCCGAGTGAGTGCTGTGAATGCAAATGACTTTCGTTAAACTGTAGAGACCACCTGGAAAATAACCACTTGTCCCAGTTTTCCTCTCTCTTACTTTCTCTTTCTCTCTCTCTCATGCTCACTCACTTTAATTCCACATTCTAAGAGAACCTTCCTCAGTTTTGCTCACCTGTTGGTAGATTGACCCTTTATTTCCTGTTAACATGTAACAAGCATTGTAGCACACGTCTATATGATGGTATAATGATATAATGTATATATTACACCCCCAAAAACTTCATTTTAAGTTAATGATCGGCAAAAGCCAAAAAAGACAGGAAATTCTATTATATTGACCGATGTACTGACAATTCTTCCAACACACAAATACTTTAACTATGTTGGTGTACTTCATACAATGTACTCACCACTGGGAAGTTGTGTTGAGTGCTGAGGATTCACTCAAACCTTCTCGTTGAATGTTTTATTGAACCCTTAACATTGCGTTAAACTGTACAGACCACCTGTTGTTTAAGGTAAGGAAAAACATCAAATAAAAAAAATCTGGGACATGCTAATGTTCCTATTTAACATTAGCATGTCTGCCACAAGAGATCCCGCTACATTTGGCTAAACCATTAAAATATTCAACAAAACCAAAATATGGGAAAGGATTGCACATTGTGGCAAATTATGTGTTCCACAAGGTGTCAAATTGCACTATAAAAATGCTTATCCATTATTTTGCCATTTTATCAAGACATTTAATGGGACCAGCTTAACAGTGCAAACAGCTACAGTGCAGACAGAAGAAAATTGAAATCTTGAATGAAAACTAAGATTTTAGCTACCATTTCTTTAAACAGGGAATACATCACTGTATAATGCATTCAATTAAAAATAAAAAAACAAAAGAGAAATTGTTTCCTCGTAGATATTATCGCAACTAGCAGAAACATAATCATGTTCCTCAGATTTTCCATGCCGTGCATTTTTCGGCTTGGGCAATATTTTAAAACTTTTTGGACAATGTCCACGAGTTTATCAAATTACTTGGCCAAATATTAATCGCTAGTGCCACAATGTGAGAGGGTTTTGATGCTTCCCGCAACTGATGCGTAATTCATGGCAGTACGACTTTAAAATCATCTGTGATGTATTTGTATCCTTGCAGAACAAATAAAACATATATAACACAGTTGTCTGTCCCATCTGTTGATTTGTCTGTGACCACAGATATACTGTCAGTTGTTTTTATCGGTTCTTGTATTTAGATTTTATTCAAATCAGCAGCCACATACGGCACAAACATCTGTCTATCTGATAGAATTGCCATGCCATTTATGACATGCTTGTTTAAGAATGCATATAATTTATTTTTATTCACTTTTCATAATGTCATCCAGCTGCAGCTCAAGGCAGGTTTTCCCCCTGCTGACAGATGATTCCCTTTCTGTGTTAATCTCAGACTTTAGCTGATGTTTTTGTGTTTGTATACATCAGTCTATTGTGTTTTTTTGCAGTTTTATTGTTAAATTGCATGTTTTGCTAAATAAATTAAATCCGTCAGTGTGCACTGAATCAGACTGTTGCTGTCAATGGGGGGGTGACAATGAAAACAGTCGGGCGCTATGCAAGTTTGGTGTCAAATAATGAGTTTGCGTTAACGTCCAACTTGACCACCTCTTAGCGCAAACACTGGTGCTCTGTGCAATTTTGTGACTTCACATCTGAAATCACATGAGAATGTTTTGTGAATATTGGTAATTTTCCCCCACGTTGAGGCAAATCGTCCAATCCATGGGTAACTTGCAAGCGTAATCAATTAAGCTAAAAACTATTTCACCACAGCTTGTGGTTATGCAATGCACGGACATGAAAGACTGAAGCCAGCAGGCCATCCATCGCTACCGTTCAGTAAGATACACCTGTTAAATAAATATATGTTTGTATGCACATTGTTTTTTCTTATGTGGAAAGGTTTTATTCTTTCCATTTGCACTACAGAAAAAAAGTACATAATTGGACGCCGAAGGCGATACTTTGAGCGATACCCTGGGTTTGGTAGCTGGTGTTGGCCAAACGGCTATCAGTTCAGCTGTACATGCAGTTTCTTCTGCATGACGAACATAAATGAAACAGGCCTAGTTGCAGTTGTGAGTTTGTTATTTAAAATAGTTGTTCTGATTAGCCATTATGAAATCAAACCCCCACCACACCCACATGTATTTTTCAAAAAGTTAATCCAACCTCTTTTACAACTGCGCCGGAGGTGCGCTATCGTCCTAAATCACGGAATTACCGAAATTGTGTTAGACACGCCCTAAAGCGCCACCGTCTTCACTTTGCGTCTGCATTACCGACACTGTCCTAATTCACCAAAATAGGGCCCTAAGAGCGCAATTAATTTTTTCAGGAGAAAATCTTAAAATTGAAATAGCTTTGCCATTGAAAACGTCATATCTCCCCCAGTCCCTGACTTGTCCTAAATATGTTTTCAACACACATGCATTGTCTGAATTTAAATACAGCAAAAGGAATGACTGTTTAAATTCAATACTGCTGCAATAGCCATGATGTATTTTGGGCACTGGTGCCTCTCTAACATAAATAGAATACTCTCCCCCAAACATATGATAATGGAACATTGCAACTCATGTGTCCCATTTAGTGTTATGTATCACAGAAACGTTAGTCTAATGGGTGAGAATTGGTCAGGGGAGGGGAAAAGACAATGCAACATCATTGTGTAAGTATCCATTATCAATGTGAATAAAACTGGATGGGCCAATATTGTGAGGGTGATCTAATTCGTTCAGAAATTGTAACAAGAGCCACACAAAGATTTCTGTCTGTGCTGACTGTGAGTAGGGAAGGGAGGGCAGCAGCAATTTTTTTAATGAAGAAATGGATGCGCAAAGGTGCATAATGTCGTGGGAAAAACCAATATGTTCAGTATTATCAACAAATGACTCTTGGACCATTTTATATCAACACTTACTTATACATGCACATACACTACCAGCCAAAAGTTTTATAACACCCCCATTTTCCAGTTTTTACTGAAAATTAAGCAGTTCAAGTCCAGTGAATAACCTGAAATGGTACAAAGGTAAGCGGTAAACTGCCAGAGGTTAAAAAAACAAAAAGTTTAGGTTACCAAAAATTGAAAAATAATGTACATTTCAGAGTTATAAAAAAGGCAATTTTCAGGGAAAAGGTCACTCTGAGCAAGTAGTTGACTCTGGATCCAGCAAAAGAGCCCCAGACCATCACGCTTCCTCCCCCCATGTTTGACAGTTGGTGTCATCCTTTTGCCTACTTGACAGCCTACAAAAAACTTTCAAAATTTCAAGATTTCAAATTTTGATTAATCGGTCCATAAGACCTTCTTCCAGTCTTCAGTAGTCCACTGGCGGTACTTCATGGCCCAGGCAAGCCTCTTTTTCTTATTTTGCCATCTTCTTCTTACTGCCACTCAACCTGTCAAACTTGCAGCTCGAAGTCTTCTCTTCACAGTTGAAACTGAGACTTCCTTACTTCGACCAGTGTTAAGCTGTGCTTGAAGCTGTTGTCCTGTGAGCCGCCTATCACGCAAGCTGTTGACTCTCAGAAACTTGTCTTCTGATTTTGTTGTGGCTTTGGGTCTGCCAGACCTCTTCCTGTCAGTTTCTTCCAGTTTCCAAGTGCCTTTTGATGGTGTAGGAAACTACTCACTGCCAAAAAATGATCATTATTTTTCATTTTTGTAAACTAATCTTTTTTTTTACCTTTGGCAGTTTACCACTTACCTCTGTACCATTTCAGGTTATTCACTGGACTTGAACTGCCTAAATTTCAGTAAAAAATTGAAAATAGGGGTGTTCTAAAACTTTTGACTGGTAGTGTATTTTAAAAAAAATTGCTTGACATTCATTTTATTTTTCCTTTTATACGATCAATGGCTCTTCTGGTGAGAAAGAGAGAGGAGAATATTTTTCATCACATTGAAACATGATATGCACACAGTAGATGCACAGCCTAATATAGCCTAATACATAGTCTACAATTTACTTTGCGTTCATAATCTGTGTTTATGTAGGTTACATTTTATAATGGCATTCATGTTTTACATTTGTATTTAAATCTGCCTTTTTTTCCCAAGAAGTGGCTCTCTTGCTGATCTGCATCATATCACGTGTTTCCTGTGTATTTTTCGCTATAAACATAAGCTTTTACATGTTCAAATGCATGCACTTTCTGTTTTGTACTTTTAGTCATAGAGATCTTCAAATAAAATTGACAAGATGTTGTTGTGTTTGTGCATGTTGTGTTTTTTATTCTTACAAAAATGAGTATGCAGTATGAATAGCACATGGGGTAGCATGCTGTGAATTCGTAAATATTTGTATAAATATAAATAGCTTAAAATATTCTGCTTGTGGAAATAAGAAGTTTAGAGGGCATCTGCTAGCTAGCTATCCTATACCTACCTATCAGTGATGGCCTAAAAAATGGCTGAATCACAGACTGATGTTAATTATATTTTTTCCATGAATACTTATTAAATAATTCCAAATGGTCTGTCCGCTTCCTTTCAAGATTGGGCTGGTGTATTTTCATATTAAAGCATTTAACCAATCACATTTTAGCCATCATTTGTTGCCAGGGTCAAATAAATCTGCCTGGAGGCCTTCACAATCAGTTCTGCAGGCCCTGTAGCATAAAATAAGTGTTGATCAAACTGTTGCTTCAACCAATCAGATTTTGAGTTAGGGACACGAAGGCCTTCTAGAAGGCCTAGGTAACGTCAGCGTATTCACACCCTTTGATTGGATAGTCAGAGAGTGTCTGAATATGATGTAATGTGATTGGTTAAATGCTTTAATATGAAAATACACGTCTGGAAGCAGCGCAATCAGGGGAAAAGCTATGAAAGGAAGCGGACAGACCATTTGGAATTATTTAATAAGTATTCATGGACAAAATATAATTAACATCAGTCTGTGATTCAGACATTTGAGCGGACATTTTCAGCCCTAAAGCGAATTAAAACTTATGCCAGAAATACGACAGGGCAGGCTCGACTTTCAGCATTAGCTTCGATGGCGATAGAAAATGACTTCTTGATGGAACTGAAACACACAGATAATCTGTACGACAGAGTAATTTCACTCTTTTGAGGAAAGAAAGGGGGATGGATTTTGTGTACAAATAATAAGGATTTTTGGTGAGTAAAATGTTGCTATTTTCCTAAATAATATTGCAATTTTATGAGGTTATTATTGATGATTTTTTATGTGTGTCGCAGCTGTAGCACCCCGGGTTTGTTTCTTCAGTAAAGGCATTTATTCTGGATACACGAGTTATTTATCTTCGATGCAACGGCAACGGGTGTTTGTTCGGTTTGTTTTTGCACTTTGTTTATTTGTCTTTCTTCAGTCATGTTTCATTCTCGTTCTGTTCCACGTCTGTCATTGTTCCTGTTCGAGTTCCTCTCCTTGTCTTGTCATGCACTTCGGGAAATTCTATGTTTCGGTTTTTTAGGGAGGAGGAGGAACGCATAAAGAAATCTGCGTGCGAATAAAGCGGAACGTGAGAAGTGTACAGAGATAGGACGAGAGAGAATGACAGCGATAGTTAGAAGCGTGAGATAATTAGTGATTAGTAGTGTTAGTAACTTAATCTAAATCCCTAATGTTAGTAGATTAGTTGGTTAGTACTATATACATCTAACTAATATATACAAAGTGTAATTAGAAAGTAAGAAGGAAGTAAAACGAGATTAGAAACGAAGACGGAAAAAACTGAAGACTGAAGAAAGATAAATAAACAAAGTGCAAAAACAAACCGAACAGACACTCAAAACATAACAATAAGATGGCTTTTATAGCCATAAAATAGTTATTGAGGGGTGGATTGATTCAGACGGAGCACTACTGAAGGCCTAGGTGTGAAATGCACGGCCCGCCACTGCTACCTATAAAATAAACAACCTTGAAATAAAAAGCAGGATGTGCTTTACAGAAATGTATTGATTTGAAACAAGCTAGTCCATTTTTGTTTCTGTGACTAATCACCTAATGCTAGTCTTTCCCACTTTCACTCCTTGACCCTTTTTACAATCAGTGCTAGCTAACTGCAGTCATGTTTATATTAGGATAATTGTTATGTTTCTGAAAAATGGCAAATGCAAATGGTACATCGTAAATATATATTATTTTTGCTGATAAAACTAGCTCAACAGTGGATTCATGTTCACCTTTTTGGAGAAACTTTAGCTAGCTAGTCACATGAAAAACTATAAGAAGCTATTAATTCATTTTGTGCCATGTTATTTGTGCCATAGATAGCTAGCATAATGTGGCATGGAGAGCTAGCTATGTGTGTCAACTCCAAAAGTCCATGTTTCTACAGTGGCCAGACTCAATAAATTCAGAGAGGAATTTAGGAGGATTAGGGTCCAATCAACATCTTGCATTGGTTTTCAGGTGTCCATATGTACAAAGACTACATATTAGCTTAGCTAGTTAATTAATTGGTGTGAAACATATCTCTCTAACCTGAAACCTCTCACGCTTCTGGGAAGCCTATCTCGGTATCTTCACTGCTGGTCTCCCATCTTCCCCTTGACTTGGTAAAAAAAAAAAAAAACCTGACGGTATTGCCATCGGTTTTAAGACCCAGGAGATTCTCATTTTCATCCTGAAATCACTCATCAGGGTATGCTTCAAAACAATCTGCAGAAAAATTCTTTTAACGGGGAACCTGTGGACAGATTGGACTGTTTTCCTGAGTTACCAAGTTAAACCTTACATCTACACACCATTTTAATAGTACTGTATTTTCCACAACTCCTTTCTGTTGTATTGGCTCCTGTCATTGAATAAGTTATCTATAATTATGTGCTTCCATTTAGCTTATTCAAATATTGAACATTTTACATTACATTTTAAGCATTTTACGCTTATAGAGAGCGACTTACAATATGTCCATTAATACATGGTAGGAACAATCAGTTTGCGCACAAGATCAATGCAGTAATACAGCGATAGACATTGTTGTAGGCAGTTGCATACCATACCTATAACACTGGGAAGGAAAAGGTTATTCTTCTTTTCTTTTTTTTTTTTTTTTTTTTTTTTTTTTTTATTAAATGAGAAGGCAGGGATACATATACAAGAAGTGTTGAGCAAGTCGGCAGTGGTGATGACTATAGGCTAGATGTACAGAATTCAGTGGTAGTGGAGCCTGAAAAGGTGGGTTTTGAGTCTCCTGCGGAAGATCGCAAGTGATTCCACAGAGAAGAGGCGAGACCGTGAGGAGCGGCTGCCAGGCGTCCGGAGGGATGGGACAGTCAGTTTGCCAGAGGAGGCTGAGCAGAGGGGTCTGGCTGGGGTGTAGGGTGTGATGAGTGTCTGGAGGTAAGGGGGAGCAGTTCCACTAGCCACCTGAAAAGCAAGCACCAGTGATTTGAATCTGATGCATGCTGTGATGGCGAGCCAGTGCAGAGAGGAGAGTAGAGGGGTGACGTGGGTGAACTTGGGTTGATTGAACACCAGACGTGCGGCAACATTCTGGACTAGTTGCAACGGCTTGATGGCACAAGCCGGTAGGCCTGCCAGCAAGGAATTGCAGTAGTCCAGACGTGAGATCACCAGGGCCTGGACCAGGAGTTGTGTGGCCTCTTGGGTGAGGAACGGTCAGATCCTCCGGATGTTGTGGAGGGAGAATCAGCAGGTCCGGGTGATCACTGCTATGTGGCCCGAGAAGCGCAGCTGGTCGTCCAGGGTCACTCCAAGACTCCTAGCAGACTGGGACGGAGACACTATGGAGCCTTCCACAGTGATTGAAGCATCAATCATTGGGGAGCCCTTTGCTGGGTGGAAGAGCAGCTCAGTCTTCCCCAGATTCAGCTTCAGGTGGTGGGTGGACATCCAGGCAGAGATGTAAGCCAGGCATGCAGAGATCCGTGCCGGGACCTGCGTCTCAGATGGAGAGAAGGAGAGAAAGAGTTGAGTGTCATCAGCATAACAGTGGTAAGAGAAACTATGAGCAGAGATAACAGAACCAATTACTTAATGTACAGGGAAAATAGGACTGGGTCTAGCACCGAGCCCTGCGGGACTCCGGTAGAGAGGGTGTGGGGAGAGGAGAGGGATCCTCTCCAGGCCACCTGGTTGGACTGGTCAGCTAGGTATGACTTGAACCATGTCAATGCAGATCCAGAGATTCCCATCTCGACAAGAAATGAGAGCAGGATCTGGTGGTCCACGGTATCAAATGCAGCTGAAAGGTCGAGGAGGAGGACGGAGCTAAGGGATTGGGACTTAGCCGTTTGAAGAGCTTCAGTGACCACAAGGATAGCAGTCTCTGTGGAGTAGCCTGCCTTGAACCCAGATTGGTTATTGGTCAAGCAGGTAATTCTGTAGGAGATGAGGAGACAGTTAGTTATAGTGTGTGTGAGAAGGTGTAGGCAGCGGAGAGAGCAGCAGGGGTGGCTGTGTTCTGCGGAGTGATCCATGTCTCAGTGAGCGCCAGGAACTGCAGGGAGAGTAGTGAGGCCTGGGTCGAGATGAAATCGGCCTTCTGGACAGCGGACTGGCAGTTCCATAGTCCATCTGCTACCACCACGTCGACACCAGGAGATCTAGGAGGGTGGATGAGATTGGAGGGGTTGTGGGTGTGAGTAGAATCTCTCCTTCTAGGAAACCTTGAAGTTGAGACATGGATTGGGATAGGGAGGTTGCATGTAATGTTAGATGCAGAGGAAAAACAGGGAGATACAAAACTATGATGCATACCGTGCGGCGAGCACTCCCTAGCTGGCCTCCCTCTGTGGACTCCTATAGGTAGACTCCTTTGTCTTTGTCCCCTGAGTCTTGACTCCTATAGGTAGACTCCTTTGTCTTTGTCCCCTGAGTCTTGACTCCTATAGGTAGACTCCTTTGTCTTTGTCCGCTGAGTCTTGACTCCTATAGGTAGACTCCTTTGTCTTTGTCCGCTGAGTCTTTGGAGGCTGCCGCAAAAAGCTGCCGCTTTCCACAAGTACGGTTACTTATAAAGTTTAGTGGTGCTAAGACACCAATTAACTGGCTAACAGGCACCACCCACTACTTAGGGAACGCTCGACTACAGAGACGGACGTTACACCTGAAACAATTAAACAGATTCTAAGAAGCTAACAGCTAATAAACTTCTGACAGAAAACTTCTAAGCAGCAATTACCACTAAAACACTGGAACACCAAGCAGCTAAATAATCATATTGACTATGCAGTATTAACTAACACTAAACCCAGTGAAAAAGGTACAGAACATAGCGACTAAACTGGAAATCTAACGCCGGGTTACTTACAGATTCTAGCATGCAACGAAATGGTTACCTACGCAGTAAAATGCACACATTTTAAATTCATTGATTTATTTGACAAGCAGCTGTCTTGCTTCTTGCTTATTATGGACTGGATGGCCAGGTTCTGTATCTACTGTAGCAAAAGCAGTGGTAGGCTGCAAGAGTGGATATAATTCTGCATTCTTGCCAAAAAAGTCTTAATTTAATCATTCTGCTGCATTAGCTGACTAGTGGTGCTGGGTTTTCCCCAGCAGTCTGCTCTGAGAATGCTTTTGCATGTACCTGAACCTGGCAGGACGTGCAGACAAGGAAATTAAATTGGCAAAGTTTATGTCATTTTTTCCCATTGTATGGAAGTTTTAGCAACCAATTCCAATATCATTTATTTCTCATGCTCCTGTGACAAACAATGGCAGGGTTTTATGGTAGCCTTATTAAAGATCGCAAGACGCCGGTGTGACTCGATGGCTACTGCATTCTAATAACATTGTACTGCAAAAATGAACGTGTTTCCCAAGCAAAGTGTGGCATTAATATTAAGTAAAGTTTGTAGGTTCGTCCATAGAATCAATCTCCCCACAGTCCTGCCTAGAGAGAAATAATGGTCTTAAATAGTGGCTGAAAACAGCAGCTGTCTTGTCAAACTGCGGCATGTTCAATTATTGTGCCTATACGACCTGGCTAATGAATCAAATCCTGTGCTTGTGACCGAAGCATTTCCACTGAAGAGGAACAGACCAGGTTCCTTGCCGTTCTATCCCTGTGACAGTGAGGTGATAATAACCAAGTTCACCAATATCCAACAATGGATCAACAAGTGCACTTTATAGGGTATGCTAGCAATAATTTCATTTTTAATCAATAATTATTTTTTTTCAAAATAATGTTGCCTTCCATTAATTGTGTGGCTTGCTACCATGACACATGCACAGGGACCTCCGACCACTAGGAGTGAAATGCATCACTGTAAGTCACTGTAAGATATTTTGATTAGCAAGGCAACAGCCTTAATTTTGCGCATATCCTTTGACTATAAGCCAATACAGTCTCGTGCAGTTCACACATTCAATAGGCTCTCACGCCATACCTGTAGTTTCAGGTTTCCATTTGCTTAGGGTTACCAATTGTCCATTTATTTGCAAACATGTCTGTTGTAGTGTAAGTATTATACAGACAACATTTGTCTGTGAAGAATATAAGCAAAAGAGTTCCACCCCTCTGTCCGTTCAACAGTATCATCCACCAAATAAAACCAAATTAAAGAAAGTAACAATGTGTACAATGTCATGCATGTTATTTTTAAATAGGCTGCCAGTGCAGCCATGTATCAAAAGGCTCATATCTATTTTGAGTATGTGCAATAGAGCAAGGTGACATTTTGAATTACTGGCTATTCTAGCTTTGCAATCAAGCTCAGTTTTAAGATGGACATCTCAGTCACCCTCCGACTGAATAGTAACTGTCTTGTTCGAACCACAAGTAAAACACTAAAGAAGAAATGTTTTCAGAAAGAAAAGAGCCATTTCACCATCAGAAGTGCTGATATCTCCAAATCGTATATATTGACACAACTTTTTGTGTTAAAAGTTACATTACGATTTGCATCGCATCGCATTTTGCATAAGAAACACATTTTATAACTCTAAAACGACTAAAGGCAACAGGCAACATTTGAAAACTGACATAAGAATGGCTACAGGGCTGGACTTTGCCATAACTCTAAAAATAAATCTGTCGACTGCTGCGCGAAAAGAAGCAGACCAGTTCGCAACAAAAATGTATTGAACACCCGCCGTGGTAAATATGATTCTAAACTGAAAACATAATTTGAATGGCCAGTCCAGCCCTGATGGCTAGTGTCACTTTTTGTGGCGATTCAAGTTACAACCCAGGTGGGGGATTACTTTGTTAGTAACTTCTCACTACCATACATATTGTTACTTTAGTTACTTAAGTATTGTTACTTCACTTTTATATGTGATACATTTTATGTACTCTGATTCTACTGAACACTGAGTGGTAATAGTCCAACTGGTAACTATAACACTATATATTTTGATATTATTGGTTTTTCATAAATAATGAAAAAACATTTATCATTTTCTGTTTTACTTGCTGTGGGTTAACAACAAAGCATTTGATCAATGCAAGTAAAGGACTATGAAATCTATTTTATTATTTTCAATTTTCCGTTAAATTTGTCCTGATTTCCATTTTCTCCATTTTAAAAATCCCAATCCCCTGTTTTCCCTGTAAAAAAGTTTTGATTTCCCTTCTGGCAGTAAAAAAGAAAATATGACATTGTGATACTGATTTTATTTTTTACCAAAGTGCTTAATTGGATTAACAATGAAATGGAAAAAGTGAACAATGACAAACAAAAATGCAATATGTCAAATGTAAACTTACACAAATGTAAATGTAATCTATTAAAATTATTCCCATCTCCTGGACATACCTCAAAATTTAAATTTAAATAAAATGCATCTATTTAAATTATTGTTAGGTACATCAACGAACGTGCATTGCTACATGATATTACATTTGAAGTTACCAAAAACACGTTCAGCAACTCGCTGCAGGTGGGAAACCATAATCAAAACATTTATGTTTCTTCTTTTATTGCAGGTTTCATCATCATGACCAACACGTTCTCATTCCCAACTCGTCAGATATTGCAGCTTCTGTGAGGGCAACTTGTTGTCATGAACATTATCAGTAGCTGTATGTGTTTTCCCTAAAGCAACTGGACAAGCTATGAAAAAACTTGTTGAAGGCTGTTGTTTCAACTTGGGTCTCTTCAGGTGTTCTATACTCATTACATTTGGCTCCTCCTTTTCACAGTTACATTACATTACATTATAGGCATTTGGCAGACGCTCTTATCCAGAGCGACGTACAACAAAGTGTTAACCGTAGTCAAGAACAGTTTAGCTGAAAGCCACCCTAGTGGGAAGTACAATTCCTGGGTGCTAGGAGCAACCACATAGTTAAACTAGGACCCTGTAGGTTACTGTAGTTACTGTAGTTACTGTCACACAGCTGTCTGAATATCTGGCGTATCTCTTTTCAGACCCTAGCTTTGGCTTTAGACATGACAGATTCGGACCTCTCATAAAATGCATAGAGCATTTGCAAAAAAGTTCAGAAGTTTTTTACATCTGTAAGTCTACCTGTTTACTTCTATTGCAAGAGCAGGAATCAAGAAATGTCTCCTGGAGTAGAAAATTAGACTTATTCATGATGAATTATTAACACTGCATGCTCCTCATTTTGCAATTAATTCTGATAACTGTGACAGATTGTATTTATTTGTGATTAACATCACTTGTTTAATAGGCTAGATAATATATCATAATGTGTTTGTTATATTCTGAGTTTATGTTTCTGTCATTTTTGTACTTCGTGTATTTATTATCTGTCATGTCTCTTTATTCTGTTGTCAGCTTTGCGTTTCTCATTGTTCTGTCACGTTCTGCTCTCCCGTCTGTTATCGTTCCTGTTCCGTTTATTTCTAGATCCACTCCTTGTCTTGTCATGCACTTCGGGTGTTTAGAATTTACGGGTTTCCTCCGCCTTCGCTTATTCTCTCGTTTTCTTCTTTCCTACTTTCGTGATCGCACTTTGTATATATTAGTCAGATGTGTACAGTACTAACTAACTAATCTACTAACGTTAGGGATTTAGATTTAGTTACTAACACTACTAATCACTAATTATCTCACGCTTCCTACTACCGGCATTTCTCTCTCTCATTATCCTATCCCTGCTTAGTTTTCCGTTCTCTCCTCATACGCACGCAACGTTTCTCCTTGCGTACCTCCCCTTTTACTATGCACGTGTCTGCCTGTTCTCCCAGGTCGTTTATTGTCTATATGTTTGTATGGTTCAGTGTCCGTGTCTTACGTTTCCCTCTTGTTATGTAATTATCTCTTCCCTGTGTTCCAGCCTCTCTCTCCTCGTTGTCTCACCTGATTTCTATTATGTCTCCCTGTATATATGTTCAGTGTTTTCATTTCTCCGTGTCAGTACGTTGATTCTATTTCCCTGAGCCTACCTTTCCGAAGCCAGAGTAATTAGCATTTCCCGAGACTACCCTTTGATTACGACCCCGAGCCTGCCCAGCGATTTTGTCCTTTTGCCCTTCTGATTCCTGAGTATCGACCTTTTGACTGCCCTATTACTACTTCTCTCTGCCTCGCAATTTTGTACCTCTGATTCCCTGATTCTTGGTTTTGACCCCTGCCTGTGAATAAACAACTCTTTTGCCTAATCCCTGATCTGCGTCTGGGTCCTTACCGCGGTCGTCACAGTGTTGGCATTTGCATTTTTTTGATAGTGCCATGCTACAGTTAGTTAGACTCTCTGTTCCAATGAAACACATATGACAGTTACTGCAGAATTTGAGTAATGCAACCATGGCAAACAACATCATCAGGGTCACGCGGTTGATCTAAACAACATGAACTCAAATGTATCTGCAGTGTGGCTTACAGATGCTTAAGTGACAGGTTTGTTCAATCGATTTGACTAAACTTCTAGCAGTGGTTTTTAATCATAATTGTTTTGTTTGCTTTGAGGGCTAACTGGGGAAATCTTCAGGGACAGATCCAGCTGAGCATAAGGCACTGAACACAGTGATTGTCCCTGGAAAATGGGGACATCTGGTCACCCTATTACATCCAGTAAT
The DNA here is from genome assembly GCA_029706075.1 of Aldrovandia affinis. Taxonomy (NCBI): domain Eukaryota; kingdom Metazoa; phylum Chordata; class Actinopteri; order Notacanthiformes; family Halosauridae; genus Aldrovandia; species Aldrovandia affinis. The sequence goes on along the minus strand of JAINUG010000138.1, from coordinate 1,549,534 downwards.
ATTAGATATTACAATATTAGAACCCCGACAACACCCCCTCCCCTATTTGGAGCTATGGATGAAACTGGTTACAGGTGGATTATCAGAGGTTATGGTCATAGTTAAAACAGATCAATCTTAGAATTTGTACATTGCACATATTGGAAAATAGAAATTAAAGAGTAACAACGTTGAGCATTCTCAGACACTGACCTGTCAAGTGGTGAGCACATTTTGCATATAATGAAGCCACTAAGCCTATGATAAACAGTGCCCCTTTAAAGACTGCACCCATCTCAAAAATATCACCATTTGTTTCCTTACAGCCTGAAAGTAAAAAATATCAACAACATTTCCACCTTTTTTTACACAAATACAACTACAACTTCAAAGTGAAGTGAACATTTTGTGAACATTAATAAAAAATAAAAAACTAGAATTAAATAAAAAGCACACACATTAAGGCATGTCATAGTCTATTCCAGTAGTTTCATGGTGAAGGTTTGGTTCATTATGGCCAATCAGATCATCAGCTTTTTTCCCTATTACTTAATGACTAATGGAGTGCAAGCACCATGGTTTGCGAAGAGCACGTTATGAGACTTGCTTTCACTCCAATAAAATGTACATAATTGGACATGTGTAAATATTAAACTGAACTATTGTGCATGCATATCCATTTCCTATTGAGAAAAGCACTTTTCTCAGTAGGAATCTGATATAAATGTCCAGGAGGAGGAATAGGACATGTGGTGCATGTTAGTTTAGATTGTGTATTTTATCAAATCCACTTACACTAAAACGTGTTATATTAACTATGTTTCATTGGTGTACGTGTGATGCTCTGCATAGGTTGACCAGGTATCCTGCATTTTGATTATTTGTTCCGCAACGACGGATAATTATCTCAGTTTTGTTATTATATATATATATATATATATATATATATATACCACGGACCGGGTGTTAAATAATTTTTCGTTAGCACCCACTCAGCAATATCATTGCCTCCATGTCAATAAACATTGTTTTAGAATTGCTCTCTGTTATTTTGACTATTAGCCCACTGCATTTTATATAAAGTATGACCTTTTACAGATATAAAATAAGGATATGATCTCCCGCCCCACAGCTCTACAATATCAGCAAGGGCTTCATTCATTTTCTCTCGTTACTATTCCTTGTTATAAGATCCCTCTCATGTGCAATCATATCCAACCTAATGTAATCCAAATGTAATTAGTTAATACAATGCTCCTATGCCACATAGCTATCCATTTGCATGATGCAACCTGATATTTATATCACAATGAATTGCTATCAGATAGATGGATGTGAAATGTTAGGAACATAGCCTCTATAAACTAGCCTCAGTAGCTAGCTTGATGTGAAATGCTAGTTCGCTAACTTGCAATTTAAATTGTTAAAAAAATAGTTTAAATGTTTGGTTTTATCATTTAACTAGCTAGTTAGTGTATTAACATCTCATCTCATCTCATCTTCAGCCGCTTATTCCTAGTTAGGGTCACGTGGGGGCTGGAGCCTATCCCAGCATGCATTAGGGCGAGAGGCAGGAATACACCCTGGACAGGTCGCCAATCCATCGCAGGGCACTACATACACCATTCACTCACACACTCATACCTACGGGCAATTTAGACTCTCCAATTAGCCTAACGTGCATGTCTTTGGACTGTGGGAAGAAACCGAAGTACCCGGAGGAAACCCACATGGACACGGGGAGAACATGCAAACTCCACACAGAAAGGCCCCCGGCCTGGATTCGAACCCGAGACCTTCTTGCTGTGAGGCGACAGTGCTATCCACTGCACCACCGTGCCACCACGTGTATCAACATAACTTATTATATTATATTGTTATATATATTATATAATGAACAATTGTTATTGTTGCCCTGCGATGGATTGGCGACCTGTCCAGGGTGTATTCCTGCCTCTCGCCCGGAACGCATGCTGGGATAGGCTCCAGCCCCCCGCTGCGACCCTGACCAGGAATAAGCGGCTTAGATAATGGATGGATGGATGGATGGATGGAATTGTTATTGTTTTGGAAGTTGAATGTAAGACATTTTTATTGACATTTTAAATAGTGACAAAAGAAAAAAATGTTTTTTTGTTTAGCCTGCTAGCAAATGACAGTTTGACTTTGATGTTTTCTGTCACGTTGCCTTCTGCATCAAATTAAAAACCAAAGTCAGCATTTAAATTCACCATACTCCTCCTCGCAAGACTCTTTTTCATACCCAAACCTTTTAATCTGAATTTTGGTTTGAATTACAACCATCACAATCAGTTATTGTCTAATTGTTATTATTGCATTTCTTGATCTGACGATTTGGATGTTATCAATTCTTAATCCACAAAACCATCCAAATTGTCTTGACAGAAAGATTTGGAAAAGTCATGAATAGAAAATGCTGTGCGTTTAATGCATGAGTTTGGAAACTGAAAAGTGCAAGCACTTGCTGGACCCTCATTGTGTGAATCTTATAATGATGATTTTCAGGAAGTCCTTGAGAACCGGCGTACTGGAAGACTGCCAGGTCTCTCCCCCGTTACATTTAATTTACAGAGAGACATTGAGGCAGTCCTCAGTTTGTCTTAATTTGCCAGGAGTGCTACCCCAAGGTTAACTGTTTAGCTGAGTGAATGCTGTGTCCCACTACTTTACAGACAGTGATTGGGAGCAAAGAATTTATCTGGAATCAGAGAAACGGAAAATTTACAAATGTGCTTGATTGCTTCGTCAGTGGCAGTATTTTTGGTGGGAAGGGAGGGAATCAGAATGCAGAGGGATGGCTACAGTGCAGACAAGCTCCTCAGATGGGGAGGGGTGATTTATAGCTGTGTGTTCTGTCTGTTCCAGCGGTACTAGAGAGGATCACATTGGAAACAGCAGGAACAAGTACGCATTTTCACCCAATCACAGCATGTTTTTCTGGGTGGGTGGTGAACCTGGGGCAAGGGCAGGGGGAGGAGGAGAAACCAGGAGATACCAAGATTAGAAACCAAGAATGCTCTTGTTAATGAGGCTAACAGGAAACTAATGCCAAGATGAGAATGTACCTAAAAAGTATCTACAGTGGCTTCGGAAAGTATTCAGTTTCCAAAGTCACTTTTTCCACGCTTTGTTGTGTTATAGACTTAATTAAAAATTGATTAAATAGATTTATTACCATCAATCTACACACAATACCCCGTAATGACAAAGCAAATTTATTAGAAATAAAAAAAACTGAAATATGTAATTTACATAGTATTCAGGCCCTTTGCTATGACACTCCAAATTTAGCTCAACTCAATTCAAACACAATTCAACTTGCCAAAATGTGAAAAAAAATCACTTTTAATTGTGAGTGAAGTTAAGGGAAAAATGTTGATTAAAACCAAGCCAAATATTCCAAGACAAGTCAATATATCCGTATTTTATTTTCCTCATGGTTGATAACTCCCTTCTTACATTTCTAAACGTGTTCACAGGCACATTTTCACTGTAACTATTAAGAGTTGCCAATCCAAGAAGAAGTGGTCATTATTGTTTAGGTGTGTTATTGTTTAGCCAGGGGCCCCAAAAGTTTTTAATCAAAAGGCCATTTACAAACTTTTACTCCGCTTTCTGGGCCAGGGGATGAAATCCTTCACTGAAACCCTCAGTGTGAATAATAGACTTGCTTATTCGTTTAACGTTCAGGCTGATTTTGGGTGGGCTAAGCATAGCATAGGGAAGGATTATGATTATGATTTTGATTTGATTTGATTTCTTTGATTTTATGTCAGATTTCTATAATAAAGGTGATCACACTGGATACTTTACAGCTGCGTGGGAATTTACCTGTGCTTTTGTACCATTAAACCCACCAGATAGATTCACCTTGATTTCCAATCTCACTGGCTAGCTTTACGTATTTAGCCATCTTCAATATATATAATCGTATATTTCCTTGAAAATGAGATTGGAAACCGGGAAGCATAGGTACGTAGAGCATTTAAGTACTTGCGTTCAGTTGTGGGGCACAATAATTTTAATGTGATTTTGATGTGTCCAATGCACATGTTGATGTGAACGATAAACACAATCAGAAAATAAGCATTCTTGAGTCCCATACATTTTGCTGATGGAAATGCAGCTATTGACTGCAAAGTGGAATACCTTTCTAATGTAAATGGCATATTGTCAGACAAGTGCACAGAGATAGTAAGTCATGTTACTGGTGGCTTCCACACTGACGGATAAGACGGATTAGTGTGATACGCTAATGACTGCTTTCCATCTGATCCTTGCTGTCTCCCTTTGTGGAGGTTTGTGCGCGGGAAAGGCTGGATCCTTGGCATCTCCCTTGGGACTTTGGTGTGGGTGGGAAGGTTTGGAGGGTTAATTGGTTAATTAACTTCACCGTCTGGTGTTCCAAGAACCTGAGAGGGAAAGAAACACAGTAGTGCAGGCAGAAGCTGCAGGATCTGTTCTCTGTGAAAACTGACATTCTGATGCTAGCTGACTGGATGGAAGAATAAGTCACACATTTTATAAATGAATAAATATTTAACTTTTTTATTAATTCAATGCTGTGACGGTGTGTGTGTGTGCATGCATCTTAATAAGCAGTGTTCAAAATCAGGGGGGTCTGGGGGGATCTAGGACCACCCATAAGCCACAAGGGACATTTTTAAGCTTGGGGGTCCCATCTTTATGTTAATATCTTAAGTGCATTAAACATGGTAAGATTAATCATTTGTATTAAATTTTTGAACATGTAAACAGTGGTGATGGGAGTTAATTAATGTAGAGAATCAGTGGCAGTGGAGTCTGAAGAAGTGGGTTTTTATGTCAGTGCATAAATCAATTTTTTAAAATCAAATTAAGTAGAAAGTAGCCATGCTAACTCAAAGGATCAGTATGTGTCAAATATAACACAATTTCTATTAAAAGTCAATGCGTTTTAATACTAAAACCAGGAATAATAATGTTCCCAAATATTCAGTGGTCCATGTAGTTTGAAGGTTTTCACCGTATTTCTGCGGGAGAGGACATGTTTAGTAAAGAAATATACATTGGAAAAGCCATTTCTAAATAATTTTTGTCCACCACCTAATAGCTATTTTAAAAGTGTGAATGAGAAAAACCGAGTAACCTGGCAGGTTGCTATGCTATCAATAGCCATGTGAGCTAGCTATGATGTCAACCCTGACCTGAACAACAAGCTGCTATACTAGGCTTCCCCCATAAAAGCATATTTTCTATTTACTTTTATTTATCTCCCTATAAGCAAAGATTCTTATACAAAGATGGGTCACAGGCATAGAGCATGACCAGTCAGTGATAGAAATAATCAGGGTTAAATTGCTTTGTTTTTGAAGAATGTTTACATGATAGCTAGGTCAACTAACAATCCTGATCCGTTAGCGGTTAACATTATAATACCTAACCTATAGAGCCCCTGGCCATCTGAGCATTCTGAGAAACATTAGTATTCCCACAGGAATTCTTGCTAGACTTTACTTGCTTGAATTTTTAGTTACAATGTTTTTTAAATATTTTTATTTATTTAAATGGCATCAAATCATGTTTAGACCTATCTGCCTGACTAATACACCTGTTCAATTTCAAGAAAAAAAAGTTAAATGTAGCCAAATAGTCACCACAGAAACAGACAAATGTGTGCGCACAAGCACAAATCTGGGGGACCCCACCAAGAGCCTTTGGTCATTTCGTACCCTGCTAATAAGTGTCTGTGGGTGCATTATGTGCAGATGTGAAGATCTCAACTCAAACACTGCGAAGGAGCAATGAGGAGGAACACTTTGAAAACCTGGCCATTTATTGTTTTTATTCACAAATCAAAGGGTTACTCACTGCATGCCTTCTCTTTACTCAGCCATCTACACCAAGCCTTAATTAGATGCTGTCTGAACATCCAGAGGGATCGTAAACCTCACATGTGCAAATTTGTCTCTTTGTCAAAGCAACTGGAGGCAGTGCAAATGGCATGTAAAATGTTGCTCTTTTCCCCAGTGATACTTCATCTTTGCCATGATAATTTGGTGGAACCTTCAGGGTTTCAGCTCCAAGAAGAGGGACCCCCCACCCCTCACCCTGCCATGTGGGGAGGAAACATCACAAATTCACCCTGCTTGTGAACATGGGTAAATGCATCTATAATCTGGCGGCATCTCAAAAGGCAATACTGGCGAGGTCCACTGGCAGATTTGTCTTCCTGTCACAGGAGAGTGGAAGACTCAGAGAGAGAGAGGATCGTCCAATTAAAATGCGGCCCACGCTCCTTGAGGTGTAAGTGATCTCTGTAACATCTGCTCCCGGTGTTCCGGGAGCCGCAGGTGCCTCCTGAAAACACGGCTGCTGTTGTTCATTTGGAGCAAAAGTTCATGCAGGGGATTTTCAGAGGGGAAGAGAATGTGCAACTGTTAGATGGTGAACTGCCGCACTAAATTCAAAACTCTACTTCTACCTGCTGTGTCGTCATGACCACACATACAGTTTAAATCCACAGTCAGCAATAACAGCATCATCAATAACTAGTTATTTTTAAGAGCTGTAAATTAAACACAAAATTAATGAATTAATTTAAAAAATACTAACTACAAAAAAAAAAATTATTCAATCTCAGCAGAAGTGAGGGGGTCTCACCTCAACCACCACCAAGGTGGAGCACCCACCTGGTGATGCACTGTGATAAATCTATGATAATATATTCATCACACATTAACTAAGGTTGGCAGGAAGGAGGGGGGTTATAAAATTAAACCAGGGAATGATTAGATGGCTAGATTAAGAGAGCCAGACTGAGAATTTGATTTGATCCACATCCTCTTAATTCATGGATGCCATTATAGGTACCATAAAAAAGAGTGTATGTGCATGGATGATAACCCATAATCCTGAAACATGTATGATAATTTATAGACCATCTCAGAGGGTGATAAAATGAGGCATTTGACAAAAACACCTACCAGAAAGCCCACCACTATTCCTGTGGGTAATGTTTTCCTCCAGTATGGTTAAAGCTGAGGTGAAATGCAAACCTCAGCGGTAGTCCTCTGAGAAGCTCTGGAGGTGGGAGTGGTCGCAGTGACCGTATCAAACCCTTTTTTTTTCTTGTGATTTTGTTGGGTTGTAAAGACATCCTTAAAGTGTTTCCATATGACAAAAGCTACACATAGCTGAAAAGTTGTGGTTTGGGGGTGGTAAAAAAGAAACATTGTAAAAACTTTGCTACAACATTGATATTACACAACCTTGAACAACCTTATTGTAACATTGTAAAAAGGTGGACACCTGAACATGTCTTTTTAAGTATGTCCTTAATTTCTTTTAACTCCTCTGACAAGTAGCAAGTGGAACCAGAGGTAAGGCAGTCACTGATTGTCAACAGTGTAGCATTTCTTCATTATAATTCAGGAACAAAGCAAAATTAGTCATAAAAGACTAAGAGAGAGAAGCCAGGGCCTTTACTTGCTCTGCTCTGACTGACTCCTCTGTATTGTGTCCAACCTGCTGAAAGATAACACATTGACAAAGGTGTGCAGGCTTCAATGTTGGCAGAAACACAGGTAAGGTGGGGACACATAAGCTGAGGCTGAGCCACCAACTGTGACACAACACAGTTCACCTCTGGTACAATGCGCTCATCGCCTTTGTTGTGTTGCTTGTAAAATTGTGCAAAATTGGTGCAAAAATCACTGTGCAAATTGTAGATGGTAGATGTCAAATGGTTGTGTGGTGATGATCAGCCAGGCTCGGACTCAGCAGTGCTTCTTCCAGCGGTTATAATTAGAAGACTGCTGTTGCAGAGATGCAGACATCAACTTTTTGATGTTCCACTATTGTCTGGTATAGTTATTGGCTTGAAAACAGTTGTTTAGCACTTATGCCCTGCATCAATCTGCATCAATACCCAGGCTGTGGTTGGTTCTTTCCCTTCTGCGCATTGACAGAGAAACATTTAGGGCATTTAGGGTCGTGAAGAACCCCTCCCAGTACCTGTAAACGTTGGCAGCATGTGAAATTGTTTGGTTTATCTAAGTTTGACAGTCTCAAAAATAATCATTTTGTTTCTATGAGCATATCTCATGTCATTTATTCCCCCATCATCGAGAGATGTCATCCCAGATGGGAATCCAACAATGCCATTGATTTGCCAGGACACCCTGGCAAAGTGTGGGTGGGGAGGTGGTATGTCTGGCAAAGTGTTCGGATGGTACTGCCCCAGGGAAGCCATAAGAGCATTCTCTCTCAAGACATTTAATATAACAAATCCTTAATGTGCATAAATGTGATTCACATTTTGGGATGTACTGGTCTGCTGCATTTTAATGCCCAACGCCTAAATCAAGGGCCCTGGATTCAATCAACATTTGTCGTTAACTCTAGCTCTGAAAATTAAATGTAAGGGTTTGTTTTTCCTTTGCAAACAGTTGCAGGTTCAGAAATCCCCACCAAAGTTGGTTAGGGACACAATGTCACACTTGTGTTAAAAAAGAAAAGAAAAAAGAAAGTTAACAGCAAATATGTAAATCCAGGCTAACCGAAAAAAGTTATGTGGGAACTGATGAGTCGAGTGTAAGCACTAACTCAATAATTGTTTTAATGGCTGATTCCATATTGGTTTTAATGGCTGATCCCATACTGGTTTTAATGGCTGATCCCATACTGGTTTTAATGGATGTTGGCAGGGTTCTTCTTTTATACAGCCCTCTGCAGGTCCAAAGCTGTCATTTAAATCAGTCAAGGTCAGGGACTCTCAGCCAGCAGGCTTTGGCATGGATTCAATCAACATTTGTCCTCAACTTTGACTTACAAATACATGCAAATGTTCATTTGTTCGGCATGAGTTCGGCAATCACCAAAATGACCTACAAAACAGTTTTTTAAGAGAAACGAATGCTTGCATGTATGCAAGATTAAGGACAAATGTTGATTGAATCCAGGCTTTTGACTCACAATGAAATGCAAGTGTCATTGTGTTTTTTCCCATAATAAGATGATTGATTGTCAAAACAGTGGTTGTCAAAATTCATGAAAAAAAGAATTGTGTTTGCATTGGAAGAAATTAATTCTTGCATCAATTTTTGTAAAGGTAAGGACACATGCTCACATCCACTTAGCAACGAAATGATACTTTCATAATCAAAATAATAACTGTATTTATAGAGCATACAAGATGATCAAAATACTCTTCAGCTAAGGACAATAAAAGGATAAGGTAAGAATATACCCATACATACAGAATATAAAAGCATCTACAGTAAAGCATACTATAAAAGTAAATAATTGCCTGTGTCTCTGCTGCAAGTCAGTAGATTGTACTGGAAAGAGAGTCAATCCTGCATGAGAAGGAGCGGTCTCCTCAGGGAGAGGAGGTGGGGATTATCCCAAACTGAATCATGACCAAGGAGCCAACCCCCATCTCAGGAATGACATTTGGCGCAGGAGGGGGGTCGAGGTGGTCTGAGGCCAGCCCAGAGAAAAGCTTTCTATAGATAGTACTTGGGTTGAGTGAAGGCCGATGGGCATATTGACATTTTTCTCCACTAAAGTCCTGAAAAATATCTAGGGTCTACAGGCTTGATAAGGCCTCGCAGCCCTGGCTTGAGCCCTCCTTAATGGCAGCTCAGAAACAACTTACAGACCATAAGACAAATTGTGTTTAAGGACACAAAAAGAAAGGATTCCAGCACCTCACACTACACACATGCATACGCACACACACACACACACACACACACACACATACACACACATACATGCATGTGTACACACACGTCACACACAAATACTCTCTCAAATAGATGCAGAGGTGTACACATGCACCACACACACAAACATGCATGCATGCACACACATGTACACATACACCTACTCTCACCTGCAAATGCACACTCACACGCACACTCAAATGTATATTCACATGGTCATGCACAACGTATCCCTACATTCTTCACACATGCGAATATGGGTTGTTTTACATCCCATAGTAATATTGTTCACTTCCACACCATGTCATTTATGTTCTGTATCAGGCTTTGTCCTGTGCAATAAAATAATAGAAATGACAGAAGACAATGTTAAAGACTGTAATAAAGAAGTAATTTCCACAATGACATATATCATCCTTACATCATTATTCATTCCACTTTGAGACAGTAATTTCTAATATTTAATCTCATCAGTGAGATGAGATGTGACTGTCAGTGTAAAAATAACAAATCAAATCAGATTTTCCATCAGAGTGACTGAGTAGCGCTGTGCTTCTGATAGATGTGGTGTTTTAACTGTGAGACACTGAGGTCTTTACCATCCAGACTATCAACAGAAAATAAATCCTTTGTTTGTGCCGGGGAAACAGACTCACCACAACGATAACATCCTAAGGTCACAATCATGGAGAGAGGGCATTCTGATTTAATGGGTTCAATCATTAGAGAATACACACGAATAGCCTAGTCCATTGGATAAGCTCATTAATTGTGGACATTTGGTACACAAGCATGAAAATGTATATACGGACAATGGGCAATAGAGGGTGCAACAAGCTGCCATGGGGTCCAGATTGGGACTATATCAGAGATTGTTTGCCTCAAAACATTTGGCAGGTATGCAAATTGTCACACTTATGTACTACTGTACATAAGTTAATAATGCCTATTTCTTGTGCTCATCCACTGGACTACAATACAACTGCATACAGACACAGGCCTAACTTGTAATAAATGCGAATCCTCTCAGGTGAAATGACACTGTGGTTCCCTTGAGCATGTTAAAGGTTTGATAAACGTATGTATGTTCCAGTGGGTATAAATACTTTACTATGTCTGTACTGCAAAGAAGCCCCAGGCAAGTGGCGAGCACATCTGTATTAATTTTCTTACCATTAAATTGATCCTGGTTTGTTGAGCCCTCCCTGATTGGTTTACATTGTGCCGGCGATGGGAAGAGCCAGTGTGAACAGTATTTTAGGTCTTTGCTGTTCAATCAGGGGCTTGTGGCCTTCCACAGAAAAAACTGTCAGATTAGCAGTGAGGCACATCTGTCTGTGACCATAGCAACAGCATCCGTCAGTAGAGTTCAGGAACAACGCAAATTGAAGATGGCAGTTTTGACACTGGAAAACACAGGATACGTATACATGAATCAAATGGTAACACTGTTAAAAAAAATTAAAAATAAAAGTTTGTACAACTCCTTCCCTGCTCTTTGATGGATGACTATGGGAAAGATCTGTGGTGCGTGGGGGGCAGAAGCAAAGGACAGCAGTGCCCCCTTTTGGCAAATTTGGACATTTCACACTGCAATTGAAGGGAAAGCTTGTGTGCAAGCCTTTGTGCGCTTGTCATGTGGGAGTGAGAGGCATGCATCTCTTGAGGGGATTTCTGAGGGCGTTTGATAGCTGGGGAGCTGGAGCAGAGTGTGTGACTAAGAGCAATGCTCTCTGGGTTCTGGGGATTCATCTTTGGTCTGCTGTCGTGTATCAGACATGCGATTAAGCCGTATCTCGTAGGTTTAAGGTGTTAAACACAGAGCCTTCGGGAATGCCTGTAGCTGCTGTGGAACTCTGACGCTCTGAATGGCAAACCCCACCCTGGCCCCACCACCAGGCCAGACTATGCTACGTTCAAAAAGAGGTAGTTAAAAAGTACTAACCCATAGTTCTACAGGAGAATATTAATCCCACAGGTAGTGTGTGTTGTGATGTACTGTACAGCAGCATGAGAACAAACTTTAGTTGGCTTGAAAAAGTCAAGTACATTAGTAGTTGTAGTAATAGTAGTAGCAGTTTTAGAAGTTATAATAGAATAGTAGTAGTTATGTAATAGTAGTAACCTACTAGATAACTATAAGTAGAAACTGTGCCACCTACCATTCATTCTCCCCACAGCTAAGAGCTTGGCTCATTAGCAACCATTCCTGTAAACACTAGAATAAGGTTTTATGTTATGTGTTGCCATGTTGTTGTTGGGTTTGTAGGGTTTAGTAATGATTGTGACAATATGCTCCTTAATGCTAATATAAAACTTAATAGTTATCCATCAAATTCAATAAACCAGTACTGTTGGCCTGATGCCATGAAAGGGGGGGAAAGTCTGGCGACCAATAAGATCCTGAACACGCCTACCGACCTAAAGAAGAATAGGTTGTTGTTACCAGCGACATGCGAAAGATGGTAATGTGGTTCTATCGATACCATTGGAATTCAAACTATTTACGGTCGGATCAATGCCTAATCCGATAAAATACTCTTGGGGTGCCAGTATGACAATAGTGTCCACATTTATTTCGAAGTTTAATGATTTGCACGCTAAGGGAGGCATCTGGCGAGTGGCGAGGAGGTGTTATAAAACAGATACCTACTGATCGTTTGATTGCATCGTGGAAGACAGCATGGGGCCTGATAGGCGGGGGAGAAAAATGACTTTTCCTGGAAACGTGATGTCTGGCATTCTAAGGTGGCGACATTTGTGACTCCAGGAGAGGAGGAGGTGTGAAAGCGGGTAGATTAGGAATAGCCAGGATAGGAATATATATTGTGAACGGGTGCAAGCTGTGTCCCGTTCAGTGATCGTGACTAGAGAGAGAGAGAGAGAACAGGTGGGAGGCAAAGGAGGTTTATTAAACAAAAAAAAGCTAAACAATTGTAATTTTCTTCTGGCAGGCTCCCAGGGGTTTTCCACTTGTAGGTGGGGCAGCCTACCAAATCACAGCACAAAAAAACCCACCAATAATTATGCTATAATAATTATTTGCCGCACAGCTTTACTAAACAAAACATATTGCCTGTGAAAAATGGGGGTGTTCTAAACCTTTGACTGGTAATGTATATATTATATGTATTATCATGTTATATACAGTGCATTCGGAAAGTATTCAGACCCCTTCACTTTTTCAACATTTTGTTATGTTACAGCCTTATTCTAAAATGGATTAAATTCATCTGCTTTATCGATGAAGTGCTGCAGAGATGGTTGTCCTTCCGCCAGGTTCTCCCATCACTGCAGAGGAACTCTGAAGCTCTCTTAGAGTGGACATTGGGTTCTTGGTCACTTCCCTGACCAAGGCCCTTCTTGCCCGGTTACTGAGTTTGGCCGGGCGGCATGCACTGTGAACTGTGGGACCTTATATAGACAGGTGTATGCCTTTATAAAGCATATACAATCAATTGAATTTGCCACAGGTGGACTACAATAAAGTTGTAGAGACATCTCAAGGATGATCAAAGGGAACAATTTCAAGTGTCATAGAAAAGGGCCTGAATACTAACATTTCTAAAAAGCTGTTTTTGTTTTGTCATTATGGGGTATTGTGTGTAGATTGATGAGGAAAAAATGAATTTAATCCATTTTAGAATAAGGCTGTAACATAACAAAATGTGGAAATAGTGAAAAAAGGGGTCTGAATACTTGTCTGAATACTTGTGCACTGTATATATATATATATATATAACATGATAATACGTATAACTATAGTTATAATAGATCTAAATGCATACATACTGGAATAATATTGTCAACTGCATGACATGTTTTTATCCTGCTATGAGTTGCTATGCATTGCAGGGCTCGAGACTAACACCGTCCCGTTGTCCCGGGGACGATAAAATATGTATTTGGGACGAACAGAAATCCTCCCCGGGACGCAGTCGGGGCGAAGAGGATTTTTTTTTCCACTTGTAAAATGTGAACTGAGCTGACTTTCAGTGCGCATATCACTGCCACTGGCAAACGGTGCGCATCTTCTGAGTGCTCGCCTACTTGACAGTGGCATGAGACCACTGCACGAGACCCGCGAAAATATCAGAATGTTTAATAAAAGTTCCCGCGGTACTGGCCATTCTCTCAGTCAAGGGAGCACTCGCAAACATGTTGCGCTATTTGAAGAGGATAAACACAGCAGAAGAAGATGGAGAACAGACACAGACTGACCAACAGGGAACTGCATCCAACCCAAGTACAACCCCGAGTCTAAGGTAAGGACACATTTAAATCACAGAGGTGTAATGTTAGTCTATTGGAACTGTATACAGTAGTCAGCTGCTAGCTAGATAGCGGGCTGCTTGCTAGCTAACGTTAGCCCTGTGTGTGTGTGGCGTGTGTGAAAAAACGGTGTTAGCGCTAACTCCGTGCTGAGTGCGAGCACCCAGAACAATTAGCAAGGCAACCAGCGAAGTGTAAGCTACATTTAGGCTATTTCAGTATATTATTTTTGTTAATTACACTAATTGGTTGATTCCGTGATGTTTTGGTTCATATTAGTTCAATTTTAGATTCACGCCATGGCCGGCAAATGCTTCACCACTGCTGTAGGCTGCACGGCAGTCACCAGAGCATTCAAAACAGCATGCACTGCATCAGTTCGCCAGTTGTCTCAATTCAAGCACAAGACAGATACATTGTGTATACCATTTTGCAACAAAATAGCTACTACCATTGCAGGACGAGTTGATTGGCCTAACGTTATATTTATCGAAACAAAAGCGGAGAAATCCGTCAGGTTACTGACGCTACACTTCACTGCGCCACACGGTTGCTAGGGCCGCATTGACTGGCGGCAATCTGCCAGCCTGTTCATTTGTTCAGTCCACCACAGAGGTATTTTAAAAGCGTCTTTGAACATACACAATAAACAATGATAATGCGAACCCGCGTTTCGGAGAAATTAAAGGTTTTTGTCTGACACAACGTTAGTATGAGTTACAACGTGGCATAACGTTACACAGCAGTAATAGCTAACAGTTGAGCAGTTGATTTGATTGTGAGTGTTGAACATTTTCAGTTTGTAATAAATATGGTTGAATGAACACACTCGTATTCCTTACAGTATCCATGAAATTCGACACTTTGACTCCCTTAGATATGTCAGATGATTTCTGTACTTTTCACTACATGTTTTATTAATTCATAAACTATCCTATCAGTCCTTAAAATAATAGAGTTGCAAATATCCATAATAATCTACAAGACATCATTAACACTAACTATATATATATATATATATATATATATATATATATATATATATAAATAATCATAATGATTCTTGTGAAATCTTTCCACCTGGGAGCCTTTTGACTAAACCAATTTATTTTCTCTTTCTCTACAGAAACAAAGCTCTGGCCAAAAGGAAAAGAAAATTTCTTCTAGAATGGAATGTTGTTACCTGTTGATCTAATGTGCCTATTGTTAAAAGAAGTAATTATTTCAAATAAAAATACAATTATTTATTTCCTAATCATTTGAATAGTGTTTTTTATGGCAATAACAACTATAGATGACAAAACCAAAATAAATAAACAACATTCTCGATTTTTGTGACAGTTTACATTCACTTTGGGACGGTTACAATTGTATTTCGGGACGGTTCCGGGACGGTGATGAAAAAAGTTAGTCTGGAGGCCTGATGCATTGTCAGCTTCTTGTTTGTATGCAATGTTGTCCTTGTGATTGTATATAGTGCAGGTACTGTCTGTCTCTCTGCATTCTATATGTAGATTGTATTTTCAATAATTTTAATGGTTATATGTATATGCATTTGTTTATTTGTATTTGTATTTTTTATTTTTTTGGTTTCAGATTTTTCTCCCATTTTGCTCCCAGCGACCGGTAGTGACGAAGGCAAAGCAACGCCTCCTCCGAGACAGCACTCGTCAAGCCGTCGACCGTAACCCAGTACTACAGGGCCACTCTTATGCACAGCGAACGTCATGTCGGCTTCCTCCCTCCCTCCTCCCTGGGGCGGACAGCCAATCGCCGCCTCTGGTGGCACTCCCAGGCAGAGCCGACTCTGGCGAGACGGGGAATTGAACCCCGGTCTCCGTGGCCAGCATCGGACGTTGTAACCACCAGACCACGAGGGGGCCATTTGTTTATTTTTAACTAGCAGCCTGCCCAGGGACTACAGGTGAAAATGAGCCTCCTTGGCTAACTCACATTTACAGAAATGTTATCAATGTGCACTGTCCCTGTAAAATAAATAAATTAAGTAATTATGTCATTTTAGTAGTAAGTAATTATGATTTTAGTGAGAACTCCACTGTGGTCTTGTTTTCAAATTGTCAGAGAACACTTAAGTTTAACTGATGTAAAGATTCTCAATTAATTTAGTCTGTATAAGGACATATGCAATTCAAGCAAAGAAGAATTAAGTTTTATCTGGATTCAATCAAACCAATCAATCAAACCATTTTAATTACATAGTGTCTATGTGATCTACATGGTCCAAACTAACTGTAGCTTGATGTTTAGCATGTGGGCACAATTCCAAGCTTAATGGATTGAAAAGATTTTGTCATCTGTAAACAAAGCACTGATCTGCATTTCCAAAGAGCTCTAATTTGGCTCTAAAATAACTTTAATCGGTTCACAGAATATTTTCCCAGAAGGATTTAGGTTTGTCTAGGTGGGTCTTGGCAAAGATCAATCGGGCCTTCTTCTTCAGCAGTGGGGTCTTCCTTGACCTCCAACTATAAAGCCCTTTTTGGTTTAGTGTCTGGCGTAGGGTACGGGCTGAAACCATTACCCTAGACCTCTCCAGGTCAGCCTTGAGATCTTTGGATGTCATATGAGGTGATTTCTCAATGGCTTGCACCAACCATCGATGACATCTGAGATACATTTTCCTCTTACAATCATGTCCTGGGAGATTCTTAACAATTCCATAAGCAGCAAACTTCTTGATAATATTGCGAACTGTGGAAACAGGAATGGCATGGTCTCTAGAGATTAGGTCTCTTATTGCCTTGTGAACACTTATGTTTTGTGATAATACTTTTTCTGACCATCCGCAAACAGCTCTTTTCTCTTCACCATTGCCACAGGGAAGGAAAGGGGGAACAGGGAAGCAGAATGGACTGTTTTGTCACCATTGCCAGTGCAGGGAAGGAAAGGGGCCCTGGTCGTCAACAGGGGCAAGCAGAATGGGAGTCTGGAAGATTTTGTCACATTAAAATTGATAAAATAAAATGGGGTTAATTGGCTATAAATTGGG
Source organism: Aldrovandia affinis (assembly GCA_029706075.1). NCBI lineage: Eukaryota > Metazoa > Chordata > Actinopteri > Notacanthiformes > Halosauridae > Aldrovandia > Aldrovandia affinis. The sequence continues at coordinate 1,532,542 of JAINUG010000138.1, read as the reverse complement.
AGAAAACAAAAATCTGAAATAAATGTATAAAAAATAAAAAATGGATAATTGGTTAATTTATATCATGTGGGCAGCTGCAACCTGTCACAGATTAGTTGAATTACATCGCTAACAATAATCTATTTCCTCCAACGAAATGTATTTGAATTGTTCTAAAGGTGCCAGTAATTGTGTCAAGGCCACCTTTCAATTTTGAAGCCATAAAATATATATATATTTAATTATTCTTATTGTTTTTATCATGTGCTGTATATCTTGCAAATAGTTGTTGACTTTATTCCCAAAAAATTATATTGAGTCAATATTGCGTATGTAAAAGGGGTAGGTGTGCTGTGGGTTTCGAACAATGGCCCTCAGGGGTTGCACCAAAAAAACAAGAGCTACTATTAGCTGGCTGAGCTAAAGACCAAACTCCAGTGGGACATCCAAAATAGTGTCAATGAGTACCCAGGTGTCACCTGCTGAAGCGGATATTCACATGCTCACTCAGGTCTCTGAACACCACTACACATGCACTGTTAATGAAAACTGAACTAAACATATTGTCTTTCAGAGGACATACCTAGGTACTCATTGACAATCCAAAGATTAGTATCAGGGTTCAGCAGTGTTGCATTGCTGTTAGGGTACTTCTCTGAATCGCGATCAGAGAGTTGTGGATTAAATCCAGGTTCAAGTTTTTTGTTTGCCTTTGAATGAGGCATTCTCCAGCAGAATAGAAATCCAGCCATGTAATTGGGCGATGTGTCATTTTTCACCCAACCTCTGTATTGCACTGTTTCTTCTGCACCATGGATATTGAGTCACAGATACAGTTTGGATCTGGACAATGACAGATTGAGATGGCCGGAGGAAAAATGGGAATGCAATAAATGTCAGCAGGTTTCCTTACACAGATCATGTAACAGAAGTCAGCAAAAGACAAAAATAAACCAAGGAAGCATATCTATTTGGATGTCCCAATCACACACTATTTTGGATGTCCCAATCACATGCAAAAAAGCTGTAAGAGGAGATGCTTACATGAAATTGTCACCTAAACTAGCATTTCTAACCCAATTAAAATGAAAGTGAGGTGACCTTTATGGCAAATTGAAGGTATTTTAATGGACGAAATGAAGCTCCTCCATGTACATACCTGGGTGATGGAGAGCAGCCATTTTGCATATCGAGAGGATATACACACCTTTCTGGAATCATGACCAGATGGTTACACACAAAGAAGATGCACTGGAGCTTGGTGGTTTTTACATCTGTAGGATTCAATTGTCCTGGATTTAATTATCCAGCAGGATTACATTTGCGTTGTTTGTCTTGAGTTATATGATGTCTGCTCTGTGTTTGTTTTGCTGATTATTTCAGGACAACTTAATCCCCCAGTGGAATTTATGAAGAAGTATTCTATTCTGATCTGTTCTTGTCTTTACAATTCTATTATTTTCATTTCTGTTCTAAAAATGGGTTTGTCTGTGGTGGGTGCAACCAGACAAGGGAGAGGATGAGCACGAAACTGAGAGACCGACTGGTATTGGGGGACGGGAACATGTATGGCCGTGTCTCCCTGTGCAAGTTCAACATTCTCTCAAACGTTCTCACAACTGTCCAGCAATGTTGTTGAGCCATTGTGAACACCCTGAGAGAGCTGAAAGAGCAAAGAGCTGGTGAACAAGTGATCGAACGGCCCTGCTGAAGCACATATCTAAAATTAAGAGGAGGAGCCGGAGGGGCAATAGGAGACTATATTTTTCTCTGCATATGAATTATGAATATAAATCCCACTGCGATGCTGCATGCCATGTTTGCATGCATATCAAATGAGATGCAGCTGCTTATGGTTAAGGACACGTGGAGAGGCTCACATTACAAAACCTTCAAATTAGAGAAAATACAGTAGAATCTCAGGGATATGAACCTCACCACTGACCAGGCAGCCGAACATGGCATGAACCTGAATATAGCATAAGCAATGAAACCTTATCAACATCAAACTCTTTATTATCAATTTTGCTTTAGAATATTGCAAATTCGAGGGGACTTCCGGTGGTTTGAATGGAGTAGACGTGTGTTCCTCAGGCTCCCGCTACATTTAACATATAACTTGATTTTATAGCCTTATTTCTGTACTTGGCGAAGTGAAACTTGATAGCCTTTTGTTTTATATACATTTCACGACAAGACAACTTGTAAATGGCATCGAAATCGGCCAAAAAAGACAAGAAGAGAGAAGATGACGTTACCCCCGCCACCTCTGATGCTAACATGGCCGCCCTGACCAAGCTATTAGAGGAGCATAAAGAAGCCCTTTCCATGGAATTTAAATCGGCCATAACACCACTTGAAGCGAAATTGGACTATGTTCAGGCAACAGTCACAGATCATGGACACCGCCTGACCTCCCTCGAAGCAAATGCGAACCAGCTTAGTGACCAAATGGTGGCGATGGAGGCTAAATGCGCAGCTATGGAGGAATGCTACAATAAGCTAAAAGCTAAAACTATCGACCTCGAGTCGCGTAGCCGCCGCAACAACATAAGAGTAATTGGCCTACCTGAGTTAATTGAAGGGACACGGCCCGCGGCCTTCTTCTCCGGGTTGCTGGTGGAGCTCCTCGGCGACGGGGTGCTCCCCGCCCTCCGGAGCTTGACCGCGCCCACAGGGCCCTAACAGCCAAACCAGCCCCGGGTCTAGACCAAGAGCGGTAATCATGCATGTTCATCACTACAAGATAAAGGAGGCGATCGTCCAGGAGTCCCGGAGGAGGAGAGGTGAGTTGTCCTACCGGGGGAAACCAGTGGCGATCTTCGAGGACTACTGCCCCGAAGTCGTTGAACAACGCACGGTGTACCGGGAGGTGATGTCGGCGCTCTATCAGCGAGGGTTTAAGCCATCGCTCCTGTACCCAGCGAGGCTACGGATCACAACAAGAGACGGTGGGAGAAAGTACTTTGCATCGGTAGAGGACGCTAAGGCTTTCCTGGCAACCCAGCCCAACAATCCCTGACCTGGGAGGAACGGTAACTTTGATAATAATGGCCGAAACTTGCGACAAGCTTAAATATCTATCTTTGATTAGCGCCGTTGTGCTAGCTACTTGCTGATATGTTCCCAGTCAGTTTAACGTTACACTTTATGGAAGAGCTTATACTTCTATAGAAAATACGACATACGGAAGGTTTGTATGTTTTTGTACTTGGAATGTTGCCTATGCGGACACTATCTAAATCATCGTTATATTCTTCTGTCACACAATTTTATTTTTATTATTATTATTTTTTTATTATTTTTATTTCTTATTTTTTTATTATTTTTATTTTATTTTATTATTTTCTCAAATTTTATTTTGCTTTCTATTCTGGAATACTTACATCAATACGGGACTGAGGTTAATGGTGCCTGGAAGTGTATGTACAGTTTAGTAAGGGTTAGGATTTAGCTTGCAACTGTTGTACACAGTTGTTATCTGGGATATGGTTATATGGGTAGTTTTTAGTGTGCTTTCATGTTCTTTGAAGGCTCTCGGGATATGGGGGGTGGGGAAGGGACAGTTTTCCTTGATTTTTGGCACTCATCTAGGTTCTCTTTGGAAATGTTACAATGGATGCAGTCTGAATTGCATGCTGGGCATTGTTTACTTTCTTCTTAATGCTACTACATGGAGTTTGCTCTACATTTTTACTTTTCAGCATACACTCTTTACAAACTATAATGGGTAGACATCTTAATATTGTGAGTTGGAATGTCAAGGGGTTGAACCACCCAGTTAAGAGGAAGAAAGTATTCACCCATCTTAAGCAGTTTAACACAGATATTGTCTTTCTGCAGGAAACGCATTTGCGCTCTCCAGAGCATTCCAGACTTTTGGCAGGCTGGGCGGGCAGCACTTCCATTCTGATTTCCGGGCCAAGGCAAGGGGGGCTTCTATTCTAGTAGCTAAACATATACTCTTTGAACCGACCAAAATCACAGCTGATAAGAACGGTAGATTTATAATTGTTTCAGGGAAATTATTCAATACAAATGTCGTCTTGGCCTGCGTGTATGCCCCGAATCCTGATGATGCTAGCTTCTTTGATCGCCTGTTTTCTCAGCTTCCTGACCTGGGCTCACACCACTTAATACTTGGGGGGGACCTCAACTGCTGCTTGGACTTGGTGCTGGATCGGACAGTCTTCCGCACAGACCTGGGGCAGTGAGCAAATCTGCTTCACCACGCCCCTGTTGTGATGTCACTGCTCAATCTTTTCTTTTCCGAGTATGGAATTTCAGATATATGGCGGTTCCTTCATCCTAAAGATAGACAGTATTCCTTTTTAAAGAATTACTGTATTCACCCTCTGAAAGTGTCCCTGAGTGCGTCGTATCATTAGACGCGGAGAAAGCGTTTGATCGTGTCGAGTGGAGGTATTTATTTGCAGTTCTGGAAAAGTTTGGTTTTGGATCATCGTTTATAGCTTGTATTAAATTATTATACGCGTCTCCCACCGCAACAGTCCGGACTAATAGTACAGTTTCTCAACCTTTTGCCCTGGGCCGTGGAACCCGTCAGGGTTGCCCACTAAGTCCAATCCTCTTTGATCTTGCTATTGAACCCCTCGCAGTTGCCCTCCGTAACAGTGCAGATGTTGCTGGTATTCGGAGGGGGGGTGTGGAACATAAAGTGTCTTTATATGCCGACGACCTTCTGCTGTATGTTTCAGACCCAACAACCTCTCTACCAGCGGCACTCTCTCTGCTTAATCAATTCGGGTCCATATCAGGTTACAAGATAAACCAACAGAAAAGTGAATTGTTCCCAATTAACAGAGAAGCATTTGATCTAGACTACAATGACATACCATTTCAAATTGAAGATAGACAATTCACTTACTTGGGAGTAACAGTCACACGGAGATTCAAAAGTCTTTTTAAAGAAAATTTTATGACTCTACTAAATCAGGTTAAAACATTGTTACTGCAGTGGTCCCCTCTTACATTATCTCTTGCTGGACGAATAAACTCCATAAAGATGAATATACTACCGAAATTTACATATTTATTTCAGTGTGTACCGGTTTCATTCCAAAATCATTCTTTGTCAAACTAGATTCGATTATCTCCTCATATATATGGCAAAATAAAAGACCACGTGTGAGCAAACTTCTACTTCAGAGATTCAAAGGTGATGGGGGCATGGGGCTACCTAACGTCCGCTATTATTATTGGGCTGCTAACATTCGATGTCTTGCCTTTTGGAACCACTTTTATCTTCAGCCTAACAGTCCAGAATGGACATCTATGGAGCTTAAATCGTGCCGGGTATCTCGCCCCAGCACTCCTTGGTTCACCGCTCGACCACCCTCTGACTAAATCAATAGATAGCCCGGTGGTGTGTCACACCCTGAAGGTGTGGGCCCAGTTCAGGAGGACCTTTGGATGCGGGGACCTCTCTCTTCTGAGCCCTGTTGCTTCCAATCATCTTTTCGCCCCATCCCAACGCGACTCAGCCTTTCAGGATTGGCACAGGAAAGGCATCAGGTGGCTTAAAGACTTGTTCAAAGATAACTGTTTTATCTCTTTCGACCAATTGTCAGAGAAATATGACTTACCCAAAACACATTTTTTCCGATATTTACAGGTCAGGCACTATGTGCGTTCTATTTTATCGTGCTTTCCTGCAGAACCTGACACTAACCCTGTTGACACATTTCTCTCTTTTGACCCACTACCCAGAGGTGCACTGTCGACATTATACAGAAAAATCTCCATGCTGACATCCCCACCTCTGGACAGGATTAAAACGGCTTGGGAGCATGATTTGGGGCAGACTATATCAGATGATCAATGGGATTCCATTCTCACGTCAATACACAAATCCTCACTCTGTGCAAGACACTGCCTAGTGCAATTTAAGGTGGTTCATAGGGCCCACATGTCCAAGGTTAAATTGTCTAGCTTCTACCCGGATATCTCCCCCACTTGCGACAAATGCAAAAACAACGATGCTACCCTTATTCACATGTATTGGCTGTGCCCTCGTCTACAAAAATTCTGGAGGGGCGTCTTTCGTACCTTATCCAACATCTTAAAGCGAAACCTATATCCGGACCCCCTGGTAGCTCTGTTTGGCATTACTGATGAAGATGCTCCCCATTTGACATCTGCACAGCGCCATGTTGTTGCCTTTACCTCACTCTTGGCCAGGCGGGTGATTTTGTTCAGGTGGAAGGATGCTGCCCCGCCTACACTCAGTCAGTGGCTTCGAGACATAATGTCCTGCCTTAATCTAGAGATGCTGCGCTTCTCAGTCAATGGCTCTGAGAAGAAATTCTATAAGACCTGGGAACCCTTTTTGACATACTTTCATAACACCCACATGAGATAACATGCTATTCATTCCAACTCTTAATATGAAAAACAACACGTGACTCCATGGAAGTAGTTTTTTCTTTTCTATTCTTTGTTTCTATTTATCTACTTTAGACATTGTGCCTTGTTTCAGATAATCAAGGGGGTGGGGGGGGAGGGCTGTCTTATTTTGCTGTTTTACTGTGTGGAGTATGTTTGCCCTACCCTGTTGGGCTTTGGTGAAAATCCAATAAAAACATTTGGAAAAGAAAGAATATTGCAAATTCAGCAGTATTTGTTTGGCCAGAACAAAATCACCGGTGTGATTATTTTCTTACTGTTGCCAAGAATGGACAAACAGGTCTGTTTGAACTGAACTGAACATTCTGAATGATGATGTGACAATCACTGCTTAGGTTTGCTGGCTAGTAATAAGCGAACTAACACAACACAGAAAACTAGATTTTCTGTACACATAAATATACAGCAGCGAGAGCAAATAATGTTACTCAACTCAACATTGAGTAACACAAAAACTAGTGTTTTTATTGTATTGTCTTGCTAGACATGGCAGCAAACAATAAGATAAGGCTCCATAAGACTATATAAACTATAGGACTCCTTAGGGCCATTGCCTGGAGTTTCTGGGTTCCAGTCCCATATGGAACACAGCTGTTCAACATCAGCTATTAAAAGGGAAAAAAATCCTATGTTATAGGAAACATGTCATGTGGGCACTTGAGTTTAAATAACTAATTTCCAAAATTTGAATGTTAAATACCTCATTGTGCATCAATACATGATAGAAACAACATACATTCACAGGAATAATTTCAAAATAAAATCATCATTAAGGCTGTTGGGGGACATAGTATTGTGTCTGTGTATCCAAAACATGTCATGTCAAACATGTCATGTTGTGGTAAAGCTTTCAAAACATGGCCTCCTTTTGTAGGTGTGGTGACATTTGTGTAGTCCTACAAAGTGTAAAGAGAATGAAGGACTGTCGATTAGCCTCTAAATGAAGTTTAGCCATGGTGTAGTCAAAGTTACTCATTCTAATGGAAGTTTTGTGTTCTGCTAATCGTTTCTTAAAACAAAGTTTTTTTTGACTGACATACAAGGCACATGGGCCTGTCAACATTTAGGTGACTTGCGTGGACTTGCAGTTGATGAACTGGTTCACAAAATGCTTCTTACCTGTTAAAGTGTGTTTTATGTATTTTGTGGATAATGTCAGCACACACAGCCACCATAGTGGAACTTCCACATCATGCCAAGTGGCCTTGTCACCCTGAGCAGAATGTCCCTGATCATACAAGCTCTGAGTTTAGGCTGCCAATGCCTAATGTAAATATATTTTATGTTTGTTATTTATTGTAACCTTGATTATGCTGCCAACACCTAACACCATAAACACAATACACACACACCACCATGACACATAATAACAACAAGGACCACAATGGAATAAGTCCTAGGACTTTTCTGTGTCATCCTTGATATGTCTTTTTAAAATGTACATTGGGATGTAACCATGTATTGTCTTTTTGAAATAATTTTGAAATATAAATTCAAATATACTAAACAAAACTAAGCCAATGGGAATGTTGCCTTTTAGGTGTATTAATTTCTTTTTGGATATTGTGTTCCATCGGTTTATATTAGATTGAAGTGTAAATGAGAACAGTTTCGTCTGTACTGATTGTAGATCAAGGAAGGTGATGGTATTAGGACTGGATTCAGAAGTGAACTTTAGAAATGTCAGACTGTTACAAGTGTAAGACAGAAAGTTTGTTAGTTCATCTTGAGTTCTTTCCAAGAAAAGCAAGATGTCATCAATATATATTTTCCATAGTTTCATTTTGTAATGATATGGATTAATGTTAGGATTGTGGATAAGATTTTGTCCCATGCCCACCTACCACTAAACCAGGGGCAGAGGGAGCTGTGGGATAATGGCTAGATAAAAACTGAGCAGCAGATTCCAATGCTTTCTCATGTGGGATGCATGTATATAAGCTTCCAACATCCAGTGGCACAAGTTGTCAGGAACGGTGTCGGAAAACCAGGCACGGACCAAGAAATGCAATAATATATTTTATTGCATAAACAGGCGATGGTCAAACAGGAGTAAACAGAGCAATGCAGGGATCCAAAGAATGGTCGGGGACAGGCAGAGTTCGTTCTGGGCTTCAGTAGTATCAGGGGCAGGCAAGGCGTAGTCAGTGGGCAGGCGAAGGTCGATAACGTGAAAGCAGTCCAGGGAACACAGGGAGGAGCAGGAACGAGACTGAGATATAGACGAACACTGGAGCATGAACACAAACACAAACACGGGGAAACAAAACACGGGGAAACAAAACACGGGGAAACAAAACACGGGGAAACGCTGGAGAGTTGTGTAGGCATACGCAAAGCACAAGACAATCTAGCAAAGAACATGGGAAAACACACAGCTTAAATACATTTAGACATAACAAGAAACAATCAGGAATAAACATGAATGCAGCTGACTGCAATCAGACACATGAGGAATTAAGTGAAAACGATAATACAATAACGAGACAATCAGGAAATGAACATGGGAAACGAACAGCTAACTACATCAGACATAACGAGAAACAATCAGGAATTAACACGAATGCAGCTAACTGCAATCAGACACATGAGGAACAGGTGAAAACGATAATACAATGACAAGACTGGGAACAGGTAAGTGAAAGTGAAAACACGGACCAGACAACCAGGAAAACATGGAATAAATGAAAACACCTAATTACGAGGAACACGAACACGAGACGTGACACAAGTAAGGTTGCATTTTACCTAAACTTTCTGCTGACCAGGTTTTACAAGAGCCTAAGCTCTGCTTAATATATAAAAAACCATTTTGAAACACATCTATAACTGGTGTATTTTTTCATGAAGCATTAACATTGTGGCATGGGAGCAGGCGGCCCTCCAGAACCAAGGACAGTTCCCCAGAAGAAACAGCACAGCAGAGGGAAGCCACAGACCAAAGCAGGGCAACTGTCTGGTGCTGAACCAGCAAGACAGCTGTGTTCAATCCCTCAATCAGCCAGCTGTCTCCCATTGGGTAATCAGAAGGGACTGCATAAAAGGAAGGGCATGCAGTGTCTAAGGGAGAAGTGCCTATGAATGATTGAGGTTAATGGTGGAAATATTAACCCATTTATGAAAAACGCCTGATTATTCTACACAACCTCTTAAAACCTGAGGTTTTCTGGAAAAAATGGTGGATTTCAGCGAATCATTTCATTAATCGCAAAATCGGATGTGGTCTTAAAAAGATGTGTTAAAGATGTATTAAGGACATATTAACAATGTATTAAAGATGTATTAATGACACATTTAGTACATATTAAATATTAATTAAATGCATGGGTGTTGTCTTGCTCCCATTGGATTGTTTTCCACTGCCTTCACTGAGACCTTGCTGAAGTGTGTAAAATAACACAGCATAAAAAAGATCACACATTTCACAAACAATTCAGCCTGTCATGTCAGACACCAATCTGTCGACAGGCCTTAGACTGACTATGGGAAGGTCTCGATTACACACCTGTGTGTTTATTAACTTAATTAATTTGTTTAGTAAAGGCTTTTATCCAAGGGCTGGTATTCTGCACATTGCCCATTCCTACCACTGTATGTTTACCCAAGCTATTTGTGTTAAGTACCTTGTTCACGGGTGAAACAGCGGTGCTCTAGCCCAGATTATTTCAGTCCACTTCAGTGTATTGCTGCCTGCTGCTGTGCCGTTTAGTGATAGTGTCATTTGCTGTGGGGAACGGGCTGTGTGTAATGCTGAAGCTTGGCACAGACTCAGGTTTCTTGGTCTGTGCTGTGATTGGCTGCTCAGACACAACAACAGCTCTGAAAAGCCTACCTAAATCACAAAGGTCTGTTTTTGCTCCATTTTCATAGACAAATCATATCGCTGCTACAAAATGGACCGGGTCAATGGCACATCTTCGTAAAAATGGACCGGCCCAATGGGACAGCTTCCTAAAAATGGACCGGGCCAATCACAATGGCACAGCGTCTGAATGCGGTCCCTTACACCTTAGTTCGTTATGTGCGCTCGATCCTAACGGCATCTGTTACTCCGGTACTCCAGAGCCACAATTGCCGCCCTCTGGTGGCACTCCCAGCATCTAATCTTCTTTTTGACAAATTAGAATGAATTTATATTAAAATATATAAATGTAATTATTATATAATATTATATGCAATGATACCCCCAGGACAGACCTGGGCCAGTATTCACAAAGCATTTTAAGGGTAAAAGTTGGTCCTAACTCGGCAATTTAGGAGCAACTCCGAAAAATAATGGCCGTGCCACTCATAAATTTAGGACTCCTACATTTTTGGGATAAGAGTATTTCACAAAGGGTTTGAGAGCTAAAACCAGCTCCTAAGTCCAGGAGAAGTTAGAAGCAGTCAAGAGGACTTCTAAGTCGCTAAAGACCTACTCACAGCGATCCGAAAATCTTCTGCTGCCGGCAATCGTTGTCGCAATCGCGTCAACACTGGAGATATTGAATGATACAGAGCTCATAAAAAGGTACCGCCTCAATCTAATGTTTAAATTGTATTTAATTCGGTCGCGTTTCTAAAAACCTGCCTCCCAGAAAGGTATTTAGTATGAAAAACAAAGCAAACCAAAACATACATGGTTGTCTATCTCTTCACTGTAACTCTGCATTGAGATTTAGGTAATTGTTACTTTAAAACGTAACAGCGGCAGGAAAACTGTATTTCTCTATGATGGTTCAATTTAGCTATTAATCCGACACATCGCATCATATGCGTGCCGAACCGTGGGGGTTGATCCGTACGGATCACGGATCAACTGCGATCCGTTACACCACTAGAATATAACAGGAACAGGTAGGCCTACATACCCCTTTACAGTAGCATATAATTTATTTTCTTGGTTGAAATCGCGGGCAGAGACCCATCCCCTATATCAGCCAATCGCTGTCGGCATTCTGAGTAAGCTCGTTCATGAGAAACAACGTCATCCATAGCAACGACGTCAACCCTGCCCTCACTCTTAGCTTGAAAATTCTAGGACTTCCTTAGTATGAGTTTGTCTTTGCAGCTTTGTGAATAGGTTTTAAGGTGGGACTCCTAACTAAAAGGTTTTAGTGCGATTTAGGAGTACTCCTAGTGGTAAGATACAATTCTTTGTGAATACCGGCCCTGGTTCCAGGAAGATAACATACAGTACTGTGATACATTATTTTGCTGTTGGTCTTAGATGACTTAGAAACCGCACAGGGCCATGGGGGATGATGAGTGGATGTCCCGGCTGAGGAAGTTTGCTGCCTCTGGGGTGTGGCCCACTGAAGCGGGCAACAGGCCAGCCCTCAGACAAAAGAGGTGGTATGACCTCTACTGGAAGGTAAAGCATGCTAGTGCATCTCACCCCTAAAACTTGTCATAAAAAGATTGGCTGCCAGCTAATTACCAGTTGAACCTGTGTTTGCAGAATAGTTTGGAAAGTAAATAAATTGTTCTCTTTAAGGTGACATCCATGCAGTCCAAAGACGGTCAGGGGTGGTAAGGTTTCAGCTAATATATATTGGATCTGCTAATAAAAAGTGGATTCTCAATTGTTTCAGATAGAGAAGTGCCCATTACAAGCCTGTGGACTTTGTTTGGGGGATCACAGAGTTATGCCTGTGGATTTCACACTCTCAGAGTAATGAAAAATAGCAGATTTTGGACTGAAGTTATATCACATCCTTTACTGTAAGTGTTTACTGTGTGTTTTTTGCAGCCTGCCAGTGGGCCTTCTTATTCCTCCACATCAATCCCTGCCACTATCATGGGCATGTCCCCAAAGCCGGCCTCTGCCACGCCATCAGCCTCAGTCCTCTGCGGCCTGCATTGACTTGGTCATAAAAATTAAATGGTGAATATTACATTACTTTCATGTTTTGTATGAATTCCACTCAACCACTTCTACTATGTTGTTTTGACTTTCAGATTTTGAATACACTCTTAATAGGTGTTTTCCTGTCATCTATCTATTCTGATTTATTTTGTTTCCCCCTCTTTTAAAAATTTATTTCACATTTTTCCCCGTTTTTCTCCCAATTTGGTTGCCAATTATACCCTCTATTTATCTCAATTCACCCTCCCCCACGAGTCCGCCGCCCGTCCTCTGGGTCGAGACACTATTTCCGGGCCGATTTATCCGCCTCTTCCGAGACGGAATTCTACCACGGACGCCTTTTTCCTGCTCCTCGACGGACTCGTGCCAGCTCACCCTCCCCCTTCCCCCGGAGGTGGACAGCCAAATGCCGCCTCCGATCGGGCTGACAACCAGGGCCAGTCTGGTAGAGACGCGGGTTTCGAACCACGTCCCTGACAGGCAGCACACACCGGACCAGCCAAAGTGTGGTGCATTAGATGCACGCTGGTGTGGTGCACACTATCCGCCAGCCCCCTTTGTTTCCCCCTCTGTCAGTTTCTTAAACCACGGGTTGGTGGGTTGCTGTGGCTAAATCGAATTTAGTGGCTCAGAAGCCTGTTCAGGTAACAATGATATGATAGATGACTCTTGGCCTTAAAATACTTTAATAAACTGTTTTATCAGATTACATAATAATCTACCCTTGCTCCCAGCCACTGTCCTGCCCTGCCAACACCACCCCTGGTCATGCCAGCCCTGCTGCTATGGCCTCTGTGAGGACCACCACTGCCTCAGCTGTTTCTCTGGTCACTGCCAGCTCTGCATGTAAGTTCTTCCCTCTTTGCTAGAGCCGCTATTCATACACTGAGCAGGGTTCCCACCCGCATGGAAAAACCTTGAAAATCATTGAAAATTATTCTGTCATGTAAAGGCATGGAAATTGATGAAAAAGCTCTGTCTTGGAAATGTCATGGAAATGTCAGATTCCATGTAACTTTATATATTTATTTTTTCTTTTCTGATAATGTTACCGCAAAATGTGTGTTCCCCTGCCACAGTTGTTGCCACCTGCCACAGCTGTTCTTACACACAACACACACACACACAATGTGTATTTGCACTAGCAAAAGTTCAAAAACATGTTAAGTTATGAAAGTAAAGTCCATTTTTGCATCAGTCGCCAAAAAAAAAAAGTTTTTGAAAACCTTACATTTGTCATTGGAATGCAATGGAAATGTCATGGAAAATAGAAATTTGTTTTGAGTGGGAACCCTGACTGAGCTAATAACAACATTTCGTGCCTGTTTTTATGTGATGATGATAGTACATAATCTTTTATCATTGTCCTTCAATTTGGATGAGCATGTAGAGCAGGGGTGTCCAAACTACGGCCCATTTTTAATTGGCCATGGCCGCATTCCAATATAAGGAATATGGCCCGCGCATGAAACTTGCACTTGACTGAGTTGTAATTCTTAGTTTCACCACTAGTGGAGCCACCCGTATTCATTGAAAACATCGAAATAAACGAACTGCTCTCAGGTTTTTTCGCGTAGCACCCCGTCGACAATAATTATTTTCGGTAGCACCCCACCCGTCGACAGAAATAAACGAAAAACTCCGCGAAATAAACGAACTGGTCTCAGCTTTCTTCTTAGCAGGAACCCCCTGTCGACAGAAAATCCGAGGGGCGCAAGAATTATTTTCGCGTAGCACCCCCAATAGTGGCCCAGCCTTTCGTATATTTTTCTGTATTTGGCCCTCAGTGGAAAAAGTTTGGACACCCCTGATGTAGAGGATCTTGTTAGTCCTGCTCCCAGTCCTGCTCCATTCAGGTTGCTGGGCGAAATGAGGAAGACGATCCCCATACAAGATCAGAGGTGGATTGCTTCCACAGTCTTTCATGCCGGCAAGCTGCGCCCCGATGTGAAGCTCTGGTATGAGCCACCTGTCCCGTCGCTGATCTACCATCAGGCTCCAACCCCAGACCAGTTTTTTACCCATCGGCTTATGGCATGAATGCACTATCACCTGTGGAAGGTGAGGGTGTTCTGCCCAACCTGTGGGAAGCAGCTGAAGGGATATGGTGTCCACAAGAGGGTATGCAAGATCCTGGACATCGACAGGTACTATCTGAATATGAAGGAGACTCTCAGGTGCACTGTGTGTTGTCTGAACTACCTGTCATCCAATCAGACTGTCCTGGACCAGCTTGACCTGCACCATCGGAAGATGTTCCAGTTGATCTTGACATGGGAGTTTGAATCTACATACAATATACTGTAGCGCCCGAGTAGGCGCATGCTATGGCGTCATTGTGGAGGGGAGATACCTCTCCGCCCGCTGGCTCCACCCCCGCGCCGAATTGGGAATCCCGGAGTGATTCCCCAGCTGAAGTGCGTTAAACGCAAATGACGCAGAGTTTAAAAGCGCGCTCTCACAAGGGCGCTGTTGGGAGTAGGAACGAGATAGAGAGATAGAGAGAGAGAGCGAGAGATAGAGAGAGAGAGAGAGAGAGAGAGAGAGCGAGAGAGAGAGAGAGAGAGAGAGAGAAGATAGCTAGTTTTTGTTTTTTGGAAATACTTTTTTGGACGGATTATTTTTGGATACTGAACTACGGAATTGGATGACAACGACGGCAACGGATTACCCTGGAAAGGACCACGACCCACGCAATTGGATCACGGACAAGGGAAGTTTGTGGACAATTGTTTGTTTGTGATTACCGGGACATTCAGTGCCAGCCGTGTTTCCCGGCCACGGAACCGGCATTTTTCGTATGCGGAATACTTCCGCATTTCAGTAATAAACCAAGTGTTTACTTTGAACTGTCTCCGTTGTCTTCGTTGTATATCGAATAAATTATTGATTATTGGCGGAGTGGAAACCCCACACCCTTGGTTGTGCTACATATGGTGGAGAATGCGGGCAACTATAACGCCAAATAAAAATAATTTATTCTGTACAACGTGGAAATGGAGCTACTAATGAAACACATGGAGAAAATCCAGCCTGCGCAGCTGGCGCATGACGCAGCTGACAGATGAGCATCAACAGCAGACAACGCTACTAAGACTGGAGGTAGCACGGCTGTCAGCTACCGCAACCCCGCCGACCCAACCCCAGTGCGTTCCTGGTAAAGATGACCGCAGGGGATGACATCGAGGCATACCTCCAGACTTTTGAGCGTACAGCGACCCGAGAGGGTGGGCTCCAGAGCAATGGGCCGGACTGATCGCTCCATTCCTGTCCGGGGTGGCCCAGCACACGTGCCAGGATTTAGATGAGGTCCAGGCTGCGGACTACACCATCCTGAAAGGGAAATTCTGCGTCGCGCCGGACACAGCCTCATCGGCCAGGCACAGAAATTTTATAACTGACCTTCGACGCTACCTTACCGCCCGAGCCCAGATGCACGACCTGATCCGCTTGACCAAGAGCTGGATGACCACGGAACCGACTGCACTAACGCCCATGGAACGATTTGTCATTGACAAATTTTTGCGCTCCCTACCTTTTGAAGCTAAGAAATTGGCAAGCCAGGCAAACCCCAAGAGCGCCGATGAACTAGTGGCGCTGGTGGAGGGATACCAAGCTGCTGTAGAGGTCCTGCGCAGCAGCCGACCTGAACCTGAGGAGCCTGAAGCCTCGGTCCGAACCCGGGAGAGGCCGAAACTAGACAAGAGGAGCAGAGAAGGAGCCTGGGCACCGCCCAGCCCGCCAAGGAGACGCCCTTCATGCCCGAAGACCGCTGGCGTGTTTTGACTGTAGAGAGGTGGGACATATCTCCTGGAATTGTCCCCGACGGGACGAGTGAGGCGGACCACATCCGCCACCAACGCCCCTGCTGCAAACCCTGCGGGTTGCTGCTGTCCTGCTGGGCCAACGAGGGTGCCCGTCGCCCTGACGCCCGGTGAGGGCCAACGGTAAAGACACCACCGCCTGCTCGACTCCGGGAGCATGGTGACCCTGGTCCGCCTGAGTACGCTCGGGCCGAACTGCAACCCGAGAAGATGGCCATTTCCTGCATCCACGGGAGAGCAGGGACTACCCCCGTGACCCTTTTGAAGCTACAGATCGACCAAGGGGCAGTATGTTGGAAAAGCTGGGGTCGTTGAAAACCTACCGGTTCCAGTGCTACTGGGACGGGATTGCCCCATATTTCCCCAGCTCTGGACAGGGATGCGAGGGGAAGAGGGAAGGCGAAGAAAGAGGAGAGGGAGCCGAAAAGCGGAAGCGGCAAGAGCTTCCCAAGTCCCCCACAGCAAAGTTCAGGGGCGGATCTGCCGCCCTCATTGGAGGTGGGGTCCGAGTCTGAGGCGGTCGAGGTCGCCAGACTGTGCGGATTTCAAGGAGCGGACCCGCCGCCATCAGCAGAGGAGCCGTCAGAGGCCGGGCGCTGTCGAGGCAATCCCGGTTGAGGAAGAACCGATGGGAGGAATTGTTCCCGATGGGCCACGAGGAGGCGCAGGGTCCCCGCCTGACGGGACGGGTTCGGGACGGCTCAATTGGAAGACCAGAACTTGAGACACGCCTTCCAACATGTCACGGTGGTTAACGGGACACTTATGGAGGGGGTAAGAGACAAAACCTACCCTCATTTTGCTATTAAAACCATCTGTTATACCAGGTGGTCATGAGTGAAGGTCGAGAAATAGAGCAGCTGTTAGTACCACACTCCATGGTGAACATGGTTTTACAGTTGGCGCATGCGCATGTGCTGGGGGCACACTTAGGGGTCGAGAAGACCTCCGACCGGATCAAGGCACGCTTCTATTGGCCCGGGATAAAAACGTATGGTGGAGAAATTCTGCCGAGAGTGCAGGGAGTGCCAGAGGGTGGCGCCCAAACCAAAATATAAGAGCCCTTTGATCCTGTTGCCAATAATATCTGTTCCTTTTAGCAGGATCGCGTTAGATCTTGTTGGGCCCCTCCCAAAAGCAGCAAGGGGTTCCAATACATCTTAGTTATCTTGGACTATGCTACCCGGTACCCCGGCCATTCCCCTGCGCACGATGGCCACCAAGGGCATCGCCGAGAATTGATGCTGCTGTCTCCGGTCGGCATACCAGATGAGATCCTGACGACCAGGGAACTCCCTTTATGAGCAAGATAATGCGGGACTTAAGTCAGTTATTTGCAATCCGACAAATACGGACGCCTGTGTACCACCCCAGACTGACGGACTGGTGAAAGGTTCAACTGAACCCTAAAAAGTATGTTGCGGAAGGTGATGGAGGCGGATGGACGAAATTGGGACCAGCTCCTCCCCTTTCTGATGTTTTCGGTCAGAGAGGTACCCCAGGCTTCAACCGGCTTCTCACCCTTCGAGCTGCTATATGGCCGACGGCCACGGGGCATGCTGGACCTGGCCAAGGAAGCCTGGGAAGCCCAGCCATCCCCCCCACCGAACGGTAGTAGAACATGTGACCGAGATGAGAGAGCGGATGGCCACTCTGTGGCCCATCGTCCGCGACCATATGAAGGAGGCACAGGAGGCGCAGCAGCGCGTGTCTACAATCGCGGGACACAGCTCCGTGAATTTCAGCCTGGGGATCAGGTGCAGGTGCTGATCCCCACCTCCGAGTGCAAGTTCTCCGCCGCTGGAAAGGACCGTACGAGGTCCTAGAGAAAGTGGGCGAGGTTAACTATAGGGTAAGTCAACCCGACCGTCGTAAGAAAACCCAGCTGTACCATGTTAACCTGTTGAAAAAATGGCATGTCAGCGACCAGGTCCCAGAGGGCGGACCGCAGCCATGTTTTACAGCCAGCCAGGCGGATGAGGTTCCGCTAGGGGAACAACTAAGCACGGCCCAACTACAGGAGCTAAGGGAGCTGGTGGGCCGCCATAGGGATGTCTTCTCGGTGGACCCGGGAGAGACTGACGCTATCGAACACCACATCGCCACTCCCGGGAGTCAAGGTAACACAGCGACCGTACCGCATTCCAGAGGCACGGCGTGAAGCGGTGCGCCGCGAAGTGCAGGCGATGTTGGCGGCCGGGATCATAGAGGAGTCCCGTAGTGAGTGGTGCAGCCCCATAGTCCTGGTCCCCAAACCTGATGGGACTATAAGGTTCTGTAATGATTTTAGGAAACTGAATGAGGTTTCAAAATTTGATGCGTACCCCCATGCCTAGGGGTGGATGAGCTGATCGAGCGGCTTGGGACGCCAGGTACCATCAGCACGTTGGACCTGACGAAGGGTACTGGCAGGTGCCCTGACAAGGGAGTCCAGGGAAGATGGCGTTTTACCCCTGATGGCCTGTATCAGTACAGGAAACTGCCATTCGGGTTGCATGGGGCCCCTCCCACGCCCAGCGGATGATGGATCAGATACTGCGTCCCCATAGACAGTATGCTGCCGCATACCTGGATGACATCGTCATCCACGGAGAAGACTGGGGGACCCATCTCCAGCAAATGCAAGAGGTACTGCACGCCCTAAGAGGGGCGGGGCTGACAGCAAACCCCGGAAGTGCCACCTGGGGCTACAGGAGGCAGAGTACCTGGTTACACCATTGGCCGAGGGTTGGTCAAACCCCCAAGCGCCAAGATTGAGTCGATTCGGAATTGGCCCCGCCCCACGACACAGAAACAGGTGCGCACATTCATCGGGCTGGCCAGTTATTACCGCCGCTTTATCCCCAACTTTGCATCCCTGGCTAGCCCGTTGACTGACCTGACCCGAAAAGGTTGCCGAAACGGGTGGGAGTGGACCGAGACCGAGGAGGCTGCGTTCCAGAACCTCAAGGCAGCGCTCTGTTCCAGACCGGTGCTGGTCACTCCGGACTTCCAGAAACCCCTGCTGGTCCAGACAGATGCATCGGAGACTGGAATTGGGGCGGTCCTGTCTCAAGTACAGGGGGTGAGGAACACCCCCCGTGATGTACATCAGCCGTAGTTGCTGCCGAGAGACGAGGCACTCTACGGTGGAAAAGAGTGCCTGGCGATAAAATGGGCACTGAGACACTCAGATATTATCTGCTGGGACGCAAATTCACATTAGTCACAGATCATGCACCGTTGGTGTGGATGTCCAGGAATATGAGAGTAACGCAAGGGTGACCCGCTGGTTTCTCTCCTTACAGCCTTTTAACTTTGATGTGCTCCACAGGTCTGGCGCCCACCATGGCAACGCGGACGCTCTCGCGGAGAGAAGCCCTGTGGTGCCGCGCCTCCCTCCGGGTTGGAGCTGAGGGGAGGGGTGTGTAGCGCCCGAGTAGGCGCATGCTATGGCGTCATTGTGGAGGGAGATACCTCTCCGCCCGCTGGCTCCACCCCACGCCGAATTGGGAATCCCCGAGGATTCCCCAGCTGAAGTGCTAAACGCAAATGACGCCAAAGTTTAAAAAAGAGCGCTCTCTCACAAGGGCGCTGTTGGGAGTAGGAACGAGATAGAGATATAGAGAGAGAGAGCGAGAGATAGAGAGAGAGAGAGAGAGAGAGAGAGCGAGAGAGAGCGAGAGAGAGAGAGAGAGAGAGAGAGAGAGAGAGAGAGAGAAGATAGCTAGTTTTGTTTTTGGAAATACTTTTTGGACGGATTATTTTTGGATACTGAACTACGGAATTGGATGACAACGACGGCAACGGATTACCCTGAAAGGACCACGACCACGCAATTGGATCACGGACAAGGGAAGTTTGTGGGACAATTGTTTGTTTGTGATTACCGGGACATTCAGTGCCAGCCGTGTTTCCCGCCACGGAACCGCATTTTCGTATGCGGAATACTTCCGCATTTCAGTAATAAACCAAGTGTTTACTTTGAACTGTCTCCGTTGTTCGCTTGTATATCGAATAAATTATTGATTATTGGCGGAGTGGAAACCCCACACCCTTGGTTGTGCTACAATACAATGTTCAAATCAACTATTATATGATAATGAAACACTGAAACATACATGTAATGAATGATTGAAACAAACCTGTTTTTCCAACAAAGATATTATATATCTCATGCTGTTTTCACAAACTTTATAATTATTACTATTTTGTTGTGTGTGTCTTGTTCTGTTTTTGTTCTCTGTGTGTTATTGTAAACCAATTCATATATATTAACCAAATCCACAAAAGGTTGCAAAGCATGTATCATCACTCATATGTATTCTCAATAGTTCCTGTAATTTCATTTGTATCATTTCACATCACAAAGAAGCTGTCTGGCACAGCTAAGAGGACCGCACTGTGGTTGATCTCTATCAGTAATGAGACAGATCAGGTCCTCATCAGTGTCCTTACTGCCCAGGAGGGGCCAGGTCTGGACCTGACGGTGGCTGATGTCATGAAGAGGTACAGCCAGGCAGCTGTGGCTTCTCCAGTGTTGCTGTATGTGGACTGTCGCTGCTGTGTGGAGATGGGAGTGAGCAAGCTGCAGGACAGGTTTGGTGAGTGGACCAACCTCAACATCAGGCTGGACATCTGGCACTTTATGCAGCAGCTGGCAGAAGGGTGCACCACTGACACTCATTCTCTATACCCCACATTCATGGGCTGTTTGTCAGTGTGCATCTTTGAGTGGGACCCACAAGACGTTGCACTGTTGTGCCAGATGAAGAGGCAGGAGCTTAGACAGGAGGGTGTGCCACTCATTCGTGATGTTCTGTGGACAAGCACATCACTAAGAAAGAGCTGGCCCTCTACTGCTGACGGAGGACTCATGGGGAAGAGTCCACCATCCGCCTTATTGTCCTTCCACTGCCATCTGAACAGGTTAATTGCAGGTTGGTGTCAATTATACCTTTTCAATTTATTTTAATCATTTTATCTATTTTTAATTGAAGAATATCTATTTTTAGTACACTAAATATATTCATATTTTTTCAGGGACCAGTGCCAACAGTTAGAATGTTCAGCTGTATCTCCTGGAAGGTCTGAACAGATGAACCAGGACCAGAGGGCTGCCCCTGTGACCAGTAAATCACCGTCTCTCCTTAGCTATGCAGGAGACATGGTACACTGTGTCAACACCAATAGTGTGAAGGTGTTTGGATGAAAGTACTCAAATCTCCTCCTTCCACCCCCCTGAAAAGTACACTGATGCATCAAATTATTATTAAGCTAAATTATGATTTTGTTACTGCTACTACATGTCTAGATGTGTATTTCAATTTGTATTCTGTTGTCTTTCATTTTCAGGAGAGATGATTGGTGTGGACTACCTGCTCAGGCAGCCAGGGCAGCCCCTGCAAAATGTGGACCCAGACTCTGAGGAGACTTCAGAGATGTTAGAGGACCTGGGCAAAACAGAAGTGGAAGATGAGGGCTTTGAGGAAGACTATACACCGGATCACACATTCTCAAGTCTTCTTGATGAAACGACCACGAGCTTCCTCCCCATCCAGCCTGCTGCCTCCTCCATCCAGCCTGCTGCCTCCCCCATCCACCCTGCTGCCTCCCCCATCCAGCCTGCTGCCTCCCCCATCCAGCCTGCTGCCTCCTCCATCCTGCCTGCTGTGTGTATGATTATGTTTTTGGAGAGCCGGTTTTCTGATTTTCTGATTAGCCTTTTTGGGTCAGCAGGTCAGCTACACTCATTATGTCTATTCCAGAACAAGATAACAACTTGTTAATATTCTAATAATTCTACATAATACTCATACATGGTTGTATGTTTTTCTCCTCTTCTTAGGTAGGCAACATCGTGGCCCTGTGGCAGAACCTGCTGGATTATGACAAGCAGCGAGTGGTGTTTGCTGCCAGGCACCAAGACAGACTGAACACAGGGAGACAGACTGAACACAGTTCAGATCTCCGAAGAAGAAGGCAGAGTTCACTCCAGGTGTGTAGAGCCTGAAGAGGTGTGCCCTGACCACCAGTGCACCACTTGGCCCAGTGGCCAGACTGCAGCTGTCTAATAGAGGCCATCATCGTGAGGCTCTGTGGTGTGCACAAGAGATGCAAGAAGCACCATCCTCTGCCACCCCTCTTGCCGCCTCATCCACTCCTCGTCGAGCAGCCCCGAAAACCTACCAAAGGAAGGTGCAGGCTAACTGCTGTAGAAAGTGTGGACAGCACAGGACTGCTGAGAGTGGCCACAGTCAGTACAAGGACACTATATACTGGTCTTCCACTGAGACTGTTACTAAGGAGCAATGGCTGGAGGACAAAAAGTAGGGCCCCCTGAAAACATTCCTGTTATTGATTTTGTTAGTGTGTTATTACTGTTGTCAGAGATGGGCAAAGATAATTCAAAATGTATCTTGTTACAAAATACAAAATACCCCTCAAATAAATGTATCAGATCAAAATACAAAATACTGGTGCCAGAAAATGTATCAGATAAAATACATGTATTTTGTATTTTCAAAATACAGGAAAAATAACTTTTCTCCAATTGGCTATCATAGGCCAACATATGAATAGGTGGCTGCCTTTCTCTATGAATATGAGCAAAAAGCCAAAATCACATAGGCTATCGCTGTGTGTTAAGTGTTAGAGGCACAATCACATCTTTAGCATCTCCTAATTAGTTTGCCCATATTACTCCCTCCATTTTGGTTGCTATTGACAACCAATTTCTTATCTTTGATGCTATTTGTATATAAAGGAAAAATACTGAAAATAGTACAGTACAAACTTACAAACAAATCAGCATGAATTGTACATGCTAGCTAGTGTTTCTGAAGTCACAAAGTGGCGTTTTGAGAAGTCGTATTTTCCAACTTTTCACATCACGTCACGTTTTCTCAAAACGCCACTTAGAATACTATGAGTAGGCTTGTGTGAAAACAAGCGCCAAATTCTCAATAGCTGCCTGCGACCAGATACATGCCTGCATCCACGTGTGCATGCATTCACTGCCTTGTCCAACCGACAGAGAGAGGGTCTAAAAATCACTGTGAGTGTGTCTAAGTGTACTGTTGTTCTTTTTTTATGTTCTTTGAATCATGGATAAAGTATTTTGAGTATTTTGAAAATACAAAATTACTCCACCCTAAAGTATCTTGTTACAAATTACATTTGAATTTTTTCAGCCCTGTCAAATACAAATTACAAAATACTCAAAAGTAATTGAAATACGTATTTCAAATACAAGTAACAGAAATACTGCCCATCTCTGACTGTTGTTACAATTGTTATGTAGTTTCTTTGTTATGTTATTTTTGTGTTAGAGGTCTGTTTTGGGTTAAAAAAAAAAGTTTAGAAAGAAGAAAATTGAACTCATGAGAAACATTAAACAGCATGCGCTTATATACATCCATATACGAATGACATTTCGCATAGCGAAAAAGCATACTTTCAAGTGTTAATTAAAAGATAAACTTAAAAACTAGATTTTTTTTGTCATACAGTATATCATACAGCTTGCTGTTAAATGACAAAAAAGTACAGTAATGCAACTGTATAACTGGAATAGGTAAACATCCTGAAAAAACAGTGACTATATCATATATATTGTAATATAAGAATTGTTAGTTTCATTAAAATAACTCTTGTTAATTCTACAACAAAATCAGTTTGAGCCTGCAGGTTAGAAAATGTCCACTCTGGCTGACGTGGTATTTCAACCTGCGATCTTGTGATCATAGTTCTCCCTCTGAAACATGTACAGATCACAGTTTCAAGGATTCTTTAAAATAGTATGATATATAATGACTTGTAAACACATACAGAATGAAAAGAAGAGCCAGACTTTTCTCTTTTCTTTTTTCTCATTTATTTCTCCCTTTTCTTCCTCTCCCTTTTTCCCCCTTCTTCTCCCCCTAAACAGATTATTGTTCTCCAGATTTGGTGCATACTATATTCTGTAAATCCCAGTATGCTTTGGGTGCTAGTGGTGTGTATGTGTGTGAGCATATGTGTGTGAGAGAGTGTCTGTGTTCGAGCATGTTTGTATGCATATGTGTGTGTCAGTGAGTGTGTGTGCATGTGTGTCTGTGCATGCGTGTGCATGTGTGTGTGTGTGTGTGTGTGTGTGTGTGTGTGTGCCATTGCTCAGAATTTCACTCATGAATCAATCCAGAGATGCATTGCAGTGTACAGGTAACTGCCAAAATAAATGAAACACCAACATAAAGTGTCTTAATAGGGTGTTGGGCCACAAAGATCCACCAGAACAGCTTCAATGCACATTGCCATAGATCCAATGTCTGGAACTCTATTGGAGGGATGCAACACCATTCTGCCACAAGAAATTATATAATTTGGTGTTTTGTTGATGGTGCTGGAAAATTCAGTCTCAGGCGCCACTCCATAGTCTCCCAAGTGTTAAATTGGGTTGCGATCCAGTGACTGAGATGGCCATGGCATATGGTCTACATCATTTTGATGCTCATCAAACCATTCAGTGACCACTCATACACTGTGAATTGGCACTGTCATCCTGGAAGAGGCAACTCTCTTCAGGATATAAAAGTTTCACCGTAGGATGAAGGTGATTGCTCAGAATAGCTTTGTATTTATTGATGTTAACCTTGTCTTCTATGGGGTTGAGTGGACCTAAACCATGCCAGGAAAATGCACACCATATCATAACAGAGCCACCAGGACCATGGGAAACAATCACAGAGGCCTGTAGGTTTCTTTTGGCATGCGCCACACATGCACTCTTCTTGAGAACAGGGTGAAGGATGACTCATCTGACCATTTTTTCCACTGATCAGTAGACCACTGCCTGTGTTCTTTGTATTTACTAACAAACTTGCATTTTTTTGTGTCCTTTTTAGATACATGACCCTACGCATGTTAATTACTTAATTAACTCTGACATCTGAAAAGACTGTTATCAGCAGCAAGGCTCTGGCCAATGATTGGTCCTTATAATCTTGGCTTTTCTGAAATATGCCTGTCAAGGCTTGAGAAAACAAGACACCGCTGACCGCATCGAGCTCAGCGTGGTCACGTCACTTTGCACGCTGTATGCCAGAGTTGAATGGGAGGCGGTTTGGTGCATCATGGCAAAAACCAACCAGCTTCCAGAAAATTCCCCTTGTAAGCAATGGCTCTGGTTCTGCCTACTCAACCTCATATAGTGTGATCACCATGGAAACAGCCAACCTACCTTTGGGAGAGAAAAGGGAAAACATGCAGTTAACAGACCCTTTGGTATTTTTCAATGTCAAGACATTTGCATTTCATCTTGTTTGTCAAATATCTTGTATTTCCTGAAATGTAAATGTTATGGAAGTGTGGCATGCAGGGGTACGGAAGCTTATCTTAGAAGGTGGAATTTATTTTCCTGGAGACATAAGCTGGTACTACAATTTTTATTGGCAATTCCGAACAGGGGGCCAAGCCTTTTACATTTGCATTTTTGGCATTTAGCAGAGGCATTATCTTCCATTATCTGCATATACACCTTATCCAGAGCAACTTAAAATGAGTGCATTTAAACATGGTAAGAAAACTCAGAGATAGCGCAAGAGCTCAGTATAGTTACAATACAACGGACATCACCATAGACAGCTTACCTATAACACAGGGAGAGAGTTCATTTTTTTAATCATTTTTTTATTATACATGTATACATTGGTCATGGCAG
This sequence comes from Aldrovandia affinis, assembly GCA_029706075.1. Lineage (NCBI taxonomy): Eukaryota > Metazoa > Chordata > Actinopteri > Notacanthiformes > Halosauridae > Aldrovandia > Aldrovandia affinis. The sequence continues at coordinate 1,506,786 of JAINUG010000138.1, read as the reverse complement.
TGAGTTTAATTATATATAAAATCAGTGGTAGAGGAGTCTGAAGAGGTGGGTTTTCAGTCTTTTGCAGAGGATAGCCAGCGATTCTGTGGTCCTGATCAAGTGTGGAAGATCATTCCACTGCCGGGGGGTCAGGATAGAGAAGAGATAAGACCGTGAAGAGTGGCTGCCGGGTGCCTGAAGGGACGGGACAGTCAGATGGCCAGAGGAGACAGAGCAAAGGGGTCTATCTGTGGTTTAAGGTGTGATGAGTGTCTGGAGGTAGGAGGGAGCAGTTCCCCTTGTGGTCTGGTATGCGAGCACAAGTGACTTAGACTTGATTCATGCTGCTATAGGGAGCCAGCAAAATATAGTGAGTAGTGGAATGACAAGCGTGAACTTGGGTTGCTTGAAAATCAGGCGGGCAGCGGCATTCTGGACTAGTTGCAGTGGCTTGTTGGCACAGACTGGTAAGCCCACCAGCAAGGCGTTGCAGTAGTCCAGACGTGAAATATCCAAATCCTGTTCCAAAAGCTGTGTGGTGTCTTGGGTGAACGACCCAATTCTCCTGATGCTGTAAAGAGAGAAAAGTAGAAACAATAGAAATAAATACTGCCATAATAAAATAGCATCTATAGTTGTTATATGCGGAAATTAATAGAATAGAATTGAACAGAAATCTTTTTTGTCCTTCAGCTATTTGGCTTAGAATATAATCATATATACAGGTTGTGGCCAAAAAGCTGGAAACACTAGAGTAAATGAGAGACAGGAATATATTTTGGTTGTACATACCAAGCATATTCTTTATCAATTTCTCATCTGACAGCATAAACTGCACTGATCAGTGTCTCCCCTGGAACTGACTGGCACAGCTCCATGTATGAACTGGAGAGCACCATGCCAATTCAGCTTTTCTACTTTTTAATATTTTTATCTCATAGGGTAAAATAATGTTATTCAGTTTCACCCATCTCTTAAGGCCCATCAAAGCAGTGCAGCAAATCACACTAATTGAAACGACAGTAGACAGGGGCAATCTACACCAGAAGCGAACACAGCACAGCACGGGTGCATTGCTAGAGCAGCACAACATTGTCTTTCGCATCTGTTCTATATTCGCTGGATACTGCGCAACAAAATGTTTACAGATGTAGATCGGCTCTAAAATGCTTGGTACACATGACCGGATTTCTATTGTATAATAAAAATAAAAAAAATACACAGTTTTTCTCTCAATTTGGTGGCCAATTGTGCCCTCTACATATTCAATTACACTCCCCATGCTGCCTGCAACTACAGGACCTGCCACTATCCTGGGACCGGTAGTGATGAGGGTGAGCAAACCGCCTCCTTTGAGACGGACCCTGCTGAGCCATCGACCATGAATCCAATACATGCAGGGAAGCTTTCTGTACCTGCGGCGAGCTCATCCCGGCTTCCTTCCCCCTGGGGCGGACAGCTAATCTCCCCAGCTAGAGCCGGGCTAGCAGAGTCAGAGAATCGAACCATGGCCGCAGTGGGCAACCTGCACTCTGGGCAAGTGCTTTTACCACTTGTATCATTATATTACTGCATGTATATCCCTAGTTCCGTCCTGCACTTGTGGAGAAAATAAACAGCAGATTAAGAAGGCACTAAAAATACAGCAGATAAAAATTATGAAATATATTTTCATTCATGTAGTGCCATGGCAGAAATTAAGCATGGAAAAAAGTATAGCCTACTGCATTTTGTCATCTGTTTTCGTGATTTTGAAAATAGAGAACAGATGCTGGGCAAATGGCATATAAGTGAATGCATAGATCCAATTACGGAGTTGGAAGATCCAGATCTCACTTTGACAGTTGATACCTTGTTAAAAACAAAGCCTCCTGATGTAATAATGTGATTTACCATCTCTGAAACAAATATTTAGGACCAGACAAAGGGAATCAAATAATTGAGAATTGTCTGGTCAAACTTTAATGACAAATAACATTTGAAGCTTAAAGATGTGAAAGCTAATAATAAACAACCAACGATAGCAAATGTGTCCAGTCAGTCAGAACTTAATGTTAACATTACCTAGCTATGTCATTTGCTAGCTAGCAAGCTAACATGGGCAAAGGGAGAGGGAGAGGGAATCGACTACCACTGTGCATGATCATTAAACATGAGAAGGATGGACAAGATCATATATAACTTGAAGAACAAGCGACACATTTGCAAAGTGAGATAAAGTGTTATTGCTAGTCTTAATGTTATTGCTATTGTTCAACAATTGACATTTCCTGGTCTCCCACAACACATCTCCTTTTATGTGAAACTGACATTTTCAGAAGCTTGCTTTCATGACGCACAATGAGGAGGGCAAGTCTTTCTGGAGGATGAAAGATGCTTGCCAAAACAGAGCCATATGTCTGGTCATCATCAACCCAGCGGGAACAGCACCACCATTGAGGTGGAAAGCAAGAGACATGCTTACGTGCAGTGAAACATACTGATTCAATCAACTATGTCCTTAATATTGACTTACAAATAAATACAAGTGTTATTATTTTCTCTTCACAAACACAGTTTGGCTTATTCATTTTGGTGATGCTTAAAGGAGCACTCCAACCAAAACCCATAATTTCATGATGTTCTACTTACTGTATATCTTGTCTCGGTCCATTGTTGATACTTTTGCATTTATGTCCGTTTCCGTACAAGTATTGAGCATCCAAATGGCAAATATAATGAAAGTCAATTGTGAAATAATACTGACTACACACCAAATAAGACTACACACCAAAACCACACAGACTAACTGTGATAAGTGTTCAGATAGCTTTGGGACTTTAAAATACAGTTTTGATGAAGAGTTTGAGGAATCTGGATGTGACAAAATGAACTTAGAAGAAATTGCTGCAAACATTGGGCCATTTACATTCCTGACTTTTTACAGCATACCTAAAATAAACCTACTTTTGAACCAGTATGTAGGCCTATAGCTATCTATAATGTTGTTTTTTTATGTAGCCTGTCATGCAATTGTATTACCTGCCTTGCTAATTTTGAAAAACTGAATAATACAAAGTTAATGTTAACAACTGGTTAGCTATAATAGTGAAGCTAGCCACTTTATCTTATCATAAGAACACACATTGTTTACATATCTTGGCTCTGTAATCTCTGAACCATTGTTATGCTGATGACACTCAACTCTTTATCTCCTTCTCCCCATCAGACACTCAGGTCTCTAGCTTGCCTGATTCTGGATGGAATCACCACCTAAAGCTTAAAACAGAACTTTTCATTCCTGCCTAAACTGATTTCTCCATTTCTCTAGCCTGTCATCATCACCCTGCAAGAATCTGTATGGACAACAGGCTAATCAATGAACATTGCCTTGCTTCTTCCTGTATAACATCAGGAGAATCCGTCCCTTCCTTACCACGGCTCCTGGTCCAAGCAATGGTACTGTCCTGTGCAACTCGGGCTGGCCTCTCTGCCATCAGACCCCTCAACTCATCCAGATGGCCCGTGGAATGACACATTTGTGTTTGGCTCGCATCAAATTATTTATCTCAAGGGATCAGCCCCTCCTCAAGATCTTCAAACCCTAATGCTTTCTGCTACCTCAGGACAGCTAGCACCTCCCCCTCTGCAAATTGTATACCATTTGTGTTTGGTAATTATTTATCTGTTGTAACAATGCTTCTTGGCAATTTATTTCCTGTTTATTTCCCTTTTAAATGGTGCCCAATTTGTAAGGAACATGCATTTGTGGGATGAGCAGCACAGCTGAGTATGTGGGTTGTGCCCATGAAAAATTTGCCAAATCTTCTTTGCCAATGCCAAACAGCTTATTCTGTTGTTGCTATTGACTCTTGTTTTGAGCTTCCGGTACCCCCAGGTGCTGACAATCAGGTGCCGGATTGGCACCTGATTGGCAGCACTTGTGAGCATGGGCCCTGCTACAGTGGTCAAATGGTGTCTGCTCCAAGAATCGGCATGCCACGTTTGTCTGATCTCGCTAAGGCTGGCTGGTGTTCCGCAAAAGCAAGTTGCAGAATTATTTGGAGTGAGCCCTAGTACCATCTCCAAACTGAAGGCTAAGTTCCATGAAACGGGGGATGTCAGAGACAGACCGCGAAGTGGGTTTCCCAAGAAGATGACACCCCAAGAAGACCAGTTCCTCACCCTTTCAGCACTTAGGAACCGTAGGCTGTCTTCTACAGATTTGCAGTCAAGGTTTGCAGGATGATATGTCACACGGCTCTCAGCCCAGACAATCCGGAACAGACTGCATGCAACCAATCTCCGGGCTCATAGGGCTGCCATGACTGCCCTTCACCATCAGGCCCATTTGTGCTGGTGTCGGCAACACCTGCACTGGAACCTGAACATGTGGAGGAACGTTATGTTCAGCGATGAGTCCAGATTCTGCCTACGGAAGTTGGATCATAGGGTCAAAGTGTGGAGAAGACGGGGAGAACACTATGCTGATTGCTACACCGATAGAGTAACACCTTTTGGTGGAGGCAGTGTGATGGTGTGGGGAGGCATCTCCATCACTGGAAAAACGAGGCTTGTCATCATTGGAGGCAATCTCAATGCAGAGAGATATCGAGATGAGATTCTGAAACCAGTGGCAATCCCATATCTCCACAGTCTGGGACCGAACTCCATCCTCCAAGATGACAACGCTTGCCCCCACAGAGCAGGGTTTATCAGAGACTACCTCCAGAATTTGGGAGTAGAGAGAATGTAATGGCCTGCCAACAGTCCTGACCTCAACCCAATTGAACACTTGTGGGATCAGCTTGGGCGTGCTGTTCATGCTAGAGTGACCAACACAACCACGTTGGCTGACTTGCGACAAATCCTGGTTGAGGAGTGGAATGCCATCCCACAGCAGTGCGTGACCACGCTGGTGACCAGCATGAGGAGGAGGTGCCAGGCTGTTGTGGCTGTGTATGGTTCATCCACACGCTACTGAGGCTCCTGACTGTTTGTTAAATGAATAAATTATAAAATTACCAATATGTCTTGTTTCTTCCTTGTTACTGATAGACTTCAATCATCCAATCCACCAAACAACACCAAACAAGAGTCAATAGCAACAGCAGAATAAGCTGTTTGGCATTGGCAGAGAAGATTTGGCAAATTTTTCATGGGCGCAACCCACATACTCAGCTGTGCTGCTCATCCCACAAATGCATGTTCCTTGCAAATTGGGCACCATTTAAAAGGGAAATAAACAGGCTTTCCAACGGTATACAATTTATTGCCAAGAAGCATTGTTACAACAGATAAATTATCTACCAATCAGAAATTTACGAACTTTTTGTTCGATGTTTATTTACCATTTGGACGGAGGGGAATGTACATAAATCCCACAGTATCAACAACGCCATGTGGGTGGATGGACAAGACATATAATAACTAGTATATCATTAAATTATTGATTCTGGTTGAAGTGCTCCTTTAACCTGTCAAACTGTGTGTGAACAAAATATTGAAAACGTAAGGGTAAATGTTGATTGAATCTAGACCACTGCCTTAACAAATGGAGGTGGAGCCGTTTTATTGGGACTTTATTCAGGATTAGGCCCAGTCTGAAAAAGGATTCCACTCTAAAAACAGGGTTCCATTTATTAGAGGCTGCATTTTCTCGAGATGTGCTGCTCACTGTTCTGGGTCATTATAAATGCTGCTCGCAGAACAGTGAGCAGTCCTGAATTGCTAAGGAGTTCACAGCCATGGATGTTTTATGAAAGTCTGAAGTTTTCATTTAGACCCTGGAGATAAAGACCCTGAGCCAACTTTACTTTAACACTGTGCACTGGGTGCAGACAAGCTCCAAGTAAAAAAATCAACATCCGGTTTCACTTTCAAATAATTGCAAGTTACTTTTTTCATTGCAATACACTCTCCAACCTGTGTTTATGAAGAAAACTAAATACCTGCATTCAAATTAAGTTAAGGAATGTTGATTGACAAGGAATGTTAATTGAGCCAATGTCTTACTAATAGGCTAAATGACCATCTCAAATAGATTATCCTCTCTGATCTGCATGCGCATTGTCTGTACAAATGCCTGGTAGCCAGACCTGTCTTACGTTAGCATAGTAAGTACCTACTAGGTCTAGTATTGCTCTTTTGTTCTCATTGTACCCATTGTAAATGGTAGTATTTGCCCAAAACATTAGCAGGCATGCTTATTGGTTAACACAATAATTTATTTTCAGGGGAGCGCATGACCTCTCACTAACAAGGAATTTGATGGGGTAGAAAAACAAGGGTAATTATTTGATTTGTTCAATTTGAAAAGGGGTAATCCAATCAGCTTCATGCCTCGACCACATACCCAACCCCTTCACTACTGATGCAACTAACTGACAACTTCAAAGGACCAATTCCAGATTCGTAAGTCTTTGCTAGCTTCCTAGTGGTGTGAGTAAGAGTCTGGGCTTCAGGCTATCCATCCCACAAGATTTTGAACACACAGCCCCATTTAGTCAAACTCTCTGCTCTTCTAATCAAATCTGGAGACAGGAAGGTCCCTATCACAGTTCCCCTGACCACTTTCAGCATGAAGGTAGGGACACATATTTTAGCATAAAACAAGGCACTGTCATCAGGAAAAAAGTAGTTCCACCACTATCAGCGCAGTCTTGAATTTCAAGGCTTATGTGCACTACAGACACAAGTTAAAACAAAGTGGTCTCCATATAGACAGAACTCATTCACAGCCCTTTCAGAGTCATGTGTAGAATCCAGTGTAATTTGGTTAAGATGTAATTTTATACCCTTCCGACTCAAAAAGCAGCCATGTTTATTTGTGTTCACTGTGATGAACCACCTGGCTGTAAGTCGTTTGTCAGCCTTATCGAGTGTGCAAGTAAGCAAATCGCTCTTCAACAGTGTGGTCCTTAGGGCACAGATATTTGCTCCACCTGGTGCAAATCCTTTTGATATGACTCTAATTGCACTTCACCTAGAGGGACTCTAATTAAAGAGGCTGTGATTAAGTACCAAAGATGCACCAGTACAAATATAGACATGAATGCAAAACTTCATATGAATATTTGAAAGTGTGTGTGTGTGCATGCGTATCTATGCGTGTGAGCAAATCCCTGTGTATCATGGAAACATGCCACCTGACTTTATGTGATAGAATGCAAATCTCCACTTTTTCACAGCACCCAATTCTTAAGCTATTTCCATCCGATCACCCTAGGGCTTGTATTTATATTTACATCTGTCCTTTCTCTCATTGTTTTTACCTAACGCTGGGTCTCTGTTTGAGACTAACAAGCTTTATTTCCTGTGCATACGAACTGCATCTTATTTTAACAGTGGGTGAGCCTTAATGCTCTTATCAACCTTTTTATACTGACAGTTTCACTGATATAGCTAAATACAAGAATGTCAGCATATGGACATATGAAGCTGTGGGCTAGAAGACAGTGAGACCATTTTAATGCAGCTAAGCTTTCCCTCAGAAGGTTGCTGCAATATTGTTAAGTTAAAAAATAACAGTAACTGTTCCTTTTGTTTTCACATAAATGTCACATTTCACCTATCAAGCAGCAAGCATTAGTACTTCACAGCACAAGCAGGCATAGCAGACACTCTTTCAAATCACTGGAAGTGGAACTGTTTCAGACTTTCCTGTCTTCAACCTGCTCCGGAGCCCACACTAAATCACAGGGAAGCTCTCAAGACTGACCAAATGGTCAACACCTGCCGAGTCAAATCCGCACCTCCAAGACCTTCACATTCCGTGCAAATGTGAAGGTAAACTCTCCCTTGAAATCATCTCAAGTCAGAACACTTTGGTACTTCTTCCTGCTATTTAGTCTCACCTGCAATGCCATCTCTGCAATATTAACCAAAACACATATTGAGTCGCTGCAAGTCAAATCACACCAAACATCGATAATTATGGACAATAAACAAAGAACCTTTGCAAAGTCAGTTATGCATTTCTATCCATATGTGTCCACATGGATAGCAAATGATAGCATTGATCGCTTTGCTGCAGTTTTAAATCCGAGGTGGAGGGAGGGGTAGAGAGGGCTGCGCCTCCCTTTTGGCTGCTGTCAGGTGTTCCTGTTCCTTCCCAGAGCCTGGAGAGGGCTACAGGGCCTTGGACAGCAGCAGCCTCACTTACAGGCAGGCTCACCTGAGGCTAATGAGCGATCAACTCAGCTGTGAGCCTTTGCCTTCGTTAGGCCATTATAAAAGCACAGCCTGCCATGCCTGAGGAGAGAGTTTTTGGGGCATGGAGGAAGAAGTGCAGTTTTTGGTTGCTGTTTCCCTTGAAGTTTGATTTAACTGCTTTATTTTTGTGTTTTGTTGGGGTTTTTTTGTATGAGGATAATAAATTGGCCGTTGGCCTATTGAACCTTAGTTCTTTTGTTTGGTCTTCCATCCACTCACCACCTGGCATGGTGGCCACCCCTGCCACTGTGCTACACAGCTCCTCAAAGTTTTAATTAACCTTCTCCTTATTGGAAATATTAAACTGAGCTCTGGTCCTCATTGAACATTTTAAAATGTCCCTTTTTATTGTGCTTCACTAGCTACGGACTTGGAAAATGTTTTAATGCACAACCTTTTAATGCACGTATTACTAATAATTTTCCTTTGATTATTTTCATTCTCAGTGAAACCACTTTTGACTTTTAAATCTTTTCTCCCTCTCTCCCTTTTTTGTTTCAGGGTTCAAGCCACCTACTGAGAGAGCAGAGCAGCTTTGAGCACACAGGCACACATTTAGACAATTCCTCACAGCTGTGTGCCTCGGCTACCCTGCCAGTAGGCACGGTCGTTAATCACTCTGATTCCCCCGTCTATACCAATGCCTTTCCCAACAAATCCTCTCAACCTCCAACCTGTCCAGAACATCTTAGTCCACTCAAGGGTATGCAAATATGGCATTTGAACAGACAAAGTTTGCACTCCAAATTATATAAAATAAAGCTACATGCTCAGTTAAAAGCTGATGTACTGGCAATAGAAAACATGGCTATTCTCCACTTTATTGAAAATATAAATGACTGTAAACACAGAACCTCTGCAAATGGTGGTGTTACTTTCTACATCTCTGCAAAATATAATTACGAACTAAAATTGAAACAAAATCTGAAACACTTGCATAAAAAATCTTTTGACACATTTTAATTTTTCCGATTTTACCCCGTTTTTCTCCCAATTTGGTAGCCAATTACTCCCGCTGTGCTTAGTTCAATCCCCTCCCTCATAGTTTGCTGCCGTAGCCCTGTGACTGGTAGTGACTCGGCTTCCTTCCCCCCTCCCTGTGGTGACACTCCCGGCCAGAGCCGACTGTGGCGCGACAGGGAATTGAACCCCAGTCACCGTGGCCAGCATCGGACATTGAAACCAGTAGACCACGCGAGAGGCCCAAACACATTTAACATTTTAAGCATTTAGCAGACGCTCTTATCCAGAGCGACTTACAAGATGTGCATTAATACATGGTATGATCAATCATTGTTCGCACAAGAGATCAGTGCAGTAATACAGCAATAGACATTGTTTGCAGCTGCATACCATACCTGTAACACAGGGAAAGAAAAGGTTTGTAGATTTTTTTTTTGTTGACAGTTTTAAACATGAATACATATTATGAAATTCAGTATTAAGCAGTGGTGATGACAATTAGTTAAATGTACAGATTTCAGTGGTAGTGGAGTCTGAAGAGGTGGATTTTGAGTCTCTTGCAAAAGATGGCCAGTGATTCTGCGGTCCTGGCCAAGTGTGAAAGATCGTTCCACCACTGAGGGGTCAGGGCAGAGAAGAGTCGAGGCCTCGAGGAGCGGGTGCCTGGGGACCAGAGGGATGGGACAGTCAGTTTACCAGAGGAGGCAGAGCGGAGGAATCAGGCTGGGGTGTAACATCTGATGAGTGTCTGGAGGTAGGAGGGAGCAGTTCTTCTTGTGGCACCAGATTTATATATGATGCCTGCTTCAATAGGGAGCCAGTGCAGAGAGGTGAGTAGTAGGGTGACATGTGTGAACTTGGGTTGGTTGAACACTAGGTTGAACTACTCCACTCCGAGGCTTCTGGCAGACAGGGATGGAGACACTATGGAGCCTTCCATGGTGATTCAATAATCAATCATCATGGAGCTCTTCACTGGGAGGAAGAGCATCTTTGTCTTCCACAGGTTCAGCTTCAGGTGGTGGGTGGATATCCAAGCAGAGATGTCTGCCAGGCATGCAGAGATATGTGCCGGGACCTGGATGTCAGAAGGGGAGACGGAGAGAAAGAGTTGTGTCATCAGCATAGCAGTGATATGAAAAACCCTTGAGCAGAGATACTGACTCAAGTGATTTAGTATACAGGGAGAATAGGAGGGGGCCTTAGCACCCCCTGCAGGACTCTGGTGGAGTGGGTGTGGGGAGAGGAGCGGGATCCTCTCCAGACCACCTGGTGGGACTGGTCAGCCAGGCATGATTTTAACCATACCAGTGCAGTTTCAGAGATTCCCATCTCGGTGAGAGATGAGAACAGGATCTGGTGGTCAACAGTGTTGAAGGCAGCTGATAGGTCAAGGAGGACGGAGGAGGACGGAGCGGAGTGATTGAGACTTTGCTGAGTGGAGAGCCTCAGTGACCGCAAGTATAGCAGTTTCCGTGGAGTAGCCTGCCTTGAAGCTAGATTACTTGGGATCAGACAAGTCATTCTGTAGGAGATAGAGAGACAGTTGATTATATACAGCCCATTCTAAGGTTTTGGATAGGAATGAGAGGAGAGAGACAGATCGGTAGTTAGAGATGTCAGTAGGGTTCAGAGAGGGTTTCTTGAGGGGGATAACATGGACACTTTTGAGGTTTGAGGGGACAGAACCAGAAGAAAGAGTGGCATTGATTACATTGGAGACAAAGGAGGAGAATGTCCATAGTGATGGACTGGAAGAGGGGGTGAGGAATGGCATTGAGAGGGTAGGTGATAGGACAGTGGGAGTGAACTAGTTGTGAGATGTTAGAGTCAGGGAGGGGTGAGAAGGAAGACATGTTTGGTAGAGACAGAGGTTTGGGCAGTGAGATGGGTGAGGGAAGGAGTTGTGAATTCCATCGACCTTCTTGCAAAAGAAGGATGCAAAGTCATCCACAACTAGAGAGGAGGGGCTGGGGGAGGAGGAGGGGTGAGGAGAGAGGAAAATGTAGAGAACAGTGGGTGTTACGTCCCAAAATTCACCCGCGCTACAATAGCCAGGTGAAGAACCACTGGACCCAGCAACTAAATACCCCCAGGCAAAATAGTACAAGTCACAAGTTTTATTTACAAAAATGATATAAATAAATAAAAATCTGCTATACTTACATATAGCAGAACAGAAGCAAAACAACAAGGTCCCTATGCTGTGCCTATTTTAAACAAAGGAAAACTCCAGCTGTCAAAAGAAAGGTGTCAAAAGAAAGGTAAGTCTTCCACGGTCTGCTTACCTATGCTAACCTTTGCCCAACTAAAAGGTGCATCAAAACAAAGGGAAACTGGTTTAAAGCTACACAACAAGCAGACAACCAAGAGCCCAAGGCAATATACAAAGCGCAAAATGGTTCAAGAAAATAAAAAGCTTCTCAGACAAAACAGCACTTCAAAAAGAAAACGGCCTCTCTGGGGTGCAGTCAGCCTTTTAACCTCATGGTTAAGGCCTCTACATGCTTCTGCATAACTTGTGACTTCTTCGCGGTTCGCGCAATGCAACAATGTCACAAGCACTCAGCAATTTATACTCCTGCAAAGGCTATGCGACATGGTGTCACATACACTTCTGTACACTAGTAGGCTTCAATGTATTGGTCGGTAAAGTTTTCATGAAAGAAGGGAAACTCCTGTACCTTCAAACGTCTTCAGCCAATCTTTCCTGAAGCTGGTTCATTTTATACCGTGCCAAACAAATGATGCTAGCTATCTATATCGTTACCTACTGTTAGCTAGCTTTATTTGGCCATGATACCAGGTTGCTAGCTAGCTAGCTAGCTAGATATCGATAGTTTTGCTTAGCTAACGTTAACATAGATATATACAGGTATGGTATACAGCTGCCAATCAATGGCATCAGAGCAATCAGCCAGGCATGCTTGGAATGCTCCCCTGGGCATGGTTTCTAACAGGGCAATCAGGCAGCAATCAAGACAACAAACTGCACTAGCTTGTTCTCCACAATGCCATGCGTAACAGTGGGTTAGAAGCAGAGGACTGAATTTTGGAGAAGAAAAATGCAGATTTAGCAGAGGAGAGGTTGAAGGAAAAGGTAGCCAGGAGAGTGTGGAAGTCAGTCAGGTCACCAGGTCATTTGGATTTTCTCAATTTACTTTCTGCTGCTCGTAGTTTGAGTCGGTCAGTATGAATGCAATCAGTTAGCCAGGGGGTGGGGGGTAGGAGACGAGCAGGTTTGGTGGAGAGAGGGCAGAGTGAATTAAAGGAGGAGGAGACAGAGGATAGCAGAGTGGATGAAGCTTCCTCAACAGGTAGCTGTTGATCTACCAAAAAGCATGTCCAAACTCTCACTGCCTTCTGTACACTGATGATACAGTCAAACAAAAATCACAGGGTACATCAAAGTGAAATAGTGACATGGGCACCCTTCACACTTGGCTCAAATGTAATCATAACATTAAAAAACAACAAAACTGAATTCATGTTTTTTTCATTGATCTCATAAATGCTTCCCTATACTGGAGCCCATCCTCATACCAAATGCCAATACAAATGCCTTGGCCTTACCCTAGACACCCATCTGACCTACAAGCCACATATGAAAAAACAAAACAAAAACGATTTGTCTTTAGGAAAATCAGAACTCAAATGCACTCAGCTTTGACAAATATTTGCCAATTACAAAAGCCATCTTAAATACTCACATCCCCTTCCCAATCAATCATTCAATCATTATTGTTTTACACATCTTTAAATGTATATACTATAGATAGATTTATATCTCTCACTCTCTACTGATCAACTTTGATTGCCTCTGTATTTTGTTTATCTAAACACTAGACATAACCCTTGAAAATGTTTGTTATTTTTGTTGGCTGGTTTGGTTGTGAAATTGTACATTGATTTCTGTTTGTGTCAATATCATTTTCCACATTCAACAAAAAATAGTAATTATTCCATTACTGCTTATTTAGCCTAAAGTGAACCAACATCCAATATAATCCAGTAGCAAATTCTTTCCCCCTGATTTGGAAGTGCTAAGTGTAAGCAGAAAGCATGTTTCTGGCCTCCCGCGTGGTCCAGTGGTTACAACGTCCGACGCTGGCCACGGAGACTGGGGTTCAATTCCCCGTCTCGCCAGAGTCGGCTCTGGCCAGGAGTGCCACCAGGGGCGGCCATTGGCTGTCTGCCCCAGGGAGGGGGGAAGGGAAGCCGACATGACGTTCGCTGCACATAAGAGTGGCCCTGTAGTACCGGGTTACGAGTGCCGTCTCAGAGGAGGCGTTACGGTCACTACTGGTTGCAGGACTACGACAGCGAACTCACATTACTAGGGGGGGATTGACATAAAATAGCAGGTCTAATTGGCTACCAAAATGGGATCAAATCTGAAACAAAAATGTAAAAGAAAATAAAGCATGTTTCCAGACATAACTTTTTATATAAACACATTATATCCAAGGATGGGTGTCACACAAATGGATGTAAACATATTTTGTTTAGAACATGAGAAAGGGTTCAAATCTGAATCAGGATGAGGCTGTTGACCACCTGTAGACATCAGAGTAAGAAGGTGCAAAAAAAGGAGATGGAGAGGAGGGTGGAGGGATGTTGAGAGGAGGGATGTTAGAATTCACTTGATATGCCAGGTGTGACCTGCTAGTGGGTGTGGCCACCATGCTGGGTGGTGAGGAAAAAGCTACAAAGGAATAAATGAATTAGCCAATGTCAATTTTACTGCCACTCCCCCAGCCCTCCTAGCATCACACCAGGTTATAGTAACTGCAGGGATTGTTCGTAGATTAGCCAGGTTATCATAAATAGAGCTTGTTTTCACCAATATTTCGACAAACATTTAGCTTTGGGAAATCTATCTGCATTTATGGCACCAATACTTTAAACATATGTAATTGTGTTTTTTATAGTTGATTTTGGTGTACTTATCTTCATTCATTGTATGATTTTAATTTAAGTAAATTTATGTTTATTTATTTGACTGTTAATTTTACCAGGATACTTCAAAATTGGTATTGGCATTGGGCCCAAAAATCTGGTATTGGTCGAGCTTTAATAGTAACTATACATGAGTTGTTTACAGATTAGCCAGGTAATAGTACATTCAGGGATTATTTACAGATTGGCCAGGTAGGCCAAACTAGGAAAACTGGGAGGGTGGGCAGCGAAGGAAGTTAGTATTAGTATTAAGGGTAGGGAGGGTACAGACTGCCCGGATGGAAGATATCAGAGCAAAGTAAAACATGTTTAAAGTATAATAACGACAGTGAAATATTATGTCATCAAATATCAAGTAATGCTTGGAAGTTCCTTTCTTTAAATGCAGAAGCAGTTTTGGAACTGAAGGCTATCATGTTTAATGGGAGTTATGACATTGTTAGGATTACAGAGACATGGCTTGGTGCAGTGAATGGGGATGAATATAATGTAGAGGGGTACAAACTTATCAGGAAGGATAGAACAAATAAAATATGGGGGTGGGAGATGGCTCTTTATGTGAAAGAAAATCTCAATGTGCAGGAAATTCCAGGAATTAACCCTCTCATTCCTTGTGAGGACAACTGGATTAGTATACTGGAAGAATATGCTCTATGGAAACATAAAACAAGCTTATCAGGAAGGAGAGCCATTAAGAATGGGTGACTTAAATTACCCATTAATTTGGAAGTAGTGTCACAATCGTAATGTCTGTGCATTGGTTCGAGATGCAGATAAAGTCCATCGATAACTTGATAGAGAGGGATACTATGGTTATGTTGCAGTCTATAAACCCCTTATTACACCTAAAAATGCACATGTGTGAGTAAATATTTGGAAAGAACACAGGCAGTGGTCTACTGGGCAGTGGAAAAAAGTCTGTTCTCTTCAACCAGATGAGTGAAGTGACAGTGAAGTACAGAAGGAAGTGTCGGAAACAATGTAAAAGAGGATCCTGATTATCAAGAATCATCCTCTGATGAAAATGAGGAAACTCCTGTAGTCTATGAGGCATAACCTGAAAATTAATTGATAAAGGTTTTTGGGGTAAAATATGTTTGTATGACTGTTTTGAGTTGATTCATATTGCTGGGGTCAATTTTATCCCGAATACAATTTTATTATCCTTTCCTTTATTTAAACAAGGAAATCCCATTGAGAAAAAAGGTTATCTTTTTCAAGAGAGCTCTGTAAATAAAGTAATGCTGTACAACAAAATGCATTTCAATAACAGGAAGAAAAGTATATAGATAAATACAATAAAATTAAATAGAGGCGGCACGGTGGCGCAGTGGATAGCACTGTCACCTCACAGCAAGAAGGTCTCGGGTTCGAATCCAGGCCGGGGGCCTTTCTGTGTGGAGTTTGCATGTTCTCCCCGTGTCCGCTTGGGTTTCCTCCAGGTACTCCGGTTTCCTCCCACAGTCCAAAGACATGCACGTTAGCCTAATTGGAGAGTCTAAATTGCCCTGTAGGTATGAGTGTGTGTGTGAGTGAATGGTGTATGTAGTGCCCTGTGATGGATTGGTGACCTGTCCAGGGTTTATTCCTGCCTCTCGCCCCTATGCATGCTGGGATAGGCTCCAGCCCCCCCGCGACCCTGACCAGGAATAAGCGTTTTAGACAATGAGATGAGATGAGATGAGAATAAAATAAAATAAATAATTAAACTAATAAATAAGAAAATTTGTTTACAGATCAGCTAGTAATGAATTACTCAATCTCAATATCAATTCTCCCAGTGCCCTAGGCAATAATTATCTATATAATTGTGTGTCATTTGTATTTTTAGCAAATACACTATATATGCAGTGCGTAAGACTTTTGTCCACATGTTAATATTTTCAGCACAGCTACATATACGTATGTTATTTTTATTCCAGCCACGTTTGACCTGTGACCATAAAAGGAAAGTCATCCAGTGCCTTCAATAAGCACATGCATTCCTATCACCTGATTGTCAACTGTGCTTTCCTTTGAATGCGTGCAGTTATTTGGTAATTCCCCCATAAAAGATAAATCACTAATGTTGAGCAGTGTGAAGTATTTTTACTCCATTCACCATACTGGTTTAATTATTTGATTAATTTGAATAATTTCAAATGGCATCATTGCCACATACTTGTGGAAGCAGCAAAGATCCCAGCTACCTTGCACAGTACTATGAACCATAACTGTATTCCCAGCTTCACTGCCTTCATCTATTGTTACCCTGACAAGTGACTCTGCTGCAATCTTCTCATCCCCAGGTTACATTACAAAACTAAGTAAGTACTTTATGTGAAATGCCAAACCTGTCTTATTCCTGGTGATACATTGGAATTAAAGGCACCAGTGCTTTGTTGGCAACATGCATGGGTATAATGTGAATTGGAACTCTGTATTACATTCTTCAGCCATCAGGGGGCTTGGTGCTTCGACAGAGCAAATGTATATGTACACTACCGGTCAAAAGTTTTAGAACACACCCATTTTCCAGAAACCTGAAATGGTATAAAGGTAAACTGCCAGAGGTTAAAAAAAAGTTTAGGTTACCAAAAACTGAAAAACAATGTTATTTTTTTGGCAGTGAGTAGTTTCCTACACCATCAAAAGGCACTTGGAAACTGGAGAAAACTCTGACAGGAAGAGGTCTGGCAGACCCAAAGCCACAACAAAATCAAAAGATACGTTTCTGAGAGTTATGGACTGATGAATCTAAATTTAAAATCTTGAAAGTTTTTGTAGGTCGTCGAGTAGGCGAAATAACTAACTGTCAAACATGGAGGAGGAAGCATGATGGTCTGGGGCTCTTTTGCTGGATCCAGTCGGTGACTTGCACAGAGTGACTGTTAACCCACGTTAACCCATTACTTGCTCCCTGAAAATTGCCTATTTTTCAGAAATGTACATTATCTTCCAGTTTTTGGTTATTTTTTTTACCTCTGGCAGTTTACCGCTTACTTTTGTACCATTTCAGGTTATTCACTGGACTTGAACTGCTTACATTTCAGTAAAAACTGGAAAATGGGGGTGTTCTAAAACCTTTGACCGGTAGTGTATGTTCAGTGGTTATTCACTGTGTACAACCATACCCCTCCCATTTAACCAATTACAAATGTGCTCATCTCAGGTCAGAATATAGCCAATTCTGGGCTGGCGGATGGCGTAGCAGTCTAACGCACCACGGTGTGCGCTGCCCATCAGGGACGCGGATCGAAACCCGCGTCTCTACCAGACCGGCCCTGGTCGTCAGCCCGATCGGAGGCGGCATTTGGCTGTCCGCCTCCGGGGGAGGGGGGAGGGAGAGCCGGCACGAGTCAGTCAAGGAGAAGGTTAAGGCATCCGTGGAAGAATCGGCCAGGAATGTGTGTCTCGCTCCCGGAGGACGGGTGACGGACTCGTGGGGGTGGGGAATTGAAATAAATAGAGGGTTTAATTGGCAACCTGTGACGACTCGGATAAGGACCCAGACGCAGATCAGGATAAGGCAAAAGAGTAGTTTAATAGGAAGCAGGGATCAAACCAGGAATAAGATAATCAAAGGTACAAAAACACAAGGCAGAGAGTAGTCAAAAAGGCAGTCCAAAAAGTCAAAACAGGTAGGCAGATAGGCAAACAAAACAGAATCGCTAGGCAGGCTCGGGGTAGTCAACAGAAGGGGTGTCTCGGAAAATTCAATAAACTCTGGCTTAGGAAAAATAGGCTCAGGGAATAATGATCACCGTACTGACAAAGAGTGAACATAAACACTGAACTAATATACAGGCAGGGAAGGAAAACACAATGGGAATCAGGTGTGACTGGGAGGAGAGAGAGGTAGGAACACAGGTGTAAACATTGGGAATCGTTAATCTAATAACGAGGGGAAACGCAAGACATGGACTGGGAAACATACAAACATATAGACAATAGACGACCTGGGAGATCAGGCAGACACGTGCATAGCTAAAGGGGAGGAACGCAAGGAGAGAAGCTGCGTGCGAATGAAAGGGAAAGTGAAAAGCTAACAGGGATACGATAATGAGCGAGAAAGACAGCGATAGTCAGAAGCGTGAGATAATTAGTGATTAGTAGTGTTAGTAACTTAATCTAAATCCCTAATGTTAGTAGATTAGTTGGTTAGTACTATATACATCTAACTAATATATACAAAGTGTAATCTAGAAAGTAAGAAGGAAGAAAACGAGATAATAAGTGAAGACGGAGAAAACCCGAAATGTTTAACTTCCCGAAGTGCATGACAAGACAAGGAGTGGATCTAGAAATAAACGGAACAAAGACAGACAGGGACCAGAACGAGACAGAACGGTGAAAATGCAAAACAGAATAAAGAATAATAAAAAAGGACTGATGAAAAATAAACAAAGTACAAAAACAACAGAACAGATACTCAAAAACATAACACAACCAAACTGGGATAAAAACAGGGAAAAATCCTAAATAAATTTATAAAGAATATAGCCAATTCTGACTTGAGGAATTGAAGTGCAGTACTAAAACACCTGATTCAACTTATCAAGGTCTTGATAGAAGGCCATGATCATTTCACAGTCTGCCAGGAGTCTTGGAGTGACCCTGGACAACCAGCTGTGCTTCTCAAGCCCAGGGTTGGGAGGGTTACTTTGTAAATGTAATTAGTGCCTGATTACTGATTACACGGCTCTGAAAGTAATCCGATACGAATACAGTTACATGTCTCAAAAAAGTAACGTAATCAGATTACTTTTAGAATACTTTTGGATTACTTACTTTTTCCATCACAGATGGGTATGTTTTGGGGTACAGGAGACATTGGTAAGCTGTTATATAGCCAAAGGTGGTGCTACTTAGTACTAAAAAGGGTGCTCAAACTTTTGCACACGCCATGTTCACTTTTTATTTGATCAGTAATACATTTAAATAGTTATTATGCATTACACTTTGAAAAAGGATGTCATGTTCAACTTTCCACTGTGTTGAGTCAGGTCAGCTTCTGTTCATTAAATAATAAATACTAATAAATTTGAGATGTCAATTTAGCTAAATATATGCAACATTGTATCTGCATTTTTTGTTGTAGTCGTCGTCATTAACATGTTATGGAATTAGAATGGACAGATTCAAAATTAATCATAATAAAAAGCAAAGGGATATTGAAAGGCAAGTTCTTTTACTGTTTTGATGGCTCATGAGCATAACTCAAACACAGCATCTAAAACAATGTAATAACTTTTGAAACTTTTTTGGCACTGGAATAACAGCGACTTGTAAGGGATATGTAGCGGCGAATGCTCGGCAGTGCATAACGTAATTGACGTATAGTAGAGTACAATTGTCTACCAAATTGGGAGAAAACTGGGAAAAATAAAAGAATAAAATAAAATGTCATCGTTTCAACAATAAAGAAAGCAGTATAAAATTAGCAGAGCTGTTAATGCGATGCCTCAAACCGTAGGCTAAGGTCACGTAACAGCAAATTACTGCAGAACTGTGTTCATTAAACTGAAGGTTAGCTAACGTCGACTTACTCCAAGTGCCTTTTAAGATTCGAAGTCGAGTCCTTTGATGCCGACAGTATCTTTATTCCTGGAAGACACAAGGTACACTGGACCGACAGATTTTCCCATGTTCTTCTTTAAACTGGAAATTGTGTCGATAACGCCACAAACTAAAAAGCTGACTTTTCTCCTTGTCGCTATCAATGTTTGTCTGAGCGTGGGCGCGCGCTTTTTTAAACGCATTTTTTACGCAGTTTTTGGTTCTGTGCAGCGGCTGTAGTTTTTCGTGAGCTGTGTGATGATAATCATGTAGGCGTGAGAATTTCATGCTGTAACTTTAGTAATGAATATCAGCTCATTAATGTTTGTAAGGAAAACTTTCCACCAAGAATTCCAAAGTAATCCAAAATGTATTCACTTCAGGTTTATTAAAGTAACTGTATTCAGATTACTCGTTTTTCAAATGTAACGCGAGCTGAATACAGTTACTTGATTTTTGTATTCTGATTACGTAACGCCGTTACATGTATTCCGTTACAACCCAACCCTGCTCAAGCCACATAGCAGCGATCACTCGGACCTGCCTATTCTCCCTCCACAACATCCGGAGGATCCGACCCTTCCTCACTCAAGAGGCCACACAACTCCTGGTCCAGGCCCTGGTGATCTCACGTCTGGACTACTGCAATTCCTTGCTGGCAGGCCTACCGGCCTGTGCCATCAAGCCACTGCAACTTGTCCAGAACGCTGCCGCTTGTCTGGTGTTCAACCAGCCGAAGTTTACTCACGTCACACCTCTACTCTCTGCTCTGCACTGGCTCCCCATCGCAGCACGCATCAGATTCAAATCACTGATGCTTGCTTTTCAAGCGGCAAGAGGTACTGCTCCCCCTTACCTCCAGTCACTCATCACTCCCTGCACCCCAGCCAGACCACTCCGCTCCGCCTCCTCTGGCAAACTGTCTGCCCCATCCCTCCGGGTGCCTGGCAGCCGCTCCTCGCGGTCTCGCCTCTTCTCTGTCCTGACCCCTCGCTGGTGGAACGACCTCCCGCAATTGGTCAGGACCGCGGAATCACTTGCGATCTTCCGCAAGAGACTCAAGACCCACCTTTTCAGACTCCACTACCACTGAACTCCATCTGTCCATCTAGCTAATTGTCATCACCACCACTGCCTACTTGTTCAACACTTTATACCCCTCCTTACTCCATTTATATAAAAAAAATAATAATAATTACTAACCTTTTCCTTCCTCGTGCTACAGGTATGGTACACAGATGCCTGCAATGATGTTTATTGCTGTATTACTGCACTGATCTCTTGCGCTAACTATGATTGTTCCTACCATGTATGTATGCACATCTTGTAAGTCGCTCTGGATAAGAGTGTCTGCTAAATGCTTAAAATGTAAAAAAAATATGATTGGTTGAATCAGGGTCTTCCCATTGAAAGAGGTGCATTTCATTTGCCACAGAGGAAACATTTACAGCTAGGTTCTCCACTTTTGTTTCCCAAGGTTCAAATAAATTAATTGTGCATCAGTGTGGCCTGTTCGGCACAATTCTGCTGGCTGCCTCATAAAGAGCAGCTTGACAAATCACGCCCAGCATCAGTTACATATGGTCACTAACACTTGAGGAAAATTGCACCAGTGATTCACTCTGCACAGAATCATACCCACTTTCCAAATGCAGAGATGATGAGCAAAATGGTTAATCGTGGTTAACGCAGGCACTGAATTCACCCCCTCCCCCCACTGTGTCCATCTCTGCCAACAGTCTCCTGATTCAACCCACATACCTCTGGATATCATTATGGAGGCTGTTGGCCTTCACTGTGTTTTCATTAGCCTGAGCCATCATCAAAAGGTGTGAATATAATGCCATATTTATGTCTTACTGCTTGCTGGACAAGTGCAAATGCATGACCACATTCCACCCTACTTATTTAATAATGGGGAGGGGGTTGCTTTGTTGTTTACCATGCATTTGTCAAACTTTTCTCATCATTACACAATCTGACCTATCCTGTAACTCAAACTTTATTTGGAGAAATGTATCATTCATGTATGCTCTTCTCAGACTGTGCTGTTCCTACCAAAGCGTACTGTACTTCAGCTCAACAGCGAGCTAAACTCCACTCCAAAAATGACTGAGTCGTGTAGTAAGATTGACCATTTACTGTTGGCTCTTCACTTTGTACATGGACATGGAGTAAAAACTGCAATAAAAATAAATACAACAATATCAATTGCTGTCCTGTCCTTTCTTATTGTAATAACTCGTAAACACAAACGTTTTCTTTTTAATACAAACCGAGCGTGACATTTATCAAACACACTTTAACATTGTCTTATTTTATAACATTAAATTATAAACTTACGGCATTGCCTGCTTGAGTTTGTAAGAGGATGGAAACGATAAAAGCTGGGCGCTAGCAAATGTGTCTTCTCCCTTCTAGACAAACTTTCTCTCTAACCAAGCACTTCCGTTCTAACAAAGGCATTTCCTCTCATTCGGGAGAGGGGCGTTTCAAAATAAGAGTCCCACAGTGCAAGTGTCCTTCACAATAAAAGTCACATTTGACGAATGCTGAAACATAACAAATCACAATAGACATGACTTGAAGTCAACACACTCCCCGTCTGACCTTTGTGAGGTCACTACCCTTATTACTTTGCGGGTTCTGAATATCAGTCCTCTTTGGGTAGAAGCAGAACCAATTCGGTAACTGGTCTCTGAAAAGTCTTTGTACAACCTTGGTCCACGGTCTTCACTTCCACCTTCGCACTCTCTCGTCTTTTCCAGGGAAAGTGGCAGTGACCATAGCCATTGGCCAATTGTTGCGAGCAGCTTGGTTGTCCTTCAGCAAGACGACATCTCCTTCTTGAAGGTTTCTTTTGGACACTGTCCACTTATGCCTATTTTGCAGGGTTGGTAAATATTCGCGACTCAAACGTGTCCAGAACTTGTCGGCTAGGGCCTGAACTTGTCTCCATTGTTTGGTGTAGAGATCCTTTCTGTGAAGTCTCTAGAGGAGGTGGGACTCAGCCTTCTGGGTGAGGATCTGTTTGTTTTGTTGGAGGCTGCAAATTCTTTTGGGAAGGCTGCTTTGTGTAGCTTTGATGAGGACATCTTCCGCTTGGGACAACTCGTCCGATGTGCGAGGTAAGCTACATTTGTGCCATCCTTTGCATCCGCTGACATTGTTCTGTTTGCAGGATCGTGCGATGTGAATCAGGAGTGCTACACCCCTTACCAGAGAACTGAAAGTGGAGAAACGCCGAAACCGCTGTGTGTTAAGACCGTTCTCTTTCAGCTGTGTCGCAGCAGGTGTTGACTTGTGGGCGGATTTGTTGTCCTTTTCAGGTTCGACTAACTCAAACGACTGACCTTTTTCTGTTTTCCCCACGGGTGGTTTCCGCAAGAAGGTGGGTCCGAGAACCATGTCGTCTGCCCCAAGCGCGTGCAGGTACTGAGCGAGATGCATGGTCGGCTGGATTGTCTTCTGACCGCACATAATGCCATTGTGCTGGTTTGTGGACTGCCGGATACGCTGCACTCTATTGTGGACATAGACATAGAATCTCTTGGTCTCATTGTATATATAACCTAAGACCACTTTACTGTCAGAGTAGAACTTGGTTTCGTTCGGACGGCGTCCAGTTCATCTTGGATGAGCTCCGCCATCTCTACAGCTAAGACGGCTGCACACAGCTCGAGCCTTGGGATGGTAGGCTCGGACTGAGGTGCTAACTTAGACTTTCCCATCACAAAGCCTATGTCAACTTGACCATCTTGTTGTATTGCTTTTAGGTACACCACAGCACCGATGGCCTTCGTGGAAGCATCGGAAAACACACAACTCTGTGTGTACTGCCTTGATGAGGGAGGTTGTTGTGTACGCCGTGGCACATGCAGGTGCTTCAGGTCCTGGAGCGCGTCTCGCCAGCCCTCCCACTTCGTGAGTTTCTCGTCAGGAATTGGTGTCCCAGTCGGACTGGTCAGCTGTGAGTTCTCGGAGGAGAGCTCTTCCTTGGATCGTGACTGGAGCCAGCATGCCCAAGGAGTCAAAACACTGTTCACCATGGAGAGCACACCACGAGCGGGTGAACGGCTTGTTTGCGGTAGACACGGCAAAGGTGAATGTGTCTGTAGTTATCTCCCCATAAAATCCTAAACTGCGTTGAGTAGGCATGGCTTCGCCGCTGAAGTCAAAGTCTTTCACGGCTTTGGGCAGTCTTCAGTGCAAAAGCTTCCATGACGGCTTGACTGTTTGAGGCGAACTTGTGGAGACGGAGGTTTGACTCCGCGAGTGAGGCTTGCGTCCTCTTCAGGAGGTCGATGGCTTCAACCCGGTTGGTACAGACATGAGTCAAAACGACATAGAAATGTCTTTCTCTACAATTGACAGTGTCAGCTCCATGTTTTTGTGCACCCTCTCTGATGGCTCGTCTAAGGCCATAGATAGCCACAGCAGGAGACGGGCTGTTGCAAACGTGGACTCTCATCCTGTACTCGATCACTTCTTTAGTCGTGTCATTGTCTTTGTACCATAAGAAGCGCAAAAGTTCCTGTGTTCCTCTCTTACCTGGAAACAGTAGAACATCTGTTGTATATCCGCCATTACAGCGACCTTTTCCTTGCGGAACCGAATCAGAACACCGAGGAGGGAGTTGTTGAGGTCAGGCCCTGTGAGAAGCACGTCGTTGAGAGAGACGTTGGAGTGCTGGGCGCTGGAATCAAAAAACCACACGGATCTGCCCAGGCTTTTGAGGGTGGTACACGCAAACGTCGGCAGGTACCAGCATTCCTCACCTTTTCCCAATGGTGGTGCCACCTCGGCGTGGTGGTTGTGGATCTTCCCCATGAAGCGATGTATTGATCCTGCATTTCTGGTTTCCTTCTCAGCGTTCGCTGGAGAGGCGTGAAGCGATTGACTGCTTGCTCCTGTTGTTAGGTAAACGTTGACGTGGCTCTCTGAAAGGCAGAGGAGCAGTCCAACTGTTTGCTTTATCCCTATAGACTTCCTTGCCCATTGTTCTTACAAAGATTGTGTTCAATAGATGGAGCAGGCTTATTGTCTGATTCAGTTCTGTTGAATACTGTTTGTCCCAGCGTCTTCTCTGTGACCTTGCGGACCTGGAGAGAGTGTTATGTGACTCCCGCCCTGATGGATTTTCTCTTTTACGTACCTGAAGCTTGTGCGGATCGAGGATTGAAGGACGACCGTTCTCAGCACATTGGTCTTGGATGTTGTGACCGTCGGCTTGTGCGCTTTGCCCAGACACACTTCTCCTACAAGCACCCAGCCCAAGTCCAGACGTTGAGCGAAGGGGGCATTGCGCGGCCCACTGACTTGTTGCCTTACCTGGTGCACTTGTATGACATCTCTGCCTAGCAACAGTAGGATCTCCGCAGAGGGTCTAGCTCTGGGAGGTATTCTGCTACCTGTCTTAGGTGTGGGTGGTGCAAAGCTGCGTTTGGTGTCGGGATTTCGGACCTATTGTCAACGAGCTCGTCACACTCGATGAGTGGTGGTAGGGGAATGCTAATTTTACCATCAAGCGATTCAATCTGAAACCCTTCGGCTCTTCTGCCGAATGTTTCAACCATGCGGAACACGTTTTCAAATAGTACGAAATGGTTCAGCCTTTACATCGAACAGCTCAAATAAGTCAGATCTTGCTAACGACCCGATTGCTTTGGTCATCTAGTACCACGTGGCGTTGACAGCTTTGTCCTGAGAGCCCTTTGGGTACAGCTTTGCAAGACAGATCTTGGCGCACGATCTGCCTGCTTTGCCCAGACCACATACTCTGTGCAGCTGGAACTGACGATGGCTTTGTTGGCACGGTCTCCTTCCCCCTCCCGCCATTCTCTGCTGAGGATGAAGAAGCCTTGAATGTTGTTAACACTGACCGGGATGCATGGCTGTTTCGTGAATGCTGCTGTGCACTCGGTACACTTTACTGCTGTTTTGCAGTCCTTCGCTAAATGAGTGGCTGAGGCTACACATTTAAAACATATTCCTTTCTCCTTGAGAAAGGCCTTCCTGTCAGTGAGTGTTTTGTTTCTGAATGTCCTGCACTTTTTAAAGCGGGTGTGGTTTTGTTATGGATTGGGCATGTTTTACCTGGGTCGTTGTCGCTTTTAGAGGTTGTCTGCATCAGAGTCCGCTGGGCGATGTCGGTCCTGTGAACCGAAATAAAGTTTCCTAGAGCCGTGACCTTTAAAGGTAAGTGTCTGGTTTTGTAGGTGCAGTGCTACTATTGAGAAAAACGAAACTTGGATCATTCGCTTCCTTGCTTCATAGCAGATAAACCTGGTAAAATATTCAAATGGTGGAAAATAACCGCCATTTTCTTCCTTCCACCTGGAGCCGGTGGAAAGCCATTTCTCCTGCAGGCCATACGGTAGCCTTTCTACGATAGGGTTTATGCCCGTGCGGTGTCCAGATCAAACAAACCCGGAGGTAGCCGTCCTCCTTGGCACACTGGATCTCCATGAGCAGGTCGCCTAGCTCTCGTAGCTTTGTGTGGTCTTTCGCTGACACTTTGGGAAGTCGCTCAGCCGCTGGAACAGAGATTTCTCTATTTTTAAGGAGCTGCATAACATTCACGGAGTCTTTCCCATGCCCTTTCAAGAGCTGCTGCTGGATTAATTCGTGCACAGGCGCATTCGTTTGACATACTACCAGATTCCTTACCGAGCCATTTTGTCATTAAGTCCAATTCCTCTGTTGCTGTGAGGTCTAACCCTCTGATAGCTGGTGTGGATGAGAGCCATGCGGCGGTAGTTTTCAGGCTTATCGTCAAACTGATATAGGCTAGAGCACCAAGTCCGTCGAGCTAGGAACTTTGCAAGTGGTTCGGTGGCGCGGATTGACATTAGCTGCGGTGTGCCTTTGGAGTGAAAGGCTGAGCGAAACATTTAATTCGGGTGAGCGTTGTTTAATTCCGTCGATAATTGTGTTCTCCGTGAGAAACTTGTATTCAACTTTAATAGGACACGGTGTGCGTGTATTGTCGATTTGATGGTGGCTAATACGGGTTTGCTAACCAGGTTAACATGTAGTGGTTCAATGTCTCTTACGGAACCGCCGTGTCGACAGCTAGCATCGACCCATGTTCGTGGTGGAGAAGCGGCAGAGTGTGGCTGGCTGACCCGACATGGATATAATTGTTTTGAGATTGAACAAACTCACTCGTGCGTTCCACTTTATCCGTTTCTGAGATGGTGTCTAACACCTTAGGGTTTTCTAAAGCGCAGCCTCTAAGGCTACTGCCTCTGCAACAGCTGCTTCTGCTTCACGCTCAAGGTCAGTGCTTCTATTTCGGCGTCTAATTTAGCTTGAGCTAGTTTGCGGCAGCCCTTTTTCCTTTGTAATTCTGCTTCCCTAGCAGCCTTTTCCATTGTAATTCTGCTTCCCTAGCAGCCTTTTCCTTGTAATTCTGCTTCCCTAGCAGCCTTTTCCATTTTGTAATTCTGCTTCCCTAGCAGCCTTTTCCTTTGTAATTCTGCTTCTACAGCAGCTTTTTCCATTTTTAAGTCCGAGCTCCTCGGGTTGCATACGCGGCTCTTACCTTGGCAGCCTCTGCTTTGGCACGGGAGTGCGCTGCGCTAGCCGATGAGCCTGATGACCCGCAAGCTTCTCCTGCTTGTCGTTGAAGATCGTCGCTTTGCCTGTCCGCCATTTTCCTTCACTGTGTTAACACCATAGGAAGTGTGCCTTTCTACTAGCAAACGCCAGTCGAGTATGCTTCCTTTACTTGCAAACTTTTCAGTCAAAGTATGCTTCACTACTAGCAAGCATATCGAGTCAGTATGCCTTTTTGCTGTGCTGTTTCCCTACCAAGCGTACTGTACTTCAGCTCAACAGCGAGCTAAACTCCACTCAAAAATGACTGAGTCGTGTAAAAAGATTGACCATTTACTGTTGGCTCTTCACTTTGTACATGGACATGGAGTAAAAACTGCAATAAAAATAAATACAACAATATCAATTGCTGTCCTGTCCTTTCTTATTGTGATAACTCACGAAACACAAACGTTTTCTTTTTAATACAAACCGGGCGTGACATTTATCAAACACACTTTAACATTGTCTTATTTTTATAACATTAAATTATAAACTTACGGCATTGCCTGCTTGGAGTTTGTAAGAGGATGGAAACGATAAAAGCTGGACGCTAGCAAACATGTGTCTTCTCCCTTCTAGACAAACTTTCTCTCTAACAAGCACTTCCGTTCTAACAAAGGCATTTCCTCTCATTCCGGGAGAGGGGCGTTTCAAAATAAGAGTCCCACAGTGCGAAGTGTCCTTCAATAAAAGTCACATTTTTCAACTGATCGAAAATGGTGGTGGGGATTATCGAATACAGCAGGTGTGGAGGAGACCGTGACTATGCAATTATAGTAATATTTAGGAAAATGTGCATCATGTATTAAATACAAAGTGTGGCATATCGGAGAAACTGGTGGTGATACATCAAGTTGGCAGTAGAGTACAATTGTAATTTTTGAGACTCAGTTGCCCCCAGTCCTTCAGAAACAGCTGTGAAATTTTGAATTTTTGTGTGTTTTATTTGGAAGACTATAAATTGGCTAAATGTTTTCTGAGTATTTATTTATTAAGAGACAGCGAATGTAATTACAGACAATGTCAACATGTTTCTGTAAAGTTCACAAAAAATATACTCCCTGAGTAGCTATGTGAATGGCAGAAATAATTAAATGCGGTCAGAACATGTGCACATATGTGATGTATTCTGAGTGGAATGTTAATTACTCTCTCGTGTGATGTTAACATCAAACCATATTTTGATGCAGTAAGAATTCCAACTTGCAAGGTGTTAGAGTTCAGATAGGATCCAATGTGATTTATTGAAGAGAGTAAATTATGATTATGATTTATAACTCCAGTGGGTAAAGCGATGTTGGGCAAATACCAAGTAATGCTACAATATGTCAGACTTTGCAGTACCATCCATGATCTGGGCACAGTAATCACGGTGATATTGAGTGGATTAGCATATTGTTACTAGAGAAAGTATATATTAGTTCTATGCTCAATGAATGAAAATACTTTTTTTATCACATCATTTTCAATGTATTGTTTTTTTATCTTGAGACATTCTCATTTATTGATTCATCAAAAAGGCTAGAATGGGATAGTGCTCGCGCCAGCAGGGAGCCAATAAATTCATTGGTCTGAGTGTTGGGAAGGTAATCCACTGACTGATTGTAACCTGGCTATCTGTAACCTGAATGTCCTGCAGAGATGTAAATGGGACTTCCTGAGAAACTGGACTTCATTGTTTGTAAGCCAGGTCGACTTATAAGGACTTTTTTCAGATTTAGGAGCCAATTGTACCCTCTTTCTACTATCCCTGCTCGCACTACAAGCTCACCGCCACATCTATGGGACCGGCAGTGACAAAGGCAAATTAACTGCCTCCTATGAGATGAAACCCCGCCAAGCCATCACCAACCCCGTCAAGCTGTAACACCAGTACACACAGAGCCACACTTATACGCGGAGAGCTCCTGCCGGATTCCCTTCCCCCTCCGCTGGAGCTGCAGCTAATCGCCCCTGACCAGAACTCCAGGCCAGGGCCGGGCTGGCATAGCTGGGGAAACAAACCCCAGCTGTAGTGGGCAACTTGTACTCTGGGTGAATGCCTTTACCACCCGGGGATGGCATAACAGCAAAAATTACTTTTAAGACATTTTAGCAAATATTATGGGGGGTGTCTTTGGATGCTGAGTGATAGTTTGAGATGAGGCAGAGAGATAGGAGAGACCCAAGCACAGAGACGAAGCTAGAGGCAGATATTCAATAAACTGAAGATTTATTGTAACTGACGTACTAATTAAAACACAAAAACAAACTCACAAAATGGAGAAAATAAACACGAATATAAATAATAAAACACTAACACAAACAAACACGAGTTGTACAACAAAAGTTCAGAATGGTAACCCTGGAACACTGACTAGCAAACACAGGGAAAAACCAGGCAGAGCACAGAACAAACAAAACAGACCACTTAAATAAGGGCACGAAACAAGGCACAGGTGAAATCACTAAGACAATAATACACTCAGAAATTCAGGTGAAACAAGACACAGGTGGAATCACTCAAGACGATGAAACAATTAGACAATGACAATCGAGGAACACTAAGAGTCCGATGCCACCCTCCAGCCGCGAGCAGGAACCGTTACATAGTTATGCTGCATTCAGACTATAATTTCAAATTCTGTTATACTGGACTGTACACCAGTACGTGCATCCTTTTCAATTCCACAGATATTTCTGCGGCAGTGAAACTAGTGTTTTAGATTCCATATATCTGGATACCTCTCCACCTCCACAATAAACCTTTTGATTTCCATTGTTTAATTACCACTTCCATTGTTGTGACATGTGACCGACACTGCGACGATAGACTTTAAAAGTAGAAAAGTTTTCTATTTTGACGCGAAATTGATCCTACCATCACCACCGTTTTCCATTGCAGATGACAAATCCACCGTTGTGGTCTCATAGAAAACAATTGACATCCATTTTGGTCCTGTTGTCATGACCAGTCATAAAACATCTATAAATGCTTACGTCAATAACCGCAAATAGGCATATGGTGTGTTGCGTTACCACTGATGCAGCAAGTGACCATGGCATACTAAGTGGCATGATATAAGATTATTTTGTCAACAACTTTAAATGAGGCACAGGGTGGGTTTTATATTACTACAAATGCAGCAAATGACATTAGCATTACACAATACCCCATGCACTGACACAATACTGCCACCTGTGATCAACATGTTTAATGAATTACAATAAAGAATATCACAATATAAACTAAGGCGGCACGGTGGTGCAGTGGATAGCACTGTCACCTCACAGCAAGAAGGTCTCGGGTTCGAATCCAGGCCGGGGGCCTTTCTGTGTGGAGTTTGCATGTTCTCCCGTGTCCGCGTGGGTTTCCTCCGGGTACTCCGGTTTCTTCCCACAGTCCAAAGACATGCACGTTAGGCTAATTGGAGTGTCTAAATTGCCCGTAGGTATGAGTGTGTGAGTGAATGGTGTATGTAGTGCCCTGCGATGGATTGGTGACCTGTCTAGGGTGTATTCCTGCCTCTCGCCCCAATGCATGCTGGGATAGGCTCCAGCCCCCCGCGACCCTAACTAGGAATAAGTGGCTGAAGATGAGATGAGAGATGGGAGACAATATAAACTCTACATAATGATATCCAGAGAAAATACTTACAAGATGTACAAGTGTTACAACCCGCAAGGCCACCTGCGCTATATTAGCCGGGAAATGGCAAAAAGGACGCAACAACAAATACCACAAGTCAAATGGATAAAATTACAATAATTTATTTACAAGAGGCAATAAATGAAAAACTTACTCACATAAAAGACTGCCTAAACCCTAGCACTCAAAATAAAAGAAAGCTACCCTCTCTCCTGGTGCAAAAACAAAATGGGTGATCTTCCACAGTCTTCCTAACTAATCTACTCTGCCCTACCTACCAAAGGTGTTCAAAAGGACAGTACAGAAATAGCTAAACAAAAGAAAGCTTGGTCCAACGCTATGAAACAAAAGGCTCCTAAAAAAACGTCTCTCATAAAAACACGTCATACACAAAAAGCTCTCAAAAACTTTGACACACAAAAGACTCTTCCAGAAGACGGGTCTCTCTCTTTGGGGTGCAGGTTTTTAACCCCTGCTGGGGATGCAAGCAGAAGCCTCCACGTGGCACATCCTGGGCAATGCTGATGACAGAAACTGTACCACAGTGACAGAGTAGACTGAAGTAGCTAATTCTGCAACCACCGACCGTCAACAACGGAAGTTTTTCCCCACGCGAGCCACAATGCCGGCATTAGTAGTGACCTCAATCAATGTGGAGAGATACACTAGAACGAAGGCCGATGTGCTAGCTAGCCACTGCAACGGAAGTGACATTGTCTGTATGCAGGAGACCCACCTGGGTCCGACGAGCAACCAGCCAACACTGCTAGGTATGAAACTGTTAGCTGAGATACGTCATCCCAAGTATGGATCAGCCATGTTTGTGAAGCCCCTGTTGGATGTCTGGGACATCCACACTAACAGCTCAGACACCAACATAGAGACTGTTACTATCTGACTGCCAGAGATTTCCATTACCTCGTTGTATAAACCACCTGCCAGCCCCTTTGTATAGCCTGACCTACCACCTAAGTGCAGGAAGAAGTATGCTGTTGTGATCGGGGATTTTAATTCCTATCACACAATGTGGGGCTATGATTCTACCAACAGCGATGGTGAACTAGTTGAAAGCTGGATGGAAAACACATGCATGCAGCTGGAGTTGATTCACAACGCTAAACTCCCCAAGTCCTTCAACAGCTGCCGCTGGAGAAGAGGCTACAACCCTGACCTGTGTTTCGTCAGCCGGAGTCTAGCGCACTTAAGTGAGAAAGCGGTGCTGAACCCACTCCCCAAGTCACAACATTGACTAATCTCAGTTACAATCAAGCCTGCCATAACAAAGTCGGAAGTCCCTTTTCGACGCCGCTTCAACCTCAAGAAGGCCAAATGGGCTGAGTATAACGAAGGGATGGAAAAAGCACTATTAGATGTGGAACCCACACCTGACAACTACACCATGTTTGTACAGGCTGTAAAGAAGACTGGTCGCGCTCACATCCCTCGTGGATGTCGAAAAGAGTACATTGCTAGCCTCACAGAGGAATCATTGCAGCTGCTGGAGTGGTACGAAACAGAGTAAACAGACGTACAGACATAACACCAAACCAGGTTGGGAGCCAACTGGTGGCCAACGGGAGATGAGCAGAAAGGCGCAGGGCTAAAGGAAAACATCATTCCACAATCACTCCGGGCAATCAGCAGAACATGTCCATACTAACCCAGCCCTTCATCTTGGAGGAGTTTGAAGCAGGACGTAGCACCATGAAGCTGGGAAAAGCTGCGGGTCCCGACGACATACTGACCGAAATGATCACCTAGGCCCAGTTGCCAAACAATGGCTTATGAACATGTACAACACATGCCTCCAGACCCAGCGCATTCCACCTATCTGGAGGAAAGCTATTATCATTGCTCTACTAAAACCTGGAAAAGATCCCAACCTCTCCAAAAGCTACCAGCCCATCTCCCTACTATGTATCACCTACAAACTGTTCAAGAGACTACTCCTTAGCCGACTATCCCCTCAGATAGATGCTAAGCTACTCAAAGATCAAGCTGGATTCAGATCTGGAAAATCATGCACAGGCTAACTGCTAAACCTCACCCAATACATCGAAGACGGCTATCAGAAGAAGCTGATAACGGGTGTTGACTTTGTCGATCTGTCAGCAGCTTATGATACAGGTCAACCTGGAAACAAGCTGCCTACGTGCCGGCGATCACGCACTCCCAGCATGGCTCCAATTAAGGGAAGTTCCCTTCTCAAACTTGCCCGACTGTAACACAAGTCCTTCATTACAGTGGCATTAAGGATTAAAGCATTAAAACACATCCAAGATGAGGGGTTCATTTTCTTGGAGAATGTGGGAATATGTACATCCTTAGTCACTAAAAGTAGCACTATAGTGATGAACTGACTTCCGTTAACAACATGTGGCTTTCTCTCAACAATTGACCTGAAGCTTGAAAGGCCTACCTGCAGGGAAAACAGAGTAGCTTCTGGAAGAAATGGGTAAGCAAACTTGCTGAACTCTATGAGCCATTATGTGGTCACCTAAGTCTGGTGGTCCTTGCTGCAGGAGTTCTATTGGTTCTTTATCTCCTGTCCATCTTAATCTGGTTTTATGTATTTTATTAGTGCAGAAGGAACTATATTAACCTTGTGCAATTACATCACTGGGCTTTCACAAAGTGCTCTTTTATCCCCTTTATCCTATTACATTTTACATTTTACATTTTAAGCATTTAGCAGACGCTCTTATCCAGAGCGACTTACAAGATGTGCATTAATACAAGGTGAGAACAATCAAAGTTAGCGTACAAGATAAGTGCAGTAAAACGGCAAAGGACATCATTGCAGGCGTCTGCGTATCATACCTGTAACATTGGGAAAGAAAAGGTTAGTGGGTGTTTTTTTTGTTTTTTTTGACAAGTAAACAGTGGTGACGACAGATTGACTAGATGGACAGTGTTCAGTGGTAGTGGAGTCTGAAGAGGTGGGTTTTGAGTCTCTTGCGGAAGATTGGAAGTGATTCCGCAGTCCTGACCGATTGCGGGAGGTCGTTCCACCAACGAGGGACCAGGACAGAGAAGAGGCGAGACCGCGAGGAGCGCGGCTGCCAGGCGCCCGGAGGGATGGGGCAGTCAGTCTGCCAGCGGAGGGGTCTGGACGGGGTGTAGGGCGTGATGAGTGACTGGAGGTGCGGGGGAGCAGTACCTCTGGCCGCAGAAAAGCCAGCACCAGTGACTTGAATCTGATGCGTGCTGCGATGGGGAGCCAATGCAGAGAGGAGAGTAGAGGGGTGGCGTGGGTGAACTTTGGCTGGTTGAACACCAGGCGAGCAGCAGCGTTCTGGACTAGTTGCAGTGGCTTGATGGCACAGGCCGGAAGGCCTGCCAGCAAGGAATTGCAGTAGTCCAGACGTGAGATCACCAGGGCCTGGACCAGGAGTTGAGTGGCCTCTTGGGTGAGGAACGGTCTGATCCTCCGGATGTTGTGGAGGGAGAAACGGCAGGTCCGAGAGATCGCTGCAATATGGCTCGAGAAGCACAGCTGGTTGTCCAGGGTTACCCCAAGACTCCTGGCAGACTGGGACGGAGACACTATGGAGCCTTCCACGGTAATTGACGCATTAATCATCGGGGAGTCCTTCGCTGGGAGGAAGAGCAGCTCTGTCTTTCCCAGGTTCAGCTTCAGGTGGTGGGTAGACATCCATGCGGAGATGTCAGCCAGGCATGCAGAGATCCGTGCCGGGATCTGGGTATCAGATGGAGGGAAGGAGAGAAACAGTTGAGTGTCATCAGCATAACAGTGATAGGAAAAACCATGAGCAGAAATAACAGAGCCAAGTGACTTGGTGTACAGAGAAAATAGGACAGGGCCTAGCACCGAGCCCTGCGGGACACCGGTAGAGAGGGTGCGGGGAGAGGAGAGGGATCCTCTCCAGGCCACCTGGTAGGACCGGTCAGCGAGGTAGGACTCAAACCATGTCAGCACAGATCAGGAGAGGAGAGAGGAAAATGTAGCATAGAGTTTACGTGGGTTGGAAACAGAGGATTGAATCTTAGAAAGGAAGAATGCAGACTTAGCAGAGGAGAGGTTAGCGGAGAAGGAAGCCAGGAGTATGTGGAAGTCAGACAGAGCTGCAGGGGATTTGGATTTTCTCCATTTCCTTTCTGCCGCACGCAGCTTCAGACGGTTAGCCCGAATGGAATCGGTTAGCCAGGGGCGGAGACAGAGCGGGTTTAGCGGATAGAGGACAGAGTAAGTCAAAGGAGGAGGAGAGAGAGGAAAGTAGGGTGGATGATGCTACTTCAGCAGGTAGCTGAGAGAAGGCATCAGCAGGGGGAAGGGAAGATAGGACAGTAGCTGACAGGGCAGCGGGTGAGAGAGAGCAGACGTTGCGACGGACAAGGACAGTGGGAGCAGGTGAGGATGGTTTAGGGACAGAGGGGAGGGGGAGGGAGAAAGACAGAAAGGAATGGTCAGACACATGTAGAGGCGATACCGTAATGTTGGGTGAGGCGCAGTTCCTGGTGAAGACCAGGTCCAGTTGGTTGCCGGCCTTGTGGGTGGATGGGGATTCAGCCATGGTGAAGTCAAAGGACTGAAGGAGGGGGAGGAATGCAGAGGCCTGGGAGGTCTCTACCTGCAGGTTGAAGTCCCCGAGGAGTAAGACGGGAGTGCCGTCCTCAGGGAAGGCACTGAGTAGGGCATCCATCTCGTCTATATGGGGTCTGTCGTAAACGGAATATTTCCCGTCTCCGCCGGGTTTGGCATTTTCGTGGTGCGCAGTGAAGGCGTTTGCGCGTCTATGGGTTGGGCAGCGCAATAAGGGGTGTGACAATGAAAACAGTCAGCGTTATGCAAGTTTGGTGTCAAATAATGAGTTTGCGTTAATGTCCAACTAGACCACCTCTTAATGCAAACGCTGGCACTCTGTGCAATTTGGTGACTTTATTGATGCGCACATATGAACATAAGGTTTTCTGAAATCGCATGAGAATGTTTTGTGAATATTGTGAATTTCCTCCCACGTTGAGGCAAATCTTCCAATCCATGGGTAACTTGCAAGCGTAATCAATTAAGCTAAAAACTATTTCACTTGTGGTTATTCAACACACGGACATGAAAGACTGAAGCCAGCAGGCCATCCATCGCTACCGTTCAGTAAACTACACCTGTTAAATAAATATATCTTTGTATGCACATTGTTTTTCTTATGTGAAAGGGTTTTATTCTTTCCATTTGCACTACAGAAAATGGAATACATAATTGGACGCCGAAGGCGATACCGTGAGTGATACCCTGGGTTTGGTAGCCAGTGTTGGCCAGACGGCTATCAGTTCGGCTGTACATGCAGTTTCTTCCAGTCATGTCCAGCATGGAAATTAGTTTATTACTTTTCATACACCCGACAGCCAACTAAACAGGATTTTTATATGCAATGTGGATTCCCTGGGGTCTTGGGTGCCATTGAATGCACACATGTGCAGTTGCGCGCACCATCTGATCATGGTATCATTTATGTGAATCGGAAGGGGGTCCACTCCATTAATATCCAGGTGGTTTGTGATGCACACTCCAGGGTGACGCATGTAGGCCTACTGCATGACGAACATAAATGAAACAGGCCGAGTTGCAGTTGTGAGTTTTTTTATTTATTGCTTTCCATTTAACAATTACAATAATTAGAAGAAAAGAAACATTGTTTTTTAAGTTCGAAAGCCTACAAATAAGGAAAAAAAGAGATGGTAAAATAAAACACTTTATTTTAACAATGTAGGTCTCAAAATATAAACTCAAATCATGAAAATAACAAATTAATGTGTGCCTTGTTTTCCCCCTCTGATTCGCGTGCCAACTTTTCCGCACCTCCTGCACAAGCAAATCGCTATCCTCTTTTGAGAAGCGCTCCTGGCGCAGCCGCGCAAAACTGTCATCCATGTCAGGAAATTACCAATTTGCTATAGTGTTGGTGCACTGGTATTTAAAGGGATAGAAAATAGGTGTTCTGATTGGCCATTATGAAACCAAACCCCCCACACCCAAATGTATTTTTTAAAAGTTAATCCAACCTCTTTTACAACTGCGCCGGAGGTGCGCTATCGTCCTAAATCACGAAATTACAGAAATTAGACCCTAAAGCACCACCGTCCTCACTTTGCGTCTGCGTTACCGACACCATCCTGATTCACCAAATTAGGGCCCAGAGTCTGGCCCCGACACTTATCCTCTTCCTGTCTGACCCAAAGTGTGCCTTTACTTACTTACTTAATCCTCTTCGTTCCTTGAGGAACATAAGGCTGCAACGATCTGCTTCCATCTGGTCCTATCCTGTGCAGCATGTTGTGCCTCACCCCAGGTTAGGTTCGCCGTTTTCAGTTCCGAGGTCACAGTTCTCCGCCAGGTTGTTTTTGGCCTCCCTTGCTTCCTCTTTCCAGGTGGAGTCCATCTCAAGACTACTTTAGGGATACAGTTCTGGTCCATTCTGAGGACATGTCCTAGCCATTGGAGTCGGCGTTGTTTGATCTCCAACACCACAATGTGGCAGTTTGTGTTTTTGTACAGGTCCTCATTTGAGATCCTTTCTGGCCAGAATATTCGACATATCTTCCGGAGACATCCATTGTGGAATGCACTGATCTTCTGCATGTCACTCTCGACAACTCGCCAGCATTCTGAGCCGTACAGCAGAACTGACTTAACATTGCTGTTATACAGTCGGATCTTGGTTCTTAGGCTGTACTGCTTTGACTTCCAGATGGTAGGAAGCATTGCGAATGCACTGCAGGCTTTCCCGAGCCTTATGCTGATGTCTTTACTGCATGCATTGTCCTTACTGAGTAGACTTCCCAGATATGTAAACTCTTCGACATAATCGAGAGAGTTGCCATCCACGGTGATTGGTACATGTGGTGTTGAATTTATGTACATCACTTGGGTTTTAGAGATGTTTATGTTCAAACCCATCTGTTTGGCAAATCTGTCAGTCCTATCTGTTTTCTCTTGCAGATGAGTGTGATTTGTGGAGAGGATGACTAGGTCATCAGCATAGTCGAGATCTTCCAGCTGGGTAAAGAGAGTCCACTGGATGCCTCTAGGTTTGTCTGAGGTGGTTTTTCGCATGGACCAGTCGATGGCAATCAGGAAGAGAATGGGAGAGATGATACATCCCTGGCATACGCCAGATTTCACAGGGAACCAGTCAGTGAGGTTGCCGTTTGTGATCACACTACACTCAAATTGGTGGTAAAACATCTTTATCAGTGCAATTATCTTTGGAGGGACTCCATAGCATTGCACGATCTTCCACAGAGTGTCACGGTGTAAGCTGTCAAAAGCTTTCTGGAAGTCGATGAAATTGATGTATAGTGGGTAGTTCCACTCCAGGCATTGTTCAATGATGTTCCTTAGTGTGAAGATCTGGTCTGTGCACCTTCTTCCTTTCCTGAAGCCTGCCTGTTCCTGTCTCAGTTTGATGTCAATTGCTGTATCAATTCTGCCTAGCAGGATTCTGCAGAAGACCTTGGATGGTATGGATAGCAATGTGATGCCTCGCCAGTTGTTGCAGTTCTGCAGATTGCCTTTCTTTGGGAATTTAGCAATCAAACCTTTGGCCCAATCCACAGGAATGACATTTCTGTCCCAGATGTTTCTGAACAGGTCTGTAAGCACCTTAACCGAGGTGTTGAGGCCGGCTTTCAGCATCTCTGCATGGATGCAGTCAGAGCCTGCAGCTTTCCTGTCCTTTGTTATTTGGATAGCATTTCTGACTTCTGCTTCAGTAGGGGGGCTGGTGTTGATGTTGAGTAGGCCTATGTTATCTGCAGGTGTGGGGTTAGCAGGATGTTCTGGTTCAGGGCAGTTGAGGACTTCACAAAAGTGCTGCACCCATCTCACTGCCTGTTCACTCTCTGTTAATAGGTTGTTACCATCCTTGTCTTTTACAGGAGCAGATTAGCTGGTGTTTTTGCCACAGAGCTGTTTGGTGATTTTGTATACAACACCCATTTCGCCTCTTCTTGCTGCCCCTTCTGCTTTGCAGGCTAGCATCTCGACAAAAGCCCTTTTGTCATTCCTTGTGCTCTTTTTGACCTCCTTATCCTTGGTCTTATAGGCTTCTTGGACCTGTTTCTGGAGCCTCAGTGACTTAGTGTTTAATATCTTAGCCTTAAGTTGTTTTCTTTGTTCTATTTTCTGCTAAGTGCCAGGTGTCAGCCACTCCTTGTTCTTCTTGTCTCTGTAGCCCAGGATCTTAGTAGCTGCCTCAACATAGGTATTCTTGATGGTTTCCCATTTGGTATGGATATCGGGGTCCTCGTCAGTTGAGTCACCCAGGGCGCCAAGAGAACCAAAGCGATTTCTCAGTTCCAACACAAACTCCTTGTTGATGTTCTGACATTTCAGCTTGCCGATGTCAAGTTGTCTCCCTCGTTGACCCTGCTGTTTACATTTTCTGAGCTTCAGCTTGATGTTAGCCGTCACCAGATAGTGGTCGCTGTTGGCATCCGCACCACGGCAAACTCTGACATCTTGGAGGGACCTGTGCCACTTCCCATTGATTAGGATGTGGTCAATCTGGTTAGTTGTAAGTCCATCAGGTGACTTCCAAGTGAGTTTGTGTATGGTCTTATGTGGGAAGATGGTACCACCAACTACGCAGTTGTTTTAGAGGCAGAAGTCAACAAGACGCTGACCGTTGTTGTTCCGCACACCACAGCCATGTCTTCCTATAGCTCTGTCGCAGCTGTCATTTTCGGCTCCAACCTTGGCATTCATGTCACCCATGATCAGTAACACATCGTGTTGAGGGACCTTGGAGACGGTTCGTTGTAGCTCCTCATACCAGTCATCCTTGTCCTCTCTCTCAGCTTCATAAAAAAGTGTGCCTTTGAAAGGGGATTACTGTGAGGATGGGGCTTTGGGTTTGCAGGTTATTTGTTCCAACAGCAGCCTGAGGAGGTATATACTGTAGGTATAAGCTGTGGAACCATCTGCAAGTGAAAAGGATAATGGGATGTCCAGGCTCAGGATTTTATTTAGCTCAGGAGTTTATTTAAGAGAACAGAGAGAGAAGGACTGCTGGGAAAAATAAATCCCACTAACAGCTCAGCGGGAGGGCTGCTGATTTCTGATGCACTGCCCTTTTCTCCAGATGGCTTAAGGAACCGACACACTCCTTAGGCACTGGAGAAGTGTTGTCCCATGTTTTTTTTTAATAAGGTTTTGGGAACCCCTGGGATTGGAATGTTGGAAGATTTCATTGTTTGTGTTATGAACTAAGGCCACACATCTATTCATAGGCAATGTGCATATCATAGAGCCCCTTCATCTAGAGTCTAGTTGTATAATGTAAAGCCCTTCACATGGTTTCTGTTCAGTCATTCTTTTTCTTATGAGATTATATGGCTGGGTGGCCCACCTCTCCAAAAATAAAGTGACTGTAAACACCTGAGGCACGTTTGTTTGAAACAGGGAACATTATCCAAGCAGTATTGTCCATGGTAGTGACCTCTTTCCAGCTGGACACTAGGGCAGAAGTAACCTTGAGTGCTCATTCTGTGTTTATAGATCACTTTAAATATACAGCTTCAGCATTGCAGATCATTTGCACACAATGGACTGAGTGCTGGTGTCCGTGAGCAGCCTGCTGGTCTGATTTCCATGAACCTGTGCCTGAGTCTCAGTAACACAAACTCAGCAACAGAATATTGACAGAATTTTAATCCAACATTGACACCAAATAACTATTTGGCCCATGGTATAAGAAGTACAGTATGTTGATTGATTGATTGATTGATTGGTGGTTTTTGTATGGCACCTTAGTCCCTACAGTGGTGGGCTGTCAGGGCCTGCAAGGCCTTCTCTGCTGGCCTAAAAAATATCTGAATCACAGACTGATGTTAATTATATTTTGTCCATGAATACTTATTAAATAATTCCAAATGGTCTGTCCGCTTCCTTTCATGGCTTTTCCCCTGGTTGCGCTGCGTCCAGACGTGTATTTTCATATTAAAGCATTTAACCAATCACATTTCAGCCATCATTTGTTGCCACGGTCAAAGAAATCTGCCTGGAGGCCTTCACAATCAATTCTGAAGGCCCTGTAGCATAAAATAAGTGTTGATCAAACTGTTGCTTCAACCAATCAAATTTTGAGTTGGAGACACCAAGGCCTTCTAGAAGGCCTAGGTAACGTCAGCGTATTCACACCCTTTGATTGGATAGTCAGAGAGTGTCTGACTATGATGTAATGTGATTGGTTAAATGCTTTAATATGAAAATACACGTCTGGAAGGAGCGCAGCCAGGGGAAAAGCTAGGAAAGGAAGCGGACAGACCATTTGGACAGTATTCATGGACAAAATATAATTAACATCAGTCTGTGATTCAGACATTTGAGCGGACATTTTCAGCCCTAAAGCAAATTAAAACTTATGCCAGAAATACAACAGGGCAGACTCGACTTTCAGCATTAGCTTCGATGGCGATAGAAAAGCACTTCTTGATGGAATTGAAACACACGGATAATCTGTACGACAGAGTAATTGAACTCTTTTTGAGGAAAGAAAGGAGGATGGATTTTGTGTACAAATAATAAGGATTTTTGGTGAGTAAAATGTTGCTATTTTCCTAAATAATATTGCAATTTTATGAGGTTATTATTGATGTTTCATGTTACGATCTTGTTTAGGTAGCTATCTAACCAGCTAAGTTTATGTAATAAACATGAGCTGTGACTCGAATAAAAATAGCGATCATAAAACAGGTCAGCTAGCGCTTTTTCTTATTATGATCAGTGTGTTTGTATGATTTAATGAAGTGGCTAACTTATTATAGCTAACCACCTTAGTCTTTAACATTAACTTTGTATCATTCAATTTTTAATAACAAGCTAGCCAGCATGCAAGGCAGATAATAACATGGCACGGCAGGCTGGCTGCATTACAAAATGTTATAGATAGCATAACTATCCCACACTGAACACAGGCTGGTTCTGGTTCTGCCGATCCGGTCTCGCGGTGAGAAGAGAACCATGTCTCTCTGGTGGCAGCAGTGAGTTGTCTTTCTGTAAGCACAGATTCTCACCCGCTGTGATGAGGCAGGCCTGGGTCTGTGAGAGGGGACAGTGACCCCCCCCCCGTCTTCCTCTGTTATGTCCTGTCCCTACACCGTCCCCATAGCCCCATGTTTATACTGCATTTCTGCATAATAAGAATAAGATGGTTTTTATAGCCATAAAATAGTTATTGAGGGGTGGATCGATTCAGACGGAGCCATAGGCGTAGCGTGGGGGGTGCTACCCCCGGTCCGCGAAATAAATAAACTGGTCTCAGCTTTCTCTCGCGTGTACCCCCCCCCACCCGTCCGCGGAAAATGAAACCGGTGAAAGGTTGGCACCGTTACTGCGCTACGCCACTGGGCAGGCCTAGGTGTGAAATGCACGGCCTGCCACTGAGTCCCTATAATGCACATTCATTAATGCAGCATAAGCTGGCCCATCCTGTTAAGACACTGCTCCAGTGTATGGGTGGGCCCCACGCAGTGACATAGCGGGTGGGGCCACAAGCGCTGCCACACCGGGTCCCGTCTATAGGGGGGGCCCTGGTCCTGCAGATTTAAATAAAATAATAATAAAACAATAATAATATATATTTTAAAATCCTATTAACCCCCTCAACTGTGAGGTTCCGACGGATAGAAAAGCACAGCGATGAAGTCCAAATCAGAGCCTGTTCATATGATATGTCTGTCACACTTTCATGCTGACAGACATATCGTACGTACATATCATATCGTTATAAAGCTAGAGAGCTGGGCTTTATGCTTGTCTAAATTATTCCTGGTTGTTTGCGAGGATGTATATACTAACTACAAGCAATACAACTCTCAGGTTAATAAAACTCTTAACTCCTCACTGAGTTAAACCCCCACTGCAAAATAACATGATTATTTATCATTCCGTCACATGTGCATAATGAAAATATGTTATGTTATGAAAACAATATGGCCTATTTTGAACATATTTTGGTGTATAGGCTTCGAGATATCGACCTTGGTAGATGGTGTACACTTCTAGAAAGACAAGAATAATGGCCGCCTAGTTGCATATTCAAACCAACAATGCGCAATAGTTTTCATAGGAAGATGATAACTTTATGACAATGATATCCATGTCAGAGGGGACTACATATTTTTTCATTTTAGTTGTGGCCAACTGCGAGCAAACACACAATATCAAAACAAGCTAATATGCCAGCTAATGTAAGCAAGCATGGTGATATCCATCTAAACTGAAAAAATACTGACAAGCCAATAGATTGTAAAGCAATGCACCCTGGGATATTTTTACGTCAGAGGGAGACCAAACTCTGCTCGATACTTGCTCCTTACACAAGTCCCCATATCATTACCAAAATTGCAGTCCTTCAAGTGCATATATTGTGAGTCCAGGAGTCATATATGAAAATGCCCTTTATGGTGTACATATACACTACCGGTCAAAAGTTTTAGAACACCCCCATTTTCCAGTTTTTACTGAAATTTAAGCAGTTCTTGCAAGTCCAGTGAATAATCTGATATGGTACAAAGGTAAGCGGTAAACTGCCAGAAGTTTTTTTTCAAGTTTAGGTTACCAAAAACTGAAAAAGAATGTAAATTTCAGAGTTATAAAAAAAGGCTCTTTTCAGGGAACAAGTAATGGGTTAACGTGGGTTAACAGTCACT
Source organism: Aldrovandia affinis (assembly GCA_029706075.1). Taxonomy (NCBI): domain Eukaryota; kingdom Metazoa; phylum Chordata; class Actinopteri; order Notacanthiformes; family Halosauridae; genus Aldrovandia; species Aldrovandia affinis. Next base: position 1,463,252 of record JAINUG010000138.1, on the reverse strand, counting down.
TTGTGCAAGACACTGACTCTGGATCCAGCAAAAGAGCCCCAGATAATCACGCTTCCTCCTCCATGTTTGACAGTTGGTGTCACACACTGAGGAATCCATCCTTTCGCCTACTCGACGGCGTACAAAAACTCTACGTGATGAAACAAAGATTTCAAATTTTGATTCATCGGTCCATAAGACCTTCTTCTGCAGCTCGAAGTCTTCTATTCACAGTTGAAACTGAGACTTCCTTACTTCAACCAGTGTTAAGCTGTGCTTGAAGCTGTTGTCCTGTGAGCCGCCTATCACACAAGCTTTTGACTCTCAGAAACTTATGTTCTGATTTTGTTGTGGCTTTGGGTCTGCCAGACCTCTTCCTGTCAGAGTTTACAGTTTCCAAGTGCCTTTTGATGGTGTAGGAAACTACTCACTGCCAAAAAATGTACATTATTTTTCAGTTTTTGGTAACCTAAATTTCAGTAAAAACTGGAAAATGGGGGTGTTCTAACATTTTTGACCGGTAGTGTATGTGTGTTTTAATTCATAAATATTATTCATTATAATTATTAACTTTTTTCTTGATGTCATTGCTTTAACAAGTGTTTGATGAGTCTGTAAAAGTTGCTGTTCTGCCAATCCATAATATTTATGATCATAAAACTGTAGGGCATTTACAGCACTCTGCTGTATACCCCCCCTTACTTATTACACCCAAATGCACACGATAAACTTTACTCTTGTATAAACCCAAAAATTGTTAGTTCCCCATGGTCTGTATATTTCATAAGACTTCCACTGACGAACCGAAGCACCAACCATGCACATGTACCCAGCCACCGAATGTAGGCTCTGGGATATATCATCTGAATAGCTATTGGTTGGTTGTACATGGAAGCAATGCTACTGTAAGATTGTTCACGTGCTAAGCTTTCAAACAAGCTCTCACTTGCTTTTTGCGGTCACTGTGGGGCTGACATAGGTCTACACGTGTCTGACCTGTCCAGTTCCGCTGAAAATCACAGAGGCGCTGCGTACGCATGTGAAAACTGGGAGCACACACCACTTTTGGTTTCTGGGCGATTTGAACAAAAATAAAATGAGTAATTGTTTATTCTTCATGATGGTAAGTTGCTGTTGTTTTAGTGTCTTAGAACAGGTGTTTGAAGACATATGCTGACTTCTGGAGGGTGATGCGTCTGCCTGGAGTGTGGACTCGGATGATGTATATGATAACGCTACCCATGTTGTTATTGTTACCACTTCAAACTGGATCCACTTGGAATGCATTCTGTCTAATTGGGGTCTAGTTGAATAGATTTGCATAACAGAACTGATTTATAGAATGTTTTGGAAAGGTTTCTGTACACTCAGATACACAATTATCTGATGCTGGAACCACAAAAAAATAAACATTTTTAAACATCTTAGAATTAATTTCCCTCTCATATATGTATTATAGGTGTCATTTTATAATAATAATAATAAAACAGTATGGCATGTGACAGGCTAAAAACATGTAACCACTTTGGATAGATTTTGGGACACCAAAGGATGTACAGTATGTCCAGGCCTGTGTACTGTTTTTACAAACAACACTAGAATTTGTTTGCTTTTAGATATTTGCATCCAGTTTTTTGGAGAAGTGTACAACCCCTTGGGGTAGCACATACAACAATTATTTATCTGGAATCTGCTATAGCTTGGGAAAAATCATCATATTAGTTGGGTTCAAATTGTTTGTCTTTATTTTACATATTATGTATTATAAAGTGCATCATAAGTGCACCATAGTCTGATAGGTGACACATTTGTAGATGCTAACTGTAGGATATGAATTTTCCGCTTAAGTAAGAACAATAGTTGCAATAACAGTTTTCTTGTAACCTTGAGGCTTTCGGCTGGCTGGCATGTGGCATCTCTCTGTGGCACTGGTAAGTTACAGACAAAGATCAACTTTACCGCACTACTATATTCTTATTTCTGTGACAAACAACTAGCTGGTTAGCATCAGAGATGTATCGTCCGTCTTCGGAGGAAGGATTCTAACTAGCTAGCACGTTAGCCTCAAATCTGCTAAAACCCTAACCTACAGGTTTTTCATTGCCAACGGATTGAAAATTATTTCAAAAGTGAAATTGAATGCTTTATTCCATTATAATGCCTTTTCATTGCCTTCTGTTTAGGATATAATGCTGGCTTAATTCAAACAAAAATGCTTATTTGATAAGTGAAAATAAATGTTCATGTTCTGCAGCCCCACAGGGCAGAGCATAATTGTCCTTAGGGAAGGAGGGGATTAGGTTTGCAAAATGGCTGTGCACACCAGTGACAATCTAGTGGATCTGACACCTGCAGTCTCCCTGCACAGGCTGCACATGAAGGGTTCACCTCTGACTTGATGACTGTGTGAGATAATCTTGTGCACTGTGAAGTGACAAAACCCACCTCTTCTGACTCCACTACCACTGAAGTTTGTACATCTAGTCAATTGCCATCACCACTGCCAACTTGTTTAATACTTTTTGTATATGTACACTTGTTTATTCCTCAAAAAATGTTTTAAAAAAATGTACTAACCTTTTCCTTCCCAGGGTTACAGGTATGATATGCTGCTACCAACAACGATGTCTATCGCTGTATTACTGCACTGATTTTGTGCTCGTACAATGATTGTTCTTAACATGTATTAATGCACATCTTGTAAGTCGCTCTGGATAAGATCATCTGCTAAATGCTTAAAATGTAATGTAAATGAGTGAAAAGTAGCAGCTGCCAACAGCAGAATATGCTTCCGAGGAGGGTGTGTGCTTCTCTGTGCTATTCCAAAATGGGGAAAAAGGAAAAAGCAGTGTTGTATGTATACAGCAGAGTGATGTATGTGCTAATGAGCTTTAAACATATACATTGGAAATATACAAATTATAGAAATCTAATACATATTTGATGTTTGAAAGGTCCAGGTGCCTCAGATGTTTTTGGGATGTCATGTACTGTAGCAACCAATCCAATTGATGTGCACTCACAGTAGTCTGACCTCCTGAAGGTTGTAGTTTTGGATTACTTTTCCCAGTGACCCTTCAGATGTAAAAAACTGAAGGTACACCCAAGATCTGGGGGTGAAAAACTATCCTAATAGAGCAGACCTATCTGCTGAAAGGGCACAATAGCCAGTAAACTGTTTTCCCCCTAATGACAAATTAATGGTCTGCAGACTGGCTCTGTTAGTCATAACCAATGCAAACGATATGCAGGGGCTACTTAGCAGTTAGCAGTTTAATGAGAGATACTCATCGATCATGATGCAAATTACATCTACAAGAGTAGAGGGAGTGCACTGCATTTTATTTGAGTGGAGAACAGGGTGGACATATAAGGCACAGGTACAGTTAATCACACTGATCTGAGTTTATGTGCTTTTCTGCTCATACATAGTTCCAATAGGGGTAGGATTATGGGCGCATGCTATGAAGAGGTGGGGACAATTTGTGGGGCGCAAGTGAAAGCTGTATTGGTGCAAACTTTAAACAATTCCAAAGTCTTCCTTTTGTTATAAATCAACAAATAATAAAATGGGTGTAAAAGTTAATTAACTAAACCATAATGCCGTCTTACTGTAAGGGAAAAATAAGTTTTTTTGCGGTTCATACGTTTTTTTTTTTTGTGACACCAACAATAAACAATTTGTACCCCAGTCTTTCCTACATTATATGGGACATGAATAAGATATGGTAAAACAGTATGCTATTAATATAATATTATGATAGATGCCATGATTTATAGCCATGATTTTTTGATTAAAGTTGTGCTTACTCCTTGCCCAGAACAAATGCGTTTGGTTTGGTTACAAGTTTTTCAGGAGGTCTAACCCTTGCACATGAGGAGAGGACCACTATTGGTCATTTGGTTGCCTAGAAACACAAAGTCCAGTTAGCCATTTGGATTGAGCATAGTAAAGCACTGGGCAGCTAATGAGGTCCAGAGGAGACCACTTTTAGGCTTGTTGAGGTATTTCATCACACTGCCCTTCGTAATATTAAATATTACTTTAATATTTGCCCTAAAGGGCACTTTATAGGAAGGTAAATCAGTTTTTTTCTAAAATATGAATACATTTGTATGGATTTCCCTTGCATTGTACAACGATAACAAGCCTGCAACAACCTAAGAGAATCGTACCTGTGGACATAGCCCAAATAAAATGGCTGTGGGGATTTGCCACACAAATGGATTGCTGACGCAAAACACAAACTAGTGGCAAACGGGGAAAAGGAATGAACTGCGCTGATAAGGGAAGGATATACCATGTCCCTGAGACATATAATGAAAAATTTGGCTTAGCAGCTGCACCTGGCTGACTCTCATATCCTTGGTTATCAGCAAGAGGAAGCCCTAAAGGCACTGATAAGTTCCTTGATGCTCGACTTCTCCTTGGCAAAATTATCAGTGAGGAGCAATCCCGCCTCCCGCCCCCTCACACACACACACACACACTGCTGGCTGCCAACAGTGTGTAATCAGAGACAGCTCTTCAACCGGATTCAGTCTTCCGTGGATTCTCTCTGAGCTATAAGCTTAAATGACTCCACTTCTCTGCTCCCTTCAATTGGATCATGTTCAAAATCTTTCCTCACCCTTATCCTACAGTGGTCTGCAGTATGACCTCGGGGACATTGCCGTGGTTCCCACGAGTTCGCAATGCTGTACAAAGATAGGTGAAAATATTATCCAGCTGGTGTGAGAGCATAGCTAGCTAGGTCAGAGGTCAAAATTACAGGTAATTAGGTCTAGTAAGAATTACAGGTAACTGCCAAAATAAAGGAAACACTAACATAAAGTCTTTTAATAGGGCGTTGGGCCACCAAGAGCTGCCATAAGAGCTTCAATGCACCTTGGCATAGATTCTACAAGTGTATGGAACTCTATTGGAGGGATGAAATTCCATTCTTCTATAAAAATTAAACGCTGCCTCAGGCACTGCTCCAGTATCTCCCATAAGTATTCCATTGATTTGACATCTGGCAAATGAGATGGCCATGGCATATGGTCTACATCCATCAGAATATAAATGCTTCACCATAGGATGAAGGTGATCATTCAGAATGGGTTTGTATTTATTGGAATTGACCCTCTAAGGGGATGAGTGGGCCTAAATCATGCCAGGAAAATGCACCCCATGCCAAAAATATCTGCCAGAACCCTTCATTTACTCAAGTGTGTCCTTTACTTTGTCAGTTACCTGTAGCTCAGAGGTCTAGTTAAGAGATCAAACTATCTGCATCTACTTCAGTTGTCAGCCAGCAGCCATACCACTCTAACTTTACTACTGCCTAATGCTTGAAGACAAGCAGGGATGGGCTTGGTTGCTACTTGAATGGGAAACCTCTGTGGAAACAAGTCAAAAATTGTGCCAAAAACCAGGAGCCCCAGTGCAGTGAGGGGACTCTGTTCTGTAGGAGAGGCTGGTTATTTGACTAAATTGAAGTCCTGAGTTTGGTCATTAAAGGTCCCATGTCAATTATAACAAAGAGTAGGTGGTTCTCTGGTGTCCTGACCAAATTCCAAACCTGGCTGTCTCATTCTAGCCACCTAATAATCCCCCTGTTTAATTAGTTCAATAACCTCCCTTTTGCTGCAAAGCGCTGTGAGATGAAAGGCGCTAAATAAATGCAATCCAGTATCCATGCAAGATAATATCATCCCGTTTTCAAAAGATTAAATTATATTTTATAAATAAACAAGGTACATTTACTTCCTATATGTTACATAGTAAAAGCTACATAGTTCCAAAAGTGTTAATGTCCCTGGGGAAATTGCTCAGGGACAGAAACATCCAAATAAGACTTTGATGTCAGTCACAACAGGCTTAAAATCATCACATGCGTTATGCACAGCACCATCAAGTTTGTTGAGCTGACAGCTAAACAAAAGCAAGCACACTGTTTGCAAGGATAAGGATTCGGTAAGTAAACAATAACAATAAGTCATAAAAAGCATTCATGCAAATGATAACAGAAAGCAGAGATCCCCACAAAAAATGAACTTGTGTTACAACGCTTCTTGTTGAGAAGGAAAGAATAGAACTATGGAACTGCATTTGGTGCAGACCCAACCTTTTTCAAGTATCTATTCTCCTATTGGCTCCATGTGTGATATTCCATTTTCTGTGAGATTGCACAAAAGTCAATACGAACTTGTAAAGATGAATACCAGATAACGGTCTAACTGATGCAGTTGGGGAAGGAACATTAATCTTGAAGTGCCATCTGGGAGACACACAGACCACTCAGCGAGTCTTAAAACATTAATAAATGAACAGGATGATCTACGATTTCATTCAGTGTAGGTGGTACCAACATTACACCCAACTCCAGTGGGACTCAAGATACTTAGAGGTACATATTGTCAAGTCATCTTTTATAGCCCTCGGACTCACTCTATAATAAAGTGGAAAAAGCGTCAGTGTGCCTCTCATAAGGGACTGTGGGACAGGCCAATAATTTCATATCACACATGCATTAAGCCCAGACTGGAACATAAAGCATCACTTTATCATGTTTAACACAACACATTCTAATATAAAATAAAATTATCCCTCTCGGGACAACAATTTATCTTTAAGAATAAATTGGCAACTAATGTAGACAGGCGGAAGATTTTTCCCCCTCACATTTCCAGCCTACAGGAAAAAAACCCACAGCAGAAAATCAAATTTGTTTGCTCAATAATTCCATGTATTCTTTTTTGTGAATGTTTTCATTGAGTGATTTTTCATATAATGTTACAACAATCTCTGGAGAAGGCCAGGATAAAAAGGAAAGAAAGAACTAACTAAAGGCTCAAATTAAAGCCAGTTAAACAAACCAAAAAATAACGCCAATGGCAAAGTGCACAATGCAGAACCAACTCCTCAAAGTAGCATGACTGGCCCTGTGTGACAAAGTATGGAGTCCCTTGTCCCAAACAAGTCATATGATTTTTTAAAGAAGAAACAAGGCCCCAGATGGACTATGTAGAGATAAATAACTCAAGCAGAGCACAGGACTACAAGGCTCTATTCCAGGGAACTCAAAACCTGGGGTAAAGGAAATAATGTAAAAATATTGCATATACAGTATGTCCATATATGGTACAAAGATGTAGGGAAGGGATTTCCCATTCACTTCACTGAGGTATTTAACAGGATAACAACATAATTTTGAATTTGTAATCAATGCTTCATGTTGCTATGGTCACATTTTGTTGCATTTTGTTGGATCAGTCCCACATTAGCTCATTGATTTTACATAAGAACATAAGAATACATAATGATGAGAACGGGCCGTTCGGCCCATCTAGGCTCATCATGTCCTAATCTAAAGAGTATCTAATACTACATCTAGCCTGGACTTGAATAGCCCAAGCGTTTCTGCTTCTACTACCTGACCTGGCAAGCTGTTCCAGGCATTGACAACTCTCTGTGTAAAGAAAAACTTCCTAATATCTGTGCGGAATTTGCCTTTAGCTAATTTCCACCTGTGGCCTCTTGTTCTGCTGACCCCACTTATCTTAAAACATCTTTGGTATTTTACTTTGTTAATCCCTTTTAGGAATTTAACAATTTTGCCATGGAGTTCTTCTTCATGCCTGAATGCATCAGGGATCTAGTATCCAGCTACTTGAAGGATCTACAGATGTGCTTTGCCCTCCAAGACTTCACAATCGAGTGGCAGCAGTTGGAAGTAGGAATCGCCATAGGGTGTTCCATCTCTCCCATACTGTTTGTGGCAGCCTTCGAGATCATCCTAATTGGCGCAAGACAGATGGTAGGAGGAATAAAGCTACAATCAGGGCAGAGGCTACCTCCACTGAGGAGCTACATGGATGATGTCACAAGCATCTTGCAGACAGCAGCATGCACAACAAGACTGCTGAAAAGACTGGATGAGCTGGTGTCCTGGGCAAGAATGAAGATAAAACCTTCCAAGTCGCGAAGCTGTCTCTCAGGAAAGGGGTCAGAAACGACAATACCATCTTTGTCGCAGGTGGAGAGCAAATTCCGAGGTTGGTCACACAGCCCATCCAAAGCCTGGGGAGGCAGTACACTGCAGAGCTCTCTGACAAGCAGATGGGGAAAGCCATACAGAAACAACTCTCAGATGGTCTGGCAAGAATTGACCGAAGCCAACTCCCCGGAAAGTACAAGGTGTGGTGCTACCAGTTTACACTGTACTAAAAGGTGATGTGGCCACTGAAAATGTGTGAAATTCCCTTGTCAACAGCAAGTAGGATGGATGGAATAGCCAACTCACAGATCCGAAAATGGCTGGGGCTACCACGTTGCCTTTCTGAGACAGATCTCTTCGGGAGGAACATCTTGCAGCTGCCTCTACAATCCATCAGCCTGGGTTACAAGCTGGGAAAGACCAGACTGGTCCAGGAGCTGAGAGAGTCCACTGACCAGTTGGTGAGGTGTGCGGATGGCCAGGTGCGCACAGGACGGAAGTGGAAAGCTCAAGTTGAAGTGGATCAGGCGATCAGCAGGCTGCAACACCTAGAAGTTGTCGGTAGAGTCCAGGCAGGACGGACAGGACTTGGATGGGGAGAAGCACCGCGATTCTAGTCCAAGGCCAACAGGAAAGAGAGAAAAGAGATGGTTGTGTCAGAAGTGACAAATATGGAGGAGGAGCGGTACAAGATCAAGGCAGTGTCAAGGTTGTCAGGGAGGCTGGACTACATGGGAGGGCATTGTCAGCAGACAGATCAGTTGGTCGGACCTGTGGAAAATTCCTCAAGCCCGACTCAGTTTCCTCATCAGATCAACCTATGACACTCTTCCTTGTCCCCGCAACCTTCACCAGTGGTTTGGCAATGAGGAGTGCTGCCCACTCAATGCTCCCAATGCGAGCCTCCGACACATCCTGTCAGGATGCAAGACCGCGCTGTCCCAAGGGCGCTATAGATAGCGACATGACCAGGTCCTAAAGAAACTAGCGGAGACTTTGGAGGTCTGTAGGCAGGCTACAAACAGTGGATGTTCAACAGCAACAAAACGCCACATCCAGTTCGTCAGGCAAGGAGGGAGCACTGAAAGCACCACCAGCTTGAGAGCTCCAGCAAGACTCCTTTCCCCCGGCAAGGAGTGTAACATGAGGGTCGACCTCGGCAGGCAGCTGCAGTTCCCCAGAGAGATTACCATCACAACTCTCCGTCCTAACATAGTGGTGTGGTCCACTACTGCCAAGACCGTACTCCTCATTGAACTAACTGTCCCATGGGAGGAGGGCGTAGATGCCGCCTATGAGAGGAAAAGGCAGAAGTACTCAGACCTGGCTGCTGAGTGCAAGGAGGCTGGCTGGAGGTCTGTCATCTACCCTGTGGAAGTAGGATGCAGAGGCTTCGTCAGCACATCAATGACACGCCTATTCAGGGACATGGGAGTGGCAGGTGCCAAGCTACGAAAGGCAACCAAAGAGCTGTCTGAAGAAGCAGAGAAGGGCAGTTTCTGGCTGTGGCTGAGGAGAAAGGATAGGAAGTGGGGGAACAACTAAGAAAATGCTGTGTTTAGCTGTTTAATTGAATTTTTTTATTTTTTTTGTCTGGCACAAGCTGAGGTCTGATCAACTACAGCTGGGCTCGCCTGGAAGAGGGTGTATGATGCAGAAAGACCCGAAACACCAAATGAATCCAGGATCATCACTGAAGATGTGTCCAGAAGCTCCAGTGTAAAGTAATTGCACAATGATAGTGGCGTAGCAGGAGAGGCAGGGATGGTTCAGCAGGGCAAACTAGAGGGCGGTACTGGAGCCATGTATAGCTTTGCGTTCGGTTTCGACCTAAGGGCACCGTTGGAGGTGCAACAGGCAGCAATGCCTAGCAGGTTTAACACCTACCTGTAAATATTACAGTACCAACAATGTACCAAGCTGTAACTTTTACAGTATTACAATCTTGCCAATTTTAAAGATAAGCAAGACTGGTCCTGGAGTGGCAGAGATGTTTCTGGTTTTTGATCTATTTGAGCTTGGTTGCACAGTTTGAATGATATTTGAGAGTCTGAAGTCTGAACCTGAATATTCAAGAGCCTGAAAGGTGAAACACTGGGTAATTCCAGCACATGGCCAACTGCATTTGTTAAGCCTATAAATGAATCCAGTTATGCAGTATTAGGGATTTAAATGGAACAACAACCAGAAACATATCTGGCACTCCAGGACCAGCTAACCTGCAGCTCTCCAAGGGTCGAGTTTTTGCCACTGTGTCAAACAATTCTTAGCGTCTTCACTAGAGGGCAATATAGGCTCAGAGAATCATTGAGATTCATTGGTTGGTCTTTACTTGGTTGTTGACATGAGACCAGGAAGTGGTGTGGAAAATAGAGAAATGCACTGTTATCCTATTTATGCTACATCACCATAAACAGGTAGCTTGCTTTTAATTATACAGGGCTATATCTGTGTCATCAGCAATATTATACATGCATTTTTAATTTATTTAATTTAGCTAAGTTTGTCAATATTATTCGAAAGACAAACGTACCAGTAGCGCTATATATTGTGTTAGCTAAAAGCAACCACCAAATATTTACTAAATAATCTAACGTTAGCTCACCTAACTTTAGCTAGTATCAAGCGATAGCAATGTAGTCTTTTGTTGTTTTTCGTCTGGGTTCCTAGCAAGCTAGCTAGTTTTCTGATTAGATAGCAGCTAGCTTACAACCTGTAATGGCCAAATGTCCAACCTAGGTAAACTAGCTGTATAGCTAAGATACAAAAGCGAATTATGTTGTCTAACTTAGCTTGTTATGTCTTGAGCCCTAAGTAGTTAACATTTAGTCACTTATAGTTTAAAAGGTAGCTAGCAAGACAACGTTAGCTAACTGAGAGAAATCGCTTGCTAACTCGCTAATTAGCTAGCTAACTATACACCATGCCAGATGTGTATGATTTTTCATTTAGCGAACCACATTGGTATTACCTATATAGTTAGCAAACTAGGTACGAATGGTGCTGTATCTTGGTAATGTTAGCTATTTAGCCATATACGTAAAACAAGCAGTATTGATTGTTATGATACGGGTTAAACGTTGCAAACTAGCTATATTTACACTTAACCCTCCCCCTCAAAAAATAAATACAACTCCCAAGCTCAATTCATAATAAATGAAGGTAAGAGGGGGAAAAAAAGATACAACAAAATGTATTCACCATGAGGCAATTCACAGAGTTAGTATCCAAATGTTGCTGTGCATTTTCCAGGGTTGTCCAACCTCTAGCAGCATAGGATGTGATGCACTTAAAGTGTGAACCATTTTCAGTGTATACGTGTGGAAATCATTTCAGTATGCAACATTGCTGTTCTCTGTTCTATAGGTTAAGCTGTATGTAAAGACCCATTCTAGCAGCAGTGGCTGTTCATCCAACAGAAGTGGAACAGGATCAGAAGTGTTTACAACAAGTACCCTTGTGCTACTGATTTCAACACCAACCCTAAAGAAAGACTAGCTGCATTAGGCTGACGCAACAAGGCTAATAACAGGAGGGCATTTAGCCAGTGCCGCAAGCCAGTAGAGGGCACCCTGGGGAGATGTTGTCCGGCTGCCCACCCCAGTCCCCTGCCGTGGCGAAGACGGAGGTGCCAGTGGAGGGGGAGTCCCCCCTGCTGGCTGCCACCTTTGCCTACTGGGACAACATCCTGGGCCCGCGAGTTCGCCACATCTGGGCACCCAAGAGTGAGCAGCCCCTCCTCCTGAGTGATGGGGAGGTCACCTTCCTGGCCAATCACACATTGAACGGGAGATCCTCCGCAGCGCCGAGTGCGGTGCCGTGGACGTCAAGTTCTTTGTGCTGGCCGAGAAGGGTGTGATCATTGTCTCCCTCATCTTTGATGGCGAGCTGAAGGGTGACAAGAACACCTGCGCCCTGTCTATGATCCTGCCTCAAGCCGAGCTGTCCTTTTACCTGCCCCTGCACACCGTCTGCGTAGAGAGGCTGAAGCACATCATCCGCAAGGGCCGCATCTGGATGCAAAAGGTGCACAGCTCCTTATAAAGACTTTGATTGAATTTTGAGTTAATTGCTTCTGCTGTCACTTCAACTATTATTTCTGCTCTCAGTTCTGATAGCACTCCCACTATCATTTATACTGTCACTTTAACTGTCATTTACACAAGGGGTATTCAATTAGTGGTCAGGGGGCCAAATATGGTCTGCTGTGGTTTAGCTGTTGGCCCTTTGACAATGGAAAAACAGACAAACTAAAGTACATAGGCTTGTGTATTCATATTCAATTACATTATTTAAAACAACTTGAACCAAAATTGAATGGACAATGCCAGTTAGCAAAAACGTTATTAGGATTTAAAAAAATGGCTGTAAATTTCATCCACTTGAAAATGTGAGGTACATCAGAGGGAGATAAGTCAGAAAATGTTTGTACTAGGGACTCAATATTTTGCACAGCTGCATTATATATATAGTCGACACCACTGAAGGGTTTGACCCATTTACATGTTCTAAATTGATAATTTACCAGACATGCTAAACAAATTAAAGGTATTGACAATTTTGTTGTCAGAATGTTTTAAGAATATGTCTATTTTGCTATTTGACCATGATGACCTTGATGGATGAGTCAGGGATGTGTGATGACTGGCAGAATGGACAGTCATTTTTGGAAGGGGAGGGGGGTGCCCCTGTGTTGGCTTTCCTTGCATCGCACAGGGCCAGCCAGAAAAGGAAACGTCTGTAGATTGGAGAGGGCTGAGAACCAATCAGACACTAGCCTGTCAGCCCAGATTAATGGCCCGTCAAGATGGTCTTGCCTCACCAGTTCCCTCACAGATGGGTGTGGCCCCAGGCCAAGATAAACCCAGCCGCCCAGACAGGAGGGAACATTGCATTAATGTTTTTCCTATTTCTCTCTGCGATGGTATTTACTATGAGGCGCAGGTAGTTAAGCAACCTGTTATAACTGACTTTTTGCTCTAAAAATGTTGCTGGGAAGGACGGAGTTGAATTGGAGGACCCTTTCTCCTGTAAATCATTACTAAGCAGCTACTTCCTCAGCTTACATGCTGACCTGTGTGTTTATGTGGATGGGTTTTGACCATAATGTTGCAGGGCAACAGCAGAGATATGACCCTGTTGGTGGCCATGAGTCAGATGCCTTTTGTTCTACTTAGTGATTGCTAATAGGCCAGTCTGAGTCTGTAGAGGAGTCACTGAGTGCTTGGCAGTGTACAGTGCTGTATAAGGTAGTGATGGGAGAACGAGCCTTCATGGAGTTATCGTGCTTTATCAGTGCCTCACTGATTCGAGCAACTGATTTTGTCCTGCCGTGGAGAGCAAAATATTTTAATTGGTTTGATCTGAACAAGATATGTCAATTGAAACTAATTAAAAGCGCAAGAGCAATTGACAACTCATTTTAGCTCTAATTGTTATGGGGTTTATGAAACCTCACTTTCCCATCACTAGTATGAAGCACCTCCCCCTTGCTGTTAATGGCCAGGTTGTGCTTATGCTGTGCTGTTTAATATATCTAAAAATCTAAAGAATATTTCTAAAAAGAAAAAGAAAAAAAAAAAAAGAAAAGCCATTTGAACCGTTTGGCTCCTACCTTCTCGCAGGGCTACAGCATCATCTCCGTGCTGACGTCAGAGATCATTCCCATCATGGAGCTGCTATCCTCCATGAAGACCCACAGTGTCCCGGAGGACATCGACGTGAGGCTCTGCGTTTGCTATTTCCGGAGCATTTACTGTACTTGTCTCTTAGTTAGGTTGTATTTAATGCAGAGAATGACTGTCAGGGTGTTATGTTTTAATCATGCCCGACAGTACAGAAGTTATAGTAATACATTTGTTGAAAGGCAACACATTCATTTGTGTATGTTAAAACAAAGGAAATGTAAATGCTTGTGTGGATTTTTTACACTTCACAGCACCATGGCATCACGGGGCTATTTGAACGGCTTTGGTAACTTTTCTTTAAACCTTGTGCTAAGACCAGGAGACCTCTAGATCTGTGTTGGGATCAAGGTTTTAGTTCGTTGCTAAGGAACCTTTGTTGCATTGCATGTGATTGGCTCAGTCCCAGATTACGAGAGCTCCCCCTCACCCCAAAGCGTGTGTTTCCAATAAACGTGGTCACAAGATGACCGAACACCAGGATGATTTATACAGCTTTTTTGACTCGCTGGTTCTCCTTTGGAACCAAACTAATATTTACATTTTTATTTAAATATTTTTAATCAGTTTAACAGAGCAGTTTGAAGCTATAGTGTTTTGTTGATCTTGGACTGTTTCATTACTTACTTTCTAAAAAGATCATTAGCACAAAAAAAAGGTTAAGGAAATGGGCGGAGAAAAAAAAATCGGGTGTTTTGAAAGTTTTGCTTTTGTGATAAATGCGGATTTCTTGTCTTTTGTTTTTCTCTCTTTGAATCCCTCTTTCTGCCTCGCTGTCACTTAATTGGTCCACACACCTGCTCCCTCCTTCCTCTCTGATTGGCCCCCACACCTTCATGCTTCAGATTAAGGACACTGTGCTGAATGACGATGACATTGGGGACAGCTGCCACGAAGACTTCCTGCACAAGTAAGCGTTTCCAAGCAAGCAAAGCCATCTAGGAAAAAAAAAAACAGTTTGCCACTCAGACTTGAAATGACCTCACCATAACCTTACCCGTGGTGGGGAGAGTTTAAAACCTCTGCTCATCTCGCTGGTGGGCTGCTCCAGTCGGGGCCTCTCACTGTCACAGCTTCATTAGCTACCTTACGCTCCAAATCCGTACCCTTAGGGGTTTTGGGCCCCATTTGAGCAAGCAGGTAGCGCCTCCTTTGAAAGATTTATATAATCCTCAGTCTGAGCTCTTTCCTGGCCTTATCTGTTCTATAGCAGTCCTGCCTTTTGAAATGTGCTGTATTGGTGAAGAATAATTGCTTTCTTGAAGTCAGCTTGCACAGGAATAGAACTTGGTTCCTAACCTACTGTGAGGTGATAGCACTGTCCTTGACTTGATTACAGAAACCAGTGAATGCCGGTCAGTTTTGCAGGCGATAAGGAACACGGACCTGTTGTGTTTGGCTTTAGAATTCACAATGTAGAAACAAGTCCTGTTCTGATGGCGCACTTATCGGCCTCTTGCAGGCAGTCTTTTTTCTGTAAAAGGTTTGGTGACTTTTGATCTAAGAGAGAAAGTTAGTCTCCTCCTTTTTTGAGATCCGTGGGATCAAGTTGAATTTTTTTTTTTTTATCAGTGGTCTCAGTAATTATGGAATTAATTCATTGTTGTCCAATTACATGGAACCATTCATAATGGGGTAGTGGCTGTACAGACTGTACACTTTACTTGATTATTTTATGAGATCTCTACTAGCATCCAGGGCTCTCAGCTTATCTTGACAATGTGAATCATCTCAAATAAATAGGGCTTGTGATATTAGCTCTATGACTACCAGATTAAAACTAAAATAATATTTGTATTTTTAATTTTTTAACATTTGTATTTTTGTATTTTAACCTTTAGAATCTGTCCGTAACCACAGTGCCTCTAAATGTCAGACAACCCTCACTTGCTATGCATGAAGCATACTGAGAATAGCTCACCCACTCCAGGTAGTACCCACAGGCTGCAATTCTGCTGGTTTATAGATAAACCAAGCCCCAGTAGGCACCCGTGTGCCAACATTTCATTCACCCACTACATGCCATACCAATTATATGCCCAGAATCACAAAATAAACACAGGGAATGCATAACACATAAACCTCCAAATTTGCATTTCATTTTGAGTTCATTATTATTTAAAGAGTTCATGTTAATGAATTCACAGGGCTCTATCGTGCACCATCACTGCTTTTTTGTTATTCACGTGTATGTTTTTGTAAATGAGAACATATTCTTAATCAGCCCTACTCAGTTAAAAAAATGTTAAAGGTTAAATATGTTTTAAATAAATTAAGAAGTAAGTTGGTGTTGGTTGTTGTGTAGAATGGTTGTGAATATTGATCCTCCCTCAAACTCCCTGAAGGAGATGGTCACCTCTCTGCTCCTTTCTCTGTGTTTCAACCTTCAAGCACTCTGAAGGAGCCCTTCTTTCTCTCTTTCTCCCTCCCTCCCCCAGGGCCATCAGTTCCCACCTGCAGACCTGTGGCTGTTCTATGGTGGTGGGGAGCAACCCAGACAAAGTCAACAAGGTACTTCCATTACTAGCGCCCTGCTCCCCGTCCAAAATAAATACTTTCCTACAACATAATGAAGGAAAAAAACACAGGCGGTGGCCCAACCGTGGAAAGAATATTAGAATAAGAATAAAGAATGGACACTGCTAAACTTGTGTTGGGAGAAGGCCACAGAGTCTGAAAGTAAAACTGTATTCACAATTCATTGTATACCCTACTGACCACATACGCACAATACGATAATTGTTCAAATTCATAACTACGGATTTACACTGGCTGTTAGCTGATTTTTAGAGTTTTAGAACACCCCCATTTTCCAGTTTTTACTGAAATTTAAGCAGTTCAAGTCCAGTGAGGGGGGTAAAAAAACCTCCTGAAATGGTACAAAGGTAAGCGGTAAACTGCCGGAGGTATTAAAAAAAAAAAAAAAAAAAAAAAAAAGTTTAGGTTACCAAAAACTGAAAAATAATGTAAATGTTTTGGCAGTGAGTAGTTTCCTACACCCGCAAAAGGCACTTGGAAACTGGAGGAAACTCTGACAGGAAGAGGTCTGGCAGACAAAACCAGAAGACAAGTTTCTGAGAGTCAACAGCTTGCGTGATAGGCGGCTTACAGGACAACAGCTTCAAGCATAGCTTAACACTGGTGGAAGTAAGGAAGTTTCAACTGTGAAGAGAAGACTTCACTGCAGAGGCACTGCAGGTTTGACAGGTCGAGTGGCAGTAAGAAAGCCATTGCTAAGTTGGCAAAATAAGAAAAAGAGGCTTGCCTGGGCCATGAAGCACCGCCAGTGGCCTACTGAAGACTGGAAGAAGGTATTATAGACCGATGAATCAAAATTTGAAATCTTTAAATTTTGAAAGGTTTTTGTAGGCTGGTTCCTCAGTGTGTGACACCAACTTTTAAACATGGAGGAGGAAACGTGATGGTCTGGGGCTCTTTTGCTGGACCCAGAGTCGGCGACTTGTACATTTTACATTTACATTTACAGTTTAAGCATTTAGCAGACGCTCTTATCCAGAGCGACTTACAAGATGTGCATAAAGAGTGTACAGAGTGACTGTTAACCCACATTAACCCATTACTTGTTCCTTGAAAAGGGCCTCTTTCAACTCTGAAATTGACATTATTTTTATTCGTTTTTGGTAACCTGAACTTTTTTTTTTACCGCTTACCTTTGTACCATTTCAGGTTATTCACTGGACTTGAACTGCTTAAATTTCAGTAAAAACTAGAAAATGGGGGTGTTCTAAAACTTTTGACCGGCAGTGTGTATATATATATATATAATTCAGATTTAGATGTTTGTAGATGCAGGTATTTCTGAAAATAAAGCTGTAGTGACATGAACTTAGGGTACTTTGCAACAACGTGTGATTATGAGACAGCGACTAGCACCTTGTAAAAGGCAATGCAAAACAGGAATTGTGAAATGCCTAGGCGATATCAGCACTCAGTAAAATACCTACTTTCAGCTCTTAAAATTCTCCCGCAAAGACAAGAGTCGCAATTAAGCTATACTTTAGTAAAGCAGACGGAATACTTAATCGATCTAATTGACAAAATCTCCACCGTTTACGACCAACCCAGGTATACATATGCATGAACAGATTTACGGTAACCGTTTATCTAAAGTCAAAGTGACTTCACCCCCGCAAATTACATCCTAATAGCGATTTGACTCATTGCAACCGTTTAGTAAATCCAATGTAAATATTGTGACCTTGTAGTGACTGCTTCTGGCCCTTAGTGACTTTGCTTATATCTTTATAGCATTCATTTATTTATTCAAGTTTTGCAAATTCAGTGATCACCAAAGGTAAATAATTGTGTTTGTGATAAAAACACACTTGTATTTAATTGAAATTTGAAAGGCAAATGTTGATTGAATCTCATGTGCGGTAAAATAAAGTATTAGGTTATTTCTTTGCTAAAGGTACTGGTGTAATGATTCTTGTCGGTGCAGTGAGGGCTGGTTGGCTTGTAGCGGTGAAACACTCCTTTCTATCAAAAAATTCAAAACAAGGAGTCCAGGTTTTTCTGAGATATTCTGATTGGTTCTGAAGTGATACTGAGATTCCCCCAGTTGGCAGTCAGATGGATGAGCTTTTGGTCCTGAGGTGAATTATTTTTGGAGTGTTTATGGGCACCTTGCTTTCTGATCCTCCTGCAGATCGTTCGGACCCTGTGCCTGTTTCTCACTCCCGCCGAGCGAAAGTGTTCTCGCCTGTGCAGGGCCGAATCCTCCTTCCGTTACGACACCGGCCTCTTCGTCCAGGGCCTGCTAAAGGTACATGTTTATCATAGATATCGCCAGCCTCTTTATCCAGAGTACATTAAAGGTACAAGTTTATCATAGTTGGCTCCAGTTTCTTCATCCAGACCCTGCTAAAGGTACATGTTTCTTTCAGTTGTGGTGTCCCTAGGGGTTGGGCGACACTCACGGACCTTGCAGAGGAGATAGGCAGGTTAAATAACCCAGAGGAGGCAGTATTCAAAACAAAACAATAATTTATTAAACTAATTGACAAATCACAAAAAAGGGTGGGGTCTTTGGGGAATTCAAAACACATAAAGTCCACAAGCCTACTCGTCGTTGTTGTCCGTAATCCAGTGTCAAAGTCCAGTTCCGTTACGCAATCCAGGTCCGTAGTCGATATCCAAAGAGCGTCCTCACACAATCCAGTTCAAACACAATAAACAATCAAAATCACTTTTACACTCTCTCCAAATCCCGGCTGGTCGAAAAAGACTTCACGGTTCTTTCTCTTCACATTCACAAAACACTTTCCTACTCCTTCAACACACCACCCGACTCCTTCCCCGTGTAACAGGAACGAGTCCTTTAAATAGGCCTCGAAATGGCCTTCAGCTGGTCGTTAGTCCCAATTGCTTGACTCTGTTCAGGTGTGGGACTGCGGCCTGCTGGGAACTGTAGTGTTTTCTGGCTCTCATGTGTTGGAGGCCAGGTAGCCATTTCCTTGGGCAGCCCCTTAGGCTGCCACACAGTTATCACCACCTTCTTTGTCCAGAGCACACTAAAGGTACAAGCTTATCTTAGTTATTGCTGTCCTCTCCATCCAGAACACGTTAATGGTATATTTTTCAGTTATTGAAGGCCTCTTCATGCAGAAAATGCTAATGGTACATGCTTCTCTTGGTTATTGCCAGCTTTGCCCAGAAAAAAGTATCTGTTTCTTTCAGTTATCATTCAAATTCAATAGTCAATGAAGGTATGAGGAGAAAACATGTTCTTCGTCTCATATTAAACGAAATACCATGAAAGGCATGGTGTTCTATATCAGATAAAAAAATTACATATTTTGAGTTTATTGAATAATAAACTGGGGAGATATTTTGGTTTTCAGTAAAGCGGGGGTGTCCTCTCAGTGTCCCAAAGTGTCCCACACATATTACACACATTTAATTCCCTTTCCATTACTGTAAAACATTCAATTACTATACAGATAAGGATGAACCCAATATGGGGAACATTATTATCTAACTTGTCTTGTTTGATCAATTACAAATCAATTGCAAATTCAACCCAGTTACAGCCCAAATAGAATGAACACAATTGATTTGATCACCGAGCTGAAATAACTCAACTATATGGTACATGTATAAAAAAGTGCACACATTTTGAATGTCTTGGACCATAAGCTTCCCTGTTTGATAGGTAGTGACAGGAGGCACAACATGAAAGCTGATCCACTGCCTCTCAGATATTAAACTATTTGCAAAAGACTCAAAATTAGATGCATTCATGTGCAAAAGTAGAACAAAAAGTGTGGGTAGATAAATGATAGTGAATCCTGAATTATTTTAGCTCCCGTGTGGGCAACTGGAATTCTGCATTCCTTTATATTCAGTGCTCCTCCTTCCCCTCTGTGATGCCAAACATTGTAACAGACCCTGTCGACAGACAGAGTCATTTCACATTGTCTGCAACTCCAGGCGGTCTTCATTGTGCCCACCCTGCAATGAAATGTTGATGTAGTGGTCAAGCCAAATTGTAGGGCTATGGCTAAATAGTTTGTAAGAAACAGGAGGACTTTGTGTTGGTTTGTTTGTAAGATGTGATATGGGTTTGTGTTGGTTCATGTGTAAGAAGTGAGACGGGATTCTGTTTCCCTCCCAGGACTCGACAGGCAGCTTTGTCCTGCCTTTCCGGCAGGTTCTCTACTCGCCCTACCCCACCACGCACATTGACGTGGATGTAAACACAGTGAAGCAGATGCCTCCATGCCACGAGCACACCTACAACCAGCGGCGTTACATGCGCTCTGAGCTTACTGCCCTGTGGAAGGCTGCCAGCGAGGAGGACATCGGCCCAGACACGAATATCCACACAGACGAGACCTTCACCCCCAACCTGTACGTGCCCCGCCCTTCCTCTGCAACCATGGCGATCAGGGAGGGGCCATTTCCATCATAGAGGGGTGGAGCAGTTTTTACTCTTAAATTGTTCTGTTCTCAAACATTCTTATGCTCTTATGTTCTTATGATTTATATATTTATATGGAGAGAAAATGACTCCTTCTTGGCCTGCTTAGAGATTCACTTAATACCAGAAGTGTTCTGATCTACAAACACCAGTAGCCCAAAGTCACAGGTGATCCTGCATCAGGAGTCCCAAACCCTTATCCCGGAGAGCCACAGGGTGCATTGGTTTTTGTTGTTACTCACACTTAATTGATCAATTATAGCTATTGAATACACAGTTAAATTGCCTAGGTCTAAATTCAGTGCTGATATTGGTATGTGAACCAAACCCAGTAGACCTGGCTCTGCAGAACCAGGGTTTCTCCAGGAACAGGGTTGGGGACCCTGCCCTAGACTGACAAATGTCAGGCTTACTTCATTTTTTCTAATGATTGATACTTTATTGTGAACGATATAGATAGTGGCAATTTTTTTTTTGTGTTTTTATTTTTTGGTGAACACATTTATTACGTTTATTATTTAGTTAGTTCCACATACCATACAACACATTGGTGCTATGATTTTGAAAATGTGAAGTGTTTCCTCCTTTCATTGTACAATACAATACCTATTATAACATTAACTTAATGTTGTGTGTCTTACATGGGCTTATAGAGAGAGTACTTTGTATGTGTGTCAATGATTTATTAAGCGATTCATTCAAAGGCTTTTAGGAGTATATTCAGGGAGTATATTCAGCAGGTCATTATATGAACAGGGGCAGTTCTATAGGGGCTACTTGTTATAATGTTATGGTTCTGATTTGAGCACAGACCCAGTTTCAGGTTTCATTACAGCTCATTCGGCCTTTAATTTATTCAGCATCCCCCTGTGGATCTCCACTTCTATATTTTACACTGTATGACATTACATTACATTTACATTTCAGGCATTTAGCAGATGCTCTTATCCAGAGCGACTTACAGTTTTTTACATTTCTTTACAATCCATTTATACAGCTGGATATTAACTGAAGCAATTCAGGTTAAGTACCTTGCTCAAGGGTACAACGGCAGTGTCCCCACCTGGGGATTGAACCTGTAACCTTAATGTTACAAGCCCAGTCCCCTAACCATTATACCACACTGCCTGCCTATGAGAAGCATAAAAAAATTCAGAAGCTTCAAAATGGTTGAAATGGAGAGAAAAAGAGATCAATGTAAGGAGGAGTGACTGTTGACTTTTGACCTCACAGGAACGTGTTCCAGGACGTCATGCACAAAGACACTCTGGTGAAGTCGTTCCTTGATGAGGTAAGAATTGGAGGGGGGCCACACAACTGGTTTGTTGTTAAGCAGGCTTAGGGGGTAGGTGGGTCACCTCATGCTCAAGGTATGCTGGTTATGTTACCTGCATATTTGGCAGAACATCCCTACAAATAACAACATTAAATATTCAAAAATCAACTCAGCTAATGTTACAGAATATTTGAAAATGGTACTGACAAGGATGTTGATCGCAATGTGACAAATAACCTTTTCATGTTAGGACACTTACCAAGGCCAGTTTTATACAGGCAATATTATTATATTTGCGGCCCTCCATCCAAGCTGGATCCCACCCAAAAGTCTCATGATTATCGGGTCAGCTGGCAATGTTATCCATCACATTTTTACACAAGGCAGGTGGCCGCAAAGACGCCAGAGCATTAAAGCATATAATTAGTGCTTGTACTACCTAGACAGTTTCCGACAATCAATTTATTATTGATTAAATAATTTATATGAAAGAATGTTCCGTAGAGAAAGTATAAACAGTTCCAACACAATGCAATCGTTTGGATCAGATGTATGGGACACTCTATTCTTGCAAAACACATTTTTTCTTTTCGGATTCCTCCAGGGGGTGTGGTCTGCAGGGGGTTGGCAGGCAATGGTAGGGGAAACACTATCATTCTTACTGTGTGTGCGTAACGGCGACTGTTCAATATTGGAGCAGTGAGTAATCTTTGCAGTGAGTCATTATTTACACATAAAGAATGTGAGTTTCACACTGCACGGGTGGTGTGGTGTGTGTGTGTGTGGGTGTGTGGGGGGGAGTGAATATTTGAATATAAAATGTGCCCCCCCCAGGTGTTTCTGCTCAAGCCGGGCCTGGCTCTCCGCAGCACATTTCTGGCTCAGTTCCTCCTGCTGCTTCACCGGAGGGCGCTCACCCTGCTGAAGTACATTGAAGACGAGACGTGAGTGTCGGCCATCTTGTGTCTTCTCTCTGACAGCATCCTGTAACAAAACGTAGCAGCCTTCAAAACATCACAAGAGTAATGTTGATATTTTTTCTTTTTTTTTCCCCCATTTCATTAATTCTCTAGTGAATAATATAATCAAACAGGTTATCTGCATTCACCAGAACAAGTAGAGACTGCTTCAAAGTAAGAAGCACTTCAAAGCCTCAGCCATGGCGAAGAATGCATATTCACCCATTTACTCTTGGGAGTAGATATCAGCTTAGAAAAGCATCCATTTCATGTGCAGTAATTTCAGATGGTGTAAGTGCAATGCACTGAGGAATAGCAATGCTCACTGAACTGAACAGTGACTGGGTTGAGCGTTGAGCGGGTATACACTGCCCATCAAGTCCTGGGAAACGTTGGATGGCTTTAAAGCTGTCTGGTCAAACCACAGTCTGGTGGCACGTGTTTGTTATGGGCCAGAGAAAGCCAGGTGTGGGGACAGAATTTACTGAAAATAGTGCTAAGAACATAACAATGATAATTGTAAATTCAGCCCATTTAGGCTCATGATTTACCTACAGTCCAAGCCCCTAACTACGTAATTTTATTAATTATTAGGGTAAAATGAAAACTGATAACCATGTGTTAGAAGTATTCAGTACCTCACCTGTCAGACTCTGAATATTCAGGTTCAGACTTGATGGAACAAAAACCTGAATCATCTCTGGTATTCCAGGACCAGGGTTGCCTACCCCTAGTCTAGAGAGTCAAACCTGGACTCAAGGGCCTCTGGCTCTACACATGCCTGACAAACTGTTCCACAAGCAACCCTCAATGTAAAAAACCCTTCCTGATATAATGCAGAATTTACCTTTAATTAATTTCCACCTATGCCCCCTTTTCTGCTTACAGAACTCCACATTCTATTGCCAAAGCAGGTGCCTTCTTGCAGGGTTTTTATTACATATGTCTGTTTATTTATTTTGACATACTATCCCTGTGCATCCCAGGATATTGACTGAAGCAGTTCAGGTTATTTCAGTTCAAGTACAGTGGAACCTCAGCCCGCGAACGCCTCAGCCATGAACAAATCGGCCCACGAACACACTTTCCGAACAAATTTTAACTCGGCCCGCGAACAAGCCCTCGGTGCACGAACGCACAAACACACAAACTCGCGGGCTTCTCGCCGTAGCGCGTCGTGGATAGCGTCAGTTGTGCTTAGTACTCAGATATGTTTATATCGTTCGTCGTTGTGTTCTCCTTTGATACACGTTCTTTTTGTGCTATTTCCATTAAATTTGCCCTCATTATGGCTCCCAAGAAAGTGAAAAGTGCTACTGATAGTGGTGTTAAGAAGCCTAAGCGTATTACAGTAGAAACGAAGAAGGAAATAATAGCTAAACGTGAGAGTGGTGTTCGTGTTTCCGATCTCGCCAAGCAGTACGACATGGCTAAATCGACGATCTGTACTATCCTAAAGAACAAAGATGCGCTAAAGGCGGCTGATGTGGCTAAAGGAGTGACTATGTTAACGAAGCAAAGGTCTCAAGTGTTAGAAGAAGTAGAAAAGTTATTGTTAGTTTGGATTAATGAAAAACAGCTTGCTGGAGATAGCATTAGCGAGGGTCTAATATGCGAGAAGGCTTTACTTTTGCATGCTGATTTAGTGTCGGAAACACCGAGTACAAGTACTGCTGCCGTTGACGAATTGAGTTACAAAGGTAAAGTGTACAATTATTATGTTTTATTTTAGTATTAATGTATTTTTCTATAATTAAGGTTATCTTTAATTCCTTTCTATATTTTTGCCACACATAAACCCATAAAAAGTTTTTAAGAAAGTGTTTCTGGGGCTGGAGAATGGATTAATTGGATTTACATTAATTTCAATGGGAAAAATTATTTCGGTTCACGAACAGAGTCAACGAACGAATTAAGTTCGTGGGCCGAGGTGCCACTGTACTTTGCTCAACGGCAGCAGTGCTTAACCCAGGATTCAAACCTGCTTAACCTCCTGATTGCTCCCTAACAGCCGCTCCACATGTCCCCCTGCAGGCAGAAGGGGAAGAAGCCATTCCGCTCCCTGCGCAGTCTGAAAACGGACCTGGACCTGACAGTGGAAGGTGATCTGAACATCGTCATGGCGCTGGCGGAGAAGCTGAAGGCGGGCCTGCACTCCTTTGTCTTTGGGAAACCCTTCTACACCAGCGTGCAGGAGCGCGACGTGCTCATGAGCTTCTAAGGAGTGGCCCTTTCCGATCTCAAAATCCCTCACCCTCAAATATCTGCCAATCACGATCTGTCACTCACCACAGAGGGCAGCCAACAGGGGCCTGCCAATACCAAGCCCCGCCTACCCAGCACAATCGCTACCCCTTTAGAAACCTGGCAGAGGGTGGCCAAGCCATCACAAAGTCACGCTAACAGCCCAACAGCCATACAAAACAATAAGGGATAAGGGTCTGTCACTCAGAAGCCTCTCACAGACTGGACTGGAATCTGATAACGTCCTCCTACACTGTTTTCTATTGGCCATGTAGAGGAAAGTCGGAAGAGGGCAGATCTGTGAAGTGATGTTAAAACATGTTCAAAGCCTGTGTCTGTTCTGAAGTGCAGTGCGTCATTGTGATTTCCTTTAGCCTTAAGCAGCATCTGCGGTAAGAGTCATGTGACCTCAGAGCGGTGGCCGCCAGATTTGTGCCAATGCGTCCCACAGGTTGAGGAATGAAACTGTTCTTTGTTGTTTTCAAATACTTTTTTTCCTAATTTTGCCTGTGAGAAATTGGTGCTCAGCAGATTTCTGAAAATGATCCATTTGTGCTGCTAAAAGGATTGGATTGAAATGTCTGCCTGGAGCTCAGACAATGGCTCTTTGTGATTTGCTTTCTGTTGGAAAGTAAAAGTCAGCATGAACAAAGTGCTTTTATTTTGTCATTTGTGGAAGTACAGAATTAAAGTATTTTTATTTAAAAAATATTTGATAGGTCGGTCCTTATCTGTAATGTAGGCGGCACCTTGTGTTTCAGTCCCCTTAGCACAGTCGGATCAATTAGGCCTGGTTTGCTTAATACAATCCTTTTTTTTTTTTTTTTTTAACACCTGCTTATTTGCCTCAATGTGGAGTTTGGTATATTCCTTGGGGGTCCAGGGTTGCCAGAATGGGGGATGTTACCCAAATTTAGTCTTGGAAAATTGATGTGGGACACATTTGAAGATAGAGAATGGAATATTTTCAGGCAATAAAACTGTAGGCATCTGGCAACACTGGGGGGTCTGTAGTTGTCTGTATGTTGTTATATCAGTGTGCCTTGTGTTTGTAAAGATCTTTCTCTGTCTACATTCTCTGTCAGGGAAACTTAATAGGGCCTAATTGATCTGAGCCCTCAGCACCACTAAACACCATGGTGACATGGTCAAGGGCCCCGTGCTCAAAAGCTTGTTAACAAGTGATTTGTCCCTCTGACTAATTATGTATTAACAAACGGCATGTAGGAAAGGCCTGGCTCACTTTGTCGAGCGATCGATTCTTGAGTCACACAGGTTGTCTGTGACAAATTGCTGTGGGGCACATTCTTTTAGCGCAGTGTTTTTAATCTAGCCAGTGCCACTGCTGCCATGAAACAAGCTTTCTTCACAGAAGGGGCCATACAGAAGGGGCCATACAAAAGCAGCACTTCGCTGTACCTTGTTTGCATCGTAGGTCAAAGTAAGAAATTACACATTAATTAATCCTCATTGTGGAGTGCTCCTTTAATTCCAACACGCGTCCTGACTCTTTACCTATCGATTCCAATCTTGCCACACTTATTATGAGCTAAATTACTAAACCATGTTAGAACACTGCTGACTTCAGCAAAACAAGTGCATAGAAAGCAAATTAAAAAGTTGGTTGAATTCGTTGCTGTCACGTGTTCCCTCTGCCGCTTGTGACTTCTTTCTCATAATGAGATGCACTACTTGATTGTGAAAGTAAAAAAAAAAACAGCCTGTCAACTAGTTACTCTGTAAAGTTGCATACATGTAAAATGATGCATTAATGGGTCTGCCATTTGGAGGGCTTGTCTTGCCACTTTAGTTTAGAGATTTCCATTTAAAAGCATGCAAAGCATGGATAATTTAACCTAATGGGTCCGTAATGATATATTTTTCCATTAGTTCTGCATTAAGCTAGAAATAGTTGTAAATTAAGATGTGCAATTTAACTTTATTTTTATTCTTTAATAACTGCCTTGAAGAAGCTTGCCAGAGACAAAAGGTCTTAAAAATGTATTCAAAGGGTGCTCCTGTTCTCCCGTATATGTAATTAGACCACAACACCTACTGCTTAATTAATCTCCCTAATAGTCAGTTGCCATCTCTCCCCTGTGTAAGTGCTCTCTGGATATTTGATAATATTGGTCTTGTTGTATTATTTATGTATGCTTAATCACTGGAATATTTGTCAATAAATGGTTTGTTATTTGAATTCATGTCAGATTTGGTGCTCTGACCTTTTCCAACACAACGTGCAAACGCCACATTCTGGCAGGATAGACGTCGGTTTGAAAGTTAATTCACATGTGCAGAGGCTTTGGGATTTTTCACTGTCCAATATGTACTGTAGAATATGTCATTATTCTTGAGTAAATCTAACCACAAAACTGCACAAAGTACAGGTCATAATTTTATTAACCATGTGCCATTCTGAAACATTCAACACAGCATGAAAAAAAGGTACATTATATGGCCAAAAGTCAGTGGACATCCCTACTAATTATTGAGTTCAGGTGTTTCAGCCACACCCATTGCCAACAGGTGCATAAAATCCAGCACATAGCCATGCAATCTCCACAGACAAACATTTAGAATTCAGAATGGTTCGTAAAGAGCTCAGTGACTTTAAACGCAGCACTGTCATAGGATGCCACCTTTGCCACAAGTCAGTTTGTGAAATTTCTATCCTACTAGATGTGCCCTGGTCAACTGTAAGTGCTATTATTGTGAAGTGGAAGCGCCTAGGAGCAACAACAGCTCGGCCACGGTGGTAGACCACGCAAACTCACAGAGCGGGGCCGACGAGTGCTGAAGCACATAGTGCGTAAAAATCGCCTATCATCTGCTGCATCACTCACTACAGAGTACCAAACTGCCTCTGGAAGCACCATCAGCACAAGAACTGTGCGTTGGGAGCTTCATGGAATGGGTTTCCATGGCTGAGCAGCTGCACACAAGCCTCACATCACTGTGCGCAATGCCAAGCGTCGGCTGGAGTGGTGTAAAGCATGCCGCAACTGGACTCTGGAGCAGTGGAAACATGTTCTTTGGAGTGATGAATCATGCTTCACTATCTGGCAGTCTGATGGATGAATCTGGGTTTGGGGGACGCCAGAAGAACGCTACCTTCCGGAATGCATAGTGCCTACTGTAAAGTTTGGTGCAGGAGGGATAATGGTCTGGGGCTGTTTCTCAGGGTTTGGTATAGGCCCCTTAGTTCCAGTGAAGGGTACTCTTAATGCTACAGGATATGAAGACATCTTAGCCAATTGGGTGCTTCCAACTTTGTGGCAACAGTTTGGGGAAGGCCCTTTGCTGTTCCAGCATGACTGTGCCCCTGTGCACAAAGTGAGGTCCATAAAGACATGGTTAGGCGAGTTTGGTGTGGAGGAACTCGATTGGCCTGCACAGAGCCCTGACCTCAACCCCATTGAACACCTTTGGGAGGAATTAGAACGCCAATTGCGAGCCAGGCCTTCTCGTCCAACATCAGTGCCTGATCTCACAAATGCTCTTTTGGCTGAATGGGCACAAATTCCCACAGACACACTCCAAAATCTTGTGGAAAGCCTTCCCAGAAGAGTACCAGCTGTCATAGCCGAAAAGGGGGTCTAATTCCATATTAATGCCCATGGTTTTAGAATGGGATGTCCAACAAGCTCATATAGATGTGATGGTCAGGTGTCCACTGACTTTTGGCCACATAGTGTATATTTCCTGCCTTGTAATATTCAGATATTTTATATTATATTATACTTCAGGGAAGAATAACAGGTTAATCTAGTACCTGTGCCTCTATGTAGGTGTCATCAGTGCCATGCAAAAACCTTGTATGTCTAGTTTTTTCATTTTTTATACACATTAAAAGTTATTGTCCAGCAAATGTCTCAACAACATATATTGTATATCGGCCGATACTTGGCTTTGGGAAGAGAGGAAAACAACAGCAACAATAGGTTCCATTTGGGATCACATATACTGAAAAATGTATGTATTCACCACTGTAAGTCACTTTGGATAAAAGCATCTGCTAAATGGCATATATAATATTTACAACAACAACAAAAATCTATTGGTATCAGTGTTTATGGCCGTTACGACCTGATAAAACCACCCGCACTCCAGTAGCCAGGTAGCGAACCAAATGGGACGCTACAATAAAATACCACCAGTTATAAATATAAAAATGCACAAAGTTTACAACACTTAAATAAAAAGATATAGACACAAAGAAAATAATGAAAACCAAACAAAATAGTGCCTAAACCCTAGCACTAGAAAGAAAAGACTGCCGTTGCAAAAACAAAACCGGGTCTTCCGCTTTTTTTAATCCCTACTCTACACTCTTATTATATGCTTTGTGAAATTATCTTTATTAATTTGACCGTTTATTTGATGTTTGTTTTAAAATTAATTTTGAAAATGTAAAGGATTTTTGAAAGAATTTAGAAGTTAATGGGTATTTAAATTTTTTGTGTGATATTTAACTTTTTTATTGTCAACATACTGTTCTATATATCACTGTCACACGCCACGTGACAATCCCTAGACGGAATAGAGCAGTCTGGAAACGGGTGGAGTTTTCGGTCTACGGACCAGATTCTTTATTATTTCTTTTAAAACGTTCTCTGATCCCGACACGGGCAGAGAACTAGACCGGGAGTTTTTAAACAAATAAACAAAATTAAATCTGTCCGTCGCCCTCACGGGTTCGGGACACAAAACCCATAAACTTTAAACACCACAAAACTATCAAACAATAACCGGAAACTTTCCAGTTCCCGTTTTACTTTTACTTCGCTTTTCTTTCTTTCTTTTTCTTTCTCAGGTGCTCTTTCTCCTCGGTCTCCCACGCCTTTTTTCCCTTGTTCCAGCCACATAGTGAAGAGAGCAGAGCAGTTTTCAAGCACACCGATGTGATTAGAAACACCAGACCGGTGTGTGCGTTGGCTGCTCTGCCAGTAGGCGTGGCCGCTAATCGCCCTCCACACCCCTCCATCGCCAGAATGTGGCCAGGGCCCATTCGGTTCGACAGACTCCCCCTCCCTGGAGAGGAAGTCTGCGCACCCATTTGCGGACCCTGGCCGATGGATCACTCGGAAGCAAAAGGGTTGTAATGCAAGATACCACCGAGTGATCCTTGAGTTGGTGTCCTTCATTTTGTGTAGCCACTGGAGGGGTGCATGGTCAGTGTAGAGGGTAACGGTCTTGCCCAGGAGGTAGTACCTGAGGGTGAGAGAGGCCCACTTGATCGCCAAACACTCTTTCTCTATTGCGCTGTAGCGGGCCTCTCTCGGAGAAAGCTTCCGACTGATGTAACATATCGGTCGCTCCCCCCCCCCACGCTCCTGGGACAAGACTGCCCCCAGCCCCCTATCCGAGGCGTCGGTCTGCAAAACAAAAGGCAGGGAGAAATCAGGGCTGATTAGCAGAGGGCCGCCACATAGAATCGCTTTTATCCTCATGAACGCCGCCTGGCACTGCTCCGTCCACTGGACCGGATCTGAGGCTCCCTTTCGGGTGAGATCAGTTAGGGGACTGGCTAGTGCCGAAAAGCCAGGAATAAACCGGTGAGAATAATTTGCCAGTCCCAAAAAGGATCTCACCTGCTTTTTAGACTTGGGCTGTGGGCAGGCCGAAATGGCAGTGGTTTTATCAATCAAAGGTCGGACCTGTCCCCCGCCCAAGAGGAACCCCAGATACCGTACCTCTCTCCGCCCAATAGCGCACTTGCCTGGGTTAGCAGTGAGCCCCGCTCCCCTCAGCGTCTGTAGGACGGCCCGCAAATGCTGCATATGCTGCTCCCAATCATTGCTATAGATGACAATCCAAATATGCTGCGGCATATGCAGCATGCGGTCGAAGTAGCCTATCCATTAGGCGCTGAAAGGTGGCCAGAGCCCCATGCAGACCGAAAGGCAAGGTCAGGAATTGGTGTAAGCCGAACGGAGTAGTGAATGCCGACTTTTCCCTGGACGCTGGAGACAAGGGAATATGCCAGTAGCCCTTGGTTAAATCCAGTGTCGAATAAAAGCGAGCAGTGCCCAACCGATCCAGCAGCTTGTCAACCCGGGGCATTGGATAGGCATCGAATTTCGATACTCCATTAACTTTCCTGTAGTCCACACAGAATTGAACAGACCCATCAGGCTTAGGTACAAGCACAATGGGGCTGCACCAGTCACTACTAGATTCCTCTATTACTCCCATGTCCAGCATTTTTTCTAATTCTTCCTGAACCACTTTTTTTTTGTGTTCAGGCAAGCGATATAGCCGACTCCTAATCACAGTGCCTGGCGGGGTCTGAATGTGGTGTTCAATCAAGTCAGTTCGCCCGGGTAAGGGAGAAAACACGTCAGAAAAACAGCGCTGTAAATTACTCACCTCTGCCCGCTGGCCCGGCGTAAGATGGCTACCAACGGGGACCGGAAGTCTCGTACTTTCAATTGGAATTTCCGGTCCCAGCTCATCTTGGGGATTTTCTGGCATGGCGAGCGAAACAGGGTCTACCACCTCCCACCATTTTAATAAATTTAGGTGGTATATCTGACGTGACCCACCTCTATCCGAGCGAATGACTTCACAATCAACATCCCCCACTCGTCATGTAACCTCAAAGGGCCCTTGCCACTTTGCGAGTAGTTTAGATGCTGACGTTGGGAGTAACACTAGGACTTGATCTCCCGGTTGAAACTTTCGCAATTGTGTCCCCCTGTTATATTGCCGTCTCTGTCGTTCCTGGGCTTTGAGCAAATGTTCTCGTGAAATTTGACCGAGTGAGTGCAGCTTTGCTCGTAGGTCCATGACGTATTGAATTTCATTTTTGCTGGGGCTCGGATTTTCCTCCCAAGTTTCTCTTAACAAATCCAGAATACCCCTGGGACGTCGGCCATATAATAATTAGAACGGGGAAAACCCGGTGGAGGCTTGGGGAACCTCTCTGACGGCAAACATCAGTGGATCAATTAGTTTGTCCCAATTCTTCAAATCGGTTTGAAAGAACTTCCGCATCATGGATTTCAATGTCTGATTGAACCGCTCTACCAGCCCGTCAGTTTGTGGGTGGTATACGCTAGTTCTAATCGACTTGATGTCCAATAATGCGTACAGTTCTTTCAGTGTTCGTGACATAAATGAAGTGCCTTGATCAGTGAGAATCTCTTTTGGAATTCCCACCCGGGAGAAAAAGTAGAACACTCCTCCGCAATAGTCTTTGCAGATATATTGCGGAGGGGTACAGCCTCGGGGTATCGCGTTGCATAATCTACGATAACTAATACAAAGCGGTACCCTTTGGCACTCCGATCAAATGGCCCGATAAGGTCCATTCCAGTTCTTTAGAACGGGACCTCTATCAACGGCAAGGGTTGCAATGGAGCTTTTGGGATTGCCGCTGGGTTTACTTTTTGGCATTCGGGGCACGCCGTACACCACCGACGGACGTTATCTCGAATGCCCGGCCAATAAAATCGAGCCATTATCCGGAATAGTGTTCTATCCTGTCCTAAATGACCCGCCATGGGATTGCTATGAGCCGCCTGGAAAACCATTTCCCGACGGCTTTTGGGCAGCAATAACTGTGTAAGTACTTCTCCTGTATAGACGTCCCGACACGCGATACAGTTTATCTTGTAAAATACAAAAAATAGGGGTATGTCACCACCCGCTCTGGGTCAAGCAGCTGGCCATCAATTTTAATCACTTGTCCAGCTACTTGACTGAGCGTTTCGTCCTGCGACTGTTCGAGGGAGAAATCAGTCACTCTGGTGAATCGGGGAAGTCCGCCGGCCCCGCCCGCGTTTCTCCGAAGCAACCTTTCAGTTACCTCGGGTTGTTGCGGAGAGAGAGCCGACGGCCCCTCCCCTGGGTCGTCGTCATCTGTGACGTCATCTCCCCCAGTTGCTACAAGACGATAGCGAACACACCCCCGTCGGGCCCCTTCCGCAATCTCCTTTCTAACTATATCCTTAAAACCCGGCCAATCGTGTCCCAAAATCAGCGGAAGGGGGGTGCGAGGAGTAACCCCTGCTACCATGCTATGCTTTTTTACCCCAATATAAAATTAAATCTGGGCGGTTGGATAGTAGTGTACATCACCATGTACGCACCTTATCGCCACCTCTGTGAGCCTGTCCAATGCCTCGGGTTGAACCAGACGCTGATGCATAAGGGTGTGAGAACAACCCGTGTCCAACAGCGCCTGGATTGTTTTCCCTTTGAAACTTACGGGTACCAAAAACGACTCTGCTGGTTTGGGGGAGTAGCGCTGGACAGCGGGGCGTCCGGCGATGTTTACATCCATCAGGGGGCAATCCTCAGGCATGTGGCCAGGACGCCCACACTGCCAACAGTCCTGCCCCGCCGTCCGTGGCGACCCTAGGTGACCTGGAACAGAAAGGTTAGGACGATTAAAAGTGCGATCTCGGGGGGTTATGCCAACGGGGACCGGATGGGGTTCGGGAAGGGGGGTGTAGACCTGGGTTGGGGTTGGGGCTGGGTATTGGATTGGAACTGGACTGGGGAAAACGGGGAACCGGGATGTTGGGGCGGTATCTATAAAATTGGCTTTTCAGCCCTTCAGCTCTCTGGGGAAGTCTCCCTGTATCCCCACTGACCGCCAGGTGATTCTCTGCCAGCTGGATGGCTGCAGCCAGAGTGGCGGGTTGGTGGCATCGGAGCCAGTCTGCGGTCCCTTTCGGGAGCCCCGACGTGAACTGCTCCAATGCCACCTCTTGTACGATTTCCTCCGCTGTTCAGACTTCTGGCTGTAGCCACCGCCGGCAGGAGTCGAGGAGCTGTTGGGCGTAGGCGAAGGGATGCCCGACATCGGCGAAGCGCAGATCGCGGAGTCTTTTCCTATGTCCCTCCGGCTTTAGCCCCACTTTCTCCAGGATGGTGGCCCGGAGGGTCGGGTAGTCAGCCATGGCAATGGCCGGCACATTGCCAGCTGCTATCTGGCTCTCCCCGGACAGCAGCGGGAGGAGCCGTAATGCCCATTGCTCCGCCGGCCAACCGCATGCCGTGGCTGTTCTCTCGAAGAGCTCCACGAACGCCTCCGGGTCATTGTCCGGTCCCATCTTTTTTTTTGTTTGTTTTTTTTTGTTTTGTTTCTGATTTTATCCCATTTTTCTCCCAATTTGGTAGCCAATTAGACCCGCTATTTTTACGTCAATCCCCCCCTAGTAATGTGAGTTCGCTGCCGTAGTCCTGCGACCGGTAGTGACGAAGGCGAAGTGACGCCTCTTCCGAGACGCTACCGCCAAGCCGTCGACCGAACCAACCCCGGTACTTACAGGGCCACTCTACGCAGCGAACGCCACGCCGGCTTCCCTCCCCCTCCCTGGGGCGGACAGCCAATCGCCGCCCCCTGGTGGCACTCCCGGCCAAAGCCGACACTTGGCGAGACGGGGAATTGAACCCCGGTCTCCGTGGCCAGCGTCGGACGTTGTAACCACTGGACCACGCGGGAGGCCCCCCATCTTTTTCATCCTGATTTCGGACCGGACCGGGATGGAAGAGGCGGCCGCCTGCCTGCTGTTTAGCAGCTCTATAATGGCAGCTCTGTCCGCTGCCTGGGTAGCGGTGATAGCCCGCAGCGCCTCCTGTTGGTCTTCCTGGGACCGTACCAGCGCGCGCTGCTGAGCCTCCTGCATCGCAGCCAGGTGGGCGATCACCTGGGAGAGTGGGCTCTCCATGCTCTTTTCTCCCGGGTTTCGGCACCACTTTGTCACACGCCACGTGACAATCCCTGGACGGAATAGAGCAGTCTGGAAACGGGTGGAGTTTTCGGTCTACGGACCGGATTCTTTATTATTTCTTTGAAAATGTTCTCTGATCCCGACACGGGCAAAGGACTAGACCGGGAGTTTTTAAACAAATAAACAAAATTAAATCTGTCCGTCGCCCTCACGGGTTCGGGACACAAAACCCATAAACTTTAAACACCACAAAACTATCAAACAATAACCGGAAACTTTCCAGTTCCCGTTTTACTTTTACTTCGCTTTTCTTTCTTTCTTTCTTTCTTTCTTTCTCGGGTGCTCTTTCTCCTCGGTCTCCCACGCCTTTTTCCCCTTGTTCCAGCCACCTACTGAAGAGAGCAGAGCAGTTTTCAAGCACACCGATGTGATTAGAAACACCAGACCAGTGCGTGCGTTGGCTGCTCTGCCAGTAGGCGTGGCCGCTAATCGCCCTGATCCGCTGCCGAGACCGACGCCTTCCACAATCACCAATTAGCGGACCAGGATACTTCTAAATTGGCATCACCCTCTCACCATAAAAAAATAATATATACAGTATATCAGATATCGGTTGAGCCCTAGTCCAACTGACTATACCATAATGTGGTGTTAGTGTTGGTGAATGTAAAAAAGAAACAGTTGTCCCCCAGTTGTTCCACCTTATGGAATTTGTGCCTTTGACCTTTCCTTTAGCCTGTGACGTTTCAGATATTTGGGCTTTGAAAAATATGTCTTATGGGTCATTTGCAAAGTCTAGCAAAATCCCCTTACTCATCTACTTATACTTTGATTTTTTTTTTACCAGAGTGCCCCCTTGTGGTCCCTTTTTTCCATTCTTTCCCAGAGCTAAAGAATGTAGGTCTGGGGTGGGGGTAGTGTTTCATGGGAAAATAGTCTTTGGGCACCTTTCTTTTGATCTGCCAAAGTGTTTTAAGGTATGGAGACGCTTTGAGGTACATGCTCTGTTACAAAGAGAAAAGACAAAGAAAAGTCTGCTTCTTTGAAAGGTAATTCCAGGTAGAGCCATGTTTAATTTACAATGTTTGCAATTACTAACTCACAAGCTCAAAATTTGAAAGTCCAAGATTATTATATGTGTGGGACCATCTGCCATCTTCTCTTCAAAATGTCTCACCTCCATCAAGTCCTTAAATGGGCTTAAATTCAGTAATTTATTGTAAACCATGGAAAATATACTCAATACAATACTCTATGTGTTGCCAAATACACAAAAAACCAGTCTGGATCTACTAGTGCCAAAAATACAGTACCTTTGTCTTTTTTCTGTGTGATTTATTCTTTTTACCAGCAGGTGGCAGCACAACCTTGTAAAATATTGACTGGGGACAGTCATACAGAGAGGCAGTCGTGCAGAGAGGACCACAAAAAGGGCTTGGTGTGTCCCCACAGCTCATCCTATCCCTCTGATCAATGAAAGCCAACTATTCTGTGTTAACCATAGAAAAGCTGTAAATCAAATGTCCAGGCCTGGCAGAGCCAGGTAGCATCATGGTAGCCCCACCCATCTTGTTGCCAGGCTGACGGGACGGGTATGACAGACAGAGATGCCTCTTTCCCATTGGATGCTCCTTCTGAGACAGTTTACATAGCCCAGTCCTGCTGTTGCACACCTTATTCAACGTGGTTTGTGAGGCAGGCAGGTGCTCTTGTCCAGATACCATTTTATCATAGCTGGATGTTTACTCAATCAGTTCAGGTTAAGTGCTGGCCTAACAGGCACAGCTGTGCTACACCTGGGGTGGTGAACCTGCAAACCTTTAATTACAAGCTGTTCCATAACCACTCCAGCACACTGCCACCCTACAGTAACCTGCAATCATATGATTACAAGCTGTTCCTTAACCACTCCAGCACACTGCCACCTTACAGTAACCGGCAATCATATTATTACAAGCTGTTCCTTAACCACTCCAGCACACTGCCACCCTACAGTAACCTGCAATCATATTATTACAAGCTGTTCCTTAACCACTCCAGCACACTGCCACCTTACAGTAACCTGCAATCATATTATTACAAGCTGTTCCTTAACCACTCCAGCACACTGCCACCCTACAGTAACCTGCAATCATATTATTACAAGCTGTTCCTTAACCACTCCAGCACACTTCCACCCTACAGTAACCTGCAATCATATTATTACTAACGGTTCTTTAGCAAATAAGCCACAGTGACATTGTACACAGACCCCTCACCCTGGCATGTCCTTAGGGGCAGAGCCAGATTAATACAGTAGTGGGCCCTGTGGCTATTCATAATTTATAGGCCCTCTCATGCCCCCCCTACCCCCTGAAACCCATCCATTTACACCACACCCTCTCTCACGCTGCACATACCCACAAGTACACATCTTACACACCACCTACCACACACAAAACACAAGGACTATCTCAAAATGTATAAACGTTTGCTGTGCAACAAATAGATATTTAAAAAATGATATCAAAAAACAAAACATTAAAATTAATAATTACTTAAATTAATTAATTCATATCCTGGGCCCTTTGCAAGCTTGACCCCGGGGCTCAACCCCCGTTAGCCCATGCATTAATCCAGCTATGTTTAGGGGAAACTCAGGCCTCCCTTCTCCTGTCTCGTATCAGTCACAGGGCTCCATCAGCTTGACACACTATGTAAATGGGGGAGAACCAGCAGAGATGTCTGTTCTTGTGCTAGCGGAATCCCGGGCTCTCTATACATTGGTCATTATTCTCATGAACGCAATATCCAGGTAACCTAAATCCATCAGGAGTTTCGGACTGCTTGGTGCCTTGGTTTGGACATGTGACAGATGCTCTGCAGTCGTGCATTATCTCTCCACTGCAGCGCTGATCATTGAGCAGCTTTGAACCCAGAGGGCCCAGATGCACATAGTGCAGCGCTTCTGCCTGTGTTTCTGGGTCAGCTCCGGCATGCATTCCCAGGGATTTGCTGCTCTGCCTCAAAAGCCATGCTGGGCAAAGACAATAAAATTAGACAGAACTGAAACAAATTAACCAGTGAGAGAAGAGAGAATGCAAACTCCGCCACCCACTGCACGTCTTCACACAGGGAGGGTGGCACAGAGAGCAGTATCTGCACTCATCTGTTCATTTGTGATTTCATCTGTGAGGCTGTACTGGCCAACAGAAAAGCACACACATGCACACATACATACATGCCAGAATGTACTACACACACATACATAAACATGTGTACATGTGCGCACGCAAACCCAGCACACACATGCACACACACAGGCATATGCACACATGCACACAAACACATGCACCACACGCACATAAACACATGCATGAATGCACACCACAAACACATATGCACACTACATATGCACACATGCATGCATAGACATGCACACACACACACACACACACATCTCTCACGTATACATGCATGAACAAATATGCACATATGCACCCACACATATAGACACACACTCAAACGCACCATGTATAGAAGCACACGCACACACACACACACACACACACATACACACTATACATCCACTTACCAAACCAGCCTTTGAGCTTCTGAGCTCATAGAAATCCAAGAAATTCACTTAAAATTATAAAAGAAAGGCTATCTTGTTTCATCAAAATGATATTCTCTGAATTTCATCCAGTTTTTCAATTACTCAGCAAAGAGCCCTTCTTAGATTCTCAAGGTCATTATTCCAATGCCAAGTCCATTAGCTCTAATAGGTACAATTTCTGCATCAGAACATTCACTTTCATTGAACAAATTAATCTTAATTATGTTTTACATTTAATTACTTATACAATAATGTTCACTTAAATTTGGTATATATTACATTTTTATAGGGCAATTTATTCACTATAACATTATTGTCTTCAGTACCCAACCGTATATCGTTTATACATTTTACATATTAAATATACAGAATGTTCTACTTTGCAGTGCTCAATATTGTTATTTTCAGTAGTTGTCGTGATGGTTTTGATCAAGGATGGCCCTGGAACACTAGGTTTCAGAAGAAGAGTCAGGCTGCAGGCCAGAGCTGGAGCTCTCACTGTATGCCTTAAACCAACGGTCCCCAACCACCGGTACCGGTCCGTGAGGCATTTGGTACGGGGCTGCACAGAAATAATAAAAACGTTTAAATTATTTTATTTCCATTTTACTGACTATCGCAGTCTGCAGGGTGTTTTATTTAAAAAAATGACCACTTCCATCTGTGCCTCTTTTCCGCACTTGTCTCAGTTTAGTTTTTTTCCATGCACCCCCGGTCCGCGGAAAATGGTCTTGCATGAAACCGGTCCGTGGTGCAAAAAAGGTTGGGGACTGCTGCCTTAAACCACAGATTATTGAATTTACATTTTATGTTAAAGCCATCAGTGTGTTCAGACATCTACTAATATTCAGAACCCTAAACCTTATCATAACCTAACCCGAATCCTACCCATAACCTAACCCTGACTGGTTTATCCCTTTCACACTACCTTGATCTGGTCTCGGATTATTGATATTCCTTTTAGATGTTATGCTCCACCCTGCACGTAGTTAAAACAATAATATGAATACATTTTATTTATAGTGCTTTTCAGGACACTCAAAGTCACTATAAAGGAAAATAGATCCATTAAGGGGGGAAAAGAAGAAGAGGTAAGTGCAGGCATGTGTGTGTATGGTTATGTATATTACATATATGTATTTGTCTGAATAAGTATGTCCTGCAGCTGAGTCTGAGTTGTTAATGTATAAACAAAGAGTGTTCTACAGTTTTGGTGCAGTACAGCTAAAAGCCCGATCTTAGCCATGGTATGGCTAACCTTTAAACTAACCATGGTATTATGGTTTTATAACCATTGGATTAACTCATATAAGAGGGCAGGGCAAAAGTAGGCCTGCTGACCCGGGATACCCAATTTTGCCTGGCTTGGCCATACACTGGCATCATGTGAGAACATGCTCTGAATTTGTGGCTCCCCGCCCATTTTGTCTGGCTCTTTCTCCCACACTGACAGCAGGAGGCGCTGCTGTGCTGTCAAACTCCCTGCCCCCTCAGTGTACATCTACAGCCAACAACACCTGTTCAATGCTATGTGGAGTGACAGTCACAGAGTCACCATGTGCCTGTTTCAGCTCTTATTTGCACTCACTCCATTAAGCAGCCAAGCAGAATGAATTCCTGTTTGCTGTCATGTGTTGGCAGCACAGTTGCATTTTTTTGTCACATCAATTATTGTAAGCAAATCTGAGTACAAATAGAAAGAGATTATATGTGTGCACGATGTGTGTGAAAGCATGAGCATATTTGTGTGTGTGTGTGTGTTCTTTGTTTGAATGTGAGGAGCCTGTGTGATTGAGTGGGCTGCTTCCTCCTTTGATTTGTCCTCCCAAGTTTAAATCTTGGTTTGAAGTGAACCCTTGGTGTAGGTGACGTTGATTTGAACAGATATTGTTCTCATAACCTCTTGTCCACATCTCAGTGCTGGCATTTTCCTCTTTTAATCCGCAAAAAAAAAAAAGTCTAATAAAACTTAATGGAACTTGTTTGAAACAATAAATATGTTCTGAGACTGTGAGGAGATCGTTCTCATCATAATGTTATCTCCCAACCAAATGGGAATCCAACCAGAATGTTCCCCAACTTTTTAATTGACTGGGTCTGCACTCTCCCTTGTGATTCCTCTGGCCTTTCTGATGGAAAATGTGTGCTCAGGTTTGAGTGCTCAAACACATCAGACCATCAGCGAATGAGGACAGATCGCCATCCGGGGGGCAACAGCAGAAATGTCTTATTTAGTGCACATAGTTAAAGCATGTAGCAGTAATCTAAATAATTCCATTATACTTAGAAAAAGCACCAAATCAAATGAATCATACAGTGGCATTGAGAAACCATCCATTGCAG
This sequence comes from Aldrovandia affinis, assembly GCA_029706075.1. NCBI lineage: Eukaryota > Metazoa > Chordata > Actinopteri > Notacanthiformes > Halosauridae > Aldrovandia > Aldrovandia affinis. Next base: position 1,422,561 of record JAINUG010000138.1, on the reverse strand, counting down.
TCAGTTATGGTGCTGGGTGCTTGCTACTATTACTGATTGATTCGACTTTGGGAAGTAATTGCATTCTTGATTATTGCGATTATGATTATCATGATAGATTGCAAATTATTTTGGGATATGTTAACTTCCCTGCATGACACTTCCATTTCAGACCAGTCTCCCCCTCTGTTCACATTGATGGGCTATAAATCCAGGGCTCCCCTGCAGTATCCTCTTTTCCTCCTTTATTCAGCTGTCTGACTAGTCCCCTCCTAGTCACCACCAGTCTCCCTACTAGTGGGCCTCCCTTTTTACTCTCTTGAAACCTTTCTCTCTCAGTCTCCTGAAAAGTAATCTCTCTCTCTATCTCTCTGTCTTTATCACTCTCTAAGCCCGTTTGCCAGTCTAGCTAATGTAAATGTATCCCTAACATTACATTTCTCTCCGCCTTTCATCTCCTTTCCTTGATGACATTGGAACTTCTATATCAGACTTGTTTTGCATCCTTATAATATAAAGAAATAAATATATTTATAAGATTCTCATTAATACCCTACCCACTGCCATTTCAACATAATAATGCATTTGAAAACAGCCATTAACACTGTCTTGGAAAATGTTTATGTATGCACAGGGAGGTGTCCTCCAGGGATACCATCCAATGCTGAAATCAAATGGAATGCAGGCAAAACAAGTACTGAATTGACTTGGCGTGGTACAAAGGGAAAGTTTTCATCAGTGATAAAATGGTGGCAGTTAATATGGTGGATTTGTATTATAGTGAATCATAGTACAGAGGAAACCCCCTGACTTCAACTACCAATGTTCCCAAAAACAAGGGCAAGGGATCCATGAGGCCGATTCGGTATTAGTGCTTGAGGTTAGTGCCTTGGGCACCTTTTGGGTATTGTTATGGGCAGGGTATGCTTGAGGCAAATCCTGAATCAGTGCTTGTGTACATTTGGGATATCACTATGGGAAAACATGTTTGGACCAGTTTAACAAATGGTGGTCAGTATATACAGTGTGGGCAGTAAACTTCACTGTCAGTGGCAGCTCATTGATTGAAAGATGAAAGGTCATGTGCTCCTTCTTTTGAAATGTTGGGTAAGGTGATTTGAGTTGCCTTCTGAAAAATCCAATCCACACACATGCACACAACAAACATGCACACACACACACACGCATACACACAGAGACACATCAGTCTGCAATGATTCCTGCAGACCTTTCTGTCACATACTGTATTCTCATTCATTACTTATTCCACTTTAGCAAAATTGATTTCCTCAATCACCTCTTCTTTCATGAGAGCACTTATCTCCAGGAAACCCTCCCACACCACATGTTTTGCACTTAGGCATCCTTAAGTGGAATACCAGCACAAAGGATAATCCAGTACATTATACACCGGAAGAAGTGACATCATTTGACAAGACGCATCACAGATTTGACATCCTCCCTCTTGCCAGAAAAGCCTTATAGCACTGGCCTGTACAGCAAGTACAGTCTTAAAGTACAGTCCAGTATATAGTACAGTACAGTCTTACAGTTAAGCAGGTGGTAAAATAACCCTTTGGTTGTTTTATAGTCCATGCCTATGTTTGTATGGGCACTTGTGTTTCTGGTTGCCATATGGAGCTCCCATTTGGCATTGTTTACAGCAAAGGGCTGCTATAGTGCTGAATGTTTCCCAGTTGAGATCTAGTTACCATGCTGCTGATAATAAACTCACGCGGCGTTAGCTCTCCATCGGCACCGTCTCCGAGGACCGCGGTAATGAGAAATACCTTACCAGACTCAGTGCTCATTAGTAAAAGAGCTTCATCAGTCTTCTCACCATGTGCAGGGTTAATTGCTGAGTGTGCACTGGAAAAAAATCTGTAATTATGCGATGGTGGTAACATGTTTGTGAATTAAGCCTGAGCCCTGGCTATTGTGCTTTCTACAGAAGAGCAGCGAAGCTGTGCATAGATCCTCTGTTTTTCCTTTGTTTTTCCTAAGATCCTAAGATTTTAGCTGTACTGCAGACTGTAGAACACCCTTTGTTTATACATTAACAACTCAGACTTCTTCAATGTAATGTTAACCTTAATGAGATCAATGTGCTGTAGTGGATGCTGGGTGCCTGACTGAACCCATGCAAAGATGGATTGCTTATTTCCAGCTGGAAGCTTGCCCCTTAATCTTGGGAAATATGTACTGTGCACACATTTTAGACATGCTGTTTTAGGTTTTAGCATTCCAGTGCAAATATCAGCATTGAAAATTACCTTTAATTGTCCCTTAAATGTGTTAATGGTCTTACACAATATAAAATTGTTTTCTAAAATGCACATATGTATGTATGCACACAATGTTTTTTATGTTAAATATTAAACTTTCCATGCAATAAAAGGGAGGACAATTATTATTATCACTATTATTACGGTTCTACTATGAAAATGCATCCACACTATGATGTGCATATGCATATGTACCAGTTGTCCCTCTAAATTATGACATGTGTTGATCATCATGTTTCCTCACCTTTCTTTGAATATTTTATTTCTACCTACAGTAGAACCTTGGCGATATGAGAGAATTGGAAATTGAGTTTTTTGGGAACTTTGAAAGTGAATAAACCATGACAAGCCACACCTGGGGTGGTAATTCCCTCGTTCCCACCCCAGAGGTGCATATATCCTTAAAACACACAACGTGGAGTGGTTCATTCTACTTATACCACGGATACGTGGCACAAGAAAATAATAAAACAAATATATATAAAATATTCAAGTAAAAAAGATCACGGAATGCATAAATCTGCCGAAAGAATAACGATTTTTCTTGCATGGGGTTTTTCAACGGATTCTAGCTAATCTCACTTTTGGGTGCTGAATCCAAATCTGGCATTAGTTTTTGCCTATCACATCAGGTTTTTGAACTATGAATTTTTTTTATTTTTGAGAAAACAGCAATTTTACACTCGAAGTTGAAAAGCACTGTTGCATTAGAAGATCGATAGATGCAAAAATGTTTGCAATGAAAGGTACCTACTTCAATTACAATATTTAATTCTAAAACTTAGATTAGGTAGAGTCTTAACAGCAGATTAGGTTAACAGCTGCAAATCACAAAAAACATAAACTTATGTAAAACATGTTTTTCTGACTTAAAACATTTGTACAATTACTTTAAGGCCCTAAATGAAGTAGTTTTGGTGAGAATAATCAAGCTTTTGCTGTTTTATCCCCACAAAGATTGCCAGACTGGATGGTCAACTTTTGTAAAAACTATGAATATGGAGCATAGATAGCACAAAAACTTGATGTGGTAGAGCAAATCTGAGCTTAGATTTGGATTCAGCAGCCCAAAATTAGCCAAAACCAATTTCCAAAGTCCATGCAAGAAAGAAAACCTTTTTTTGTAGTGATATAGCCCAGGTACAGCAAGAGATTAAGTGTTCATTGCTGGACAGTAGATGGCAGCAATCGGCCGAACAAGACAAGCGATCAAAATAAAAAGGAACTGATATTGGGAAAACTGTATTGGAAACAGACAATGATTTATGTTTACACAAAATCTAAGTTTGTGTTAAGTGTTATTACTACCTAGCTAACATGAGCAGTGATTGACACATTATCATTCAGAACATTCAGTTATAGATATCTCCTCTGTAATGACATGAGTAGAATGGACACACTGGTGTGACTGTTTTGATTATTTAAAAAATCACTTTAAAAAGCCCTGTTAAGTGCCCTGGGGTCACTGTTTTCACCATTTTCAGCTGGCTGCCACTTCCAGCACATAAATATACATGTCTAACCTTCCCCGGGCCCATCACTTTGGCCTTGTCACACACACACATACAGGCCCTCGTGTGCATGCACATACACACAAGTTCAATCGCTCACTCGCAAATCCCTCATACTATCCTTGCACCTGACAAATAGGATGAATCACAGGAAAAATGCATGGTTATTTTAATTAATCATATTCCAGCCAAATATGAAACAGTTCCAGAAGCACCTACTTTAGCAGGTTGAGTGTCTGCTATTACTAAGTACTGCCTAGCACCTTTTTCACTTTATCAAAGGGAAATCTTTAGTGTACTCCAACATTAAAACAAGAGGAAACTTGTTATGTTTCACTCAAGTGTGTATTGTCTCGGTGGTGTAACGTGCCTCTCTCAGACACAAGCTGTTCAAGCTGTAGCAGAAATGTCTCTCTGTACCACTCAGGCCTCCACATTTTCACTCATTCAAATGGACACTTTTGAACCGTGAAGCAGCTTTCAAAGGCCTTTTTTTTCAAAACACTGTCCCTATTCTCCTTGAGCAGGTGTGTTGTGACCTAAATACAGACAGTCCTTGTAGGCTGTACTCTAGGTTTCACGTAAGTGTTCGAAATATTTGAAGAACAGCTATCACTGACAAAAAGTGCCTTTACCTTGCACTCATGTAATGCAAATCCAATTTATTTGTGGGATGTGTGGTGGGGTGGTGGGGGGTGGGCTTTGAGCTAACCCACACCCATTCTTAGCACAGCAAGCAGTGTTGCCAGATTTATTTTATTTATTTTAAAATAAAGCACCAAATATTCCTCAAACTTCAATTGACTCCCAGAAGTTGTCAAGACTATTGCCCCATACATTTTTAATCCCATTTCTACCATTGACTCCCATACATGTATAAACAAATTTGTGGAAAAATCATGCCCCTCTGGCAAGCCTGCCAGTCGCATGCCCACCAGCCTGGAAATGACAGGAGCCCCACAGAGCAGTGCTTAACGGGCTAAAGCGTTGCCCAGGGCGGGAGAGTCATTAAAGTAGTCCCTGCTTCATTGTGCAACAGCAACTCCTCTGTGTGCTTGGTGACTGTCCGCAACGGCTCCATAGGCAGGGCAGTCCTCTGTTTCATTGACTGTGTGGCTCAGCTGGTGGACTGCAGCGCAGACCTCGGTCAAATATGTATTTGAAACACTTTAATTCTAAGACTTGGGTGGACCAAATCCCAAATCACGCTGCAGCAATGGGGCAGGCTTACAAGCATGATCGGCTATTCTAAATGGTTGAAAAATATATGAGTATTTGAAGATGACAGTGTTTCCTTGGACGCAGTGCACCAGGACACTGTACCACCCTCACATGGCGAATTAGTAATGTTCGGCACATCTGACCAAGCACTTCCCCTTTTTTCATTTTCTATAATAGAGTCTTCTTACATAGCTTTTAAGTGACTTCGCTGCTAAACCCTGGCTCGCCACAGTTGTTTTCCGATGAGCTGCATTACAATGTAGCATGCCTTGCAGCAGAGGCCTCATAAAGGAGACGGAGACAACCACAGAACAGTCCCTTGGTTCTGAAGTAATAACGGTACAGTGTTGCCCTAGTTCATCCTGTTCTGAATAAGATGTATTACTGCAGAATAAAGAGCTCCCTGCATCTGCCATGGACATTAAATCTTACTGTATAGAAAATAATTCAGGATGGGTAAATCAATAAATGTAGTTGTTGGAAATGATATATACAATATATATGTAATATATATATATATATACAGTGCCCCTTTAACGTCTACACCCTGTCTCAAAAATGTCATTTTGTTGTCTTACATTCTGAAATTAAAACATATTAAATCAGATTTTTCCACCTTTATTTCCACATTTTACCAAGTGAAAACATTTATTTTGAGGTGTAGACATTAAAATGAAAAATACAGTATAAGTAAAATTATTCACACCCATAAAAATTATCACTAATTTTCATTCCAATATGGCTGCCAGTGTCAATAAGAATGAATTACCCTACATTGGTACATATCTGTACCTTTCCTCAATGTGTACCTTTTTCACTGGGAAAATGAAGGATCTTATGTCTATATTTGAAGGAACAATGAACATATTTGTACCCCGAGGAACAAAAGTGTACCCTAATTGTACCTTTATTTTTGAGAGTATAGTGTTTTATGAGAATGGTGAAGTTATTGGGTAGTATCTTTGACCAATCCTCCATTCAGAATATTTCAAAATCCTTCTCTAATTGAGGACTGCCCTCTTCAATTTTTCACAGGTTCAAGTCTGGAGACTGACATGGCCATTTCAAAACAACAATTTTATGGTCAGTTAACTATTCCTTGGTTGATTTTGAGGTGTGATTGGGATCATTATCTTGCTGAAAGATTCATTTCCTGCCGAGTTTCAGCTTCCTGGCAGGGGGAACCATGCCTTTGGCCAAAATGTCCTGGTACTTTCTGGAGTTCATGTCCCAGGACCAGTAGTTGCAAAACAACCCCATAACATCAAATATCAACCACCATATGTCACCATAGGTATGACGTTATTTTCAACATAAGCTTCCTTCTTCTGATAATAAAAAGCTATTTTTTTGTCTCATCTGACCATAACACCTGGTTCCAATGCTGTTTAGCAAACTCCAGATGCTTATTTTTGCTAATTGTCCACATTAGACAACTGAGGACTGGCAATAATTTTTTCTGGCAACCCTTACAAAAAGCATATTAGCATGGAATTGTTGTCAGATGGTAGATTTGGAGACCCCAACTTCCAACCAGGTTTTGTAGATCTCAAATGTGGCCCTTGTGTTTTTATTTGTCTCCCAAACCATCTGCCCCACTGTGCATGGAGGCAGGTTTACCATTGGTCCAGTGGTTTTCAACTCATTTATTGGAAATAGTGGAAAGGTGGAAAGTGGTATATTTCGTTTTTTATTTTTTTATTTGTAACCATCGCCTGACTTGTGAAGGTCAACAAGCCTTTGCCTTGTTTCTTCTGAGACTAATTTGCCTTCCCCCATGGTGATGGATGAAAAATAGATTTTACATGTGTGTTACCTCATTTGTATACCATAGTGAAACATGAAGCTATGGGAGACCACAATACAGTTCCCTAAGATTGATATGAACTTTAAAAAGTAACATATTAATGCAGATGTATTTTCGTTGGATTTTATTTAAAAATATTGCATATTGCATTTTAAAAATAATTATAAAGGGTGTGAATAATTGTGACATGTGTTTTTGGGAAATCAAATCATTTTGACGAGAGTTGACAATGCTGGAAAAGCAGAGAAATTCACAGTTCTCTTACTTTACCTGTGTCACGAGTCACGACAGTGCTTTCCAACATATACTCTGTTCACACATATTGCATTTTAACTGGTTTAATAATTTCCTCCCTCTCCACCTTAGCTGATGTGTGGTAGGCGTTCTGATGCAATATGGCTGCTATTCACTGCCCAGGTGGGAGGTGCATGTTGCTGCTGTTTAGTTAATTGCTGTCCCCCCCCCCCCTTCACTGTAAAACACTGAGATTAGATGAAAGACACTATATAAATCCATTATCACAATTGTTATTATAAATCCAAGAGTGTTTGACAGCCTGTTGTGACAGGTGATTTAGCATCACTATTTCCCCGTGTTTTTAGTAATATTACCTCTATTAATTTTGTTTATAGATTTTGAGCGTTCACAGTTTCTCTACTGACATTAAGGGTAATTTACCCAAACAGTTTCTCTCTTTTAAAGAGAGAACATATCATCAGAACTTGGCAACTGTGTCAGAAGGGGGATAAAAGCTAACCGTGTTGTTTGGAGCAATTCATCCATCATTTATCTGTTGTCATAATCTTCCCTCTGATCTTTTTCCCTTTCGTCTGCACTCTGTTTCTTCAACAGGAAGGTGGTGAACGCATTTGTGAGTATGTGCACACACACACACACACACACATGCATATATTGTGTATATATATATATATATACTGTACATATGTCCTACTTACAAAAGGTGTTTTAAATCTCAATGTGACATCCAACTAAAATAAAGGAACAAATATAGCCACAAGCGGCAATTAATGTGGTCCAAGCAAAATGTACCAATCATTGCTTATGTTGTCAACTTCATTACCGCATAATGGCCAAACTGTTTGAAGCATAAAAAAAAGTAGTATCCTTTTCCTGGATTTCTCCAGTCATACTTTGAATAACATTTGGTGAAGCAGAGGGAACAAGAAAATACAAAAATGATAGATAGATAGATAGATAGATAGGTAGATAGATTTGCCTTGACCAAAGGATTCAGGGGGGAACTAATTTTGTTTCTAGGCTTCATGGATCAGGAGTTATGAGCCAAAACAAGCCAAAATCGCTTGTTATAGCGCCACAATCTGGCTGTTTGGCTGAGTAGTGGGTAAGATTTGAATATGCCACGTTTGGTTGCTTTAGGTCTTACAGTTTCTGAGCTCCAGACACTTTTAGGGCAGAAAAATCATTTAAAAATTATAATAATCGGAACAAAAAAATTGGCTTCGCTGCTTGCACCTCTAAATATATATATTTTTAATAATTTTCCTCTGAATTGCCTCTTACATGGATGAAATTGTTTGGATTGAACTAATGTAACTAACACTTTCTATTGAAAATAAATAGATGACCTTGCCAATATGATAGGAAATGTTGCTGGGAAGGCAATGATGAGCACCAGTTCTTTGAAAAAGATTTCATACCTCACTGTTTACTTGTAATGAGGGTATGATCTATTGCTTGAGTGGCTAGTAGGCTTTACTTTGCTTTCTGTCAGTTCTGAACCATTCAATTCACAATGAAGTATATCTAACATGACTGTTTATCGGTTCACCTTAATAACAGGTCTTCATAGTTAATGGTCATCACCAAATCACAATCATAGTCATCAGTCACTTGTTTCTGACATGGTGAGGTTAGGAAAGTAGTTGGCAGTAGTTTAAAAGTATCTTGGTATTGTCTTGGTAGAGGTTTGCTGGTACCTCATCACTATTTAATTGATAAACAAGCAGCATTGGGCCTTTTCATTCATTTATAAGTTCCAAAACTTCTCTGATGTATGTATTCTGTTCTTTAGAACCTCCCTTTGCTTTATTCATAAGCACAGAAATACACACCAACCTTTTATCACCTGTTTTGCACTAGTAAATCACTGCAGGGTGATGGTAGGATTTGAGCAAACATTCATGGTACACACATTATGTACATAAAAATATTAAAACGACATAAATTGTTTTATACTGTACTTACTGTACTTTCTATTTCTAATTATTGTGAACAGATCATCCCCAACATATATACCACCTATGCAACATATTTGGTGCATCTATCATATCTAAAAGCAATCACATTTTACAAGTGGTTTTCCAACTAGCCCTCTCTTTGGCCTCTTAGCAGGCGCCTTCTCCTTTAAGGTGAGATGGGACCATTCCACAATTCCCCAGCCATAAGAATGCATAGATTTGATATTGACAGAGAGGGCAAATCGCACCTTTCCCCCAATCCTCTGGATGTGATTGGTCTGTACAGCTGACTGTCAACCAGATTTTCTGAAACCAGACCTTTCAGCCTATTTTGAATGGAAGCAGTTGTTTGGGAGCTTAGAGAGTGTCAGATTCATCCAACAAACTGAATTGAAATGCTATTGAACTTATCAGTGCCCAGAGAACAAAACACATGACCTCTGGCACTTGTGTATAATGACACAATTGGTAATTTCACATGTTATAAGAGAAGTCATCTTTGGATTTGTGGTATAATTCTTACAGCGGTTTAATTTGGATTACAATAACCTTCCTAGGGACAACAATGTTATAAAGTTGGATATATTGGATATACCAGAAGGGGACTAATACAAGTACATTGAATGAACATTATTATCAAATGTTTTATTGGATTTTATTGGATGAGGCCTGTAGTGTATTGCCACTGACTCACAGGTGAGAATGAGTGCTCATGCTTCAGCTACAGTGCTACTTGTGTAGGTTTGGTGGCAGACTGAGAGCCACACTGAGGATTTCATTGTGGAGAGAAAATAAGGGGGAAAAATAAAAGATTGAGATTTTAAGTATTAAGTATTGAGGATGATGTTGGTAATAATTATGATTCTCATCATGGTGATGATGATGATGATTCGGATGATGGTGACAAGAACAGTGGTGGTGATTATTCTTATGATGATGACGATGATGGCAATGATGAAAGTGATGATGATGACGATACCGATGCTGGCCATGATAGTGGGAATGATGAAGGTGATGATGGTGATAACGATGTTGATGATTATGATGAAGATGTAATAAGCCCTGGGGTTTTTCCAATTATGTGAGTGTGAGACTGGTTGCACTATGCCACAGAGTCTGATGTCTTCGCCTGTGCTTACAAACACTGTTTATACAGAAAGCCAGCTAATTTAATGCAACTTCTTGATCACCCTCTTTCAGAACCCCTCAAAGGAAAAGATGTGCTGAGTTTGGCCCCGCCTCCTTTTTGTACTGGGTGCCGATTGTTAGCCTTTGTTTTTCATTTTTTCAGGATCTGTTTCTTCTCTCTCCTGCTGTGCTTTTGTGTCTGTCCAAGGAATTAGGCTTGGATCAATTATTCTCACCCCCATGGATAAACCAGAGTATTGACCAATGAAATATCTTCAAATGATGCAGCAACAGTTTTTTCTTCCAGCAGATGGATTAACTGCTTCTATTGGGCCAGAACACCAATTGCCATCTGTTATGTATCCCTCCCTTGCCGTTCCATCTCATAAACATGTAATGTAGAGCTACAAATGAAAGGCAGATGCTCAGATAAGCCCCCACTCCTTCCAAAACTCAAGGAGGTCGATGTGAGAACTTTCAGTGCTGCATCAGATTGTCTGTTGTTCTTCTGACATTTTTTTGTTTTATGCCACCAGGGAGAAGTTGTTGTGATACTTAGCATGACGTGGCACCTTTCAGCAAACAAGGCATCAGCTTCCAGCTGAATGTTGTGGCAAAGGTGTAGAGGGGAGGTGAGGCAGCATGATGGGCTCAGTTGTGTTTCCAGGTAGAGATTAGGCACGGCGACCAAGTGCTCATTCTCCTCTGGAGCTGTACAGGCTTTGTCCCGATTATGTTTACAGGGCCGTTTAATTGAATCCCCGAAAGATGTCCACACAGTGTCCTCCCGCCCAAAGCACCTGTTCTTTGCTTCTTCTGTTCTGTCTCCTCCCCCTCATGCAAGATACAAAAGCCAGGGGCATATAACTGTGGATTGTGCTGCCTTTGAATCCTGCTTCATCCAATTTAGAAAAATAATAATAATTGCCTGTAAACTAGCTAGAAATGCTTTTAAGGTGCTCCCAGTAGTTTTCTTTTGCCTAACTGTGGCACTTAAATCAGATATGCATCAATGAGTAAGGGATATTGAGTCATTAGTTTGCCTCTCATTTCATGGTCATCGAGAATACCAAAAATAAAATGTATTTATTTGATGCTAACATTATACAGAGGTGGCTCGCAATGCCCTACAAGTAACGTGTGACATGTCAGTGATTCTTGAGATCAGGGACAAAACAGGTTTTGATTTTCCCCCCAAAAAACCTTGATTATTTTCAAAACCTATGTATACATCTTTGTTAAATGAGGTTTTGGCTATCTAACCATGTTTTGGAACAACCTCCCAGTTGTAATTTTTTAAAATAAATTATTTATTTATATTATAATGTTTGCTGGATCAGCACTAGATTTTTGTCAACACCATCAGACACATAGAAATGTCTATACAATTATTTTGACTCTTAGCAGTTTATTGGTTCTCTTAATTATGCACACGTTTTCAAATTAATCACATCACCTTTTAAAAGTTAGATTAGTCAATGTTTAATGATTGCAGTTTAGGTCGTATAGATTAACCAATTTTGTATTTAATCTCCATAATGAACAGTGATATTTAGAAGCATACAAATGACACATTAACTTTGGAAATGCAAAGATTCTATGGACTATGGATATTCTTGAGGGAACAAAACAGATATTCTTTATTTAAAAAAACAACATAAAGTCCATCTGACGGAGTTGACAAGGCATCAACAGTTGTGACGCAAAACTGACAGTGGTGACAAACTTCTAAGGGACAGGAAAATATTTCATTCAAAATGACCACTGAACTCTCACAAATAGTGTAACATTGCAAGACATGAATAAAACATATTACGTAACCATTCTTTTCTTGGATTCACATCTCAAGGGAGTAGAGGGACTTTAAACATCAGGCAATAGACAATGCACATAATATAACCCAGTTGTAAAGTCCACAACCTCTTAAAATATATGCTGCTTATACATAAACTAATTAAAATCATTCAAAATCTTTCAAAATGACAGCTGAACCTTTAAAAATATAGCAAAACTGTCATAAAAAACTTAAATGCATAATCAAATTTGACTTCTCAAGGCAGTCGATGGAGTTTAAAACCCAGGCAACAGACGATTCAAGTGTTCCTCTTCTATGAAGTCCATGACCTCTGGAGATATGTGGTATATGTTCCTGGTGCTACTTGTACGGACTGGTGATATCTAGAATATCTGTAAATGGCACAAAGCAGACATCCCGCCATCCTTGTTTTTGCTGAAAATAAACATTTGGCCCATGAGGGTGAAAAAATTCAACTTGAACATCTTGATGCTCTGGGTCAATTGTTAAGGCTTTAGCCAGCCACCAGTTCTGGTCATACATGACAACAAGCCAATCTCCACTCTGAACATCACCAGGGCCTATCCCAGTTGTTGTGCCCTCAGGTCCTCTGATGGGCTCTTTCTCCATGGCCTCCATCAACATCTGTGGCGGGGTATCTAGATCTTGCTGGCTTTCCTGTGCTCTTTTCCTGCGTTCTCTTGACTCTTTCTGTGCTTGTTTCCAAAACCTTCTCTTACGCCTCTTTTCTCTTTCTTCCAAATCATTGATGTTTTTTATGTTGCCCTCCTCCACCCTATTTCTCCATCTTTCCCTCTCTTTTCTCAGGAACTCCTCCTTCAGCTCAGGCTGGCTATTAATTTAGTCACTCCTTGTTTTTTGATACTCTCTGTTCCTTCTCTTCCACTCCTCCCACTGACAACTTCTCTCTAGCCATTCCAGCTTGAAATGCATACCATTTTGCAATCACTATACTTTTCTGATGGATAAGCATAAGCTAGAAATGATGGATAAGCATAAGCAACACCTTATTACATATCAAGTA